>OY728129.1:1862110222-1864510222 GCA_963277665.1 Viscum album | reverse complement strand
AATTTAAATTAATATCTATTAATGAATTATTTTAATTTATTTTATAGTTTATATACTCAATAAAATACTTTAACAATCATCAAATATTTTTTACATGGAAATTAATATAGGTAAAATCAATTTTATGCTTAAAAATTTATTTTTCTAAAAATGGGTTTCGTTACGTTTTGAGCACCTATTTTAAAATTATTTTTTACCACTTATATAAATTGAATATTTTAAAATGGATTCCACAATTTTAATCAATTTAATTAATATAATTTAATAGTTTTAAATTAATTGTTTGGTCATAATTAATAGTAAAAATCCTAAAATTTTGTTACCTCTGTAAAAGTTATTACAGGTTTACTGTGGGTTAAAATAATAGATAAGGGTGATATTTCCATTTAAAATTATTTAAATATTATTTTATGATAATAATATGACCCTATATAATATTATATTTTAATATGAGTCATTTTGAAGAATTTTTTTTGAGTATTAAATTATTATATTTTAATCTTTTGATAAATCCCTTAGGTGTCCTCTCCCACCCTTATAAAAGGATACCACATATCCTCACTTATCCACACATAATGTGCCTTATATATCACCAAATAACTACCCTAATACCTTATTAACATCCATACCCATATCCTAAAGTTATTATATTGATCAGAATACCATCCTTTTAAGGATTAAGGTGTAAGTCAGTGGAGGTTTCTCAATAAAGAGATATAACTCCTAACCAAGTACTATTACTTTTATATCTTCTTCCTCCTCATATAAATATATTATTTTGATGCATTCCATATTATTGGGCATGGAAAAAAATTTGTTACCTAATTTATATATAGTATAGAAGAAACCTGTGTAGTCTCCCAAAGTGGAGTGTACACAAAACTATTGTCACTTTTAAGTTTCTTCAAGAAAATTATTTTGATTTGGTTTGGGAAATTTTAATTTTTAGAAATAAATTTTAATTGGATGTTTTAAAATAATGGATGAAATAAATATTAGGTATGGCTGGGAAATACCTACTACAATGCTATCATATTTTCAAAATTTACCAATTTTATTCTTCTAAGTTGGTATGAGAGAGATTCCGTGATTGATTCCTCAATCTACCTTGGCTAGATGTGGGTGGTGTGATATTACTAACTTAAATTTCAGGTTACTCTACCTTCATTTCTATGTGTGAGAGAATTGTATCAGGATCTCCTTTTGAAATAGACAATTCCCAACTAGGTTTTTATGTTCCTAATCAACCAATAGTTCTAACCACGACTTCCAACATGTGGTAACGATACTTGAGCACTTCACCACCTAACCCAAGTTTGTTCCATTGTATACATACTATAACTATGTGGAGTAAGAAAAGAGATCATTGGCCAGGGGAATTATCATTAGCATAATAAAAATTAAATTACAATTGTACTTGATAATCAAAATTTGGATTTGAGAACTCGAACCAATTTAGTCAAAGAATGAAAGTATTTTATTAAATTAATAATAATAACTAAAGCACTATAATTGGTCCCACCTCCCCTTACCGAATCACCGAGAGATTTCACCCCTCCTTGTGAAGGGTAATCAAGAATATTGGGGAGAATGATGGTATTAATGAAAACTACATTAAAAGAAATGAATAATAAAATAAAATAAGAAGAAAGTTATCTATGTTTAATACTTACACTCACCAAGATGATCCTCTTGAATCCCCAAATGGCCCTACATTTATAGGCATAAATCATTATTGGGTTCAATTTAATCATCAGTAAATATAACACCTTGAGACTATAAATAGGAAACAAAATATTTTATAGAATATTTGAAATAAAAAACCAAGATTAGAAGAGGATGTAACCCCAGAATACTTTATTATATATTTCTTTTTAAATAAATTAAATCTCATTAATATCATGTAGTATACAAAACAACTCGTTTGAATGAAACACGATACTCTATTAAAATATTATTATTTAAATATGACCATTATAAAATAACTGTTGATATGGAGGGTACGAATAGTAATAATTAAACTATGAAAATTAAAAATTTAAAACATGTATAAAATAAATTCAATAGTTATCTATTTATTATAAATAAAATAAGAACCATTTGAAAGGGAAGGGAATTTTCTCTAAAAGTTATATTTATTATGAAAGGTGAATTAGACGCACTTTTCATACATAATTTAAAATTAATTTTTACCTATTTTAGAAAATGAATTTAAATATATAAACTTAATTTTTGAAATCTAAATGTTAAAATTATCTTTGTGTTAATTTTTTAGAATTTTTTGAAAAGATTAATTTTTTGATGAATAGTGAAAATACTTTTTTTTATTGAAAACTGACTTTTCATTTAAATTATTTAAAAAGTTAAATTATATTAAAATTTAACTAAGTTTTTTTATTTTAATAAATTTCATATTTAGTTTTTATATTGAAACAGTCTATACTTATGAGAATTTTCTCTTTGGATAACTGCACTTCAGCACGTCTATAGTTTAATTTTAAATTAAATTCTTCTAATTTTATTAATTGAGTTTGAAAAAAAGGATTCCATATTTTTAGTAAACATGATTTATACTATATAATAATATAAAATTAATTTTTAACAATAATTAATAATAAAAACAACATAATTTAATTACAGTGGTGAATGTAAAAAATTAGTTTACTAGTGGGGTTATAATAAGAATATAAGGGTCACAATGGCCTAACAACTTATCCAATAACAATATTTTGGAAATATTTATACTGTATAACCTCTGTGGTTCAAGAATAATCCATTTTTTAGGCTTGTTTCATGACAAAAACGTGGGTATCACTTTTTCTTTCAAATAATTCAATGTGTTTCTTCTCCCCCACTTATAAAAGGACACACCTCTCCTCCCCTCTTCACACTTTCAAAACCATTTGGTTTAGATAATAACATCCCAAGTACATTATTTAATTACCTACCCATATACTTGAGGCCTTATTTTTATTATTAATCTCTCCTAATAAGGCTTCAGGTATAAACCTAAAGTGGCTCTTTGAAGAAGAGGTATAATTCTTAAACGTGCCTATTTTTTTATTTTCCTTTTCTACATCCTTAAAAATTATTAAACTATTATAATATAATAAAATTATTATATAATATATAATAATATTTTATTATGTTAATGGAATATCCCAAATCCATTTCCACTTCTATCAAATGGGAAACAAAATCGTCGATCGTGTGTATGGTGGCCTACCATCTCGCGAACTGATGTAATTTGTTTTCCATAACCATCATTAAATGATGGATATAATTATGGATTTATTATATTTATATTATATTTATAAAATTATTATACTTATATACTAATTATATCATATAAAACTTATTACATTCCATTTTGTGGGGGATATGATAACATCGCTCGTGTGCATGAAAGATTATCGACTCACGAAGAGTTGTGATTTGTTTTTTGCCTACGATTTACATTAAAGGTATTAAGGTTAATATATATATATATATATATTATATTTATGATCTAAAAATAGTTATTTTAAATATAATATAACATCTAAATTCTTACCTTCTAATCTGTTATAAAATAATAACATCGCTTGTGCGTATGTGTGGACTACCACCTCTCTGTAGGGATGTGAAATGTTTTTCATTTTATTTTTACATATATGATAATAAGGATGTATATAATTAATATAAATGATATATTAAAAACATAATAATTATTTAATGGTTAATTAATAATTATTTTCCTTTTCTTCTATCCATCAAGAAAAATGGATATAATGTTCATACGTACATACAACCAACCGTCTCCATGAACGACATGATCTATTTTTTATATATAAATTATATATATATATAATGAATTTATATGATATTTATATCATTTTTAAAATTCTTTATATTATTTAACCATGATCAAATTAAAAGGATCAAAATTACCAAACTAAAACATACATAGAAAATTAAGCTATTATCGCCCAAAATAGTGATTTTAACAGAGTTGTTAATAAATGGGTGATAAAAGACTATAAGTAAATAATATATGGAATTATATATATGAGTTTTTTCGATAATGTATTTATTATAAACCTATATTTATTATATAGGATGTTCATACATATATTATTCATGATTATTTATGTTTAAGTATCCCTTGGGGGAACTATTTGATAATTATATCATATGATATATATAAATATATTGTTATCTTATTATTATTAATGAATTTTTCAAGTAATAGTACCATATTACACTATTTAGTACCTAAAATTATTGAGAAGATGTTTTTAATTAAATTCTAATTCAGTTCTTTCTTCAGTAGAAAATACTTTTTATTCCAAAACAATATTTTATAAAAATGATTGCAAAAAGGTATATAATTTTCTCTAAATGAATTATAAAAAGTCATTTTTACCCTTTTTTCTCTTTTTAATTTTTTTTAAAGGGATCTTTATGTCATTTTAAAAACAATTCCTATTTGGATTTTAAAGAAAATGTAAAAGGAATATTTATTTTAATGTGTACAATATAAATATAAATTTTAATCATCATGACCAATCGATGGTTTAAAGACTATTTGACATGTTTTCAAAGTATATTTTAAAATAAAATTATTTTTAAAATATTTTTAGAATTTTTTTAAAAAAATTTTGAACAGAAAAGGTCATTTTTATCAAAAAAAATTAAAATCATTTTATGGTATTTCTATTCATCAACTTCATCAACCCTTTGTTGTACTTATGATACATTGGGGATATTTTTTATTGATATAATAATTTTTATTTATTTTGATATGATCAATTTTCCTAAGGATGCACAATTATATTACCATTCACCATATTAATCTAATATAAATATGATTATGTGTATTTGATTAAAGTAAGTATTAAATTTTTTTATGTTAGTTTTTCAATAATAATGTTTATTTTGATCATATTTAACCCCTTTCATATGATTAATATATTAGAATTAGTAAGTGATGGATATGGCCTAGTTATAGATAGACCCTTGATGCATTGATAGGTCTCATGAGACAAATCAATTGGCCAAATTAGACGTGTATTTACCCATAGATTTGAACTATCTTGTGAATGGTCTTCAAAGTATGTTTCAGATGTCTATAATTATTCATTCCCTCATTATGATATCAGTTATTTCCATATAATTATTCAATTAACTATAATATCTATAAATTGTTTTCAATACTATGTGATAATTGATATGGAATTATTTTATCATAATTTATTTTTTCCATATTATGATCAGTTTATTGATTAAATGGAATGTTTTTTAGTTATTTACCTTGACATATTGATCACGAATATTTACACATGATATATATTTCTATATGATTACCCTTACTGAGCATCTTATCTCTCCCCTTATTAAGTTTTATTTTCCACAAGATATTAGGAAGTGTTTTGTAATTGATATATTGTTACAAGATAAGGGGAAATATAGGGTTCTCAATAAAATCACTTTGAGTATTTTTTTTTAAATTAAAATGTGAATTTCAAGTATGTATCAATTTTACCAAGACTAATAAACTATAAGATCTTTCAGGATTAAATTCCTTTCATCTTATGCCAATGTAATAAAGTAACCACTGACTTTGGGTTACTAGGGTTAATGTATTTATTGATGGTATGAAAGGAAGTTTATTAGAAACCTTGGGAAATGGATATAGGAAAACATAGATTATGAAACATTATCATATGATTTACATTGAGTATAAGTATAAAAGAACACCCTATAGTTTTATTAAGGCAGAGACTATGTGGTTTACTAAGTAATACATCCCTATCTAGATACTACAAGTGGATGTGGTTCTAGAATATATATACCTAGGGGTAATAACTTCAAAAAAGCGCATCAGGATTGACTTGGGCATTACCTCATACATGAAAAATGCCTTACTTTACACTTTATTAACACTCCCAAGGGATATTCATGAGATAATTCACATTTTATTTATAAAACATTATGAAGGGTTTGAAACATTTTTATTATTTGAAAACATTACAAAAAAACTATGTTTATGATTATGAGATAATCCATGCATAAATTTTTTAATTTATGTTAAGTGTTTAACTATTTTTTGGATTATATATTATGTTTTATAATTTTGTGATCCAATATAGTGTATGGAATTATCTGTAAATGGAGAATAATGTAAGGGATTTGAACCGTATCAATGAATGTAATCTAAAGAGTAAGAATGATAATTTCTTTTATGGGTTAAAGCCAATCATTTGAAGAGAATTAGTCTCCCAAAAATTATCATCATATAAGTACATAGTATAATGTGATATAAAGATAGAAAAATAATTCTCTATATATCATTTATTTTAAGAGAAGCAAGATAAGAATAGGATGACAAATCAAAAAATGGATAAGTATACGAAGGGTAAGAAAGACCTCCCCCATGTGATAATTGTGTAAAGAAACACCCTGATACTTTTTTGAAGGGAATGAGAGTTTTTTTATAAGTGAAGAGATAAATACCACCATGATCTTAATTTCAATAGAAATAAATGCATTTATAATGTTTAATGCTTCAACTGTTAGGAGATGTGACACTATGAAAATAAATACCCCAAGCATAAAGGGAATATACTAAAAAATAAGCTAAGGAATCATGGTTAAGTTTATGCTATTACCACAGATGAAGTGGAATGATTAATGGGATTATTTTTGGATTCAATAATTATGTCATATGATTATTTCATTAATTATATTCTAGTTATAAGAATCCTGAAATGTATAAGGATTGTATCATATTACTATTTCTTAAAGTATTTGAGAGCATATATAGATTAATATTGATGGTCTGGAGAATTGATTCAGTGACAAGTTAAATGCCTTGTAAATTAAATAATTAAGGGAGGATAACCCTTAATATGTTCCTGATGTTAAGATAATAATGAGATATTTATGGAATATTATTGGTGATCAGGAAATTAGTTAGAGGTTTGATGGTTTATGTTATCCTTTCTAGAGTTTACTACAAGTATTGATTTATGAAATATATTTGAAAACATGAGGTTTTATTTTTTGGAAGAATGATTGTTTTAATTAAGGGTTTATGGTGATAAAGGTATTTAAATATTTGGAATGTTACATTAATGGAAATATTATATTATATGAGGAATATAATGCTAACTTAGTAATCTACCTTAAATATTTTTATACTTTTACTTTGGATAGATATATTTTGGAAAAGACCTAAAATTAATTATACATAGAATTGATTAATTTTAACTTTGGGTATTATTGGATATCTTATTCTAGCCATTTTTATTTTTAAAATTTTTTAGAGACATGAGGAATGACTTGTCATTCTAATTATCTACTAAATGTGCTTCAGACATAAAAATTATTTTTGGATATTCAATTCTTGGAGTATGAAATGAAGTGGGAGTTAATCAAAGCATAACCAAAGGATTAAATTGTGCCTATGAAATATAAATATATCAAGTAAGTATATTTTCATATGTTCTCAATCTAAATGGTAAAGTAATTATTAAACTCTAGGAAAAACATTATGAAAAAATATTTAATTGAAGGACCTTTATTTCTGATGAATAAAATTCACATGTAGCTCAGAGAAGATTTGTGGTTTGGTGGCTTTTTACACTGTATTGATCATTCAATTTATTCTGATCAATGAAATCTATAACCTTATATCATTATTAGGGCATCCATATTTTCTTCTATATCTTTATCATCAATACCAACCTATGTTCTCCCACTTGGAAACCTTGTTATGTGATTATTCCAAATGACCTTCATAATTCCCTTTATTTATCATCAAGAGTATGCTTTATTAACCCTTCTCATAATATGTGATTTAAATAAGTGTATTTTCAAATTTCAAACCCTTAATTATTGAGATCAATATTAAATTGTGAGGATGTAATTTATATAAGTTGGTAGAATGTAAGAACCCAAAATTTAAAAAGAGGAACATCAATTTGTTAGTGTATATGATACACAACACCTAGCTTAGAAGATACAATAAAACTATAATAATTTATGATATATTTATTTTTAAATATATTAAATCACTTTGATATCTTTCAATGCATACAAAACCGTGTTTGGAAAAAATACAATACTCTATTAAAATATTTTTATTTAAACATTAAAATTATATCCTAGTTTTTGAGATGGTGGGTAAGAATAATAATAACTAAATTAAGAAACATATTTGGTTTTCACATGTATAAAATAAAATCAATGGTTATATAATGATTATAAATAAAATAAGAACCATTTGAATGAGAAATAATGTTTTCTGAAAATCTATATTTTTACGAAAGTCGTATTAGTTACACTTTGTGAAAATAATTTAAAATTTATCTTTACAGATTTTAGAAAATTTATTTTAAAAAATAAACTTTAATTTTTAAATATAAATTTCATTATTATCATTGGTTGAAATTTTGATAATTTTATGAAAAGACAATTTTTTTGATGAATAATGAAAATATTAATTTTTATTGAAAACTACCATTTCATTTTTTTTTTTTACCAAATTAAATTATATTTTAAATTGTTTTTAAAGTAAAATTATTTTAATTATATTTAAATTTAGCTAGTTTTTGTAATTTTAATAAATTTTATTTTGAATTTTGATATTAAAACATTCTATATTTTTGATAATTTCATCTTTGAAAAACCAGTCATTCCTCACATGTACGGTTTAATTTTTAATTGAATTCTATCACTTTTTAGAATTTAATTTGCAAAAATAGATTTCTTATTTGGATTTATCATAATTTATATTATCTAATGAGTTCAAATTAAATTTTTACCATAATTAATTGTGAAAATAGTAAAAAATAATTTCCACGATTAATGTAAAAATGGGTTTTCTAGAGGGAATGAAATATAAAAATAAGGGTTAAAATGGCCAAGAAACTTGTTCAAAACTCATTTTATGGACACATAGTAACCTTATGACCTCTATGGCTCTATAATGAACCATTATGGGGGAATTATTCATGAGAAAAATGTGGGTATAACTTTATCTTTTAACATATATATATTATATTTATTGAATTATTATATCACATATACCTTCTTACTTATAATTTTGTGGGGGGTTATGATAACATCACTTGTATATACAACGAACTACCATCTTGCGAAGCGATGTGATTTATTTTTCACATACGCTTTATATAAAAGGTATTAAGGTTAAATTTACTTAATATATGTGAATATTATGATATAAAATTACTCATGGAAATATAATATCACATCTATATTCTTACCTTTAAATCCATTTGAAACCAATAATGTCACTTGTGCATACATGTGGACTACCTCCACCACGTAGTGATGTGAAATGTTTTTTATTTTATTTTCACATGTATGGTAATAAAGATGGATTTTATTAATATAAATGATATAAATAAAATAATAATGAATATATAAAGGTTAATTAATATTTATTTTCCTTTCATTCCATTTGTTGAGAAAAATGGAAGCAACATTCATACGTATATACGACTGCCATATCCATAAACGGTGTAGTTCATTTTCTATATCTAAAATTTATAGATTAATATAAATACATTTATAATGAATATATATTATATTTATATCATTTTTAAAATTATATAGATGATGTAACCATGATAAAATTAAAAGGGAAAATTACCAAACTAAAGAATATGTGAAAAATGGAGCAATTATCACCCAAAATAGGGATTTTAACTAAGTTATTAATAAATAGGTTATAAATGACTTTAACTAAATCATATATAGAATAATATATATGATTATTATTATATAATATATGTATAACAAACCTATATTTATAAACCATGACGTTCAGAAACATACAAAGGAATTTAAACCTGAGGTATGAGTTTCTCATCTCACTTTTACTTCTATGAGACATATGCCATATTCACCACTTATTCCTTTGTGTGGTGTATATAATTACCCTTTTGATATTTTATATTATGAATATATTTTTATTCAAGGTATTTATAGTTTCATTTGATGTAATTTATTTCATGGGTGTTATTATTCAAAAGGTACCAAAGTGGTAAGGGTTTATTTCACAATCCCATCATTATATTAGATTGCTCATGTTTAGGTCTCCCTTGGGGGAATTATTTGTCATTTTTATCGTAATATCAATATATTTTATTCTCATCTTGTTATTATTGATTTTTTCAAGTAATAATACAATATTCCACTCTTTGGTACTTAAAATAATTAGGAATATGTTTTTAATAAAATCCTATTTCATTTTTCACTTTGGTCAAAAAACCTTTTTCTTCCAAAACAATATTTTCAAAAAAATATTTCAAAACTATTTTTAACATTATAAAATATATTTATCAAAATAGATTTTTACCCATGATTTAACTATTAATAAAAGTTTTGTAAAAAATATTCATGAATTTTTTCAAATAATGGTTATTTTAATTTTACAAAAAATGTGAAAGGAATCTTTTTTTAATGTGTACAACATGAATGAATTTTTGAGATGTCATAAACAATAAATGTTTTAAAGATAATTTCACAACATTTAAAAGGATATTTTTAAATAAATTTATTTGTAAAATATGTTTCGAACATTTTTTTAAAATGATTTTTGAAAGTGAAAAGTTTATTTTCCCCAAATTTGTTTTAATAACATTTTATGGAATCACTATTCATTAAAAACATCAAACCATTATTGTAATTATGACGCAATGATAATATATTGTATTGATATCGTAATAATTATTTTTTGGATTATTTATGATCAGTTTGAATGAGTATTTGCAATTTTATTACCATTTTCTACATTACTCTAGATTGTTTATGACTATTTTTATTTGATTGGGGTAAGTATTAACATTTTGTATATTAGTTTTTAAATAGGAATGTTTATATTGGTTATGATTCAAAACTTTTATATAGGGAATATATTGGACTTAGTAAGTGATGGGTGGGGCCTTGTTATAAATAGGCCCTCGATGCATCGATAGTTCTCATGAGAAAAATCAGCTATCCAAACTAGATGAGTTTCTACCCATATATTTAACCTATCTTATAAATGTTTATTAAATTATATTTCAGATGTATATCATTATGAATTCCCTCATTATGATATTAGTTATTTCCATATTATTATTCAATTAGTTATAATATCCATGGATAATTTTAAAGTCTATGTGATTATTTATATGGATTTATTTGATCATCATTTATTTCTTCGAGATTATACTGAATTTATTTATTAAATGGAATGTATTTTAGTTATTTAACATGACATATTGATTGTTCATATTTATTAATGATGGATTCCACTATATTATTACACTTATTAAGAATATAATATCACCCTTTTCTTATATTTTATTTTTCCTAGGATATCAGGAACTATTTTATAATTGATATATAGGGATATGGTAAGGGGAAATATGGAATTATCAAAGAAAACACTTTGTGTATTTTATGTTTTCTATTATAATGTGGATTTCAATTATGTTTCTTGTTTACCAAGACTAATAAACTATTCCATCATTAGATATGTGACTCCATATATCTTATTCCAATGAAATAAAGTAAACACTGACTTTTGGCTACTAGGGTTTAAGTATTTATAGTTGATATCAAAGGAAGTTTAGTATAAACCTTGGGAACTAGATTTAGGAATAAAGAAATTCAGGAACATGACCCTATGATATATATTTATTATAAGTATATAAGAATATATTAAAGTTTTATTAAGGTAGATATTATGTGGTTTAACTATAAATACATCCCTATCTAGATACTACAAGTGGACATGGTTCTGGAATAGATGTACCTTGGGGTAATAAATTTGAAAAAGGCACATCATGCTTGACTTGATCATTACCAGATAAATGAAAATGGGCCATACTATGCAAATTTTTTGAAACTATAGGGGGATATTTTTAGGATAATTCATATTTTCTATACGAAACATTATAAATGGTTTGAAATTATTTTTATGATTTGAAAACATTCCCAAATAATCCATATTTATGATTATAAGATAATCCCTACATACATTTTTCAATTTATGTTAAATGTTTCACTAGTTTGGGGATTATATATTTCACTTTTAATGATATGATCTAATTTAGTGTATTAAATTTATTAAAAATGGCTCATAGTAGAATGAATAGGAACAATATTAATACAAGTAATATAAATAGAAATAATGATCATTTATTTTACGGGCTTAAACCAATATTTCGAAGGTTAATAGTCTCCAAACAATTCTCATCATATGAGGACATATTATCATGTTCTATAAAGATTGATAAATAATTCAATAAGTATTATGGATTATAAGGGTAGAAAGATATGAAGATGAATATAGAGAAAAAATGGATAAGGGGAAGATGGGAAAGACGTATTTCCCCCATGATAATTATAGAATGAAACACCCTGGTACTTGCTCAAAGGGAATGGGAGTTCTCTGCAAGTGTGGAGATAAAGGCCACCATGCTCGTTAATGTAAGGGAATGTAAATTGTTTTAATGTTCAAAGCTTAAAAACTAAGGATATGGGGCACTATACAAATGAATCCCACATCCATCAAAGGAATATGCCTCAACAGAAGGTAAGAGGGAAAGGTTAAGCTTATGATATTACCATAGAAAAAGTGGAATGATTAATTTTATTATGTTTATTTTAAATAATTATGTGTTATGAGTATTTTATCATTGAGATTTTGGATATAATAATAATTAAATGTATATGTACTGTACATCAATAGTTTTTATTTAAGGATTTTTGAGAATATGTTGAATGGTACCAATGACCAAGAAAAGTGATTCAGTGACAAGTTTAATATCTGGTAAAACACATGATTAAGGGAGGATGGACCTTAATATATACCTGATATTGAGTTAATAATGATATGTTTATGGTATAATATTGGATACCATGAAATTTATTATAGGTTTGATGGTTTATGTAATATTTTCTAGAGTTTACTAAAAGTATTTATTTATCGAATATATTCAACAACCTGAGATTTTATTTTTTGGGACCATTCATGTTTTCATTAAGGTTTTATAGTGATAAAGGTATTAACATATTTGGAATGTGAATTTAAGGGACACTTTATATTGTCTGGGGAATATCATGTTGCTTTTGCAACCTTCCTTCAAAATTTTTGGGCTTTAAATTTTGGAAAACATAATTTGTAAGTTTAATGAGATTAAATATATATGTAATGGATCTAGTTAAACTTTAGGTGTTATTGGATAACTTGTTCTTACCGTTATGGTTCTATGAAAATAACTAGATACATAGGGAATGAATTTTTATTTTAATGATCTATTAAATGTGCTTCAGGTATAAAAATTCATTTTGGGTATTCATTTCTTGGAGTAATAAATAAAGTGAGAATTGATCAAAACACAAGAAAAGTATAAAATTATTCCAATTAAATAGAAATATATCAAGTAAATATATATTTATATGTTCTCAGTCTAGATGGTAAAGGAATTATTCAACTTTAAGAAAATGATCTTGATACTAAAAGTTTATCATAATACCTTCTTTTTTGATGAATCAAATGATCCATTAACTCATCACAAACTTATGATTTTGTGGTCATTTTATTTATCTTGATAATTCATTATCTTTTGATCAATGACCTCTATCAACCTCCATCATTATACTGGCATCATACTTTTCTTCTATGTCCATATCTTCACTTCCCACCTATGTTATCCTACTTCAAGACCAAGTTATGTAATTATTCAAAATAACCTTCATACTTTACTTTATCTCTTATCAATAAGATGTTTTATTAACCCTTCTCACAATGTGGTATTGTAATAATGGTATTGTCAAATCTCAAACCCTTAATGATTGAGTTCAAAATTAAATTGCGAGGATATAGTTTATTTATGTTGGTAGAATATAACACCTCGAGACATTATAAGATGAACATCATATTCAATATTATATATGAAAAAACAAAATTAAAAAATAAAGTAACACCATGAGACTTTAATATATATTTCTTTTTAAATAAATTCAATCTATATGATACCTTACAATGCATGCAATACTGTGTTTGAATGAAACATGATACTCTATTGAAATATTATTTTATAAACATGACCATTATAACCTAGCCATTCAGATGGTGGGTATGAATAATAATAAATAAATTATTAAAATTATATGGTTTAAACATTTATAAATTAAATTAAATGTTTATCTGTTTATTTAAAAAAAAATAATAATCATTTAAAAGAGAAAGAAATGTTTTCTCAAAAATGTATTTTTAAGAAAGGCGGATTAGTCGCACTTTGCATAAATAATTTAAATTTACTTTTTACCACTTTTAGAAACTATATTTGAAAAAATATACTTAAATTTTAAATATAAATTTCAAAATTATATTTGGGTAAATTTTTGAGAATTTTCTGAAAAGATTAATTTTTTTGATGAATAGTGAAAAATAATAATTTTTATTAAAAAATACCTTTTTTTTAAATAATTTAAAAGGTTAAATTATATTTTAAATTGGTTTTAAAGTAAAATTAAAACAATTTTATTAAAATTTAAAAAATTTAGGTCATTTTAATAAAATTCATATTGAATTTTGATATTAAATCATTCTTTATTATGAGAATTTTCTGTTTGGAAAATCACCCTTTCATCGTGTTTGGGATTTAATTTTAAATTCAATTATACTAGTTATGTGAATTTAATTTGTAAAAATAGATTAAATATTTTTAATAAGAATAATTTATATTATCTAATAAGGTAAAATTATATTTTACCATAATGATTAGTGAAAATAGTAAAAATTAATTGTTGTTGTTTAGGTAAAAATGGGTTATCAGGGGGGGGGGGTTAAATTAATAATATAAGGGTTAAAATTACCTTATAACTTTTAAAAAACCCTTTTTTATGGAAATATATCAACCTTATAACTAATATGGTTCAATAATGGACCATTTTGGAGGCTTGGGGTATGAGAAAAATGTGGGTATCACTTTATATTTTAAAAAATTCTATGTATGTCCTCTTCCCCACTTATAAAAGGCCACCCTCTATCCCCTATCCTCACACTTCCAAAACAATTTGTATAATACAGTACTTGAAAAAATTAATTAATTAATTACCTCTCTAAATTTTAGTGGTCTTATTTTTATTATTAGTCTCTCTTATGATGGTTTTAGATATAAACCTAAAGAGGCTCTCCAAAGAAAAGGTAGAATTCATAAACCTGTGTATTGTTTTATTTATTATTTCACCTCCATAAAAACTTATTAAAATATACCAATATAATAAAATAGTATATAATATATAATTATATGTTATTATTTTAATGTAATAATCTAGATCGATCTACACTTCCATCAAATGGGAAATGAAACCGTTGATCGTGTGTACGACAAACTACAGTCTCACGAACTGATGTAATTCATTTTATATAACCACCTTTAAAGGAAAGATATAATGATGGATTTAAAATATTTATATGATATTTATGAAAATATTATACTTCTGGAATTATTATATCAAATATACCTTTTTTACTTTCTTTTCTATGGGGGATATGATAATGTCACTCGTGTGTACAATAGGCTACCGCCTCATGAAGCGATGCTGTTTTTTTCTCTTATGCTTTAAATAAAAGGTATTAAGGTTAAATTTAATGCATATATGTGATATTTATGATCTAAAAACACTTATTTAAATATAATATTACATATAACTTCTTACCTTCTAATCAATTATAAAATAATAACACCGCTCGTGTATACATGTGGACAACCACCTCCACATAATGGTGCGAAATGTTTTTCATTTTATTTTTATATGGATGATAATAAGGATGGATTTTATTAATATAAATGATATATATAAAATAATAATTATTATTTAAAGGTGAATTAATATTTATTTTCCTTTTTTCATCTGTTGAGTAAAATGGAAACAACATTCATACATATGTACGACCTATAATCTCCCTAAACACTATAGTCCATTTTCTATTTTTATCATTTATATATTACTATAAATACATATATAATCAATATATATGATATTTATATCATGGTTAAAATTATTTATCTGATTTATCCATGATCAAATTAAAATGTTTTAGAACCCGGACCTTTCGTTCAGGTATGTTTTTCCCTTTTATGTAGTTTTTTAGAAAAGAGGAGTTTCTGGAAATTTTTGAAGTACACGCCGTGTACTGTTTTTCTGATTGAGGCTGTATGTTGGCCGTTTAATGGACACACACAAGACCATGTTAGGGTGATGTGAAGTCCGCCTAAAGTGGAGTATGAAAAAGCCTAGTACACATCGTGTACTTTTTTTTTCACTAAATGCACCGGGGTTGCGTCTTAACCCCATAACAGTCTTCTTCTCCAGCTTCATCGACCAAGAGAATTACGTATGGCCACATACCTTCGATGAACCCCCAAGCCTATGTCCGTTCTCTGAATTGACAGATGTCGACTGCGTTGGAACCGCAACGTTAAGATCTTCCTTCTCCTAGATCTTTTTTTTCCAATTCCTTCTCTTTTGAAAGTTATAATGGGTCGAAAGTTTTATGTGTTTTCATAGATCAATGATGTTCTAAGAAGATTCAAGCCTTGTGGTTAGAGTATATCGATCTCCTAACATTAAGGTAGGTGGTTTGTGACTTTCTGTAAAAATTCTTTGAGTATTTTGTGCAAATTACACTAATACCCTTGAACAGGGTATTGAGTGTTTCCTGTTTTCCCTTGTTGTTTGCCTTCTTTTCTTATATGCTTGAGTAGATGTTATTGTTTTTGAAAAGGGTAATTTACTATGCTTTGGATGTTTTTCCCATGTATGTTCGCCTATTTATGACCATTGTTCTAGTTTTTCCTGTTATGCTATTTCCAATTCCATGCCTAGTTTGTAGGACGGTATGACTGTTATTCCATGCTGAGACGATGCAGATGATATCCAAGTAGTTCTTGAGGATACTTTGGCCGTTATGCAATGCGATACTTGCTGATTTTATATAGGGATGTGAGAACCTATTGTAGCAGACCATAGGGATAATGGACGTAAGAGCTTCTTTAGAGTGTCTTTAATTTACGATTCGAGACCACAAGGGGAATTGAAATTGAGTACTTCCTCAGAGTGTATGTAGTTCCTCGACATGGGCCACAGGGGGAACGAGACGTTGAGTGCTTCCCTAGAGCTCCTTTAGTGTGACACGAGACTATAAGTGGAATTGACGGTGAGTTCTTCCCTAGAGAGTCTATTCTTTCTTTAGCTGAACCAAAGGGGTGAGACTGTGTGTGCCTCCTAGAGGGTTTCTAGTATTTGTAGGTTGAACCATAGGGGTAAGGCTATGAGAAATACCCAGAGGTTACCTATTTGTTCTTCTTGATTGAGTGGATACTTACTTGTTTGTTGATTATATTCTAGAAACTGTGGATTGTTTACTGTTTAGTACTTCCCTATTTACTATTTACTATACCTTTACATACCATATATTCACTGACTGTTAGGCACAAATCTTTGGGTGGTTTCCTACTAGGACGTGGTCTCACACCCTGTTTGGGCCATGCTTTTGGGTCCAAACATATTATACTGTTATAGTTATAGATAAGGGAAAACACCCTTCATCTTCAGGTTCTTGATTGCACTGGAGCTGGAGAGCATGGGACCAAGTTGAGGCTTACGATGCTAAGGAGTTACTCATCTGTTTTTCTTTTATACTTTGGTTTAGTACTGTATTCATCATTGTGACTTGTTTGGCTGTTTCCCTAGACATATATGTATCATGCATCATTTACATATATTTCTTCTCCAATTGTTTATTTATCAGCCTTTCACTATTGTTGTTGTTGGATATTTATTTCTTCCGCTGTTGTATGTGTTGTTACTTCCGTTGTGTACTTTGCCAATGAGGGCATAGTTTCCCCACCATCACACCCAAGGACCTCAATGCTAGTCGGAAGCCTCTGGCATCAGGGAAATGCACTTGAGGCCATGTGACCAACTAGGTACGGGGTGAATTTGGGTGGATTTCGAAACAGGGGTGTTACAAAGTGGTATCAGAGGGTCCTATTTTCTCTTGAGTTACTATTCAGAGACTATATCCAAGGATAGGATAGAATAGATACTTGGTAATAATCTATGCCTGAGAGTAGCTAACCTATGTACAGGGAAAATCCATACTACCTTGTTTATTGCAATTTTATTGGTTTACAAATTTTATAGTTGATTTTATTTCACCATTGGGTGATTCACATGATTTGTGATGTTACCATTGTTATTATTGTAGTTCTATTTCTATCGTAACCCGATGAGATGGGGGTATTCCATCACATGCATCATATAAGCACTGTTGGTAATCACATCCCATGCATTCTTGCCATGCCATCTAGGATGAATTAGCAATTACATGTTGTTGTGATAGTTGTTGTGTAGAATATGCATGCTGTTGTGATAAATGATTTGATATAATCTCTACTATTTGATAGAAAATTTGTGTTTATAGTGCTTTGCTTAGATGGACGCCAAATTTTGGTTCTTGAGGTGTTATGGGCCCTGGACCAGAATTTGGTGGATTATTGACATGTTTACTTTGTTTGTAACTTGTATAAGATTAAATACTTTTATTCAAAGGGAGTATGGGCCCTCAAAGATCGGAATTTGGTACCTTAACTCTTGTTTTCTATGTTTTCTGGGCTTCAGAGCTGTTTCTGAGCTACTTCCTATAAAAACCCAGAATACATGGCATGTACTTTATTAATACATGTCGTGTAGTTTTTAAACCGTGTCATTACCTGTGTGGGAAGAAACATGGGGTTGTGAAAAATCTTTTAGGAACACGCCGTGTATCGGTTTAGCACCCCATATAGTATAAAGTTGGTACCCCGGCCGTGTCACGAAAAACACGGGCCATGTTTTCATTTCACATACACATCATGTCGGAATTTTACACGCTGTGTAGTCTAATCTAGGTACCTGGCCGTGTCACGAACAACACGGGTCGGTGTTACCCTTTCTCTTACATGCCGTGTTCGTATGAAACATGCCATGTAGTGTCTATCCATGTGTCTTAACGTGTTGCTAACAACACGGGCCAGGTAAGGCATGTCTAGTACATGTCGTGTTTGCCTTGAACACGCCATGTAGTGTTGTCTTAGAGGAGTTGTGTGGCTTAACCATGTAGAAGGACTCGGGAAAGGAATATGAATCTAGTACATGCCATGTGTTAGGATGACACGCTATGTATCTGGGGTGTTACACGACCAGTTTTGGTATAAGTACACGCCCATGTGAATGACTTAAGGGAACATGCTGTATAGGGAATGTACACGCTGTGTAGTCATGTTTTTCATAACCTGAATGCCTTCTTTTACCTGTTCCTTCTTGTGCCTTCAGTTTTCAGTTCTTGCTAATATTGATCTAAGGTGTGCGTTTGACCTTACAGAATCATGGCATCGAGGCGTCCTCTGATTGTTCACCAGTTTCCAGGTGGTGATCAGACACCAGATATGGTTGATCAGGGACTTCCTGTAGATCCTCATGTTGTGTCGGCCTTGGCACCAGTAGTGATACCGGCCGCAGGCGGCGATGTGTAGTTTAGGGAAGGTTTTTTTGAGGATGATGCAGAACTTCTAGGGAGCTCTTCCTTCTTCCACGTCTATGTTAGACTTGAAGATGGTTTTCCAGCAGTAGTATCCTCCCACCTTCTTAGGGGAAGGAAGAACTCAGGTCGCAGAGTCATGGATAAAATCCATGATGAAAATATTTGAACATCTCAAGACACCTCCAGAAAGGCGGGTCAAGCTCGCTACCTATATTCTACGAGACTCCGCCAAGAGGTTGTGGGATGTGATCTCACAGGTGGGTCATCAACATGTGATGGCATGGGAGGAGTTTCAACACGTCTTTTATGACTACTTCTATTCAAAGACCTTGAGGGCCGACCGAGCCCGAGAGTTCATGATCCTAGGGCATGGTACTCTTTCAGTCATGGAGTATTCCTCTCGTTTCACCAAGCTTCAATGTTTCACACCCCTCCAGGGTGTAGATGGGTTGTTCGTGGAAAGGAATTTTGAGGATGGCCTCAGACGGGAGATCCGCTCATAGGTTAATATCTTCATGATAACTTCCATCAGTTCCATTGTCAGCTAGGATCTGATTGTGAAGCACAATCTGAGATATTCTGGAGCTGAGAGCCAGGGTGGTTCCTCTTCTAGAGTTAGTGCTTCACTAGCTGACAACAGGAAGCACCGTAGGGAGTCTACACATGGTGATCCAAGGTAGTGAGACACATCTTCAGGTATCCAGGTGGTATGCTACCAGTGTGGAAGGGTTGGACATATGAGGTCACAGTGCCAGAGAGACCCAGTGGAGTGCCGATCTTATGGCAAGATTGGTCACCTTCAACGCTTTTGTCAGGTTTTCTCACCAGCAGCTGGTGACAGGGGTTCATCCATGACTCCTCGTTCTGTAGCAGCGCCACCCGTTTCTCTCCAGTCTGGGAACTGGAGTTCTTCTGGCCGTTCAGGCCAAGGTGGAGGTCATGGCCAGGGTGGTTAGTCACCGGTCTATCAGTGACAGAAGGGCGGATCAGCTCAGAGTAGTCAGGAAGGCCCACAGGGCCGTGGTACAGGTCAGGCTTTTGCAGTGGAGCAGACCCATCCAGATCAGGATCTTGGACCCTCTACAGTTCGAGGTATAATCCTAATATCCTTAGTTTTATCTTCTAATCTGTTTGATACAGGGGATTCCCATAGATTTATCTCTGTTGCTATTATGGAGAGCCTTGGGCTCTGTATCTTTTCCTCTACCGATACTTTGATTCTAGACACACCGTTGGGAACCAGAGCAGTTAGTGTACGTTAGTGCAGAGAGTTCCCCATTGAGGTTGTAGGGTGTCACTTCTTATGGGACCTCTATGTCCTAGAGATGACACACTATGATGTCATTCTCGGAATAGACTGGCTAGTTCCCTTCCAAGAAGTTGTCAACTATTATTGTTACATAGTGAGTTTCATATCACCAAAAGGTGTATCCTATCTTCATAAGGGCTAGTGGGATGTCCAGGAGAGTAGATCAGGACCAGAGCATAATGGGCTAGATGGAGTTACATCTTAGATTACTAGTCTATATCTTTATAACCAGGGGACTTCGCAATTAGACTTTTCTCTAGTAGTGGATCGTTTCAGAGATGTCTTTCCAGAGGACTTTTTGGGTTTTCCTCCAGAGCGTGAGGTAGACTTCTTGATTGAGCTCATGCCAAGAGTGGCACCAGTTTCCATTCCTCCTAATAGGATGGTGACACCTGAGCTACAGGACCTCAAGAAATAGTTGGAGGAGTTACATGCAAAGGGTTTCATCTGACCTAGTACTTCTCCTTGGGGTTCGCCTGTCTTGTTTGCGAAGAAAGTATATGGTACCCTCAGGCTTTATGCAGACTATCAAAAGTTGAACCAGTTTATGGTCTAGAACCGATATCCCTTGCCTAGGATTGATGACCTCTTTGATCAGCTTCAAGGAGCCCGAGTGTTCTCGAAGATCTATTTGAGATCCAGTTATCATCAATTGCGCATTACACCATCAGATATACCTCTTACAGACTTCAGAAGAAGGTATGGTCTATAGGAGTATATGGTTATGCTGTTCGGCCTCACAAACGCACCTACAGTTTTCATGGTACTGATGAACAGAGTGTTCCATCCATACTTGGATTCCTTCGTGGGGGTTTTCATAGATGACATCTTGGTGTACTCTCACACTCGATACGACCATGCTATATATCTTGAGATCGTTTTGAGTACACTGAGAGAGCATTGGTTATATGCTAAGTTCTCGAAATGACACTTTTGGATGGATCAGATTCACTTATTGGGTCATGTTATCTCAGATATAGGAGTATCAGTAGACCCATAGAAAGTGAGAGTAGTATTTTCCTAGGAGCAGTCGAAGAATGTCTTTGAGGTGCGAAGTTTTATAGGGCTGGATGGATACTATAGATGCATCATACAGGACTTTTCACGCTTAGTAGCACTATTGACAGGTCTGACCAAGAAGGGTGCAATGTTCTTATGGTCATATTATTGTGAGTCATCCTTTCAGAAGCTGAAAGGGAGGTTGAATTCAGCACTGATACTAGTCTTTCCAGTACCAGGCAAGAGCTACACTGTCTACTATGATGCTTCAGGTATTGGGCTGGGAGCTATGCTTATTCAGGGAGATGGAGTCATTGCGTACGGGTCTCATCAGTTGAGGCCACATGAGAGGAACTGCCTGCCGCATGATCTTGAGCTGGCGGCAACAGTTCATGCCTTACGCTATTGGAGACATTATCTTATGGAAGAGTACTTTGTGGTTTTCACCAACCACAAGAGTCTCAAGTACATCTTCACCCAGGGTGATCTGAATCCGTGACAACATAGGTGGATTGATTATGTTCAGTCTTTTGACTTTGATCTTGCCTATACACTGGGAAAGGTCAACACAGTGGCTGATGCGTTGAGAAGGAGGACTCAGATACAAGTAGTTTAGGAGGCCAACAGTGAGTGGAAGTTTAAGGCTCTATTCTTTGATATGCATCTGGAGGTTCACGATAGACAGGGGAAAACGTTTCTTTCTTCTATAGCTGTTACATCTACACTTCTCGATCGGGTACAGATGTGGCAGCTATCAGACTCAGAAGGTCTAGTACTATGGGAGAGCGTGTCAGGAAAGGACCCTATTCCTAGATGGACCATAGGCGAGGATGAGATCTTGCATTTCTAGGGATGTGCATGGGTGCCTGAAGATATACGTGAGGAGATGATGTGGGTATTTCATTCCTCAGTATGGGAAGTTTATCCTGGAGTTACCAAGATGTATCGGGATCTACACCGCCAGTATTGGTGTCCAGGTATGAAGAGAAATATTGCTGGTTCGGTCATGAGGTGTTCCACTTGTCAGCAGGTGAAGGCGAAGCATCAGATACCAGTAGGTCCTTTATAGCAGTTACCCATTCCTGAGTAGAAGTGGAATGATGTCGCGATGGACTTCGTGACTGGTCTTCCAAGATCACCTTGATGGAATGACGCCATATGGGTTGTCATTGACAGACTCACGAAGGTTTCTCACTTCTTGCCGATCAAGGAGACCTTCAGTGTTGATGAGATGTGATGGTTGTACATCTGAGAGATTGTACGACTGCATGGAGTTTCTCACTCCATCATTTCAGATAGGGATGCACATTTTACTTCTCTGTTCTTACAGGGGCTTCAAAAGGCTTTAGGTACACAGGTACTTCTGAGTACAACATACCATCCCCAAACAGATGGCCAGTCTGAACACAAGATTCAGTTGCTTGAGGATATGCTCCGAGCTTTCATTCTAGAATTTGGAGGTTCTTGGGATAAGCATATACCTCTTGTGGAATTCACCTACAACAACAGTTTTCAAGAAAATATTCAAATGGAACCTTACGAGGCTCTATACGATAGGCTATGATGATCACCTTTATATTGACTGGAGGCATGAGAGGTAGCTTTACTAGGGCCTCGTCTTTTTTAGGAGACCTCAGAGAATATAGAGTTGATTCAGAAGAGGATGAATACTACACAGTCTCAATAGAAGTCTTATGCTAATCAGCGAATAAGACCTCTAGAATTAGAGGTCAGGGATCAGGTTTTCCTACATGTTCCAATGAGGTTGGGACACAAGAGGATTCAGATACAGGGTAAGCTTTCACCATGGTACATCAGACCATTTGAGGTGTTGGAGAGAGTTGGGACGGTCGCCTATCGGTTGTAGTTACCTCAGAGGTACCGGGCTATGCACGACATCTTCTATGTCTCTCATCTCTGACATTACTTTATAGACCTGTCTCATGTCTTTCAACCTGAGGAGGTTGACCTCGAAGAGGATGCATCATTTGAGGAGCATCCTATCCGGATTTTATATTATAGTACGAAGGTCCTCTTTGGCCAGTCTATTCTTATGGTATGTGTGCTATGGCAGTATGGACGAGTATCGGACGAGACTTGGGATAGGGAGGCTGATGTACGATTGTAGTGGTCAGAGCTGTTTAAGGTTTCTTCTTCTATGACTCTCTAGGGAAATTCAGGGACGAATTTCTTTAAGGGGGGAAGTTTGTAAGAACCTGGACCTTCCATTCAGGTATGGTTTTCCTTTTTCAGGAGTTTTTGAGAAAAGAGGAGTTTCTGGAAATTTTTGAAGTACACACCGTGAACTTTCTGAGTACACACCATGTACTTCATTGCCGCTCGAGGCCGTGTGCTGGCCGTGTCAGGGCCCCACACATGGCCATGTAAGGGTGATGTGAAGGCTGCCTAAAGTGGAGTACAGAAAAGCCTAGAACATGCTGTGTACTCCAAAAGTACACGCCATGTACTTTCTTTTTTTTCACTAAATGAACCGGGGTCGCATCTTAACCCCAGAAGGATCTTATTCTCTAGCTTCTTCAACCAAGAGCATTCTGTATGGCCACATACCTTCGACGAACCCCCGAGCCTCCATCGGTTCTCCAAATCGACCGTCGTCGATTGTATTGGAACCGCAGTGCTAAGCTCTTCCTTATCCTAGATCTTTGTTTTCCAATTCCTCTTATTTTGGAAGTTATCATGGATTGAAAGTTTTGTAAATTTTCATAGATCTACGATGTTATTTAGAGATTCAAGCCTCATGGTTTGATTATATTGATCTCCTAGCATCAAGGTAGGTTTTTTATGCCTTTCTGTAGAAAGACTTTGAGTATTTTGTTCAAATTCCACCAATACCCTTGAACGGGGTATTGCGTGTTTCCTGTTTTTCCCTTGTTGTTTTCATGCATTGCTTATATGCTTGATTAGAGGTTATTATTTGTGAATAGAGTAATTTACTGTGCTTTGGATGTTTTTCCCATGCATGTTTGCCTGTTTATGACCATTTGGTCTAGTTTTTCTTGTTAGCCTATTGCCAGTTCCATGCCTATTTTGCAGGATGGTATGACTATTCTTACATGTTGAGATGCTATAGATGCTATCCAAGTAGTTCTTGAGGATACTTTGGCTGTTACGCAATGCGATACTTGCTGATTTTACACCGGGATGTGAGAACCTAGTGTAGCAGGCCATATGGAGAATGGATGTAAGGGCTTCTCCAGAGTGTCTTTAATTTACGATGCGAGACCATAAGGGGAATTGACATTGAGTGCTTCCTCAGAGTGTCTATAGTTCCTTGACGCGGGCCACAAGGGGAATAAGACGTTGAGTGCTTCCCCAGAGTACCTTTAGTACGATGCAAGACTATAGGGGGGAATTGACGGTGAGTGCTTCCCCAGAGAGTCTATTCTTTTTTTAGCTGAACCAGAGGGGTGAGACTATGTGTGCCTCTAAGAGGGTTTCTAGTATTTTTAGGTTGAACCATAGGGGTTAGGATATGGGAACTACCCAGAGGTTACCTGTTTGTTCTACTTTCTTGAGTGGTTGCTTACTTGTTTGTAGATTATATGCTAGAAAATGTGGATTGTTTACTATTTAGTACTTCCCTGTTTACTATTTACTGTACCTTTACCATCCATATATTCACTAACTGTTAGGCACAGATCTTTGGGTGGTTTCCTACTGGGACTTTGTCTCACACCCTATTTGGCCCATGCTTTTGGGCCCAAACAAATTATATTGTTGCATGTATAGATAAGGGCAAACACCCTTCTTCTTTAGGATCTTGATTTCACTGAAGCTGGAGAGCATGAGACCAAGCTGAGGCTTGCGATGTTGAGGAGTTTCTCATCTATTTTTCATTTTTACTTTGGTTTAGTACTGTATTCAGAATTGTGGCTTGTTTGGATGTTTCCATAGACATATATGTATCATTCATCATTTACACATATTTCTCCTCCAGTTGTTTATTAATAAGTCTTTCACTGTTTTTGTTGTTGGATATTTATTGCTTCCATTTTTATATTTGATGTATATGTTGTATGTGTTGTTACATCCATTGTGTACTCTGCCAATGAGGGAATATTTTCCCCACCGTCACACCCAAGGCCCTCGCTGCTAGTCCATAGCCTCTGGCATTTGGGGAAATGCACTTGAGGCCATGTGACCAACTAGGTATGAGGTGCCTCTGGGTGGCTTCCGGAACCGGGGTGTTACAAAATGAACAAAATCAGTATACTAAAATATACACAAAAAATGAAGTAATTATCACCCTTAAAAAATAATTTTAACAAAGTATTATTAATCAATGGGAGATAAAATACTATATTTAAATCATATATGGAATGATATATATGATTATTCCCCTATAATATATGTATAATTAACATATATTCATTATATAGGAGGTTCATACACATATAAAGGAAGTCAAACCTGAGGTAAGGGTTTCTCGTCTCCCTTTTACTTCTATGAGACATATGCCATATTTACCACTTATTCCTTTGTATGGTGTTTATAATACCCATTGTGATATGTTATATCTTGAATATATTTATTTTCATGTTATTTAAAATTTAATATGATGTTATTTACTTCATAATTCTTATGACTCAAAAGTCTCCAAAGTCGTAAGTGTTTATTCCACAATCTCATCATTATTCAGGATTATTTATGTTTAAGTATACATTAGGGGAATTAAATTATATTTATACCATAAAATAAATATAAGTTTTTATACTATGGTTATTCATGATTTCTTCAAGAAATCTTACCATATTACACTCTTTGGTATTTAAAATGATTGAGAATTTTTTTAATAAAATTTGACTTAATTTCTCTCTTTGGTCAAAAATCCTCTTTCTTCCAAAACCAAATTTTATAAACATGATTTTAAATATTTTTTAAATTATAAAAATGATGTATCAAAATAAATTTATACCCATGTTTTAATTTTTATAATTTTTTAAAGGAATATTCATGTCAATTTCTAAATAATTATATTAGGATTTTACCAAAAATGAGAAGGAATATTTTTTTACATGTGCAAAATGAAGGAAAGTTTCTACCATTATAACCAATAAATATTTTAAATCTTATTTTATATTTTTTAAAGGATATTTCTATGAAAATGTATTCTAAAAATATTTTTTAATTATTTTTTAAAATAACTTTAAAAATGAAAATGTTATTTTCCTAAAAAAATTAATGAAAACTTATTGTATTTCTATTCATCATTGACATCACCCGTTTATTTTAATTACGGTTAATAGGGGATATATTGTATTTATATCATCCTTATTCCTTATTTGTAGAGTTTATGATCATGTTTATTAAGGATGTACAGTTTTATTACCATTTAACATATTAGTCTGTATGGTTTATGATTATTTTTATTTTACTCAGGTAAGTATTAACATTTAATATGTTAGTTTTTCAATAATAATTTTTTTGTTGATTATTATTCACCACTTTCATATGTTTAATTAATTAGATTTAGTAATTTATGGGTGGGAATAAATTATATATAGCCACTCAATGCATCGACATGTCTCATGAGAAAAATTAGTCAGCCAAATTATATTGGTTTCTACCCACATTTATAAAATGTCTTATGAAATTTAATGAAATTATATTTCAGATGTACAAAATTATAATTACCTCATTATGATATCATTTATTTACATATGATTATTTTATTTGTTATAATACCAATAGATAAGTTTAAATCCTATGTGATTATATATATGGATTTATTTGATCATCATTTATTTCTACCATATTATGATTAGTTTATTAATTAAATGAAACATGTTTCAGTTATATAACTTGACATGTTTATTATGATTATTTATTTATGATATATTTTTATGTTTTCTTACCCTTACTGAGCATCTAAGGTCACCCCTTTCTTATGTTTTATTTTCCTGAGGATACCATAATTTTTTTTTAATTTATATATAAGGATATGATAATGGTAAATATAGAATTCTAAAAAAAACTTTGAGTATTTTATATTTTCAATTGTAATGTGAATATCAAGTATGTATCTAGTTTAACAAGTCTAATAAACTATACATTCCTTAGGGATGTGATTCTTTATATCTTATGATAATGAAATAAAGTAACCACTGAATCTAGGATACTAGAGTTGAGGTCTTTACAATAAATTAATCATTTAATTTCTCCCAAGTAAATATCGAGGGCTCATGTGGGTACCAGGTCTAAAGGTGTGGAATTAGGTCATGAATTCCATGTTTTGATGTTGCAAAATTTTATGTCATCATGATTTATTATGCGACACATAATGTCAAGACATAAAAATTAATGATCCTCCCCTATGTGTGATTCTTCATGTCCTAGATTCATGTATTAAATTCCCATAGTGTTTCACATCATAGATAGAAAATTCATGACATGAATGATAAATTTCCATCATATTTTGGCCACATTTCTTCATTATTCTTAAAATCCAATCTCTATACATGGGATCTCACTTACTGTTTGTCACATGAAATTATTTTTATTATGAGTTCATCGATAGTTTTTCTCATGTTCTATCATTCATTGTATCCTTCCATAAATGAATAAAATAATAAAATATTAAAAATATTAATCAATTAAATAAAAAAATCAATGTATTTTACATTAAAACAAGCAATAATGAAATAGTTATGTCAATTTTCCCACACTAAGAACCTTATTGTCCTGAAACATATAATCTCAACAACATCACAAAATAATTCCATTCTAACCATTCTCAAAATTAAGGATAAACAAAACTAAATTCTTGTTAGTAGAAAATAAAATTTCAAATATCATACAAAATAATTCATCTATCTACTCACTCTTCAAAGAAACAAATACAATCATGCATTTTAAATTTACTCTGAAATAACAATTCTCTTCTTTACATTAAATTTAATTTATTAATCCATCATTAATGTGTATTCCACTTACAATATACATCAAATTGAATTATTTTCACTCATTAATGAAGATAATAAATTTAATTTATTTTTTCATATACCTCAAGTTCATGTCACTTACTATAGTCTGGAATGAAATCTATCATTCCCACCATATAAAGACAAAGATCAAAATTAATCAAGAAGACTTTACATCAAGGTTCAAATTTCTATAAGGATTAAGGTAGGTAGGTAATGAATAGAATAAGGATAAAAAGGATGTTTGAATCTAAATCATAATGAATTTTATAAAAATTAAATCTTAATTAAATACTTCTATAATGAATAATAGGTCATATACACACTTTTTAAATCTCAAAGTTGGTACATGATATGAGTAATCATAATGAATGAATTTCCATATCTTTCTTTTTTTATTTTCTTTTTATTTTCTTTTTCAAAAGATATTCTTAAGAAAAATATCACATACACCACCAAAACCCATACTATAAAAATATAATCAATCTAGAAATGTTGGTTTTTGATCCCCCTATGATAATATTTTTTTCTTTCTCTTCATATTTTTTCTTTTATTTTTATTATATTGTAGTAATATAGGTGATTAATAATGTACAATGAGTGATAATAAGACCTCCCCAAAAATTATAAGAATAAACCCAATTAATTCACCTAAACAAATTATACATCCATCCACTATGGATAACATATCCCCCACACATAGTCTTTTGAATATCATGCAACCCCTAAGAGTAGGGTAGGAATGGATATAATAGGATTTTAATGTGGATCTTTCCTAATAAGTCCATTAATGGTGTATATGTAAAGAATTAGGATTTAATGTCAATTTGGGTCCAAGGTAAAAGTGTTGAATAATAAAATAATTCAATATATTAAAAGTGACTTTGTTTAATTATAGATTTGATAAGGTGTGAAGCAAGTTATAGAACAAAACATGTCTAAGTCTCTCCTGAAATATACAATAGAAATAATTAAAAATATTATTTTTGAATGATTGGGAAAATTACTCCTAGCATTTCAAAAAACATTAAACCAATCAATATCAATTTTAGAAACTCAAAACATACCAAATCTAAGAATAATTTTATCTATAAAAATACAATTATTACTAAATATCACGTCTTTTCAAATTAATACCATAGTTCTTAAATTTACCCATTCAATTACCATTACACTCATAAAATCATGTCAAAAATGAAATTTAAAATGAGGTGAAATTATTCTCCTAAGTTTTTGTTAAGAATAAAATCAAAGACATGGGGGGGGGGGTAATTGTGTCTTTTAGAAAACACTTTGAAAAATTAAAATATATCATTCATTATGATTATGAAGGAAATGAAGTATTATTTTATTCAAAAAAATATGAAATGGAAAATAAATAAAAACAATTCGCAAACTTTTTTATAGTGGTTAGGGGCACAAAGATCCACTAGTCTACTCCATAGCACTCTCTGTGATCATTCTGATTTTCAGTAAGCATTTCCTTTTGCTAGGGACCTCTAAAACTAAGTCAATGAAGTTGAAAACTTATAATAGATCAAGTTAATTTATAAAGAACCATAATTTACATAGTTTATTATAATAATCTGATGCTCTAATAAAGAATATAATATTGATTATTGAAAGAATATTAAACACAAAAATTTCTTATGATACTAAATGATGATGAGATCTCTAGAAGAAAATATAAACAATCTTCAAAGAACACCCCATCAAAATGATATCTGATCTTGATGTTGGGAAAATATTAAAAAACTTAAATAATAACAAGACAAACTATTATTGCAGCAATAGGATGAATACTTTAGAAAATGATAAAAATGTATGTCTCTGAAGGGTAGTCCTTCAGAAGAGATTCGATGGAAAAAACCCAAAAATATATGAAAACATGCATTTATTGAAAGTATAGCCATTCATAAATATATATATTTTTGATAAATAATGTGTTAGATTTGGTTCCCTAGAATTGACTTACATAATAATTTATTAAATGTTTTTCATTATTAATGAAAATTTCTTATCACATTATTATTATTCCTCGGCATGAAATTTGTATGTGATAATTTCCTAAGAATATATTTCACACTAAAATTTCTAAGCAGTTCCCCGCTATGATGAGAATCTAATAGTTCCATGTAAGTATTATTGAACCTTGTGTTATAGCCAAATGATATTATTTTATGGGACATAGATGATATAGTATATCAAGGGTTTGAGGCACATAATAAATTTTTACACCTTATAATATTGTTCTCTCTTTATAATCTCTAAGATAAGAGGTTTTAAGAATGAACACATTAACAAGAAATCCCAATTTCCTTGATTTATTAAAAGTTACTAACTCCAGAACTTTTTTTTTATCTTTATACATTAAGATTATCATTAACGAATATTATGAAACACTTATAATGATGTATTGATGAAAATCATGTTTACATATTCTCATACTGAAGTAGGATGTGTTGGGTGCATCAAAAGTGATATCACATTAATAGATAATATTAGAAAGGATTAATCCCTTTATGTATCATGATTAAAGTTGATTTATTAGGCCATTTTATGAGAATGAAATTTCCTATCTAAATCCATGTACATGGTGTTCAAAGGGAGAGATAATTTTTTTAAATTCAAATAAAGTTGCATTGAACATATAGGTTGATGGTAGCAATATTCAAACTACCTGATTATAGATATAACGATATTACATGATAAGTGTTTATAGGTGGTTGGACATTATTGAGACATTAAATTTTTTATATATGGATTCCTTGGAATGTTTCTAAATTATAACATTGTGATTTTGACATTTATGCCTAATGATACTGAGAAAAATTCCTAGAGGGTTATACAATAAGTGTATCAACAATATTGGTTCAATTCTAATATAAAATTTAACAAGATAGTATAAATAATATTTATTCAGTTTTGGTTGATCACCATAATTTAATCACAAGTTATTAAAAATAATAAGTGATTTAAATATTAATAATAATAAATATTTTACGCATGATAGGTGTATAAGGAAGGTAAAGAAGACAAATTATCTTGAAATATATCCACTGGATCCCTCCAATCAACCCATGGATCAAGGTTATCATTGATGGTATGGATTACAATGTACCAGACCCCTCGAGGTGTATTTGTGTTTTCCATACTCATTATGGATTTGTTAAAGGATTCCTCTCACATTATATTGGAAAAAAATACTTATGAAGTTGAATTGTGGGCTTTGATTTATCTTGTCAAGCATAATGAACATAAAAATTGGAACTATATATGGATTAAATATGATTCATGACTAGTATTTGATTTTCTTTGTGACTGATATAGGATTGTACAGTTGAGGGTGTTACCTTAGTGTATTGAGTTCCTTGATGTTACCAGTAAACTCAACTAGATGGTTTCATATGCTCACAAGGAGTTCAATTATGTTGTAGATACTATTTCAAAAATGAAAAAATGGAGATGGTATTAATTTGTTCCTTCTAGATTCCTGAATACTGTTAATTATTTATTGGTGTGAACATGTGGGGTGTGATTCATTCTTGAATTTTTAAAACCCCTTGTTATGACATATTCTTTATTTTTAATTTTATTAATAAATTCTAGGACCATACATTTTTGGATCCAAAGCCTTTTTGGTATATTAATCATAGAATAATGTAGTGACATTTATTTTTTATATAGTCATTATTCAAGGATTATTAAATGATGGAAAGGTAAAATAAACCAACTATAATGTTTTTATTGGAAATAATATAAATAATATTTGTTTAGTCTTAATGGTGTTTCATATGTCAAGAGATTAATAATAATATTGTTACTAGACATGGGGTTTATTAATAATTATAAATATGGAAGGTGTTTGGTGTGATATTTTCCAACCCTAAAATAGCCATAGTAAATACCAAATTTTATTACTTTCCAAAAATTTAATTGGTGTGTACAACAGATAAAGTGATACTACCTCAATACCTATAGAGGGATCAAGAGATCTAGAGTTCTTTCATCCCCTCTTCTCTCAATCCAGTGATAGAACATCAAGTGCTATTCCTCTCTTAAGAAGAAATCTACTATGATCAACCAATCACAACACAAGTGATAAGGATTTTATTTATAGAACTCTTCAATTCTATGGAATTATTCATAGATTATGGTTCATGTGTGGATCATTTATAGATGGATTCTATTCCAGAATCCTATAACAGAATTATGCTGCAATAAGATCTATTCTACCAATTCATAAAATTAGAAAGAACTGTGAGTTTCAGTAATTATATATATACACTTATAATTGATTGTAAATTACCTGTGAATATACATTTATTTTTGTTTTAACATTTTAATCTAGTTAAGAAATCTTTCGTTTTCATTGGAAATGACATTTTAATCATATAAATCAATGATTACATGTGATTTACAACTGAAATCCGAGTTGGTCATACCATAAAAGGAAACATACACTATTCTTAGAACCTATACAATCAATATATCATGAAATATTAAATAGATAGAAATTTATCCTTTATAAAAGTTGAATCCATTGGAAAACATAGCAAGAGATTTGATTTTCATGCTTCTTGAAAAAATAGATAATTTTAATTGATTATAAAACAACACTTCAAAAATCATGGATTCATTTTCTTAATATTCTATATACCCTTGCACAATAAACCTATTCGAAAACAATAAGAACACTTTTTTATCTTGGTCAATCATATTCATAAATATCTTAAGTTAAATCATGATATTCAAACCAATCAATGCATTTGAAATTTGAATTCGAATGCCCACTATAAATCTAACCTCCCTTAAAAATAGTAATGAATTAATCCATTAATTAAAATCCTTTGAATTAGTATTTTAATATATTTTAATGTGATATTTATTCCAGAAAAACGATCGCTACAATTTCATGAAATATCATGAATTCAAATTCTATAGAAAACTACTTCAAACATAGGGATTACTCCATGTATGACAAATTCAAAATTTCATTTCACAACATACCACTGATTCCAAAATTTTGGATAAATAACCATACAATAAATACTAGAATGTAAGAATATTTAAAATTTTTTGGATCTTGATCTAAATGTTTAGCTTAATAAAATGGCACAAAAGTATAATTATTTACGAAAATTTAAGATCCCAAACCTAATGTTATCCTCAAATATAGGGTTTAGAATAGTTATTCTAGAATTATTATAAATGTCCATAACACTTAGAAATATATCAACCCTTATAACATGATAATAAAATAAATATCTCTATCTAGGCATTGTAAATAGTTATCAGATTCTGGAAGGTGGGTTATCCTTAAAAAAGACAAGACCTTGGCCAATGGACTATTTTCAATAAAGAAAACTTTAGGGATTTACACACAACTTGCTATTTTGGCATGTAACCAACTTGTGTGAAAAAGGATACAATGAAAGAAGAAGTTGTATGAGCACTTTAGTAGCCCCCAAATGTCAAAGAATATGGTGTCACAAAAAATTGGCCTAATGTACGCAAGATTGATGTTGGAACACAACCCATTTTTGTGATAAAGGCAACGAGGAACCATTACCTTATGCGACCTCCCACAAGTGTAAAATACATGAGAGTCATGCAACCACTTTTCATAACATAACTAGAGTTTTAAACCCAAATCCATCCTTTTCGTCTTTTAATAGATCATCATGACCTCTATTTTGGGGAAAACTCCTCGAAATTTAAGTGTAAGCTTTTATTTAAACAATCTACCCTTCCTGATTTCATGAATCTAAAGCATCCCCACAGATCCCCAAAGGTATAAAACTTGTCTGAATTACCTTGCATGGGCCCCAAATTGTCTTGGATCATGTTTAAGGTGTCCTCATACAACTTCCCCTAAATTATAGGCAAGTGCGCACAATATGAGTTCCCTTCACGCAACCCCAAAATTTTTGTGGACCCTGATGTTTCATGCACCTATACCCCAAAAATATAGGGCTTATCCTTGTGTAAAAAACTATGGTTTGTGAGACCCCAATTTCATGTGAAACTATAGAGTTGCATGCAATATTCTATGGGTCCCTGACCTAGTTCCTCCTTCTTCCAAACATAGTTACATGCAAGTTTAGGGCTCGTGTTCCCCAAACCTATCCTGACACGGTCCACACACACCTCGATCACATGTGTTACCCAGATTATTAACCCTCATGTCTAACCTATTTTCTTTAAGAATGGCCTATATAGTTTTATATTCTCTTACTCCTAAACATAGGAATGATAATGTTGATACCCCCCGTGTGTCGGCACACCAAGAAAATGTTTATTCCTCATTCCATCCAAAAGCACATGCATAATAGACATGTATTCCCCAAAGGGGGAATCATCAAGTGAAATGGAGAAAAATTCTTTATACGGAGATATAATGTTTTATCCATCTCTTATAATTAGAAATGGTCTCCCTAGTCGTATTCCCCATGAAGTCTGAACCGTAAGTCTTTAAACTGCATAACCCAATGTCCTAGTCACATGACATTAAACTACACAATAACATCCTCAGTTCATGATTTTAAACTATATCTGTACCCTAAGAAATTAATACAATATGCCCCATATATGACTACTATGGGATTACACCTCACTTACCATGTTGTGCGATGAACACATGATTCCCCATGTATGACTGGAATGGGATGAAACCTCACCTCCTACCACATGCGATGAACAATGAATTCCCTATATATGAATCACATGGGATGACACCCACTACATCACTCAACCCATACATGTGATCCCCACACTATCCATTACTTCAACTCCTCCCACAAAACAAGTTTTCTTAGCACACAATGTTAAACTGCATGGACCATTCCTGTCACATGAAATAAAACTGTGCAATTGAACTACATGAGTTTTGATCCCTATACCCTAATAGGGTATGTAGGAAAACTACCCAAGTTTTAATCCTGAAACACCCATCAAACCTCCTTGAGTATCAATCCCAACACTACTATGAAATCTTCATGTCTTACTATAGGAAGGCAATAAATTTGAAGTGTGGTCATATCCCCTTGGGACACACTCAACCTCACCAAACCATCCCCACGAGACATTAAAACTATGACCAAACTTTCCTCACAATACTTTAAACATGTGACCAACCCATCCTCACATTAAACACATGACCAACCAATCCCCACAGGATGTTAAACCTGTGACCAACTTATCCCCACAAGATATTATACTTGTGACTAAACTGTTCTCATAAGACACTCAACCTGTTACTAACCTATCCCCATATGATGTTAAACATGTGACCAATATATCCCCACATTCTGTTAAACCCACGACCAACCTTTCACCACAATATATTAAACTAGTGACCAACCTGTCACTATAAGACATTAAACTTATAACTAACTTGTCCCCATAATACATTAAATCTGTGACTATGTCCCTACAAGACACTAAAACGGTGAACCCCATAAAATGAATCAGAATATCTACCACATGTAATGTATATGGGATTACTAGGGTAGAAAACTCATAAGTATTACACCCTTGGTAAAAATTACCCTATAACTGACATGAGATGCCTTGGTTTCTACACCCGATATTACTCATATATGAGATTACCTCGACTTCAAAGTAGGAATACTTCATATATTACCAACACACCCATTGCCCAAATATGTCTATATTTTTCCAACCTCACCATTAGCTCTGACCATATATAGCTACCCTATCACAATAGAAGTAGTGTAATTAACTAACATCCACCTTGAGATGGCATCAAAATTGGGCTTCATGAACAAGAATTAAATCTATTAAGGTGACCCATACTAGGAAATAATCTCAAATGGGGAATCCATGGAAGGAGAAACCAAAATACCATCATCCAATTTCAATCAAGGAGAGGATATCATCAACCCTAGCAGTAGTGTCTTCCCACCTTTAGAAAGAGGGAATATAGGGAAACCATCCAACCACCCTAGAGAAGTCCTGACCAATAATGGAATTAACCACTTTAAGAGAGTAATGGAAGGAAAACTATCACATCATCATCAACCTGATGTACAACCCATCTTGAAAGTTTCATAAAAAATGGTGAACTTGATGTGAAGCTCTTCTCCTTCAACCGTGATTAAATCAGTAATGTTAAAAAAAAATGTTGATGTCACCAGATCTAGAAATTCTGTTTGAGGCATCAAAAAACTAACATGGTAGGATATATATGAAATTATTCTCTTGTAACTAGGGTAAAATTAAGGATGTTGTGAATTTATAGCATGATACATCATCGAAATGGATCATTACCCTACCTTGGGTAGAGTGGATAGTTTTGGACATGTTGGGCATCACCTTAATCAGGCTGGTACTAAAAGATGACCTCATGTTACATAAAGGAATCAAGATTAAAAAAATGATTGATGAACAACTTCCAATAGGTATGGGGATATGCGAACCAGTGGGGTGATAATCCCATACAACTATATTTCTACTATGACAACTACCACTTGAATAGCTACGAGGAACCCTCACCTCACCTCCCTCTCCAAGCTCATTCAACGAAGGGTCATCAACACCCTGGTTCATCAATATAAATAGAAAGGGGTCATCCTAACAAGGTATATGTCTAGAGAAATCTTAGAAGAATTAAAAAACCATTAACTCCACCACCACAAAGGCTGTGTAGTGAGAAAATCCCCAAATCTCCATGAAAAATCATTTCGAGAGCCTCTCCTTGAAGTGGTTTAATGACTTTCTCTCATATACAGAGGAGGTAGGGTATTTTTAGGCCATTATGATGGAAACCACCACTTGAAATCATTCAATGAGGCCCCCATTAGGCTAGGAAAACAATTCCAATTATCCCCATAAGCTGAAGAGCAAGTAAACCCCATCCTTGCTCTACTATCCCCAGTCAAGTACACTCATCACTGACACCAAGGGAAGGACACAAACTCTACCTGATAGAAGGAATCTCCCTCATCTCCAGTGCCCCTTCCATAATTGGTGTACCTCATCCAACTATCATAACCACCATACAAGTTCCTGCCTTCACTTTATTGAGATCAAGACCCTAGACACCCACCAAGAAGGTTTAGTTGACACTCCTTATCATGGGATCCACTAGAAACCATTACATGCCATCCCATGATGAAGAATATCTTAAAAGAGGTCCTTCTTGGCACCACTGACAACCATAATAGGACATCCCATGTTGAATAATCTCTTATCAAAGTTCCTCCTAGGAACACCACCAACCAATACGGATATCCACCCCATGATAAATATTTACTCTTCTCTAAAGATCCATCCCAGGGCAGCAGGAAAAATAATCACTATAGGTCTCGTACCCACAACACTAGTCATGGAAAACATGGAAGGAAACCCCATAACCATTAGGGGACCACATTCAATGGACTTCTGCACCACCTAAAGCAAGAATAAGGGAAACATTACATAACCGTTAACCTCTCAGCTGAGGTGATGGGTGACTCTATAGAAAAACCTCCACCCCACCATCATAACTGGGGGTATAATCCCATCAACTGAGTCAAAAAATATCTGAAGTTGAGGTCCATATGGTACCCATACCACTTGATAGTTACATGAATGTGGAATATGTTCTAGCCTCCTTCCATGCTCTCATAGTGTAACCACCCCTTCCACAATTTTCTTCCCTCTGAACCTCCAACTTGGAAGTAGGAGAGACATCAAGATCTAGATATGCATGCTTAGATGATGGTGAAAAATATATTATCTTTATATATTGGATATATTTCCCAATAATTATAGGGACATTTATACCCCATCCTATATGGATATGGTCATGAATTTGGTCTCACCTATCGAAGAAAACACAAAATTCTAGGGATGATTGGCATGTGAAACTCCCCCTCTACCAGAGGTTCAATAGTAGAAACGGTCCTCATCACTGGTGCCCTTAGTTTCATGGCCAACACTGATTGGGGTTTGGGGTGATCGGGAACTATAATCCACTATGGTTAATGAACATGGAGAAATTTTCTAGGTGACATTGGGCATTGATCAGATATCAGTTATGTTTTGGACACCTTTGGCCCTACGTTTCACCATTCCAAAGTTCCTCAATGAGGACCAGGTGGTCTACTTATATCATAATATCTATGTAACTTATAACTATCTCTAGGTCCATTAGTTGGCCTACACAAGAATCATTGAACTTCTTAAGTAAATCCATCAATAACATCATAGGGTTGACATCACAATGCTTCTAGTGGATCAACACCCTTATTCATATAGATACCGCCAGAATTTCAAGAGGAACTACATCTTGATCCTCACCAAGATCCAGTGAATAATGCATTAGGTTTCCCATAATGTTCATATTAGAGGATGGGGTAGTATGATACCCTCCACTTTAGTCCCATTATAAGTAAAAAAAAGATATTTTCAAGTCGATCAGTCCACCAATAATGAAACCCCTCCAATAATCTCCAATGTGAACATTGTCATGATTAACCCTATGGATGATCAGAGAAATTAGGCTATCAAAATTGGGAATATTAGAGAAAACCCATATCAAGGTGAGTCACAATATCAATAATATCATTTAATTGGTTCTAATTCTCATTAAGGATATGGACGCTTAGCTTAGGGAGTCCCCCTAATGAGGTATTGTCACCCACTCATAGGCATCTCGAAAAAGAAAAAGGGATTTTTAGTCCTTTCAGCATATCATAATACACTTCAGAGATTGAGTTAGATCTCAAAATGGCTACATTACTCTAGGATATTGATTAATATGATAGATTCAATAATGAACTCTTTGTCGAACATCACTCAGAGTGAGACAATTCTAAAGGGGATGTTGTCCCAGCATCAACCATACATATGGTTTTTCTTGTCCATGATTATGGTTTAAATAGAAATTATTTCACATATGATCAAGGTAGAGGCATGTGGAAATAATAAGTGGCTGGGATATGACCTTCCCACTATTCTTGGATAATGTAACTTCCCTTCTTGGAACCATAATCTCTATGAATCATGATATAGTAGATCGATGAGGGATCTAGTGACTATCAACCCTCACCAAGACAACATGAATACTAATATCATCACCCAAGTTGAGGCTTTAGAGAAGTAAAAGGTCTCAATTCATTTTGAAGGGCAGATATACCTAGAATGGGTGGACCATGCCCATCTGCCCCCAAAATTCTCTAATCTTAGATTCACCCTATTCATTGGTATATGTGATCCACTATAGCATCTAGCCCATTTCACCTCACTTTTTGACCTGATGCTCAAAACATTGAAGAATTAGGAAGCCTCCAATCTCTAGTGTTTCATCCAAACCATGAAACGAACCAAATTTGTTCGGTATAGTCATATCACACTGAGATCCATCACTGGATTAGAGGATCTTCATTGGGAGTTCCTCTATAAGTCAAGCTCTACCATGCACAATGACAACATCACCGACCTCTTAAAATTTAATAAGAGGACCTATGATTAATTTTCTGACTTCGTTTATTGGTGGAAGGAAATCACATACTCCTTTGATATGAAAATTTCCCAGAAACAACTATTCCTGATGTCCATGGAAAATATCAAAGATGAGTTGTTCCCTACCTTAATGATATTGAGATACTCGAGTGGATTTTGAGAGTTATCTAAAATATATTACCATTTATAATAATCCTTGTAGTGGAATAGGTAGTTGTTTTTCCCATTACCTCTTCCATCTACTATGAGAAATCCTTTAAAGGTAGAAACTACCATTTTTTGTGTAGACAGAGGATCCCCAACCGGTCTACATCTAGGAACCTTTTCATGATAGACCCCACCAAGAATACATTCATCAACCATAACATTATCATGAAACTTCCACCAATCCCCCCCATTAGGGATAGGTTCCCAAAGTTCCCTTCACAAAGTGAATTAGAAAGACCTACTCCTCTAAGTATGTGCAGGTCCTGGGGTATTTAATCTATGCCTTGGAAAATAAAATTTTGAGTCTATTAGGATGCACAACACCTGATGAAGATAAGCTCACTAATCATGAAAACTAATACTCATACCACATGATTATTGATCACATCATCATGGAGTGTTTCATCTTCAAATATTGACTCGAGGACTAGGTGAATCATAGACTAATTGATTTGGGAAATTTTCTAGAATAAGTAGCACATGTATCTACTAACACTGATAATAGTGGAAGAGACTTCGATGAATAGAAACGACTCTAGGCTAGGGCATGAAAATGTGTAATAACTATCTGGAATGTAAGGATGTCTCTCACACTCATGGTATTATCTTTTTCCAATTGGGAAAACCATCATACCTTTTGGTTTCCAAACCCACTCCATCCAACTCGTCATCATTAAAACATTCCAAGTTTCTAAAGAGTAGGTTATTATGGCACTAGGGTAATCAGAGCCCCCCGTAGTGCCAAATCTAGCCTTCGATTCTGGGAACGTTATGCCTCTTAAATTGGGAGATACACCTATAATTCATCTCAACCAAGCATATTTCACTGATTAAGAGAAGAAATATGATTATTTTAATGTTGTTAAGTTATTATATTTCTACCATTAACTCAAAAATAAGGAATGCCATATGGCTCCACCAGGAACCTCTATCTAATGTTTTCATAGGAGGGGAAACCACTATTCTAACAAAAAGGATATCTAGGCTAGTACTCTAGAGGATGTTGTGCATGTTACTAAGTCAATGTAATAAGACTTCCATAGAGTATATCATGCATAACCCTCTTGGGATTCTCCATAAAGAAAACCTCTAAAACCAAGTGTATTAGTCAATCTGGTGGCCCAACCACAACAAAATTGTGGTCATATATGACTTAACAGGGTTAGATCTTAGCTATTTTGTTCTCATATTGAACCATTTTTTCAGTAGTAAAAAATGAATAACACTATCCAAGCCTCAATACTAGAATTAGCTATGGCTACAGTGCTCCCTTTCAATGGGATATAATTATAAAATAGAAACATACCCCTTTTTTAGAAATATGATTTGCTGAAGCACCTCGATTAAATCCTAGTGAGACTCTCAGTACATGACACACTCTACCTATAAAAGGAGATGCATTAATCCCACATTGAGGTCCTGAATAACCCACTCTATTTTGAGACTAAAGTAGTTTCCATTGAGGCCTACCTTGTAAAGGAATCTGGTCAAGAGGAAAGAAAAAGGATAATTTACTTATTCTAAGATGATGAGTGTGCCACATTATAGGGGAAAATTCATCCATTGTATATCATAGGCAAAATCATTGGTGAGTAAATCTGCCACTTCTTAGTTGAAACTATACCTAGGATCAATCTTATCCCCACCTAGGAACTCCATTTGTTAGGATATGCAGAAGCCAATCTAAATCTATCCAACATAACAATTCAAGGGTATGATAAGAGTGAGTAGAAAATGCCTAAAACATTCAAATGAAGACCCAGTTTGGTGGAAAGCTAGAAAGAATAGAGTTTAAAGTTGTGTCCTAGGAAACAAACTACAAAACCTTAATGGGAAGACCAATAATCAATTTACACATAGTGGTACTGTCTTCATACCATCAGTTCCTTAAAGAATCCCTTGACGGTTGAGTTGGGGTACTCCAAGGTGATGCTTCTCCCTTAAACTCTTGTGATACCTATTACCTGGATGATGGATACTACAAATTTAAATGAAAGAAAATCCAAACTAATAGGTTTCATCATATCATTGACCCTAATGACTATACGACCACTTTAGTGGACTATTGGGTGGATTTGAAAAAAAAATTCATTCAACCAATCCACTATTTTGAGCCTAGGACCCCAGAATTGGGAAGCAATTTCATGATCTATAAGGAGGATTTCTTATATATTAACTCATAATACCACATAGGACAATTTTATCCAATTCTAGAAATCCATACTCCTATGGAATACCAAGAGATCCTCCCCATGGAAACTAATCCACGACACCACCTTATATTACAAAAGTCAGAGTTGACTTAGTGGAAGTTCACTTGACACCATTTATTTGATATCAAATGTGTGTATCACGGTTAGAATCCATGTTGTATTGACTCATTATCTTTTGTATCCATAATTTCTATAGAGAAATAATCCTTTTCTGAGTGTGCTTCCCCCATTAGTTCCCCTCTTGAGTTTGAATATCTAGAAGAATCACCCCATCCATATAATTATCATGCTTTAAATGGAGAAAATGATATATATGAAACCCCTATATCATTTGAAGAGGGTTTGTACACCATATTTGATGCGATAAACTAGGAAAATATCAACATAGAGGAAGACCTGATGTGGATAAAAATTAGTGCATTCATGTCTCTGATGGAGTAGAAACAATATGTGGATTTATTGAAATTGAACCATGACATGTTCTCCTAGATCTACATAAATATTTCAGGGCTTGATCCCATGGTTTTTGGTCATCTCATTGGCCTTATATTGGGATTATATGGGTTTACAAAACCTCATAGGAAGATGAACCCTTCCCATGATCCCATGGTTGAGGTCGAAGTTAACAAGCTAGCAAAGAAAAATTCATCAGTGAGGTTTAATACCCATAGTGGCTTGCCAATATTGTCCTAGTTTGGAAGAATAATGAGAATATAAAAGTCTGTATTAACATTAAGGACCGTTATATCCATTTATATAAGGATGTTTTTCCCCTTATGGTAATAGATTTTCCAATTGACATGATAGTTGGTTTCTAAACCCTCTCCTTCATGGATGAATATTCTGGGTATAACTAGACCAATTTGGACCCTGGTGATGGGGAGGCCACTACTTTCAGAGCACCCCAAAGAATATTCTTTTTCCAAGTGATTCCATTTAGTTTGAATAATACTAGAGATACCTACCAGTGTTCTATACAATGTATCTTAAAATAATTCCTCAAGAAATTGGTGGAATGATACATGGATTATTTGGTGTTCATATCTCACATACATTAGGACCATCTCTAGTTCCTTGAGAAAGTGTTTAAATTATTTCAGCCCCACCATATGAAGATAAACCCCTTGAAGTGTGCATTCGGGGTTACCTCTAGGAAGTTCCTCATCCTTGTTGTCAGATACATTGGTAGTGAGATCAATCTAACGAAGATTACAGATATTAGAAATATGTCACCTCTTCTCAACCTCTAGAAGTTACAAGGTATTCAAGGAAACTTGGAATATATCCAATGATTACTTGAAAATATGGCTGATAAGTTTAATATATTTTTAAGGATCATAATGAAAGGCGTCTTCTACTAGTGGGGAAAATAATATCATGATCCATTTAAGAAAATTAAATAATATCTGTTGTACCCTCCCATCCTGATGCCACCCATCTCGGGAAGCCTATAATCCTTTATATAACCTCCCTGGAATGTTCCCTAGGAACCCACCTAGATTAGATGAATAATGACGGTGGGGAAAACAAACTATATTATATCATTCACATGATCCTAGACATAGATACTAGATATTATCCCATGGATAAGAGTTTCCTCACCCCTAGCCTTTGTATTGTAGAATTTGTGGTACTACTTATAACAGCACAAGATATAACTAGTTTCCAACATTGATCATATTAACTACATTCTCAATCTCCCTATATTGAAAAGATGAATAACATGATGGGTTGTAATTACATAGAAATTTGACATCAGTTTTTTTCCCTAAAAAGATATTGAGTGTCATGACCCATCCCGAAGGGGTCCATTCGATGACTCCATAAGTCCACCTCTAATAGGCTAGGGGATGGTGACTGGCGTTGGGTAGACATATCACTAACATGGAAGGACATATCCTAAGTACATATTTACATACACATATGTCAAAGTCTATACAATATTGAAATGAAAAACTCATAAAACCTTACATGCATACATATAAGATCCCATAATCAAAGTATGATACTAAGTAAAGGAAAGTAAATAGGTCCAAATACAAACCCACCAAGAAGTGTATGAAAATAAGCCCAACCTAAAAGTAACACTCGGGACTTCTACCAAGATTTCATATAAAGACACCTCGGTTTTTATCATCTCACTATGAAACATTTAGTCTAAGTTCGTCAAGGAATCTATTAAAAGGTTGATCAACTACAAAATTTATGACATGTATGGGAAAATCCCATGCATGGGTGAGTATAAAAATACCCAGTAGGACACCCTGAAACCATAAATCATAAAACAAAAGAAATACAGTTATCTCTATACAAGTATATATCAACAATATATATAACAATAATATCCAAATATACTAAACAAATACACAGAGTCTAGAAGTAATTCACAACCTAGTATTCCAAACCAAAGGTTTATACAAAGCACTTATCTGAGAGAACACAATCTATGAGTCTAATATCTCTGATGATGTCCATCCAAAAGGTATTTCTCATCGGGTCACATCATATGAAGTATATACTGAAGTCTTAAGAGATACGATACACGGATGTGGATCACACCTAAGGCCATGGGGTATACCGAAAACTAAATCTTAATTAACATGTTATTTAGAGGATCATCAAACACGTAGTGTTGGTCACAAAAATGCTGATAACCCCACCTCAGGGAAAAATATGAATATACAATCTCACTTCAAGCCTCATGAAAGGATTTTCAAAACTTTATCTAAGAAGTCCTATGGAAGGTATCACTTTCCTATGTGTAGGATGTGATTCCATACTAACCCTTAGGGAATCGATATGGGTAACACACCCTAAAAAAATCTGTCTATGATACAGAGGAAAAGGTATTCGAGCCATTATTTAAGGAGTATACAGTATGTATAAGGGTTACACATTGTGTCTCTTAAACCCTTGTTCCTTCCCTTGTAAATGGGTTGTGTCCTGTGTCCATGTAAAATTACACACCATGTTTTATTCCCATGTACTTTTCCTATGTACCAGTACACAGGTATGCTCGTGTACACCCAACTAAGCCATGTCTGTGTGGGAGTACATGACATGCTTGTGCCTGTGTACTCCAAACCATGTTCATGTACCCTCTGAGCTACACATAGATCTCATCAAATGGGACTACACACTATGTGACAAGGTAACATGCAATGTGATACTTATCTCCCTCTTGTAACTCTATCCACTACTAGAATGGGTCCACATGGCATGCATCTTTACGTTACATGCTGCGTAGGGAAATGTTTTCCAGAATATTATATCTGGATTCCACATCTATTCCCATGACTTCAACTGCCAATTAGGTCATGTGACTTTCCTAAAAACCAAGGATCTATGCTCTCTAAGCCTCTCCATTGAAAGAGAACACATTTTGTCCCTTTGATTCATTTGGAAAACACCTTCAATCAATCTTCTTCATTGTGCACCAAATAAAACAAAAATAGGGTACCTACGTTATTCTATCGGCTGACACCTTCTTTATCGCACCACCATCATGTTATTATGAGAATAAATCTATGATTTCAAACTATTATGACAAGAATTGGGTGAAAACATTTGAATTTACAATATATGTTGAACCATGAGCCAAACGAATAATACCCATGATGAATGAAGAATCAGGGGAGAAATGCACAACCAAAAATAGAAGGAATAAACCTCATCCAATTTTTGTGTTGGACTCGATCCATCTCCATTAGAATAACAATGAAGAATAACAAATCACAATGAAATTATCCCAAAACAACCTTGAAAAATACTCACACAAAACAACTGATATGAAAATTAATCTATTGGGCGATTGATTTGTGTTCATTGTAAAAATTTAGAATGGGGAACTAATCCATCAAAAAAAAACATCTTACCTCGATTTAGATTTATCATTGATGAATAATGATATGAAAACATTGTCACTAGTGATATCATTCAATTCCATTGCACATTTATCGCCGATCCAATATATGATACAAGTTCATCTGAGAGAGGTCCTCCAAATCTCTCTCCAATGGTTCTTTAACAGCTCTAAGGTTATGTAGATAACCCTAAAATTCAACCATAATTGTATATTTAAAGACTCTTCTGTCAAGATTTCAATGAAATACAAATAAAATTATTTAATTATTTAATTTATTTATTTTACTCCCACAATTTCTTTTCTACAAACACCTTGCACTAACAAAGGTTATGTCACTCCTGGGATAAAAGCAACATTCTGAACTCAACAGTGCCATCAAAGTTCTGATCTGAACCCTCTTTTAAATGTAATTATACTTTTTTTAGTAAAACAATGCACATGTACTATTTAACATATTTAATATATTTCAAACATTTATTCTAGGCACACCAAGCCTTAAAATCACATGTCGTCTTAGTTCCTAGTCTTAGAAATAATTTATATAATATCAAAAAAAATACATGAAAAACTGAGTCATGAAATTCTCTCTACTATTGGGATTCACATCCCAAAAAACCAAAACAAGGGCTACATAAAGAGATGTGGGTACTAATCACGAATATGATTCTCCTTCTACCATGTTCTCTCATGGATATTACCATACTACCATCAATCATCCACTAAAGGAATCACTTTCCCTTGAAGGATCCTATCCTGCTGATCCTGAATCTCTACTGGGTACTCAGAAAAGGTAGATCCAACCTCAATGTGTGGCTCGACCCAGTTGATAACATGTGATGGGGCATGCATGTACCTCCTCAACTACAACACATGGAAGACATCATGCACCCGGTCTAACTACATTAGTAAAGCTATGTGGTAACCCCCCCCCACTAACTCTACTTAGTATCTAGAAAGGGCCAATGAATCTCAGAGATAGCTTACCAACCCTTCCAAATATTCATAATCCACATCGAGTTTAAACCCATAAGAACACATGGTGTCCTTACTCTAACTCCAAATGCCTCCATCATTTGTTATAATAATACCTTTTATGGTTCTATTCAGTCCCCATATGCTCCTGTATTATCTGCACTTTATCGGTAGTTGCTTACACCAACTCTGGGCCTATGAGTTCCGAATCTCTTGGGTTATTTTAGAAAAATGGTAACTTGAAGGTTCTACTATAGAAATACTAAAATGGTTCCATAATAATGGTGTAATGGTAGATGTTTTTTTAAAGAAAAGTACAATAGTGTTTGATGATCTTCACAACTAGAGCCAAAGTACATCATGCAAGCTCGTGACATGTCCTCTAAGACACTAATGGTCCGCTCTTTTTGGCCGTCAGTTTGGGGGTGGAATGTTGTTCCCAAGCATAAATGAGTCCCAAATGACTCCTATTATCCCTTCCATAATTGGGACGTTAAGTGACCATCACGATCAGAAACAATCATCGAGAGAACTACATGGAGTTAGACTATCTCCAACAAAAAGAGGTTTCTCAAGATCTCTACTGATCTCTACTCACAAATAGCTAAGAATTGGACTGACTTGGTGAGCCAATATATGATCATCTAGATAGAATCATGTACCCTAGACATACCTAGTAATCCTATCTTGAAGTCCCTGGATATCCCATCCTACTTTTACTCTAGAAACTCAACGTGTTAAGCTAAACCTACTGGAACTTGTTACTTACCATTCACTTGTTGACAAGTAAGGCATCGAGAGTCAAACTACGGAACTTCCTTCTTTATCCATGGCTACCAAAACTAACGTCGGAGGTTCAGATACATATTTTCCACACTTGGATGTACCACCAAAGTAGATTTATGAAACTCTAAAAATCTATCGCTGCAATTTCACCGGTACCATTATGCATCCTTTGAAAAGAACAACATGATCCCCAAATTCAAAAAATCCTTCAAGAGCATGTGCAACATATATCTGAGTATTTAGGGTCTCACAGTAATCATCCCAAATTTGTGCCTCCGCAACTCACTACAAGATTAGAGGGGTGACAAAAATAGACTAAAGGTAAGCTACTCCATATCTATCCACAAACTATAATTGCAATAATGTAAACTACTCTGATACCTCCTTCATAAAATGTGATCAATATTTCTTACTAAGTTAATTTTCTACTTTTTTACCTTCCCAAGAGTATAAAAAATTTTAAATTAATAATCCTAGAGAAAATATAGCCATTTACTCTATCTTAAGTTATGATCCTTATTAGAGAAGATATACTTGAGACTCTTATGATCAGATTAAATGATAAATTTCTTCCCAATTTGGCAGTGTCACCACATTTTCAGCATGGATACTACCACCTATAACTCAAGATAATGGGTTTCCATGTTATTTTTATATGGTATCAAATGACGTGAACCATTGGCAATCACTGCTTGAATTTTCATCAAAACACAACCAAGACTTGTTCCTGATCCATCACAGAACCCTACATACTTGACACCCTCCTATGGAAATCTTAAGATGGGGGTGCCCGCCAAACTCTGCCTCAACTACTAAAAAGCATACTGATACCTTTATTTCTACATAGAAGGATTCCCCTTTTGGGTTAAAGTTATTATGGGTGCTGAAAACATGAAGAAATTTGGTATAAATCTATAATAATAGCCTAACAACCCAATGAATCTCCGCACCTCCATCATGCTCATGGGTGGATCCCAAGATAACACTGCCTAGACCTTGTCCGAGTCCACTGCCACTCTATATGCTAAGATAACATGTCACAGAAAGTGGACCTCCTCTATCTAGAAATGTAAGTTTCAGAGTTTCTCATAAAGCTATTTCTCTCAGAGTATGTCTTGAAACATCCTTAAGTCTCTCGCATGATCCTCCTTAGACGTCGAGTATATAAGGCTTTCATTTTTGAAGACTACCATGAACTGGTCTAAGAAAGGATGAAATATCTAGTTCATGAGTCACATGAACACCACTGGGGAGTTCATATTTATTAATGGAATCACTAATTTCTCATAGTGAACATATCAAAATTTTAATTTCATCTTTGATATATCCTCATCTCGTACTCACAACTGGTGATATCCTGACATGAGGTTAACCTTCGATAACCACATTGCCCCTATTGAATGATCAACGAGGTCATTAATCCTAGTTAGTGGATAATGTTTCTTCATATTCACCTAGTTAAATCTCAAGTAGTCCACAAATAACTACAAGTTATCATCTACATTTTTGGAGAACAACACAATGGATTCCAAGGGTGAAACAATCGGTCAAACAAAGCCCTCCCTTCGTAAGTCATAAAACTGCACGCTCATATTACAAAGCTCTACTGTATCCCTACAATATGATGGAATGGGTATTGTAGCCATAATAAGGTGTAGATAGATGCATAATTCTATCTCTTGGAGGGGATCTAAACCCAGAAAATCACCAGGGAAGATTTCCTCATACTCTGACACCACCATAGAAAACTGGGAAATCATAACACCCACTACACCAAGGGTTATTCAAGAAGACTGGTGATTAATTGGCTACACCCTTTTATGCATTAGTCCATCCCATGTTTCTTGGGTTTCTATTTTACTAAAAAAGGAGAACCTAGTCCAATTACTATGACACACCACATCCTCTTCGTGAAACAATCAATCTTGGAATGAACTATGGATAACCAAACCATACCTAAGATGACATAATAAGGCCTCATTGATATTATAAAGACATTGAAATAGAAACTCTTTCCCTTAAGAGTAAGGTCACATCTTTACCACAAGTGTGTGATTCCCGAGTCATATTAAGTGGGTGTCTCCAAGCGTAATGGTCAATCCAAGGGTTGAAACAGAATATCTAATTCTCAAACAAAATATATGAAAATAAAGGAATAACTAGAACCTATGTATATCAGTACTAAATATAAGGTAGAAAAGACAAAGATCATACATTGAACCATTCTAAGAGATTCTGCGTCCTATGTTTAGACTGCCTGCAACTATCCCTGCCCCTGTCCTCTAGATCCCTAAGCCTATGGTGGACCACCTGAGGGTGGTGGTGGTGACAAGTCAAAGCATCTACCACTTAATTGTTCTCTCCCATCTTCTTAGCCATGTTCTTCACCCTATAAATCTACTCGTTACTTCTGTTATCTCTTCCTCAGTATCCTATCCATGGTCTCTATTTTAGCTATATGACATGTTAGACATTATTGGGAAAGATATCCCTTTCCATCACATGAGGTGAATCACCTCTCATTGGGATGATTGAACCCATCCTGAGATCCCTAAACCATATACCCTCTATCTTGTGACCTCCTCTTGAAATGTCTCACATATTAATGTTGCTGAGACTAATGTCAGCTCGCAACTTCCGAGGTATCTACTCTTATATAACCACTACCAGAAACCACTGGCTATTTCTTCTCAACCAAGAAACTCTCAACCATCAAAGCTCACTCAAGAAACCCAGCATAGGTAGAAATGTATAGAGGGATAACACTGGATCATATATCTCTTCATATACCTTTCTTAAAGTTTCGATCTCCAAAGAACTAGTCCTTAACCATATCCATCAAGTACTTGGAGAGGTTGTTAAACCTTGACTAATAGTCATCTACTGTCACACTTCCCTGATAGAGATGAAGAAGATCCTAGATGCGTACATCGCCCAACATAGTTGGACATAACTACTATTTAAAAAGGTTATCAATCTATGAAAATGCTAGATCCAACTCATCATAATTCTAGTTCAATAACCTCCACTATCATACCATTTATCTATAGATAAGACTCACTACTAAGACCTCCATCTGATCATCTAGTGTCCTGACCAGACAGAAAACATGGATCACTACCTCATGAGAGTCCTCAACAACCTATGGGTTAGGCTCACCTAGGAACCTGAGGGGTCACTATCATTGAAACTCATGAAGTGTGCTCAACCTGTGTACCTCATCTATCGGTACTATGAGTACCATCTTCTACTCAATAAGTGGTGGTATAGCTGGTGCACCACTTGGAGGTAGAATATATGGAACTACTCATTGTATCGATGCCTCATCACTGAGGCCATAATCCCCATGATCATGATATTGGACCCTTACTTGAATACAATGTGGAGGCATCCTAAAAGTAAACAAGATGTACCTTGGTCAATGAGTATATCTAGAAAACTGGTGCAATAATTACATGGAAACCCCAATATATTTCAATATGATTCTTGTGCCATTTTTTCCCCTATAACCAATTCTCTCATGCACCAAGTCTAAAAGCAGGTGATTAGAGTCTTGGTGTATGGATATGTTGACAGTCTCACCAACACTAGAGTTTCTAGCCTGAAAGCTGAACTTCAAACACTTAACACTATCTGTACAACCCAAACTCATAGACTCTGGTTCTAAGGTGGAATTGACTACTTTGATACAACATTGTCATGACCTATCCAAAAGGGTCATAATCTATGACTTCCCAAGTCCAATTCCAATAGGCCATGGGCTAGTGACTAGGATTGTGTAGGAATATCACTAACATGAAAGACATTATCTTATATACATATGCACACATAAATATCTCCAAGCCTATAAAATTATGAAATGTAAAAACAACTAAATAACCAGGCATATATTCATCTACGATCCCACAACCAGAGTATGATAAGAAGTAAAGGAAATTAAACAGGTACAAACACAATCCCACCACAAAGAGTTTGAAAACAAGTCCAACTTGAAAGTAACACTAGAGACTGCTGCAAAGATACGGAAGGAACACACCTCAGTCGACCTGGTCTCACTAAGAACCATCTTGTCTGGGACTATTAAATACTCTTTTAAAAATTCGATTTTCTATACAATAAAAGACACGTTCAGGAAAATCACATGCAAGGGTGAGTATAAAAATTCCCAATAGGACACTCTAAGACCATAAAACATAAAAAACGAAATACAACCATATATACATAGATATATGTATAAAAAACTTATAACAAGAATATACAAATATAATCAACAAAGAAAAACTGTATTGTGCTAAGTCACAACCAAAATATGCCAGCCTAGGATTCTATATCGAAGGTTTCCACAAATCACTCATTTGATAGAACACAATCTATGAGTTTGATAGCACTAATGACATCCATATGAGAGGTACTGATTTTTGGGTCATGTCACAAGAAGTACACACTGAAATATGAAGAGTTTCGATAGAAAAATGAGAATCACTCCCAAAGACATAGGGTATTCCAACAAATCAATTTTGATTAACTTGTTACGCAGATGATCGATTCCTGTGTAGTTTTTTCTCACAACAATACCAAGAACTCTACCTTGGGCACAAAGATGAATATAGGATCTCACTCTAAGCCACAAGTAAGGATCCCAATAAATCAATTCAAGATGTACCGCTGAAGGGATAACTATCCTATGTATAGGGGAAATTCCATAACAACCCCGAATGAATGGATATGAGAATGTAACCTAATGAACCTTATCCAAGATGCAGAGGACAAGGGATCCAAGATAAGATTTAAGGAGTACATGATGTTTAGTAGGGTTACACATAATGTCCCTTCGACCACATTTCTTGCTCGTGTAAATGGAACATGTCCCGTTTCCATGTAAAAGTGTAGGCCGTGTGAGTTTCCTATGTACTTTACCTGTGTACTAGTACATGGGTATGCCTATGTAAAAACAGCCAAGCTATGTCTGTGTGGGAGTACCCAACATGACGATGCCCATATACTCTAGCCTATGTCTGCGTACACTCTAAATTACACACCAAGATCATAAAAATGGGACCACACTCCAGGTGACAAGGTCAAATATTGTATGATACTTATCCCCCTCTTGTAACCCTAGCTGCCACTTGGAGGGGTCCACATGACATGTGGATCTGTGATACATGCCGTGTAGTGTAAATTTTTTTAGAATCAAAGATTTAGATTATTCATCAATTCCAGTGCCTTCAAACATCGATTTGATCATGTTCCTCACTGTAAAACTAAGGATTCATGCTAAACAAGCCTCATCATCAATGAACAACATGTTTCAGCCCTTCTATTCATTCAGAAAACATATTTGAATGGTGTTATTCATTATATGATGAAGAACACAAAAACTGTGTACCTACATCATTTGATCTATTTTCATCTTCATCATCACACCACCATTATGTCGTACTGAGACACAATCTATGATTTTGATATGTTTCACCAAGATTCGGGTTCATAATGTTTGAATTTCCTATATACGTTGAACAGTGAGCCAAACGAAGGACACCCACGATGAATGAAGAATCAAGGGAGAAATGAACAACCACAAACACAATGAACGAACCTAAACCAATATTCACATTGACCTTGATCCATTTTCATTCAAATAAAAATGACGAATCAAATATCACAAAGTGATTCTTCCAAAATAACCCCAATAATTAACCCATCCCACAAAACAACTAATCCATGAATCAATCCATTGGTCGATTGATTCGAATTCATCATTGATATTTAGAATGAGGAAATAATCCAACCAAAACAAACTTTCTAACTAAATTTAGATCAATAGCTAATGAATAATGATTCAACATCACTATTTTTGGTAAGATACTTTGATCCTGTTGCACGTCGATCATCGATCTAAGATCCAGAGGAAGTTATTTTGAGAGAGATCCTCCAAATCTCTCTCAAAAAGTTCTCTACTGTCTCTAGAGTTATACAGATAACCGTGATATTCCACCATAGTAGTCTATTTAAAGACTCATTAGTTTCCGTGTCAATGAAATAAAAATAAAATAATTTCATTAATAATTTTATTTATTTTACACCCAATGGTGACAAATGTTAGGTTGAAACTGGGGTAAAACCCATTCCAAACTCAACGGTTCCCTCATATTTCTGATCTGAGATCCCCATTTAGAATTTATTCTACTTTTTAAGAAAACGACATGTTATTTATATTTAATATATTTAATATATTTTAAACATTTACTCCAGGAACACTGGGCCATATAATCGCATGTCGTCTCATTGCCTGGTCTCAAACATAATCCATACAATATGAAAAAATAATACATGGAAAATTTTTGTCATTAAATTAAGGTCTAATGGTTGGTAGATTTCTTGGATATGCATCCAATCCCTAAAGAACTACCTATAGATGTTGACTTCCTAGATGAGTCCATCCTATCAATGTATCAAATTACACCATTTTGGAACATTCATTTTGATGGTTCCTCCCATATTCTAGTTGATAGAAGGCCCAAAAACTTAGACTCAATAGAGTTGGCCTTGTTATTGTATTCATCACTCTTGAAAGGGTCACATGAGCATGCTCATTCATATTCATAAAATGATTCACCAACAAGGATGAGTACCAGGATCTTATCCCTAGACTTGAGTGAGCCCATGAGATTGAAATCCCCTGCCAGTATATGGAGGGATACTTAAATCTACTCATCATGTAGATCAATGGGAACTACTTCCAAGAACTTGTTCCCCTGCTGGAGCTAACTCACGAGTTGATATCCCTCTTCCATTCCCACCCAGAGGTGACTCATGTTCCCTGATTATAGTATGACCAAGACAATGCTTTGGCAGGTCTAACCCCACCTCTTATACAATACTTCAAAACATGCTTTTAATAGCGCTGATAAAGGGTACCTTTTATTAGTGCTAAAAAGTGGTGATAAAAGGAACTCTTTATCAGTGTTTTTAGCACTAATAAAGAATAACCATTATTAATAGTTTTCTTTAACATTGATAAAAGGTACCCCTTATCAACAATTTATGTTTAACACTAATAAATTTCACAAATAAAATGAAATAATTAAATAGATAAAAATTTAAAATGGGTAGATTTTAAAAAAATATTTAAAATTTTATTAAATAAATAATTATTGATAAAAATGAAAAAATTTAATATATATATATATATATAAATAATAAATGTTAATAAACATTATATATTAAATATGAAGTTATGTAAAATGAATTAAATAAAATAAATAAAAAAAGAAAATTTAAAAAAGAGTAAATCAAGAAAAATATGAAATATTTTATAAATTAAAAAATTATTGATAAAAATGAATAAATTTAATGTAAAAAAAGATTATATATATATTAAAAGGTAAAGTGGCTCAAAATCCTCCAAAGAAAAAAACTTAAGGTGGACTAAAATAATGAAATCCAAGAGCATCATCCAGAAAAAAGTGAATACCCTATGGAATAAACACTCCCAGATTGAAAAAAATAGAGTATGTCATTCTAGGATGCTCTAGAAGCAACAAATTCTTCCACCAAATTACCCTCATGCCATGTATGAATGATGAACATTTGATTATTCATAAAGCCCTTATATCTCCTAACTAAATATTCAATAGACCAAAGAATATGACCTTTACCTAACAAGGCATTGTAGACTGATAAAGAATCTGTCTCTATCTCCGATATAGGATTGTGCCTATGATTACATATGAATAGTCCTGTTAACATGAATTTAGATTCTACATGAAGTGAATCACCACTCCCAATGAACTTTGAGAATGCAACCATAACTGATTCTCTAGGATCTCTGATAACACCACCCCCACACAAGAAACCAATACCACATGATCCATCGGTGTTAAGTTTGTTCCCAAAGAGAGCAGGTCTCCATCTTATAGATGATCCCCGGGCTATAGTATTATTGATGAGGGATGGATATGTTGGGAATAGGGGTATGATGGAAGGAGCATTGGGTATGTCTTTATATAACCTGCACAGATCAAGAATAAGGATTCAAGTTTTTAAGATGATACCTGTAGAAGATCTACATAGCTGTTGATTGAGACTGTCATTCCAAGAAGACCAAAGAATCCAGCAGCCATCCATGAGAATTATAATATTAATGAAATGAATAAATTGTAATAATTAAAAAAAATGAATAAATTAAAAAAATTATTAACAAATTTATTAATGAAACAATTATTAAAAAAACCAATAAGTTTAATATATATATATATATAATAATTATAATCAATAAACAATAATATATATTAAATTTAAATATATAAAATGAATAAAATGTAATAATTAAAAACATATTAATTTTTTATTAATTTTAATGGGTTTTTATATATAATTATTCATTAATACATTTAATATAAAAATATATTCATATATATATATATATATCAATGAGTATAATATTTCCTAAAACATGATTTAAATAATACAAAATATTTATTCTTACATTAAATAAGTCATATATTTAGTGAAAAATGGTTTATAATTAAAAATTAATATTAACTAAAAATACTGACTAACTACACTGAGTAATAAACATAATTGAATTTCATTTGATTTTTCAATTTAATACATATCAATCATGTGTTATATTGATTTCATATACATATATGTAATTAATATATTTTTATATACAATACACACACCAATATTTATGTAATTAATGAAATCTTATATATAAAAACATACACCTAAGGATCTCCAATCTCGATGAGGCCTCTGCGTATCCGGGATTTTGACTCCATTTTTTGTAAAACACTGAGATAGTTCTCAATTGGAAGAACCGGTTCTTGTCCTTTGGAGGTAGGATAGCCTTGGTTAATAGTGTCCTCACGGCCACCCCGATCCACGCTCTTTCCGCCATTAAGGTTCCCAAGGGAGTTATCCGTTCCATGGATAGGATTTTTGCTGGTTTCATCTGGGATCCAAAGAATGAGGGCCGAAGGCACTGGGTTTCCTGGCTCAGTATGGCGCGGCCCGTTAAGGAAGGTGGTATCAGCGTCCGAAATGTCCGGGATGCCCTCTCCTGCATGCATGCGAAAATGGCTTGGGAAGTGTTGGAGAAATGAACTTTATGGGGTTCAAATATGCTTTCATGTTACATCGGGAATGGGGAGGGTTGGGCTGGGCAGGAATCCCCTTTCTGGCGTGAGATTTTTTCTCTGGTGAATGGCCTCAGACCTTACACTCATTGAATCATTGGCACATGCGACATATCTTTCTGGCATGACAATTGGTGTGGAGAGACTATTGGATTCCCAGGATTCCATGTCACCATCATTTCATCCCAAGAGGCCAACAGTTACCCTTATTTCATCAGTGTTATCCTTAACACGAACCATGAGGCTCTGTTTCACCTCATTGATCTGACCACGGCTCCCGATTGGTGTGTATTCACCCCATCGTCGTCTGGAATCTTCACATCCAAAGACTATCGTTGGGTTTCTGTCATGAAAACGACGGAGGCCTCATGGAGAGATGTGCTGTTGGATAATGCTATCCCCACTAAATTTAACTTCCTTTCCTGGAGGATCCGTCATAGAGGCCTTCCTAAAAATTAGAACACCAGAAGATGTGGGGTGAGAATGTCTTCCAAATGCATTTGTTGTAAGCATCATAAGGAGGAAACTTCAGATCACTTGTTCTTTGAAAGCGATTGGGTGTGAGAGGTGTGGAATTTATTTAGTTCTTTCACTGGTTTTGATATTCCCGCCATGACAGATCAACCCTTCTTTAACTGCTGGTTTCACGGATTGGGTGCTGAGGGTCCGAAGAGAAGAGCGCACACTTTGGTGTTCCACGCCAGATGTTGGAGTTTGTGGCAGGCTCGTAAAGTGTACTTGCACGAAGGGGTGGCCTCCTCAGCTCGATCCATCATCTTCCGCGTAATGATCCTGGTCCTGGATATGGCAGTTGTTCTCAGTTCTTGGAGGGGGGCTCCCACTCTGCAGCGCCTTCTTCCCACCGTCAATATTCCTTCTACGGCCCCTGCTCTGCACTATGGTCATTGGGTCCGATGGTCCCCCCCTCGAGTCACGACTTCAAGATTAATACTAACCGATCCTGTCTTGCGGGTGACATCAGTGGAGGGGGCCTCATTCGTGATCATAACGGCTCGGTTCTGTTTGCTTTCTCCATTCAGTTCGGCCAGGGCACACCACTTCTTGCAAAGGCGAAGACCATGTTGGTAGGTATCCAGGAATGCATCAAAAGGGGTGTGGTTCCAGTGGAGGTGGAAACTAATTCCTTGCTTCTTTCTAATGCTATCCAAGGCATCGGGAGCGTTCCTTGGTCTATCGAGTACATCATCCGGAGGTGTCAGGGTCTCCTGGGCAATATGACAAAAGTGTCTCATACCTGGCAAGAGGGCAATAAAGCTGCCGACTACCTTGCTTCAATTGTCTCTCCAGGCTCTAAGGATTTACTTTTTCATACCCCTCTTAGTCTGAAAACAACGGGGATCGACATCATTAGAGGGGATGCTCTCGGTCTTTACTATTTTAGACCTCCCTAGTCTATTTTCCTTGGCTGTTTTCTTTTTGGATGTTTTTGTCCTCTTCCTTCATTTGAATAAAATAAAAAATGGAATTGTATGGTATTCATTTTATAATTTCATTATAACTAAATACATTTAATATATTATGTTTTTAATCAGTAAGTATTACTTATTTATTTCCAATATTATTTGAGTTAGTCATTATTTATTATTTTTTTATTTTTGGGGGAATTTAATAATTTTATATTATTTATATATATATATATGTACTATGTTATAATATTTTAAATATGCATTCATATTTATTTCTATATTTCTCTATATTTCTTTAATAATTTAAATTTAATTAATAAAACTTATCAATTTTTTAGAATTTTTAAAGTGTAATCATTTTTAATTATTCAATTTCACTCATTTTTAACATGCATTCATTTAAAATTATCTATTCATTAATAATCTTAAAAATATATTTGAAAGTAAATAATTATAAATAAATTTATTTGTAAATGTATATTTACTATATTTACAAATTTTTAAATTTATAATTATAAGTAAATAAACATTATTTGAAAAAATGTATTTATATAATTATAAATAAATAATTATATATATTTAAATAATTATAAAATTACAATATTTTTTTAAATAATTAATATATTTACTATATTTATATTAATATTAATATATATTTATTAAATATATATGTATAATTATATAAATATATATAATGATATAAATATATTAATATTATTTTTAAAAAAAATTATTTATATAATTATAAATAATTAATACTATATTTAAATCAATATATAATTATAATAATTTTTTTTTAAATAATTAATAAATTTTCTATAGTTATATTTTTATATATTTATTAAATATATATATAATTATATAAATATATATATTGATATAAATATATTTATAATTTTAAATAAATAATTATATTTATATATATAAACGTATAATTACTATATTTATAAAACTATATATCTATAATTATAAATAAAAAAATATAATTTTTTTAAAAGTGTTTATATAATTATAAATAAATAATTATATATTTAAATAATTATAAAATTATAATAAATAAATATAAAATTATATAAATATATTTATATATTTATATATTTTTTATTTATAATTATAATTATAAATCCTTTATCAGCGCTAAATTTTTGGAGTTGAAAAAGATGTGTCTTATCATTGCTTCTTTAGCATTGATAATGATATCTTTTATTAGTCCATATTCATGTATCAGTGATAAAAGATATCTTTATCATCACTTTTTGGAAATACTGATAAAAGTCTTCCCATCTATTTGAAGAACCTCAATCGTGATTGATTATGTCACAATATCTCAAGCTTTCTGCCGAAGCCACTTTCTACCGACGCTCCTCAAATCCAAGTGTCGAATCAAGGCTCAAATCAAGTCTGAAATGAATCTAAGGCTCAAATGAATCAAGGGTCGAATGAATCCAAAGCTCAAAGGAATCCAAGATTTTGCAATATCTTTACTTTCTCCCAAATGAATCCAAGCTTGAATCTAAGGTATGTGTGTGCTACTTTCCCTTCTTCTTCAAGCCTTATACTCACAGTTACTAATTTTTTTCATCATCTAAGATATCCTTAGGTAGCTGTATTCATGTTTTCTCTATCCCCTAATTTTTTTTCATTGTATTGGGAGTTGGAAAATGGTTTATCTAAATTTATAATTTTTATTTTGGTTTAACTGGATTTAAATATTCTTATCGGTTAAGGTCTTTGAGGGATTATAATTGATTTCCAATTGGGTTATTGTGGATTTGGCCTTGTTTTTTCTCTGTAGTCAAAGAATAAATTATATTTTTGGAAAATAAAATATTTACGATGGTCTTCATAATGTAATTTTTTGTTTTAAAATTATTTGAGGTTGTTTATGAAATCTAATTGGCTAATGCTTGAGTTCATGAAATTTATTAACTGGGGTTTCATTATTTGAGAAGTTTTCTTATGTTTTATTTTGTTCTTGTGTTATTTATTTATGTCCATGGTTATAAGCCCCACTTTTCCAAATTTATTCTTATACACATATTTATTGGTGTGTGTGCGTGTGTGTGTATATATATATATATTAGACACATGAACATATTCACCTGAAAATATGTGAATATTTGTATTGAGATCTATTTAGATATGTATGTGCATAATTTCACATGGTTATTACATTTAAAGAGAAGTTTTCAAATTTAAACACATTGATTAAATTTGGTTATCTTATATTGGTTTTTAAATAATGGATTTTAAATGGTTTTTCATTCATTTAAAAATAGTTTTGAGCTTACCAAATTTTTCTAAAATGTTCAGAAGAAAAAAATATTATTTTCTAGTGAGATTTTAAATGGGTTTTCAAAAGGACTCATAGTTTCAATTGTGTTATTAATTGTGGGTTTTTATTTTTAATGGAATGAATGATTTCTATGTGATTTTTTTAATTTCATATCAAATATTGTAGATAAAATGGTAAATAGATGGGTGATGATCTAGCTTAATTGAGGTATTAGCTATGGGTCATTTTCAGTTTCCTCGAGAGGCCCAAATTTCATTACTAGTTTTGGTCACATAGCCGGTTAGTATTCTCTGAGTGAGCCAGTTACCTTTAGAACCTCTAGGTCAGAGCTCCTCCCCATGTGTTGTGTCTTATACTTATTCTATTATATATATTGTTTGGTGCATAATTTCACTTTTATGGAAGGTTTTTTTCATCACCCTTATTTAATATTAATACTTACATCTTCTATACTTTAGTTTATTTATTTAATTTTAATTATATATTGTTATACTGGGTTTTCCTTATTAGTTTCATTTCTTTAAAAAAAATCCAAAATGGATTTCTAAATGTGTGTTTTTAATAGATATGGATTGGGATAAGGAAATTATTTTCAAGTGATTATTTTCATTTAAAAGGAAAAAATAAATAGCTTAATAAAGATATTAAATTCTTGTTTAAAATATTATACATTTTTAAAGATAGATGTGAGGAAAAGATCAAGGTATTATTTTTTTTCAAAGAATAAAAACGTATTCTCCATATATATTTAAAACTAGATTTATTGGTAATTGATAAATGTTATCCTTACTTTATGATAAGGATGATTTTGTAATATTATTTTCACCTGTCTAGTTGTTAAAGTTCTACTGTCACTTTATTATAAAAAGTGTCATTATGATTTTATCACCCTTATTAAGAAACCCTTGGGTTAGTCTTTTCTATAGGCTATTTCACTTTTATGGGATGTGTATTGATTATTATTATGTGGTGATTGGATAATCTGATAGGTGGATATTTATGAGAGGGTGTTGGAGGTGAGATAAAGTGTATTTATTATGTTTTTTATTAAATTATAAATTGATAATGTTCATGTTTTTTCCTAACCTCCACTTTTACAATACCATGGGAATCCAAGGTAACTATATTAGGGACATTTTGTGTTTCATAGTGTCTATACATGATGTCCTTATTTATTTTTCAATACCATTAGTAGTGTAATATATATGTTGCTTCACTTATAGTGTCACATATGTGATAGTCTTACTTCTTTTTCAATGGTTCCGTTATAGATGGGAACCCTTGGGTTGTTGATTTTACTAGTATATCTTTAATATTCCAACACCCTAGGATCTAATAAGATTCTTATGATGATTTTTAATTTGATTCTATTAGATTATAGGTCCCCACTACACACATTATTTTCAACCCATTTTACATTTCATGGAATGTTACAACAATTTATTTTTGTTTATTATTATTATACATCATTATTATAATAAATATCATTTGATATATATGCTGTATTTAATTTATGGTTGAGTTTAATTTCTAATTTTGTTATAAAATTTATTTTAAGAAATGTTTTGAATGAAAAACATTTATTTTAACTTATTTTCGTAAAATCTGAATCCCAAATTAATAATATTTTAAAGTGTTTCACTTTTAAATGTATGATTCCAATCATTGGTTGGTAATAATTAGATTTTTAAAGAATGATTTTAAATGTTTTTTATCTACATGAGTATAAATATATTGATCCTAATCATGGTTGTATTCTATTTTTCAAAATAGTTTTACCTTGGAATTTCAAAAAGAGATAAATGTAAGAAATTTATTCCTTTTTTATTTTTCTTTTTTGAAACAATTTTTTAAATGGTGTTCAGAATTTTTTTTGTGAAATTATTTATATATGAAATTTAATTAACTATTTGGTGAAATCTTACAAGGCCTGTTTAGCTAACACCCTACATACACACCCATATGGGTATATATATATTTTATGTTTTCATATATGTTTTGAGGATATGATCTCAAGGTATAAATGGGATAATAAGTATATTCATATCATTTAAACTCATGATTTAAAACTAAATTCTTGTTTACTAAAAGTAGTCATGATATCATAACATAAATATATAACAAATAGTAATTTATTTACTTGAACAATTGTCTAAGACATGTGAATATTCAGGTTACTTTATTAACATAATGTGATGTAACATAACCCAAACATATGATAGAAACATTCCTTTCTGGATATTAAAATTATTTGGAGTTTATATAATTTTTAAATATTAACTTATATAAATGAAATAAAGTAAATTATTAAATAACACAAGTAAAACATTAACAAAAATAGTTTTTGATAAATGAATAGTCTCTTGATATAATTTTTAAAGAATCCCATGGGAACCTCGGTATTTAGGCAGGTAGTCAAGGACAATCATGTTTGGATTTAAATTTCTAATTTACAAACGTCTTATGAAATATATTTAATTCATGTCAGCTTTAAAAAATGTTTATAAAATGTTTAATAATCATGATTTTCTTTATATTAGGTGATGTCATACTTAAAATATTTATGGTCATTCCAATTTTAAATTTCATTTATGAAAAAACATGGTTTAAAATGTTAAAGAAGTTTTTTGAAATGAAAAAAATGAGGTTTTCTCTTAAAATGAACTAAAATGGATTTAGTGTTTTAAACTCATGAAGTGATTTCTAAGTGAACTTATAAATTTTTAAAAATTTCAAAGTGTACTTATTTCCATATAAATGGTTTGAAAATTTTAATTTATTGTTAATGGGTTTTGAATATGGTTTCAATTTTTTTTAATTGATGATAACAACTTTCAAAGAATGGGGATTTGTAACCCATTAAGTGTTTTAAAAAAACCATTTAACTTTCATGTGTAATTTAAAAAATGGATTTCATGTGGTGTTTTAAAAATAAAAAAATAAGCCTTTTGAATTTTGAAATTGGTTTTGAAACGAGATTTAAAATTTTAAATTAGGAAGTGGTAATTTAATTTTTTTTTAAGAAGACAACTATCATCCTCATCATCTTCATCTCTCGAGCAGTTATTATTGTATTTTGTTTCTTAAGACTAACCCACATCTCTTCTGGACATGTACCTATATTGCTCGAACCACTCTGAGAAATAATAACCCTGTATTGGGTACCGACTATTATTTTGGATGAATTCATAGGATAACACCAACTATAGTAGTGTAATTATTTTCTTAAATTCAGTTATCTTTTTTAAATAATACTAAAATTATTTTAAATAATTTAATGTTGGGTTCCCCTTATTTGAATTATCTATAACTTTAACCTTTGATAATGAATGCCTTAGGTGTGTTTATTTATTTTTTGTATCAAATGAAAATTTTATGAACCTAATAGGATGGATAGGAATCAAAAATGGATGCATGATAATCATATAAAAAAAGTGTATGAAGATGGAGTTAATGAGTTCATCAAGTTTGAAATAGAGAAATAAGACCTTCTCAAATCCTTTTTCTGTGTTTACATTATTGTTATTTAAGAAAAATTAATTTAGAAGAGTTATAATAACACTTAATTTTCTATAGAATAGACCAGATCTCTAAATGTTGGAATAAACATGGGAAAGAACTAAACGTTCACACTGATTGAGAAGATACCATGGTTTATGAGTCTTTTGATATGAATACCAGTGTAAATGATGATGAGGATTACATGGAAGAAATAAAAATGGAAATTGAAAATGACCTTCATGATTGTCTAAAGTTGTTTGAGAAGTTAAATAGTTGTGCTAAGAGACCATTCTATATTAGTTGTACTAAACACACAACATTGTTAGCTATATTGAAGTTATATAATTTGGAAGCTGATAGATGATGGGGTGACACCGGCTTTACATAACTACTTGTTATCTTGAATGATATAATACCAGAATAAAATAAACTTCCATGTTGAATATATGAAACTAAAATAATTCTATGTTTAACAGGTATGATCTCTAAAAAATACATTCTTTTACAAATTATTGAATATTGTTTTATAAGGACCATGAATTACTCATAAATTTCCCAAAGTGTGGCATATACCATTTCAATAAAAATGAATTGAGTCATTTGAAATATGTATATTAATTTCATATCATTACATGGTTTAGAAAACCGTATGGATTTAAGGAAACCGTGAGACAATTGATATTTAATGAAGATACAAGAATTAAACATAGGAACCTACACCATCCAAAAAATTATTCATAGTGTTAGAAAATTGATTATGAGTACCATGAATTTGGAAATGAGCTGAAAAACTTTCATATTGTGTTATCTATAGATATAATAAATACGTTTGGTGTATAGATTAGAACTCATAGTACCTGGCCTATTATGTTGGTAAATTATAACTTTCCACCATGGTTATACATGAAGAAATAATACATTATGCTATCTCTTGTTATATCTGAACTAGAGGAACCCTATAATGATATTTATGTTTATTTGTCTCTGTCGGTCAAATATTTAAAATTGATGTGGGATACAAGTTTTATAATTTATGATTCTTATAGAGGTGAATAATTCACATTGAAGGACATTATGTTTGAGAAGATAAATGAATTTATGTCTTATGGAGATTTTTCAGGCTATAGGATTAAAGAAATATTTGGGTATCCAATTTGTGAAGAATTCACATACTCATTTTAATTGAATCATTCCTCAAAGACTGTGTTTTTATAACATCATAAGTTTCTAAATCGACATCATAAATACCGATCCTGGATAACAACATTCTATGGGAATACTGAATTAGTTACAAAACCATCACTACTAATGGGTGATCAACCATTCGATAAAGTAATAAATATTGACATTTTTTTCAGTAAACCATTTTAGAAAAACCTTACAAAACCTGGTTGGAAGAAGCGATAATTTTTTCATAAATTATCATATTATAATTGTTTGTGTGTTATACATTTTCTTGATTTTATGCATGTATAAAAATGTATTTTATTGTGTTATTGGAAAATTACTAAATGTTCCTGAAAAAAAAAGATAAAATCAAGGCTAGGTTGAACATAATTGACCTAGGGATAAGGGAATAGTTGGAACTAGTAATGGGTAAAGGGTGGAATTTTCTTCCTTTGATAGCTTAAACTATATACATACTGGAAACATTACAATTTTTAATTTTCATTAATGGTATAAAATTCCTAGAGGGGTATTCATAAAATATCAAGAATGTTGTGTCAATGACTAATTTGAAGTTATAGGGACTAAAATCACTCATATTTCATGTTTTGATTCAAGACTTGACTCTAATTGCTTTATGTTTATTTCTAAATAAAAATTAATGACATACATTAACCAAACTCTTCTAATTTTTCAAAGCCATATAATGTAAATTTATAGATTTGAAAAAGTTTCCAATCATGATTAAAGAGGTCGTAGTCATATTATTTGAATAAGAGATGATCTAACAACCATTATTATTTGATATAATGGTCCATATTATGGTTCACTTGGTTAGAGATGTTCAACTACGTGGTCATGTCCATTAGAGATTGATATACCCCATTGAACGATGTATGAATATTTTAAAAGGGTATGTCAAGAATCGAAGTCATCTAGAAGATTTTATAAAAAAATTCAATATTTGTAATGAAGATTTTGAATTCTATAAGAATTAACTATTAGATGTGGATAGTGTTAGTCTCCAAAATTCTCATCACAACAGATGCCTTATGGGTGAATGTATTTTTAAAAGATATTTTTTTATAATTATCGTCATAGAGTAAGATCAAGCATCCCATTACATTTTACATAATAGTAAAGATGTTGATCCATATGTTGAATCCCACAAATCAATTCTTAGTGATTTGAATCCATAAAGTCATGAAGTATAGATATCAAATACACATAATTAATAGTTTATAGGATGCCTCCAAGATCAAATTTATAAGGATTAATATGAAAATACCAATTCAATTGTCTAATGACTTTGATGGATAGCCAAGGGAACAAATGAAAATTTTATATCTTACACTGATTTTGTAATCAACAGTTATATGTTCTATACAAAAGAATAATATGATTGTAGTGTGGTGAAAAAAATTGGAGTTACACTTATAGAAGAAGCGATAAACATATTTGATTCCAAGTATAGATATCCAATTTATAAAAATATGTAATATTTTGGAATTATCAAATAGATATATGAGTTGGATAATACAACATTTCATGGGACAATTTTCTATTTCAAATGGGCTAACAATAAGAGTGTAATGAAAGTTTATAAAATAGGATTCATGAAGGTGAATTTTAGTGTGGAAGGGGAAAAGGGTGAACCATTCATAATTTAATCACAAGAAGTGAAAGTATTTTATGTCTCATATCCAGAAAATAAGATTTGATTGATTTTTCTGCTGGTGACTAAAACAACTATAAGGTTAGATGAAAATTCAATCAAGGATGGACTTTTCATTGGGAGCTCACAATCAGTTCATACTAGTACCAATGTAGACAATTTCTTGTATGATAGAGGGGACCACAATGAGGGGATCTGAATTCTTGGTAGAGGAGCTAAATACCTTAATTTCTTTAAAAAAAATAACGAGAGTTAAATAATAAAGTTAGTGTCTTTTAATATACTATGATTTTCCTCTTAATATATCTTTTCTCTATTGAATTTGAATAAACTAGATTAAATTTTTTACTAATCACAAAGACAAACAATGTCTTCTACCCATGATTTTGTTACCAATCCTGAGGAAGAAAAAACTGTTGATACTAAAAATAAAGAATTATTTGGGAACAAAAAATATATTGATGAAGAAAACAAGAACGATGCAACATCATGGTGTTAAGAAAAATTATCAAGGAAATAAGTGAGGGTATAAAAGTTGGGGTTGGTTGGAATCAATGTGACCAACCTGTGAACCACAACAAGCCAATGTTCATTAGTTATATTTGGGGTCATAGTGGAGATGAATGTATCCATTGATATAGAATCATGGTTCCACATCCAACATATAATGAAGGAAACCATTTGGGAAGATGTAAAGGTAACTTTCTCATATACTTTATCTATATTATGAAAAAATTATGTAATGAAACTTTGAATTAATTTTTGTTATTCCTTGTAAAGTTAATTTATTTTGGAATATTTATATAAAAAATATTTCTTAATTAACACTATAAAATCCCATAGCGACTTCCAGACTCTTCTTACCAAGTTACATATTAGGGATGCTGAGGGGAAACTAAATCCCCACCCACCTGTCAGTTATGTACACATTATAAAGACAGAAGAAAGGAATTCTTTCATAAGTCACCATGATGAGAAATAATTTCTGGAGAATTTTAGTAGATAATATATTATTTTTCATTATTTATTTTACCAAATTTGATTAAAAAAAATTAAGTTTTAAAACAAAAAAATGTGATGAAAATAAATAACGTGCATAAAAAACAACGTAATACTATCGAAAAGAGAGGATGGGGCACACCTCACTAGCGAGAAAATTGGTATGTATTTTAAATCAATAATAAAAGTTTTTTCTGATATAGAATAACATATGTTCCTTTTTTTCTATGTATATTTATGAATCAAAATACTAATCCACTTACATCCCACGTCATGTGATATGGAATGAGGCTCACATAAATAAGAAGGGTAAACTAGTTGATGAAAAAAAGTAGCATGAGAGACATGTATGAGTATGAAATAATAGTAATTTTTTATTCTTTATATTTATATTACATAAAAATATTTATTTATGTTCATATTCTTTTTATACTGTTTATACACATGAATTAATAGTGACCATACAAGAAGAAAACTATTTTTAGTATCCTTGAAGCGACCAAAAAAATATGGCCGCATTAGAGGAGTAGGTTTTGGAGTGTCTCCTCAAACATATTTCGATAAGATAAAACCACAAGAAGATACATATAATATTATGAATGGATTACAAGAAAAAATTGATGATTTGAAAGATATTACTTTCTAATTTCGTTTGGAAGACCAATGTATGAGAAAAGATCAAAGTGAACCGGTGGTGGAGAAAATATCCCCACATGAAGAACCAAATAACCCTGCTAAATTTGAGTCTACTAATTCCCCTCAAACACATACCTTACCTGAGTTAATCAATTTTTTACTACTCTTTCATCAAATTGTGAATAAAAAAACTTCTATACAATTTACATTTCAAAAATTATGAAGGGTAAAGTTGTATGTGATTTCTATCTATCAAGACCCTCAAACCACCTTTTTGCAAGTGGTATGGTGAATAATATTCTAGGAGACAAGATAAAACATGATTAACTCCAAAAAGGCCGAATGATAGTAGGGATTGAGATAGATCAAGATCCGCCTGCTGAGTTGTCTATCCCTCATGATGATTCTGATATTACAACGATCAATTATTCTTTTGGAACTTTCATATCATGGAAGTATAGTCTTATAAATATAAATGTGGTATGTATTTAAAAAATCAAATTAAAAACATATAATTGTTGAATAAAAAGGTTCTGAAGTGTTGTATGGTATTAAAGATGGATAATAAGATAAGGAAATAGAAGGTCAGATCAAGACAATCTAGTAGATTGACCAAGAAATCAAGAGGACCATCCGAGATTACCTTCTCACTACGAGTTCCACATCCAAATTGATTATCATTTAAACTTCATATAGAGACCACATTAAAAGATGAAAATATTTCTAACATTACGTATGAATAAAAAATATTTGGAACTTTCATTTCATACATAGTTGGTCTCAAAAGTATAAATGTGATTCTCAAGTTTGAATGGTTGGGAGCCTCAGTGTGAATACATACATAAGGTACATTTTCATAATATGTCTATCCAAATTGTGATATAATATTTTCATTAAAGTTAATAACTATTAATATCTTATACAAGAGTTTATATTACTACTATATAAATGGAAAACCATGAACATCATAATTTGGATTCATTAATCCCTGTATCATTTCTACAGAAAAAACCTTTTTAGAGAATAAAGAAATTGAAAATGTGAAATATGATCTATATTATGCATTTGAGAGAAACTTAATAGAGGACCAAATCTTTTTTATGTTCACAATAAAGGGAAAAATTATATAGTCTAGTAACATAAAACATATTTTTATTTTTTTCATTACTTATTTGTTTTTAGGAAGTACTGAACATTGATCGCACAAAATCTTGATACACCAAAATATTTATTTTTTGGGTACAACGCATGAATATCTAATAAAACAACCACAAATGATGTGTATTGTGATTTTTTAATGAACTAAAATCAATATTTTACATATAAACTTAGAATTACATGTTTCAATAGTTTTTTAATGATAATTTTGTTATGATAGTGCGGTAACTAAATATGGGATAAATCATGACTTAAAGTTAGTGATTGAACATAAATTCATGTGTATTACTTAAAATTAAAAAAATATTAAGGTATATATAGAAATATATAACTATGAAAAAATATTTTCAAATAATTTACTTATTTTTTTTTCAATGTTTTTGTAGTGTTTTAAGTAAGATAATTGAAACAATTATGGATATTATGTTTTCAAATTTATGAGTGAGATCATAAACCATGAAAAGATCACCATCCCCGAATATGTAATCTCAAAAGGTAATTATAGTTTTATTAAAAACATTTATTAATAGTTTATTTGTCTATATTTTCTCAGTACTAGCAAGATTTTTGACAAAATTCATACTCAAAAGAAGAAGTAATTTTTTTAGAGATGATTGTGCATGATATATGGTGTCATAATGTTTTATGACAATGAATTTAGTTGACCATATTTTATGTTTATGATATAGTATGAGATATGACATTAAAAATATATTTTTGGTGTGATGAATTAGTATCAGAGTTCTTATATATAATTTTTGATCTGTTTATCAAGTATAAGTACAATTAAGTAAACCATTTTTTTAGAAATTAAAAGAAGACATGGTTTTAGAATTTATAAATTCATCAAGAATAGATGATTTCCTACCTGTTATTTAGTTAATTTATTCATCATTTTATCTATTTTTAGTTTATTTCCTTATCATTTTTAGAATAAAATTATATAAATTCTTTATCTAGGGTTCGATCAAGGGTGGTGGTAAATGATAGAAGAAAATAACAATATAATGGTTTCACTTTTATTGGTGGTGGAATTATTTGGGCTATTTGATCATAAATTAGATGCATAATGTAACACATCATATTTACATCAGTGAAATGGATTGACTAAAATAGATTCTTTTGAATACACATTATGTGAAATTGAATCATCCCATAATTATATCACATAAAATATCAGAATCATTACATGAGTAGAGGTATTTAACCTATCCTTATTATGCATATAAATACCTTTTCACTGACTCACAATCAAAAAATGTGTCCACTGGTTCATTACTAATATGTTTGTGTATATTCATTATGTAAAATGATCCACATTCACAGGCTCATTAATAAAAGTCTCATCACAATTATCATTAAAAAATACATGAGAATAGGTATTTTACTATTTTTTTGAACAAATAATGATGGTGTTATGCTTTATTTTATCATTACCTATAATATTGAAAATGATATACTAATATATAGAAAAATCTAGAAAGTATTAAGGGATGCACTATATTTTAGTGTCATTTGGAATCTATAAAGTGTTGTGCTAATATTTAGTACTATCATAAGGGGTAAAAAAATTATAATGGAGTTTTGTGTCTTCTGAAAATATATAATGGTTCACAATAAAGTTTTCCAGCAAAGAAGGTAAATGGTTTATCATAGAGTTTCTACTCTATATGATGGTGAAAGGGAAAGATATATTTTATTATGTTCCATAAAAACTCAAATGAAAATATTTATTTTGAGGTAGCATGATGTAACACCCCTCCACATGGAGAGGGGGTATGGTGATGAGGTTCTCTAGAATCCTATATAAATCTATTCACCCCTACTAGGTTCCAGGATATTTCAAACTTCTCTTGAGTATTATGAAACACCCCCCTTAGGCCATAAAGGCTCCACACAAGAGCATGGAGAATGATAAGTCTTGTGACAATGAGGTTTCCTCTTCAATCATAATGGAAGATGTTATCTATTTTATAGATTCTTGTTCATAGTTTAAAGACAACAACATATCACATAATAAATAATCCACACCTCAATTTGATACACATTGTGTTATATATGACTCAGACTGTATATTTTTAGTTTATAATTTACATTTTAGTTCAAAACACACATCACATAATCAAAAAATAAGAAAATTTATTAATATTGTTTTTATATGTTAGTACAACCAACCATAAGTCTTTTTGACATGTAATAATCATCCACACATTAATCTGACACACGATGTGACGGGTATAACTTTGAGTGTGTCTTTTTATTTAAAATTGACATTAATTTTAGTAAAAAAGGAAATTAACATACTCAAAATTTGGAAAAGGAATTCCAATTGTTTTAATAATTTAAGAAAACAACCCATAAGTCATTTTTTATATATTGGAATCAACCACACCTCAATCCAATACATGTTGTGCTTGGTATGAATAAAAGTGTCCATTATCAGTTTAAAATTTATATTTTAGTTCAAAACATGAATCACTTACTAAAAACCAATCAAACATGATTTTATTGTCTTTAAAATTTATTAAAATGATTCATAAGTCATTTTTGATGTGTAGGAATTAGTCTCATGTAAAACAAACACTCAATGTGATCTATATGACTCATATTGTGTGTTTCCAATTTAAAATGAAATTTTAGTCTAAAACACAAGTAGCATACTCAAAAAAAATCAAACACATTTGGATAATTTTTATACATTATGAAAATGACCGATACATCATTTGGTACATGTATAAATCATCAACACCTTAATCTGATGTGTGGTTTGACTGATATGACTTCAATAGTGACTTTTTATTTAAAATCAATATTAATTTCAGTAAAAAAGACAACTGACATACTAAAAACCAAGAGAACACATTTGGATTATTTTTATACTTTAATTAAATGATTCATAAGTATTTTTTTATGATTAATAATTAGTTTCACCTCAATATGATACATGATATGCCCGATATGACTCAAATTGTTCGTTATCAGTTTAAAATTAAAATTTTAGTTCAAAACCTATCACTCATTGAAAACTAGTAAAACAATCTTTTATTATGTTAATACTTTAATAAAATGATATATAAGTCATTTTTGACTTGTAAGAATCAGTTTGACCTCAAACCAATGAACGGTGTGACCAGTATGGCCCCAAGTGTGCCTTTTTATTTAAAATTGACATTAATTTTAGTGAAAAAGAAAACTGAAATACTCAAAAAATGAGAAAAACCATTTATATTATTTTTATATTTTAGTAAAATTATCCATAATTCATTTTTAACATATAGTAATCACCCACACATCAATTCAATACATGATGTTCTTGGTATGACTCAAGTATCTGTAATCTGTTTAATATTAAAATTTTAGTTCAAAAAGTGTCACTCACTAAAAACTAATAAAACACATTCATATTGTCTTGATAATTTAGGAATATTATTCACAAGTAATATTTTATGTGTATGAATTGTCTCATATAAAATAGAGTCACGATATGACTGATATGACCCAATGTGCCTGTTTTGAGTTTAAAATGACATTTTAGTAAAATAATAAAAGTTACATAATAAAAAATAATAAAACACATTATGATTGTATTTATAATTTAAGAAAATTATTTATATGCAATTTTGGACATGTATAAAACATTTGTACCTTAATCGAAAGCATTATGTGAGTAGTATGACTCCAAGTGTGTCTTTTTATTTAAAATTAACATAAATTTTAGTGAAAAAGGCTACTGGCATACTCAAAACCAATAAAACACATTCAGATTGTTTTTATAATTTATGAAAATGATCCATATTTCATTTTTAATTTTTATGAATTATCCTCACCTCAATCCTATACACAAAGTTCCATATATGACTCATAGTGTCAGTTATCAGTTTAAAATTGACATTTTTGTTTAAAAGTGTCACTAATTGAAAACCAAGGAAACCAATTTGGATTATTTATATAATTTAGGAAAAGTATTCATAATTTATTTTTTGTGTGTAGAAATTATTCTCACATCAAAATGACATATTATGTAACGTACATGACTCAAAGTGTGTGTTTCCAGTTGAAAATGACACTTTAGTAAAAAGAAAAAGTGTCATACTCAAAACTAGACAAACATATTATTATTATTTTTATACTTTATGAAAATTATCCATAATTAATTTGATATGTTTATGATTCAGTCTAACCTCTATCCAACACACTGTGTGACTGGTATGACTCCAAGTCTATCTTTTTATTTAAAATTTACACTAATTTTCGTAAAAAAGGCAATTGATATACTCAAAATCAAGAAACAACATTCATATTGTTTTGATAATTTAGAAAAATGATCCATAAGTCATTTTTGATGTGTGATAATTAACCTCACTATAATCATATACATGATTTTACCGATATGACTCAATTTGTCTTTTATCAGTTTAAAATTGACATTTTAGTTAGAAAAGTGTCATTCCCTAAAAACTGTGAAAACACAATCATATCATCTTGAAAATTTATGAAAACAATTCATAAGTCATTTTAGATGTTTTGGAATTAGTCCCACATCAAATCAACACATGATGTGACCGATATGACTCAAAGTGCGTGTCTCCAGTTTAAAATAAAAGTTTAGTAAAAAACACAAGTGACATACTCAAAAACCAAAAAAATGAAATTAGATTATTTTTTATACATTAGGAAAAGGACCCAAAAGTCATTTGGAACCTTAAGAAATAAACCAAACCTCAATTCCACACATGTTGTGACTGGTTTGAATCCAAGTGTGTCTTTTTATTTGACTTTAATTTTAGTAAAAAATAAAAATAAAATACTCAAAACTCAGAAAAATAATTTTTATTATTTTTATATTTTATGGAAACGATTTATAAGTCATTTTTTATGTGTTGGAATTAGCCTCACCTCAATTTGACACATGATGTATCAAGTATGACTCAAAGTGTTCGTTATCATTTTAAAATTGACATTTTAGTTCAAAAAGTGTGACTCACTGAAAACTATGAAACACACTTGGATTATCTTGATAATTTTGGAAAATTATTAATAATTTATTTGTGACATGTAGGAATCATTCTCATATAAATCTGACACACAATGTGACCTCTATGACTCAAAGTTTGTGTTTCTAGTTTAAAATGTGATTTTAGTAAAAAACAAGAGTGAAATAATCAAAGAAAATAGAACACATTCTTATTATATTGATATATTAGGAAAATGATCCGTATTTCATTTGGGACATGTAGGAATTAGCTAAACCACAATCTGATAAATGGTGTGATCGATATGACTCCAAGTGTGTCTTTTTATCTAAAATTGACATTAATTTTAGTAAAAAAGACAATTGACATACTAAAAAAGATATACCACATTCATATTGTTTAGAAACTTGCTAAAAATTACCCATAAGTCATTTTAGAAGTGTAGGAATCACCCACACCTCAATTTCATACATGATGTGACCTATATAACTCGAAGTGTTTGTTATCAGTTTAAAATTGGAATTTTAGTTTAAAAGGTTTCACTCAGTGAAAACTGATAAAATTTGATTTTATTGTCTTAATAATTTATAAAAATGATTAATAATACATTTTTAACATGTAAGAATTTTTATCTAATAAAACTGGCACACAATGTGACCGCTTTGACTCAAAGTTAGTGTTTCCAGTTTAAAATAACGTTTTAGTAAACAAACAAGTAACATACTCAACACTAAGAAAACACCTTCAATTTTTTTATACTTTATGAAAATGATACATATGTCATTTGGGACATGTATTAATTACTCTCACCTTAATCTGATGCACGGTATGACCGGTATGAATCCAAGTTTATCTTTTTATTTAAAATTGAAATTAATTTTAGTAAAAAATACAATTGACATACATAAAACCAAGAAAAAACTTTCATATTGTTTTCATACTTTATAGAAATGATATATAAGTCATTTTTGAAGTGTAATAATTATCCTCTCATTAATACTATACATGATGTTCCTAGTAAGACTCAAAGTGTCCGTCATCAGTTGAAAATTGACAATTTAGTTCAAAAAGTGCCACTCACTAGAAAATAATAAAATATGCTCATATTGTCTTGATAATTTAGGAAAATGATTCGAAAGTAATTTGTGACATGTAAGATTCAGTCTCAATTCAATCTGATACACGATGTGATCTACATAACTCAAATTTCACGTTTCGAGTTTAAAATTAAATTTTAGTAAAAAACACGTGCTACATACTCAAAACTGAGAAAAAACATTCATATTGTTTTGATACTTTAGGAAAATGATCCATGTGTCATTTTTTATGTGTAGAAATTAGACATACCTCAATCTAACACACAGTTTAACCATTATGACTCCAAGTGTGGGTTTTCAATATATAAGCTTCATTTAATTTAAATCATACATCACATCGCCAAAACCGAGCTAATGAGATTAGATTGTTTTCTCATTATATTATCTACTACTACTTAATTTATTTTCTTATAATTTTTTTCTTATACTTATTTAGTTAATTTTAAAAAATATGATGCTTTAGATTAACAAGAAATGGAGTAAAGTTTAAGAATCAACCACAACTCAATCTGATACACAATGTTCCTAGTATAACTCAATGTTTAGATTAAAACTAGAACTTTATATTTAATTTATTTATTTATATTATTACTAACATAATAATTATTTTAATATATAGGTATAATATTTTTTCAATCTGGGATGGTTTGTTCAGTAATAGCATGAGAGGTTGTTAGGGGCCAAAGAAAAAAGAACATTGATGTTTTTGAATTTCTATAATAATTTGTACTTACTCATATAATTTTATAAACCAATGCTTTGAAGGTATATAATGTAGTTTTTTTCTTGTATTTGTGTTGTAAATTTTATTTCATTTATTTTTTGTATTGTACCTATTTGTTGTTTTTGGTGCTATATTTATTTTACCTATGATTTTTGGGGTGCTACAGTGTGCTGTAAATTTACCAACACATTGTTTTATGCCACTTTATTAGTGATAAATAATAGCCCTGATAAAGGGGTCCCTTTATGAATTCTTCAAAAATCACTCATAAAGAAACCCTTTATTAGTGTTTTCTAGTACTGATTAAGGACCCCTTTATCAGCACTTTTCTATCTCTGATAAAAGCTTAATGATTTTAATCATGATCTAATGGTAAATACTTTTTTTTGTGCTGAAAAAAACCAATCTTCTCAATTTTAAAAGACTAGTTTGTATTTTTGTGATGATATTGAATAATATGACTTAGTCATTCATGTGACACATCATAGGTCCATCACACCCATCACTTCAAATGATGAAGACAGATTGGTAAAATAGTTAGTAGATGTAACTTCTACAATAGGGTCCTCAAACACCTCAATGATTAAATAAACATTTTATTAGATGCCTTCCTTCATCTATTATCACCAAAATAGATCTTTCCTGCTAGATTGAGCTGAGAGTGAGTGAATCCATCAGTATACACCATAATTTAATCTCTGGGATGACCCCAAACTTGTGAAAACCCTATATAATAATAAATTTGATAGAATTCTCCACCATTTCATCCAAGGGTAGGAAATCCCTCAAGTAATGAAAGAAACCCATGTTGTTTCATGTTGAGACCATTATGTAGGATTGGATCTTTCTCACCAGATTTAGAGATTGGGTTACTTCTAGAACACCATGGTATGTGGTTGCATCAAATTAACCAAGTTGTGTAATGCATTATAGATCCATGCCAACTTCATGCATCAATAACTAGATATTATCTATTGCACCAAGTACTCATGTCCCTTCTCCCTATGAGGAGTCGATGTCATGGGTCCATACCCACCAGTGACAACTCGACAGTGTAGGTTCATTCTGACTTCCACATACTTATTTTCATAGAGGGATGAGGCCATCCCCCATAATACTATTAAGGCCATATCCATGTTAGAGTTTGTGAAGTCCCACATCATTCGTTGATTTGGAATACCTCACACCATTCTCACAGAAAAAGACAATAAACTTTGAGACTCCAAGCTAATGAATTTGTATTCCAATACAATATTTGGTCCAACCACACTTCCATCTATCATGCATAGGTGAATGGGAATATTGGGGAATTAAAAAAACCCTCTATAACATCCTACAAAATATTGTAGGCCCGAGTAAAAAAGAGTTTTCCTAACAAGACCCCCAATGCCCTATGGGAATATCAGACAAAAACTAAAAATTCCATCCAGGGGAACTCGTACCCCTAGTGTATGGGACATAAGCTATTTTACCTATAGAGGTTCAACTGCCATCATTTCACATGTTTTTTTATAATCAATAGACACTGGATAAGATGGAGGAAGTTCGGTTGGCCAAATTTGAAGCCCTAAAATAAATTAGTCTCAATGAATTGCATGACTTGGAAAGGCATTGGAACCGTATGGTGTGAGAATTCAATAAAAATGTCTTACCCTACTCTTTCCTTCATGGTGATATGGTACTAGATCTTAGAAAGCCCATGATATTTTGAAAGAATTCACTGAAACTAGATACCCAAATGGGAAGAACCTTGCATCATTCATAACATCTACTCCAATAGTGTATACCCATTGATCACCATGGAAAATGAGTGCATCAAAACATCCACCACCATTAGGTTCCTTAATTAGAACTTTTCATAAATCTATAGTTTGAGTTGTATGAATTTAGACTATAAATACCAACATCCTAGTTATGTTATGTTAAACCATATGAAAAAATCCTTAGACATGATGTTAAACTATAGCCTTAACACGTGGAATGAAATAATGAAGCCTCATGTAACAAATATGATATGAACCATACTCCAAGATATATTAATTTAAACTAAAAAACCATGTGTCCCTGTTATATGATATTAAAATATGAAAAAATCCCCAAAACTTTCTGTTAAATAGTATCCTTTCTCTTTGCAATGAATGTAGGATGCTCATGTGACAAATATTAGATGAAAAATATTCCATGTTGTATGAATTTAAACTATAAATAACATTATCCTAGTCATATGAAGTTAAACTATACAACCACATCCTAAACACATGATGTTATACTAAACCATTACACTGTGCGATAAATAGAAGATGCCTCATGTAAAAGATATGTGATGAACTATAGTCCAATGTTTAGGAATTTAAACTTCAAAGATCATCATCATAGTCATATAATGTTAAACTATATGAAAATACCCTCAGAACACAATGTTTAAATATAGCCATAACCTCTGTGATAAACATAGGATAACTCATGTGATAAATATGAAATAAACCATAGTCCAATCTATATGACTTTAAACTAAAAATACTAGAATCCTAGTCATATGATGTCAAACTATATGGAAATGTCCACAGAACATGAAATTAATCTATATAAATATCCTACATAATAAAAATGGCATGCATCATATGAAAAAAATGAGATGATCCAACATCCCCGTCACGTGACATGAAATTGTGAGATACTTTGGATCTTCACCAGATATAATTAAATCTTCTGATGTTGGTCTCCTGCCACACTGAATTCTAAAAATTTGTGTAGGTTGATTCCTAGTTCCATGGGGTACATAGTGATTCTTATACCCCTTGTATTTATGATCAAAAACAAGTTTTCCTCCCTAGGGTGAGATAATATTTACTAAAATAATCCCCCCACGTCCTTTGTTCATGAAAATCTCTTATTTATGGTTTTCAAAGTCTCTCTACCCCACCTACCTCTTTATCCAAGTTACATGATGTAAAACAATATGATATCTTCTTATCCTCATGAGGATAAACTACAATATACCTTATGTGTAAAGAATTGGTTACCTGCTATGATAATTATGGGATTCCTTATGTGTTAAGTGTAATATACCTTGTGTAATGAACATGAGATGGCCCCTAAGAAGATGATTGTATTCTTTGATGCATTAGTGTACTAAGATGTCCTCATAGCCCAACATGAGGAAGGGAGAGTGGGTATCCCTAGCATGTGATCCCCCACTTATACAGCTATTTTTCCCAAACAATCTCCATAGACCTCCACCCAAGGTGTAATAGACAATTATATTCCTTGATCCATTAGTAGGGTCGAGATTCCCTCATGACCCAAAATGAGGAAGAAAAAATAGAAAAATATAGTGAGAAATCCAAAATATGTTACCATTAATCTTAAGCACCCCCTTGGGGGTGTAAAAGTCAATCATATTCCTTAACCCATCAGTGGATCTATATGAACTCATATTTTGACATGAGGAAGATAGAATGGGAAACTCGATGCATAAGCCCCACACAGCCTACCCTTGCACATGATGTTAATCTATGACCTTGCCCTATATAATATGTATGGGATACCCTCTATAAAAAGAAAAATATGTATTGTGTTATGAGATAAGATAGATAACATGACGTAAATGAGATTATACCCCTATATCTAGGAATATTCCACATGTAATCCATAATCAACACAATATTTTCTCCTCAGCAATAATGGGTGGCATCAGGAATAAGCTTACCATGGTCAAATATATATGAACAAATACTGCAAAAAATCATGCATCCTCACCATATGATGTTAAACTGTGCGATCAAAATATTCATATCATGATGTTAAACTACATGATTCACATCTATATTGTATGATGTAAAAATACGTGATTACTTGATCCAACACTTGAGAGAGAACCCTCCCTTCCGGTGTCAGTCATCTACTACACCAAGTTATAGAACTCTTCATGGATTTATTAACCATCCCATGAGATATATATATAGATGACCAGATCACATATTCTAGCCCTAGATCAACCGAAAACTTATTATGGGGTCTTCCCCCTTAAAAATATTCTCAATCCTTTCATTTCGATACAATCAGCTAATGCGTTAGAGTACATAAAGAAATAGATCCTAGAGTATTAAAATTCTGCCTGAGCATTACAACATTTCCTCTTCCACACTTCATGAATTCATAATTTTTGACCATTATCACCCTTACTATCTGAATATACCCTCAATGAAAATGGTTCTAGGCAAAAAAGGATCACCTATTGTTCTGGGAACAATCCTCAGATGATCCCTTGTGATGAATGGTGGCCCCTATGTTTTTAACACGATCAATGGTTCATCCTATATTTGTTCTCCCCATCCTCGACTAGAGTGGTGGTAAAACCTATGTTTCAAAAATGGTTAGTATTCATTCCCTAACCATTACTCACCCCTTTTCATGGTATATATCTTAGAATACATGATTTACCTCCCTTCCCACATCACTTTGTTATAGTGTATTTTCAACACCAACAATTTTATTCCCCCGTACGTTTGTTCATAGTGACCAAGCACGTCAACATCATGCGAACCTTCCCAAGTTGACTTCTACTACTCCCATTTTTTCTCTCATTTGTGAAAAGAAAAAATACTTTATATTACATGTTTTTCACAGCAAGCATGGCTCACATGGGCAGAGGATTGATGGTTTAATTTTACCAAAGTATAGTTAGGGTGTGTAGATCTTCCCCAAATAGAATGTCCCCCCCTTAATGGTCCAAATGTTACTTCCTTAAACTAGGAGCCTTGGTCCAAGAACCATGACCTTAAACTAGGTAAAAATTGTCTAGAAGATTCTTCATGCAATGTCGTCCCTCTTTCACACCCTATTCATGTCAGGTTTCTGCACTTTTGTGCTACACGAACACCCTAAGAACATAAAAATCTCAGTTCGAACATCATGAAATTAAACTATGAGCCACTTGCCTCATGGATTTTTCATTTTCACAAGGTATTATTCACCCTCTATTCACATCGGGTCGATTCCCCTTTGTTCCACACAAACCTATTTTGTTCCCAGCATCATGACCTTTTACAATTCCATAGTCCAAGCTTTATGGATGTAAATAAGGAGAATCCCCATTTTAGTTTAGCTATATAAATGTAAACTATTTGGATAGTGTCTTTCTATATGACACTCTACACTATATATTCATCTCCTCATCCTCACCTAAGAGGATGACATCCACTTCCAACATTGTTTTTTTATAATTTCATGTTTTAGGACAATATATGACTTGATTCCCAGGGTTATGGGATACATAGTTATGACTATACTTCCTGTATATAGCCCAATAATATGTAACCCATTGAGTAAGGCCATGTTATCTATCTTTTTCCTCCCAATCCCGCTGTTTATGATAGAGTTTTCAGCAGATGGGGTATAAAGTTTCCCTTTTGGCCCCCCATATGGTTCTCACTCTACGAACTTAAATTGATATCTTCTATTATCAAAGATTTACAATCATAAAATATATGCAGTTGGATACCCCTATTACCTCAAATTCGCATGGGTTTTGTATAACCCCTGGTATTTTAGCAAACTAATTCCCCCTTTTTCACTATATTCACACTTGAGAGGACTCCCCTCTACTAAAATTGGTCTCTTGCCACATAAAATTCTCAAACCACGTGTTTTTTGATTTTCCTTGCCCCACTATGGGTCTTAGGGCCTTCACACATGCATAGGAATTATAACATATTGGTGGAGGAGGTCCACACACTATGGCCTAAAAATATGTGCAATCTTTTGTGGTATTGAGTCTATTTAATGCTATCTTTTTATTGATTTTATAATTCTCTTCCATACCATATGAGATTATCCAAATGGTCTGAACTACACCTCCATAAACTAATAGTTTTTTTCAAGAATCATGGATCAAAATTATGTGTAGCCACTCATATATATTCCCCCAAATATGTACTTGTTGTGTCTGACTGGCATGAATTTAAACTTACAAATGAAATAGGCACATATGTATGTCAGGTGGAAAACCAATTTGGGAAATATGAGTGAATGTCATATTTTCACCGACCATGTTACCCTTGTGACTTGGGTATAAGGGAGGATGTGAATGTGAGAGGACCATATACATATTTATAATGTCATATATGAACCTCTTATACCATTTTGTTAATAATATTTCAGTATTACCATTGTTTCGAGTGTTAACGACTTAATTTTCCTATGCATTTTTTTTCATGTATGTCATGTTTCTTATGAGTAGGTTATATTTTATCCATTTCCAAAATGATATTATGTTCATAAAATTGTATTTACTCATTGTATGAATTTTATAATCATTCTTGAATGGATAATGTGATGAATAAATCTCACAGTTTCGTGGAGACAGTAGATCGTACATACGCAAGAGTGGTGATATCATTCCATTAATGGTTAAATGGTATGGAATTGGATGGTATATTAATTATACATAATAACAATAATTTCATATTCATTATTTATATCCCTTATACACATCATTATAACCATCCAAATAAGGTAGTGTTGAATAAAAAATTACACCATAGTGTGGAGATGGTAAGTTGTATGTATGCACACATGGTTATATTATTATTCATAGATGGATAAGAGGAGGAATATGGTTGTACCATAATTATAATAACACTAGTACTCACCCATGATATTGCACTGCAGATTCGATTACTGGTTTTTATTTTAATAAGAGATTAATATTTATTAAATTTGAGAAGAAATAGTAATGTTGAATAAATTTTAATTAGAATGTAATGGTGTATGATAATAGAATAAGAGTTCATAGAATATGAAGACACCATTTGAATAATTGAAAAATAAAAAGGATAGAGTAAAATTATGTGAATTTTCAAATTTTGAGGAAGATAATTTGAATTCATTTTCAATTTTGATCACAATAACTGTAATGTGGGAAATGAAATTAAAACTGAAAGATGAATCAAAGATAAGATAGTGTTTGAAATAATAAAAATGAGAAATGTGAAAATAAATAAAATAATAATAAATTGAATGATTGGGATTTTCATGAAAAAAGAAAATAGAGTGAAACTATTCATCAAGTATATGGAATAATATGGAATGAGGGACGTAGATAATAGAGACAAAGATAAAATAGAAGATGCAATTGAATAAAATAAATAGATGAAGATAGAGAGTCGACAAACACTTCATAATACTTGAAAACATGAAATTGAATAAAAAATAGATGAATACAAATTGAATCTGGTTGTTACTTTTCTAAATGTTAATAGTATAGAGTTGTTTTTAAAATATTGGTTTAATAGAGATATTTCCTAGATAAATGGAAGGGTAACAAGAATTTTGTTCACTGAGTGGAGTCATTCACCCATGCTAAGAAGTTTCAACAGAGAGCCGTCAACCACTTTAGTAGAATAGACTACATGAAATTGAATAGAAAATTTGTTGAAGATAGATTGAATCTTGATTTAACATGATAATTAATGTCACAATTCTATAAAAAGTCAAAGCTGTATACAAAATAACTGAAAATAGAATATGTAAACACATATAGTAGTTCATTCTTTATCTGTAAAAAAACATTTCCTTACTATATCATTTCCATCATCACTTCTTTTAAAGCATGGTTCTGCAATGAGAGGAAACATTTTCTTGTTTAATGCATGATAAATATTGAATAGAAAACAAAACACAGTTCAATGACCATATGTTATATATTTATCAATAACATGATTTTTCAAAATGAAAATGAATAATTTTGAAAGTTTTCAATAGATTATAAAATATCATATGTTCCTATGATAGTAATAATTTTTATGATAGAATGTATTGCAGTGATTTTAATTCCATACCATGAGAAGATATGAAAGAAATTTTTCTTTATGAACATTGTGGTGGAATATAAGTTACCAAATCTAGCCACATAAAAAATTTGTTCATCAAAAAATGATCCATTTCTCTAAAATTAGGATACATCATTATTATAGTAGAAATGAGTAGGTATGAACAACTACAATATAGTGAAAATCAGTAAGTATTAACATCTAAAACATTTGGTATGAATAGATACAAATATATGAATTAATTCTCAAAACAAAGTCATATACTAATCAGAAAAGAATATTTACATCTGAACCTTCAAAATATAGAAAGATCTCACAGGTACAGTAAACATGCTAAGGTTATGAATTTACCGATTCTTGAAACAAATTGGAAACATAAATCATGAAGGTATTATTCTCATCACCCAACATAGGTTCCTGTAAAAAGAGGATAAAAATAAAATTCCATACCTTATCATAAAAGTCACAATTAATCAAAAAAAATGGTCAAAACATTATGGTGTCTTCATAAAGAGGATGATTTAAGGAAATTATATACTTGATCATAAAAAAGAACCAAATCATAATGAAAAAGCTACATACTGTGATTTTATCCTCTCAAACCCAATGAATAAATTGGTTACTGATCAGTAAAACAGAATTGTAACCATCAAGACAATAAATAAAATACATCCTCTTGTAGTTTTTCTAGGCAGCAATGCAATTGAAGGTAATTTTGGATTTACTAGGATTTGATGCAGGCTATAAAAATTAGATAAAAATATAACTGAAAATAAAGACACCACTAGAAATATAATACAATAGGGAATAAGAAATTAAATACATCAATTAAAAAATGTTTAATAAAATTATTTGGGAATGAAAGTTTATATTGGAAATTCAGGAAGGAAAAATTAAATACATCAATGAAAAAATAATTGAAATGAATAATTCAAATTCTATAAATAATGAAATAAAAGGGTAGAATATGGAAACATTGAGGCTTAAAAATGATTTATAGAATACCTTTAATGCATAATATGATTAATGTCATAAGAAGAATATCAAGACAGAAACAATTTCACGACAAATCACTCAAAAAATGGTAAAACATAACAAGTGAAAAAGAAGGAATGTTTTTTGTCCTCTTGATATCTTGCATATGTATGTTGTATGTTTTATTTGTTGCTTTATAATTCCTCCACCCTGACCATTTGCATTTCAAATTGTATTGAATGTGAAAAACACTAAAATGGATTTTCATCTTGTAGTACTATTTTCATCATTGTGCCAATATTTTCCAACTCACCCAACATCTTTGAAAACACATGAATTAGTGTAAATAAATTAATGTCAATGTAAATGGAATGAATAAAAAAGCTAGTTAAGTAAAAAAATGACAAAAGAAATTATATGTGTGACCCATTAATTGAAAACTAATAATAAATAGAATCTATTATGTCGTTACCATTATAAATAAGTTTAAGGAAATACCTAAATCATGATGAACTAATATATTTGTTATAAAAATACATTAAAATATTCCAAATTAATGGTCACACTGTTAACATGCAAAGATTCCAGATTTTAGAAATAACTCATCTTATAGACACATTATAGACATAGATTTTTATTAGAAAATAGATAATTATAAAAAGTTTAAGGATTTTATACTCTATTATCTGTGTGAATTTTGTCACATAGATTTTAGATTTGAGACACATTATAACCAAATATTACTTGCTTTTTATCAGCATTATTAATTATAAGAATAAGAGACATTATATCTTGTATACATCCATGAATGGGTTTCCATTAATACACATGTTTGAAATCCATATATATCACATCATCATAAAATGATGTCATAGCTACAGAAATTGGATGAAATTAACTTGAAATTCATATTAATTTATAAGCAAAGGTCCTGAAGGTCAAATCCAAACAATACCAGCCTGCTTTGAATTCGCTGCACTGCCAATAAATTATATCCATACTATGGACAGGATTCATCCACAGCTACAAAACAACATGAAAAATTGACCTAAAATCATTGAAAATATTATTATACTATCTAACCTTGTCCAATGATTCCATACAAATTTCCCTTCAGCCACTGAAGTAATTGGAATCGATCCCATCAATGGGATCAGTGAGGTTATGTAAAGTCAAATCCTCATACACATCCATGAGTGATGTGAGGTTCCACTTGATCAGTGCCTCCACGAAGTAAAACATCTCATCCAACATGTCCACCACAAATGACTCAATAACCATTGTCTCGGGCCTCCCGTCAAGGACCTATGGGTGGACTGTGATCACTGAGGAGTAGTTTTGTGGATTAAAAGAAAATTCTTGGATTGTTAAAAGGGAAATGGAAACAACCATGAAGACACTACGAATTCCAAAATATTCAAATAAAAAGCATGAAAAGGCAATATATCAACTCAAGTTCATAACCAAGACAACCCTCGTTGTTCATGAAATGGACAAACCATCACGTACAAGAAAATAAATCATTTTACAGTATTAGGTCCCATTAGTAGGGGACCACCCTTGGTTATCCAATTATTTCAATCCAAAGTCTCAATGTTGAGATGAGACATGGACAAGATACCAAATGAATAATCATCCCCCACACCAAAGCAAAAGTAAACTCTCTTTGAATAGGATTAGTTCATTGGAAACATGTTTGATTATAATACAAATTATATAATTTCATCCATATTAAAGATATTGTAAAATGTTAAATATATATTTTATACTATAATATAATTTCATATTAGAGAACACTATATAAAACACCGGTTATACATAGATGTAAGATTATAAAATAATAATTTATCAGTCAATAAAACCAGATTTAATTAAACCCAAAATCTGAAACTATCTGAAATGGTTTTTTATTTCATTCATATTTTTTCCATCATTGGAAATTAAAATAATGAAAGGTCCTTGATCATGGGTTTCACTAAAAAAAGATCCAATTAATTCAAAATTAAAAGAAAAAATGAAGCATTCAAAGATTCATGCTCATAGTTCAAGAGGAAAGTTATCTTTTTTGAGCTCTAAATAATATAAAAGGCAACCTTGGCTAGTATTGTTTTTTTTTTTCAAATCATTCTTATCTGATAACATCTCTATGTCCGTATCTCGGTCACCTATAATTGCATGAAAAGTGTTAGGAAGACATTAATGAAGTTGAACACATTTAGAGGTATTAATACTGGCTGTAAAAGGAATATGACTAAAAAACCTACAGAAACCTTTATGAAAAGAAGCAGGAAGAAAGTCCTCCTTATTGAATACATATAGATACAATATTTCTTTATATTAAACTCACATTCAAAAAAAATAAAGGGGTTTGTGAAGAGGTTGTTGGGGGTCATCTTCCATGGTTGATAGTGGAGAATATTTTGGAACAGAGTGGGTTTTTAGTGGTAAATCAAAGGTGCTTGTAGATAAAGGAGCCATGGCAGGAGGAGCCATAGGCAAAGGCGGAGAAAATGCAACAACTTGTATAAAAGTTCCTTATAATTCACCCTGTTATCCTGAATCCAAACATGAAAGCACATCCCCATAACCTTTCACACTGAAAAAATATGGGAAATTTATAAACCATCTATTTCATATATTTTTGTACATAAAAAACAATATACAGTGTAGTCAATAGTGAAAGAAAATTACCTGCATTCAAATGTTGGATGAAAGGGAGGTTAACTCCATGATTTTACGACAAAATACCTTCATTAATTTCTAAATCCTATTGATTTATTCAAATCTTCTGAGAAAAAAATTATAAAATAGTAAAACTAAACTATTTCTCATCATAATAGACAAACATACGAATCAAAACTGAGATTTGGCACTTAGGGGTGCTAAAAATCAGTTTTTCAACATTTATACCCAAAAAATACACCATTAATAGAAATTCTAAGGTTATGCAAGTGATTTATGTTTTATTTCATTCTCATTTATCAAGAAAGATGAAAAAAATTATAAAAAAAATATTATTTCCATTTTTTTCTAAAAATATTTTTTCACATATATAATTTATTGCATTTTCTAATATTTTTTTATAAAATGAAAATAGAGAACTTTTTTATAATATCACACAACCTAAATTTTTATGCACAAAAAAACATATTTTAAAATAAAATTGGATAGCTTACGGATACAAATACAATCCAAAAAACTAAAAATAATAATTTAGGTGGTCAAATTCACTGATTAGACTACATGAAAACAAACAATTTCATAATAGAACATCTCCCTCTGACATCAATTCCTCTTTATGTCACACATGTTGTCTTAGAAGTTAAGATTTAATTTAAAAAGCATGTGCATGGAAATGGATTGGAAATATTTCAGTTAATTTAGTAAAAAAAACCTAGAAAGTATAGAGACATAAAGAACATAGTGATTGAATTCAAAGAATACTAAGCCTTGTTAATTTAATGTAAAGTACTCTATATGAATATCATTGTATTGTTTTTAACAATTTTGAGAAATAAGAGTATATAAACTTACTAATTTTATCAATAAATCAGGGGGGATAAAAAGCATAAATAATCTAAGAGGCTTTAAACAGTTGGTTTCCCATAGTTCATGCTATTACCAATAATCATTGACATGTTTAGATAGAGCAGTTGATATTGAAATTCATTTTCAGACCATTCCAGGTTTGGTTCAAAAATGAACATGAAAAAAATGTAATCCAAAAATTCAAAAAAATAACCATAAATCGAATCATAGTGAGAACAAAGATATTCAAGAAAACATAAAAAAGAAAAAGGAAAACTTATCGACGATGTCGTGTTTTCTTGACTTCATGAAATGTGCCTGAAAAATCAAGACAATCACTTAATGAATTTTTGAAATATAAAGTGGAAATGCATCTCAATCATTAGTCTCCATCAAAAAAATATATTATAGAGTTTTCACTTCAATGCAGAAATGATAATATTTGGTAGGTTCCTAGAAGAACAGGACAAAAACAAAGAGTTAGCTTTGGATTAAACATGCATCTCGTGGCTGGAAATGAAACTGAAAGGAGAAACGACACATGACACATAGTGGGTAGTAATAATCAAATCCTATGAAGGCCCGAGATAGTAACATGGATTATGGAAGTAAATAAAACACAATGCATATGGCATATATTTAGAGATATGAAGCAATAAATTTCCAAAAATATTTAAAATTACATATTGCATATATTTAAAAATTGATCATATATATTTATAAACAGAATGAATATTTCATAAAAAACAAAATCGAATATAAAAATGTAACAATCTTACACACAAAATTAGGAAGAAAAACTGACATTGAATGAAAGAGAAGAAAAGATGGTGAGTAGAAGTTATCATGGAATCGATTTTACCAGGAGATTAAGGAAAAGTTATAATAATTAGATAATGAAAATAGAGGAGGATTAAATAACAAATATAGTAATCTAGATCCAAATGAAAAATCAAAGCAAACAATAAATAGAGAAAAGTGAGATAAGAAATTGATAAAAAATCATAGATGATGGAAATAATAAGTTGACTTGAAGGATGTGAACTAAAGAAAGATATCAGTAGTAAGAAACACTTTACAACATAGTGCATGCTTATACAAAATTGATTACAATACTAAAATGAATTTCTCTCCTTTGGATATATGACCAAAATAGTGGAATGTTTATCCTTGTGAAAATCATGGTTTGGAAAATTAATAGTATTTATGATAAAACTTGCCTCACCATTTTATGAAAAAAGAAATATGAATGAAATAATTATGTTAATAAAAATTACCATGAATCATTGTGACCATTGCATTCAAAAACTGGAGATGCTGATAAAGCAACCTAAATAGAGGAAGAACTGTATGATCATTAGGCACCATTAAAATGACAATGCAATGTAGAATCAATTTAAAAATCATTAATAAAATTGTATTTGGAAGAAAATTTATCAAATAATATATATATATATATAACATTAAATGGATAAAAAATATTGACATAAAATTAAGAAAAAAATAATAAGATTTCACATTATGAACAAAATGAATAGACTTAAACACAAATGGAAATTGTATGTGACCGTATAGTTTGAAGACGAGCCGTCGAAGTTTGAATCACCACCCAGAATTTAAGTCGAAACTGAAATTGAAATCTAAACCTAAGAACCTTGATAAAAAAATAATTTTCATTGTACCAAATCTACTTAAAGAAAAGAACAACCTAATCGATGAAGATGAGCCGCCAACGTTTGAAGGTCCACCAGAGCTTGGATCTAACTCCAATGTTGCATTTACAAGTTTAAGAAGTGGATTTTGGTGAAACACTTGTGTGAATAAATGAATTACATTGAATATATAGAGAAAGGTGAGATGGGGAGGTGGGTGGAATCAAGATACTGAGATGTAGTAGAGAGCCATAGCTGGACCAGCCAGAGGTGGAGTTGGTGGAGTTTGAGTAGTGGTAGTCTTTGTAGGATTAGGCGGAGCAGCCAAATACTGAGGATCTAGAGTTAGATAACTCAGTGGAGGAGTAATTGGAGATAGAGTAACCCAACGAGAAGTAATAGGTGGCAGAGTAGCCCAACAGTGAATAGGCAGAGGCAGAAGAGCTGATGCGGAGGAGGGAGTCGAAAGGGAGGACAACAGTGGCGTGTTGACCAGTAGAGAGAGGACCACATAGGTAGGGTTTTGAGGGTAGTTTGAGCATGACAGACTTCAATAAATTCAGGAGTATGATGAATCCTTCATGGATATTTTGAGATAACTCTAGTTCACGAAGAGCTTAATCCTAATCGCAATCGGGTAAAGGAAAAACGTGAAGACTATAGTGGAAATCGGGAGAAGAAGCAGGTCAGAGACAGAGGGTTGCAAATGGCTGGTGGACTTGGAGAGGGAGGACAACAGAGGTGGGAAAATGAGGGCACTCTCGGTCAATATCCACGACAATCTTAGTGGGACCAGGGAGGGAGGCGGAGAAAAAATGAGATACCGTGGGGTGGCGCGACGTGGAGATATAGAGGAGCGACACATGTGGAAGAAATGACGTGGAAGAAAAGGGTATTGACACATGGATGTTGGAAATATAGGATTAGTATTTATAGTAGATATCATAATATATATATATTTATATGATATTGGAGTTATTACGGAAACAATATAGGAATAGTAAGTAGAAGATGAAAAGGAATTGAATTGAATGGATAAAACAATTGCCTCCTCTTCGAGTATCTCCTTTTGATTTGCACCAAAATACTCCTTAGGTTGGATTTATTCCCAAATTATGGCCTCTATAATGAATTTGGGGACGTTTTTAGGATGTGTGGGAAGGGTTTGGCTCAGCCAAAGGGATTTAGAGGTGTGAATAAAAGAGGAGGGGTGCCCTTTTATAAGAGAGGGGATGAACACTTTTAGAAACTCTCAAAATATAAAACTTTAATAATTCCATTCTAGATCCAAATACCTAAAACTAAACCATAAATGAAAGTTATAAATCATTTTAGGAAATATCCTATCATTCTATGATTATTTAACATTTTAGTGATTTTTAATAAATTTAATAACAATTTAATTCAATAAGATATCATTAATGAGAAATTTAATACTATTAATTTAATTTGACTTATAATACATTAAAAAATGTGTGAATCAAAATATAATTATTTTACACATCTATAATATATCTCATAGATCTGGTATATTCTTTAGACACATTTATTAATTCAAAATATATCAAAATTTATATTATTAAAAGAATTTATTCTATTTTTATATTCATTTAATACTGATTGTTTTAGAATTTAAAAGACTTTTTAGGTAATTATATAATGAAAAAAATAAAAATAAATTTATTTAATGAAAATTATTTCATTTATATCATAATATAAATTTATATTCGTTCATATCTTCTTTTTGGCCCTATGTGGACTCATAAAAGATATTAAAATACAAGATAGTGATATTTTGTAACTATCATTGATTTAAATAATATATAATTTATTTTCAAGGATAAGTATCCATTAAACAACTCAAAAAAGATCTTAATGTGATAATGACCAAATATTATTCATAAAATAATTTTCTGACATGTTTTGGTTTTATTTTAAACCTTATAATTTCGATTTACCCTTAATTAATCTAACTAATTTTAATTGTGGTAACAACATTTCAAATATTAAAAGGTTATATATTTATAATTATATGGTGTCAATTGTCTATAAATACGCATGTTACGAAATTTTATAACATAAAATAATCATTTTTTATTTTTAATGATTATTAATATTTTTAAATAATTTAATTAATTATTATTTTTTAAAATATCAATTTGCTTAATTTTGACACTCTTCGTAACTTTTAATTTAATTAAAATAAAAAAAGTTAAATTAAAAAAATCATTTAATATACTCCAAAAAATTCATATTAACCTATAAAATTCTTGGATAACCTTAATTAATTAAAATTATATTTCTTGTAATATTTTTAAAATCATTTATTTAATATTTCTATTAATAAAATAATTTATGTATCACTATTGTGTCATCAATAAGGGTAATTATTTAATCTATAAAATTTATAAATAAATTATTATGATGTGTGAAATTATTTTATATTTCTAGATACTATTTATAATCGATGTTATATCCTGTTTATCCCTATATTAAAATTAATATACTTATATAAAATGACAATGTGACATTTTGTTACATTCATTGATTTTAATAATATTCATGTCATATTCACGGTCAAGTATCCATTAAATTATTACAATTTTAAATTTAGGTGAAACGGGTCTAATTTAGTCATCCAATATGATTTTTATTTCTTTTTTGGGTAATGTTATTATATTATGTTTGCCTTTATTTACCCGATTTACCCTTAACTGTGTTAAATAAAAATTATCATAGTTCCTATTCAAAGTATCAATAAAAGTAATCTATCAAAATATATTTTACCCAATGAATCAAAATATGGAATCAATTTTTTAAAATTTAAAACACATAAGTTACAGTAATTAATTTAAAATTAATCCCCTAGATGGAATGAGTGAACAAATTTTTTAAAGTAAAAAACCATCAAGAGATTGAGAAGTCTTTGTATCTAATTTTAATGTGAATATAATTATAATGATCATAATTATATTAAATGATAAAAATATAATATAATTGTACTTTAAAATCAATATAATTTTCAATTTTACACTATAAATTATTTTGATGGAAAATGTTGTTTTCAATTAAAATTCAGTATTTTAACTAGTCATCAAAAAATTAAACTTGTTAAAAAAATACCAAAAATTGAGAAAAGTAAAATTTGACATTAAAATATCTAATAATAATTTTATTTTGTCAAATTAAATATAAAAAAGTGTCAAATATTTTATGTAAAATGGGTTCTCCATTAAATGGCGGAAAAACTGCTCTTTTTGAAAATTACTTCTTGTATCCAAAAAATTGATTTTTTGATTATATCGTGTCTTGAAAATGCATAATATGAATATAAAAATTATATAGAATATATAAAATTAAAATTACATTTAATAATATTCATATCTTCTAAAATGAAGGCTAGGTTATATATTATATTAAATAATAATATTATATTAATATATTGTCGTTCTGTAAAACTGGGACTTACATGTAACACGAGCCAACACATTGTTGTGTGTATAGTAAGCTTAACATGGTATTGTGTAAAAGGAAGGAAATAAAAAATTAAAGTCATTTGTAAATGAAAATATTTAAAATTTTTAGGGTGATATATTTTCTCGTCCTTCAATAAATTGCGTCCTCAGAATTTGAAATTGCACTCATAAAATAAAAAGGTTGATACTAAAAAATAACTTTATGGAAAACCCACATCTGAAATAAGGTTAATAAAATATATTCTTAATAAGAGGGAAAGAAAAATTTGAAGGTCACCACCCAATTAGGCTTTTGAATATGATACTTTTAATGGCCAGTAGAGATACAAACTAGGAGGGAAAATTTAAATATTTATAGGGAGTGATTTAGGTCATCAATCACAAACAAGTGAACAATCAATAGAAAATTAAGGGCCTCAAAGCCATAAATCTATGATGACTTAAAATAACATTGGTTCAACAAAAATTAAGGTATGAGGATAACACATTTTTTAAATACACTTTTCTAGAATTGAGGGATTATTTTATTATCCAAAGGAGAACTAGAGAAAACATACTTGATTCCATCATTGTTATCCTTTCGTTATGATTTGATCTATTTTCACTTCGTTTTTTTCACCTGGAGATGGATATTCAAGATAATTATTTATGCATGAAGTAATTTTAATGAATCATATGGTCCATGATTATTTCATTCAACCATTAAATTTTTACTAAAAATAAATTGGTTAGCACATAATATCTAATAAATCATACATAATCCTCAAACAATAATATCCAATGTTCAACTTAACCCATTCCATCCTTAATACTAAACCAAAATACTTCCCTCCAAATTCACTATCAAAAAATGTCTATACGTTTCCAAAATACATTATATTGTAAAAAAAGTAATGTAGATCTTATTATCATATAAATTTATCACCTTAAAAACTATAATGAAATCAGTTATACTTCTAAATACTTGATGAAGAAGTACCACAGTACAATCCTTACATATCTCGTGATTCCTATAATAAGATCACTAATGATGAAATAATTCTTGAATCCAAATACAAAATAAACTTAATCATCCCACTTCAATCTTAAAACCATAACAATGATTAAACATCATATTCCTTAATACCTCCATCATTTCATACCCCTTTTGTAATCTCTTCATCATCCGTAGTATAACCATTGCATGTATAACATTTATGATTCTAACCATTGACCAAAACAAAAATAAGGAAGTAAGAAACACAAATAATAGTGATATTCTCATGAATAATAATTTATAGGATATATAAATGATTCCATATTATTCTCAATCCATAAATATATAGGACTAACCTAGGTTATCCATTAAGAAATTCAAATCATGATATCTTATACTTAGAATTATCCTCAAAGTCATTCATAGGGTTATGCTTTCTAATCTATGTTTTCTAAATCTAATTTCCAAGTTTGTTTCTAAACTTCCTTTGATAACCATAATAACTCCCCAACCACAATATCTCAGATTCAGTGCATTATTGTAATGCATTGGCATGCTTATATGCAATAAAATCTAGAAGGACCGATTAGATTAGCCGTATTGGAAAATATATTATATACATGAACTTTATATTATAATTCAAAACATAATATGAAACATTGATAATTATTTTAAAAGACCAATATTATCCTAGATTAACCATACATATCAACCATAAAATTCTTCTTGGCATCCTGGGAAAATAAAACATAAAAATAGGGTGAGCTCAGATGCTCAGAAAGGGTAAATAATATAGAAAAAACTATCATAAATAAGAATAATCTTTTAAGAAAAGGTATAAAACTAAAACACAAGACTGTTAAACATAATATTGATCATATTATAGAAATAATAAATTAAAAAATTCCATTTAAACATTCATATGGATATTCTACTAGTTGAATTATCACATGTATAACCATTAACTATTCTCATAATGAGGGAATTTATAATGACGAACATCATAACCCTACCATTAAGACCTCATGACAAGACCATAGACAAATAGGTAAAAACCCAAACTAGTCTGTCTCATGAGACCTACAAATGCATCGGGGGACTATAGCGGGCCCTTCCCATCACTTACTAAGTCCAATACATTCCTCATACGAAAAGGGTGAAACATAATATAAACATATGTATTAAAACTAGAATATGAAATGTTAATACATTAACCATAAACCAAGTATGGAATCAAAGTAGAACATCCCCAATCAAACATATCATAAAAATTTCAGTACAATATTGAAGATTGTATAATAAATGAACCACAATTATGGATGAAATCCAATAAAGGATGTTGACATAGATGAAAATAATCTAATAAAATCATTAAAACTCTTTAAGAGAAATATCCCTTTTTTACTTTTCAATCATTTAAAAGTCACACAATTATAAAAGAAAAAATATCTTTAAAAATAAACTTATATCATGTAAGGGGATATTCAAAATTCTAAGGATCCATAAAGGTAGAAAATAGTCGATCGCACCGTATAAGTAAAAAAAAACATTATTTCCATATTTTGTTGAAAAGTTCATAAAGTAATTTATTTTGAAAATGAAAAAATATTCATTTCAGAACATTTTATAAAATCCAAAAATGGCTAAAAAGGACATTAAAAATTTTTTGATAATATTTTGTATCACATTTTAAGAAACATGGACATGGATGATAAATATGTCCTAGTAGATACTTACGTACAAACAACCTCGTATAATAATGAGATTGCAAAATTAACCCTTAACTCATATTCTCCTTTATTAGAGGGTGAGTTAACCTCTTATAGAATGTTTAAATCATGTTATTAAATTATACAATGACTATATCCATATTTATGATATGATATATGAACATCCTATACAATATTTTTGATAATATTTCAGTATTACCATTATTTCGAGTGCCAATTTCTTCATTTTCCTATGCATGTTTTGTCATGTAGGTCATGTTTATTATGAATAAGATATATTTTACTCATATAAATAATTATATTAATTTAATAAAAATTATATTTACTCATCATATTAATTTTATAATCATTCTTGAATGGTTAATATGTAGAATGAATCTCATTAAGTTGTGGAGACGGTAGGCCGTACATACGCACGAGCAACAATATCATTAACTTAATGGTTAAATGATATAGAAATGGATGGTATATTAATTATAAAGAATCATCATAATTTAAAATTCATTATTTATATCCATTATAATCATCATTATACCCATAAAAATATGATAGTGTTGAATAACAAATTACACCAAAATGTTGAGATGGTAAGCCGTACGTAAGCACACATGGTGATATTATTATTCATAAGATGGATAAAAGTAAGAATATGGTTATCCTATAATTATTGTAAAATATAATATATATATTAAAATTTAGTTATTAATTAATTATGGAAACATCATAGGACTATGAAGTAGAATAAAAACATAAATTGAATTGAATGGGTAAAACAATTACCTCTTCTTCGAGTGTCTCCTTTTGATTTGCACAAAAGAAATCCTTACATTGAATTTATGCCCAAAGTATAACCTCTAGGATGAATTTAGGGAAGTTGGGAGGGGAATTTGGAAGGTTTTGTCTAATCCAAATAGATTTATAGGTGTAAATAAAAGAGAAGGAGATGTTCCCTTTTATAAGGGAGGGGAGGGACACTTTTGGAAACTCTCAAAATATTAAACTACAATAACACTATTCTTGGTCTAAATGCATAAAAATGGCCCATAAAAGAAAAATATAATACATGATAGACTATATACATTCCCCTTGTAATTATTTAACATTTTTGTTTTATTTTTAATAATTTTAATAACATATTAATTCAATAAGATATCATTATATCCAAATTTAATATTATTCATTTAATTTGACTTAAAATACATTAATAAAAGTCGTAATTAGAATATAATAATTTAAAACATCTAAAATATATCTTATTGATATATTAAATTTGTTATAAACATTTATTAACTCAAAACATATCAAAATTAATATTATTAGAATCATTTATTAAATTTTTATGTTGATTAAATAATTTTTTTTTAAAATTGAAAATATTTTTAAGGTATCTATATAACATATGAAAATTACAAATAAATTTATTTAATGAAAATTATTTTATTTATAACAAAATAGACATTTTTATTCACTCATAGCATCATTTTGGCCCTACGTGGACACATAAACGTTATTAAAATACAAGATAGTGAAATTTTGTGAATATATCTGATTTAAATAATATATAATTTATTTTCAAGGAAAATTATCCATTAAATAATAGAAATTATATATTAATGTGATAAGGATAAAATATTATTCATCAAATAATTTTTGGACATGTTTTGGTTTTATTTTAAACCTTATAATTTTGATTTAATGTTAACTAATCTATTTAATCTTAATTGTGGTAATAAAATTTCAAATATTTAAAAGTTATAAATATTTACTTATTTGGTTCCAATTTTCCATAAATAAAACTTTTATGACACTTTATACCATATAATAATAATTTTTTATTTTTTAATGATTCTTAGGAGTTTTAAATAATTTAATAAAGTATTATTTTTGTAAAATATAAATAGTGTCAATTTTGATACTATTCATAACTTTGACTTTAATTAAAATAAAAAAAGAAAGATAAATTCAAAAAAAATCATTTATATAATCCTAACATTTCATAGTTACTGATAAATTTTTTAGCACCTTATTTAATTAAAAATATATTTTTTTAAATATTTTTTAAACCATTTGTTTGATATTTCTATTAATAAAATAATTTATGCATCACTATTATGTCATCATTGAGGGTAATTAATTAATCTCTAAAATTTATTAATAAATTATTTTTATGTACATAATTCTTTTATGTTTAAAAATATAATTTATAATTAATGTTATCTTCTCGTTATCCTAATATTAAAATTAATATATTAATATAAAATGGGAGTGTGACATTTTGTCACAATCATTGATTTTAATAATATTCTTGTCATATTCAATGAAAATTGTCCATTAAATGATTAATTTTATAAATGTAGATGATACATGTCAAATTGAGTCATCCAATAAGATTTTTATAGTTGTTAGGTCGATTTTTCAATATTATTTTTACCTTTATTGACATGATTTACCCTTAAACGCGTTAAATAAAAATTACCGTAGTTACTATTCATAATATCAAAAAAAACAAAATAAATATATTAACATAATTTGGACTAATTTATTCCAAATATGAAACTCATTGTCAAAATTTTAAAAAACAGAATTTTTACTAATGAATATAAAATTAATCTCGTTGATGGGATGACACAAAAGTTATTTTTCAATGAAAAAACCATAAAACGATTGACATGTATATGTATCCAATTTTAATGTGAATATAATAACAATAACCACAATTATATTAAATAATAAAAATATTATATAATTATACTTTAAAACCAATAAAATATATAATTTAACACTAAAAATTATTTTGATGAAAAATGTTGTTTTCAATTAAAATTTAGTATTTTCACTATTTATCAAAACAGGAAACTTATCAAACAAATAAAAAATTTTTAACCAAAGTAAATTTTGAGATTATGATATCAAATAATAAGTTTATTGTTTTTAATTAAATATATAAAATTTCCACATATTGGATTTAAAATGGATTTTCCATTAAAAAGTGGCAAAACTGTATTTTTTTGAAAAATACTCCTTTTATCTGAAAAATTGATTTTTTTCTTATATCATGTCTATAAAATACATAATATGAATTTTAAAATTATAAGGAATATATAAATTTTAAAATGTGGTTCATACTATTCATAACCACTAATTTAACGACAAGGTTATAAATTATATTAAATAATAATATTTTATTAATATATTATTGTTAGGTAAAACTGGACTTACATGTAATGAAATAGAAATAATTATTGTGTGTAGAATAATATTAACATGGTTTTTCACAAAAAGAAAAAATCAAAAAAATTAAATTCATTTTGAAATGAAAATATTTTAAATTCTCTGGGTGTTACACTACTGCCGCCTAGTGAGCTCTGTTACTTACTCATTGGATACATGGATGACCTCAATAGCCCATATCTTTACCCAAACTTCCTCAAACCAACACTCATCCACTATATATTAATCCCCTTCTTCATTATCCTTAGTGTCTTTCAATTTCTTCCTTAATTGGCTAATGATCTCCTCTTTTGAGTTGGTGGTGATTTTGTACTTTTGTTCTTATTCCTTAAGCCGAGAAATTTCATGTTTAGATGCTTAGAGAACCTCATTGACTTTAGACTTATACATGTATTAGGAAGCATCAAAATCATAATGTTTCACATCCACCTACTTGAAAAGGTAGTATCATACCATTTTATAGAGACAATGAGTGTCCACATTGTCGATCCCCAGGCTCTATATACAATGGTGGGGGGACACCATTCGTATCACTAGGTCTACCTCCATGGTATTTGTGATGAATGTATACATGTTTCTCTAAGTCCAATTCCATAAAATGTGATTATCTTCAACAACATCATACATGGATTCTTTAATTACCTTGAATGGAGCTATATCATAGTCAGAGAAAGCTGTGAGAACTGAGACACCTTAGGGATCCTCTTAGATGTGCTAGAATCCATTTCAAGAGGAGCGGCTTCTTTATATGATCACTAACGGAGTCAGAATATCTATGAGCCTCAATCCCCCTTCCCAGCAACCACATCCACATCAATAATGGGTTCCTCTTACAAGATTAGGTTTGGATCACCCTGAATTGTTGGCCCCCTAAGTGTCCACTCAACTATTGAACCAAGCATACAAACTCCCTAAAAATCCTAGTTTCTAAGAACATATTTTATCTAAGACATTTTTAAATGTGGGAAAAATATAGTTCAACTAGTGGAAGAAAATAGAATAAATATAAATTGTGAAAAAATTTACTTAGAAGATCCAAGGGCCTAAGTGACACCCGTGTATGTGGCCTCAAAAGGTAAATCCACTACATGAGACCATTCACTGCTTGTTTTCACCTCAAATACTACCACTATACCCCTTTGAACAGCATGAATGTAAGAATCCTAATCCATACAAATGTGTTGTATAACAGATTCATGAAGACTTTAATGAGTTTTAGTGGACCATGCTAAATGAGATTCATATTCTTACCTTAAATAGTAATAATATATTCAATAATAATCCAACCTAGGGGACCTACCTCCCCAGTAGAAGGAGTCTCCATTGGGATTCCAGGGTGAGACCCACCATAAATTATTGATAGGAACAAAGGGTCTGAAACATCCCCTTAAGCCTCCTCCCCGAATGCATATCCCATTTGGGCCTTGAGAAAAGGATCTATGTTAGGCTCCTTGATATCTATTGTGGAACTCTCATCACCCTAAATATAATCCCATTGTCTATACTTATATGATTTCTACATGAATCAAAATCATGGTTTAGATATGAAAAAGGAAGAAATGATGAAATATTCAGTTGAGCTAATGAGTTGCAACTTAGATTTCAAAAAATGAGATTAGTCAAATAATATTCCCCTAGATTGACCTCTTCACTATATAGATAGATTTTCTGATCAGTATTAGAGCCATAGTATTCCTCACCACTCGATCCCTATGTATCAGCACTGGGAGCTAGTGCATCATGGGAAGACATCTCAGTAGAGGTAGTTTCCTTAGCCCCCCCATCAAGCATCACTCATACCCGAGTGGTGGTAGGCTCACCTTCCCCATTCCAACACATTAATATATCCATGTCTTATAGGTATTTAAATATTTATAGTAAGTTCACTCGAGATGCTATTCTTGTGAGCCTGACCATTGAAAAATTGATCCTCTCCTAGGTAATCCTCTAGCATTGATTCTCCACCATCAGGGATAGCTGAAACATTCTCCATGTTTCCTAAAGCATAGTGAATGAAAAATCATTGGGCAGATGCACCTGATATCACACCTTCTTTCATGGGGCCTCCCCAGAGAGACTCATCCAAGTGTGAGGGCTCTCACCATGATCTTACAACTACTTTTGGTGGATCCCCACCCCGCTAGAGGGTGGAAGATTGGTATAACCCTAGTATACCACTTATTATACTATTTTGTGAGTCCTAAACACTAGGAATTCACTTGAAGAGCATCCATTCTTCTTCCCTACTGATATTTCGAATCATCCGATGGTTGCACCTTCCTTTCCCAATGGTGTATGATTGAACCCAGGTACACTGCTTTACAATTTCCAGTGTAATTCTGGGAGAGATGATCACTAACCTTAGATGGTGGAAAAAATATAATCTCCCCAATGCCTTTATCCAAAAACGTCCACCATAGTTGATGAAAGACATAGGGGTGACTCTCTTCATGGACCCCCTCCCCCTCCCACCGTTTACACTATCTTCTCTATCTTCTTGATGTATCTGAACTATCGGGTGGGCTGAGATGGAATGTATGGTTCATAGTAGGTGTTTTCATTGATTATTTCAACCAAAAACCCACTTTATAACTCTATAAGTTATTCAATATACTCCATATTCCCCTCTAAATTATAAAAAAAACTCACCAATAGGGTTTGGGACTTGGTTTAATTTTAAGTTCCCAAAGTTTCCAATATTCATCATCACCCCAAATTCATTGAGCATCATCATCCAAACCAAGAAATTTTTGAGGACTAAAGGATAAATACTAGAATTAGGGGGAGTGATTACATTAGGGAACTCATTCCCCCCAAATTGAATCATGATCAACCCATGTAGAAACTATAATGGACCACAAATATGCTTGGGCATGTCACCCCTCCTGACATACTCCACTATTTGTAGAGATTTCCTAGAAGAAGGACATTCAAATTCACACGATTCCGAGATTCCATGATTTTTTCCATCAAAAGAATCCTAGGTCGCAAGCCCACGAAATCATATCTGACTGAAAGTAACTATATACTAAGGAAAGTCTCAAAACATCCCCATAATAAACCCCCAGTTTCAAATTCTTCAAGTTATATCCCCAATCTTAATATAGACCTTATTTCAATATCATCAAATAAGAACCTTACCTACTCATGTTCCATGCTCTTAGACTAATTCATATAGCCTAAATTCTTCTCAAATGGTGTATTCAAGAACATTCCCACCCATGTCTTGAAGACGATTTCTTTGTGGACGTTTGTTGGCTCAATACTGTGATCAGATGGTCCAGGAGGATCTTCAGTAAGACTGATGTTTTCTCCTTATTACCCTTGGCATTGGGCACTAGAAAAAATTCATCATATTGGTATTCTATCAGTAGAATACCCCCAATGTGATAAATATCCTATATAATAATTCCAAACATCACATGATGTAGATGGAAAGTGTTTTTCTCTAGGGACCACCAGTTTAAGAGCTCCAAAATCAACACCAATTGATGGTAAATATAGGGCTTGGATTCCTACACCACTTCATATAGTCTAATATAACACGTCTCAACCCCATACTCCTCACAGGAAAAGTGTACCCAATACGCCTTCACCCACTCATCAGTGAAGTTCCCATAACTCAAAGATACCAATATTCATATTGACCCATGTGGTTATTGTAGATGTAGTCCTAAACAAATATTGTATAGTAGGAAAGAAATTCTTCATCTGTTGTCTATTCCACCATCACTGTCCTTGTTCTCCCAATAAAGTTCAAGACAATAGCATCTCCACATTCTCTATTCAGGTGTCCATTAGTAGTAACATTCCACTAGTTGAGCTCATCATAGTGAGAAAACTGAAACCTCAGTGTGGTAAATTTTATGACTGAGAGAGCCAAATTATCTGAAAAACCAAAATTATACAATGGAAACAACTTCAATAGTAGATATTGTGTATGAGACATTACCAAAAAGTTCAATAGGTTCTTATTATTTGATATGACCATCCTATCCCAATGAATTCCAAGATTTCTAGCTATTTCAACCATCCTTACAATAGAATAGGTTATAATGGAAACCTATTCAACTTGATTAGCCATATATAAGTAGTTTTGATGATTTTTAAAGGGTGACTCATGAAACTAGATGTTGTTTCATATAACTAAAGAAGTGTAACACAACATACACTCAGTTGATGAAACGTACAGTTGGTTTGCACAAAATTTAACTTTTTTCACACAAAATTAGTCGTGTGAGTAAGACTTGCACGAATGTCACAACTATATCTTGGGAGTTTAGGAACAATGTTCGAGTTCCATGAATGAAAGATGATTTATCAAGTTCAAAAGTCAACAAACCATATGAGGTACCCCTATCCTTATTTATAGGAATGGTACCAACTAGGTTTCATGTGCGTAAAACATGTTTTCATAACCTAGGCTTAAAGTTGTAATGTAAGGAGGAAAATTTCTATACAATTATATGTTTTATTCAAAACCCAACCTTATGGTTCCCCTTTAAATATGATTGGGGGGTCAGGTGCCAAAACCTTTATCAACTTTCAAAAGTTGGGTTTTACCTAAAAATAGGCATGAACCCAACCAAGAGACTATTACAAATCCAAGGTTTAAATCATTAAACTTTAGGGATTTTCACATAAATTACTTTTTTGTAGCATAAAAAACATTCAAATTAAAGTAAATGATGAATGAACAAGTTTATTTTCAAATTTATAAGTCCAAAAATATCTAAGCAGATGGTGGTGAATAAAATTGGCCTATTACGAGAAGCCCTAATGTTAGAACACAACCTGTTTTCACAAGAAATGCATCTAGGAATAATTTCTTTCATGACCTACCCCAAGAGACAAAGGAATGAGTGTCATAGAACCACTTTTTGTAACAAAACAAGAGTTTCACACATTAATCTAAATATTAAGCTATAAATATAACTTCACCTACTCCATATTGGGGATACATCCTGATAGTTAAAGCATCAACTCCCATTCATGTAACCTACCCTTTTGCAGTGTTACAATACTCTATAATCCTCATGAATCACCAAATGTAGATAAATAGTGTGATTGACATAACTTGAGCCCCAAATTATATTGGGACATGTTTGAGATGCCCTCAATAAACATTTCCTAAATCCTAGGTGGGTGCATGTAAGATGATTTTCCTTTATATAACCCCAATATTTACATGGCCACAATAGTTTTTTACACTTATGCCCCCAATATTTGTGTCTTTTCCTTTTGATAGAGCCTATGGTACACACAACCCCAATTTCAGGTGAAACTAAAGTTTTTTTGTAACAATCTTTGTGTCAATTAAACAATTCATCCTTACACTAAACACAGTTTCACACAAGTTGAGTGATCAGGTGTCCTACACCAGCTCCAACTAGGTTCACCCAAGACTCGACCACCAAAGTTGCCCATATCATGCATCAACCCTAATGTCAAAAATATTTTCTTAAATCATGGTATGGGTAATTATATCACATATTTCTTCTATGAATAGGCCCCCTAATGTCGGAACCCCCTTGTGTCACCTCACAACAATAGTGTTTATGCCTCATGTAATCGAAAATATCATTCCTAGTAGACACATAATCCCCCAACGTGGAATCATCAAAGGAAATAACTCTCTATTTCTTGGAGGGAGGTATATGTTGTATCCTTACCTCTTACTTGTAAATGGTCTCCCTGGGTGTAGAACCCATGAATTCTGAGTTGTAATACCATAATATGAGAAATCCAACATCCTCGTTGTATGATATTAAACTGTATGACATCATAAAAAATAAATGATGTTAAACTATATACATACCATATGAAATGAACACATGATTATTCATGTTAATGTGGATGAATCTCTCCCCAAGGATGGGCATGTCGCCCTCGGCATCCTGGACCAGAACCATTAGGGGCAAGTCATTGCAGCAAAACATGAATCACACTATGAATTTTGGGAACCTGTGGTGGCCGAGGCTAATACCATACTTGTAGGTATGATGCTCGCCAAGGATCGCAGATGGGATAAAATCAACCTTTAATCTGACTGTCTCACCGTTATCAATGCTATAAATTTCAATGATGGTGAACTCCAGTCATTTGGATCCCTCATCAGGAGAATCCTTTCTCTACATCAAGGCTTCCCAATCTGCATATTATCCTTTAATAAAAGGGAAGGAAACAATGCTGCCCATTAGCTGGCGGCCTTAGGCCCCTATGATGTTCACCAGCTCTAGCTGGACCATTTCCCTTCATGTCTTGGCATTTGTACATTCACTGATTTTCGACATTAATGGATCTATCTTTTCAAAAAACAAAGTTAAACTTCCTGGACCAATCTTATAACATGAGCATAAATTGTTCATTTGAACTATGTGGGTTTTCATCTTGATCCCCTAATAGGGTACATAAGAAACTTCCCAAAGGGCCAATCCAGAGAAACATGGGAAACCTCCCTAACATTCAAATACAACACTATATTAAATCTGGATGTATTCCCCTCAGAATGAGGAAACTCTAAAGTGTGAACATCTCCACTTGAGACACACTCAACCTCACAGACCCATCCCGACAAGATGTTAATCTTATGAAAAACTATCCATATAGGATGTTAATCCTATGAACAAATTGTAACCAGCCATTCCCCCACAATATGTTAACCTATTGGCCAACCTGTCATTTCAAGACATAAAATCTTTTACTAACCCATCCCAAAAGATGTTAAACTAGTGAAAAACCTATTCCCATAAGATGTTAAAACCTTGAACAACCTCTTCCCTAATAATTTAGACCTATGAAAAACTTTTCCCCACAAGACATTTAGCCTTTAACTAACCTATACCACAAGACATTGTATTTGTGACAATGTTCTCCAAATAATCTAAGCCTATTAACCCCATTAGATGCATTAGAATATCTACCTCATGTGATGGCATGAGATGGCCATGGTAACAAACCTCATACGTATTATGCACCCGGTGAAAATTACATCGTGTCCTACATGGGATTCCTTGGGTTCTACACCTTAGATTACTTATATATGAGATTACCTTGAAATTTAAAGAGGAATGATTTATAGGTTCTAAATACACCAAATTCCCACATATGTCCAGATGTTTCGAACATTACCACCAGCTCTGATTGCATATAACTATCTTTTCCTGATATAAGTAGTGTAACAAAATAGTTTCCACCTTGAGACGATGTTGGGAATGAGATTCATGAACATGATTTAATTATATAAGGGAGGCCCATACTAGGAAACAATCTCTAAGGAGGAATCTATTGAAAGAGAAACCGACATCCCATCATCCCATTTCGATCAAGGAGCCGACATCACCTACCATGGTTGAGAGGCCACCCAAACATGGAAATAAGGAATTCATAAAAAAACCAGGAACCCTTGAAAATGTGCTACCAAATGCTGGAGTAAAACCACTTCAAGAGAGGAAAGGAAGGAAAAACGTTTATCCTCTTCCACTTGATGCCCTCCCTATTTTGAAATCATTGAAACAACTCAATAAATATAATCCAAAAATTTACTCATGGAAACATAATTAATAAAATATATTAGGGTATTTTTGAGATTCCAAATAACTGATAATTTAAAGAATATTTTTGAATTAGCATATTCCCAATGAAAGGTTCTATTGTGGGTTCCCTCAAATTATGTTTGGTTTTGGGTTAATTCGGTACAACTGAGTGGCTTAAAAATGTCGTCTCTCAAAAGAGAAAGTAATTAAAACACCATATTAAAGTTATTTTTGGAAATAAAATAAAATAAATTAATTAAAATAATTAAAATGATTGGGGTGATTGAAGTTTATAAATCTTGACGGTGCATGTTAGAAGAATAATGTATTTTTTTTGTTTTTTTCTTTATAGAATTATATTGATAAAACACTACGAGATGTTTTTAGAGAATATTTTTAAAATTTCTAATAGATATAAATCTACATATTAACTTAATTAATATTCATTATAATTATAATTAAAATCCAATTAATTATTATCCCTTAATTTGTCAAATCCTGAAAATTATGAGAATTTACCTAAACCACAACGATGAAATGAATTTAACCCTAGGAAAGATTCAGAACAATAAATCATAACCCCCTGATTTGATTGTCATTCTGAGGATAGATTATGGTCAATGGTGAATTAGGGATCATATTTATACTATAATTGAGGATTAATTGAGTTTAGGAATTACATTTTAACTCTAAAAATTGATTCCAGGTTGTTATGTTTTACCGATTAATATCACACTCTCATGATTCACACATTACTCGACCTCACATGTTTGGTGTTAATTGTTAAATTTCATACATAGTTTATTTTAAATTAAAAAATAAATTCATATATCATATTAATTTAATTAAAAAATATTATTCATTTAAAGGAAATAAATAAATATGGTAAGAGTTAGAACAATTATTAAGACAAACTAATCTACTATGGGCGGTTTAGTGTTCATAGAAAGTAATTGCATTCACGTAGGTTTAGAAGGTTATAACCAAATCACATTAGTATAATTGAGTTAATGACCAAAGAAGTAAATAAAATAAAAGTATATTAAAAATAATAGAATAAATGGGAGAGAAATAGAGATCTTGTTGAAATAATGACAATGTTACCACAATGTTTTGTAAAAGAAGATAATTTGGGAGGAGATCCTAGATTGAGAGACTCCCACCTACAATTTTGTATTAAAATCTAAATGAACCACATCTCATCCTCTCCCAATACTATAATTCATGTAAAAACCCATCCAAATGATAAAAATATGCATTTATAGAGTTTAGGGGAGGCTACCAGACAACCACCAACATATAATATTTTTATTAAAGAAATTTTATGAAAAAAGTGGGAAACCATCCAGGTTCAAAAACATGCAATCAACCAGCTTCATAATTTATGTTAGACTCTTTGAACTGCTATTTAAGTCTTTTATAAACCTTACCTTTGTAGAGACTCTATTGTGGAGGGGAGGCTAGGTTTTCGAGAATATTCAAATGTGAATGGGAAATTCGTCCACATATTTTAATCCAAGTTGTACAAATAGTTTGGCCTCTAAAATGCATGAACCATCTATCCTTACTTAAGGAGTATTTGTTAAAAAATTAGTTATCTAGATTCTCTCCAAATTTCTGTAACAACCCAACCCCAGTTACCCAGAGTCAGTACATTATTATATAACATTGTCATGATACATGAAATCATGTCCCAAAAGAACGATCAATTTAGTATCCTTGGAAGTACAAGATACACTCATAAGTTTTACATTACATCATGAAATAAAAACATTAACAACATTTCATCCCATTTTTAAACACAATTATATCCTTAGCCTATCCCTACAGGTCAACCATAAAATACTTCTTCACATCCTAGGAAAAATAAAACAGAGAAAGGGGTGAGCCCAGATGCTTATTAAGGATAACAATATAGTAGAAACTTTCATAAATAAGCATAAACATTTAAGGCGATGCATAAGACTAAAACACAAGCCTTTTTATCTTAAACTTCCACATAATATGGCAAAGATAAAATCAAATAATTCCATTTACCTATTCACATGGATATTCTACTCGTCTAATAATTACATGCAATATCAATAGCCACTTTAACAATGATGGAATGCATAATTCCGGACTTCATAACCACATAGTCAAGGCCTTGTGCCAACACTACAAATAAGATTTTGTCAAGGAATTCTTCCAAGACACTAGTTTGTTTTATGAGACCAACCGATGTATAGAGGAGTTGTAGAGTTCTCCACACATCACATACTAAGTCTAATGCATTCCTCATATGAAAATTTTTAGACATAACATAAACATTCATATTAAAACTAGCATACGAAATTTCAATACTTTTTCCATTAACCATGAATGGTATAAAAACAAAACATCCACAGTCAAACATATCACAAACCCTTAAATATAGTATGAAATATTTGTATCATAATAAACCAACCTTTAACAATAATAATATCCCATAAAATATGTTGATATATTTGAAAATGATCAGTAGACATCTTTGTGGGAAATATCTCTTTTTCATGAAAACATTTAAAAGTATCACTATTTATAAAGAAGCTATTTAAAATATATTTCTGAATCAAAGTTTACCATACCACTTTGAAAATATTAAAATAAATTTCAATTTTAAAACATTAATGTCCACAGAAATAACACCTTAAAACCATTTTTAAAACATGGACATTAATGAGAATGATTTAGAAGAATAAATTTTTAAAATATTTAAAATGATATTTTAGTTAGAGTTCCTAACCAAATGAGAGATGATTGAATAAAAATAATTGAGGTAATAAAAACATTATAATATCATGATAATAAAGGGATTCAAGATATACTATGTCAGTGTACAATATATACACAAAATAAAAGTGAATTGGCGTATAACAACAAAGAAGTCTCAATGGAATGTAAGTTGAGATGAATTCCTTTATAAAGACCATATCCTTAGGTTATGGATAAATCAATGAAATAATTATGTGTGACAAATATAAATACACTCAATATGATTGGATATTTAGGGAAAATAAATCAATGGTAATTTACATATATTCTTGAAAAAATAACACCAATGACATTAATGTATAACTCAATGAATAAAAATTGAGTTAAAATTACTCTCCTCAAGTTTATATAAATTACTTGAGAATTTATCAATGGATTTATTTTGTGTATCAATATTATATCAACACAAAAGGGAGTGTAAATTACTACATAAGTAAATAAATAGTGATTTCTCACATAATCTTGGAGTAAAGTAATCAATGAAGTATGTGTAAAGCCCAATGAGTGGAAATTAAAATTTGGAATTCCCTTACTGATTTGGTAACTTACGAAACATACACCCCATGAAAGAAGTATCATACTATGAAGATTAAGATATACGTAAATTAAATTATATTAAAAAAAGAAAACAATCATGGGTAGTACATACACCACACAAAAGGAAATAGTGGCAATATAGCATGAATCCCACGAAAATAAGAAGTGAGATGAAAATCCCTTACCACATTGTAATCAATCAAGTCGTATGAAAAAAAGTTAATAACCACCACATTAATCATAGAATATCATGAATATAAAGAGAATCATGACAATATATATCAAATTGCAGTACATCATACACCACATGTAGTAAATAAGTGGTGAACAATGTAAATCTCACAGAATTAAAAGTGAGATAAGAAACCCCTTCCCTTGTAATTTTCCTTGGTTGAGGGTACCTTAAACTCCTGTATAATAGTTAAATCATTTTTATTAAATTATAAAAGAAATATATACACAAATATTATATAATATATGATCCTTTAATATTGCTTTGTTAATAATATTTTAGTAGTATCATCGTTTCGGGTGTTAACTGATCCGTTTTCCTTTATATACTCGGTTTGGTAAGCCTTGTTTGTTATGGATAGGATGTATTTTATTCATATCCAGAATTATGTTAAGTTCATAAACATTATTTTTATTCATAAAGTAAAATTTTTTCTCAATTATTATGATGGAGAATGAATCTCATCGCATTTGTGGAGACGGTAATCCGTATATACGCATGAGCGAAAATATCATTATATTGATGGTGAAATCATATGTAATTGGATGGTATATCATATATACAGATCATTAATATTTTATATATATTATTTAAATTAGTTATACTCATTATTATACCCATCCAAATAATTAAGACTTTGAATAACAAACTACACCATGACGTGGAGACGGTAATCTGTCGTAAGAACGTATGGTGACTTTGTGAATTATAGGTTGGATAGAATAATGAATATGGTGTACCATTTTTATAATAACATCCCAGTGTATTGAAGATACCATAGTAATTATTTTAGAATGGGAATAACCAATAAAGAGGAAGTGGAAGCAGAAAAGAACATGAAAGAGGTGATGAAATATTTACCTCTTCCTCAGGTTCTTCCTTTTGATTTGATCAAAAGGGCTCCATAGAATGGATTTATGGCCAAATTAAGGCCTCTATGATGAAGGTAGGAAAGTTGGGAGGATATTTGGGATGGATTTGGCCGAGCCAAATGCTTTTGGAGGTGTGAAATTAAGATAAGGGGAAGTTCCCTTTTATAAGAGAGGTGTGGGTCACTTTAGGAAAATCTTGAAATATTATTTTATAATAAAATAATATTTGGTTTCTAATGGATAAAAAATAAATTATTTAAAGGATAAGTTGGGGATAGGTCAAAAAAATCTCAACCAATAGGTTTTAGACAGGTTTAGGCCATCATATTAACCTTATCTTTTAGATTTAACTCTTAGTTAAATAGTTTGACATTTACCATGCCTCTTTGTATTTTTATATTATATGGTTAATAAAATTACTATAACATGCCAAAAAAACCCCATATAGTTTATTATTAATATATATAACCTTATCTATGTCCTTTGTCTGAAAATTATATTTTTATGAATATTATATCAATTAATAATATAATATTTGTTTTAAAAACTCAATTATGTCAATTTTGAAACAATTTATTATTTGATTTTTTTTGAAATCCATAAAAACTTTATTACTTCGAATAAAATTTATTAAATTAACCTTAAAATGTCATATTAACCTAAAAAATTAGTTTAATTAATCAAAAGTCTAAATTTACATTTATTTGGATATTTATAAAATCAATTATTTTAATACTTCCTTAATAAGGTAATTACTGTATCATAATTGTATCATAAATAAATTAAATTATTTAATGTCTAAAAATTATAAATAAAATACCATTATGTATGAAATCGTTTTATATTTCTAATTTATATTCATAGTTGAATTTATATTATGTGTAACACTATATTAAAAATGGTTTAGTTATTAAACTTTGAATTTAACTCTTTTAAATATTCTTTAAATAAAATAGTAATAAATGTCCTAATTTAATACAAGTGGACCAAATAGATTCATATTTTATTCCTAAGGTTATTTTTGGTAGAAATATATTTATCAAATAGAATTAGGATATGTGTTAGGGTAATAATAATATCATTTTACACTTAATTACCCTATTTACTTTTAATCGGGGAAAATAAGTCAGAAGTTACTATTCACCAAAAATTATTTTCATCTTATTGAACCAAATTTTACTAACTGATATTAATTTTGTCTCTTGGATTTTTTAAATTCAACTCACAGAAGTGGTAAAATTATGTTTTACGTAAATTTGTAAATTCCCCTTGGAGGTGGGTAAAAGATGGTAAAAAGTTCAATAAAACATTATACATCTAATTTTATGATATAATGAATACAATGACTTAAATTGAACTTATATAGGTATTATATATCTATTTTCACATAAAAAAAAATTTAAATAAAATTAATAATTATTTAAAAAAAATCGGTTTTAAACTATAACGTAGTGTTTTTCACTATTCATAAAAAAAATTGAATGTTTTCAGAAAAATACCAAATATTTACCCAAAGATAATTTTGATATTAAAAATTCAAAAATAAATTATATTTTACCAAAATAAAAACATATAAGTTTCATTATTTAATTAAAAACTAATTCCCATTGTCAAAACCGAAAATCAGGTTTTTAAATAGTAAAAACTATCAAAAGAATAACATGTGTTTATATCAAATTTAAGTGTGAAATTGATTATAATAACCTAAATTATATTAAATGATAAAAATATAATCTAATTATACTTACAAACCATTCAAATGCATAATTTAACACTATAAATTATTTTGATTAAAAAACTTGTTTTCGATTAAAATTTAGTAATTTTCAGTATTCATCAAAATATAAAAGTTATTAGAAGAGTACCAAAAATTTATCCAAAATAAAATTTAACGACCCGATTATAAATATGAATTTAATTTCATTAAATTGAATATATCAAAGTGTAAAATATTGGTTTTCCATTAGAAGGTGGTAAAATTTCATTTTTTTTAAGAATACTTGTTTTATCTAAAATAATGAAAATTTTCATATATTATGTCTAAGAAACACATAATATGGATTATAAAATTATATGGAGTATATAAAATTCAAAATTAAGTTAATACTATTCATAACCGATTTTTGAACAGATAGTTTGGTAAGTCGTGGTGCACTAGAACTTGATGTTGCGTGTAGCGTAAGCTATTGAATTACTTTAAAGAAAATAACTTACTATGAAATATTGGGGTGTTACATTCTACCCCTCTTTTGGAAATTGAATCCTCGAAATTTTAAAATTGGTCTTGGGAACTTCATTGAAAGTCCCACATCAGAAAAAAAGTTAATAAAACTATAACTTGAAATGAAAGAAACAGAAGTACAAAGGTCACCTGAGATAACCCATACTAGGATTCCATGTTGGAAAACACGGATCTGGAAGATAAAATAACTGTCAAGTTATGATGGAGAGTGATAGAAAACATGATCAATTGAAAGTTAACAATAAGAAAACCACCAACTTGTGATGGGATAAACTGTCATTATTTTCCCAGTAGGAAAAGTAAATGGACAACATTTTTTATTTTATGTTCCATTTCATAAAGTTAAGAAATTTATTTTTGATATTGAATAAGAACATAATTGGTTATACTTAATTTTTAAGTAGTGTTTCATCCTTTAATAAATTTCTAACACTAACTCTTCTCTTTTTTTAAAAAAATTGAGTATTCAAGATGACTTGGTCACACCTGAAGCGCTAGAATCAATCTCTAGAGAATCACATGATCCAAAAAGGATAAACTATATATTTCTCTTATCTTTAGAGATTAACCAAAATCAAAATGGTTTGTACAAGATCAGATGATCCCTAAAAAGGATAATCATTTCTAGAAATAAGTACTCATCTTAATTTATAAAATTAAACCAAAAATTCCCAAAGCTCAATAAATACAATTCAATAAACAATTGTATTTAAAATACTTTAATATAATATATACTAATATTGAAACCCAAAACATAGAATAATTTGATTACGTAGTCTTCCACATTAAATTGTATCTCTAAATAACATCGACTACTCTTAAAGTCACATACTTGAAAGTAATTTACCTAATCAAATATTCTCTATGATTGGTTAATAATTTCCATAAATAACCCAAATCACTATAAATACACAAGAAAAACATAGATAAAAATCCACCATTACTCCTCAAAATAAATCCCATAGTATTCTATTTTCCTTAGTCATATAGTGTTCCCAACAGAGCGAACATCTTCCAAAATAACATTTATCACTTAATCACCAAATAATTTTCATATACTAAGGATATCCATTTGATAAGAAATAAGATCCCAAATCAATATATTATTGATAAAAAAAATAATTTAACTAAAAGTAATTAGTCACACTAACCAGGGACTACATGTAGTCCAGTGGTAAGTGATAAATCCCAATCGCACTCTGGTTGTGGGTTTGATTCCCACAGCTTTGTCTGATGCGACGGGTTGTCATACGGTCTATGTATTTTCCATTTTCAAAAATAATATTTTATAACATTCCCAAAATGAGATAAATTCCTCAAAAATAACCATATTATAATTTAACCAAAAATGTTATCTCATAACTCGCATTTTCATCCCAAAAATTAATAACGTGTAATTGCCTCAAATTCAAGGATCATATAAACCCAAATGGTTCTTTATAAATATATCCACCAAAGAAAAGACAATTCTTCCTCAAATAGAATTTTCACATAAAAAACTGCATGATTACACATTCAAGAGAATAGTCTTACAAAGAAATCCCATACTTTAAACATTTCTCTATCCATTTATTTCCACATAGGTTGTTCCTTGACATAGAGGTTATCCTATAAAATAGGGAATTGACTCAGGTAATGCCAAAGTCCCTTAAAATTATGAAAAATGACTATAATTGGATTCTTAGGATCATTTTTATTTTCTTCCAAAGTACACTTCAATTTTTCTCAGCAATTCATTATTTTATGTCCTTCTTTCCCACACATAAAGCATTTCTTTGTTTCATTGAGATACTTGCCTAGGGGTCTCCTTCCACAATTCTTGCATGATAGAAATTGAGCATTATTTTCTCCATGGAATCCACTACTAGATCTCTTATCATTCACTGCCTTTCTCTTCTTTGTTGGGTCTAGGAGTTGGTTAATATATATGTTGTTGATCATATTTTTGGAAAAATGATTCGATATGAACACGATATCTTTTACACCTATCAAAAATCCATTTCATTTATCATTTACACCATCGTACCCACCTTGTACATCTTGTTCAATGTTACTATGACTTCCTATAAATCCAACCATTGACTAACACAAGAAAGAATTGTGTTATTCATAAAATCATTTAGAGAATATCAAAACACCATATTTTCAATCTAAAACACCTTAAGATTAACCAAGGTTATTTATTCTCATCTTATATTAAAATCCTTCAAATCAGTTTTTAAAGAAAATGTGAATTATCCTAAGCATATCCCCAGAGAGTGTCATAACCAAGAGTACTGCAAGGCCCATTGTCATGTACCAGGATACCCCAGGTCAAGCCCGAAACTCCATGTCATAGTTTTCACTCCTAGCTAAATCTATTCCAGAGCCTCCTCTACCTGATCATATAAAGACAATGATTTATTTCTTGGAAAACACAGATAATATTTACATTACTAAATTTTTTGGATGTTATTATATAATAATCCTCAATTTCTATCTTAGGTTAGTGTTTCCTAATCAGAGTTTTTTTCTAAATCATGCTCCCATGGTTTGTACTACACTTCCTCTCATACCAACTGTAATGCTCTGACCCCAGTTACCTAGAGTCGATGCATTATTACATAACATTGTCATAATACATTGAATCATGTCCTGAAAGACCAATTAGTTTAGAAGCCTTGGAAGTACTAGATACACTCATAAGTTTTACATTACATCATGAAATAAAAACATCAAAAAAATTTCATCTCCTTTTTAAACACACTTATATCCTTAGCCTATCCATACAAGTCAACCATAAAAAACTTCTTCACATACTAGGAAAAATAAAACATAGAAAGGGGTGAGATCAAATGCTCAGTAAGGATAAACATATAGTGGAAACTTTCATAAATAATCATAAACATTTAAGTCAATTTATAAGACTAAAACATAAGATTTTTTACCTTAAACGTCTGTATAAAATGGAAAAGATAAAATCAAATAATGGAATTTACTTATTCACATGGATATTATACTAGTCTAATAATCACATGTAATATTAATAGCCACTTTCATAATGATGGGATGCATAATGTCAGAATTCATAACCACATAGTCAAGGTTTTGTGCTAAGACTACAAATAAGATTTTGTCAAGGCCTTATTCCAAAACACTAGTTTTTATCATGAGACGTACCGATGCATCTAGGAGATATTTTGGGCTCCACCCATCACTTACTATGTCCAATTAATTCCTCATATTAAAGGTTTAAACATAAAATAAACATTCATATTAAAACTAGCATAAAAAATGTCAATAGTTTATCCATAAATCATGAATGCTATAAAATAAAACATCCACAACCAAACATATCAAAAAACCTTCAATACAGTATGAAATATTTGAATCATAATAAACCAACCTTGATCAAGTATAATATCCCGTAAAGGATGTTGACATAGTTGAAAATGATTAGTAAAAATCTTTGAGAGAAATAAACCTTTTTCATGAAAACATTTAAAAGTCTCACTATTAACAAGAAACAACAACTTCTCATTGGGGGGATGGAGGCTCTATTTTTTGCCCTGAATTACCGCATTCCAAAGGTGGGAAGTATCTGTTCCTTGTTTAGGGACATCTGCTCCTTGATTGAAATGGGATGATGGGATGTAAGTTCTTCCTTTTGGGGATTCCTCCTCAGAACTCATCACCTAGTCTGGGTCTACCTTATAGATTTAAGATGTTGTACGTGAAACTCTACCTAGTGACATATCTTTATGGACACTAGTTAATTACATTGCTTCTGTCAGTACATTCCAAGGGGTCAAGTTAGGGAAACAACCTTCAGTCAAGGGAGTAGTCATGTCGGACATCCCTGGCGTGTCTGGACACTAGAACACTGGTGAATCTGTCTTGGACATTTATTATATGACTTCTCGAGGGCTCAGAAGCCCGAGGAATCCCATGTCCGATGCAAGGAATCATATTCCCTTGGAATATCTATGAGGTTTTTCTCATCTTACTATGTTTAAAACAGGGTATGGCACAAGTTTAACATCTAGTGGAGATGGATCAGAATGATCGGAACACTGACTAGAGTGGATCAGATGAGCGTAACCCCTAAGGGATACACTAATGTAGGTGGGTTGAGCTTTCATGACCTCACCAAGATTTGGTGGCCCAGGAAATAATCAATATTAATGATGGAGTGTTTGAATGTAGTGAATAGTGAATGGGATGGAACCATCGTGAGGATGATGGTAATGTTGGCCTTGAGTCTGGGGGAGACTTCCTACGTATCCCCGTGGTAGGTAATCAAAGTCTACATAGTTTAATAGGGCGGTTGGGACACCTAAGGAAGAAACCCATGAGAATGGATACATGGATGGGATCCTGAGGGAATAGAACCTCTAGGTTGGGTCATGAACTTCCCAAATCACAGGCTCAAGGGAGAGATCAAGATGAGACATGAGTGATAGGATTGAACCTAGGGAAGGTTTCCTATGTATCCCTGTGGTAGGGAATCAAAGTACAAATATTTCAACTGAGGGTGACTTGTTTTTGATTAGGGAATTCAATGGAATACCGCTGCATGGGGTCACAACGACTTACAGCTGGATGGGGTCAAAACGGCTTAACGCTGGATGGGGTCAGAACGTCTTACTACTGGATGCGGTCGAACCTTAGGGAGGCTTCCTACATACCTTATATAGGAGACAAGGATCAAACCCAAATAGTTCTTATGGGATCATGATCGGTGGACTAATGTGGAGGACCTAGGGTCCAATGGTTGTTGGGCTTGATCCTTACAGAGGTGTCCTACGTACCTTGTCTTAGTAAGGATCAAAGTCCATGTAGTTTGGGAATTAGGGGAATTGGAACCAATGTGAAGATGGTCAGAACCAATGGGATCTAGGCTTGAACCTCAGAGAAGATTTTTACATACCATGCCTTAACAAGGATCAAAGTTCACGTAGTTCGAAAATGGGGCCTGAAACTAACGTGAATACAGATCTGGGGTCCAGATGGATTGTGTTGGGCTTGAGCCTCATAGGGGTTTCCTATGTACCTTTACTTAGCAAGGATCAAAGACCTCATAGTTTGAAAAGGGTAGAATGAGGTTTAGCGTCAAGCAGGAAAAAGTGAACTAATGTGAAGGGGGTCAGAACATATGGATAGTGGCCTTGTACCTCAAGGAGGCTTCCTATGTACCTTGCCTTAGCAAGGATCAAATTCCACATAGTTCATGATGGGTGTTGGGCTTGAACCTCAGAGAGGCTTCCTACATATCCCGTTGGCAGGGAATCAAAGACCTTATAGTTCAGGTTGGGGGTATTTGGGGCTTACGCTCTGCGGCATCCCAAAGTGTTGGTGAACTGACGTGAAGGGAGTTGGGACTAATGGGTGTTGGGATTGAACCTTGTCGAGGCTTCCTACATACCTTGGCTGGGAAAGGATCAAAGTCTTTATTGTTCAGGTTGGGTGTAGGGATTACACTCTAGGCAGCCCATAGAGGATGTCATGTTAGATCCTTACTCTAAGCTCACGTGACTCATGCTCGGTGTGATAAACAAGAGGTAGTATAGAACTGATGATCACATTGAGAAACGTGTGTTTTTGGGAAGTGGAATGGGGCTTACATGTGGTGGGAAACCCAAAGAAGAAACAGGGGCTTACGCATGGTTCACAGCCCAAGGAGATGGATATTGTGACATACTTCAAGATGGAGGCCTAATGGAGACAAATCCCAATGGGAGAGGGATTTGGCATGGAAGAGAGGAGGAGCACCATTCCCCACCATGCTATTCTCTGGCCTTTGGAACCAAAAAATAATGGAGGAGTAGGGGTACTACCTCATGAAAAAACATATAGGGGCTTACACCAAGATGGTTTCCCTTCCTTGCGGATAGGCGCCACCTCTACAAAGAGTATCTCATTCCATGTGAGGAAGATCTCACTCTCGTTGAGACATGTGGGCGTAAAGAATGTCCGATATGGGGTGCCTCACGTATGATGCATGAGAAGAGGTCACATTTTAACGTCATGTGCTAAGGAATATGGTGCTTGACAGTTTAATATCATGCAGCTTGGACGAGGTGGGTTTAATCCACACCCCTAGGACTTACATAACTAGTACCCTCTTCACCTTGGTGAAGATAAGAGATAGGCAATTCCATGACTGGGGGTGTCGAGAGTTGATCCCATTGGGGGTCCAAGATAACGTGTCTATGCGAAAAAGCATTAGCCATTAGCATGCCTATGCGAAGAGGAAATAGGCGAAGTGACACAACATGTAGTATCATCCAAGGGATTTTGAAATTTCTTTGTGCTAACCTGAAGGGGCGCACGAAAAAAAGGGTTTCAGGGGAAAGTGGTACATAAGTAGAAGCATTGTGAAGCTCTAGTGCTCTATGAACTGGAGGGGCTTCATGAAGTGATGTGCTTCATGAAGTGTAGTCACATAGGCTAGAGATAAGGCATAGGTTCATATGGGAGGAGGCTCACAAAGTGGAAAGGGATTTGCGAAGCAATTCCTCACGAAGTAAGGGTGCCTTGCGAAGCAGGGTGTTGTGAAGGAATGTGCTTCCCGAAGCACAGTGACCCTTCCTTATCATGTGGGCAGTGTGTGTTCGGAGGGTGTTTCACAAAGAATAAATGCTTCACAATGACCTGAGACCCTGTGGGGATATCCTTCATTCATGAAGACCCATGGGCTTCGTGAAAGGAATCAATCTCTGAGGAGGGGTTCAATTAATGCAAAGGGAGAGGTACTTCTAAATCCAAAAGTTCCTTGAGGAACTCATGGTTCACAGAGAAAGAAGTGTTTCATGATTTGAGATCTGAGAAGGTGAAAGGTCGGATCGTCCATATTTTGGGCTCAAGGAGAGCCCTGTATTTATAGGAAATAGGTTCTGTGAAGTAGAGCTTATAACGACCGAGCCTTTTTCTTACATTACAATTACATCATTTCAATTATAAACAACATAATAGTATTACACATAGAGGATCCAAAGGTTTAGTGTCTTGGGAAAACTAGGACCACACATAACAAATACAATATCAAGCACAAACACTTATTTAATTTCTTCTTCTATAGCTTCTTATTGTCACTTGTCCTCTCCTTAGTACATGTAGCCACCTGATGACATACATCAAAAGGGGTGAGCTAAAATCCTAGTAAGAGGATAGATAAGAACAATATAGCATGGGGTGAGCATAATCACGACATAGATAAAAGATCATGAACATGATAGGAGAATAAATAAAAGACTTGAAATGTGGAATTCATAAAAATGAAACATCATGTCTTAGTGTTTAACTACCACACATACTTTTGAACCAAGCTAGCATCTTGTTCACACATCATTTCACATTTACTCATGAGATTCATCACTTTACCCAATGCATTGGAGCGATGTATAATTCCGGGCGCACCCGTCACATTTAAACATTAATATTGCACTATATAATTATGGGTGCACCCATCACATCATAAAATTATCATCATCATGCTTACCACATAGAACACATATCAAAAAATGGAGTGAAAGAGGGAGAACCTGAAGAAAGAAAATTGGGTTCGAGATTTCCCCTTACATTGAACCCGAATGCTACCTTCTCTTCAATGTCCTGTATAATGACATTATATTCATTAATTAGAAATCCATAACCATGTGTACATTAATAGGGTTAATTATGGTTTCATTATGTCATATTATGTTCCTTTGGATGAATTATAGAGTTTAAAAACATTGTCTGGGGATGTTCGTTTTTACGGTTTTTCTTGGGTGGTTCACTTGTATTCTTAAATTTAGGTTTGGGTAGAAAATGAGTAAACATCCAGAAATTATATTACAAGTCATTAATGATATTACAGGAGTTTGAATGATCTTATAATTAATTATATTAGATCCATGTGGATGAATCATTAGATAATAATTAAATGATGGTTATTTTGGTCAATTTGGGCGGTTTTTGGATCACAACGAACTTGTTTTAACTTATCACTTAGTAGTATGGCCATAGGTTATTTCCAGAACTTAATATAGAACATAATACATATAAAATATTTTCGTTAAACCATAAAAATGGTTTCATGACCATATATAACGGTAGAAATGGAAGAAGAATGCATGTTGTTCTTGATGGTGAAAAATTAACACCTCACGAACAATGTTCTCTTTAATAAAATAAAAGGAAGAGTTAAAGGTGGTTGGATGATATAATATCCCATTAGAATAATAAAATTAAATTATATTTATAATACTAGAGTTACAATATCATTTGGATGAAGATATGTGGGGATAGATCAAGAAATGAACTTGAACATGAAAGGAAATTAAAGGAGAAGATGGAGAGAAATTATATCTTAAATCTTACTCTTGGGATCCACCTTAAGGAAGCTATTATTGATATTTTTAAGAGACACGTAGATTTTGGACGTGGGGGAGGGTCTAGGAAAGATTTTTGGGAAGAGTTTAGAGAAGTATTGGAGCTTGAGAGGTGTGAGAAAATGAGAGTGTGAAGGGTGGCTTTTATAGTGGAGGGGAGAGGAGTTTCCTTAATATAAAATTTATTAGTTTATTAATTTCCCCTAAGACAAGGAATAGTGAGTCTTGAATGACCAAAAATAGTAATTTTATAATGTTATACCGAACCAAGTGGTCTTACATCAGCAGAGCATCATCAAAGACTCAGTTAATCCATTATTTAGCATTTATTTGTAAATTATCAGATTCTATTATTCATCAAAAATTCAAGCATCTTAGAAAAATCCCAAAACTTTACCACAACCCTTTTGCGACATGTAGAATCAAAAAATAAATTCCATTTTTTCAAAAATAATTTTCTAAATATTATTAATTTAATATTTAATTAAAATCACAATTTAATTAAAAAAATAGTTTTTAAGATTAAAACTGATTTTATAGTGCTTTCAAAAATTACGTAGGGTATTATAAAATTATCTAAAAACTATAAGACATTGATTTGGTAAATAATGAATACATTTTAAGAAAATAAATTTTCCTTTAAATTAATTAATTAGTTATAATTAATTATTTATGACTTACAGAATTCCAAAAGGTTTACTAAGGTCAAATTGTCACTTTCTAAGATGTCTAAATTTTATTTTATTATTCATGAGTAAGGGTACTCTTATTTTGGATGGTTTACTATTAATAAGATTTATATTACTATTCATAAGGGTGTGTTACTATTCTTAAGGGTATGTTACTATTCACTAAAAACTATTTTTGTTTCATTAGACACCAAAAATCATCTTTAGCACAACCATGTATGTCGGAATTTTAAAATTACAAACACAGAAGTGACAAACTTATGTTTAAAGGTCAATTATCACTTATTATTTCATTATTTTGTGTTTTCATGTTATTTTATGACATAATTATAAGAAGTTAAGTTCCATTGAAAAACTTTGGGTCGTTGCATTCTTCCCCCTTAAGATATTTCACCCCCAAAATTTCACTTTACAGAAATAGGTTAGGGTACTTCTCCTTCATTACCTCTTCTGGTTCCCAAGTTGCTTCCTCAAACTTATGGTTCCTCCACAACAATTTGACAAGATGGGTTGTCTTGTTTCATAGAACCTTATCTCTCTGATCCATAATATTTACTGGCTACTCCTCATAGGAGAGATCATATTCCAGATGCACCACCTCTAAGTTTAGTACATGTGAGGGGTCTGGTATGTACTTCCTCAGTAGTGATACATGAAACACATCATGAACTTGAGTCATATTCGGTGGAAGTGCAAGACAATAGGCCACAACTCCTATGCAGTCAAGGATTTCAAAGGATCCAATATACCTTGAGCTTAACATCCCTTTCTTCCCGAATCGCATGGCTCTCTTCCATGGAGATATTCGAAGGAAGAATTCATCTCCAACGTCGAACTCCAAGTCCCTTCAACGGTTGTCACCATAGATCTTTTTCCGACTTTGAGTAGCTTTGATGTGTTTCTGGATGACTTAAACCTTCTCTGTCATCTCTTGAACAAGATCGGGCCCAAGTAACATTCTTTCTCCAACTTCATCCCAACAAGTTGGAGTTCTACATCACTTCCCAAAAAGAGATTCATATAGAGCCATCTGAATGCTCGAGTGGAAGATATTATTGTATGAGAACTAAACCAATGGGAAATGTTTATCCCAACCACCTTTGAATTCAAGTGTGTAGGCTCGTAGCATATCTTCAAGCGTCTGAATAGTCCTTTTAGACTGGCCATCAGTTTGGGGGTGATAGGCTGTGTTGAAATTTAATTCAGTACTCAAAGAATGTTGAAGGCTCCTCCAGAACATAGACTTAAACCTTAGATCATAGTCAGAGACAATTGAGAGTGGAACACTGTGCAATATCACCACTTACTTCACATATATCTTTGCAAGCTGTTCAAGTGATAGGTGTTCCCGAATAGTGATAAAATGGGCAGTCTTGGTGAGTCAGTCAACCACAAACCATATCACATTATTTCCCTTTGATGTATTCGGGAGACCTATGACAAAGTCCATAGTAACATTTTCCCATTTCCACATGGGTATAAGAAATGGATGCATAATTGTAACACCTCGAGCTTTCACAATACGCCTCTCTTTCAATAATGCAATAGCTTGCATTTTATGCAAGTTCGAGTTCTAACACACCGCGACTAATCAAAGAAGCCGTTATGAATAGTAATACCCACTTTTTAAAATTATAAAAATTTTATATTTCAAAATGGAATTCATTTTTGTATTCCTAATATTTAAATTAGCCTATGTTGAATTTTTTGTAATTTTCAGAGAACTTCCAAATTTTTATGAATAGTGAAAAATACTTAAAAACAACTTTTTTAATCAAAATAATTTATAGTGATAAATTATACTATTTAGTGGTTTTAAAGTATAATTAGAATATACTTTTACCATTTTATCCAATGGTGGTCTTTAGAATTAATTTAACATTGAAATTGGACATAAAAAATTGCCAATCTTTTGATATAAATTATTTCTTAAAAACACTCTATTTTTTGTGACAACGGGAATTAATTAATTAATGCAACTTATATGTTTAGAATTTCATAAAATAGACATCATTTTTAAATTCATAATATCAATTATTTCTTAGGGTGAAATTTTGGCATTGTTCTGAAAAACTTCAATTTTTGATGAATAGTGAAACCACTAAGTGGTAGTTAAATAACTGATTTTTCATTTAAATGAAATATTACCACTTCTGTGATTTGATTTTCAAAAATCCAACATACATGGTTGTCAATAAGAAGTAAAATGTGGTTCAATGAGAATAAAATAATTTTTTTGGTGAATAGTAACTTTTACGTTCTTAATCACGATTAGAGGTAATTAGTGTAGTTTAAGGTAAAAATAATGTTTTAATAATATGAGATGAGCTTGACACATGTCCTACCCTCATTGGATGTGCCATGGCCGACCCAGACAATCCATGGGTCAACTTGGGGACCCCATGGAGCCACATTAGTTGGAAAATGACATAAATACCTTTTATTTAATGTTAAAGTAAAAAATTACACAAACATGAAATGTTTTACTAAAACAATTTTTACATGGGGTTATACAAGTCATATTTTTGACTATAAAAAGTAATTGGAAAGATAAAAAGATTTCCTACATAATAGTATTTGTTTTATAATTTTTAAACAATAAATAAATTAAATTATTTATGACATCATGATGATGCAGCGATGACCTCATTTTTTAACGATTTTAATAAAATGAAAAGATAATGTACAATACAAGTCTTAAATTTGTCAAAAACCTATTGGATGAGTATATTTCGAACCCTTATCACCTTAGCCACGAATTATATAAGTGTGAGATCTTTATAATCCGAAAAGCATTGTATAATAATGTAAAATTTCCTTACTTTCCAAGAGTGCCCCTCCTCTCCACTTATAAAAGGCCCCCACCTCTACCACCTCATTCACACTTTCAAGACATTTGGATCGGCCAACCTCTGCCCAAATACTCTCCCAACTTCCCTCCCTTACTCCTAGAAGCCTCACTTTGGGCAGAATACTTCCCAAGGAAGCCTTTGGATTAAATCAAAAGAGTTACCCGATTTAAAGGTAATGTCTTCTCTTATGTTATTTTGTTTTATTTTTCTTCTCCAACCCCATAAAATCTTTTTATTAATTTCTTTTGTAACAACACCAGTATCCTCAATATGCTAGGATGTTTTTATAAGAAGTATTCGAGCTACACTTACACACACCTACCTCTAATGGTTAAAGAACATACGGTTTCTGTGGATGGCGAATTTCTGCCTCATGAAACGATGATTGTTCAACACTCATATAACACCTTAAAAGGTGGCCATTAAGATGTAACTATATTTATATATGATATACAATATATTTATGTTTTACTTATGCTTCTGCATTTCTCATTTATGACATACTTTATGATTTCCATTATGGGTAAACGCGATAATTTCATTTTAGGAAGTGCGGACTACCGCCCCCTCAAAGTGATTTGAATCGTTAATTCCATATGTGAGATGTATAAAGGATGGAGTAAATGATATTATACACTATATTATACTGGAATAAATTTATATTATTATGATTTCATTCCATTAAATACGAAAGAGAAATTAAAGTAGTGTTCATGCGTACGTACGGCTTACCGTCTCCATGAACGGTGCATTTCATTTCTTACCTCTAAATGTTACGTAATATTATAAATGAATGTATATACTGTATATATATTATATATATGATATATACATAATGAATATAATTATGGATATAATGGATATTTCATCACATGAACAAATTGTAATTATAAGAAGTTTATTTTTGACTCAAGTACCTAAGATCGACTAAACGACCGTTATTAACATAAATAATTACAGAATGTTCATATCACTGTAATAAGTGATATAAAAAGGATAATGAAATTGAAAATGGTTATTAATAAGGTATATATTAACTCTAGTTTATTATTAAGGAGGTTAAAGAACGGTTGAGTCAAGTCAGACACGAGGTAAGGGAATTTCATAACCCAACTTCCATTCTTTTGGTTAATCTCCTACTTTCAAATTATGACATGATATTATTATGTCGTATATTGTATTTATACTTTCTTTATGTGTACATATAGTGAATACACATAATAGATATATTTTATTTAAAAATGATCTTTTTAAGGGACTTCGTCTCAATCTCCATTCATTGAGGCATATTTTGTTTTATACACAAATTTCTTTTGTACAGTGTATAAACCCTTTTGACTTTTATGTTTATTCAAAAGAAATCATTTTATACGAAGCATTTTACTAAACGACAAAAAGGGAATGTTTTTATTTCCATAAATATGTGGCGGCAACGACTTCTCCGCCGCCGTGACCATTATTTGAGTTTCGGCTTCCTCTACAAGCCATTATTTTTTTTGATGAAAAATAAATACAAAGTTTTAACTTTATTTTATTTTGGTATTGAAAATGGTTTTGAAAGCATTTTTATTATATCAATGTGTTGTATTGATATCTTGTGATTGAAATGTGGAAATGTTATGATCCCTTTATGCATGTTTTATGTGATACGATTATGTTATGGTTTATGATATGTTTAAACCTATTCATATGAGGAATTTATTGGACTTAATAAGTGACGGGTGGAGCCCGCTATAGCTCCTCGATGCATCGGTAGGTCTCACGAGACAACTAGACGTGGAATTGGACGAGGCCCTTTCCCAATTTGATTTATGGTTTTGGCCGAGGCCTTAATCATTTTAGACGTCTTGGCCAAGGCCTTGAAAAAGTGTTTCAGAATGTCTGGCAATATACATTCCCTCGTTATGAAAGTGGTTATTGATATTGCATTTGATTATTCGACCAGTAGAATATCCATGTGAAGAAGTGAATGGAATTATCTCATTTTACTTTTTCCATATTATGTTGAAGTTCATGTTTAAAAGGATTTTGTTTTAGTTATACATTGCCTTAAATGTTTATGTTTATTGATGAAAGATTCCGCTATATTGTTATCCTTACTGAGCATCTGAGCTCACCCCTTTCAGTGTTTTAATATTTTCCAGGATGTGAAGAAGTATTTTATGAATGACCTGCAGGGATAGTCAGAAGAGGATATGAGTGTGGAATATGATGACTTTGTTATTAGTTTTTCACTTTATGATGTAATGTAACATTTATGAATGTATCTAGTGTTTCCAAGGCTACTAAACTAATCGGTCTTTCGAGACTTGATCTTTTATGATCATGCCAATGTTACGAAGTAATGCACCGACTCTGGGTAGATGGGGTCAGGGCGTTACAGTTGGTATCAGAGGCAGTTTAGTACTAACCTTGGAAGCTAGATTTAGATAAACTCTGATTAGAGCACATAACCCGAAGATAGACTTTGAGGATTAGTATAGAAGAACTTCCTAGAATTTTGGTATTGTAGAGATGTTGTGAGTTTTCCGAGTAATACATCCTTGTCTGGATACGAGCAGGTAGAGGAAGATCTGGCACAGATGTACCTAGGGGTAAAACCCGAAAACACCGCTTTGAGATAGACTTGAACGGGAACTGGTGCACGACAACGGGCCTTACTGCACTCTTGGTTACGACACTCCCAGGGGATATGCTTAGGATAATTCTCATTTTCATTACAAACCACTATGAAGGGTTATGAGTATATACTTCCTCAAGGAAAACATTTTTATGGATTATATCCATAAATAGTTAAATTTATGTTAAGTATCTTACAAGTATGGAATTATGTATTTTGATTCATAAACTAATATAGTTTATGCCATTTTTTAGAAATGGCACCTAGTGGAAGGAATGGAAACCGTATCAATGCACGCACTCCGTGTAGGGATTTCCCTCCTGCTCAATATAATTATTGTGGAGCTGGATATACAACTGGTGTTGATCAACTTATTACCATACTGGGACAACTCACTCAGGTTATGAATAATAACCTTACTCGTATGGAGCACCCTGATCCGCAACGTGGAGGATCAATGTTAGACTGCTTCATGAGGCAATAACCGTGAACATTTAATGGGGGTACAAATCCATTAGTAGCTGAGCAATGGATAAAATCCTTAGAGAAAATATTCCATGCCTTGGGGAGTAGCGAAAGGGAGAAGGTTGTCCTGGCAGTTTACCGCCTCACTGGAGATGCCGATCAGTGGTGGTCGCTGATTCAAAACACAAAGTAAGATGATGACGTATCGAATATGGAATGGAGGGAGTTTAAAGAGCTTTTCCTAGAAAAATACTATCCTCGTGACCATCGAGCAGATATGGAAAGACAATTTCTGAGTCTGAGCCAGAAGGAGGATGAGAATGTCACAAAGTATGAGGATAACTTTACAAGGTTAGCGAGGCATGCTGCAGATTATATACGTAACCCAAGAAGTAAGATTGATCATTTCTTTGATGGGTTAAAACCTTTTCTCCGTCGAGCCTTAGTCTCACAATCTTTCTCGTCATACGAAGACATTGTCTCATGTGCTATCAAGACAGAAAAGGAATTCTCTAAGTCTTATGACAACAAAGTAAAGAAAGAGAAGAAGAGAATGGTGGAACAAGAGACAGATAAAGGGAAAAAGGGAAAGAAGGATTTTCCATTATGTGATAATTGTGGGAAGAATCACCCTGGTACTTGCCTAAAAGGAATGGGAGTTTGTTATAAATGTGGGGAAAAAGGTCACCAGGCGCGTGATTGCAAGGGAAAGAAATAGGCTATCAATGTTGAATGCTACAATTGTAGGGAAATGGGGCATTATGCAAATGAATGTCCTAAGCGTCAGGGAAACTTACCTCAGAAAAGGCAAAGGGATCAAGGACAATCTTATGCTATTACTATAGTTGAAGCAGAATAACTAATGTATTGGTGCTTTTGGACTCATGAATTATATTTTGGTTATTAGAATAATGTGATATATATATATATATGGATTGTACTGAAGTACTTGTTGATTTCAATAAGGTTTTAATATGATGAAGGTAATTATATTTTTAGTATGTGACAATAAGAGAAACTTTACTTTGTTTGGGGAATCTGATAAATTGATTTTGGAATTAAGAGAACTTTTAGAGAAAGTCTGGACAGAGGTATTTTGGATAACTATAAAGGTTGGAGTGGATTAAGTTGAACCTTGGATAGTAAATTTAAGGTTGAAAAATTTCTGAAGATTATTTTTGGAATACTATAGTTTTAGGAAAAGGACAACCTGCAGGGTGGGGCATAAACCGTCGCGTCGGACAAAGCTGCAGGAATCGAACCCACAACCATAGTGCGACATGCCTTTATTTCCTACCACTAGCCTACAGGATGTCCCTGGTTATTACAAAATAATTTTACTAATCTAAATGGTATGTGTTAACATTTGGAACCTTATACAATTAGGATAAGTATAATATTTTTGAGTTCTATTATCTTTTTGAGTGAAAGATGAGTTGAAGGTTGAAACTCTAATTGTCAAGAATAAAAATATATATACCTATCTCTTATTCAATGAATAAATTAATTCTTAAACTTTAGTTAAGGTATATTAAAACAAAAAAATGTGTTATCCTAATACCTTATGTCTTGTTGAACTGATGATATTTTAAATCAACATAGATTGAAGGCTTTGAGGCCCTCAATTTGACAGTTGATTGTGATTGATGACCTCAATCACTCCCTACAAATATTTACATTTTTCACCCAATTATATGTCTCTAATTTCCACCAATGTTCTCCTAATCTAGATCATAATTGGGTGGTGACTCTTTCATTTCCCTTTCCCTCTTATTAAGGATAAATTTTATTAATCTTATTTCCGATGTGGGTTTTCCACAAAGGTATTTTCTATTTTCAACCTTTTATTTTCAAATAAAAATTTTAAATTGCGAGGATGCAATTTATTGAAGGAGGGGAGAATGTAACACCCCGAGCTTTCACGATACGCCTCTCTTTCATTAATGCAATAACTTGCATTTTACGCAAGTTCGAGTTCTAACACACCGCGACTAATCAAAGTAGCCGTTATGAATAGTAATACCCACTTTTTAAAATTATAGAAATTTTATATTTCAAAATGGAATTCATTTTTGTATTCCTAATATTTAAATTATCCTATGTTGAATTTTTTGTAATTTTCTGAGAACTTCCAAATTTTTATGAATAGTGAAAAATACTTAAAAACAACTTTTTTAATCAAAATAATTTATAGTGATAAATTATACTATTTAGTGGTTTTAAAGTATAATTATAATATATTTTTACCATTTTATCCAATGGTGGTCTTTAGAATTAATTTAACATTGAAAGTGGACATAAAAAATTGCCAATCTTTTGATATAAATTATTTCTTAAAAACACGCTATTTGTTGTGAAAGTGGGAATTAATTAATTAATGAAACTTATATGTTTGGAATTTCATAAAATAGACATCATTTTTGAATTCGGAATATCAATTATATCTTAGGGTGAAATTTTGGCATTGTTCTGAAAAACTTCAATTTTTGATGAATAATGAAACCACTAAGTGGTAGTTAAATAACTGATTTTTCGTTTAAATGAAATATTACCACTTCTGTGATTTTATTTTCAAAAATACGACATACATGGTTTTCAATAAGATGTAAAATGTGGTTCAATGATATTAAAATAATTTTTTTGGTGAATAGTAACTTTTAAGTTCTTAATCGTGATTAGAGGCAATTAGTGTAGTTTAAGGTAAAAATAATGTTTTAATAATATGAGATGAGCTTGAAACATGTCCTACACTCATTGGATGTGCCATGGCCGAGCAAGAAAATCCATGGGTCAACTTGGGGACCCCATGGAGCCACTTTAGTTGGAAAATGACATAAATACCTTTTATTTAATGTTAAAGTAAAAAATGACACAAACATGAAATTTTTTACTAAATTTTTTTTTTCATGGGGTTATACAAGTCATATTTTTGACTATAAATAGTAATTGGAAAGATAAAAAGATTTCCTATATCATAGTATTTGTTTTATAATTTTTAAACATTAAATAAATTAAATTATTTATGACATCATGATGATGCAGCGATGACCTCATTATTTAATGATTTTAATAAAATGAAAAGATAATGTACAATCCAAGGCTTAAACTTGTCAAAAACCTATTGGATGAGTATATTTAGAACCCTTATCACCTTAGACACGAATTATATAAGTGTGGGACCTTTAGAATCTGAAAATCATTGTATAATAATGTAAAATTTCCTTACTTTCCAAGAGTGCCCCTCCTCTCCACTTATAATAGGCCCCCACCTCTACCACCTCATTCACACTTTCAAGCCATTTGGCTCAGCCAACCTCTGCCCAAATACTGTCCCAACTTCCCTCCCTTACTCCTAGAAGCCTCACTTTGGGCAGAATACTTCCCAAGGAAGCCTTTGGCTTAAATCAAAAGAGTTACTCGATTTAAAGGTAATGTATTCTCTTATGTTATTTTGTTTTATTTTTCTTCTCCAACCCCATAAACTCTTTTTATTAATTTATTTTGTTACAAAAACAGTATCCTAAATATACTAGGATGTTTTTATAAGAAGGATTCGAGCTACACTTACACACACCTACATCTAATGGTTAAAGAACATACGGTTTCTGTGGATGGCGAATTTCTGCCTCACGAAATGATGATTGTTCAACACTCATATAACACCTTCAAAGGTGGCCATTAAGATGTCACTATATTTATATATGATATATAATATGTTTATGTTTTACTTATGCTTCTGTATTTCCCATTTATGACATACTTTATGATTTCCATTATGGGTAAACGCGATAATTTCATTTTAGGAAGTGCGGACTACCGCCCCCTCAAAGTGATTTGATTCGTTAATGCCAGATGTGGGATGTATAAAGGATAGAGTAAATGGTATTATACACTATATTATACTGGAATACATTTATATCATTATGATTTCATTCCATTAAATACTAAATAGAAATTAAAGTAGTGTTCATGCGTACGTACGGCTTACCGTCTCCATGAACGGTGCATTTCATTTATTACCTCTAAATGTTACGTAATATTATAAATGAATATTTATACTGTATATATATGATATATATGATATCTACATAATGAATATAATTATGTATATAATGGATATTTCACCACATGAACAACTTGTAATTATAAGAAGTTTATTTTTGACTGAAGTACCTAAGATCGACAAAACGACCGTTATTAACTTAAATAATTACAGAATGTTCATATCATTGTAATAAGTGATATAAAAAGGATAATGAAATTGAAAATGGTTCTTAATAAGGTATATATTAACTCTAGTTTATTATTCAGGAGGTTAAATAACGGTTGAGTCAAGTCAGACACAAGGTAAGGGAATTTCATAACCCAACTTCCATTCTTTGGGTTAATCTCCTACTTTCAAATTATGTCATGATATTATTATGTCGTATATTGTATTTATACTTTCTTTATGTGTACATATAGTGAATACACATAATAGATATATTTTATTTAAAAATTATCTTTTTAAGGGACTTCGTCTCAATCTCCATTCATTGAGGCATATTTTGTTTTATACACAAATTTTTGTTGTACAGTGTATAAACCCCTTTGACTTTTACGTTTATTCAAAAGGAATCTTTTTATACGAAGCGTTTTACTAAATGACAAAAGGGAATGTTTTTCATTCCGTACATATGCGGTGACAACGACTTCTCCGCCGCCGTGACCATTATTTGAGTTTCGGCTTCCTCTACAAGCCATCATTTTTTTTGATCAAAAATAAATACAAAGTTTTAACTTTCTTTTATTTTGGTATTGAAAATGGTTTTGAAAGCGTTTTTATTATATCAATGTGTTGTATTAATATTATGTGATTGAAATGTATAAATTTTATGTTTCCTTTATGCATGTTTTATGTGATACGATTATGTTATGGTTTATGATATGTTTAAACCTATTCATATGAGGAATGTATTGGACTTAATAAGTGACGGGTGGAGCCCGCTATACCTCCTCGATGCATCGGTAGGTCTCATGAGACAACTAGACGTGGAATTGGACGAGGCCCTTTCCCAATTTGATTTATGGTTATGGCCGAGGCCTTAATCATTTTAGACGTCTTGGCCGAGGCCTTGAAAAAGTGTTTCAGAATGTCTGGCATTATACATTCCCTCATTATGAAAGTGGTTATTGATATTGCATGTGATTATTCGACCAGTAGAATATCCATGTGAATAAGTGAATGGCATTATCTCATTTTACTTTTGCCATATTATGTTGAAGTTTATGTTTAAAAGGCTTTTTTTTAGTTATAAATTGCCTTAAATGTTTATGTTTATAGATGAAAGATTCCACTATATTGTTATCCTTACTGAGCATCTGAGGTCACCCCTTTCAATGTTTTAATATTTTCCAGGATGTGAAGATGTATTTTATGAATGACCTGTAGGGATAGTCAGAAGAGGATATGAGTGTGGACTATGAAGACTTTGTTATTAGTTTTTCACTTTATGATGTAATGTAACATTTATGAATGTATCTAGTGTTTCCAAGGCTACTAAACTAATCGGTCTTTCGAGACTTGATCTTTTGTGATCATGCCAATGTTAAGAATTAATGCACCGACTCTAGGTAGCTGGGGTCGGGGCATTGCAATAATACCCTTGGACTTTTGTCACTCAACTTTAACTTACTGACATACCAAGCACCTTGATATATATTCCACAATCTCCTTCTTCATGTTATCCCACCAGAAGTGTTCTTAGAGATCATGGAACATCTTGGTACTCCCAGGATGGATAGAGAAAGTTGAGCTATGTGCATTATCCAATAGCTCCTTCTTTATCCCGGGTGATGAAGGCACACAAAACCGCGTTCCAAACCGAATCACACCATCATCGTCGATATAGAACTCTTACAACTTCCCTTACTTTACTGAATTCACCCTCTTTTGTATCTCCACATCATCCCTTTGTGCTTCCTTAATCTTCTCTTGGATGGATTGTTTCACAATAATTTGGGAAAGGTAGGATGTATCCCCTTCCCTTATGATTTTCAAATCCATTCTTTTCATATCCAAGAAGATATGGTCTTTCTCAATCCGCAATATGGATGGAGTAGCAAGTTCTTTTATTCTTAGAGAATCATCTACCTTGTTCGCCTTTACAGGATGATAGTTAATAGAGCAATCGTAATCCTTGATTAGCTCTAACCATCTCCTTTGACGCATGTTGAGATCCTTTTGTGTGAATATATACTTTAGGCTCTTGTGGTCAGTGTATATGTCAAACTTCTCACTATAAAGGTAGTACCGCCAGATTTTAAAGGCAAAAATCATGGCTGCCAGCTCTAGATCATGTGTCGGGTAGTTCTGCTCATAGATCTTCAACTGTCGTGAGGCATAGGCTATCACATTATCATTTTACATGAGTACAAAACCCAAGCCTTTCTTTGAAGCATCACTGTATATCAAAAAACCTTTTCTAATTTTTAGTAATGTGAGTACATGTGCAGTGATCAGCCTTCTATTTACCTCCTTAAAGCTTCCCTCACATTCTTCCGTCCAGACATACTTTACCCCTTTCCTTGTTAACTTAGTTAGCGGGCTTGAAAACCGTGAGAAGTTTCTCACAAAAAGTCGGTATTACCCAACTAATCCAAGAAAACTACGAATTTTTGTGACACTAGAGGTCCTGGGACATTCCTCAATCACCTTTGTCATTGAAGGATTCACAGAAATTCCTTCACTTGTGATCACATGTCCCAATAACGTGACTTGATTCATCCAAAAGTCACACTTGATGAATTTGGTATACAACTTCTCCTTTCTCAATGTCACCAACACAAGACTTGGATGTTTTTCATGTTCTTCCTTTCTCTTGGAGTATATGAGAATATCATCGACAAAAACTACCACAAATTTTTCAAGGTAATGTCTAAAGACTCTATTCATCAAATCCATGAAGATTGCAGGGGCATTAGTAAGTCCAAAGGGCATCACCAAAAAACTCATAGTGCCCATACCTTGTATGGAGACAGTCTTCTGAATATCTTCCTTTTTCACCTTTACCTGATGATATCCATAATGATGATCCTCCTTTAAGAAGTATTGAGATCCTCTTAACTGGTTGAACAAGTCATCAATCCTTGGGAGAGGATACTTGATATTTATTGTGATCTTGTTGAGTTCCCGATAATCGATTAACAACCGCAATGTTCCATCCTTCTTCTTTACAAAGAGCACTGGTGATCCCCAAGGTGATGCACTAGGGAATATGAACCCTTTGTCCAGATGCTCTTGCAGCTGCTTCTTTAACTCCTCCAGTTCGATAAGAGCCATCCTATAGGGGCACTTTGAGATAGGAGTAGATCTGGGTAAGAGTTCAACTGAGAACTCTACCTCACGATCCGAGGGAATTCTGGGTAACTATTTGGGAAATATATCACATTATTCCATCACGATGGTCATTTCCTCAAGGTTGGAACTTTCCTTTGACTCAACCATTTGGGTGAGGTATACTTCTTTATAGGGAATCAACACCCACACCATTGAAGGATATTTAAAAGGAGATTCATGATCTTCCTTGCATTTATAGAGGAACATGGGATGGTTCAGAATATGAAAAGATATTTCCTTTTCCTGAAAGTTGATATGTGCTCTATATAATGAGAGCCAATCCATTCCCATTATAGCATCGAATTCCACCAAAGGAAGTATTACGAGATTTTCTGGAAGAATCTTCCCACTTATGCCAATGGGAGAAGAGTCAAACACTTGGGTTGCAATGATTGCACCATTTAGTGTTTTTACAGATATCTCAACTTCAAGGTTTTAGGGCTTCGATTCTATAGATCTAGAAAACATGAATGATATAAAGGAATGCATAGAACCAGAATCAAATAAGACTTTTTCCATTCTTGAGTGAATAGGAAGTGTACCTTGTTCGACTTCATTATCATGCTCCCCCTCCATAGTAGTGATGGCATAAGCCTTCCCTTGTTCCTTTGGATTTGGTGGTTGCTCACACTAATTATCCTCGAGAGCTCGAGGTTTAGTGCACTGGTTTGCATAGTTCCCTAGCTCATTATAGTTGTAGCATTGAACTACAAGTGGTTCTCTCCTTTAATCAGCTACATTCTCCTTACTTTTCATATCTTTTCGACACTCTTGAGCATGGTTTCATTCTTTCCCACACTTTAAGCATTTCCCTGTACCTTTGAGGTAGTTCCCATTGTGTAACTTCCCACATTTTTGGCATGTGGTTCGTTGATTTTTCTTCCCGCCTTTGTCATTAGATCCACCAGCTTGAAACTCCATATTTCTCTTCTTATCACCATAGCCATGGGACCATTCTCCAAACTCCATCTCCACTTTGAGAGAACACCGAAAAACTTCTTCATAACTCCCAAATTCTCGAATTGCAAGAGCCTTTCGAAGGTGTGGTTTTAATACACTAAAGAATCTATCAAATTTTCTGTCATTTTTGATAAAAAACCCGAAGCGTACCTTTCAATCCTTGTGAAATTCGCTTCATAGGTTGTGATAGATTCACCTTCTTTTTGCCTAAGCTCTATGAATTCTCTCTCCATATTCGTGCGAAGAGTTCATGGGGATTACTTATTAAGAAACATTATCTTAAAGTCTTCCCATTCCATATCTTCAATTTACTCCCTTGGCTTGGTGTTCTTAATAAAATACCACCATTGATCGGCTTCTCCATCAAGATTATAAATAGCTAGAGTCACCTTCTCCATCTCAGAAAATTGAATCACATAAAAGATATTCTCCATGGAGTTGACCCACTGTTCCGTAACTAGTGGATCAGAATATCCAAAAAACGTTAGTGGTCGTTGCCGCATAAAAAATTCGATAGCTAGTTTCTCCCTCTTTGGCGAAAGATGAAGTTCCCCATTATTATATTTATTATTCATAACCTGAGATAATTTGGTAAGCATTTCCAGGATGTTTTGAACTCCACCTCCCAAATCATTGGGGATGTCGTTCGGGAAATCATTGCATTGACCCTCACAAGAGTTTTTGGCATGATTTCTCATGTTTCCCACCATTTTCTAAAATAGAAAAGGTTAGAAAAAAACATAATTAAACAAGTCAAGAATAACTTATTCATTTAATCAATTTAGACCAAAAACATAACATATGGGATCCCTAAATAAATATTCTTGTGTGCATATTTTTACTTAGTTTCATGCTCTAGATTTCCCCCAGGGTTCACTAATCCTAATCCCCAAATTAACTAAACCTTTCGTCTGATACCAACTATAGATACCCGAGCCTTTTATTACATTAAAATTACATCATTTTAAAAATAAAAAACATAATAGTATTACACATTGAGGATCCAAAGGTTTAGTGTCTTGGGTAAACTAGGACCACACATAACAAATACAATATCAGGCATAAACATTTATTTAATTTCTTTTTCTCTAGATTCTTATTGGAACTTGTCCTCTCCTTAGTACATGTATCCACATGAGGATATACATCAAAAGAGGTGAGCTAGAAGCCTAGTAAGAGGATAGATAAGAACAATATAGCTTGGGGTGAGCATAATCATGACATAGACAAAAGATCATGAACATGAGAGGAGCATAAATAAAAGACTTGAAATGTGGAAATGCATAAAAATTAAACATCATGTCTTAGTGGTTATCTACCACACATACTTGTGAACCAAGCTAGCATCCTGTTCACACATCATTTCACATTTACTCATGATATTCATCACTTTACCCAATACATTGGAGTGCTGTATAATTCCGGGTGCACCCGTCACATATGAAAATTCATATTGCGCTATATAATTCCAGTCGCACCCATCACATCATAAAATTATCATCATAATTCTTTCCACATATAGCACATATAAAAAATGGAGTGAAAGAGGGTGAACCCGAAGGAAGAAAATTGGGTTCGAGATTTCCCCTTACCTTGTACCCAAATTCTTCCTTCTCTTTAATGTCCTGTACAATGAAATTATATTCATTAATTAGAAATAAAGAACCATGTGTACATTAATAGGGTTTATTATGGCTTCATTATGTCATATTATGTTCCTTTGGATGACTTATAGTGTTTAAAAACATTGTTCGGGGATGTTCATTTGTATGGTTCTTCTTAGGTGGTTCACTTGTATTCTTAAATTGAAGTTTGGGTAGAACATGAGTAAACAAACAGAAATGATATTACATGTAATTAATGATATTAAAGGAGTTTTAATGATATTATAATGAATTATATTAGATCCATCTGGACGAATCATTAGATAAGAATTAAATGATGGTTATTTGGGACAATTTGGGCAGTTTTTGGATCACAACGAACTTGTTTTAACTTATCACTTAGTACTATGGCCATAGGTTATTTCAAAAACTTCAAATAGAACATAATACATATAAACTATTCCAGTTCAACCATAAAAATGGTTTCATGACCAGATCTGAAGGTAGAAATGGAAGAAGAAAGCATGTCATTCTTGAAGGTGAACAATTAACACCTCACGAACAATGTTCTATTTAATAAAATAAAACGAAGATGGAAAGGGGGTTGGATGATATAATATCCCCTTATAATCCTAAAATTTCAGTATATTTATAATAATGGAGTTACAATATCATTTGGATGAAGATAGGTGGGTAGAGATCAAGAAATGAACTTCAACTTGAAAGGAAATTAAAGGAGAAGAGGGAGAGAAATTACCTCTTAAATCTTCCTCTTGAGATCCTTCTTAAAGAAGCTAGTCTTAGTATTTTGATGAGAACTGAAGATTTTGGATGTGGTGTAGGTGCTAGGGAAGAGTTTTGGGAAGAGTTTAGAGAAGTCTTGGAGCTTGAGAGGTGTGAGGAAATGAGGGTGTGAAGGGTGGATTTTATAGTGGAGGGGAGAGGGGTTTCCTTAATATAACATTTATTAGTTTATTAATTTACCCTAAGAAAAGTAATAGTGAGTATTGAAAGACCAATAATAGTAATTTTATAATGTTATACCGAACCAAGTGGGATTATATCAGCATAGAATCATCAATGACTCAATTAATCCATTATTTAGCATTTATTTTTAAATTATCGGATTCTACTATTCATCAAAAATTCAAGTATCTCAGAAAAATACCAAAACTTTACCCCAACCATTTTTCAACGTGTAGCATACAAAAATGAAGTCCATTTTTCAAACATAATTTTCTAAATATTATTAATTTTATATTTAATTAAAATCATAATTTACTTAAAAACAGTTTTTAAGATTAAAACTGATTATATAGTGCTTTCAAAAATTACATAGGGTCTTATAAAATTATCTAAAAACAAAAAGACATTGATTTGTTAAATAATGAATAAATTTTAAGAAAAATAAATTTTCCTTAAATTAATAAATTAGTTATAATTAATTATTTATGACTTATAAAATTCCAAAAGGTTTACTAAGGTCAAATTGTCACTTTCTAAGATGTCTAAATTTTATTTAATTAATCATGGGTAAGGTTACTCTTATGTTGAATGATTTACTATTCATAAGGGTCATATTACTATTCATAAGGGTATGTTACTTTTCCTAAGGGTACGTTACTATTCACCAAAAATTATTTTTGTTTCATTAGACTCCAAAAATCATCTTGAGCACAACTGTGTATGTCAGAGTTTTAAAATTCCAAACACAGAAGTGACAAACTTTCATTTAAAGGTCACTTATCACTTAGTAGTTCATTATGTTTTGTTTTCATGTTATTTTATGACATAATTATAAGAATGGAATTTCCATTGAAAAACTTTGGGTTGTTATAGAGCTCACTCGGTGCGAAGAAATAATTTTCTACACGATGGGCTCGCGAACGTCAAATTCATTCGCGAAGCCTCCCGCCATCTTGTTCGGCGGTGGGCTCACAAACTTCAAAGGGGTTCATGGGGCATCCCACCACCTTACTCCATGGAGGGATCATGAACATCAAAGGGGTTCATGGGGTGTCCTACCTCCTTGCTTCATTGTGAGATCCCAAATGTCAAAAGGGTTCGAGGGGTTTCCCGCCTACTTGCTCCATGACGGGAGTGGGGCTAGGGGGCTCTGCGAAAGAGCTTCGCGAGGCAGCCCCGAATCTTTAACTCTAGATATTCTTCATCCAAACTTTTTATGTCAAAAAATTCCTCCCTCAGACTTGAAGCCATGGAGAAATAAAGTGTCCAAATCTGAGATTCAATCACCAAAATCCCTCGTCCTTCTGCGAAGAGGTTTCGTGAAGCCATCCAACGAGGCGGATAGGTGACATGCAGGTTGAGCGAACCATGAAGCTCATTGTGGCAGGGATGCGCTGCGAAGCTCTAAAGGTTGTCGCCTATAAATAGGGCAGTTAGCCTGTAACAACCCGAAATTTTGAATAAATCTTGTTTCCTAATTTTATGTGTTATTTTATTTTTATACTCAACAAAAATGTTTCATTTGATAACATGAGTATAATTAAAACGATACTATTGGTTTTTGACTGTTATATGACCATTGGTCAATATGACCACTGGAAACTAAATGTTTTGATTATTGTCTCTAAATACAAGTAATCTTGGTTAATTAATATAGAAAGAAGATTTGATGGCCTCACCCAGTAGTCTTGGACCAATCGAAGCCCATCTAACAGAACTTGGGAAGGAGGTAGCACCACTGGGCTTTGCTCTAGACCAAACCCAAGCTGAACTTCATCGTATAAAGCTAGAACGGGATGGCCTTCGCGAGAAGTTCAAACTGATAGAAATTACTACTCGTGCGATGTTGGCCGAGCCTCCCTCATATTCTCTCACCTTAGCACACCTTACACTTAGGTCCTATGCTGGTGTGATAAGGGGCTATGTAAGGAGACCATAACTGCCTTGTGTAATCCTTTGTTTTAAATAAAAATTGGGATTTCTTCTTATGATGAAGTTTATGAATTTTCAAATGACCGGATAAATATAGTATGCATATTTTTGATGAATTTTAGAAAAATGATATTTTAAAAATGGTTGTGCAAACCTTAAATAATTAAAAATGTGTAATGATTTTCGAAAAATGGTCTTCTACAATTATGTTCAGTACGAAATTTAGAGTCTAATAAGATCAACTTAATTTTTTATGAATCGTAAATTATGAATAGTTATTTTATGATTAGGATTAGTAATGTGTCCAAATGGATTAGTAATCTCACTTAAAGAAAGTATTAATATAATCTAGGCACCTTGATTTAAGTAATGTGATTCAATAAAATGGTTAAATAACGGTTTCATAAATTATTATTCAAGTATTAGTTTTTTCAGGTGAATAGTGTTTTTTATTTAAAAATTTAATTAAAAATATTTAGATAATTATTTTTATAAAATGGATTTCATTTTTGAACTCAGAGCACCGATATTATGCTATGGTAATTTTTGGGGTTTTTTCTGAAAAAAATGAATTTTCGGTGAATAGTGTTTTTATTTAAAAATTAAATTAAAAATATTTAGAAAATTATTTTTATAAAATGGATTTCATATTTGTAATCAGAGATTTGATATTTGGTTAAGGTGAAATTTTGGGATTATTCTGAGAAAGTTGAATTTTCGATGAATAGTGAAATACAGTTTTTAAGTTACGGGTGTTTAATGACATCATTAAATGAGGTATTAAGTTTGTAATAAATATGTTCGAATTATGAATAGTGAGATAAGGTATGAGGTGTACCAAGTGTCCAATACCATGGGAAAATACCATGGTCAAGCCCATGGTTTTTCCAAAACCACTAATGAGGTGTCCCTTTGCCATTAATGCCTTGTCCCCTCACTTTCCCTATAAATACCAAGCCATACTCTCATCCATTCGACTCCCCACTCCCCCCCAACGAATTTCTGGTCTCATTACCTCCCAAGGAGTCCTCCCATGGTGCCCCCAAGCCCTCAAGGTCCCAACATTTGAGTTTTATGATTTATGTTTTAAGGTAAGGGATCCGACCTCTCTCTTTTATTTCAAGTAATCTCTCTATGTCATTCCTTTTTATGCTCCATGTTCTTATGTTGGAGGATGTTATTTTATACTCCTCTTACTGCCCTTTTTATGTTCATATAATGAGAGATCCCCTCTTTCTCTCATTATTTCGTTTTATGAAGTTTTAAGTGGCGTGGTTAGGCTGCCGAAATATTTGTAACGGATTCTTTCTCCCTTCTCAATTTTCAAGATCTATTTTCATGTAAAGTATTTCAAGTTCCTTTTTATTATGTTGGGGTATGATCTCTAAATTTATCATACTGATCTTTTATGATCATATGATGAGAGACCCCATTTGATCGTTTCAATTCAGTATTTTGAAGTTTTAAGTGGCGCCGTTAGGCTGCCGAATTTTTAAGTGGTTCTTCACCCTTCTTGTTTTGAAGTTCTACTTTCATGTCAATTCTTTCATGTTCCTTTTTGTTATGTTGGGGTATGATCTCTATATATATCATACTGGACTCTTATGTTCATATGATGAGAGACCCCATTTGATCGCTTCAATTCAGTATTTTGAAGTTTTAAGTGGCGCCGTTAGGCTGCCAAATTTTTAAGTGGTTCTTCACCCTTCTCGTTTTGAAGTTCTACTTTCATGTCAATTCTTTCAAGTTCCTTTTTGTTATGTTGGGGTATGATCTCTATATATATATCATACTGGTCTCTTATGTTCATATGATGAGAGACCCCATTTGATCTCTTCAATTCAGTATTTTGAAGTTTTAAGTGGCGCCGTTAGGCTGCCGAATTTTTAAGTGGTTCTTCACCCTTCTCGTTTTGAAGTTCTACTTTCATGTCAATTCTTTCAAGTTCTTTTTTGTTATGTTGGGGCACTATATCTATATCTATCATACTGAACGCTTATGTTCACACGATGAGAGACCCTATTTGATCTTTTCAAATCATTTTTTTTGAAGTTTAAGTAACGTCGTTAGGCTGCCGAACTTTCATAAGAGAAATCTAATTTTTGTCTTCCTTCCATGTTTTTCATTTCAAATGGTATTTCCTTGAAATTCCATTACCATGATCATGTATCCTTCTTATTCTGTCCATCTACTATTTTATGGGTCATTTATGAATGTTTTATCCATTTTACCTCTCTTTTTAATGTCTTCTAAAACCTCGTAACATAGCCGTTATGCTGCAGAATTTCCGTCTCAAAATGTCTCTCTCTTTTTCTAAAGTTATTTTATAATATTAAGTGAGTACTCAAAGCTCTTTCTTCTAAAGGGGTATTCACATATATATCAAAATGTTCTATTTTAAATTCTGGGATTTACATACGTGAGACCCACCTTCCTTTTCTGTGGGTTTTAAAGTGATGTAAAGATCCTGTCTTTAAAGCAGTTTTTAAAACGTTATGATTATGAAATGAAACCCATTTTTTTATGCTATGTGGGATATTTATGAAATTTTTGATGATGATATATGTGGCTCACATGATAATAAATGCAAATTTAAGGGTGCTCCCTGATAGCGCTCCAATGCATTGGGTAATGATGTAACCACTAGAGATTACAATTTTCACGATACCTTGGTGAATAACCTTGGTAATTTTCAAATGACACCTTGGGGATGGACCTTGGTGATATGTTCATGATTTTCTATGTTAAATGATGTAGCCACATTTTCATGTTATGAAAAAGTTATTCTGATATGCCTCTTTATTTCATTCTCATGCCTTAAAGTTCTTTTTCATGACCTTATTGAAGTATCTCAAGTTCACATGTAAAATGTTTGTCTTGTTTTCCTTACTGGGATTTTTGCTCACCCTTTCTTTTGATGTATGCTCCCAGGTTATGTGAAGCAGTAATGAACCTAGGATGAACATGAGGAGAAGCCTTTCAAGTGTTTTAGAAGAATGTTTTATGTTTTCATGTTTAAAGTTCCTGGTTTCCAAGACACTAAAACTTAAAGATCCTCGGTTTTGTAAAATGTAATGAAAGTTTATGTGATAAAGAGGCGGGATGCTATAGTTGGTATCAAAGGATGGTTTAGTTATTTGTGGAAATTAGGATATGAAAAATCTAGGAAGAACCATATAGAAAAGTTTAAATATAGGAAATATTCCTGGTATTTTGGTGAGTATTGAGTAAGGGGTTTCCAAGAAAATACATCCCTGTCTGGATACGAGCAGGTAGAGGTGGCTCTGGCACAGATGTACATAGGGGTAAAACCTGAAAACACCGCTTTGAGCTAGACTCGAACGGGAACTGGTACACGACAACGGGTCTTGCTGTACTCTTGGTTATGACACTCCCAGGGGATATGCTTTGGTAAATTCATAAGCTTAGTATGAACCATTATTAAAGGAACAAGGATAAAACAAAATAAAGATTCACATAAGAATATATGATCATGGATAACCTAGATTGGAACCTAGGGGATCACAAGTTAGGATATACTTTTATTCTACATGTTTATCCTTTTATGCTTAATATTTCTTTTTCATGATTATTAGCTAAGTAAATAAGCCCCTAATTATAGTTTCTTTTCTTAGTTAATGGCGGGAAATGGAAGAACATGTCCCAAAAACCAATGTGATAGGAAATGCGACGATTGTCGTATTAATATGAAAGAGGTGATTAGGGGATTAAAAGATGATTGTTATTTTGGAATACGTTCACTATTTTAGGGACCCTATATGATCGAGGTAAATAGATTACTACGGTATTTTCATTGAGGAGTAAGGTTGACTTATATTTTGATGAATCGATGAATTTATGGTGGACTTATAGTAATTTAGGTTACTTATGGGAATGATTAACCTATCTTGGGTAAAATATGTTTAGTTTAGATAATTTTATTATAAGATGTTAGGAGTGGTTGATGTTGTTTGGAGATGAACAACGAAGTTTATTTTTGAAGACTATGTTATCAAATCCTTCTTGTATTTGGGTTTCAATCTTAGTTTGGTTTATTTTTAGGAATTTTAAGGACCGTTATTTATGGGATGGTCTATGATGAACTTTGGGTATTACCATGGAACATTGAAGATTTAAAATTTGTTTCCATTCCTATGGGATTCTTCCTTTTTGAAGAGTTTTTTTAACCTTACCCTTTCTGTTTTTGGGATAATGTTTAAAGATAGAAGAAATAGATAGTTAATCTTTTGTGGATTATGTGATTCTCTAGAAGATGATTCTTGTGTTTTGATGAGACCAAGTAGTTTTGAATGCTCATGGTTTGGGAGAAAAGATTAGTTTTGGTAGAAACTTATTAAAGGGTGAAACTCTACATGAAGGTAGATATATTTCCTTATGTTTTTGTTCTATGTTGTAAATGAATTCCTCAAAATTATAAAAAGGAACGTAAAACAAAAACGTTGTTGGTTTATGTTTCCTACTAGGTAATCAAAGATCGTTTACACACATCATAAGTTTGGGATTTTTTCATGGTTAACTTTCTCCTAATCATGTTCTCTGTCACTCTCCCTTAGAACTTGACCCTTTTTTTTCTCCTCCATGTCCATGTTTTCCTACATGGAATCCTAGTGTGGGCTAACTCGGGTGACCTTCGTACTTCCCTTTCTTTCTTTTAAAGTAATAGTTTTACTGACTCCTTTTCCGATGTGGGACTTTCAACGAAATTTCAAAACATAATTTAAAAAAATTGCGAGGATGCAATTTCTTAAGGGGGGAAGATTGTAACAACCCGAAATTTTGAATAAATCTTGTTTCCTAATTTTATGTGTTATTTTATTTTTATACTCAACAAAAATGTTTCATTTGATAACATGAGTATAATTAAAATGATACTATTGGTTTTTGACTGTTATATGACCATTAGTCAATATGACCACTGGAAACTAAATGTTTTGATTATTGTCTCTAAATACAAGTAATCTTGGTTAATTAATATAGAAAGAAGATTTGATGGCCTCACCCAGTAGTCTTGGACCAATCAAAGCCCATCTAACAGAACTTGGAAAGGAGGTAGCACCACTGGGCTTTGCTCTGGACCAAACCCAAGCTGAACTTCATCGTATAAAGCTAGAACGGGATCGCCTTCGCGAGAAGTTAAAAATGATAGAAATTACTACTCGTGCGATGTTGGCCGAGCCTCCCTCAGATTCTCTCACCTTAGCACACCTTACACTTAGGTCCTATGCTGGTGTGATAAGGGGCTATGTAAGGAGACCGTAACTGCCTTGTGTAATCCTTTGTTTTAAATAAAAATTGGGATTTCTTCTTATGATAAAGTTTATGAATTTTCAAATGACCGGATAAATACAGTATGCATATTTTTGATGAATTTTAGAAAAAGGATATTTTAAAAATGGTTGTGCAAACCTTAAATAATTAAAAATGTGTAATGATTTTCGAAAAATGGTCTTCTACAATTATGTTCAGTACAAAATTTAGAGTCTAATAAGATCAACTTAATTTTTTATGAATAGTAAATTATGAATAGTTATTTTATGATTAGGATTAGTAATGTGTCCAAATGGATTAGTAATCTCACTTAAAGAAAGTATTAATATAATCTAGGCACCTTGATTTAAGTAATGTGATTCAATAAAATGGTTAAATAACGGTTTCATAAATTATTATTCAAGTATTAGTTTTTTTAGGTGAATAGTGTTTTTTATTTAAAAATTTAATTAAAAATATTTAGATAATTATTTTTATAAAACGGATTTCATTTTTGAACTCAGAGCACCGATATTATGCTATGGTAATTTTTGGGGTTTTTTCTGAAAAAAATGAATTTTCAGTGAATAGTGTTTTTATTTAAAAATTAAATTAAAAATATTTAGAAAATTATTTTTATAAAATGGATTTCATATTTGTAATCAGAGCGTTGATATTTGGTTAAGGTGAAATTTTGGGATTATTCTGAGAAAGTTGAATTTTCGATGAATAGTGAAAATACAGTTTTTAAGTTACTGGTGTTTAATGACATCATTAAATGAGGTATTAAGTTTGTAATCAATAAGTTCGAATTATGAATAGTGAGATAAGGTATGAGGTGTCCCATGTGGCCAATACCATGGGCAAATACCATGGGCAAGCCCATGGTTTTTCCAAAACCACTAATGAGGTGTCCCTTTGCCATTAATGCCTTGTCCCCTCACTTTCCCTATAAATACCAAGCCATACTCTCATCCATTCGACTCCCCACTCTCCCCCAACGAATTTCTGGTCCCATTACCGCCCAAGGAGTCCACCCATGGTGCCCCCAAGCCCTCAAGGTCCCAACCATTGAGTTTTAAGATTTATGTTTTAAGGTAAGGGATCCGACCTCTCTCTTTTATTTCAAGTAATCTCTTTTATGTCATTCCTTTTTATGCTCCATGTTCTTATGTTGGAGGATGTTCTTTTATACTCCTCTTACTGCCCTTTTTATGTTCATATAATGAGAGATCCCCTCTTGCTCTCATTATTTCGTTTTATGAAGTTTTAAGTGGCGTCGTTAGGCTGCCGAAATTTTTGTAACGGATTCTTTCTCCCATCTCAATTTTCAAGATCTATTTTCATGTAAAGTATTTCAAGTTCCTTTTTATTATGTTGGGGTATGATCTCTAAATTTATCATACTGATATTTTATTATCATATGATGAGAGACCCCATTTTATCGTTTCAATTTAGTATTTTGATGTTTTAAGTGGCGCCGTTAGGCTGCCGAATTTTTAAGTGGTTCTTCACCCATCTTGTTTTGAAGTTCTACTTTCATGTCAATTCTTTAAAGTTACTTTTTGTTATGTTGGGGTATTATCTCTATATATATCATACTGGACTCTTATGTTCATATGATGAGAGACCCCATTTGATCGCTTCAATTCAGTATTTTGATGTTTTAAGTGGCGCCGTTAGGCTGCCGAATTTTTAAGTGGTTCTTCACCCTTCTCGTTTTGAAGTTCTACTTTCATGTCAATTCTTTCAAGTTCCTTTTTGTTATGTTGGGTTATGATCTCTATATATATAATACTGGACTCTTATGTTCATATGACGAGAGACCCCATTTGATCTCTTCAATTCAGTATTTTGAAGTTTTAAGTGGCGCCGTTAGGCTGCCGAATTTTTAAGTGGTTCTTCACCCTTCTCGTTTTGAAGTTCTACTTTCATGTCAATTATTTCAAGTTCCTTTTTGTTATGTTGGGGAATTATATCTATATCTATCATACTGAACTCTTATGTTCACACGATGAGAGACCCTATTTGATCTTTTCAAATCATTTTTTTTGAAGTTTAAGTAACGTCGTTAGGCTGCCGAACTTTCATAAGAGAAATCAATTTTTTTTCTTCCTTCCATGTTTTTCATTTCAAATGGTATGTCCTTGAAATTCGATTACCATGATCATGTATCCTTCTTATTCTGTCCATATACTATTTTATGGTTCATTTATGAATGTTTGATCCATTTTACCTCTCTTTTTAATGTCTTCTAAAACCTCGTAACATAGCCGTTATGCTGCAGAATTTCCGTCTCAAAATGTCTCTCTCTTTTTCTAAAGTTATTTTATATTATTAAGTGAGTACTCAAAGCTCATTCTTCTAAAGGGGTATTCACATATATACCAAAATGTTCTATTTTAAATTCTGGGATTTACATACATGAGACCCACCTTCCTTTTCTGTGGGTTTTAAAGTGATGTAAAGATCATGTCTTTAAAGCAGTTTTTAAAACGTTATGATTATGAAATGAAACCCATTTATTTTATTCTATGTGGGTTATTTATGAAATGTTTGATGATGATATATGTGGATCACATGATAATAAAGGCAAATTTAAGGGTGCGCCCTGATAGCGCTCCAATGCATTGGGTAATGATGTAACCACTAGAGATTACAATTTTCACGATACCTTGGTGAATAACCTTGGTAATTTTCAAATGACACCTTGGGGATGGACCTTGGTGATATGTTCATGATTTTATATGTTAAATTATGTAGCCACATTTTCATTTTATGAAAAATGTTATTCTTATATGCCTCTTTATTTCATTCTCATGCCTTAAAGTTCTTTTTCATGACCTTATTGAAGTATCTCAAGTTCACATGTAAAATGTTTGTCTTGTTTTCCTTACTGGGATTTTTGCTCACCCTTTCTTTTGATATATTCTCCCAGGTTATGTGAAGCAGTAATGAACCTAGGATGAACATGAGGAGAAGCCTTTCAAGTGTTTTAGAAGAATTTTTTATGTTTTCATGTTTAAAGTTCCTGGTTTCCAAGACACTAAACCTTAAAGATCCTCGGTTTTGTAAAATGTAATGAAAGTTTATGTGATAAAGAGGCGGGATGCTATATAGCCTCTCTTTTTTCCTTTCATTCCTCTGTGATTTTGGATTTTAGCTCTCTCGATTCACGAAGCTCCCACGTACTCTGTGAGTGCTCTCTACGAATCGGGCCTTCTGCTTCGCAGTGCGTAGCTAGACTTTGACTTCACATTAGAGCGCTTTGCATCATGGCATTGGCAGGTTGGGGTAGGGTTCTACGAACAGTCTTCACGAATGCGTTTCATGAATGTGCTTCACGAATAAACCCAAAAAATCACCCAAAATCAAAACTAAATGGCTCAGTGAGAGGCTTCTAGGGGGTCCTTGCAGACGCTGTCCGAAGGGAGGAGATGAAAAATATCTTGGGTCTAGGAGAGAAAATTCAGAGCCATTCTGACCACGGTTCATTAGTAGAGCTACTATCGAAGATCCAGAGGAACTATCCACTATTCAGGAGGCTGCCTTTATACAGATTTGGGATGAGGGATGACATCTTCATTACTGAAGCAAGTAGGGATGATCTAGATTACTGGTTTAGGAGTACACCATGTCAGTGCCAATGGTTTAGGGCGACTGGCAGCCATGCCCGAGAAGAATTCACACTCGTTAATGCTGAATGCCTATATAAAAACCTGGACAATGTGGATAGGAAGGAACTATAGCCGGAGACGTCCCTGCCCCCCCCCCCCCCCCTCTGTACCAAAATTTTTTTGAGGCATCCTTGAGGAACCCTATGAAGGGATGATCTGAGGAGTGCGACCTACGCCAGGGTGGAAACTTCACAGATGACTGGGCCTGGGCCTACTGGGTAGGTGCCTCATGTGAGTAGTTCAGGGTGAAGCTGAGAAGAGTGGGACTATATGAGGTGGCTTGGGCCTCCCAATTCCACATTTACTAACCGAAGTAGCTGATGACGGAATTGCTGAGAAGGTGGTCATCGAGGACTGACACCTTCCACTTGCACCATGGGGAGGTTGGCATCAGCTTGTGGGATGTACACCAGATCTCAGGGGTCCTGATATTGGTGGAGATGTACAATGAATTCCTCCCCGTTATGGGCATATGGGAGGATCTAGAGCATATGACACCACTACAAATGGCATTGATGAGGCTGGTGCCTGGAGAGGACAAGGAATCCATGAGGGATGTTCATTTTAGGCGGTGGTTCAAGAAATTTCTAAATTTTCTGAAAGAGAAATTGTTTTTGATGAGGCATCAGACTTTCCCAAAGGGGGCTCAACAGGTCAAGGAGCACTCGTACTAGCGGCTCTTAGAGGACAACCAGTGGATAAAATGGGGATTTAGCATCAGCACTGAGCAGAAGCCAATAGTCTAAATGGCGGCATTCATCGTGGCTCTCATATGTGGTTGGATTCTACCAGTTTGGGATACAAACATGGGTTTGTGACCTAACACATTCATCGGGGTGTCCATATTGGTGAAAGGAAGGCAAGTCAACCTTTGAATCCCGATTCTTTACAAGTTATACAAGATTTTGTGGAATGTCAGCGAGGGGAAAAGGCTGTAGAGGATATGGAAGCCATTCCACCTCCTGTATGGGTGGATAGTGGTGCATGCTAGTGGGGTTTATGAATACCTGAACCCCATCTCGCCTCCAGGATAGAACTTCCAACCATCAATCTTGAATGTTGTGGGAAGATTTTCGTCCAAGCTGACCACACCGTTGGTATTGAACCAGGTGTGGAAGGTAGAGGAATTCTATTTTAACCCATTTATATTTCCAAAGAGTGCTTTTACTGATGAAGGCCAAGGAATGGAAGAGTGCCAATTTTATTTCCTAGCTTTTCAAGGTGGAGGGTTGGTGGAAAGGGTGGACCATGATCCCCTTTACGACATGTACACCACACACCGATTTGCCCAACAATTTCGGTGTATGCAGCGACTGACCCCATAGGCCTATCTAGGGGTGCGCCACGAGGAACACCTTTGTGTGATGAGGCAGATACGACACATGTTCACAAAGGAAGATGGGAAGATGTGGAATGAGCTGCCTTTACCTACCACTGCTTTTGGGTTGGAAAATGAGTATGCCCAAAGCTGGGAGGCAACTTACCCAAGGGAGATGCTATGTAGCCAACCGTTCATATCGGTGATGGTAAGACTTCCCAAACTCAGAGCCGGGGCTGAATGGTGGAAAGGGACTCTCAGGGTGGTGGGTTTGTTGTAGTGATGAGGCCTGCACAGATTGAGGGGGAGGTAGTGGAAACAGATCCAGCAGCAGTAGCGCACCCGATGGTCCCATAAGAACAAGGTTATCCATAGGGGAGGCCACCAAGAGGATTCAATAGGATATCTATCCAGGCTCTGGGGAAGCGGTTGCGCTATATAGACTTGCCAGAGAACTCTGTCTTCCCGTAGTCCTGCGACATTTGGGAAGTCAACCGGTAATTCCTTGTCCGGTATGAGATGTGGAAACAATTGAACCATTTCGGGATGGATTTTCTGAGGATAGGCCCTATCAAGGCCAGCTTTTGGGTGTCCTAGGTAGAGATAGATCAATACCAAGAAGATCTGGAGGACTTTGTCCATTACTGGGGTGCCCTGAGCCTAATTACATACTGCATCAAGGTGCTTCTGGATTGTATGACCCCTCTGTAGTTATCGGCCACCGAACTCAGAGAGTGCTTCCCTCTATCTGAAGAATTGGACGAGTCCTCCTGGGGGGAGGAGGCCTGTAGAGGGATCCCATTGGAGGAGGGAGAAGTGGGTGATAAAGACTCAGACATTGAATAATTTGTAGTGTCCCTTGAGGTAAAATCCCAATACCCTTTTTTAGAGTCTGCTCCGAGGTCGTTCTGAACTCCTTAATAGTACCTAAACTGTGCAGGAGAGCTTCATACACAAAACCCGTTCTCTCCCCTCAATAGATACAGATGCGAGGCATTTAGGATCTCCATATGTAGCTATATTGATTACCAAATCTGGAAGTTCTAGGACACCCTTGGTGGCTCTTCCGAAGATTTCAGACCATTCGACTATATACGAGGGGCCACACCTCGGGGTCCCAACGACGTCAACCCAAGAATGAGACTAGGAATTTGTCTTCTGTAAGTCTCCTCTACCAAATTCATGATTTTCACTCATTGACCATGTCAACTGACATCCAAGCCCCTTTTTGGTGCGCACAGTTTGTCAAATGGCATGGGCCACCCTGGTGGGGGTTTTCAGGGCTTCTGGTGACGTATTTCACAGAGGAATTCTAGTGATCATGGAGGTAGATACCCTAACTAACCAAGATGCGGTGCTCCCAATCACTAGTGGGTTCATTGGCAAGGTTGAGCCTGAGATTATTGAGGTGGGGTCTGATGATGAGGGTCGACCGGATGAACCAGTTCCCACAATACTCAATCAAATGAAATATGTGGTCCCTACTGATGGGTTCCTGGGTGTGTTCCCCGCATATGAGCATGCCAACCGAGCCGACTGGGATGACAAAACCTCTAATGAAGAGGATAGAAAAATAGTCTATCACTGATCGTGGAAGCTGATCAAGCACTTCATTGATTATACCCCCAAACACAATGGCTGAATGAGATGAATATACTTCTCTCACAACTATGTAAAATGTGGGTTGGGGGAGTAGATGCTTGACGTCCCCACCTGCTCGTCTGAGATCTTATGGTGTAGAATATTCGAGAGTACGACCGTGGCCTTGGTGTGGGCTGGCAGTGGAGGAATGCAGTGAACATAAAAAGGCTTCAGGAGGCTGAAAATGAGGTCCAACGGCTGTAGAGATGGGCAGACGAGCACTCATCCATCCTCAACACACAATCTGAGCTAATATTGCGATTGAAGGCCCAGCTGGCAGAGGCCGAAGAGTGCATGAAGCGAGCATCTGAAGAAATGACAATTATCCAGACCGATGTGGAGTAGTCCCAGACTGAAGCTGATGAATTGATCCCTATCACTACCGAGGAGGAACGAGAGATGACCCAGTGGAATTAAATCTTGGATGCTACAGGCTAGAGGGTGGTGGAGCTATGAATTTCTTTTGACGGGGTTAATCTGTCCATGGGAGGGATAGAACCTCTGGTTCTGTAAATATTACAAACCATCTAACATACTTTCATGTTTTGATTATTTCATTTCATAGCATGCATGAGTCTCGTTATTAGTGTTGGTTTGGCATGCATCTATTGTATTCATGAAATGCCCAGTGATCAATCACTAAGCTCACGCAGGTTAAGAACAATGTGAGAAACAAGGTATGATCTCTATGTTATTCCATTTGAACATAAGAGTGCTAACCAAGATTCAGGTATCCGGTGTTTGAACAACAAACCCAGATTTTTGGGAAGATATGGGGAAGACTTGACTGGAGGATGAAACTCTAAGAACAACCGAATTACCGTTTTCCCAGTGTGCTCTTGTGCACAAATGAGGTAACTCCAGGGGAACTGGAATAAATCCAAACAGGGGGGGGGGTGAAAAATGTGAATCACATTACCCAAAATCTAGAACACTATGGGGGTGGCATGACTATTAAGGATAACTATTGATCGTGTTCGAAACACAGTAACCTTATTGCGTTAGCATGAAACAGGGATAACAAATGAGGGATTACCGCTGAACATGTTTGAAACATATGGCCTAACTTAAAATGTCATCCATTTGTCTTCTGGAACATTGTCCCAAGATAGTAGGAGATCCATAGGCTGAGCATCCATACTGTTAGGGGGTTCCCTTAGACGTGAAAGTGGTCGAGGGTCCGAATGAAGGGCACACAAGGTGTGGATATGGAGTGATGGGTAGTTATAATGGATTCCAACACTCTTGAAACTATGACACCATGGTGGAAACACATTAGGTGGGTACATCGGTCTGATCAAGGATCAAACATACTTTCGAATAGGACCTCTCTGGTAAGGACCTGAAAGGCCTATAGTTTTACGTCACACGGTAAAGATGATGCACATGGTTTAAAGGTCATACTTCTAGGACCATGGTTAATAAGTCATGTTACATGGATTGTAGGCTCCTAGTTTAAGTTCATAAAGAGTGGACTGTGATCGTGGCCGAGGGGCCAAAAGGGTTAATGACCCTGGGTCTGGGCCCAAGGTGAAATTCCTGGGCATCACTACGTATCCCATAAAGATGATAATTAGGCCAAATATAGTCCTTGGGGCACAGTGTGGTCAGAGACCATCATTGGTAAGGAGAATCCTCTCTGGAGAGGAAATCAACGCATCCCATGATTAACATAGGGAATCATGAACATGTTCTGGGTAGAACTATAATTTAGTGTCATATGTTGATGACATATGGACTCGTGTAGTTTAATGTCATAAGATAGGATGAATAGTGAAAGGGGAGAACCTAGAGAGGGAGTATGTGGTGCGGTGGCTAAAAACCCAACATGAATGAGGACCTAGATCCTGGATCACACAAAACATCCCTGGAGGAAGCTCTTCAGGTCAAGGGACCAAAAGTGAAAATTAGGCTGGGCCAAAGGCAAGATGCCTAGACATTCCTACATACCCCATTATGATAGAAATCAAGACGCACGTAGTTCTGAGAGTGTATTTTACCATCATGCAGGATGAAGAAAAGGCATATGTGGCATGGTCGTGCCAATACACGTCCTACCAGAACTACTAAGCCCACGTGAGTCATGCTCGATGTGGGAAACAAGGAGTAGTGATGAGACTTTCCTAAAATAAGAAGGCACATGTCAGGGGAGATGGGACGCTAGGTGAATGACTTCCCAATAATGTCAACCCACCTGCCTGATGCACCTAGATACACGAATGGGTAAAGCCAAGTATGTTGGAATTCCATTAGAACATAAGGAAGTGGAAATATGTGAATCATGATGCTCAAGATCTGGACCACAATGATGGTGGCGTGACGATAGGGGATAACTATTGATCATGTTTGAAACACAACATTCATATCATGTTATCTTGATATAGGGACAGACAAATGAGGGTCGACAGCTGACCATATTTGAAACACAGGACCTATTGCAAATTTTATCCAGGGTCTTTAGGGACGTTGGCCCGAGGCGACCAAGGCAGCATGAGACTAGGATATGAAGGGGGTCCCTTCGGATGTGGTAGAGGACGAGGATCCAAATAACGGGCTCATGATGCTTGTACATGGAACAAGGGGAATTTCCCCATGAAAATTCAACACTTTGGGATCCTTTTTCGAACACATATGAGTACGACAATGAGACGCATTAGGTAGAGGGAGTCGAGTCCCTTCCGAAGGACAAGGGTCCTAGGGTCACTTGCCTTCAACTTATGGTCCTAGGGTGGACCATTAAGGGGGGATTGGTTTAATAGACTGTGCTCAGGGTGGATAAATAGCCAAATGTGGAACATAGTTCCCGTAGAGAGATCTTATCTTTGGTTCATAAAACTCGGACCATGGTGGGAAAAGATATGGTAAGCACATAGTGCGGCTATTGAAAATCTTGATGTGAATGAGAACCTAAGAGGTACTTTCCACATCACATGTTCCGAAATGAGATTGGGACAAGGGGCCAAAAAAAAGGGGATAGGATTTGTAGATTCCTAGGGCTAGACTGGCTGACAATAATGTCTGGGAGATCCTACGTATCCCATGAGGATGGGAATTTATCTAAGGATGGCATGGTAGGATACCGGTGCTAGGGATGATGAGGTTGTGCGGGTCTGGCCCTTGCACCAAAAGAAGCAGTATGTGATATATCTTGTTTGTAATGTAGGATGAATAGTTTTTTTTGTGAAGAGGCGAGCCTAGGATAGAAATTCCAGGTATCATCACAAGAATCAAGATGTATGTAGGCATTGACAAATGGTATTCCACATGACCGATACCAAACTTGATGTCCCCTCGAGTGAGGATTCCACAAGGTAGAAACAATTTTTTGTCATGCGCCAGGATGATATTGTCACAGTTTAAGGTCATGTGATGGGACCAACCATACATTTTTAATGTTGTGGAGGACATACACAACAATTTAAAGTCACATGGGACTAAGCATCATTGTTTAAAGTCATATGGATCAGACATACACTAGAGATATGAGGTTCTAAAGGGGATGTGCAATGTGTGATAAAGCATACCCGACACGAATGAGGATGAGGTCCACACCATATCATGCACAATTCTGAGGAGGAAACCTTGATTATATGGGACAGGAAAGATCAGAGGATAAGGGGAAGGAGAAACTATTTCCCCATTGAGCTGGACCCGAAGACAAGATGTCCGGGTGTTCCTACATATCCCATGAGGATGGAAATCAAGCCATTCAATGTTCTTGAAGGTGCCTTTTAACGTCGTTCAGGACAACATATAGTTTAATGGAATGTGGGACATGAAGTATGGGGATAACTCTTAGAAAGGGGCGTACATGGTGTGGCTAATGCAAACCCGACATGAATGAGGACATAAGGTCATACCATGACAAGTAGTCCCATAAATGTTAAAGCCCCGAAGACAGAACAAAAGAGATAAATTAGTGGAACTCAAGCTTGACCCAAAGACAAGATTTCTAGGCATCCCTACATATCCCATGGGAATAGGAATCCAGCTGTACGTAGTTCTAAAATATATCTTAGTTTATGTTCTTAGAGCTCATACTAGAGAGAAGCGAAACTCTTCCAAATAGACGTAGACCTTAACCTAGTCCCTAAGCCTACATGAGTCAAAGTTGGTGTAGGAAACAAGGGAGGATGAGGTATTTTCCATACGTAGAGTACATGTGAAGGGAAAATCAGTGCGGAGCTAGGAACAATGCCTTGTTGTGGCTTTTTCCTCCAAACGTGCGGGTGTGCACTGAGGAATAGTACCAAGAGTTTCAAAGTTCTACTTGGACATGATGAAGTGGACAAGGGTTTGAATCATATAACTAACATTTTGGGATTAATGGGGTTGGAGTGACGATGGAGGGTAACATTTGACCATATTCGAAACTCAACATCTATATCGTGTCACCTGAAATGGGGACAACAAACGAGCATCGATCGCTGACCGTATTCGAAACAAGGGACTTGTATCAATTCATTGTTCTAAACCCTCAAGGATGTTGGCCAGAAATGGTAGGAGGGCCCTTGGGCCGAGCATCCATGCCATTAAGGGGTCCCTTTGGATGTGAAAGGTGTTGGAAGCCCTAATGGAGGGGAACACGAAGCCAAAAAAAATGGATGAAATCATGTTCGGGTAGAACCCGACACTCTAGGTGCTAAACTAGAGTACCCTTGGGCACGTTAGTGAATCACCGAAGAGGGTCGAGGGGATCAACTTGAGAGCATCCTATTTGAAAGTATGATTATAGAACAAGGGGATAGATAACTCCTTGGAGAAAGAGGTATATGGCGTGGCTATCACAGAACTCGACGTGAATGAGGACATAATACCATACCACACCATACACCCTTATCCCTGGGAAAATGCAGGTCAAGGGGCCAAAATGAAAGATAGATTTCAAGAGATGAAGCTGGACCTGAAGATAAGATGTTCAGGCGGTCCTATGTATCCCATAAGGATGGGACTCAAGCCACACTTAGTTCTATAAGATGATAATGTGAAGTTAACTATCATGAAACAAGGACAAAAATGGGTAAGATACCCCAAACAAGGGAGGAGTATGGCACGATGAGTAACCCGATGTGAATGAGGACATAATCCCCTACCACACCATACAATCCTGAGTGAAGACTTGGACTGGGGGGCCCAAGATTGGGCCACATATAGAATTTAGTGTCCATATTTCAATTTAACGTCTTACAGTGAGGAAGATAGCAATCTTAGTTTAAGGTCATAGAACTTGGACCAATACATGTCAACCGTTGACCATATTCATAAAAAAGCATCCATCCTTGCATGAACGGAGGTCTAGGAAAACAACTGTGTGTCAACCATTGACCATATTCGCAAAAAATGACATTTATCAATTTGTTGCTCGAAGTCCTTGAGGACGTTGGCCTGATATGGTAGGCATGCCCCTAGGTTGAGCATCCATGCCATTTGGGGGTCCTTTCAGATACAGAAGACCAGAAACCCAAATGATGGGGCCCATGAATCATGGCAGGGCCTGTGCTTGTGGATGGGGTAAAAATGGAGAAGGAATGTATCATGGGGATGTTCACAACATGGTGACGTGAATGAGGATGTGAGTCCATACCACACCTCACAATTCCAAACTAGAACTTGAGTTTCGGGGATGAAAGGTTTGGGGGACCTGAGATTGAACACTCCATCCAACTATTCCCATATGAACTTTTATGCGAGTGATGCCTCATCATAGCTCCTAAGACTACGTGATCAATGCTCGATGGGGGAATAAAGGAGTAGGACTCGGTTATCCCCATTATATAAGTGTCAGATAGTTGGAGTCAACCGAGGGAGACCGTGGCTTGAAGGTATTGCAGTATAGAATAAACCACTACACTAAATATTTTGGACCTAGGGGTGGCGACAATGACAAAGGACAGCTATTGACCATATTTGAAACACAACATCCACATTGTGTGACCTGAAATGGGAGTAACAAATGAGCATCACCCACTGACCGTATTCACAATGCGAGACTTGTATCAATTTTTTGTTCGAAAGCCTCAAGCACGTTGACCTAAGATGGTAGAAGGTCCCTTGGGCCTGGCATCCCTGCCGTACGAGGGTCTTTTAGGACATGAAAGATGATAGAGTCCCACTTAAAGAGTGTGAGTGAAGCATTAGTGTTCCTATTCCCTGCAATGTCAAGTAGGAAAATGAAAGTAGTGGAAGTCTCCTGGGAATGGGATATATGGCGGGATTATGATGAACTCAATGTGCATTATGGAAAAATCATTCACCGCACCATATATTTTGACCCAAGGGGAGACTCTGGTGTTTTGGGGCTGGGCCAATAGACGAAATGTCTAGGCATTCCTACGTATCCCATGAGGATGGTAATTAAGCCGTACGTAGTTCTTGAAGGCCATGTAGTTTAACATCATGCAATGAGGAAGTGGGAGAATAGAAGAAAAATGAGGGAGCACATGGGATGATCGTCATAAATATAACATGAGGGAGGCCAAAGAAACCCATACTACACCATGTGGGGATCCTCTAAGAGAACTATAACCAAGGGGGATAGTCGAAAAGAATAGTTCAGGGGCTGGAATCGAGACGAAACGTCTGAGTGTTCCTATATATCCCATAAGGATGGGAATCAATCCTTACATAGTTCTTGGGATGCAGTTTAACGTCTTGTAGGACTTCATACAGTTTAACATCATGTTGGACTTTCATAGTTTAAATTCATGCAGGACCAATCAATATGGGTTCATGTAGGACTAGATATAGTTTAAGGTTGCATGGGACCAATTAGTTTAGGGTCATGCAGGACCCGGTAGTTTAGGGTCATGTTGGACCATATACAGTTTAGGGGCGGGTGGGACCAAGAAGTTTAGGGTCATGCAAGACCCAACAATTTAGGGTCATGCAATCCCAGATATAGTTTAACGTCGTATGGGACCAAGAAATTTAGGGTCATACAAGACCCTACAGTTTAGGGTCATGTAGGACCATATATAGTTTAAAGTCATGTGGGACCAAGCAATTTAGGGTCATGTAGGACCAGATACAGTTTAAGGTCGTGTGGGACCAAGCAGTTTAGGGTCATGCAGGACCTAATAGTTTAGGGTCATGCAGGACCAAATGTCTTAGGGAATGTATTGCTTAATGATCTTGGCATTGGTAGGGGAGTTATACTCTCACCATCCCTAGTTACCAGTGAGTATGCACCATTGGGGTAAAACTTGTGAATTATTTAAGGTATTTCCCATTTTGGCTCCAACTTGGGTGGTTTCCTGCTAGGCATCATCGGTGTTTGGAGGGATAATACCAAGTCTCCTTGCAAGAAGCACCAGAGATGAACATTATGGTTGAAGTCTCTATCTATGTTATTCTGATGCCTTTCCAGATTGTGCAGGGCAGAGAGCATGTTTTCATCATGTTCTTCCAACTAGGCCAGACAAATTTCTGCTACTTTATCTGGCTCTTGCTGATCATAGACCACTATGCGTAATGAAGGAAACTGAATCTCGATCGGCAACACGACCTCAGTTCCGTACACCAGGGAATATGGGATCACCTGTGTGGAATTACGAGTCACCATCCGATAAACCCAGAGGGTGTTGGGGAGCTTGTTCGACCAACTCTTCTTGTTATGACCAACCATTTTCTATAAAATGTTAGAGAGGGTCTTGTTGAACACCTCAATCTGCCCATCTGCTTTCATGTGATAGTGGGAGGTATGATTTGAATGGATGTTGTACTCTGCATACAATTTCTTCACCTCAGCCGCTCGGAAGTTTGTGTCGTTATCGGTGAGAAACACTTGAGGAACTCCAAACCGATAGATGATATTGGTTCTCATTAAGTCAATGATAGAATGATCCTTGACCTCCTCGAGTGGAACTGCCTCTTCCCACTTGGAAATTAAATCTGTAGCGGTCAGGATGAACCGACATTGGTGTGCCGTCACCGGAAGATATAGTCCAACAACATCTAGTCCTCATTCTGCAAAGGGCCAAGATTACTTGGTAGTGTGGAGAGGCTCCAGTAGACGATACACAAAGTTGGAATGAACTTGACATGCATAACACTTTTTGGAGAACTCGATGCAGTCATGGATCATAAAGGGACAAAAGTACCCCTGTCTTTGGATCTAATTGGATAGCTTCAGCCCTGTCTGGTGGGCACCATTGGAACCAACATGAACCTCCTGCATGACCTGATAAATCTTGAATCCTTGGATGCAACAGAGAAGAACACCATCGAACTTGTGCTTATAGAGGATATTTTCAAGACTGAGACCACTTTGGAGGGTAAACTATAGCGTGTGACATCCGATTCATTTTCACTTGACCCAATCAGCTGGGAGATTACTGTGTTTGAGGTATTCAACCAAAGGTATTCTCCAATCAGGAGCTACTTTAATCACCGCATCTAGGGGACCTAGGGGTCTTGAAGTGGAGGTGCTGGTGGTAATATGGCTTACATGTGGGATGTCATCAGCATCTAGAATAATGGGATAAATGACTCACTAGTGTGCCATATGGATAATCAGGTCATCCTGTTCAAGATCTGCAAGTGATGAAGCTAAGCAGGCCAAAGCATCTGCTCTACCATTTTGTGACCGAGGGACATGGGTAACCTTTGGCCGATAAGGGAATTGGGACATTAGCTGGAGAGTGCATTCCAACAATGGTATGAGCTCTAGCATCCTGACAACATAGTCACCATTGATCTATTTGATGAGTAGTTCAAAATCCCCTTTCATATACAGATGGGTCACATCAATCTCGAGGGCCAGATCGATGCCAGTGATGAGAGCCCGATACTTTTCTTCATTGTTGGTCCAACCTTCTGAAAATAGGAATGAGTATGGAAGAATGGCTTGCTCTAGGGTAATAAAGACGATACCCAAGACGACCTTATTGAGCTTTGGATCATAGATCCTTCTGCCGGTGGGTCTCAGGGAAGCACCATCAAAATTCATCTGTCAACAAAGGATGACATGGTCTACTGAGAGGATTGTCTCATCAGGAAGAAGAGGACTGTGAAATCCTTTTCCTTGGGGGCCATTCAGATCTGGTTGTACCCAGAGTACCCATCCATGAAGGAGAGGGCTTGGAATCCAACTGTAGCATCAATCAACAACTCCATCACAGGAAGGGGAAAATCATCCTTCGAGCAGTGGTGGTTGATATCCTGGAAGTTGAGGCAGACTTTGATATCTCAATTCTTCTTTCTAACTAGAACAATGTTGGATATCCATTTAGGGTACTGGAATTCCTTAATAAAATTGGATTTGATGAGATTATCAACCTCCTCCTCTACCATAGCACCGTGAGAAGGGTATATCTTCCTGGGAGGTTGCTTGAACCCACATTAATATGTTGGGAGACCAAGATGGTGGATGACTACCTAAGGATCCAGTCCTGGAATCTCATCATAAATCTAGGTGAAAACATCGCTATGTAGTTTTAGAAAGTCTATGTACTACTATTTCTCTTCTAAGGACATGGCTGCACTGATCAATGTGGGTCTTGGGTCTACCCTGCTACAGAGGTTTACCTATACCAACTCATCAACTGTGGTAGAGACACCCTATTCATATGAAGGGGTACATCCTCCAAATATTTCTCTTCACTTGTGGAGGGGGAATCCTTAGCAGGAGGAGTCTCTTATGAGTCAGCAGATCCCAACGGGAAGCTGGTACCCACCTGAGTGGAAATGGACACCGTATTCGAAGAATCATGTGCCGCCGAAACCATATCAATGATGGATGTTGATTTAATCCCATCTATCCTTCATCCCAAGGGTCCACACATGATGTTATCGAAGTAATAATAGCGCGTTGTCTTGAGCCGGTTAATTCCTTCCTGGTGGAAAAAACATTTATGACGCATCACCATTGTCATAGGGTCAACATCCCAATATCTTATAGGGGTAGGAGGCTCCGAGATCACCTGATCCTAATTTGTATAAGAGTACGAGGTGATTTTCTGCCATCGCTTAGACCTGGGAATGTGTTCCCTCCTCATCCCAGATACAACAAATCATTGTCCCATGTTTGGGGTTGTAGCCTCCAAACGGTGGATTGAAAAGACATAGGCATTTTCCAGATATATCCATGGGTCAGTCTCAACTGTTCCATGCTCGGACTCGTTGGTCTGAGTCTACATGTCCTTTCTCTTATAGTAGTTGACATCCAGATAGCGGGCCTCACAAGAAGGAAAGGGAGATGTGTCACCTTGAAGAAGGCCCACTTGACCATTAAGGGAGTACTTGAGGCACTGATGATATGATAAGGGAACCACCACATACAAGTGGACCCATGGCCTTCCCATCAATGCATTGTAGGCAGTGTGCTAGGAGACTACCATAAATTTGGTGCTGGAAACTTGGCCACCAAACTGGGTCTTAAAGTGGATCTTACTAACCGGTGTCTGTTTCATCCTATCATAACCTTGGATTCTAAGGTCAGAGGGACTCAGGTCATCTTCATATAATCCCAAAATTTCACGGTGTCCGAGTCAGGATAAGGTTAATCCTGGAGCCGGTGTTAACGAGGTAGCGATGAATCTAAACACAGTTAAAATGGCCAGTGATGTACAGCGGGCGTATGTGCCCATGTATGGGTGAACCCTAATTTTATCTAGAGAATGAGATAATGTCCTAGAATTCAGCATTCTCGATCACCTCAGCAGGAAATGCCTCTGCAGCTGCTACCCCTGTCTCAAACTGGAGGGGGATTCTTACAGCCTCAGTGAGGGCCTCACATACATCTGATGACAGGTGAAGGGAATCAAGGATGGAGAGTCTTGCTGGGATATTGGAAAGATTATTAAGAACATCGTACTTATGTGCCAGGTGTGAACTTCTACTTGCAGGAGACCACTCCCTAAAAGGAGGCATGGCAGGCCCCACTGGCTAGACCGACGACTGACTAGTGGTGGGAATGTCATGCTTCTCACTAGTCGAAGCATATAGAGTGACTACCAGATGGGGGCAGCTGGCTGAGACCAGTCTGCAGTGGAGTGTGTCCAATCACAGTGAGGCCTAGGTTGCTCTGCTTGGTCCAGTAGCACAAACAGTGGTGGAGGTTGGCCTGATGGAACCAGATGAGGGGGATGCGCATGCTGAGCTCTGTGCTGAGCATGCTACTTGGTTTCAGTAGCATGCACAGCCTGGATAGAAGTTCTATCCAAGGCACTTTGATGGCCCATATAGCCTTGTCTCCATCAATGCTGGCGATTATTGGGACTGTTTGGAGAATCCTCCTAGCGCTCCCTATCAGAGGGGGTCATGTAGGGGTTTACCTGCTGTACGGTATTAAACTTAGAGTACCAGTGGTAGTCACTTGAAGAGTTAGCCGCTACTAGACAGATTCTAGGAGGAATCTCTATCTCTAGGGGAATGAAGTTTCCAAGAGTACGGGATGATGATGGCATCGACATGGGACTTTTCTTTCCCTTTCGTCAGCGAAGTTTGCTTTTCTAGGAAGAGGAGGGTTGAGATGACAATATAGAAGTGGTCGATGCAGCTTCTGAAGGCTCTAGCTGATTTAGATGAGCCCGAATGACACCATGGGAATGAGCAACTCTTTTTAGGGTCTTCCAGTCGTCATACTTCTGAGATCCACAATTGGAAACCTAATGCCACTTTCACTCACTATTGTTGATGTTGTCCAGCCTCACAAAGATGCATGCTACCTGCGCTGGGGCTAGGCCCAATCTGACTATGTTGTTATCGACCTAGTCTTGAAGCCAGTCTTTGAATACATATCACTTCTTGGGGGTGTGCCCCAAGATCCGGTGATAATGGCAGTAGTCGGGGTGATCAGTGAGGTTTTCCTCTTCTAGCTTCCTTGACTAAGGTAAATGCACAACCCCTTATTCCAAGGCACATTGAAAATAGTCAGGGACCTAATTCTTATTGAGTTAGTAGGTTTGATTTTTTCATGTCTGGAAAGGGGGGCCCTAGACCTTGGCCCTGATGAGGAGCTGTAGAAGCATGTCGAGGAGGTCAAGACTTATTATCCTGCCTGAGTGGTGGCTGCACGTTTCACGGGGGCCCCTGCCGATTTTGAGGTGGCCTTTACTGGGCCGGAGGCTGTGCCTGTGGTTGTGGGCCTCTGCGAGGCTACGTAGGTAGCTCCATTTGTAATATTTTCAATTCTCTAGGGGATTCTATATGGGCCACCATAATGGGCTCAGCCCTGACATTGCTCCTTGTAGGAATTGCTGGGGGAAACGGACATGCCTGACTGGCCTATTGTAGGGCTTCCTCTATGCATTAGGCCTTATCAGAGAAGTCTCGAAATTATCCAGGGTAGTTCTGGGGGATTAGAGAGGGATCCCGTTCCGTCTTAACATTTCCCATAAACATCATCAATAATTTCTCCCGATTCAGTGACATTTTAAGAGAGTTTGTAAGCCCTTTCCATCAGGATATGAAGTCCACTACACGCTAATCAGGCCTCTGTTTACACTTGAAGAGGTTTTCGATACTCATCTTCTGAGTGGTGGAGCTGAACTGGTACAAAAACTGCCTGCAAAGATCCTCTCATCCTGCTATCGACCGTATAGGGAGTTGGTTGTACCAGACGAATGAAATCCCTTCCAATTTCTGTACAAAACACTGGAGCTTGGCGGCCTATTACTGCGCTGGAGTACCTAACATGGGCCTAAACCTTGAAATAAAGTGGTCCAGATGCAGCGGGGGGTCCCCTATCCCATTAAAGGAAGAGAGGGTGGGAATTTCGAAACCCGGGGGTGCTAGTATATCATCCACCCATGCCAGATATGACTTTCCATCAGGTTGGAGTGCTTCCTGTCATGTTTCCAACACATCAAACCAAGAAATTAGTGCCTCCATTGGATCATTTGGATTGGGTCCCTGTCTTGACGGGGATCCCTAACCATGAGTGAGTTGGCAGGTTCTTCAACATGGTAAGCATGCCCAACACCTCATGGAGAGGCTGGTGGCACGACCCTCGTGGTAGATGGGGGAACTTGAGATGGGTCCCATGGATTGGCGTAACGTTCCAGAGGATTCGGCGAGACATACTACACCCTCTTACCATGAGTTCTGGATTCAACTCTATTCGCGGGGGCAGGATGTTCCGGGTTACCCAGAGGTATCTCGCTGAGGGGAATTTGTTTCTACCCCTGCTGCCCCAGCATAGGATTACCGTAGTACGGTCATCGCTCTCCAGCCCATTTATCCAAGAGTTCATCGAACAACTTCTTCTGTTCTTCAAGTTGCTAATGCAATGCGACCTTTTTAGTGTCTTCCTCCATCTTCTGCACTGAGGCGTATGGGTCGAGGTTTTTGGCAGCTCTGAGATGATCCTTACCCTTATTGTGATTTCAGTTAAGGGATAATGCCTTGGTGGGCATAGGGAGACCCAACAGATTTCTTTGTTGGTGAGTAACCCTTCCCGATGGATCCAATAATGGTGGTACGCCCTCAGGGGGGAGGTCCCCATCAAGGAGATCCAGTTCAATTTACTCTTCTTCTAGGTTGGCCATGTTGACCATGAATATACCTAGGTGCATGTCCTCAATATCACATTGTTAGTTGGGATGCCGCCAGATAATACTGAAGAGGAGGGAAACATAATGCCCCCATCCACAAACATGCACGTGGGTGGAAAACGCTTTTACAATCTAGCGGAGTACCTTGAAAATCTGAACGCATTGCATTTGGATGACCCTAAGTTGGCCTGGTGAGTTAGGGTGCTGGGCCACAGGGAGCACAACAAGATCGACTAGAAAACATTGCTCTCTGATTTCCTCAAAATGTGATTGGATCCTGAGATACGACACTCAATGATGATGAAGGCCGAAGTGCATTTCACAAAGGGTTTGACAAAAAAAATCAAACTTATCTTAGGTAAGGGATCCCGGCGCATTGAAAATCGGGGCCACAACTGGCCAGAACATCTAAAGGAAGTGGTTTACTACAAGGATATACCATAAGATCCTCGGCTCGGATTCAGGGTCTGGCACTTGATTGCCCCATTTGTCAACTGGGGGTGGTTGGGGAACTGGCAACGGTACTAAGGCAGACCACTAGGACAGTAGGCTAGCCACTAGGGAATACATCGAATGGGATGATTGGCCGCCGAATCTCTGGCTGTCCTCCGAGGAGTGTAGTGACATAGCCACCACATTGTGGTAGGATGGGCTGACGACTGTAGTTCTTGGAGCAGGGGATGGGGCTACTGGCGATGGGTCGTGCTGCTTCTAGCATGCCATTGGTCCCCAAAATAGCTCTCTGTGATCTATAGTCAAGGTAGAGAGTGCTTCTAGTGACGATGATGGTGATTGCACGACTGTAACGCATGAGGTGGAAAATTTTTATTCCTCTTGGATATACCAATATAGGGAGGTGTGAATCTGATGGACCTCAAATTCTGGGAGAACTAGGCTTATGTGCCTCGTTCATGCCCCAACCCTTGATTCGGAGGAGCATGGGGAGGGTTCCTGCACTGAGTTGTACTCTTATTTGGAGTCTGAGAAGTGAAATGGTTTAATCTCTATTCGGACCTTCCCATAATTCTTGTTATGGTGGTGAAGACCCACCTTCCTGCCCCTGGATGTCTCTTCAGGACATGGGAGATTCCGAACATGGGGAGGTCTTTCAGCCGTACTGGTACTGGGGTGGGGAGGGTTTCTACCTGAGTAAGCCAAGGTGCGAGGAGCTCCAGGACATATATCAAAGGGGACATTGGGAGGACCTCCATGGGTAGTGATGTAAAGGGTGAGACCTCCGGTAGGAGAATGGGGAGGACCTCCACGCTTATTTCCCCTTGTGACATTTGTGCGAGGAAGGTCCTCATACTGGCCGAGCTGAACACGGGTAGGACATTCGTGTTGGGCACTGGTGAAGCGAAGGTGGCCCTCACTCCTCTGATTTCTAGGGCAAGGAGGAACTTCACCAACTGCTTATAGGACATGTGGAGGGCTCCCATGTTGGAGAGTGACCGGACGTGCAACGTCTACACACCTATGGTCTATGGCAGGAGAAGTGACTCCATACCTGGTGTAATGAGCACGGAAGATACTTCCATACCGAGCGTCCCCACCGTGGGGAGAACCCTCATTTGGATTGAAGGTGGCAGGGGGTGGACCTCCATGACGAGCTTTGAAACAGGGAATATCTTCATTCTCCATGGTAGTGGTATGGGGAGGACCTCCGTACTGGGTGTCGTTTCCATGTGTTAGTCGGCGATGGCCACTCCCTGTGCTATCGACCAAGAAAGTTGACCCAGCCTACCTGTGGGGTGGTTGGGGACTCGATCCAAGTCGGGCATATAAATGCCCCTGATCAGTTTATATAGAGAGCTGGTGATATGCGTCGATGGTGGCTCGGGCCGGAGTAGTCGCTGATGTTGACGACCCTTGGCGAGGATCGTCTTCGGCTTGTGCCCGATGCTAGCATTGGGTTAGACGGACCAGAGCCATTAGTACAAGTACATGGATTGCATGTTCCTTATCCAATACGACTGGGTGGCGGTGTCGATGCAGCCTAGTGGGAGCCCTTACTGGGAGCCCCTGGAATGGAATCCTGGACGGGCTGACCCAGATATCCCCTACCTTATTGGCGTAGGGCAGGAATTCATCGAGATGTTCCTGGGAGAGGCTCCAGAAACAGTTATATGTTGGAGTGGGGAGTAGTGGATCCCTACGCAGCCCTCGGGGGTGGCGTTGATGATGAGGCACATATGCCTCTAAATTTCGGCGGGCCATATCCCTCATAGGGATGATACTATCCTCCTCATATTGGCATACGAGGTCATTGATTACCCTCTGCTGAATAACCTCAAAAGGGGAGATGGGACATGGGTGTCCCAAGGTTGTGGACATCGAGACCATCACAGAAGAGGTGAAGCCACGCAGGACTACCGCGATTGTACTACCCCTTCCCCTGCATTGGTGGGTGGGAAATGATCAAGTTATGGATGAAGAAACTTGATTACTGAAGGCTAGGGAGATTAACTCATTAGTGTTGAAAGAAAAAAGAGTCGAAGACCAGTTCCCCAATTCCATCTCATCTTTTATGACTGGTAAGGGGGTCCATGCTAACAATGTCACATATTAGGATGTCCAATGTTCTACTGCCCTAACTTCTAGTGAGTTTCACTCCATGCCCATTATTTTCTTGGTGGGACCCAACACTAGATAAATGGATCCAGTGAAACGCTAATCCACTGATGTCTCGAATGCTACAAGTATTCATATTTAAGAGAATTAATTCATGTTGGGTTCACCAATTCTTCTTCCAATGGCTTTTACAGGGTGTGCACGTCCATCTTATTGGGGGGACGACGACACTGTTTTTTGCCCCGTATTCCCGCTTTCCAAAGGTGGTAGGCATCCATTCCTTATTTAGGGATGTCTACTCCTTGATCAGAATGGGATGAAGGGATGTATTTTCTTCCTTCCTGGGATTCCTCCTCAAAACTTGTCACCTAGTTCGGGTATCCCTTAGATATTTAAGACGTTGTTCGTGAAACTCTTCCTAGCGCCATATCTTCATGGATGTTGGTTAATTACACTACTTTTATCAGGACATTCCATGGGGTCAAGTCAGGGCAGTAACATTCAGTTAGGGGAGTAGTCACGTTAGACATCACTAGCATGTCTGGACGCCGGAACACTGGCATGTCAATCTTTGGTCCCTTATTATAGGGCTTCTTGAGGGAATGAAAGCCTAAGGAATCCCACGTTGTATGTAAGGAATCATCTTCCCTAGGAATATTTCTAAGGTTTTCCTCAGCTTCCTATGTTTATCATATAGTATGATGCAAGTTTAACGTCCAGCAGAGATGGATCAGACTGATCAAAACATTGACTAGAGTGGATCAGATGAGCGTAACCCCTGGAGGATACACTGATGTTGGTGGGTTGAGCTGTCATGACCTCACTAGGATGTGGTGGCCCGGGTAAGAATCAAGATGGATGATGGATTGTTTAAATGAAGTAAATGGTTAATGGGATGGAACAACCGTGAGGATGATGGTAATGTTGGGATTAATTCTGGAAGAGACTTCCTATGTATCCATGTGGTAGGGAATCAAAGTCCACATAGTTCAGTAGGGAGGTTGGGAAACTTGAGGAAGTGACCTGTGAGAATGGATATATGGATTGGATATAGAGGAAATAGAACCTCTAGGTTGGGTCATGACCTTCCCAAAACACATAGGCTCGAGGGAGAGATCAGGATGAGACATGATTGATAGGCTTGAACTTTGAGAAGGATTCCAAAGTATCCCTGTGGCAGGGAATCAAAGTCCACATAGTTTATCTGGGGACGACTTTCCATCAATTGGGGACTTCAACGGCTTACTGCGACATGAGGTCAAAATGGCTTACCGCTGGATGGGGTCACAACGGCTTACCACTGGATGGGGTCACAACGAATTACCTCTTGATGGGGTCGAACCTCATAGAGGCTTCCTACACACCTTATTTAGAAGAAAAGGATCAAACCCACATAGTTCCTGTGGGGTGGGTTTCGGTGGACCGACATGGAGGACTATGGGTCTAATGATTGTTAGGCTTGAAACTTAGGGAGGTTTTCTACGTACCTTGCATTGGTAAGGATCTAAGTCCACATAGTTCGAGAATGGGGGGCATTAGAACCAACATGAAGATGGTCGGAACCAATCATTGTTAGGCTGGAAACTTAGGGAGTCTTCCTATGTACCTTTCCTTAGTAAGGATCAAAGTCCATGTAGTTTATAAATGGGGCATGGAACCAACATGAATACAGACCTAGGGTCCATATGGATAGTGTTGGGGTTGTACCTCATGGAGGTTTCCTACGTACATGCCTTTGCAAAGATCGAAGACCCAGTAGTTCAAAAAGCGGTGACTACAGTTTAACATCATGCGGGATGAAGTGAACCAACATGAAGGGGGTCAGAATAGATGGATAGTAGTCTTGAACCTCAGGGAGGCTTCCAACGTACCTTGCCTTTGCAAGGATCAAATTCCACATAGTTCATGATGGGTGTTAGGCTTGAACCTCAAGGAGGCTTCCTATGTATCTCCGTGGCATGGAATCAATGACCTCATAGTTCATGAAGGGGTCCGGGACCAATGGGTGTTGGGATTGAACCTCGTGGAGGCTTCCTACATACCTTTCCTTGGCAAGGATCAAAGACCTCATAGTTCAGGTTGGGTGTGGGGATTACTCTCTATGCGGCCCAGAGAGGAAGTCATGGTTGATGCTTACTCTAATCTCATTTGAGTCATGATTGGTGTGAGAAGCAAGAGGCAATAGAGACCTGATGATCACATTGCGAAAGGTGCATTTGTGGGAAGTGGAATGGGGCTAATGCGTGGTAGTAATCCCGAAGAGGAAACATGGGCTTACGTGTGGTTCACATCCCAAGGATATGGATATTGGGACTTAATCCAAGATGGAGGCCTAATACAGAAAAATCCTAGAAGGAGAGGGATTTGGCATGTAATATTGGAGGAGCACCATTCCCCGCCATTCCCTTTTCTATCCTTTAGCAATAAAAAAGAAAGGAGTAGGATTACTACCTCCTTCAAGAATGTCTAGGGGATTACACCAAGATGGTTTCCCTTCCCCAAAGATAGGCTCTTCCTCAACACAGAGGATCTCATTCCATGTGAGGAAGATCTCACACCCGTTGATACATGCGGGCGTAAATAATGTCCAAGTTGAGTTGCCTCGCATATGATGCAATGGGCAAGGTCACGGTTTAACATCATGTGCTAAGGATGATGGTGCTTGGTAGTTTAATGTCCCGCAGCTTGGATGAGGTGGGTTTTCTCCGCACCCCAAGGACTTACATAATTGGTACCCTATGCAACTTAGTGAAGAGAATGGATAGGAAATTCCAATACTGGGGGGTTTCGAGACGTGATCCCATTGGGGGACCATGTTAGCATGGCTATGCAAAGAATCAATAGTCATTAGCATTCCTATGAAAAGAGGCATGAGTCGAAGTGACGCAATGGGTAGTATCATCCAAGGGATTTTGAAATTGATTCGTGAAAACCTAAAGGGGTGCACGAGAAAAGGAGTTTTAGGGGAAATGGGTTCATAAGTAGAATCCTTTTGAAGCTCTGTTTCTCCATGAAGTGAAGGGGATTCGTGAAGGGATGTGCTTCATGAAGTGCAGTCACCTAGGCTAGGGATAATGCATAGGTGAATATGGGAGGAGCTTCGTGAAGTGGAAAGGTATTCATGAAGCAATGCCTCGTAAATCATGGGTGAATTTCGAAGCAGGGTGTTCTGAATCAATGTGCTTCGCTAAGCATAGTGACCATGCCTTCGCATGTGGGTCGCGTGTGTTCAGAGGGTGTTTTGCAAAGCATGAACATTTTGCAACGACCCGAGTCCTCATGGGGATATCCTTCCTTCACGAAGTCCCATGGGATTCATGAAAGGAATACCTCTTATAAGAGGGGGTTTAATTAACGTAAAGGGGGAGGTACCTCGCAATGAAAAAGTACCTTTAGGAACTGATGGTCTACATAGCAAGTAGTGATTTGCGATTTGAGAGATGAGAAGGTGAAAGGTCGGATCGTCCATCCTTTGGGATTGAGGGGAGCCCTGTATTTATAGGGAAGATGCACTATTAAGTAGAGCTCCCTTGGTGTGAAGATAGAGTTTCCTCCACGGTGGACACAAAAATTTCAAATTCGTTCACGGAGCCTCCTGCCTCCTTACCCCACGACAGCCTCGCGAACGTCAAAGGGGTTCATGGTGTGTCCCACCTCCTTGCTCCATAGAGGGCTCACGAACGTCAATGGGGTTCATGGGGGGTCTCACCTCCTTTCTCTTTGGTAGGCTTGCAAATGTCAAATGGGGTCCTGGGGCATCCCACCTCCTTGCTCCGTGACAGGATTGGGGCCAGGGGGATCCACGAAAGGGCTTCGTGAGGCAACCCCGTAGAATGCCCTCTTGATCTTCTTCATCCCAAATTTTGGCATCAACAACAGTTTAAAATATATTTTTGAATCAAAGTGTCCCATACCACTTTGAATCATTTAAAAAGAATTTGAATTTTAAAACATTAATGTATATATAAATTAAACCTTAAAACCGTTTTTAAAATATGGACATTAATGAGAAAGATTCAGAAGAATAAAATTTTAAAACATTTAAAATGATATTTTAGTTAGAGTTCCTAACCAAATGAGAGATGCTTGAATAAAAATATTGAGGTAATAAAAACATTATAATATCCTGAGAATAAAGGGATTCATGATATACTAGGTTAAAGTATAGTATATAGACCAAATAAAAGTGAATTGTCACATAACAACAATGAAGTCTCAATGGAATGTAATTTGAGACGAATTATTTTATAAATATCGTATCCTTATGTTAAAGATAAATCAATGAAATAATTATGTGTGAAAAATATAAATACACAAAAAATTATTGGATATTTAGTGTAAATCAATCAGAGGACATTCACACATATTCTTGTAAAAAATAACACTGATGGCATGGATGTTTAACTCAATGAATAGAAATTGAGTTAAAATTACTCTTATCAAGTTTATATCGATGAATTGAGAATTTATCAATGGATTTATTATGTGTATAAAAAGTATATCCACAAAAATGGGAGTGTAAATTACTACACAAGTAAATAAATATTTATTTCACACATAATCTTAGAGTAAAGTAATCAATGTAGTACACATAAAGCCCAATGAGTGGAAATTGAAATTTGGAATTCCTTCACCGATTTGTTAACTTACGAAAAATACACCCCATGAAAGAAGTATCATACATTAAAGATGTAAATACAAAAAAATTAATGTATATTACACAAATAATACAATCATGGGTAGCACATACACCACACAAAAGTACATAGAGGAAATATAGCATGAATGTCATGAAAATAAGAAGTGAGATGAAAATCCCCTACCACAATGTAATCAATCAAGTCGTATGACAAACAGTTAATAACCACAAAATTAATCACAGAATACCATTAATATAAATATAATCATGATAATATATATCAAATGTCAGTACACAATACACCGAATGCAGTAAATAAGTGTTGAACAATGGAAATCTCACGAAATTAAAAGTGAGATAAGAAACCCCTTACCTTGTACTTTTCCTTGGTCGAGGGTATGTTAACCTCCCGTATAATAGTTAAATAATTTTTATTAAATTATAAAAGAACTATATACATAAATATGATATCATATATGATCCTTTAATGTTGTTTTGTAGATAATATTTTAGTAGTATCATCATTTCGGGTGTTAACTGATCGGTTTTCCTTTAGATACTCAGTTACGTAAGCCATGCTTGTTATGGATAGGATGTATTTTATTCATATCCAGAATGATATTAAGTTCATAAATATTATTTTTAATACTAATATGAAACTTATTCTTGAATGATTATGATGGGGAATGAATCTCATTGCGTTCTTGGAGATGACAATCCATTCATACACACGAGCGACAATATCATTATATTGATCTTGAAATTGTATGTAATTGGGTGGTATATCATATATACATAATAATTAAAATGTTTTAATTTTTATTTACATCATTTATACTCATTATTATACCCATCTAAATAATGATGTGTTTGAATAACAAACTACACCCCGACTTGGAGATGGTAATCCGTACGTATGCATGTATGGTGACTTTTTCAATTATAGGGTGGATAGAATAATGAATATGGTTGTAACATTATTATAATAACATCACAGTATATAGAAGATATGAGAGTTATTATTTTATAATGGAAATAACTAAGGAAGAGGATGTGGAAGAAGAAAAGAACTTGTTCCTAAAGGTGAGAAATTGTGGAAATTTAATGAGCTTACCAAGAATATTGCGGGGGTATGGGGCATTGATGATTAGAGAATGAAGGCAATGGGAAGGGGATATTATCATATAATATTTTCCTATGATGAGTTGAATCGAAAGGCCTCGAGCTTTGGACCTCTCTCTCTAAAACTAGGGTTCTTACGTATTCTTGTTTGGGATATAAGTTTTGATCCTAATAATGTAAGGAATTCTCATGTATAGCTATGGATTCATATCTGTCATTTGAATTGGAAGTATTGGCTTCCATAGATTTTATGGGATATTGCCTCTTTGGTTGGAACCCCTATTCGGCTGGATAAACAAATAGACAACCTACAATTTGGCCACTATGCAAGGGTATTGGTTGAAGTAGATATGGCTAGCACTTTAGTGGAAGAACTAGTTCTCACCACAAGGGATGAAAACATGAAACTTGAAATTCAGTATGAAAGAAATCCATAGTTCTATATGGCCTGCAGACTCTTTTTTCATCTCTCCTATGAGTATAACAGAGATAAGGAGTGTACTCTATGCAAGGTGAAAGGCGATGATGATGCCTTTTGTAGAAGAAGGAAACGAAAGGATAAGGTTATTTCTTTTGAAGTGATTGCTAGAACCTCAAGTGAGCCTCCCCCTACTGAAGGTGGCTCAAACCCTGCACTCTCAAGTGAGCCTCCCCTACTGATGGTGGCTCGGACCCTACACCCTCCTCACTACAGATGCAGGATTCTGCTGACCCTGCACCCTCATCACTACAGATGCAGGATTTTTCTGACCCTTCATTATCTGATTCCCCTCATGCTGGGACAGGTCTTGTAAACACCTAGGAGAAGGATTCTGGAGGTGGGTTTTCCTCGGATGTCCACCCATCTATTGATGTGAGATAGGAAGCAGGCCTTACTGGTGTGAATGTGCATGAATCTACTGATGATGGGTAGTCTATTATTGTGAGGGATGATTCACCTGTACAGTCTCTATAAGGCCCCAGCCTTAAACCTTACTTAATCTTGAGTTATTACAAGATTACACATTGAGGATCTTTTCAAGTTTAGAGTTTTAGAGAATTAGATCATAAAACTTGCATTACATTCCACATATAAACAAAGTGGTTACATAAATATAGTATTCTTCATTCCCATCAATGGAAACACATTTAAAATAAAACATGGATTATTTCTTGACACATCCTTGACTCTATCATCTTATCATGTACCTTTCCCTTGACCTGTGAAAAACATTTCAAAAACTTGGGATGAGCATAAAAACTCATTATGGGTTATAAAAAAAACATGGAAAGGAAACATGAGTTCATATATACATAAGAATGAAATCATACTTTACCCATAAAATATAGGCACTTTAACATACCTCATAAAATCATGAATAAATCATAGAAATCATAAGACATAAAGGTAACTTGAGGCATTCATAACATTCTTACGTAGTGAGTAACCCTCTTCGTTACGTTTGGAATACCCATCAGAGTATATTCCCTAAAATCTCTTCGGAGAAACCTTAAGGTTTCACTCCTTCGCGTTACCCAATGCATTGGAGAGCTATAACGGGCTCACCCGCCCTTAGTTTATCACGGAACCACCCGTCTTCATAATAATGCCCAAGAACCATAACATAATCATATCACATAAAACATGCATAAAGGAAACATAAAATTTCCACATTTCAATCATGAGATATCAATACAACACATTGATATAAAAACATTATGAAAACCATTCTCAATACCAAAGTAAAACATGGTATTTATTTTTTTCGTTTTTTTTTAAAAAGGTATGGCTTGTAGAGGAAGCCGAAACTCAAATAACGGTTACGACGGCGAAGAAGTCGTTGTCGCCGCATACGTATGACAAAAACATTCCCTTTTGTTGTTTAGTAAAGGCTTCGTATAAAAAATATTCCTTTTGAATAAACGTAAAAGTCAAAGGGGTTTATACACCGTATAAAAGAAAGTTTTGTATAAAATAAAATATGCCTCAATGAAAAGAGATTGAGACGAAGTCCCATACCTCGTATCCGACTTGACCCGACCGTTCTTTAATATCCTGAATAATAAACTTGAGTTAACCTCTACTTGCTTAAGAACCTTTTTCAAGTTCATTATTCCTTTTATACCATGTTATGAACATCATGTAATCTGTTAAGTTAACAATGTTCATTTTGTCGGTATTTGGTTCTTAAGTCAAAAATAGACTTCTTACACTTACATGTTGTTAATTTGGTCAAAGGTTCATTATATCCAGAATGGTATTCATGATGTAGATATCTTATATGTCATATATATCCAGTACATACATGCATTTATAATATTACATCACATTTAGAGGTAAGAAATGAAATGCACCGTTCATGGAGACGGTAAGCCGTACGTACGCATGAACGCTACTTCCATTTCTATTTCATATTTTCTGGAATGGAATCATAATGATATAAGAGTATATTATAATTACAGTATAATAACATATATAATATCATTAACTTTATCCTTTACACATCCCACATATGGTATTAACGAATCAAATCACTTTTAGGGGGCGGTAGTCCGCACTTCCTAAAATGAAGATATCGTGTTTTACCCATAATGGAAACCATAAAGGTATGCCCAAAATAAAAAAAACAGAAGCTTAAGGAAAACATAAACATATTATATATCATATATAAAAATAGTGACATCATAATGGCCACCTTTGAAGGTGTTAAATGAGTGTTGAACAATCATCGTTTCGGGAGGCAGAATTTCGCCATCCACGGAAACCGTATGTTCTTTAACCATTTGATGTAGTTGTATGAGAGTGTAGCTCAAATAAATATTATAACAACATCCTTCTATATTTGAGATACTGGTGTTGTTACAAAATAAGTAAATAAAAAGAGTTTAGGGGGTTGGAGAAGCAAAATAAAACAAATGAACATGAGAGAATGAATTACCTTTAAAAGTGTATCTCCTTTTGATTTGAGTCTAAAAGCTTCCTTTGAAAGGATTCTGCCCAAAGTGAACCCTCTAGGATGAGGAGAGGGATGTGGAGAGAGTAAATGGGTAGGGTTTGGCCGAGCCAAAGGCTTGAGTAGTGTGTGAAATGAGGTAGAGGTGGGGGCCTTTTATAAGAGGAGAGGAGGGGCACTTTTGGAAAGTAAAGAAATATTACTTTATTTGAAAATGTGTTTCGGTTTCAAAAGGTCCCACATTGATATAATTCGTGGATAAGGTGATAAGTCTTCGAAATACACTCATCCAATAAGTTTTGGACATGTGTAGTTCATAGATTTTACATTATCTTTCCATTTTATTTAAATCGTCAAATAATGATGTCATCGCTGCATCATTATTATGTCATAAATAATTTAATTTATTTAATGTCTAAAAATCATAAAAAAATACTATGATGTAGGAAATATTTTTATATTTCCAATGACTATTTATAATCAAAAATCGGATCTTTATAACCCCATGTAAAAATTGTTTTCGTAAAACATATTATGTTTGTGTCATTTTTACTTTTACATTAAATTAAACGTTATTTATGTCATTTCCCAACCAAAATGTCTCCATGGGGTCCCCAAGTTGACCCATGTCTTGTCTTGGTCGGCCATGACACAACCAATAAGGTTGGGACATGTTTCTAGGTCATTTCATATTATTAAAGCATTATTTATACCTTAAACAACACTAATTACCACTAATCGCGATTAAAAACTTAATAAGTTACTATTCACCAAAAAATTATTTTAATCTCATTGAACCACATTTTACTTCTTAATGACAACCATGTATGTCAGATTTTCAAAATTCAATACTCATTAGTGGTAAACTTTCATTTAACTGAAAAATCAGTTTCCTTGATTACCACTTAGTGGTTTCACTATTCATCAAAAATTGAAGTTTTTCAGAAAATTACCAAAAATTCACCCTAAGCTATATTTGATATTCCGAATTCAAAAATGAAGTCTATTTTACAAAATTAAATACATATAGGTCACATTAATTAATTTAATAATTAATTCCCGCTGCCAGAGCAAATAGCGTGTTTTTACAAAACAATAAGTATCAAAAGATTGACACCAGTTTAAGTCTAATTTCAAAGTGAAATTGATTCCAATGACCACCATTGGATAAAATGGTAAAAATATATTCTAATTTCACTTAAAAACCAATTCAAAACATAATCTAATCATATAAATAAATTAGATTAAAAAGTATTTTTGATGTAAAATGCAGTATTTTTCACTATTCATTAAAAAATGAACATTGTCAGAAAAATACCAAAAATTCACACAAGGTAAATTTTGATGTCCCAATCATAAAGAATAAGTTTATTTTGACAAACATAGTTTATAAAATTGTCAAAATATATATTCAAAAATGGTTTTCCATCAAAAGGCAGTAAAACAATCTTTTAAGAATATTAGTGTATTCCATGCATAAGATTGTATTTATTTTCATTTTAAGCCGTTATAACACTATCTTAATCATTAATAGACATAGATAAAAATATCTATTATTCATTACTTACTTGGGATGTTACATCCTTCCCCCCTTTAGAAAATTGCGTCCCCGCAATTTATTTACTTATCGAATAAATGAGGGTACTTATCCCTCATTGCATTTTCAGATTCCCATGTTGCCTCTTCAATCATGTGGTTTTTCCACAAAACCTTTACCTGATGAATCACCTTATTCCGTAACACTTGCTCCCTGTGGTCAAGAATCTGGACTGGTTGTTCCTCGTAAGATAGGTTCTCTTCCAGCTGAACTATCTCTGGGCTCAAAACATGAGATGGATCTGGCATATACTTTCTCAACATCGAAACGTGAAAAACATTGTGTACCTGAGATAAACTCGGATGTAAAGCCACTCGGTATGCAACTGATCCAACTCTCTCCAGAATTTCGTATGGTCCAACAAACCTTGGACTCAACTTTCCTTTCTTACCAAATCTCATCACGCTTTTCCAAGGAGAAACCTTGAGAAAAACATGATCACCTACCTCGAAAGATAGATCCTTCCTCCGGTTATCCGCATAACTCTTCTGCCTGCTCTGAGCTGTTCTCATGTGTTTCTGAATCAGCTGAACTTTTTCTACCATCTCTTCTACCAATTCTGGTCCCATCAACTTCCTTTCAACCACTTCATCCCAGAAAGCTGGAGTTCGACACCGCTTCCCATATAATGCCTGAAATGGTGCCATCTGTATACTGGAATGAAAACTGTTATTATATGAAAATTCAACCAAAGAAAGATGTTGGTCCCAACTTCCCTGATAATCCATAGAACAAGATCGTAGCATATCCTCCAATGTCTGAATTGTTCGTTCCGAATGCCCATCTGATTGAGGATGAAAAGCTGTACTAAAATTTAATTCAGTACCCAATGAATTCTGAAGGCCTTTCCAAAAGTTAGAAGTAAACCTGGGATCACGATCCGATACAATGGATAGAGGAACTCCATGTAACCTGACTATCTCTTTAAGATACAAACGAGAAAGTTGATCAAGAGAGAAAGTATCTCGTATAGAAAGGAAATGAGCATATTTGGTCAAGCGATCAACAATAACCCAGATTGCATTATTACCTCGAGATGTCTTTGGTAATCCAACAACAAAGTCTGTGGATATATTCTCCCATTTCCACTCTGGCACTGGTAAAGGCTGAAGCATCCCTTTCGGTAACTGCCGCTCTGCTTTAACCTGCTGACAAGTCAAACACTTCCCAGTAAAATCAGCAATATCTCTTTTCATTCCATCCCACCAGTAATACTCCCGCAGATCTCTATACATCTTAGTACTGCCCGGATGAACTGAAAACGGAGAACTATGAGCTTCACATAACAGCTCTTTCTTCAACTGTGAATCACAAGGCACACACAATCTCTTCCCAAATCTCAAAACACAATCACTATCAATGTTGAATTCAGGCAACTTACCTTTCTGAACCAGCTCTACCTTTTTCTGCAACTCACTGTCTTGCTTCTGTGCTTGCTTGATTCTATCTGATAGAGAAGATCTCACTGATACCTGAAACAAAACAGAAGGACTTCCTACACCAACAACTTCTATGCCAAAGTTCATCAAATCCTTAACCAAAGGATCACGTTCCAAACGCAACATTGTTAATGAAGCATTACTTTTTCGACTCAAAGCATCAGCCACTTTATTTGATTTTCCCGGATGGTAATGAATTGTACAATCATAATCCTTGATTAATTCCAGCCATCTCCTTTGTCTCATGTTTAACTCTTTCTGAGTGAATATATTCTTTAAACTTTTGTGATCGGTATATATTTCACACTTTACTCCATACAAATGATGCCTCCAAAATTTTAAAGCAAAAACAACAGCAGCTAGTTCCAAATCATGTGTAGGGTAATTTACCTCATGAGTTTTCAACTGTCGTGAAGCATAAGCAATTACCTGATCATTCTGCATTAGGACGCAACCAAGTCCTTTCAATGAAGCATCACTGTATATAACAAACTCACCATTCCTGGAAGGTAGTGCCAAAACTGGAGCATTCACCAATCTTCTTTTCAATTACTGAAAACTATCATCACATTCTTTTGTCCAGATAAACTTAACACCCTTACGAGTTAGCTTAGTCATTGGACTAGATAACCGTGAAAAATTTCTAACAAACCTTCGGTAATAGCCCGCCAAACCAAGGAAGCTACGAATCTCGGTTACATTTGTGGGTCTTGGACATTATTCCACAACTTTTGTTTTTGCAGGATCAACAGTTATTCCATCTTTAGAAACAATGTGACCAAGGAAAGAAATTTGTTGCAACCAAAACTCACACTTTCTGAATTTCCCATACAGTTTATTTTCTTTTAAGGTTTGCAAGATAACCCTTAAATGTTTTTCATGCTCCTCTTTACTTTTAGAAAACACCAAAATATCATCAATGAAAACCACCACAAACTTATCCAAGAACTCATGGAAAATTCTATTCATTAAGTCCATGAATACAACAGGTGCATTGGTTAGCCCAAAAGGCATTACTACAAATTCATAATGGCCATATCTCGTACGGAACGCGGTCTTCGGAATATATGCCTCCCTAACCTTCAGCTGATGGTACCCCGATCTCAAGTCAATCTTTGAAAAAAACTGAGCTCCCTGGAGCTGATCAAACAAATCATCGATATGAGGCAAAGGATATTTGTTCTTAACAGTGATATTATTCAAGGCTCTATAATCAATGAAAAGTCTCATAGAACCATCTTTCTTTTTAACAAATAAAACAGGAGCACCCCATGGTGATGTGCTAGGTCTAATAAAACCTTTCTCTAATAAATCTTGCAATTGCTCCTTCAACTCTAAAAGTTCAATTTGTGCCATTCGATAAGGGGGTTTTGAAATTGGCTTAGCATCAGGAAATAAGTCAACAGTAAACTCAACTTCCCGATCTGGTATTATTCCAGGCAACTCATCAGGAAAAACATCAGGATACTCATTTACCACTGGCACATCATTAATCTGAATAGTTCCTTTATTTTCAACGACGTGTGCAAGGTAACATTCATTTCCATCTTTTACAAGTTTCTCGGCCTCTTGATATGTTATCAAAAGTAAGGGTTCATTCCTGTAAACAAACTGAAAGTCTTTCTGAAAAGAAACTTCTTTATCTCTACAGTCAATCTTAGCATGGTAAATAGAGAGCCAATCCATACCCAGGATAACATCAAACTCTACTAGAGGTAGAACAATAAGGTTTGCAAGTAGGTTTTTTCCACAGATAAGGATATGAATATTCTTATAAATTATTTTTACCTCGACACTTCCCCCAGGTGTTTTTACCAAAAGTTCAGGAGTCATTTCTTGAGATGGTATTCCCATTTTACTAGAAAAGGTTTCAGAGATGAAAGAATGTGTAGACCCCGAATCAAACAACACACTGGCATAATCTGAAAAAACAAACAAAGTACCTGATACAACTTCATTTGATGGCCCGACATCTGCTGAAGTAGTTGCAAAGGATTTCACCACCCCTTTCTACTTATAGTCTAACTTCTTCCCATCACTCAAGCTCCTTGTCGGACACTCATTTGCATAGTGACCCATCTCATTGCACTTTTAACATTTCACTAACTGTAAATCAAATTTGTTCTTACCTTCACCTTGATCCTTTTCAGTGCAATCACGAGCCTTATGTCCCATCTTACCACATCAGTAGCACTTTCCAGAATTCAGAAGACATTCCCCAGCATGCCTTTTTCCACATTTATCACAAACTGGAAACTTAGTTTTCTTACCATCAGACTTTTTTGAAGAAATCTTACCTTTCTCCTGCCACCTCGGTCTCTTCTTCTGCTGGTTGTTATAGAAAACTTGGTCATCGACAAACTCCATTTCCACCTTCTCAGCACATCGAACAAGATTTTCATAACTTTTAAACTCACGAGAAGCTAATGCCCTTCGATATTTTGGCTTTAATCCTGAGTAAAAATGATTTATTTTACTATCAAGGTCCCGGATAAAATTTGGAGCATACCTTGCCAATCGAGTGAACCTTTCTTCATAGGCAGCCACTGAGTCTTCCTCTTGCCTCAATTCCAAGAATTTCTTTTCCATCCTAAGTCGAACAGCCTTAGGAAAATACTTCTCAAGAAACATACCTTTGAATTCATCCCAGTCAAGAGCATCAATCTCATCGGCGTCCCTGATATTTTTAACCATAGACCACCACTGATCTGCTTCTCCCTCCAAACGGTAAATAGCAAGACTAACCTTTTGATTGTCTGAACACCCCATGACATCAAAAATCTTCTCCAGTACTTTAATCCACCCTTCAGCTAGCACAGGGTCAGACGATCCTCTGAATGATGGTGGATGTTGCCTCATGAAATGTTCCACCACTGACATGTTCCTCTGCGGTTGATCTGGCTGATCTCGTGCATGGATACCACCGCCATTTATCGCTTGATTCAACTGCGCCATTACTGCAACAAACTGTTCAGTTCCAATTCCGACCATTTCTGGATGCTGATTCGGAAGGTTATTTCCTTCTGTATGCCTTCCTAGCACTGCTTCCCTGTTTCCTCTGCGGAAAACCATTCTGAACAAACATGTCTTAGATGAAGCAACATGGTAATATTTAAATTCTATATCATTTAGAAAAAAAATATATTTTTGGATAATCATTTAATATAATTCTAACTCCTAAAGTTATCTAAACCGACCTTTGATACCAACTATAAGGCCCCAGCCTTAAACCTTACTTAATCTTGAGTTATTACAAGATTACACATTGAGTATCTTTTCAGGTTTAGAGTTTTAGAGAATTAGATCATAAAACTTGCATTACATTCCACATATAAACAAAGTGGTTACATAAAGATAGTATTCTTCACTCCCATCAATGGAAACACATTTAAAATAAAACATGGATTGTTTCTTGACACATCCTTGACTCTATCATCTTATCATGTACCTTTCCCTTGACCTGTGAAAAACATTTCAAAAACTTGGGATGAGCATAAAAACTCAGTATGGGTTATAAAAAAAACATGGAAAGGAAACATGAGTTCATACATACATAAGAATGAAATCATACTTTACCCATAAAACATAGGCACTTTAACATACCTCATAAAATCATGAATAAATCATAGAAATCATAAGACATAAAGGTAACTTGAGGCATTCATAACATTCTTACGTAGGGAGTAACCCTCTTGGTTACGTTTGGAATACCCATCACAGTATATTCCCTAAAATCTCTTCGGAGAAACCTTAACGTTTCACTCCTTCGCATTACCCAATGCATTGGAGTGCTATAACGGGATCACCCGCCCTTAGTTTATCACGGAACCACCCGTCTTCATAATAATGCCCAAGAACCATAACATAATCATATCACATAAAACATGCATAAAGGAAACATAAACTTTCCACATTTCAATCACGAGATATCAATACAACACATTGATATAAAAACATTATGAAAACCATTCTCAATACCAAAGTAAAACATGGTATTTATTTTTTTCGTTTTTTTTAAAAAAAGGTATGGCTTGTAGAGGAAGCCGAAACTCAAATAATGGTTACGACGGCGGAGAAGTCGTTGTCACCGCATACGTACGACAAAAACATTCCCTTTTGTTGTTTAGTAAATGCTTCGTATAAAAAAGATTCCTTTTGAATAGACGTAAAAGTCAAAGGGGTTTATACACCATATAAAAGAAAGTATTGTATAAAATAAAATATGCCTCAATGAAAAGAGATTGAGACGAAGTCCCATACCTCGTATCCGACTTGACCCGACCGTTCTTTAATATCCTGAATAATATACTTGAGTTAACATCTACTTGCTTAAGAACCTTTTTCAAGTTCATTATTCCTTTTATACCATGTTATGAACATCATGTAATCTGTTAAGTTAACAATGTTCATTTTGTCGGTATTTGGTTCTTAAGTCAAAAATAGACTTCTTACACTTACATGTTGTTAATTTGATCAAAGGATCATTATATCCATAATGGTATTCATGATGTAGATATCATATATGTCATATATATCCAGTAAATACATGCATTTATAATATTACATCACATTTAGAGGTAAGAAATGAAATGCACCGTTCATGGAGACGGTAAGCCGTACGTACGCATGAACGCTACTTCCATTTCTATTTCATATTTTCTGGAATGGAATCATAATGATATAAGAGTATATTATAATTCCAGTATAATAACATATATAATATCATTAACTTTATCCTTTACACATCCCACATATGGTATTAACGAATCAAATCACTTTTAGGGGGCGGTAGTCCGCACTTCCTAAAATGAAGATATCGTGTTTTACCCATAATGGAAACCATAAAGGTATGCCCAAAATAAAAAAAACAGAATCTTAGGGAAAACATAAACATATTATATATCATATATAAAAATAGTGACATCATAATGGCCACCTTTTAAGGTGTTAAATGAGTGTTGAACAATCATCGTTTCGGGAGGCAGAATTTCGCCATCCACGGAAACCGTATGTTCTTTAACCATTTGATGTAGTTGTGTGAGAGTGTAGCTCAAATAAATATTATAAAAATATCCTTGTATATTTAATATACTGGTTTTGTTACAAAATAAGTAAATAAAAAGAGTTTAGGGGGTTGGAGAAGCAAAATAAAACAAATGAACATGAGAGAATGAATTACCTTTAAAAGTGCATCTCCTTTTGATTTGAGTCTAAAAGCTTCCTTTGAAAGGATGCTGCCCAAAGGGAACCCTCTAGGATGAGGAGAGGGATGTGGAGAGGGTAAATGGGCAGGGGTTGGCCGATCCAAAGGCTTGAGTAGTGTGTCAAATGAGGTAGAGGTGGGGGCCTTTTATAAGAGGAGAGGAGGGGCACTTTTGGAAAGTAAAGAAATATTACTTTATTTGAAAATGTGTTTCGGTTTCAAAAGGTTCCACATTGATATAATTCATGGATAAGGTGATACATCTTTGAAATCCACTCATCCAATAAGTTTTGGACATGTGTAGTTCATAGATTTTACATTATCTTTCCATTTTATTTAAATCTTCAAATAATGATGTCATCGCTGCATCATTATTATGTCATAAATAATTTAATTTATTTAATGTCTAAAAATCATAAAAAAATACTATGATGTAGGAAATCATTTTATCTTTCCAATGACTATTTATAATCAAAAATCGGATCTTTATAACCCCTTGTAAATTTTTTTTTCGTAAAACATATTATGTTTGTGTCATTTTTACTTTTACATTAAATAAAACGTTATTTATGTCATTTCCCAACCAAAATGTCTCCATGGGGTCCCCAAGTTGACCCATGGCTTGTCTTGGTCGGCCATGACACAACCAATAAGGTTGGGACATGTTTCTAGGTCATTTCATATTATTAAAGCATTGTTTATACCTTAAACAACACTAATTACCACTAATCGCGATTAAAAACTTAATAAGTTACTATTCACCAAAAAATTATTTTAATCCCATTGAACCACATTTTACTTCTTAATTACAATCATGTATGTCGGATTTTCAAAATTCAATACTCATTAGTGGTAACATTTCATTTAACTGAAAATCAGTTTCCTTGATTACCACTTAGTGGTTTCACTATTCATCAAAAATTGAAGTTTTTCAGAAAATTACCAAAAATTCACCCTAAGCTATATTTGATATTCCAAATTCAAAAATGAAGTCTATTTTAAAAAATTCAAAACATATAGGTCACATTAATTAATTTAATAATTAATTCCCGCTGCCAGAGAAAATAGCGTGTTTTTACAAAACAATAAGTATCAAAAGATTGACACCAGTTTAAGTCTAATTTCAAAGTGAAATTGATTCCAATGACCACCATTGGATAAAATGGTAAAAATATATTCTAATTTCACTTCAAAACCAATTCAAAACATAATCTAATCATATAAATAAATTAGATTAAAAAGTAGTTTTGATGTAAAATGCAGTATTTTTCACTATTCATTAAAAAATGAACATTGTCAGAAAAATACCAAAAATTCACACAAGGTAAATTTTGATGTCCCAATCATAAAGAATAAGTTTATTTTGACAAACATAATTTATAAAATTGTCAAAATATAGATTCAAAAATGGTTTTCCATCAAAAGGCAGTAAAACAATCTTTTAAGAATATTAGTGTATTCCATGCATAAGATTGTATTTATTTTCATTTTAAGCCGCTATAACACTATCTTAATCATTAATAGACATAGATGAAAATATCTATTATTCATTACTTACTTGGGATGTTACAGTCTCCGCATGAATTGGAGGTCCTTTCCCACCCAGATGATGGTGCCACCTCAGTTGACATGCAGAACCCCATAAAATCTGGGTCTCTTCTGATGCTTCCCCCTCCTAAGGGCCCCTTGCCCACTGCTCTGGCAATGACAGTCATAGACGCAAGATCACAGGGGGAGGGACTTCCTCTGGTGATGAATCCTGTGTCTGGAATGGAGAAAACTGGATTCCTGGAAGGGGATGACACACAAGCATTGCAGAAACATAAAAGATCTCTTGCCACTTTGAGGAAAGAGTAGCAAGTATCATATAGTGATGAAGTAGTCTCTGCGTTTTCTGGATGTGCTATGAGGATTCCCTTCAAACAGGCTAATCCAAATAAGGTTGAAAAGAGGGCATCCTATATTAGCAGTGATCCTTGTCCCCTTCTATCATGAAACAAATTTGCTCCTCTGGATGGTATCTTTTGTGAGGCTGATGGCCTCCAGGATGTGCAGGATATCCCCATCTCGGGTGGCCAGTCTGCAATACCTTGTGCTGATCCAGATGGAGGTGAGCATGTTGGCTCCAAGAGTGATGTTGGAGTGAATCTAATTTCTGATGATAAAGAGAAGAAGGAAACTAGAAAAAAGGGCAGCAGCCTAGGGACTATCATCAATGAAAGGAGGACCCTAACAAGGAGCCAAACCCTTCTTCAATGAAGATTCTTTTCTAGAATTTTCAAGGTATTGGGAATAACCCAACGACCAGAGCCCTTAGACATTACATTGTCGCAAATAAGCCTATGTTGATTGAATTAAAGAGCCTAAAAGTATTTTTGACAAGTGGAAGGGTTTTAAATGGATTTCTATTGGATATAATTTTATTTCTCAGAATTTGAATGATATAAATAGGGACCATATCTGGGTTTTTATGCATGAGAGCTTACATTTATCCTCCGTTGTTAAGAACCCACAATGGGTCTTAGTCTCATGAACTTGTCAAGGTCATAGTTTTGAAGCCACCTTTGTTTATGCTTCCCCATATTATACACAAAGAAGGGAGCTTTGGAGTGAGCTTGAAACATTTTTAGGATATACCTTCAATAAATGGGTGATAATGGGAGATTTCAACACTATTTTGAGACCAGAAGAGAAAACTGGGTTGAATTTCAATAGGGTGGCCTCCTTGGACTTCTCATCTTTCATTGACCAATATCATCTTGCTGAAATTTCAATTGCAGGTGCTGATTTCACCTGGAGCCAGTATACTATGCATGGAAGACAGTCAAGTAAACTTGACAGATGCTTTGTTCAGATTGGGGATGAGGGTGCTTATTCTAGAATATCTGGATACACTTTACCAAAGTATCACTCGTATCATAACTCCATTACGATTGATATTTACTTTCATTATGTCAGGTCTGTCTCTCTTCCCTTTCGTTTTAATAATGGATGGCTTGTGACTCCTAGATGTAGGGAAGTTATTATTAAGGATTGGATGATTAATTGTCAAGGCATACTGATGTATACTCTTGCTGTTAAACATAATAATGTTAAAGCACTCTTAAGGAAATGGAGCAAGGACTCTTTTTCTAAGCTTGATAGTGAGATCATGGCTGCTGAAAATCAATTCACTAGCCACCAAATTAGAAATCAGATCCATTACATCCCCTCACACGAGGAAATTCATTCTCTTTCAAGGCTTGATGATATTTTGATTGTCAAGGAAAGGCTGGAGCGTAATCACTTGAATGTCATGTGGCTGAAAGATGGGGATAGGAAATGTAAATTTTTTCATTGGATGCAAAAAGAAAAAAGAATCAGGGAAGGTCTAAAGGCCATTAAAGTTGAGGGTTTTCTCTACACCTCTGGAAGTGAGATTTCAAATGTAGTAGTGATATATTTCATTGGGCTGTACTCTCATGATGACATGGACAACACTAATGAGATGATTGATAACATTTCCCCTTGCATTGAGGAACATCAAAACCTTTCTATCATAAAGGTTCTCTCAAAAGAATAAATAAAGGAGGACCTATTTTATCTCAACATGGATAGTACAGCTGGACCGGATGGCTTCACCATCATGTTTTTTATGTTCTATTGGGACATTGTGCAAGATGATCTGGTTAGTGCAATAAGGGGTTTTTTCTCTTGAAGTTATATGCCTTATGGTTTCAACTCTAATTTCATTTCCCTGATTCCTAAGAAGGATAATGCAATTGATGTGAAATATTTCAGACTATTTGTGATTGGAAACACCACACAAAAATCATTAGTAAAATATTGATGAATAAGTTTCTGGAAGACTTGATGGTGTTCATCTCCTTGTCTGGAAGGAGTGCATAGATTTAGAACATGCTGCTGGTTGCTGCAGCGACTATTTGTCATGGCATATGGACAACCCGGAATAGCCTCTTTCTTGATAACAAAGCTCCGTCCTTTCATGCAAGTGAAATTCTGATTCATCAGAACATACATGCTGATAATGCGATACAAAATTGTTGAATGGAAAATACCTGCATAGATTTAACTACACTACGGATTCTTGGAATTTCTTGTAAAATGAAGAATCCATTTGTGGTAAATTATATTCACTGGATACCACCTATTTATCCATGTGTTAAGGTTAATGTTGATGGAGCCGCATCTGGAGTGCCGGGTAGATTGGGCTGTGGGGGTGTCTACCGCACACATCATGGTTTCATCAAGGGTTGCTTTCATCATTTTATTGGGACGGGAGTGGCTTATGAAGTAGAATTATGGGCCATTATTTATGCCATGAAGCATGGTATCTTTCATAAATGGAATATATTATGGATTGAATATAACTCCGAACTTGTGGTGCATGCTCTCAAGATGCGAACTTGGGATGTATTATAGAGACTTCTACCTCACTGGATCAAATGTCTTAGTCAGGTAGAACATCTCAACTTGGTAATCACTCATGCATATTGGGAGGCTAATCAAGTGGATGATGCCTTGTCCAAGAGGGCAGTCATGGAGATGACTACCATGTGGTCCTTTTGGGCTCCAGATTTTTCTGCATCTTTGGTTGAGGCTGATATGAGGGGATTGTCCCACTACAGGCTCTGTAAAACCCCTTGCTTTGTCTGACTGTGTAAACATACTTTTTATTTAATATTTTTGGGGGACAGTTAAACCAGACCCGAATTTTCTGGTAACATTTTCGATTTCTAATCCAAAAAAATGAATTATTTAAAGGCTAAGGTGAGGATGGGTTTAAAACCTCTCAAATAATGGGTTTTTTACAGGTTTATGTCATCATATTAACCTTATCTTTTATATTTAACTCTTAGTTAAATAGTTTGACATTTACCATATCTCTTTGTATTTTTATATTATATGGTAAATAAACTTACCATAACATTCCAAGAGAACCCCATGTGGTTAATTATTAATATATATAACCTTATCTAAGTCCTTTTTCTGAAGCTTATATTTTTAGGAATATTATATCAATTCATAATATAATATTTGTTTGAAAAACTCAATTATGTCAATTTTGACACTATTTATTAATTGATTTTTTTAAAAACCATAAAAACTTTATTACTTCAAATAAAATTTATTAAACTAACATTAAAATGTAATATTAAGCTATAAAATAAGTGTAATTCATCAGAAGTCTCAATTTACATTTATTTGGATATTTATAATATCAATACTTTTAATTTTTCATTAATAAGGTAATTACAACATCATCATTGTGTCATAAATAAATTAAATTATTTAATGTCTGAAAATTATAAATAAAATACAATTATTTACGGAATAGTTTTATCTTTCTAATTAATCTGTATAGTTTAATTTATATTGTGTGTAACCCTATATTAAAAATGGTTTAGTTATTAAACTTTGAATTTATCTCTTTTAACTTTTCTTTAAATAAAATAACAATAAATGTACAAATCTAATCCAAGTGGACCAAAAAGGTTCATATTATATTTATAAGTTTGTTTTTGGTCAAATTATACTTATAAAATATAATTAGGACATGTGTTAGGGCAATTATGATATCATTTTTATCCATAATTATCCTATTTACTTTTAACCGTGGTAAATAAAATTCAAAAGTTTCTATTCACCAAAAATATTTTTCATCTTATTGAACCACATTTAACTTAATGATATTAAACCTAATATAATTTTGATATTAAAAATTGAAAAATTAATTCTATTTTAACAAATTCAAAACATAGAAGTTTCATTAATTAATTTAAAATAAATTCTCGTTGTCAAAACTGAAAAGCGTGTTTTTAAAAAGTAATAACTATCAAAAGCTTAACATGTGTTTGTGTCAAATTTAAATGTGAAATTACTTATAATGACCTAAATTGTATTAAATGATAAAAATATAATCTAATTATACTTTCAAACAATTCAAATACCAAATTTAACACTATAAATTATTTCTATTAATAAGGTTTTTTTCAATTAAAATTTAGTAATTTTCGGTATTCATAAAAATATAGAAGTTATCAAAAAAGTACCTAAAATTTATCCAAAATAAATTTTTATACCCCAATTATAAATAAGAATTTAATTTAATTAAATTTAATATATAAAAGTGTCAAATATTGGTTTAAAAAAGGGTTTTCCATTAGAAGGAGGTAAAATTTCATTTTTTTCAAAAATACTTCTCTTATCTGAAAAAATTGAATTTGTTCTTATATTATGTCTAAGAAACACATAATATGAATTTTAAAATTATATTGAGTATATAAATTAAAATTTTAGTTAATAATATTCATAACTACTTTTTGAACGGCTAGTTTGGTAAGTCGTGGTGCGCTCGAACTCAGTGATGCGTGTAGCCCAAGCTATTTAATTACTTTAATGAAAATAACTTACTACAAAATCCTGGGGTGTTACATTTGGGTCCAATTAAAGGAAATATTGAGAAGTTATGGCCCAAATACTCAAGTAGTGTCCAATATGGAGAGTCTTTCCTAACTTCGATTCTATGGATAATTTACACAAAAAATATGCATAATACATCTTAGATGATCTCAATTTAATATATGTACCATTAAGTGAATAATTAAGTTACATAAATTCATGTTCAAATGACCCACCAAGAAATATTTATGATTAAAATACTATACTATAATTTTAATGGGTAAAACTATAATTTTCATCAAACATGAAAATTAATGATCTAATCCAAAAGATTCTATAAATAAAAATATTTAACATAATGTGAGGAAACTAGGTCATTTATAATAAATAAAATACTAAATAATTTTTTTTATAGTAACTCATACACACATACCCTTTTCCACTCATGGAAAAAGTCACATTTCATGTATTCTAAAAAATTATGACCAGATATACATGTTCATATTCCCAAATCCACTGTGGAAATATAGGAAATGTAATAATCCCATAAAGATTCAATTTAAATAAATTTTATATTCAACATCTCATAAATTTTATCAAAACAAATTTAATTGAGATTAATGAAACTAATCATATAAAAACAAGGAATGGTTTTACAATGCCACTAATTCCCTATGTGTGTGTATGGTAGCCATTTAAAGCTCATATCTCCACCCTTTATTGAATATATTCAGGTAAAGTAATTGTTTTCTTATATGGTTTAATACCAGTAAAACTATTCTATATTCATTTCTAATAAAATTTCAAGACCCACTATTTTATTAATTCTAAAAAGTCAAACCTAAATCTCTTGACCTAGATATACCGACATGTTATGCATTTCATCACACACCTCCTTATAAAGATAATAATTTTTTGTATTTTTTTAATCCTTGAAGGTGTAAAACTATTGGATATCATGTACAAATTCATAGGAAAATTTGGTATAGTAATGAAACTGATCTGAAGAGAAATGAACATATATATCCACCATTAAAATAAGATGAATTATTTTTATCTAACATGGAAATACCTTTAGTTGAGTATGAAAAATTTCACAAGTCATGGTTGTGTGATTTTTTTGGAGAAATCAATAAAAAATATTACCATGAAAAAATATCCCAAATAATGGTGTCAAAATCTAAATATTTTTATAATGTCACAAACAATCATATCATTGAAAACATCTATTTCTATGAAAATAAACCTTTTATGATGAAATTTTACTGTTTCTTATCATTCTACCAATTAATTTTAAAAAAAATCATTTTCCAAATGTTCCACATGTAATTTATCGTGTTACATGATTTATTTTATTATTATTATTATTATTTTATTTTTATTTGAAAATATAGCAGAAAACAAACACAAAACACACAAATGAAAATCAAAAATAAATACCCCAAAATGTTTTCCCCTCCCCCACACATAAAATATTTCATTTTCCAGAATGTATAGTTATGAGATTACATGAACATATGAAATATATAATTTTCAATAGGATATATAATATAAAATTTAAAGGGTTAGGAACAACCTGATATTATCATGTGATGATGGGGTCACGCAGTGTGATGAAATCAAATGCATGGGTGGAAAGTCCCTGAATGCATTACTTCAAACACTTACCCTTGAATGTAAAGATCCCTCTTATTTCTTATTGTATGATCTCCACTACACTATATGGAAGAACATTAGATACAAAACAAGGACCTAACCATCTATATTGAAACTTACCAAACATTAACTTTGATAATTAACTTTAGAGTAGTACTTTATCTCCTATATGAAACTCTCTTTTATAGGTCATTATATCATTAGAAACTTTGGTTATTTCCTTATAGAGTCTTGATTTCTCATATAATGGAAATATTATATCCTTAATATCTTGAATTTATACCTTCCATTCAATTCCATCTTGGAAAAAATATATGTTACATTTCTTTATAGCCCAAAATTCCTGATGCTCGGCCTCTATGGGAAGATGCCATGATTTTACAAAATAAATCCAGTAAGGGGAAATACTAATGGGGGTTTTTAATTTCATCCTATCATTCCATATAACATCATCCATGATTTTTTACCAATACTTCCTATTATGTAGCATATTTTTCTCCAAAATAGATTTTAACACCTGATTTGAAACCTCAACCTAACCATTTGTTTTAGGATGGTGTGGTGTTGATGTTTTGGGTTTCACCCCATACTTTTTAAGGAGTTATTATAAGTTTTAGTTTCAAAAGTGTGTTCCCTAGTCACCGATGATATAATTTCATACTTGAAACCATGTTAAGGGTATCATGATCCAACATGTGAGAGGTCCTACTCATGTGGTCGTCCACTAAGTTTTATGAACACTTCTTATCCCCTATATGGATGTAAAACTCTTAAAGAAGGATAATAAAATAAATAATTAATGGAACTACAGATTCCAAACATGGAATCCATTTTTCAAATATCAAAACATCTAAGTTGCAGAAATTAATTTAAAATTAATCCCGTTGTCAAGAAAACAAGTTTTAAAAGTTAAAACATTGCAAAAGATGCAATATATGTACCTATGAATTCAATGTAAAATTAATAATAACGACATACATTATATTAAATGGTAAAATTATAAAATATTTATACATTAAAATCATTAACTATTATAATTTAACCCTATAAATTATATCAATGAAAAAAGTGGTTTTTAAATAAAATTTATTGTATATTTAGTATTCATCAAAATATGAATGTTTTCAGAAAAATATCAAAAATAATATCCATAGTAAATTTTTATATCTCGATTAAAAATAACATGTTTATTCTTTCATGTAAAAATTATTATTGTGTCAAAATCATAATTTAAAATGGGTTCTCCATTCAAAGGTGTCAAATTAACCTCTTTCAAAAAATACATCCAAGAGGATTTTATTCATAACCTATGACTAAAATATCCATTCAATGAATGTAAACATATTTTATTATGTATATAACACCCACACATAGATTATTAATTTCATCACCAAAATTAATTCAATCTAAAATAAAAATATCTAATTGATTTATATTTTTCATAACGAATTTCCACATGTTAGTTATAATTATTCCTGCTAACCTAACGGCTAGGATATAACGATAATTTTATAATAAGGGAATCTAATGATTCATTTAAACTCAATATTGCGTGAAAATAAATCTTCTAAAGAATAAAAATTATTTAAAGGAAATATTTCATCAAAACATACGACTATTAACTTCTATCCCCCCTTAAACTGAATTTCACCCTTGAAATTCGTCACTTAGAAACAAACAGATGATGATACTTCTTCCTCATCATATCTTCAATATCACATGTAGCTTCATCAAATTGGTGGTCTTGTTTTTTAGAATTTTTCATTATGATCAAGAATCTATATCATTTGTTCTTCATAAGAAAGATCTTAATCTAGTGGTATGACTTCTGAGCTTAGTACATGTGAAGGATCGAGTATGTACTTTCTTAGGAGAGATAAATGGAACACATCATGAACTTGAGAGAGATTTGGTGGATTCTATAATCAGTAATCTACTTTCCCAACACAGAATAGTATTTCCAAAGGACTAATATACCTAGGGATCATCTTTCCCATCTTTCCAAATCTCATTACTCTTTTTTCAGGGAGATATTCGTAAAAACACTTTACCACCCACATCAAACTCTATGTATTTTTTAGTTATCAGCATAAATGTTTTGTCGACTCTGAGCTGCTCTGATGTGTTGTTGAATAGATCTGACCTTTTCTCCCATTTTATCAACATGATCAGGTCCTAATATCTTTCTTTAACAAACTTCATCCTATCAAGTTGGAGTTTTGAACTTCTTTCCATATAGGGCTTCATATAGAGCCATCTAAATATTAGAGTGAAAGCTATTATTTTAATAAAATTCCTCCAATGATTGGTGTTGATCCCAACCACATTTTAAATTCATATAGAAATCTCTCAACATACCTTCCAAATTTTGAATTTTCCTCTCAGACTCACTGTCTATTTGAGGGTGATAAGCAGTGCTAAAACATAACTCTGTATGCAGAGAATGTTGAAGAATTCACCATAACTTTGTGGTAAACCTCAGATCCTGATCAAATATAATGGAAATTGGTACCCAATGAAATATTACCACATCATTTATATATATCCTGGTATGTTGATCGTGAGATAAATCCTCTCTAATGGATATGAAGTGTGATGACTTCGTAAGATGATAAGCTATAACCTAGATATCATTATTGCCTTCGGATGTTTTGGGAAGTCTGATGGCAAAGTCCATAGTTATTTTTTCACATTTACATTCTTGTATGGGTAATGGTTGTAACAACCTCTTATAATTCTATCTCACAGCCTTAACTTACTGACATACTAAACATCGAGAGACATATTCAGTGGAATCTCTTGACATTCCATCCCACCATAAGTTCTCTATCAGGCCCCTATACATCTTTGTGATTCTAGGGTGAACATAGAATGAATAACTATGAGCCTTATCCAATAGATAATTCTTTAATTTTGGTGTGGTAGGAATACAAATCCGGTTCCTGAAACTTATTATTTTATCACGATCAAGGTTGAATTTAGGAACATTTCTCACCTTATTTTGTAACTCTACATCTTCCTTCTACACCTCTTTAATCTTTACATGAATAGATGGCTGAAATATTTATCCCCTCCCATTATAAGTTCAATATTTATCCTTTTAAAATCCATAAATATTGGATATTTCATGATCCTCATCATGGATAAGTTAGCATGGTCTTGTCGACTTAATGCATCTCCCACCTTATTTTCTTTCCATGGGTGGTAATGTATTGAGCAGTCATAATCTTTAATCAACTCCAACCAAATTATTTGGTGCATATTCATATCTTTTTGTGTGAATATATACTTTAAAATTCTATGATAAGTATTAATATCCCACCATTCACCTTAAAGATAACACCTCCATTTCATTAATGCAAATATTTTTGCAGCCAACTCCAAATCTTGAGTTGGTTAATTTTTCTCATGGATTTTCAATTATCATGAGGCAGAATCTATACCGATATCATTTTTCATGTGAACACACCCAAGACCCTTCTTGGACGCATCACTATATATCACAAACCTTTCTTCACTACAAGGTAGTGTGAGCACAGGTTCACTGGATAACATTCTCTTTATCTCTTTCAAATTCTATTCACATTCCTCCATCAAAATGAACTTAACTCCCTTTTAAGTCAACTTGGTGAGTGGATTAGATAATCATGAAAAATATTTCACAAAAAATTGATAATATCCAGCCAAACCAATAAATCTTCGGATTTCAGTTACCATTGTTGGTCTCGACCATCTTTTAATAACCTCTATTTTTATGGATCCACAAATATTCCCTCTCTTGAGATTATGTGACCAAAAACTGAAACTTTTGGAAGAAAAAATTCACACTTGAAACATTTGGAGTAATTATTTTCCTTTCTCAGGGTCTTCAATAAAAATCTCAAGTGACCTTCATGCTCTTACTTTATCTTTGAATAGATAATAATATAATATATAAAGACTACCAAAAATTGATCATGATAGTCTCTAAAGTCTCTATTCATTAAGTCCATGAAGTTAGCAGAGGAATTTGTAATACCAAAAGGTATCACTATAAAATCATAGGTGCATACCTTTTATTGAATGTCGTTATTTGTATATCCCCCTTTTTGACCCTTAATTGATGATATCCTAAATGAAGATCAATATTGAAAAAGTATTGAGATCCTCATAGTTGGTAAAATAAGCTATAAATGCATGGTGATGATATTTTTTCTGAATAGTTATCTTGTTAATTTTTCGATAATCAATGCATAGTCTCATTGATATATCTTTCTTCTTAACAAATAGAATAGGTTTTCCTAAAGGTTACACACTAGGGCGTGTGAATCCTTTATCAATATTCTCTTGGAGTTGCTTCTATAATTTCTTCAACTCAATTAGGGCCATTCAATAATGTGTCTTTGAAATAAAAATAGCACCCAGTTTGAGTTCTATTGAACACTTGACATCACGCTTTGGTGGAAGACCTAGAAATTCCTCTAAAAAGATATCCTCAAACTACTGTAAAATGGGGGTATTCTTAATCTTTAGTTTCTCCCCAACCATTTGATACAAATAAAATTCATTTATTAGAATCAAGACCCATAAGATGGAAGAAATTTTCACTGGAAGGTTATATTTGTCCTTGCACTAAGAGATGATCATAGATTGCTCTGGAGTATAAAATGTGACTTCCCTTATTTGAAAATTTATATGAGATCAATATAAAGAAATCCAATATATGCCATGAATCACATAAAATTACACTATAGGAAGTATCGCAAGATTTTCTGGAAGAACTTTCCCAAAAACAACAACTGAAGAAGAATTATAAACTTTTGATGTGGCTATTGTGCCGTTTGGAGTTTTCACAACTAACTCAACATCAAATTGTTTATTTAATACAACGATACCATTAGAAAATTCTTTAGAAAAAAAAGTTTGGGTGTATCCCAAATCAAATAAAACATTTTCTACTTTAGAGTAGATGGTAAGTATACCTTTCACCACTTTACTGTCTTACTTCATGTCGCTGATAGTAATTTCATGTGACTTTCCTTTGTCTTTGGCCTTAAGAGTTTTTTTTATGTTGATCATCATCAATGAACATTAGATCAGGGAATTGATTGGCATAATTCACCATTTCCTTTACATTTTAATATTGAAGTGTAGGAGGTACATTCTATGTAGCCTTTTCTTTTTTTGCATCATTATACATCTTTTTCCAATCACTTCCACATTAAATTTCCCAGTGACCTTCTTTTACACACTTAAAACATTTACTAGTCTATTAATGATAATTACTTCCATGTTTCTTTTCACACTTTGAGCATAAAATATCATCTTCTTTTTAGTGTGGTCTTTAGATTTTCTATTTAATTTTATTTTCCTCTACTTATCAAACTCATTAGAATGATGGGTTACTCCAATATTCATCTCAAACTTGAGATCACATTGGAAAATTTCCTCATTGCTATTGAAGTCCCTTATGTATAATTCCCTTCAAAGACTTTGTTTTAAGACACTAAATAATAAATCAATCTTACTTTCAGGTTGGATAATAATTCTAGAAGTGTACCTTAAAAAGCTTGTAAAATTTGATTTGTAGGTACCAAGTGAGTCATCATACATTTTCTTGAGTTCAGGGAACTCCTCCTCTTTCATTGGTCAAAGAATACGAGTAATGTACTTATTGAAAAATTAGTTCTTGAACTCATCCCATTCCATGGAATCAATTTCATATCTTTTCCTCATATTCTTGATAAGAATACACTGTTGATAAACTTCACCGTCCAAAAAATATACTGCTAAGATTACTTTATCATGTTTAGAACATTGTAGAACTGAAAATATCTTTTTAGTGGTACTGATCCATTGTTCATCCACTAATGGATCAGACGACCCACTGAATGAAGGTGGACGCTGTCTCATGAAGGACTCAACAGAATGTTCCTCCCCCTTTTGCTCATTTGGATGTCCTGCATGATGCATATCTTGATAAATTTATGTGAGCATGGCTATAAGATTTTTCATTCCATCTCCCATAACATTTTGTTGCTCAGGGGGGACAATAATTTCATTTCCCGTCACAGTCAACATTAATGCGATTCTTTCAGGTTCCGGCCCTTGACTAAAACCAAAAATCATAGTGTGAGTAACACTAACTATAATAGGAAAACCACGTATTCAAAAATAAAATTTCAACTTAGGAAACTTTAGGATTTATCCTTTGTTATTCATGGTCATTTTTAAAACACTAGGATTTATCCTATACTTAGACATATCCTTATGGTTCTTATTAAGGATATCTCATTCTTGTTTCCAATGCTTAACTATATCTTTCCTCAGATATAAACTATAATGACCCACACATTACATACCATGATATTAATTTAGAATTTAAGTAAATTCATTTCAAAATATAACAAAACCATGTTAGAACCATATACGTATTGTATCTTTCAAAATTGGGAAACATAAACAACTGGTTCAAAAAACTTCTACATTGTATCCGGTTTATTTCTTAGAAACTAGAATGATTTTTGGCATATCTTACTTAATACCCTTCTTCTTGACCAGGGGAAAAGAAACATACAAATGGGTGTTCTCAATTGATCAGTAAGGGTAAATAAAAGAAAATATCGATCATATCATATTCATAAGAACATAACATTTGAAAATATTATCCTGTATATAAAGGACCATAATATCATGTCTTAGGATAAATCATAGAAGTGAAATTTAATCCAAATAGTAATAACATAAGACATGAATTTTTTTTTTCACACACAAATAAGCATAAAAAAATATTTCATATTGGTCAAGGCTCATTTCTAAGACCATCAAAGTAGGCAAAGTCCTTTACTGAATCAATTTATCTCTTCATTCCCGCCCTGTATTACTAAAGCAAATTTACTTTCTATTCTAAAAATGTCTATCTCATGAGATATAAATATTTACCCAATTAATTTTAGGGATATATAGGTCACACCTATCTCATAATGAAACCATTCTTATGTGTTCCACAAAAACATCAAAAAATTTCCTATAGCATAACTAGTGAAATAAATTGGGTTTCTTAAACATCATTCCATCATAACATAATCCATATAAAATATAATTCCATAATTAATATAATAAAATTATATAAATAATATTTATATAAACATAACTCTATTTAAAGAGAATCATCTTAGATGGAAATTTTTTTTTATAAAACACTTGAAAATAATTTTTGAGGAAAATATCCTCCCTTGTTCAAAAACATTTTCTTTTCTCAAAATGCCATGAAATTTTAAAATATAAGAATTTAGTTGAAAATAATCTTGAAATTTTTTAGAGGAAGCTTCATGTAAATAAGATAACATGAAATCATAAAAATCTATTCACGTTGTATAAGTTAAAAAAACATTCTCCATGTACTTTTTCCAAAAAAGTCAAAAAGTACCTCAAATTTAATAACGAAAAAAGATTCCTTTAATACTATTTAAAAAAATTTCATCAAAGGGTAAAATTAAATTTAAAAAATTATATAAGAATACAAATAGTATTACATAATTAGAAAACATGGATACAAATTATAAATATACCCCAAAAAACACTAACGTATAAACAATATCATATAAAAATGAGATTGAAAAATTAACCCTTACCTGAGGTCCGATATGCTTCATATGTATCAAAAAATCATGTATAATGATTTAAATAATGTTACTGATTTATTCCAGAATCATAATAATTTTTATGATAACATTTACGATTATATTTTCATCCATTTGTTAGTAACCTTTCATTGTTACTCATTATTCGGGTATTAACCAGTTTTTGTTCTTATGTATGTTTTCTCAGATAAGTTCATACTATTATTTTTAGGGTATAGTTATATCATTTAAAAGATGGTATTAGTATAATATATATCATATTTATTCTTTCAATTCATTTATATAATCATATATTAATGAATATTATATATAATGAATCATATCGCATCGTAGAGATAGTAAGACATATGTACGTACGAGCGACGATATCGTTCCCATAATCACATAATGGGATTGAATTGGATGGCTTATAGTATCTAAGAATTATTATCATGTTATATTAATCATATATAGTTATTATTTCTACCATTATACCCATCCAAATAAGGTGATGGTGAAAAAAAGATTACACCACAGTGTGGAGATGGTAAGTCGTACGTACGCACACGCGGTGATTTCATTTTTTGTAGGATGGATAGATGTAATGCCCAGAGCCTAGTTACCCAGAGTCAGTGCATTATTTTAATACATTGGCAGGATTACAAGGAATCAAGTCCCGAAGGACCGATCAGTTTAGAAGTCTTAGAAAATATATTACACACATAAACATTTCACTGCATTATAAAATGAAAAAAAACAACAACATTGTCTCCATTGACCACATTCATATCCCTTTGACTATCCCTGCAAGTCAGCCATAATATACTTCTTCACAACGTAGGACAAATAAAACATAGAAAGGGGTGAGCTCAGATGCTTAGTGAGGATAACAATATAACAGAAACATTCATAAATAAACATAAACATTTAAGGAAATGTGTAAAACTAAAACAAAAGTCTTTTAATATTAAAATTCAACATAATATGAAAAAGATAAGTCAAATAATTCCATTTACTTATTCACATGGATATTCTAATAGTCAAATAATCACATGTAATATCAATAGCTAATTTCGTAATGATGGAATGCATAATGCCAGACTTCATAACCACAAAGTCAAGGCCTTGTGCCAAGAATACAAATAAGATTTTATCAAGGCATTATTCCAAAACACTAGTTTTTCTCATGAGACCTACCGATGGATCTAGGAGCTATAACGGGCTCCACCCATCACTTGCTAAGTCCAATGCATTCCTCATATGAAAATATTTAAACATAACATAAAAATTTGTATTAAAACTAGAATACGAAATGTCAATATTTTATCCATAAACCATGAATGGTATTAAAATAAAATATCCACAGTCAAACATATCACAAAACCTTCAATACAATATCGAATATTTTTATGATAATAAATCAACCCCGATCAAGAATAATATTCTATAAAGGATGTTGACATAGTTGAAAATGGCCAGTAAAGATATTTGAGAGAAATATCCATTTTTCATGAAATCATTTAAAATTCCTATAAAGGAAGTAATTTAAAAGATATATTTGAATCAAAGTGTCCCATACCACTTTGAAACTTTTGAAAGGAATTAAAATTTTAAGACATTCATGTTCATATAAATAAATCCTTAAAACCATTTTGATAACATGGACATTAATGAGAAATGGTTAGAAGAATAAATCTTTAAAACATTTAAAATGATGTTTTAGTAAAAAATACCTTAAAAAATCCATTTGAAAACACTTTTATGAAACATTTACATGGATAATAAATATTTCCTAGTAGATACTAACGTAAAAACAACCTCAAATAATAAAGGGATTATCAAATTAACCCTTACCTTGTACTTTTTCTTGGTCAAGGGTATGTTAACATACTGTATAATAGTTAAATAATTGTTATTAATTATTACAAGAATCATATACATAAATATAATATTAGATATAGTCTTCCAATATTTCTTTGTTAATAATATTTTAATAGTATCATCGTTTCAGGTGTTAACTGATCCATTTTCCATTATATGCTTGGTTAAGTAAGACATGTTTGTTATGGATATGATGTATTTGATTCATATCCATAAATATATTATGTTCTTATACATTATTTTTAATCATAAAATTAAAATTACTCTTGCATGATTACAATCGGGAATGAATCTCATTACGTTCGTGGAGATGGTAATCCATATGTACGCATGAGTGACAATATCCTTATATTGATGGTGAAATCATATGTAATGGGATGGTATATCATATATAAAAAATAATTAACATGTTATATTTATTGTTTAAATTATTTACACTCATTATTATACCCATCCAAATAATGACGTTTTTGAATAACAAACTACACCACGACGTGGAGATGGTAAGTCGTACGTACGCACGTATGGTGAATTTGTCATATATAGGATGGATAGAATAAGGAATATCATTGTACCATATTTATAATAACATCACAGTACGTAGAAGTTACTTGAGTTATTATTTTGTAATGAAAACAACAAAGAAAGAAGAAGTGTAAGAAGAAAAGAACTTGAAAGAGTGTGGTGAAATTATTACCTCTTCTTCAGGTGCTTTCATTTGAGTTGATCAAAAGGGATCCTTAAGTCGGATTTCTGCTCAAAGTCCTATAGGTTGAAGGGACGATAGTTGAGAAAATATGTGGGCAGGGGTTGGCCGAGCCAAATGGATTTGGAGGTGTGAAATTAAGAGAAGGGAAGTGCCTTTTTATAAGAGGGGTGAGGGTCACTTTAGGAAAAGATTAAAATATTAATTTATTATACAATAATATTCGGTTTATAATGAATTCAAATGAATTAATTTTTAGACTTAGGTAGTTATGGGTCTAAATAATCTCAAATAATAGGTTTTAGACAAGTTTAGGTTACCATTTTAACCTTATCTTTTAGATTAAACTCTTAGTTAAATAGTTTAACTTTTACTGTGTCTTCTTGTATTCTTACACTCTATGGTTAATAAACTTACTCTAAAATTCAAAGAGAACCTAAATTGGTTCATTAATAACATATATAATATTATTTTATCCCTTTGTCCTAAACTTATATTTTTAGGAATATTATATCAACCAATAATATAGTATTTAAAAAAAACTAATTTATGTCAATTTTGACACTATTTGCTTTTTTTTGAAAGTCATAACAACCTTATAATTTCAAAAAAATAAATTATCTAATCAAACCTAACATTTCATATTAACCTATACAATTAGTATAATTGCTCAGAAAACTCAATTTACATTTATTTGGATATTTATAGTATCAATTATTTTAATATTTCACTAATAATGTAATTTCCGAATCATCATTGTGTCATAAATAAATTAAATTATATAATTTATAAAAATTATAAATAAAATACTATTATGTAGTAAATCTTTTTATATTTCTAATAAATATTTATAGTCTAATTTATATTGTGTTTGACCCTATATAAAAAATTGTTCAGTTATTAAACTTTGAATTTAACACTTTTAACTCTTCTTTAAATAAAATAATAATAAATTTCCTAATCCTATACAAATGGACCAAAAAGGATCATATTTTATTCCTAAGGTTGTTTTTAGTTGAATTTAATTTATCTAATATAATTAGTATATGTGTTAGGGTAATTATAATATCATTTTTACCCTTAATTACCCAATTTACTTTTAACTGCAGTAAATAACAGTCAAAAGTTACTATTCACCAAAAATTATTTTCATCGTATTGAACCAAATTTTACATAATGATGTCAACTTTGTCTCTAGGATTTTTTGAATTCAACTTAAAGAAACAGTAAAATTATTTTTTATGCAAATTTGCAAATGCTCTAAGGAGGTGGGAAAAAACGTTAAAAAGTTCAATAAAATTTTATACAGCTAATTTTATCATAAAATAACTCCAATTAATTACATTAAACTTATATAGGTATTATATATATATATTGACTTAAAATAAATTTAAATAAAATAAATGATTAATTAAATAAAAAGTCTGTTTTAAATAAAAACACAGTGTTTTTCACTATTCATCAAAAATTGAATTTTTTTTGAAAAATAACAGATATTTAACCTAAGATAATTTTGATATTCTGAATTAAACAATGAAGTCAATTTTACAAAATTAAAAACATATTATTTTCATTTATTAATTTAAAATTACTTCCCTTTGTCAAACCCAAAAAGCGGGTTTTAAAAAAAGTAAAAACTATTAAAAGATTGACATGCTTTTATGTAAAATTTAAATTTGAAATTACATATAATGGCCTAAATTGTATTAAATGATAAAAATATAATATAATTATACTTAAAAACCATTCAAATTCGTAATTTAACACTATTAAATATTTCTATATAAAAATTTGTTTTCAATTAAAACATAGTATTTTTCACTATTCACCAAAATATAAAAGTTATCAAAAAAGTACCGAAAATTTTTCCAAAATAAATTTTTATGTCCCACTTCTAAATAAGAAGTTTATTTTTTCAAATTTAATATTAATGTTTCAAGAAAATAGTTTGTTTCATGAGACTTACCGATGCATTGAGGAGTAATAGCAGGCTCTAGCCGTCACTTACTAAGTCTAATGCATTCCTCATATGAAAAGGTTTAAACATAACATAAACATTTGTATTAAGACTAGAATATGAAATGTCAATACTTTATCCATAAACCCTGAATGGTATAAAAATAACACATCCACATTCAAACATATCACAAAACCTTCAATACAATATAGAAGATTTGTATCCTAATATATCAACCTCGGTAAAGAATAATATCCCGTAAAAGATGTTTAAATAGTTGAAAATGATCAGTAAAAATATTTGAGAGAAATATTCATTTTCATGAAATCATTAAAAATTAATATAATGTAAGTCATTTAAAATATATCTTTTAATCAAAGTGTATCATACCACTTTGAATCTTTTGAAAGGAATTAACATTTTAAAACATTCATGTCCATAAAAATAAATTTTTAAAACCATTTTGAAAACATGGACATTAATGAGAAAGGTTTAGAAGAATAAATTTTTAAACATTTAAAAAGACGTTTTAGTAAAAATTCCCTTATAAATAATCCATTTGAAAACACTTTTACAAAACATGGACATGGAGAATAAATATGTCATAGTAGATACTTATGTAAAAACAACCTCAGACAAAAAAGAGATTGTTAAATTGACCCTTAACTTTTCCTTTTCTTTGTTTGAGGGTATGTTAACCTCCTATATTATAGTTAAATCATTGTTATTAAATTATACAAGAATCATATACATGAATATGATATCATATATGATCTTCCAATATTTATTTGTTAATAATATATTAGTAGTATCATCATTTCAGGTATTAATTGATTCGTTTTCCTTTATATGCTTGGTTACGTAAGACATGTATGTTATGGTTAGGATTTATTTGATTTATATAAAAAATTATATTATTTTATTAAACATTATTTTTAATCATAAAATAAAAATTACTCTTGAATTATTATGATGGCGAATGAATCTCATCACATTTGTAGAGATGGTAATCCGTACGTATGCACGAGCAACAATATCATTATATTGATGGTGAAATCAAATGTAATTGGATGTTATATCATATATACATAATCATTAACATGTTATATTTATTATTTACAATAGTTATACTCATTATTATATGCATCCAAATAATTAAGTCTTTGAAGAACAAACTACACCACAACGTGGAGACGATAAGTCGTACGTACGTATGTATAGTGACTTTATCATTTATAGGACTGATAGAATAACAAATATGGTTATACCATATTTATAATAAAATCATAGTATATAGAAGGTACAAGAGTTATTATTTTGGTATGGAAACAACAAAAGAAGAGGAAGTGGAAGAAGAAAAGAACATGAAAGAGGGTGGTGAAATTATTACCTCTTCTTTGGGTGTTTCCTTTTGAGTTGATTAAAATGGATTGATAGGTTGGATTTATGATCAAAGTAAGGCCTCTATGTTGAAAGGTGGATAGTTGAAAAACTATTTTGGCTGGGGTTGGCCGAGCCAAATGGATTTGGAGGTGTAAAATTAAGACAAGGGGAAGTGCCCTTTTATAAGAGGGGTGATGGTCACTTTAAGAAAAGATTAAAATATTTAATTATTATACAATCATATTCAGTTTATAATGGCTCCAAATGAATTTATTTCGAGCCTTATGTGGTTATGGGTTGAAATCCTCTCATCTAATACGTTTTAGAAATTTTTAGGTTACAATTTTAACCTTATCTATTAGATTTATCTCTTAGTTAAATAGTTTAACTTTTACTGTGACTTCTTGCATTCTTACACTATATGGTTAATAAACTTATTATAAACATCCAAGAGAACCTCAAGTGGTTCATTAATTAAATATATAGTATTATTTGATCCCTTTGGATGAACCTTAGTGTTTTGGGAATATTATATCATCAAATAATATAGTATTTGTTTTAAAAACAAATTTATGTCAATTTTGACAATATTGGGTATTTTGTTTTTTTAAAAGTCATAACAACCTGATCACATCAAAAAAATTATCTAAAAAACCATAACATGTCATATTAAACTATAAAATTAGTTCAATTCATCATAAGTCTCAATTTACATTTTTTTGGAAATTGAAAATATCAGTTATTTTAATATTTCATTAATAAGGTAATTACTGCATCATCATTATGTCATAAATAAATTAAATTATTAAATGTATAGAAATTTTAAATAAAATAAGAATATGTAGGAAATAGTTTTTGGATTTATAATGAATATTTATAGTCAAATTTATATTGTGTGTAACCCTATATAAAAAAATGGTTTAGTTATTAAGTTTTGAATTTAACACTTTTAATTCTTCTTTAAATAAAATAATAATAAATGTCCTAATCTAATCCAAGTGAACCAAAGAGGATCATTTTTTAATCTTAAGGTTGTTTTTGGTCTAATTACACTTATCCAATAGAATTAGGATATGTGTTAGGGTAATTATAATATAAGTTTTACCCTTAATCACCCTATTTACTTTTAACCACGATAAATAAAAGTCCCAAGTTACTATTCACCAAAACTTATTTTCATCTTATTAAACCACATTTTACATAATTATGTTATCCATATCTCTTGGATTTTTAAAATTCAACTCATAGAAGCGGTAAAATTATGTTCTCTGCAAATTTGCAAATGCTCCTAGAAGGTGGGTAAAAAAGCGTTAAAAAGTTCAATAAAATTTTATACATATAATTTTATTATAAAAATACTACAATGAGTTAAATTGAACTTATATAGGTATTATATATCTATTTTGACTTAAAATATATTTAAATAAATAAATAATTATTCAAATAAAAATTCAGTTTTAAATATTAATGCAGTGTTTTTCACTATTCATCAAAAAATGAAATTATTTAGAAAAATACAAAAACATTACCCTAAGTTAATTTTGATATTATGAATTAAAAAATGAAGTCCATTTTACCAAATTAAAAACATAGAATTTATATTTATTAATTTATAATTAATTTCTGTTATCAAAACCAAAAAGCAGGTTTTTAAAAATTAAAAACTATCAAACGATTGTCACGTTTTTAGGTCAAATTTAAATGTAAAATTTATATAATGACCTAAATTTTATTAAATTATTAAAATAAAATCTAATTATACTTAAAAACCATTCAAATTGATAATTTAGAACTATAAATTATTTCGATTGAAAAAGTTGTTTTCAATTAAAACATAGTATTTTTCACTATTTATCCAAATATAAAAGTGATCAAAAAAGCACCAAAAATTTCTCCAAACTAAATTTTTATGTCCCAATTATAAATAAGAAATTTATTTTGTCAGATTTAATATAAAAGTTTCAGATATTGCATTTAAAAAAATCACCATTATTAGGCCGTAAAATTGCATTTTTGAAAAATAATTCCTTTATCAGAAAATTTGATGTTTCTCTTATATTATGTATAATAAACACATAATATGAGTGTTAAAATTATATAAAATATATATGATTCAAAATTAAGTTAATAATATTCACAACCACTTTTTTAGCGACTAGTTTGGTAAGTTGTGGTGCGTTTGTAGTCGGTGTTGCATGTAGCGCAAGCTATTGAATTACTTTAATGAGATTACATACTATAAAATCTTGGGGTGTTACAATAGAAGGTTAAATAGGGTTGTTTCATATTTATAATAGCATATCCATATATAAGTCATACTAATGTTATTACTTTATAATTAAACAACTAATTAAGAATAAGTAGAATAGGAAAGAAATTTGAATAAATCGCTAGAAGAGATTACCCCTTCCTCGACGTGCCTCATTTACATTTATTATTAGGGCACTAATATGGTCTTTTGAGAAGACCATAACCTCTAGAATTTAACTAGGGATGTTTATAATAGAAATTAGTAGGTTTTGGTCTTGCTTGAAGGATCAAAATAGAGCGAAGTAAAGATGGAAGAGGTGCCCTTTTATAAGCGAGGAGAGGGGAACTTTAGGAAAGTCTCAAAAATATTAATTTATAATAAAATCAAAACCTACACAAAAACATTCAAAGTTTCCCAAATCCGAATATGAGATAATACAAGGTTGTTATCTCATCAACCAATAAATTTTGTACAGCTTATTTTGTCAATTGAAACTTATCTTTTTAATTGACACTTAGTTATTCTATTAAATTTTAATTTTGATAATAAAATTCTAGATATTTAATGGTAATGAATATTTACTTATGTGGTATTAATTTCCCATAAATGGATAAGTTCTTCTATTTTCATCCTTATAATTATAACTTTGTAATTTTTAAATATTTTTTATGGTTATTATATAATTTAATAAAATGGCATGTTTATAAAATGTCAATAGTATCAATTTTGACATTGTTCATTTATAAGAATTTAAATAAAATTAAAAATGAAGATAAATTAGAACCAAAATATTTAATACACTCCTATATTGTCATTTTCACCTATAAAATTCATGGATCAAATTAATTAGTTAATATCATATATCTTTTAATATTTTTAAAACCATTTATTTGATATTTCTATTAATAAAATAATTTCTACATCACTATTACATCATCATTGGTCGTATTTATTTAATATCTAAAAATTATAAATGAATTTCTATGGTTTATTTAATTATATTATATTTCTAGAGACTATATATAGTGGATTTTATCTTCTAGTTATCCATATATTAAAATTAATATAGTTATATAAAATTAGATTGTGACATTTTGTCAATTTCATTAGTTTTTATTACATTCATGTCATTTTTATAGGTAAGTGGCCATAAAGTGATTTAATTTAGAATAAAAGATGATAAGGGTCGAATATATTCATACAATATGATTTTTACAGGTGTTATGGTAATTTTATAATACAATATTTATGCTTTCCCGATTTACCTTTAACTATGGTAATAAAAATAATTACCAAAGTCACTATTCATAATGCCCAAAAATAAAATTAGCCTATTAACATAATTTAAACCTTCAGATTCCAAATATGAAATCCATTTTTCAAAATTCAATACATAGAAGTTTCAACAAATAATTTAAAATTAATCCTGTTGTTGAGAAAACAAGTTTTAAAACATAATATATTGCAAAAGATTGAAATGTTTTTACCTATAATTTCAATGTTAAATTAATTCTAATGACATAAATTATATTAAAAGGTAAAAATATATTCTATTTATACTTTAAAACCATTAAATAGTATAATTTACCCATATAAATTATATTGATGAAAAAGTTGTTTTTAATTAAAATTTAGCACATTTTTACTATTCATCAAAATATGAAAGTTTTTACAAAAATATCAAAAAAAAAAAAATTTAAATTTTTATATCCTTATTAAAAATAATATTATTATGTTTTCATATAAAAATTATTAATTTGTTAAAATCTTAATTTAAAATGTGTTCACCATTCAAAAGTGTAAAATTAACCTTTAAAAAAATATCAAATAAGGTTTTATTCATTACCTATGATTAAAATATACTTTGAATATATATCAAAAATATTTTATTTAGTATATAACACACACATATATATTATTCATTTAGTTACCAAAAGTAATTCAATCTAAAATAAAAATATCTAATTGATTTACATTTTTCATAATTCATTTTCATAAGATAGATATAATTATTCCAGCTAAACTAATGATTATACTGTAATGGTAATTTTATAATAAGGTAATATCATGGTTTGTTTAAACTCATGATTTCCTGAAACTAAAGATACTAAATATAAAAAATTATTTAAAGAAAATATTTCATAAAATCATCCAGGTGTTACATTGGTTATCCATTTTCAACAATAGTTTGAGGTGCTTAAGTGTTTCTTGAAATGGGAATCCGTAAGTCCAAAGGTCAAGGTAACCAACCATTTTAAGGGGGGATATGGATGAGAGAATATTTATAGGAAATGGGGCTCATGATGCTCAAAGGTGTGCCATAGAGCCAAAAGTGCCTCTGTGATTGGGGGAAGATCTATCAGACTCGCGGAGCAGTCTGTCACTCTTCTTAGCACGGTCATGGATGGTGTTAGACTCACGGGATTACCATAACCTTAATATGCATGGTCATGGTTCCTATTGGATCCCAAAAATGGGATTCATTAAATAGGATCCTTGGAATGATTTTATGCTATCTGATCTTTTATCCTATCATGAACAGTTGTAGTTCTTATCCACCTATCACAGGGCATGTATTTCAGCGCCAAAAAATCCCCCCACCTAAAAATGGGAGATGATGGAAAAGGGGGGGGGGTCACATTCTGATGGTAAATTTCCAAAACCTCTAAGATCATAGAGCTGGTTCAAGTGGAAGGGTGTGCATCCCATGTGGGACTGGATTCACTGTGAATCTCATAGGGAAGCCACGAATCTCAGTCGACTGCACACCTATAAATTGTTTATGGGAGGTAGTTTATCCATACCAGATCTTTGTGAACATGAACCAATATCTCTTTTTGAAATGTTATTCCACCTCAAGAATAAAACTTTGTGAACTGGGTTCTTAAACATTTTATCCTCAATGCTAATTATAAAAAAGGGAATTGAAATGTGTTGTTACTTCACGACTTAAGTTCAGTTCATGGAGGCTCTGTGAACTGGTGCTCCACAAATAGTCTTTGTGATCTATCTCTAGGAACAAGGCATGGGAAATTGACAAAGTCTTGAATCTGATGGCCACTCAAGAAAATTCTTGTGAGGTCGTTGTAGATGTTGTCTAAATGGAAGACGTAATAAACAATATCATGACCAACGAGTATGTTCATATCCATTTGGACTATGAACCACTAGTCAAAATGCACTCTGAAGTGAAGAATGACTACCCCTATGTAAGATACTAAAATTTTATGGCTTTAGTTTGGGAATTATTTCTAGTTCCCACCAGTTAATAGGAAAAAGCCATATTACTGGTTCGGGGGAATACTAGGGCAGTACTAATGTCATTTCGCTACCGATAGCCAGGCTAGAAGGATAAATCTCCTATCACAACGGACTGTCTCTAAAACCATATTAACCCCATAGACTAGAGACCATTGGAGAGAGAGACATCCCCACCACAATATAAGACCATAATCAAGGAAGTCCTAAGAAACCCAGAGAAGGGGTCAATGGATGACTGGGACCTGCACCAGGGAAGAAACGCCAAATACTAATGGGCCTAGGCCTACTGGGTATGTGCATGTTATGAAATATTTGGGGAAGTGCTAAGGTTGGTAGGCCTCTTTGAGTCTCCATTGTCTTCCCAATTCATATATATATAATCTGAATGAGATCATGCTAGAACTTCTACGTAGTTGGTTGTCTGATACCAACACTTTCCATTTTCATCATGAAGAATTCAGAATAAAACTTCAGGACATCCATAACATTAAAGGGATCCCCATCATGGGGGGAATGTATAAATAATTCCTTCTCACAAAGAATTCATGGGAGGATCAGGAGTAGATTACACATAGGGAAAAGGTGTTGCGAGATCTAGTGCCAGGCATGAATGAAGATAAGAAGAAATTATGTAACATCCAATTTAAATAGTGTTTTGACTATTAATTGAACTTCTTGATGGAGGGGCCTTCTAAGGGGGAAGTGGTAGCATGGAAGCAACTAAAAATATCAGACATGTAACACCCCAATATTTTTTCAAATATTTTTTTTAATTAATTTAATCATTTCAATATTTTGCATTTCACACAATATGGATGTCATTATATAAAAAAACAATGTTTGTATTGCATTATAAAAAACAACAAGATAACATTGTACTGCATGAAAAATCATCTTAGCTTGTGGTATACACAACACTGTTTTTTTTTCTTGTGTTACATACAATGTCGAGTTCCTTCGACAGCTTGCATTACACACAAGACTGAGTTTTATCGAAAAATAATATATTATATAGAAAATATTATTTAATATATAGTAAGATAAGACATAGTCATTAAATTAGATGTTATGCATAGTATAAACTAAATTATGAAAATATAAGGTTTATATTATGAATTCATTGGTTATTGATTAATTAGAAATGAAAATATATTCCAAGTGATTATAAAGGAAATAATTTTATTTTTATGCTCTCAAACTCCTTTTTTCTCAATAAATTAAATTACTTATAATTAGTGAATAATATTAATGGAATATATATTTTTTATATTCAACCAAATATTTTTTTATTCTTCCAATATATTTTATAGCCTTAAGATAATAAATAAAACCAATTTCACACATAAAACCCTATATTTTTCGAAGGGGTATTTCTTCCGCCTTTTAATAGCCAAATCAATTTAAATATAAAATTTGACACTATTAAAATTTTTATAGGAAATATTAATCTTATTCATTGAAATTTGGATATAAAAATTTACTTTGTATGAATTTTTCATAATTTTTGGAGAAGCTTTATTTTTGGATGAATAGTGAAAATACTGCTTTTTATTTCAAAACATCATTTTCATCTACTTTATTTATATAGTTAAATTATATTTTAAATTTGTTTTGAAGAACTATTAGTTCAATAATTAATTAATAAATCCAATTAAATTCATTTTACTACATTTCACTTGGAAATTAGATTTAATAATATTTTTAACTTTTGAACGTTTCAATTTAAAACCCACTTCTTCATTGTATATGCTTGATTAGTTTTATATCTAATTTTTAATTTTTTTAAATTTATTTAGATAAAATGGATTTAATATTTATAATCCTAAAGTCAAAAATAGTTTTTAAGGTCAATTTAATATTTTGGGTATAAAATGCCTGCCACGATAATGAAATTATTTACCGAGGTTTAGGTAAAAAAATTAAACATGTTAAAGTTGAAATGGAAAAGACTTAAAATACCTAAAAACTACAAAATTTAAAGGTTTAATGAGGTGTGTATTGACCATATCCAGATTTTAGAATAAAAATGTACATCCTATGTCACTTAATTTAATTCCACCTCAAAATAGATTTCATTAAATATAAAATATTTTTTAATTAATCTCTTAAACCCACCACCCCTAATTTATAAATACCACCCCATTTCGACCAGAAAACCATTTAGATCCTAAAATACCTACCCAAACATCTCCTACCCACTATTAACACCTCCAAGAGCTTCTAGTATCACCAAAATACAAAAATACATGGTCACCAATAGTCTCTCAAGGAGGTGCTATTAAAGAAGTAATTTTCTTAAGGTAACTCTCATAATTTCCTTCCTTTTTCTACTTTATCCTCTCCTCGTTCATACGTAAATGCCTTATAACTCAAAAACCATGTATATATTATAATTTTAACTTTCTAATCGAATATATCACATATATTTCATTTATCATCTCTTATTTTTCATAGAAATGAAATTATTGTCCATGTAATGCCAGTTAATCACCTCTGTGAATAATTTTTTTATTCCTCTTCCATTAACACCTTAATGGATGGTCTTGGAACTATTTTATAATTAACTAATATTTTAATCTGTATATTATAACCTATTTAATATTATAAAAATTTTATATTAAACAAATCTTCATGCTTTCCATATTGTGGATATATGATTACTTCGTTGTGGACTATCGCCTCCTCAAAGCGACGTGATTCGTTCACACTTCACATGGAATGTATGAATTATTTCTATTCTAAATATATATGATATAAATTATGTATTCAAGATACTTTAATGATATTATATTTATACATACACGAATATACATACATGACATTTTATTTTGTTCTTTCAATATGAAAAGAAAACGAAAATAGTGTTCATGCGTACATATGACCTATCATATCCATAAATGGTGTTTTTCATTTATAGTTAATGATTATTATATTTACTTATATATTGAATATATAAGAAATTTATATCATGTTTTATATTCTTTAAATAATTAAATCTGGAAAATTAAGAACAAAAAGTCAAAACACGTATGATTAACAAAAAAATATCACCTGAAACAAAACTTAAACAAGGTATTAAAAATAAATGGGTAATATAATGTATAAATTAAATAATATATGAATATGGTTTTATGATAGTTGAATAATAAAATTATACATATTATACTGGAGTTTGGGACATGTTTTATGAAATTTTAATGTGAGGTAAGGTAATTTTGTAACACATTTTAATTCTGTTAGATACATGCCTTATTTGTAACGAACCAAACTTTTGTTAATGAAAATTCCTCTTGATCTAATTAAATGTCTCATTATGTAAAATGGTTATATGAAATATGAACTTCCTTGTTTTTATGGTTTTGGATTTCAAAATACTGTTATGAATTGTTACTGTTGCTAATATAGCTTTTGAATAGTGATCACATGGTTTGTATAAATATAGGGATTTAACAAATCCAATTTACTTAGAAAAAGGAAGTGATGGCCTAATCTTGAAGAATATTGCCATAAAAAGCCCCTTTTTAGAGCTCATAATGGAGGAGGTTTCATTGGGATTCTCTCTTTACCAATCCCAATCTGAGCTTCAACACGTTAAGCTCGAACAAAACCACCTATGGGAGAAATGGAAGTGGATAGAGATTACCACCCGAGCGATGTTATCCGAGCCACCCCAAGAGTCTGTCACAATCGCACACCTCACCCTTCTATTATATGTAGTTTTTATAATGGGTTTTGTAACAAGAGATTATCACTATGATTATCTGTATTATTATTTTTATATAATAATGAATAGACATTCATTTTATTATAGTTATGTTATAAATAGTGTTTAAAACACAAATAGTATTTTTAGTTAAAATTCAATTATGAAATCTATTTTGATGAATTAATGGATTTTTTAATTAAATAATATTTTAATAAAATTTTACTAAAATTTTTATTATTATAAAATATAAATGATCGTATAATTTTTAGGAAAACAATTGTAATTTTTATTAAGGTTTGAAAGCTGTTTTTTTCAAAACCCATGGATTTCTGATAGATGTCAATTTTTATTTTAAAAGTAAAAATAAAAATATTTAGAAAAATATTTAGATAAAATGAATATTATTTGTTTAATTAGTACATCAAAATTATCCAATGGTGATTTTTTCATAATTTTATGGTACAATTAATTTTTTGGGTAAACAATTAAATATCCTTTAATCGTAGAATGTGTTTTATGGCATCATAATGACCCAATAGTAATGTAATAAAATAATATAAGTGGGTTGTTCTAAAAACATATGTTTTACCATTAAAATAATGTGATTTTAGGATTATTTTATTTGTTTTACAAAGCCTTAGTGGACCCTCCAAGACTTATAAAACATTTTATCTTTTTAAAATGATTCCCTTGAGAGTGTGACTCAACTTCACATAATCAAGACTAATATTTTATGAATTTATTCCATTTTAAATATAAAATATTGTTTTAAACTCCATGTTGGAAAAGCAACATGGGAAAAACCATGGTATGGTTTGTGGTTTTGATTAGTTTATTGTGTAGGTTCCAAAACATAAATAATAAATAATTCCCTATTTTTCCCTATATAAACCCCGCAAGCTCCCACTTCATCTTCACTCAAAGACCTTGGATATTGACAAAACACTTCCCTCCTCTCTATATAATACTCCCAAGGTGCTTCAAGCTCAAAATAACCCTCTCTCAAGCCCCTCCCAAGCCGTTGGGATCACACTTCCAAGTAAGGGATTTCTTCTGTTCTCATTTTTGTCTCAATTTCATTTTGTTGTTATACCCTTTTATTTTCAATTGAAAATGTTGGGGTATGATTTTTAACCTCCCATAAAATTTCATACTTATGTTTTAATTATGATATACCCCTTTCTCTCTCATTAATTCCCCCCATGTACACCCTTTACAATTCCAAAATTCCATAAGGGATTCCTTCCTTTCTCATTTTATCTAAGTTAATTAATATTGTTATTCCCTTTTATTTACAATTTTAAATGTTAGGTAATGGTTTCAAACCTCCCTCATACTACAATATTTATGTTTGAATGATTATAGAACCATTTATCTTTCATTAATTTCTTCCGTGTACACCTTTTACCAGGATGAAATTCCATAAGAAATTTCTCCTCATTTTCATTCAAGAAATTCTTTTGTATTATGAATCTAAATTCCATTAATTTTTTTTGGGAAATGTATCTATATTACCCTTTTAATTTCCATTTCATGTAAATATTATGAGACACCCCTTTATCTCTCATCAAACATTTTTTATACATTCTTATGTCACACTGTTATGCTGTCAAAATTACACTACGATTTTCCAAACCAAAGTCATTATGTAGTGAATACCATGCCCATTTCTCTATCAAGGGTATTCACCTTTATGAAAATTTATTTATTTATTATATAGTTTTAGGTATTAATTCCATGTTCCTTTATCTTGTAATAAACTATGATGTTTAATTAATCCATGTTATATGATCAATGTGGAACACTTACGCATGAAATGAAATGATTAAGAAGGGTGCACCCTAATAGTGATTCAATGCATTGGGTAAAGATTAGTATCATGATACATCGAGTTCAATAAGGTTTTAATCATTATAATTCAAGTAATATAAGGGTTTACTCATTATCCATGTGTAATAATGCGTAGCTCAAGCTAATATCATGTTATGCATTGTTGCCACATTTCCATGTTATGATAATCATGCTATATCATTCCTTTATGTTCATGTTTTTATAATGCTCCATTGATTTTACTATTTCCTAACATGTAATATAATCTTCATGTTATTCGATGTTTACTCCCTTACTGGGCTTTATAACTCACCATTTTCTTATGAATTTGATCAGGTTATCCCAAGAAATGTTAAGTATGAGGGAATTTAGTGGTCATGTAAAGGAAGTTTTCAATTAAGATTTTGTGTTTCATGTTTTAAGTCATTATGTATTGTTTCTAAGCCCCAAAGACACCATAAATATTGATCTCTCATGTTGTATCAAGTGAAGAGTTTATGTAATAAATAATGTTTTAAGTGTGTAGTAAAGAGCAGGGTTGTTATAGTTGGTGTCAAAGGATTTGTTTAGTTATTTTTGTATTAGGATTAGAAAACCCTAGTGAAAGCCTTAAGGATAATACTAAGTATAATAAAAATATCCCTATGTTTTGGTGAGTATTGAGTAAGTGGTTTATCAAGAAAATACATCCTTGTCTGGATATGAGAAGGTAGAGGCGGCTCGGGCACAAATGTACCTAGGAGTGAAAACCCTGAAAAGTTGTTTCGGGCATGACTCGAGGTATCCTAGTACCCGACAACGGGCGTTGCTGCACTCTTGGTTACAAAACTACCAGGGGATATGATTTAGTTAATTCAAAATCTTATTACGAACAATTATTAAGGGAATTAAAAAAATTCCCATAAAAATATATCTTATGAAATAGATCATGGATAACCTATATTGAAACTTAGGGAATCACAATTTGTAACACCCCGACCCCAGAATCCAGGAGCCGAAGCATTATTTTAATACATTTTCATGATTACAAGGAATCATGTCCCAAAGGACCGATTAGTTTATTAGTCTTGGAAACAATATACATTCATAAGTTCAGCATTACAACTTGAAAAGAAAAACAACACTAATTTATTCTATTAAAAACATCCAAGATTCCAAGATTATTCCTGCAAGTCACTCCTAACTAACTTCTTCCTATCCTGGGAAAATGAAACATGAGAAAGGGTGGAGCTCAAATACTCAGAAAGAGTAATAAATATAGAGTAATATAACATAAACATTAGGCACAATGAATAGTTGAAAACACATGCCTTTAAAAATAATAAACATGAACACTTTATGGTAGGAATATGTGTTGAGTAAATAATGCCATAATAAAACATAGTCATGGGTATTATACTAGTCGAATAATGACCTGACATACCACTAGATATTATCGTAATGATGGAATGCATAATGCCAGACATCATAACCACATAGTCATGGCCTCATGCCAAGACTACAAATAATATTTTGTCAAGGCCTTGTGAAAAGACACAAGTTTGTCTTTTGAGACCTAACGATGCATCGAGGAGCTATATCAGGCTTCACTCATCAGTTACTAAGTCCAATTCATTCCTCATATGAAAAGTTTGAAACATAACCAAAACATTCATATTAAAACTAACATAGGAAATGTCAATAATTTATCCACAAACCATGAATGGTATAAAAATAGGAAATCCATAGTCAAATATAACTCATTCAATACAATATAGAAGATTGTATTGTAATAGATTAACCTCAGTCTAGAATAATGAAGGATATTGATATAGATGAAAATAATCATCAAAACTATTTGAGATAAATATCCCCCTTTTTCTTGAAAACATTTTAATATCACACTATTTGTCAAGAAGCCGTTTAAAATAGATTTTTGAATTAATGTGTCCCATACCACTTTGAAACTTTTAAAAGGAATTTTAATTTTAAAACATTAATTTCCATATAAATAAATCCTTAAAACCATTTTTTAAAACATGGACATTAATGAGAAATGTTTAGAATAATAAATCTTTAAAACATTTAAAATGATATTTTAGTTAGAGTTCCTAAACCAAAGAGAGATAATTGAATAAAAATAATTGTGGTAATAAAAACATTATAATATCATGATAATAAAGTGATTCATGATATAATATGTCAAAATACATTATATACACCATATAAAAGTGAATTGGTGTATAGCAACAAAGAAGTATCAATGGAATGTAAATTGAGATGAAATCTCTTATAAAGACCGTATCCTTAGGTTAAGGATAAATCAACGACATATTTTTGTGTGAAAAATATAAATAGACTCAATATTATTGGATATTAATTGGAAATAAATCTGAAGAAATTCACACATACTCTTGTAAAAACAATACCAATGAATTGGATGTTTAACTCAATAAATGGAGATTGAGTTAAAATTACTCTTATCAAGTTCATATCGATGACTTGAGAATTTATCAATGAAGTGATTATGTGTATAAAAATTATATCAACAGAAAGGTCAATGGAAATTAATACACAAAAAGTAAATAGTGATTCCACACATAATCATGGAGTAAAATAATCAATGAAGTATGCGTAAAGACCAATGAGTGGAAATTGAAATTTGAAATTCCCTTACCGATTTGGTGACTTATGAAACATACATCTAATAAAATAAGGATCATACAATAAAGACATAAATACCGATAAATTAATGTATATTACATAAGGAATACAATCACGGGTAGTACATACACCACACAAAAGCAAATAGTGGCAATATAGAATGAATCTCACGAAAATAAGAAGTGAGATGATATCCATGTTGTAATCAATCAAGTCGTATGCCCAAAAGTTAATAACCACCAAATGAATCACATAATACCATGAATATAAAGAGAATAATGATAATATATATAAAATTTCAGTTAATAATACACCACATGCAATAAATAAGTGGCGAATAATGGAAATATCACAGAATAAAAAATGAGATAAGAGACCCCTTACCTCAAGTCTGACTTGTCTTCTATGTTCCTTGTTCTTCATGAATAATACACATAAGTTAATTTATACTTGATTAAAAATATTTTTCAAGTTTATTATTTCTTTTATATTACTTATTACCTTTATATAACTATTAGTTAATTATTTGAGTTCATATTTGATATTTTATCGATGCTCGGAACTTTAGTAAAAAATGAACTTGTTATAATTACAATTTTTCCACGAGGTAAAAATTCCATTATCTCCAGAATTATATACATGATTTAGATATCATATATATATATATATATATATTATATCCAGTATATATATATATTTATAATAGTACATAACATTTAGAGATAAGAAATGAAATGTATTGTTCATGGAGACGGTAAGCCCTACTCATGCATTAACGCTACTTTTATTTCTATTTTGTATTTTAATGAATTAAAACATAATGATACATAGGTATATTATAATTCCATTATAATATAATATATAATATCATTAAATACATCCTTTATATTTCCCATGTAAGGCATTAACAAGTAATATCATTTTGAGGGGGCAGTAGTCCGCACTTCCTCAAACGAAATTATCACGTTTTACCCATAATGGAAACCATAAAATAATGATATAAATGGAAAATACATAAGCATAAAGGAAACATAAAAATAATAAAAATAATATATAAATAAAATTACATCTTAATGGACACCATGAGAGGTGGTAGGAGATAATCGAACAATCATCATTTCGTGAGGCGTTAGTTTGCCATCCACAGAAACAGTATGTTCTTCACCCATTAGATGGAGGTGTGTGTAAGTGTAGTTCGGATCCTTCTCATAACAACATACCAGTATATTTAGGATACTGGTGTTGTTATAAAATAATGTAATAAAAAGATTTTTAGTTGGTTGGATAAGTAATATAAAACAAAATAAAACAAAAGAATTTAAGAGAAAGTGTTACCTTTAATTTGGGTAACTTTCTTTGGCTTGAACCAAAAGGACTTCTTGAAGTGCCTTATGCCTAAGGTAAAGCTTCTAGGAGAAAGAGGGGGATCTTGAGATATTATTTTGGTAGGTTTTGGATGATACAAGGTAATTTAGAGGTGTGTGGAATGGGTTAGAAGTGGAGTCCTTTTATAGGGGGGGGGGTTCTTTAGGAAAGTCTGAAAATATTATTTTATTATATAGTGATATTTGGTTTCTAAAGGTCCAAAACTAATTAATGTATAAGATAATATGACCCATGGTCGAAATAAAATCACCTAATAAGAATTGGACAGGTTTTGGATATTTTTGTAATATTAATAATCATATTTATTTAAATCATTTATTAACGAGGTAAATACTACATCACTATGGTGTCATAAATAATTTAATTTATTTTATGTCTAAAAATTATAAACAATTACCATAATGTCAGAAATATTTATATCTTTACTATGATTATTTATAGTAAAAAATATGACTTATATAAGCGCATGTAAAAATTGATATACTAAAAGATATTTGTTAATGTCATTTTTGTCTTTACTTTAAGTTAATTAAAATAAAGTGTCATTATCATTCTTAAGTGGCTCTATGGGGTCCCAAAATCGACCCAAAGATGCACATGGTTGGCCATTACTCATCCAATAAGGTGAAAACAAGTGTTAAGGTAATTTTGTATTTTTATAATATTATTTTACCCTGAATTACTATATTTACCTTTAACTGTGATAAATAAAATTCAAAAGTTACTATTCACCAAAAATTATTTTCATCTTATTGAACCACATTTTAATTAATAATAACAACAATTTATCTTTGATTTTTGAAATTCAATTCACAGAAGTAGTAAAATTTCATTTAAATGAAAAATTCGGATTTTTAACTACTACTTATTGGTTTCACTATTCATCAAAAATTGATGTTTTTTCAGAAAAATACCAAAAAATCAGCCTAAGAGGTATTTGATATTCCGAATTTAAAAATGATGTCCATTTTAACAAATTCAAGAGATAGAATTTGGATTAATTAATTTAAAATTAATTACCGTTGTCAAAACAAATAGCGTGTTTTTAAGAAACAATAACTATCAAAAGATTGACACTTGTTTATGTATAATTTCATAGTGAAATTAAATCCAATGACAAAAATTGGATTAAAGGGTAAAAATATAATCTAATTACACTTAAAAACAAATTTAAAATGTAATATAACTACATAAATAAATTACATTAAAATGATGTTTTGAATTAAAATACAGTATTTCTCACTATTCATAAAAAATGAATATTATTAGAAAAATACCAAAATTTCATCCAAAGTAAATTTTTTTGTCCTGATTACAAAAAATAATTTTATTTTGTCAAAATGAATATGAAAATGGGTCAAATATTATATTTAAAAATGGTTCTCCATTAAAAGGTGGTTTAATTGATTTTTGTTTGAAAAATACATTTTTTATCTAAAAAATGGAATTTATTCTTATAATATGTCTTATAAAAACATAATACTTATGTTAAAATTATATGGAGTAGATAAAATTGAAAATCTAGTTAATACTATTCATAAACACTTTCGAATGGCTAGTTTGGTAAGTCATGGTGTGCTTGAACTCACTGTTGCGTGTAGCGCAAGCTATTGAATTTAAAGAAAATAAGTTATGATGAAATATTGGGGTGTTACACAAGATGGGATAAACTATTCATATACTAGTTTATCCTTATATTTCAAATGTTTTTTGTACATTATTTTAGATAAGTATTCAAACTATTTAATTGTATTTTATTATTCTTAGTTAAAACATTGAAGGGGGAAGATCACTAACAACTCTTATCTCTCTCTGAAGAACTAATTTGAATGATTATCTAGAAGTTATGCACAAATGAATTTCAAACCTTTTCAAATATCTAGGTTACATGAAAATAAATTGATGAGTCATCCAATACCTCTATAATTGTATGATTATTTCAAAGATCAAGTATCATCTATTGGATAATCTTGCACTCTCAACTTTCTTACCAGGCCTAGAGTGGGAAGTACCATCAGGGCCTTTGGAAATTATTCAATTTATTTCAAAATTATGACACACTAAATGATTTTATAGATTATTTTGAAGAGGGAAACCTTTGAGTAGCCTATATGTATCAAATTATAGATTTTTGTCTTCTGGGGTATACAAAAACTAATTTACCAGAACCCTATTTTGAAATATTTGAAGCTGAATCAGTAAGATTTTTTAAAAAAAACATGTTCAATATGACGTCTCAAAATTATATATAGAAAATACCTTTTTATGACGCATCTTTGCTTCAATTTATATAATCCAAGATGGATGATGTATTTTGGTAAAAATGAAATAGGTGATTTTGAAAAAATCCTAAGGTTCCATTATGACACAAGGGAACTTTCTACCTGAAGGAAATTTTAATAGAAAAGACTAAAGACCTATTTGTAGAGATGAATGAGAAGTACCCTCACCAGTTTTCATCTTATTTTGTAAAAGAAAATTTCGGGGGGGAAATTTGTTAAGGGGGGAAGATTATAACAACCCAAATTTTTGTTAATGAAAATTCCCCTTGATCAAATTAAATGTCACATTATGTAAAATGTTTATATAAAATATGAAATTCATTGGTTTTATGTTTTTGGATTTCAAAATATGATTAATAATTGTTACCATTGATAATATATCAGTTGAATTGTGATCACATGATTAATATAAATATAGGGGTTTAACAAACCAAATTTACTCAGACAAAGGAAGTGATTGACTCATCTAGTAGACTTTTCCTGTACATATCCCATTTGATGGATCTTGGAAAGGAGGTGTAATAATTGGTATTGACTCTTGAACAAGACCAATCCAAGATTCAACTTGTTAATCTCGAATGGAACCACCTATGGGAGAAGTTGAAGTCGATAGAGATTACCACCTGAGCGATATTATCCGAGACACCCCAAGAGTTTGTCACGATCACACACCTTACCCTTCAGTCCTATATAGATGTTATGAGGGAATATTTAACAAGACCTTAGAACTATGATTATGTGCATTATTTTTTTATATAATAATTAATATACATTCATTTTATTATAGTTACGTTGTAAAAAGTCTTCAATGAAAAAATAGTATTTTTAGTTAATATTCAATTATGAAATCTATTTTGATGAATTAATGGATTTTTGAATTAAATAATATTTTAATAAAATATTATCACTAAATTAATTTTTATTACATATAAATGATTATATAATTTTTATGAATACAATTGTAATTTTTATTATGGTTTGAAAGCCGTTTTTTTCAAAACCCATGAATTTTGAAAAAATATTAGTTTTGATTTTAAAAGTAAAAATTCACATATTTAGAAAATTATTTAAATAAAATTAATTTTAATTTTTGAATTATAATGTCGAAATTATCCAATGGTTAATTTTTCATAATTTTTTGAGACAATTATATTTTTGGGTAAAAAATTAAATATCGTTTAAATATATAATGTGTTTTATGACATCATAATGACCAAATAGTGATTTAATAAAATAATATAAGTAGGATTTATGGCCAATATATATTTCAACATTAAAATATTGTGATTTTAGGTTTATTTGATTTATTTTACATAGCCTTAGTGGACCCTCCAAGACTTATAAAACATTTTATATTTTTAAAATAATTTCCTTGAGAGTGTAACCCACCTCAACATAAGCAAGTCTAATATTTTAAGAAGTTAGACCATTGGAATTATAAAACATTTTTTCCACTCCAATTTGAAAAAAAACCATGGGAAAAAACCATGGTATGGTTTGTGGTTTTTATTAGTTTAATGTGTAGGGTCCAAAACCTAAATAATAATGAATTTCCTCTCTTTTCCTATATAAACCCACCCAAGATCCCACTTCTTCTTCACTCAACACCCTTTTATATATATAAAACTCTTCCATACTTTCTATATAATCTTCTTAAGTCTCCACAAGCTCCCAATAGGCCACTTTAAAGCCCCTCCCAAGCCATTGGGAACACACTTCCAAGTAAGGGATTTCTTCCATTCTCATTTTAGTCTTAATTTCATTATGTTTTTATAACCATTTAATTTCAATTAAAAATGTCGGGATATGATTTCTAAAATAACCTATACTTAAATAATTATGTTTGAATTATGATATACCCCTTTATCTTTCATTAATGCCTCTGATGTATACCCGTTGCCATGCCAAATTTCCATAAGGGATTCCTTCCTTTCTCATTTTATTCAAGTTTCTTAATATTGTTATGCCCTTTTATTTTCAATTGAAAATGTTGAGGTATGGTTTAGAACCTCCCCACAGAATTTTCTAATTATTTTCAATTATTAGATACCCCTTTCAATCTCTTTAATACCACCCATGTACACCCGCTACTATGCTGAAATTATGTAAGGAATATCTCTCTCCTCATTTACATTCAAGTAATTATTTTGTATTATAAATATAAATTCCATTAAATTAGTTAGGACATGTATCTATATGACCCCATTACTATCCATTTCATGTAAAAATTATGCGACACCCCTTTATCTCTCATCATCCATTTTTATGATTTCTTATGTCACGTCGTTATGTTGCCAAAATTACACCAAGATTTCCCAAGCCAATGTCCTTGTGTAGTGAATACCATGCCCATTTCTCTATCAAAGGTATTCAATATTATGAATATTTACATATTGATTATAATGTTTCATTTATGAATTCAACATTATTTTATCATGTAATAAATTATGATGTTTAATTAATCCATGTTATATGATCCATGTGGCACATTTATGCACGAAATGAAATGATTAAGAATGGTGCGCCCTGATAATGATCCAATTTATTGTGTAATGGTTAGTATCATGATACGTCATGTGAAATGAGGGTTTACTCATGCTAATTCATGTTTAATTAGGGTTTACTCATGATCCATGTGCAATGATCCTTGGCTCATGCTAATATCATTTTACGTGTTGTTGTCACATTTCCATGTTATGATAATCATGTTGTATCATGGCTTTATGTGTAGGTTTTTCTTATGCACCATTGATATTCCTATTACCTAAAATATAATTTAATCTTCATGTAATGACTTATTTAATCCCTTACTAGTATTTATATCTCACCCTTTTCATATTCATGTCCCCAATTTATCCCATGGAATGCTAACTATGATGAAATATAGTGGTCATGTAAAAGAATTTTTCAATTATGATGTTGTGTTTCATGTTTTGAGTCGTTATGTAATTTTCCTAAGCCCATAAGACACTTGACCCATCAATATTCTATGTTGTATCAAGTGAATATTTTATGTAATAAATCATGTTTAAGTGTGTAATAAAGAGCATGGTTGTTATATTATTCACCACTCATTTCTTTTGCGTGGTGTAAATACTGTTTGTGAAATTATTATTTGAATTTTTTACTCTAATTTATGGGTATTTACATATAAATTTTATGATATCTATTTCTTAGGGTTTTACAGTTCAAACATTACCAAATTTATAAGGTAGTTTTGTTTCAATTTTCCTTCTTTGAGATACATGTTTTGCTTTGCACCTATGTTCTTTTACAAGGTGTATATACTTTTATTTGAAATTTATATGAGTAATAAAATTATTTACATGATATATTATTCTTATTTTCTTGTTATTATTTCATGGGTATTATGATTCAAATGTTTTCAAATGGTATGGGACACTTTTAATTGATTGAAGATTATATTCCTCAAGATATGTTTTTAAAATATTTCATAACTCATTTTCTTGAAAAGTGATTCTAATTTTTTAAATTTTTTTTAAAAAATATATCTTTATAAGTTTTCAATGAAATTTTCAATGAAAAAGGGTTAATTTCACAATCTCATTACTTTCCAATATTGTTTACATGAAATTATTTACTGGGGTATATTTTTCATCCAATTCCATGTTTCTTAAAAAAAATTCTAGAATATTTATACTATTTTTATAAATTTTTGAAAGTCATTTTTAACAATGTAAGAGTTTTTATTACATGGGTTAAAAGGGATATTTTTTCATTTTCCTAAAAATTTAATTTTTAACTTTTTCAAAACAAGTATGAGAATAATTGTTTTAAACTTATAGGACATGAATAGAGTTTTATGCTTTCAGGATGCCTTAATGAATTTAAGCTTCCCTTATAATATTAAAAGTTTATTTTCAAAGAAAAAGTTTTCTTTTCAAATTGCATAGAATTTAAATTAAATAAAAAAATTTTATGGCTAAAAGTATATTTTACTCCAGATTTTTTTTCAATAGAAATCTCAATTTTATTTTCTATATAAGATCATATTGTTTGATGTTAATTTTGTTTTACTGGGGATATAATTCAATATTTCTTTCTTAAACTTTCTATGAATGGTTATGTTTATGTGGAAATAATATTTATGAAACTCTTTTATTTTATATTCATTATATTATGATTTTATGATGTTTTTAAAATCCATTTCATTCCATGAGTTCTAATATGATAAATTATTTATGTTACTATAGAACACATATATATGAATTCATTATGAGATAGGTGGGAACTATATCTACCCCCAATGAATTGGGTAATGATAAATTTTTTATGATCACCATTGGGTACATTAAAGTTCATACCAATACAAAACAAATAGAGTACATGAGTGGACATCCAATTCTTGAAACAACAGGGTATACAGGTGGACATCCTAACCCTGAAATAAGAGGGTACACAAGAGGGAATCCCAATCCCGAAGAAGGTACACAAGCTATTATCCCAAGCCTAACATGTTATGAAGGTATTGGTAGGTATCCTTCACATATGGTTTTATACGCTTTCGTGTATTCCACAAATTCCATGTATTATTCCTATGTTCTGATTTCATAGATTATTTTATTTATTTACTCATGATTCATGTCTTATGAAGTACCACATTATTCTAAGATTAATGCATATAAACTTTTATTATGAAGGGCATGATATTCAATTTTTATTCTATTATTTTCATACCCTTATGTTATTGTTATTATTTCATATATTCCTTGTTTACTCTTAATTTTAATTTGGGATCACCCTTTTCTTATGTTTCCTTTCCCCATGTTATAAGGAAAGGTTTTAAGTAGGTGTACTAAAGTTAATGATCTTAATGGGAAACATTGAAGATCATCCACTAGACTAGAATTTTTTTTCTATGTTTCCAAAGGAAATAAACAGATACAGTATTTGGGAACCCTTTTTTATACTATTTTAATTATTTGGAAAAAGTGATGTAATGTCCATGTATGTCAAGAATGGGGCATTATAGTTGGTATCAATGTGAAGGTTTAGTCAACATATGAAAACAAGGATGAGAAAACATATTGATATCCTTAATGATATTTATAAGGATATTTCTAGGTCAATCTTTAGGGATATTCCTATGTTTTCAAATATTTAAAAGTGAGTTTCAACATTTAGATATAAAATACTTTCTTTTCAATGATTATGTTATTTTCCATTGTGGTAAATGTTACTCACACTATTATTCTTGGTTTTAATCAATGTCAGGAAATGGAAGGAACTATATTAATGTTTTATATGATGGAAAATATATTGATTAGTAGTCAAATGGGATGATCACTGGATTGATGAATTTTGTGATAATTCATAATCAATTTTCAAGGAACATAAACAACAATGTGTACCTTAACCAACTCTTGGACTCCAAAAGGAATATAATAAATGTGTTAAAAGAGTGTTTAGGTAATGAGGACTATAGATAAAAGAATATTCAATTTTATTTGTGTCCATAATGTGGAAAGAATCACCTAAGTTAATGTCTTAAAGGAACAAGAATATGTTCTGAATATGGAAAATAAGTACAAAAAGAAAGTAACAGTAAAGGAAAGATAAAGGGTTCTGTTAATGAAATGTATGGGAATATTAGCCTCCCTAATACATCATCAATTGTCCAATTACCAACAATGGAATTATTGGTTAGTATGAAAATCAATGTCCTAAGGGGAAAGATCGTGATGAGAATTAATAAAGTAGAAAACGTAAGGGTTATATTACCATTGATGATCAGACTATAGATGGATTGTGAAAGGAATGTTGTATTAACTAATATGATGAGGTAAAATTTTTAATATCCTAAGTATTAAGTGAAATATTATAAGTATTTATGTATTTTCATTCAAGAGTTATCAATGGGGAAATATAAAATGATTATTCAGTTTTTGTTATTCAATCAAGATTTACAAGTGTATGTTGAATATTTATGATAGATTGGAAATGTGATTTTATGGAAGTGAGACACTTTGACAAAGGGAAGATAACCCTTAATATGTTATATATGTAAATATAATGGTGTTTGGATAAAGAAATGTTTTATATGAATAAGTAAATTAGATTATATTGGTTATTTATGTATTTTTTGACAAGTGGGTTACACTATCATGCATGAAGATTAAAATTTTTTTGGACATAAGAAATATATCCAATAAAATTTGGAATAAGAAAACATGAATGTTTTAAATAAGGATATATGTTAATTCAGGTAATTACCATGACTCAAGTGAATACATGATAGAGGTATTCACATATTTGAAACGTGACAACCATGAGCTACCCTATGATATATGGGAGATATCTATTAATATGATTTAGTATAGTTTAGTATTTTTAACATTTAGAAGGATTATAAGGTTAACCATTTATGGAATTGTTTACATTAAAAATCAGATAAGGTTTTATATATTAAATTATTATCTATCCATTTGAGGATTTATGCATATTTCAAACATGTGTGAATCTTTTTTTTTTTTGTGATAGTGACATATGGAATGACCTGTCATTATATTTATGGATTTCATGATCTGAAAATGAAAAATTGAACATCAATTCATTGAATATGGGATAAATTGGAAATTGATCAAGGAACCAAAAAAGTTGTGGTTGTCTTGAAACCTTGTATGTATATCATATCATTCAAATTCATCAATAATAATAAAAGGGATAGTTACATAAACATTTTATCTTATTATCACAATTTTTTATGATATTAATTGAATATTTCACACTTCATTAGTTTATGGTTGTTTGATTGTTATATTTCTATGGATTAAACACTTTCTTGTGATTAGTTATATTTATCAATCTCTATGGTTATTTATACTTACTTGCTATGCACACATATTCACCTATATTCTCTTATGTAGTTGTGATTTACTTTGGGTAACTATTATTTTACAAATTTTAATTTTTAAAAGGATGTTTTTTTACTTGTTTTTATGATCTGGGTTTCCATGAAAGAAACTGTCAAGTATCAATTATTTACTAACCTAGATGAATTTTGAGGGTGAAAATCATTTTAAGGGGGTAAAATGTAACATCCTATGATTTTGGAAAATATTTTGTTTGAATTATTTTAATTTTTTCAATATTTTTCATTTCACACAATATGGATGTCATTACACGAAAAAAATGTTTGTATTGCGTTATACACAATAATAAGAAATCATTTCACTAGATGCAACACCAGTTTAGATTTTATTATACACAAAACTATTTGTTTCCTGTGTTACACAGAATGTCAAGTTCATTCGATATCTTATGTGTAACGACCCAAAGTTTTTCAATGGAAATTTACTTCTTATTTTTTATGTCATAAAATCACAAGAAAGCACAACATAATTAACTAATAAGTGATAAGTGAACTTTATATATAATTTTTTCACTTCTATGTTTGGAATTTCGAAAATCCAGGATACACGGTTGTGTTCGAGATGTTTTTTTGGAGTCTAATCAAACAAAAATAATTTTTGGTGAATAGTAACCTACACTAATGAATAGTAACATACCCTTATAAATAGTTATATAACCTAATGAATAGTAACCTCACCATTGGTGGTATAAAAATAATATTCATGTTGGAAGTATGATATACCTATATTTTAGAATGAGTTAATGAATGTTTTAAAACTGGTTTTGATAATAAATTATTATTTTAATTAAATATTAAAATAATCCTATTTTGAAAATTATTTTTTAAAAATGGACTTCATTTTTGGATTATACATGTCATAAAATGGTTAGGGTGAATTTTTGGGATTTTTCTGAAATAATTGAATTTTTGATTAATAGTAGAATCTGATAATTTACAATAAATGATAAATAATGGATTAATTGAGTCATCGATGATGCTCTACTGATGTTAGCCCAGTTGGTTCGAATTGACATGACCCATTTACTATTCTTGGTCATGGAATACTTACTATGCCTTATCTTGGGAAGAAATAATAAATTAATGATTATAATATCATGAAATCCCTCTTCTCCTCCACTATACAATCCCTCCCTTCACTCCCTCTTCTCTCCACTCCTCTCAAGCTCCAAGCCTTACCTAAATTCTTAACAAACCTCTACCCAAGTTCTTCCACCATGTCCAAAATTTCTCAGCCTCTTCAAAATATCAAAACCTCCCCCCTTAAGAGGTTCTCAAAGGAGGAAGTCTCAAGAGGTAAATTCCTCTTTCCAAATTTCTTCTTTTTCTTTTAAGTTCCTTTCTTTTTTATTATCTTTACTCTCCTCCCTTCACCATAACAGTATGATAAATACAATAACATATATGTACTAGAATGTATTCATTCAAGTGGTATATTTTATTATCTTCTCCCTTTCCCCACCCTTTTATTTGAAAGAAATGAAATCACCGTTTGAGATGTGCTAATTTAGCACATTCAAGGACAACAGTTTCTAAATTTATATTATTATATTTAATTCTGGTCATGAAACCATTTGTGTTATGGTAGAAAAAGATTATTATATATGTAATATATCCTATTTTTTGTTCTGTAATCTTTTGGTAAAAATAGAATTAAGTCATAATGAAAAACACTTTCTTTGTAATCAAACCAACCGAATAACAAAAACAGTTATCACTATGGTTATATATGTATAATAATTCAAAATCACTCTAAGTAACCTAATTAAAATTAAAAACATTTAATATACTAGATATTTACTAAATAATTTAACTACAATTCTGGACAACCACTTTCATCTTGCATATAATCCAACCTTGAATATAAGTGAACCGATCTTTTAAAGCCAAGCAAACAAACGAGCCCGAACAATGAAATTGAACCTTATAACTAATAAAAAAGGATTTGAATGAACTAAAAAGGGTTATAATAAATAAATTACATATATAATAGGTTATGTACTTATGAATTAATAAACCTAATTTTTTTATTCAGGTCATTAATAACAAGTGGAGAACACCACCAGATTTGAGGTAAGGGATCCTCCCCTTTTCACTCTTAATCAAGATTGTTCTCTATGCCATGTTTTTTTGTGTAATACCAAGTGATGGGGTATGTTTATAAACCTTATCCATACTTACCTGATGTTTTATAAGTTATTATAAACCCCTTATATCTCTCATCAAATCCCTCTTGGTCACACCAGACACCATAAAATCATAACGAATTCTACCCGAACCTTCTTTGTTCTTCGGGTTACCATATCAATCTTTCAAAGTGGTGCTATATTCTCTATCTATGTGAGTATTAAAAATTTTGTTTAGTTGTACAAGAGTATTATATCAATACCCTTTCATCACATTCTTTCAGGGTTATACATGATTTTGAAAGATTCCCTCAGAACTTTCTGATAAGCCAACCTGTTCTAAGGGGACTTCCCAAATTTTTACCCAAATCTCAAGTCCACTCTATCCTATGTTTTAAAAAACCATTGTATTTATAAAATAAGTATTTTTATTATGAAAACATTTTTGGTTAAATTCTGAATTTATATAAAAAATGTCATATTTTCTATTTGAAAATCTCTAGAGTGTTTTCCTTAAAACCGCACAAAAATATTTTAATGCTAATATTTCTAAAATACATTTTTTATATGTTTTAACTTTTATTTGACACCAATTAGAATGTTATATGCCTATTTTACCCTATTAATGTCCATTTATGTTTTAATCCCTTCCTTTCATGGAAACTTTCATTATACACCCTTTAGATATGTTTTATGTCATGATTGTGGTACCCAATTCTTTCCATGGATAACCTTATGTTTATGTATGGTTGATTATGCATGATTATTTATATTGCAAGATTATTTATTTGGAAATAATATTCATGAATATGTTGAGATGGTTGTGCCCAGATAGAGCTCCAATGCATTGGGTAAGGATAAGTCTCATGAGATGCGATGTGAAACGGGATTGGCAGTTAGCCTTGACCCGTACTGAAATGGGAAACGAGATTGGCGGTTACCCTTGACCCATACTAAAGATATGATTTATGATTCTGAAACATTTATATGATTCCATGTTTATAAGATCCCATGTTTATATTAAATTATTTTATAAGTTTCATGCTTTGGATATCATTATGTCATGGCTCCTAACTCAGGTGCTTGAGATGTATCCTTATGTTCATTCCTTTACTAGTCTTTTTAGACCATCCCCTTTTTTAACGTGTTCCCCAGTGTACCCTATGCAGATGTAAGAGCTCAAAAGAAGTTAGAATCTCTTTATGGAGATTTAATAAAGATGTTTTTGCAGTCCCATGTTTTATGTTATATGTACCTAGTCATCCAAGACACTAGAATTAACAATCCTTAGCATGTACTCTGATGATTAATTATGCTTAAAATAATGAAATATTATATGTAAAAGGATTGGGTCACTATAGTTGGTATTAGAGGATGGTCTAGTTATTTTCGGAGATTAGGAATAGAGCACCTTATTTAGAACCTTAAGGATGAGACTAATTATAAGAAAACAGTCCTAAATTTTGGTGAGTATAGAGTAATTGGTTTATCAAGAAAATACATCCCTATCGGGATAGGAGCAGGTAGAGGCGGCTCTGGCACAGAAGTATCTAGGGTTAAAACCCGAAAACACCGCTTTGAGCGAGACTCGAACAAGAACTAGTGTAGGACAACTGGACTTACTGCACTCTTGGTTACGACACTCCCGGGGGATATGCTTTGGTTGATTAACGAGCTTAGTACAAACCATTATTAAGGGGAAAAAATCCCATAAGAATATAAGTTAAGAAATATATAGAGAATAACCTAGATATAAATCTAAGAAATCACAAGTTAGGATGTACTTATTCTTTATAATTTTATCCTTTAATATTCAAAGTTTCATTTTTTATGCTCAATAGATAAGTATTTAAGACCTTTAATTATACGTTCTTTTTCATAGTTATTGGATAGAAATAGAAGAACACGTTCCAACAACCAATGTGATAGGAAATGTAATGATTGCCTTAATGACATGCCTGATGTGGAAGAAGTGGGTGCTCAAAACTTCATGCCAGTACATGATCAGCTGGCTCAAGTTATGAATAATAACTTGAATCAGGTGGAACATCCACCTCCTCCAAGGAAAGAGAAATTTTCCGTAGAATCCTTCATGTGGCAAAGGCCTCCTATGTTTAGTGGGTCTTCTGATCCCCTCCTCGCAGAACAATAGATTAACTCCATTGATAAGATTGTATCTGTCCTCTAGTGCTCAGAAGACAAGAAAGTTGTACTGGAAATCTATCGTTTTGATGGGGAAGCTGATCAGTGGTGGACATTGATCAAGAATATGAAGTCCTAAGAAGAAATTGATTCCCTAGATTGGGAGGAATTCAAGAGGATGTTTTTTCAACAAATATTTTCCTCGAACCCTCCATCTCAAGATGGAAAGAGAGTTCCATGGACTCATGCAGAAGGAATACGAGTTCATCAGGGCGTATGAAGCGAAATTTACAAGGCTTTCAAGGAACGCCTCTGGTTTTTCATGAACACCAAAAGCAAGGTGGATCGATTCTTTAGCAGACTAAAGCAGAGTCTACGAAAAGTGATGGCAATTCGAGACATAAAAAGATACGATAAGATTGTACGTTGTGACCTTAAGGTAGAAATGGAGATTGGAGACTCTCAGTGGTCCCAAGGGCCTAGTGACCAGAAGTGGAAAATGGAGAACAACATGGGTGGTTCATCAAAAAAATCCCATGATTGAAAGAATCCTCACTTTCCCCTTTGCAAGAATTGTGTGAAGAAGCTTCTTGGTTACTGTCTCAAGGGAACCAGGAATTGCTTCAAATGAGGAATGTTTGGTCATCTGGCCAAGAACTTCTAAAGAGATATGAAAAATCCCGCTAATATTGAAGAAGAACGGAAGGTTCAGATCAACACTCAGCCTGTAGTGTAGTGTTTTAACTGCAAATAGGTTGGGCATTATGCGAACAATTTCCCTAAGCCGAGGGTTATCGAAGGCAATCAGAAAAAACCTCCAAGGCAATAAGGAAGGGCTTATGCTATCACTACAGCTGAGGTGGAGCCGGAAAACTATGTGGAGATAGGTACGCTTGTTATTCATTAAAGAATAGAAAACGTAGTATTTTATTCTGGTTCGACACATTCTTTCATATCTAGCAAGTTTAGTAGAACTATTCAAACACCACCTCAAAATTTGGAGGAAAAGTTATCTGTGAGAATAGTGAATGGGGAAATTATTGAATCCATGGTTTATAACTCCTCCCCGGTTAGTGTTTGTGGACTGAACATCCCAAAAACTCTTTTTATACTTTCATTAGTGGAGTTTGACTCTATCTTGGGCATGGATTGGCTATCTTTGTTAAAGGCCAACATCAACTACTGGTAAATTGAGATTACTCTTCACATCCTGAAGCATCCTCCGATTCTTTACAAGTGCAATGAGGAAGATTAGTCTCCTTTAGAATCTTCATCTCAAGTTTGGAAATTTCTTTTTTATTAGAATGCATACCTAGCTCAAATGATTGAGACAAAACAGAGAATCATGCTTGAAGACATGCCCATCATGAGGGATTACACTGATGTATTCCCCGAAGAGTTGCTAGATCTTCCCCCTGACTGATAGGTTGAGTTCTCAATTGAAATTATCCCTTAATCTCTACCAATCTCAAAGACACATTACAAAATGGCCACCGTAGAGCTAGAAGAGCTGAAGAAGCAGTTACGGGAGAATATAGAGAAGGGTTTTATATGCCCGAGTGCTTCACCGCGGTGTGCTCCAGTCCTCTTAGTCATGAATAAGGATGGATCAATGCACCTTTTCATTGATTATTGTGAGATCAATAAAATCACTATAAAGAACAAGTATCCCCTTCCACGGATAGATGACTTGTTCGATCAGCTTCATGGGGCCAGTTATTTCTCTAAGGTGGACATTCGGTCGGGATATCACCAACTAAAGGAGAGGAAGGAAGATATTCCCAAGACTGCCTTTCGAATGAGGTATGGACACTATGAGTTCATAGTGATACCCTTCAAACTCACTAATGCTCCAGCAATTTTCATGGATTTAATGAATAGAGTCTTTAGAGATTACCTTGAAAAATATGTGGTGGTGTTTATTGATGATATTCTGATATACTCCAAGAGCAAGGAGGAACATGAGGAGCATTTGGAAACCGTGTTAAAGAAATTACAAAGGGAGAAGTTGTATGAAAAGTACAATAAATGTGAATTCTAGATGGAGGAAGTATCATTCTTGGGGCATGTTATCACCAGGAAAGGGATATCTGTGGACCCTTCCAAGATGAAGGCAATTATAGAGTGGCCGAGGCCAACTTCTGTAACGGAGATCCGCAACTTTGTAGGTCTAGTTGGGTATTATCGACGATTCATGAAGAACTTTTCAAGATTTTCAAACCCAATGTCCAAGCTGACACTAAACGGAGTAAAGTTTGTCTGGACACAGGAATGTGAAGACTGTTTCAAGGAGTTGAAAAATAGGCTTATCATTGTGCTGGTACTCACACTCCTTTCATGTGGAGAACTCTTTGTGATGTATAGTGATTCTTCTAAGAAAGGTTTAAGCCGCGTGCTAATAAAAAATTATAAAGTGATAGCCTATGCCTCAAGGAAGCTAAAAATCCATGAGCAAAACTATCCCACGCATGATCTAGAGTTGGCGGCTCCGATCTTTGCGTTTAAAATCTGGCGGCATTATCTATATGGGAAAAAATGTGAGATATATACTAACCATAAGAGTCTCAAATATTTATTCACACATAAAGATTTTAATATGAGCCAATGAATATGGATAGTTCTCATCAAGGATTATGACAGCTCAATCCACTACAATCTCGGTAAGGAAAACAAGGTGGTGGATGCTATAAGTAGAAAGGATCCTCCATCTTTATCAATGATGAGAATTCAAAAGGATATGATCTTCTTAGATTTGCAAAGGATGGACATGGGAATAATTAAGGGAGAAACATCATCAAATTTTTCTTAAATGATTTCTCAACCATCCCTCATGGAGAAAATAAATGTTTCTCAATGAAAGGATGTAGAAATTCAGAAAAGGGTGGAAGCTGTTAGAAATGGGAAAATATTTTGATTTAAAAATTGTTGAGGAATGAGTTGTAAGATTTGGGGCATGATTATGTGTACCATCTAATCCAGAGATAAAGAAGGATCTACTGAATGATGCACATAGTTCAACCTTCTATATCCATACTGGGAGTACCAAAATGTACTGTGATCTCTAAGAACACTTCTGGTGGGATAATATGAAGAAGGAGATTGCAGAATATATATCAAGGTTCTGGGTTTTTCTGAAAGTTAAAGCTGAGCGACAAAAGTACAAAGGTATGATCCAGCCATTGCCTATACCCATGTAGAAATGGGAAAATGTTACTATGGACTTTGTCACGGATCTCCCGAAGACGTCGAAGAAAAATAATGCGATATGGGTTATGGTTGACCGACTCACCAAGACATCCCATTTCATCTTTATTCGGGAAGATATCTCACTTGAGAAAATTGCAAAGATATATGTGAAGGAAGTGGTGAGACTACACGGTGTTACACTCTCAATTGTCTTTGACTGAAATCCAAGGTTTATATCTAAATTCTGGAGGAGTCTTCAACATTCTTTGAGTACTGAATTAAATTTCCGCACGACCTACAACCCCCAAACTGATGGCCAATATGAAAGGACTATTCAGACGCTTGAAGATATTCTAAGAGCCTTCTCTCTTGAATTCAAAGGTGGTTGGGATCAACATATCCAGTTGGTTGCTTTCTCATACAATAATAGCTTCCACTCAAGTATTCATATGGTTCCATATGAAGCTCTGTATGGAAAGCGATATAGAACTCCAACCTGTTGGGATGAAGTTGGAGAGAGAAAGCTACTTGGACCTGATCTTGTTCAACAGATGACAGAGAAGGTTCAAGTCATCCAGAAACACATCAAAGCTGTTCAAAGTCGGAAAAAGAGTTATGCTAACAACGATCGAAGGGACTTGGAGTTTGACATTGGAGATAAAGTCTTCATTCGAATATCTCCATGGAAGAGAGTCATGCGATTCGGGAATAAAGGGAAGCTAAGACCAAGGTATATTGGCGCCTTTGAGATCCTTGAACACATAGGATCCGTTGCTTATCGTCTTTCACTTCCACAAAATATGTCTTGAGTTCATGATGTTTTCCACGTATCACTCTTGAGGAAGTACATACTTTATCCCTCGCATGTACTAAACTCAAAGGTGAGGCAGCTAGAAGATGATATCTCCTATGAGGAGCAGCTAGTAAAGATTCTGGATCGGAGAGATAAGGTTCTATGAAACAAGACAACCCATCTAGTCAAAGTGTTTTGGAGGAACCATAAGTTTGAGGAAGCAACATGGGAATTGGAGGAAGCAATCAAGGAAAAGTACCTGCACCTATTTTTGGCATAGTATGTAAAACAAAATTTCGAGGGAGAGATTTCATAAGGGGGGAAGAATGTAACGACCCAAAGTTTTTCAATGGTAATTACCTTCTTATTTTTTTATGTCATAAAATCACATGAAATCACAACATAATCAACTACTAAGTGATAAGTGACCTTTAAACATAAGTTTGTCACTTATGTGTTTGGAATTCCGAAAATACGGCATACACGGTTGTGTCCAAGATGTTTTTTTGGGGTCTAATAAAAAATATTTAGTGAATAGTAACATACCCTTATGAATTGTGATATACCCTAATGAATTTTAACCTCACCTATGGTGGTATAAAAATAATATTCAAGTTGGAAGTATGATATTCCTATATTCTAGAATGAGTTAATGAATATTTTAAAACTGGTTTTGATAATAAATTATTATTTTAATTAAATATTAAAATAATCATATTTATAAAACATTTTTTGAAAAATGGACATCATTTTTGGATTCTACACATCAAAAAATGGTTAGGGTTATTTTTTGGGATTTTTCCGAAATACTTGAATTTTTGATGAATAGTAGAATCCGATAATTTACAATAAATGATAAATAATAGATTCATTATGTCATTTATGATGCTATGCAGATGTAAGGCCACTTGGTTCGAATTAAAATGACCCATTTAATATTCTTGTTCATTGAATACTTACTATTCCTTTTCATGGGAAGAAATAATAAATTAATGATTATAATATCATGAAATCCCTCCTCTCCTCCACTATAAAATCCCGCCCTTCACTCCCTCTTATCTCCACTCCTCTAAGCTCCAAGACTTCTATAAATTCTGACCAAACCTCCCCCCAAGGTCATCCCACACGTCCAAAATATCTCAGCCTCCTCAAAATACCAAAACCTCTCCCCTTAAAAGTTTCTCAAAGGAGGAAGTCTCAGGAGGTAAATTCCTCTTTCCAAATTTCTTCTTTTCTTTTAAGTTCCTTTCTTTTTTATTTTCTTTCCTCACCTCACTTCACTATAATAGTATGATAAATCCAGTAACATATATGTACTGGAATTAATTCATGCTAGTGGTATATTTAATTATCTTCTCCCTTTCCCCACCCTTTTATTTGAAAGAAATGAAAGCACCGTTTGAGATGTGATAATTTAGCACATTCAAGGACAACGATTTATCAATTTCTATTATTATATTTAATTCTGGTCATGAAACCATTTGTGTTATGGTTGAAATAGATTATTATATATGTAATATATCCTATTTTTGGTTCGGTAATCTTTTGGTACAAATGGAATTAAGTTATAATGAAAAACACATTATTTGTAATCAAACCCACTGAGTAACAAAAACAGTTATCACTATGGTTATATATGTATAATAATTCAACATCACTATAAGTAACCTAATTAAAATTTAAACCATGTAATCTAATATATATGAACTAAATAATGTAACTTCAATTATGGAAAACCACTTTCATCTTTCATATAATCTAAACTTGAATATTAGTGAACTGATCTTTTAAAGCCAAGCAAACAAACGAGCCCGAACAATTAAATTGAACCTTATAACTAATAAAAAAGGATTTTAATGAACTAAAAAGGGTTATAATATATCAATTAAATATATAATAGGTTCTTTACTTATTAATTAATAATCCTAATTTTTTATTCAGGTCTTTAATAACAAGTGGAGAACACCACCATATTTGAGGTAAGGGAGCCTCCCCTTTTAACTCTTAATCAAAATTGTTCTCTATGCCATGTTTTTTTGTGTAATACCAAGTGATGGGGTTTGTTTATACACATTCCCCATACTTTCATAATGTTTTATAAGTTATGATAAACCCCTTATCTCTCTCATAAAATTCCTCTTGGTCACACCCGACACCATAAAATCGTAACGAATTCTACCCGAACATTCTTTGTTCTTCGGGTTGCCTTATCATTCTTTCAAAGTGGTGCTATCTTATCTATATATGTGAGTATTATGAATTCTTGGTAGTTGTAAAATATTCTTATATCAAGATCCTTTCATCACATTATTTCAAGGATATAAATGATTTTGAAAGATTCCATCAGTACTTTCCGATAAGCCAACCTGTTTTAAGGGGACTTCCCAAATATTTACCCAAATTTCAAGTGCACTATATCCTATTTTTTAAAACCCCATTTTATTTATAAAATAAGTATTTTTATTATGAAAGACTTCTTGGTTAAATTATGGTTTTATATAAAAAATTTCCTTCTTTTCTATTGGAAAACCTCTAGAGTTTTTTTAAAAGCGGTGACATGAATTGGTCACCCAATTCATGCTTTGAAAAGATCTAAAGTGTTTTCCTTAAAACCACAGAAAAATGTTTTAATTCTAATGTTTCTAAAATACATTTTTTTATATATTTTCACTTATATTTGACACTAATTACCATTTTATATGCCTATTTACCCTATGAATGTCCATGTATGTTCTAATCCCTTCCTTTCATGGACACTTTCGTGATACGCCCATTAGATATGTTTTATTTCATGATTGTGTTACCCAATTATTTCCATGGGTAACCTTATGTTTATGTATGGTTTATTAAGTATGATTATTTATGTGGAAAGATTATTTATGTGGAAAGAATATTTATGAATAATATAGAGATGGTTCTGCCCAGATAGCACTCCAATGCATTGGGTAAGGAAAAGTCTCATGAGATGCGATGTGAAACGGGATTGGCAGTTAGCCTTGACCCATACTGAAATGGGAAATGGGATTGCCGGTTAGCCTTGAACTGTACTAAAGATATGATTGATGATTCTACCACATTTATATTATTCTATGTTTATAAGATCCCATTCTTATATTAAATGATTTTATAAGTTTCATTCTTTGGATATCATTATGTCATGCCTCCTAACTCATGTGCTTGAGATGTATCCTTATGTTCATTCCTTTACGGGGCTTTTTAGCTCATCTCGTTCGTTCATGTGTTCCCCAAGGTACCCTATGAATATTTAAGATCCCAAAGGAAGTTATAATCTCTTTATGGAGATTTAATAAAGATGTTTTTTTAGTCCCATGTTTTATGTTATATGTACCTAGTCTTCCAAGACACTAGAATTAACGATCTTTGGCTTGTACTATGATGATTAATTATGCTTAAAATAATTAAATGTTATATGTAAAAGGTTTGGGTCACTATATTATGTTAAATTCAAGATGAGTTTTATAAAATAATAATATATTATTAAAACATTATTATTTTATATGTATTAAGACATGAACTAGCCATTAAATTAGTGTTTATGAATTGTATTAAATAACTTATGAAAATATAAGTTTTATTTTATGAGTAAATTGGTTAACAATTAATTAAAAATCAAAATATATGCCAATTGATTAAAAATGAAACATTTTATTTTTATTCTATCAATGTCTATTTGTCTTAATAAATTAAATTAATTACAATTTATGAATGAAATTAATGTAATATATATGTTATATATTTGATCGAATGTTTTTTATATTAATCCGATATATTTTATAGGTATAAGATAAGATAAAACCCAATTTTACACATAAAACCTTTTATTTTTTAAAAAGGCAATTTTATAGCCTTTTAATGGAGAATCCATTTTAAATAAAAATTTTGACATTTTGAGAATATTTATATGAAAATTTTAAATAATTCTTTGAAATTATGATATGTAAATTAACTTTGGTTGATTTTTTCATATGTTCCGAAGATACATTATTTTTTTGGATGAATAGCGAAAAATACTGCATTTTTGTTCAAAACTGCATTTCGATCTACATTATTTATATAGTTAAATTATAGTTTAATTTGGTTTTAATGTATAATTATTTAAAATATATATCATTAAAACCAATTGAAATCATTTTAATCAATTTCATATTTAAATAGTATATATGAACAATTTAAAATTTGGAACGTTTCACATTAAAAACACACCTTTTCATTGGGTTTGTAGGATTAGTTTTAAATATAAATTTTAAAATTATTTTAATTTAATTAGTTAAAATGGATTAAATATTTGGAATTAAAAGGTAAAAATTATGTTTTAAGTTAAATTTCATTTTTAGTTATAAAAAAATTACCATGGTAAAAAAAATTATTTACCATGGTATATAGAAAAAAAGAAACATGTTAAAGCTAAAAGGGTACAAGATTAAAATAACTAAAAACTAGAACATATAAAAGTTGTTTGGGGTTTTTGTATACCCTATAAATACTTCAAAACATTAATTTACAAACTAATTTTTTGAATTTAATTTCTCATAAAAATGGTTGGATTTAAATTTAAAATATCTATTAATTAATCACTTAAACCCACTTCCCCTCATGTATAAATACCACCCCTCACCACCCCATTTTGACCCATAAGCCTTTTATATCCTAAAATATCTTCACCAAACAACCCTCCCTACTCTAACCATGTCCATGTGCTTCTGGTCCCAGAAAATATCAAAATCCAAGGTCCTTAAGGGTCTTTTAAGGAGGTGATTTTCAAGATGTAATTTTCCCAAAGTTCATCCCTTAATTTCTTTTATATTTATACATTATCCTCACATCCTTCATCCATAAATGATTTTTAACTACATAATAATGTATATAATATAGTGTTATGTTTCTAATGAAATATCTCATATCCATTTTATTTCTCATCTATTCTTATTCAATGAAATGAAATTATTGTCCAAGTTATGCCGGTTAATCACCTCTGTGAATAATGTTTTTATCATTTTTCAAATACCGCCTTCATGGATGATATTAAAATTATTTTTATAGTAAAATAATATTTTAATATGTATATTATAATATATTTCATATTATGGAAATTTTATATTAAACATACCTTTATTCTTTCCATATTATGGATATATGATAACTTTGTTTTTGATGTGTGGACTACCGCCTCCTCAAAGGGATGAGATTCATTCACAAATCACATGGAATGTATTAAGGATTTTATAGTAAACATATATTCTTTATAAATAATATTAACGATACTATAATGATATTATATATACATATACACATTTACATACATTTCATTTACTTTTGTTCTTTCAATTTGACAAGAAATTGAATATAACGTTCATGTGTATTTACGACCAACGGTCTCCATGAACAATGTTTTTTCATTTATATTTAATTATTATTATAAATAATTATATATTGAATATATAAAATATTTATAAAATATTTTATATATTTGAAATAATTAAAACTTGAGAATTAATCATAACAAGTTAAAAACGTATGATTAAAAAAATATCACCTCAAATGTAAAATAAACGATGTGTTGACCTCACCTGTTTTGATATTCTCAATTTTGTTTTAATATGTGTTTATAATCCTATATATATGGTAAATTATGTTGACATAAATATCAAAATAATCATTGATATACGTTAATCAATGTTTATCTATGTTATAAATGCTTTGAAATGATTCTAACTCAATCTGGATATGATTTGCACAGAACAGATAAGTGTTAACCTTGTGAGTCGCTGATACAAATAGCTATTGATAAGGCTATGTACGCCAGTATAGAAGTCAACTGGTATGCAAAAGTCAAATGATACAGACCTACTGGTACATAGTCTACCAATAAGAACCGATAAAAATAGACAAACAGCTACGAATACAAATAGACAGACAACTTCCGATACAAACAAATAGACCTATCGATATGAAGTCTACTGATACAGACATGTACCAACATAAAGCTACCAATACAATTCTTCTGATATAGACAAACGACTACCGCTACAATGTCTACCTATACAATAATTTCACTAATATGGGTCACTAATATAGAAGGAGCTACCGATAGAAGGAGCTACCAATAGAAGGAGCTACCGAATCAAGAGGTCTATCATTATAAAGAATAACAGCTATCGATACAGACCTACTGACCCAAGTAAACTGATACAAGCTCACTAATACTAAGATCTACTGATGGAAACCAGTCATTATTTCCCTAAAATATTTTTCTACTGTTTATTTAGAAACGTTCATATTTTATATATTTAATGCAAATACTATTAATTAATTAATGTATGTTGAATGTTAGGAAACCGTACCTCATACCTGCAAAAGTGTTCATACTTTTTGTCATACCACATGAGCTATAAAAGGGAACCTCGAACTACTAAAGAAAAAACAAGGGGTTCGTCCAGTCTTTCCATGCATATACGAGACAATCTTCTGGATATACTGAAGGACTTACATTCATTGAATAAGAAGGAAGAATACATACTGAATCTGTAGAACCTAAACATTCAAGGAGTAAATAGCTTCAAAGAGTTCACCTATACTCAACCTGATCCAGCTGATCAACCTGGACCTGGAAGTCAAAGACAAAAATGACACTATTCTTTTCTTGACAAAAACTAGAGAAGGACTCAAAGCTTCATCTGCATCAATCTAAGGAGTCCAGAGCTTCACTCAAAACACATAAAGAATTCTAAAATCGTCTCTATTTGTTTTCTCTATTTCTGTTTCATTAATTTACATTTTGAGAAGTGTGTGTTCTGTGTGTACACCCTGAATCCTGATCATAACTGGATTATATCTAAAATCCTCACTCAAACCTTATGAATTCATTTAGTTCCTATTGTGAATTGTGGTAGAGGTCAAGTGTGACCAAGATAACCTGTGTGCTATTGTTTTTTTCCACAAATAACTGTGGTAGAGGTCATAAGACCTGGACAGTCTGAGTATTGTTGTTTACCCCAATCTAAGGTGTGGATCAAAGTTTATATAAACTATTAGAGAGGACTATGTCTCAGCTTGAGACTGAACCTCTTGGTTAAAAGTTTTTTGCATCCTATTTCCTTCTAAACTATATATCTTATTCCACTGTTAAGTACTTTAAATATAAATATGTTTTAAAGTAACTCTGATAGTTAAACTAGCAAGTGTTTATAACTTTTGTTAGCCAGTAAGTTAGTTTCAAAAGTTAATTAATAATCAGATTGAGTTAACTGAGAAATAATCAATCTCTCAAGAAACTAATTGAAAACTTATAATCATTACAAATTCACTATAGTTTATTTTTTATTTAATTTGGAGGATTTTTATCATAATGTTTTTAACAGAAATTTTAACTGGAACTCAATTCACCCCCTCTTGAGTCTCCACTCTGACCAACATTTGGTATCAGAAGTTTTCTTTTAATAATGGATTTCCAAATAGTATATTTTTCAACTGTGATTTTTGTTTTACCTTAAAGATATTAAATTTCTGTTATTTCTAAATTTTATCTCTTTAAATATATTTTCTAAAATATAATTATGGATAATAGAATATAAGGTGCCACTAATAATAGGACACCTTTCTTTAATGGTGTTAATTATTCCCAATGGAAACTAAAAATGAAAATTCATTTAGAAATTATGGGATTTGATATCTGGAATGCTATAAAGACTTAGTATAAGATTCAAGAAACTGAATGAACTACTTGGGATGAACCTATGAAAACGGATTACAATAATAATTATAATGAAATGAATAACCTGTATTGGGCTTTAGGAGATGATGAATTTAATCGATTATCTTCTTGTAAAACTATTTTTGAAATCTGGGATACTTTGGCTATTTCCCATGAGGGAACAACCAATGATAAGGAAATGAGATTGAATGTCTACACTATTAAATGTGATAATTTTAAAATGAAGACTGATGAACCTATTTATGACATGTATCTCAGGTTCAACGAAGTTGTAAATACAATGTGCTCACTTGGAAAAGTTGTTCCTACAAAAGAACAAATAATGAGGATACTAAGATGTCTTCCAGAGAGATGGAGAGGCACATCAGTTTCAATAAGAGAGTCATGTGATATAATTTCACTACATGTTAAGGAGTTAATTGGTAAGTTGATGATGTATGAAGAATAAATAAAGGTAAACAAAGAGGAATATGATGAACCAAAGAGGAAGTCAGTGGCATTTAAGTCTACTGCCTCAAAGAGCAAGGACAAGGAGAAAGTTCACATACCTACTGAAAGCTTAAAAAGTGGAGCTTCAGATTCTAATAGTGATGAAGAGATGGATCAAATAGACATGAGATTAAATAAATTTTATAGGAAGAAGAAATTTTTCAGAAAACCAATTTATAATGGTAAGTATGACCAATGAGGTGTTTGGAAGAAAGATTGGAAGAAAGATGATAAGGATGATGAGATAGTGTGTTATGAATGCAAAAGGAAAGGACACATTAAGGATGACTATCCAAAATTGAATTTCAAGAAGATATATGATTATAAGGACAAAAAATATAAGAAAACTATGAAGGCAACATGGAGTGCTTCAGAATACATCCCAAGTGAATATAAGGTTTCTGATTCTGAAAAGAATCATACAAACATGTGTTTCATGACTAATACTTCTGAGGTACCTATTTCCCCTATGATGAATAATTATTATTTTGGAAATGAAAGTGATTCAAATAGTGATGATAATATATCTAAAGATTAATTATTTGAATACTGTAGTATGTTAGAAGATACTTGCAATGAGCTGAAGGATACGTACAAATCATTAAAGAAATAGTATGCCTTGTCTAATACTATTAAACCTGATCTTAATATAGAAAAGGAAAAGAATTATCAACTATTAAAGGAGAATACTCAACTTAAATTGTTCAATGAAAAACTTAGAGAATATTTATAGAAGTTCACAAATGGAAAGAATAATCTAACACAAACACTTGGAAAACAAGTTGCACCAAAATATACTTCTAGTTTAGGCTATCAGCCTGAACAAAGATAGCTTGTTAAAAATAAATTTATTCCTAAATCTTGATAGTATGCTACTAGTTCTAGCTCTGGAAATTCCTATGTTTAAACCAGTTATCCACATATTTATTGATCAAACAATGTTTATATTTCAAAATATCTTGAATGTAATGATTAATTGAAACCCATTAGACAAATATGGGTACCAAAAGTTTTTCTTGCTAACCTGTCTGGACCCAAGAAAATCTAGGTTCCAAAATCATTTTATGTTTAAACCAGTTTTGTAGGAAACCTGCATGAAGAGTTCCTGTAAGAAGACATGATACTTGGACAGTGGATGTTCATGACACATGACAAAATATTTTTCATGCTTCAAGAGCCAAATCAAGGTTGATGGAGGACATTTCACATTTAGTGATAATTCAAAAGGAAAAATCATTGGCTTAGGCCAGATTGGTAACACTGATTCAATTTTAATTTCTAAAGTATTATTTGTTGATAGATTAAAATACAACCCGTTAGGTATTTCTCAGTTGTGTGATGATGGTTTCAATGTTAAATTTGAAAATGATGCTTTCCATGTATTTGATTCTAAAAACATTTTGGTATTTACTGCCTTCAGAAATGAAAATGTATATGCTGTAGATTTAAATTCATTAGCCAAACAAAAAGTTACTTATTTAAATGATATTAATAAAGAATATTGTCTTTGACACAAAATATTAGGACACTACAATGTTCATTCATTTAAGAAACCGACTAACAAAAATTTAGTTAGAGACATACCTCAACTAAAATTCCCAACAGACAAAGTTTACACTCCCTGTCAAAATGGAAAGCAATATAAAGTTCCATTCAAATTAAAGAAAGAAGTGTCAACTTCTCAACCTCTGGATTTGGTTCACATGGATGTATTTGGACCATATAGAGTTGATAGTTTTAATGGGACACATTATGTTTATGTTCTAGTAGATGGATTTTCTAGATATACTTGGGTATACCTTTTAGCTCACAAAAGTGAAGCATGCTCTTACTTTATTAAATATTCCAAGTCTGTAGAGAACCTTAGTGGACTTAAGATTAAAACCTTGAGAAGTGATCATAGACGTGAGTTTGAAAATAATGATTTTGAAACCTATTACTCACATAATGGCTGCAATAATAATTTCTCTGCCCCTAGGACACCTAAACAGAATGGTGTAGTATAAAGAAGGAATAGAACCCTTAAATAAATTGCAAGAACTATGCTTAATGAGTATGACCGACCTGTTTAATTCTTGGTAGAAGCTGTAAATAAATCTTGTTATATTATAAATATAGTCTCGATTAGACATATTCTTAAAAATACCCCTTATGAACTATTGAATAATAGGAAGCCTAAAGTCAGCTACTTCAGAGTTTTTGGTTTCAAAGTCTTTATTCTTAATATTAAGGATAATCTTGACAAATTTTTTTCTAAAAGTGATGAGGGAATCTTTTTAGGTTACTCTATATCCAGTAAGTCTTATATAGTAATTAAAAAAGAACCAAATGTGTGGAAGAATCAGTACATGTAAAATTTGATGAAACTGATCAACATGAACCTAAGTCTTCTCTTGAAAATCTTGAAGAAGATCTATCTATTATGGACCTTAATGGTAGAAACAGTGAACCTGCTATAAAGCCAAGAAATTATGGAAATATTCCAGAATCTGCTTCTGGTGAACCCGAGCATAGAGGAGAACCTGAAATTTCTAGTCCTACCTTTACCAGATCAACTAGGATTCTAAAGAACCATCCTTTAGATGTTGTTGTATGTAATCTTGCTAGAGGGACACAGACTAGAGCTTATCTAAGAAAATAGGTTGAACATCAAGCCTTTCTTTCATCGTTAGAACCTAAAAATATCAATGATACAATCAGTGATGAATTTTGGGAAAGGGATATGCAAGAAGAATTAAATCATTTTGAACGAAACAAGTCTGGGAATTAGTTGATAGATCTAAGGACACATTGACCATAGACACTAAATGGGTTTTTAGAAACAAAGATGATGAATTAGGAAATATCATTAGAAATAAAGCAAGGATATTTTCACAAGGGTATAGTCAAGAGGAAGGAATAGAGTATGAGAAAAACTTTCCACCTATAGATAGATTAGAATCTATTAGGATTATATTTTCCAGTGATACTCATATGAATTTCAAGTTATATCAAATGGATATTAAAAGTGATTTCTAAATGGTTTTATAATTGAAGATGTTTTTGTTGAACAACCACCTAGATTTACTAGTCTTCATTTTCCAAATCGCGTTTTAATCTTTCTAAATCATTATATGGTTTAAAACAAGCTCCACAAGATTGGTATGATAGACTTAGTAGTTATATTGTTTCAAAGGGTTTTTCCAAATGGATTGCTGATCCAACAATCTTTATCAAGAGAATTTCTAAAGATGTTTTAATAGTGAAAATCTATGTTGATGATATTATTTTTGGATCTTCTAAAAATACTTTGTGTATTGATTTTTAAAAGAGTATGCAATGTGAATTTGAAATGAGTTTAATGGGAGAACTCAAATATTTCCTCGGATTTCAAGTTTTTCAAAATAAAAATGGTATTATCTTAAATCAAAGTAAATATACAAATGATATTTTAAAATGTTTTGTTTTAGATAGTATTAAGGAAATTGATACACCTATCAGTACTATTTGTATGTTCGATGCTGATGAAATTGGAAAACCAGTCGATCAAACCAACTACAGAGGTATGATTGGGAGCCGACTCTACCTTACTAGTAGTCGACCTGATATTATGTTTAGTGTGTGTATGTGTGTAAGATTTCAAGCTAATTCAAAAGATTCACACTTTCTTGCTGTTAAAAGAATTTTCAAATATCATAAGCATACTTCTAACTTAGGATTATTTTATCCAAAAGGACAATCATTCGATTTAATAAGTTATTCAGATGCTGATTTTGATGGTTTCAAGTTAGATAGAAAGAGCACTTCTGGAACATGTCATATTCTAGGTAAGTCTCTAGTATCTTGGAGTAATAAAAAGAAGAACTCTGTTGCATTGTCTACTGCTGAAGCAGAATATATTGCTGCTGGTAGTTGTTGTGCACAAATTCTGTGGATGAAACATACTTTACTAGATGATGGATATCTATTTAGACATGTATCTATAAATAGTGACAACACTAGTGAAATTAATATCTCAAATAATTAATATATCTCACTCTAGGGAAAAACACATTGATGTAAGGCACCAATTTTTGAGAGATCATTACAAAAAGGGTGATATTTCTCTTGAATTTATTGGTACTGAACATCAATTAGCTGACTTATTCACTAAGCCTTTATGTTCAGATAGGTTATGTTACATTAGACATGAGTTTGGAATGATACAATTTGTATGTTAGAATCCTCACCATTAGAAACCACATTGTTAGAATCCTCAATGTTAACCAAACCTATCTGTTAGCCAAACCTCACCATTATCCAAACATCACCATTAGCCAAACCTCACCGTTAGACAAACCTCACTGCTAGCCAAAACCTCACCGCTAGAGAAAACCTCACCACTAGAGAAATCATCACCGCTAGACAAAACCTCACCACTATAAACGTCACTATTATGAACCTCACTGTTATACCTCACTGGTATAAACCTCACCGTTATGCCTCATTGTTAGTGGACCTCACCATAAGGAATCCTCACCGGTATGTATTTCTGTTAGGTCGTGCTGGTTTTAAAATTTTTTATCTTTATCCGCTGGAATCTGTATCGTATATACTATACTTTATGCTTTATTTATTTATTTTTTGATTCCTAAATGATAAAACATAAGTCTTGATCTCATCTAAATCCACCTCAAACCCTTTGCATTCAAGAATTAGCTTCCAAACCTTAATTTATCTTAAATCCTAATCCTCAAAAATCGAAGAATGGCAAGAGTGAAGAGACCATCATTCAGTGAAAAGGATGATCAACCGAATGCCAGGATACTCAAAGGAGAGTATAGTAGTGGTAGTGAAGTGAAGAAACCTACAAATCCGCACCTCGTTCAATGGGAAATAGTAGTTGAAAAAGAGTTATGTGCGGAATGGTTGATGACCAGTATGTCTCTAGTTCTAGAAGTGATGGAAGATCAAAAATGGGTAGAGTGATTCTCGAATAACAATGGTCCTTATTATCCGAAGATGGTAAAATAATTCTATGAGTTTGTTCACTTTGAGAAATCTGAAGTTGATAACAGTATGGTATCAGTAGTGAATGGTAGGACAATATCTTTTTCTTCTATTGAGTGGGATGAGTGCCTGAGAGTTCCACATGAAAGAGAGTTTGGGTATTTCTCAAAATCAGTACCTCCTACCAGTGACATATTTGAATATAAATCTTCTTTGTAAGAATTAATAGGAGATGGCACCCCAATAAAAGTAGTTTCTACAGAAATGGATGGAGAGAACCTGTTACCTTTCAAGTTCATCGAACATGTTCTATGTTCGAGAAGAGGGGACTTTGAAAATTATAAGTACCAAGATATTTATTTGTTGCATTTTATGAGGCATAATGTCAAGGTAAATGTGGGTAGGCTTCTGATGATTCAAATTAAAGATATGACCAGGCCGAAGTTAAAAACTAATGCTATATTCTTTGAAAAGTTGATTTCTTTGATGATCAAGGTAAGTGGTGTGGCTCAGTCTCAGGATGAGACTGTGGTTATGAAGGACAACTTTTTTATTACCAAAACTCTATCTAAATACACAAATATCAATTGGAATACATGGAAAAGAGAATGGGTTAGTGATAAAGGGAAGATATATAATAAGTTTAATCCTATGGATCATCCTTCTAGGACTAAGGATGTGAGGGATCCAGGTCTCGGACCTGATGAAGAGGAAGCTCAATATAGTGATGATACTAATGAAGTGGAAACTTCTATAGATGATTGAAGGGATCTGGACTTGACTCTAAGTCCTGTTGCTAAAGTTGTATCATCTGGATAAAAAAGAGTGTTAGGAGTATGCAATGAAGAAGCTCCTATTGATGAGGAAGACCAGTCTACTCTAGAGAATGAGGAAGAAGTCCATGAAAGTGGAGAACATGTTTCTGATAGCTTAGATGAGAACACCTTGAGTTTGAGTCCATTGATTCGAAGTATTTTTGTGACTATAGAGGCTGTTCTGGTTGAGATGGCCGAACTGACACCCATTCCTGATGAGACTACTGTTGGAGAAATGGAAATGGTTGTGGAGGATTCTTCTAAGGAAGACTGAGCTGCTGAGGGTGCTATTGATATACAGGAGAATGCACTTATTGAGGGGGATCATACATCCAGGCTTGGCAATGTTTCACTTGCTATTGAGATTGAAGACTGGGCAGAAGACCCAGGTTTTGTAGTTTGTGGGTTGGACTATTCTGATTCTAAAGATGAGACACCCATCAATAGACCACAAGTTAACTACAATATCCTTTCTGAGTTTTTACCTGAGGGTGTAGTAAGAAAATCTGATCTAGACCAATTGAAGTCAGATCTTAAGACCTCGTTTTTGTAAGGGATAATAATAATGGAAACTTTTTTAATATCATCCATTCAATCTATTATGCATGAATATGTGGCTAGTATTGTGTCAGAAAGAGTGCCTGTAGTTGTGACTAAAAATCTGGTTACTAAGGCTGATCTTGAATCTTTAAAGGCTGAGTTTAAGGACACTTGGACTGTATCTGTTGCAGACTTAAAGAGCTATTTTTTTGAAGAGCTGAGCAAAATGGAAAAATCATTTGAAATCTCTCTTGGATGCATTGTGTCAACCACTTTGGCAGAGATGGTGAATAAAGTCAAAGTGTGTCTTACTCAGATTGAAACTTGAACAACAACTATTAGTGCTTTGAAGCAATCAGTTGATTCATTCTATACCTTGGCTAGTTCCCAAACCCAAGTTGCTGCTGATATAAATTATATCAAGAGTGTAGTCACGCAATTTATGGATGTGTTTGAAACCTTTAAAAAGAATATCAAAGAGCATGTCAGTACACAAGATTTGGTTGTCAAGAAGTTGATAAGTAGTTTGACCCAATCCTTCAAGGAAAATGTTGCATTCACTGTCAAACCTCTTAGTGCACCCAGTGCTTCAGTATATATTGATCAGTTTAGAATTGTGCTGAAAGAGGAGCATGGTCAGGCCAGTACCAGTAGCTCATCTGACTCTCAAGTGCTGTCTACCACAAGAGATATAAGAAAGTTTGTTCGGGAGAATGTGAGAGATGATATTGCTACTCAAAAAGAAATGAATGATAATATTGATCTCTACTTTCAAAAATTTTATACCAAGAATCAGCTCAAAAATGATTTCTAGCTTCTGTTAGAGAACCTGACACTACCTCTAGTCACTCAAGATTTTAGAGAAAAAGTGAGAAAGATTAGAGAGTTGACTCCAGCTCTAGACAAGTATGTGGAGAACAAGGATTAATTTATCTCTGTTTTGGAAAGAGGAGGATAAATAATTATGGACTTTAGAAATATATTAATTCCATTTTGGCATGTAGATAGTACCCCTATCATTTCACCTCTAGCCCTGCCTTCCTCTGCTCAGTCTTCCTCCAATCCTCAGATGGCTCCAGTCCAAGTAATCTGGATCCTCACTCCTATGATCACATAATGAGCTACCCACTACAGGCCAGGAACAGTCTCTGTTACTCAACCTCCAGTATTGCTTTTTGGAATTCCCAATCCTTCTACTGAAGCTACCCAGAATGAGTCTACCTATGAACCCAAAGCCAAATCCAAAGTGGAAATTCAGGAGGTGGATTGATTAGTTTCTGGGACTTTTGATAGGAATCATTTGTATTCATTTTGGTTCAATTTCGTATTTCTATTTATTTTTTACCTCAAGTAATATATAAGTGATTTCATTCTCTTTTACCTTCTGTTTCTTCACGAATCCTTTATTTCCTACTTTTTTATAATCAGAAAGTGGGAGAAATAAAAAAAGTGGGAGAAATAATATAAAGGGGGAGAAATATGAGAAATAGGAGAAATATCATTTGCATGGAATACTCTATTCTCATCCTCTGGTACATTTATTTCATAATCTTACCTTTGATACAATTGTTTCATACCTCTGATACATTTTCATGAAATACTCTGTTCTCTGATGAATTTGAAAATATCATTACTCACACTGAGAAGTAAGACCTAATGTATTTTATACCGATATATTAATGATTATTTTGGATTATAATACCATAATTTGTGATTATAAAAAATGGGGAGATTGTTGACCTCACCTGTTTTGATAATCTCAATTATGTTTGAATAAGTATTTATAATCCTATCTATATGGTAAATTATGTTGAAAAAATATAAAAATAATCATTCATATATATTAATCAATGTTTATCTATGTTATACATGCTTTGAAATAATTATAACACAATTTGGATATGATTTGCATATAAAAGATAAGCGTTAACCTTGTGAGACGCTGAAACAAATAGCTACCGATAATTCTACGTATGTCGGTACCGAAGTCTACTGGTATGCACAAGTTGACTGATACAGACCTACCGGTACATAGTCTACCGATAAGCACCGATAAAAATATACAGAAAGCTACCGATACAAACAGACAGACACCTACCGATAAAAATAGGAAGACCTACCAATATGAAGTCTACTGATACAGATAGATACCAACAGACAGCTACCAATACAAGTCTGCTGAAACAGAAAAATGGCTACCATAACAAATTCTACCAATACAAGAATGTCACCAGTATGGGTCACTGATATAGAAGGAGCTACCGATAGAAGGATCTACCGATAGAAGGAGCGACCGATAGAAGGAGCAAACGATAGAAGGATCTACTGATTCAAGCGGTCTACCATTATAAAGAATAACATCTACCGATACAGACCTACTGACTCAAGTCCACTGATACAAGTTCATTGATACTAAGAGCTACTGATGGAGACCTGTCACTGTTTCTCTAAAATCTTTTACTATTGTTTATTTAGAAACAGACATATTTTATGTTTATAATGCAACTGAAATTAATTAATTAATGTATGTTTAATGTTAGGAAACTGTACCTCGTACATGAAGAAGTGATCATACTTTTTTTCAGACCACATGAGCTATAAAAGGGAACCTCGAACTACTAAAGAAAAAACAAGGGGTTCGGTGAGTCTTTCCATGCATATACAAGACAATCTTCTGGAGATACTCAAGGAATTACAAGCATTGAAGAAGAAGGAAGAATACATACTGAATCTGTAGAACCTAAACATTCAAGGAGTAAAGAGCTTCAACGAGTTCACCTATACTCAACCTAATCAAGCTGATCAACCTGGACCTGGAAGTCAAATACAAAAACATCACTCTATTTTTCTTGACAAAAACCCGAGAAGGACTAAAATATTCATCTGCATCAATATAAGGAGTCTGGATATTCATTAAAAACACAAATAGCATTCTAAACTCATCACTATTTGTTTAGCTCTATTTGTGTTTCATTGATTTACATTTTGAGCAATGTGTGTTCTTTATTTACACACTGACTCCTAAGCATAACTGGAGGATATCTAAAATCCTCACTCAAACCTTCTGAATTCTTTTAGTTCCCACTATGAATTGTGGTATAGGTCAAGCATGACCTGTATAGCCTGTGTTCTATTGTTTTTGTTTTCCAAAAAAAGAACTATGGTAGAGGGCATAGGACCTGGATAGTATGAGTACAGTTGTTTACCCTGATCCAGGGTGTGGATCAATGTTTATATAAACTGTTTGAGAGGACTAAGTATCAGCTTGAGACTGAACCTCTTGTTTAAACTTTTTGTGCATCATATTTCTTTTTAAACTATATAGTTTATTCCGCTGCTAAGTACTTTAAATATAAATCTGTTTTAAAGTAACTTTGATAGTTACACTAAAAAGTATTTATAACTTTTGTTATCCAGTAAGTTAGTTTCAAAAGTTAATAAATCATTAGATTGAGTTCACTTAAAAATAATCAATCTATTGAGAAACTAATTGAAAAATTACAATCTTAATAAATTCACTACAGTTTAGTTCTTATTTAATTTGGGGGATTTTAATCATAAAGTTTTTATCAGAAATTTCAATTGGAAATCAATTCACCCCCTTCTTGAGTGTCCAGTCCAACCAACACAATGTATTAATAATAAATTGGTAATATAACATATTGAGTACATGTTATATGAATATTTTATTTTGATAGTTGAATAATAAATTTATACTAATTATAGAGGAGGTCTTAATACATTTGAAACAAGTTGAATGTTAGGTAAGGGAATTCCATCTCACATTTTATTTATAAGAGATACATGACTTATTCACCATCTATTTATATTTAATAGTGTACTTAATTCACCAAAATGTATTCTATGAATTTTATAAACTATTTTTTTGGTATTTTCATATCTATTTGATTATCTCTATTTTTATGGAGTTTTACGGTTCAAGAGATACTAAATCGGTATGGTAGGTTTGTCTCAATTTTCCTTCTTTGAGACCCATGTTTTGTTATGTACCTATATTCTTTTACAAGGGGTATATACTTTAATTGGCATGTTATATCCATAATATCCTTAATTTAATTATATTTTATTCTTTTTTTAATGTTATTATTTAATGGGGATTATTATGCAAATGTTTCCAAGTGGTATGGGAAACATTGAAATGTTTGAAGATTATATACCTAAAGAAATATTTTTAGAAGGTCACTTAAGAAAATTTCCAAGGAAAATGATTCTAAAAAATTATGTTTAATATTTTTTTTTAAACTCTTCCATTATAATTTTTTAGATATATTTTCAATGAAAAGAGGTTAATTTTACAATTTCATTACTTTCATATATTTTTTATATGTAAATATTCATTGGGGTATATTTTTCATGCATTTTCATATTTTTTAAATTTTATTTCTAAATTTTTTTTACTATTATTATATAAATTTTAAGGTAATTTTTACCAATTTATGATTATTTATTAAATTGATTGAGAGGGATCATTTTTCATTTTTCTAATGAGATTTTTTACCGTTTCAGCAAAGGTATGAGAATAATGTTTTTTCTAACTTATACGACATGAATAATTTTTTATGCTTTCATGATACCTTTATGACTTGAATATTACATTACAATATTACAAGTTTATTTTCAAAGAAAATGTTTTCTTATAAAATTTCACATCATTTCATGAAAATAAAATGATTTCTATGATGAAATTATATTTTCCTCATGAATTGTTTTCAAGTGTTATCTAAAAATTATTTTCCATCTAAGATAACATTTTTTGATGTTATGTATGTTTTAATGGGGATATGATTCATTTTTTACATTATTAATATTTATATGAATGGTTATTTTTATTATGTAATGTTATTTATAAACTCATTTCTTTTCTATGGCTTATGTTTTGATTTATGGATATTTATAAAACCCATTACATTCCCTAAGTTCTGATATGATAAATGATTTACATTATTCTAGAACACATATGTAAGCTTTAATTATAAGATTGCTGGGACCTCTATATCCCTCCAACACATTAGGTAATGATAAAAATTTTAGGATCAAAATAGGGTACATGGTAGGGTATCCCAGGCCCGAAACACGAGTGTACACAGGTGAACATCCCATGCCCGAAACAAGAGGGTACAAGGGTAGACATCCCAAGCCCAAAATAAGTGGGTAGATGGTAGGAAATCCCAAGATCGAAGTAGGTACATTTTTTATTATCACATGACTAACATTTTTTAATGGTCTCGGTAGGTATCCTTGAGATATGATTTTATATTATTATGTGTCTACCACAAATTCCATGTATTATTTCTATGTTATGACTTCATGGATTATTTTCATTATTTACTTATGATTCATGTATTATGAGCGTTTGATATTTATTCCATGATCCCTGAATATAATCTTTTGATATTTGTGGTATGATCTTAAATTGTTATACTCTTATTTTCCTTCCCTTGTGTTATTTTTATTCTTACAAATATTCCTTGTTTACCCTTACAGAGCATGTAAGCTCACCTTCTTCTTATAATTCCTTTCGCAAAGTTATAAGGAAAGGTTTTAAGTAGGAGTAATAAATGGAATGATCTTTAGGGTAAACATTGAAGATTTTTCAATAGAATATATGTTTTTTATCAATGTTTTTGAGGGAACTAAATGAATAATATCTTTAGGTGACTTTTTGTATATTGTTTTAATTATTTCAAAAAAGTGATGTAATTTTAATGTACATAAATAATGGGTCATTAAAACAAACATGATAGATGGGAGGTTATTTATGAAAATAAGGTTTTTATTGGTAGATCTTGGAGGATAGCTAGTGGAAGCATTGGTGGTACACTATCAAGAAGGATACTCATCCAATAGTTTCTTTCACAAGATTCATTGCTCCTCTATCTATGGATGGATGATTCTAGTGAGATATTCACACACGAGGTCATGGAAGAATATGTTCATCATGGTAGAAATGCTAGTAATGGGGAATCATGTCAAGATTTGAGTCATAGTGTTGGTGAAGATAGATAAGCTTCTTCAGAATGTTAGTTATGGGAAGAAGCCACTGTACATGTGCGGGCTGCTTTACTATCTATACATATAGGTGGAAGCACACATGGGAGGATATGAATATCGGAATCCCATATATCCTTACAATAATAAATTTATACCACTGACTATAAACATTTTTGAAGAGTTTCAATTCAATATGGGTTCAGTGGATGTGATCAAAAAGTCTAGTAAGGCAGATAGATTCACCTCTCACCTATTCCCCTTGCTGATGTGGGTGATAACTGATGATGGAGAAAGAAAACAAGTGTAGAGATCATATCTTCTATACTTTTAAGGAAGAGTGATTGTTGAAATTATGGATTGTGAATCAATTTTTGAACCGTAAAGACCCATATAATTTTTCGAGGGAGTTCAGGTGCCTAAAGAGATCGAATCTGAAGGTATATCTATGGGCACCACTTGAATATCATTCTTGCGTGATGAGGAAAATCTGAATCATGTTAAAACTGGACAATGAAATGATTTGTAATGATATTATGCCATCCACTACTATGTATAGGCTGGTTGAGGCATATGCATAGAGCTGGAAGGATGCCTATCATAGAGAAACAATGAGGTGGCAGACAATTTGAGCCAATGAGGAAGTGGCCCCTCCACCTCAAGGTTGATGATGAGTGGCAGGAAGGGAACATAATTGGGGTCATGATAGTGAACATCAGGGTGATGAGAAAGTAGTAGAAAGGCCAGTGGTCAATGGATCAACACTAATCAGAGACAAAGGAAGAAGAGCAGCAACACCAGATGCAACGCTCTCAATCGATCAGCCCTTAGAGAAAGGGGATCCATCAATTGGGTCTCATAAGAAATCAACCCTAGATCTTGGGAAACAGTTATGTCATGTTGAGATTACTGAAGACATTTTCAATCCCGATGCATGAAAAGCCTAGGATACAAGCAGAAATATCCTCAAAACCTAAATTATGTGGGATCATATCATTAGGTATGGGATGGGGATGTTTGAGATTGGATTTTCTAAGGGATACATTCTCTTGTCTCATACTTAGGGGGGAATAATTCATTGTGGAATTAGAAGAAAAAGATCATTCATATTGGACTGTGAATCTAATTAAAGATTGAGTACAAGTACTGCTAGACATGATCTCTCCCTCGAATATATTGGCGGATGAGCTCGCAGAGTGCTTGCCTATTCCCAATGACTCAGATGGATCCTGGGGGAATAAAGGAAATGAAGGAATTAATTAAGAGGATAATAAGGTCATTTCATTGAAGGTATCCTCTTTCAAGGAAGGTGAAGTGAAAGCAATATGGGGAACTTCCTTGGGGGGATTTGATGAAGCCCTTGAAGTATTCTTTAACTGAGTCCCTTGTGCTATCACATTTCTCATGAATTATAAGGATATCTCAACTAGAATCTATTCAGTACCAAAGAATATTTCACAAGGGAACCCATCTCATGGGGATGAAGGTTTGGAAGGAGATGTAGAGGACCATGCCCCAAGACCTGTGTCTGGGGAGATAGTGGTTGTAGGACCCAACAGTGATGAGGAGGCCATGGTGGAATCTCCATAATCATTGGACCCCTCAATCATATATGGGGGGCTATGTCCTAGTTTTCCTACAACGATGCCCCAAGAACGTGATACGCCACCACTCAGCTTCTGTAATCTCCCCACATTACAGAGCCTTATATTTTGTTACTTGATTAGGTTAAATGATATTATTTTAGTTTGAATAGTGATGGGAGTATAATGAACTCTACCACAAGACATGGCCAGAGGATATGAGATTCTTTTCCCAATGGGGGAGCCATTTTGGTGGAGACTCAGATTCTCGGGCTAATCAGAATGAAACTTCTGGTGGTTCCACTAGTGCATCAGCACCTGGTGCTAGTATGGACAACCTCATTGAGGTGGGATAAAGTGGTGAAGATAAACCAAATAATATGGAGACCAACCCATTAGTCATAAGGATAAATGATGATCCTAATACTAATTTCTTGGCCATATTTTCAAAGTATGAGCCTGAAAATTCAGAGGAGATAAATGAGTCTGACTATGTTGTGTTTGAGGATAGTCAGACTACATGATGTTGTGAATGGTAACTGATCAAGCACTTAATCAACAATACACCAGAAGCATAGTTGATAAGCCGAATGGGATCACTTCACCTTTGGTTGTGTGATCTGTGTGCTGGAGGGAATGATGCATGAGATCTACACAAGCTGATTCCAGATTACCTTACCAAGAAAATGTGGGAAAGAAGTCATCATCTACATTTCTCTTGGAATCAGGATAACTACACCAGCATTAAAATCTTTAGAAGGATGAAAAAGGGATCAATCTTAGAATGGGTATATGGAATATCCTTATTCATTTTCTTCCACCTAATCAAAATGAGTCCCAATATTGTGGGTTCAGCTGATAGAAGCCCAATATCAACTGATATAGGTATCCCATCAAGTGGATGATCTCAGGGATGAGTGGGACTGAATGAAGATTAAGGATAATGATCTCCTTCTAGAAGTAAATGAAGAGGAAATGGATCTCAGGCACTAATAGTGAATCCTAGAAGCCACACACCAAAGGGTGGAGGAGATGAAGTGCCCTATTGAAGGCGTAGAACCATAAGGTCTATTTTTTCAAACTCATGAAATATTATTTCCTGTTTTCTTTCCTTGAATTTTTTTCGTGGACACATTCTTTCCTGTTTCAATTACATCACTTCAAATAATATCTATGAAACCACTAATGACCAATCCTTAAAATCATTTGGGTCATGCCCGATATGAGAAACACGAGATGATCTAATAATCATTTACTTTGTATGAGAGTGTCGGATAATCATAAAATTCTCATTGTATGATGTTTTTGACTAACAACCAAGATTGTTCAGGTTAAGAGAGGTTGTGAATAAAGAAATAATCTCACGAAACAAATAATTTTATTCTCCAAACATACACTAGTGCATGAATGGGTTAACAACCAAGGAGTTCGAATCCCTCTGAATATAGTAAAATGAAAAGTGTGAATCACAATTCCCAAAATTTGGATTGTAGAGAGGATGGAATACTAGTATAGGATAGTCTCTTACTGTATTCGAAACAAAATATCCATACTACTAGCTTGAATTGGGGACAAACAAATGATGGTCAACCAATGACCAAATTCAAAAAAGATACCAATATCAAAATGTCATCCAACTCCTTCAATACAATTGTCTCAAGATGATAGGTGATCCAAAATAGAAAATCTAGACCATTAGTGGGTCTCTTCAGACATGAAATAGGATGAGGATCCAAATGAGGGGCACACAAAGTAGAGTGATGAGTGTTTGAATGTTCAAAAGGATTAAAACCATCTTGAAATTATTCCACTATGACTTAAATCACATTGTTCTAGGTGCATTGGTCTAAATTGATATCAAATCCATCTTCCAGAAAGGCCCTATATGACGATGACCTAGGAAACCTTATAGTTTCATATCTTGAAAACAAGGATGATGAATACATAGTTTAACATCATATAGTGAGAACTATGCTTGGTTCAGTTTAGCATCATTTGATCAGGAAATGTCTCACTGTTTAACGTCACATGACAAGAAATTTCACGTAGTTTAAGGTCATACTACCTAGACCTCAAAAAATAGTATACAATCATGTGGTATGGACTGTATATTATCTATTCCCAAAATAATTGTGTGGGATGGGGGTTAGAAACCCGACGTGAATGATCCCAAAAGGGATGTTTTACCAAACCAGTATTATAAAAAATATGGGAAGAAGGAATTCATGATAAAGAAAGGGGATAAATCATAGAAAATCTCTTTGTTGAGGTCATATGGTTTATACCATGTAAAATAGTTTAATGTCATGTTGCTCTCAGACTAAATTTTTAGTACCAGGGTATGCACACACAACATATGAGGTAAAAACCCAATGTGAATGAGTCCAAGGAGCTCATATATATCATACTGTCCTTAAAACAAATGAAAAAAATGTTTTGGTCGCATTTCTTGGTTCATAACTGAGGCCAAAGGGCCAAAAATGTTTAATGAACATATGGATGGGCCCAAATAAAAAATGTTCTAGTGTCACTACATATCACAAAAGGATTTGAATCAAGCTACAAATAGTTCTAAAGCACTGTGTGGTGGAAGAAAAACATTAGTGGGGGAAGTCCTCTCAATAGAGGAAGTCGAAGAATCCCATAATTATCAGGGTGCATCCTAAATAGGATTAAGGAATGGTTACAGTTTATTGTCTTGTGCGTGAATATTAACTCTTAGATAAATTTCATTAATCTTGGACCAAGAGGAGTAGTTTCTTAAATTTTTATGTGTGGTGTGGGGTTATGATAAAAAAGATGTGAATTAAGACTAGGGAGTTCCATGCACAACATATCCAGGTAGGGAAATTCATACATCTTATAGTCGTGTTTCTTTGAATTGAGCGTCTAGTTTAAGGTCATAGAGCTCAGACCATAGAGGATCCAATCCAAGAAGAATATAAATAATGTGATGGCATAACAAACCTGATGTTACTGAGGCCAAAGAGGATCACACACACCTTATATGAATTTATGAGTAATCTCTCATCTTGTTTAAAGTCTTGTTACTTTTACTAAGCCCATAGTTTAAGGTTGTAGAGTTCTGACAGTAATAGTATAATGTGAATGGAGGGAAATATTGTGGCTAGGCTAGAAAGGAAAAGCGCATGAGCATCACTATGTATCCCAAAATGTTGGGAATCAATCCATACACACACATCTAGAAATCCGTAATGTTTAATGATTTGGGTGTCACTATGTATCTCGTGTCCCATGAAGATGGGAATCTAGACACACATAATCTTGAAAGGGAAATTTTCCTATGCGGGTATAATCTATACATAGAATGAGAGGAAATTACACATTTTTTTGATTAGTTAGGCTATGAAGGGAGGTATAGGTGTCACTCCATATTCTACATAGATAGTAATTGAGACGTATGTATTTCTTAATTGGTTCCATGTTAGATCACCAATGACACGAGAGATTTCCTCTTAGGTGATTACACCTAAATATAGTACCATTTTTCATCATGTGGACACAACGATAATGTCATAGTTTATGGTCAAATAATAGGACTGATCCTCACATATTAATGTCATGTGGTAAAGATTTCGGTTGAGGAATAAGTATCCGAGAGAGGATGTGTATGGTGTGGAAACATAATGTGACATGAATGAGGATCACAAATGCCCAATTCCAAACAACATGCTCTAAGGAGAATTATGGAGAGTCTCTTTGTTTAAGGTCATAGAGTTTGGACAAGTGAGCTTGTAAATCTCATGTTTGTTGGTAAAAACCCTACAAAGACTCCTAATCCCACTGGAAAAATGCTCGATGTGGGAAAAAAGGACTAGTGTTAGGCTTTCCCTATCACATCAAGAAGCGTAGAACAAGGGTGAGTATGTTTCAAGTTGAGAAGGTCCTAATGATACTGACATTCCCAATCAACATGTGAAAATACACCGAAACGAAACACCAAATGTGTTAAGAGTTCCACTATAACCAAGGGAGGTTAGAAAAATGAAAATCAAAACCTCTAAGGTCTATATCATAGTAGGGATGAATGATGGGAATGACCACTACTGATCATATTCACAACATCAGGTACACAACATCACTAGTCAAGGGAAGGTCATGCAAAAAAAGGAATCTAATTTTGACTAAATTTGAAACAAAGTATCATCTATTTGTTTCCAAGGATCCATTAAGACATTTTACTTAGATGGGAGTTGAGGTGAAGGGGCATAACCATCACTATTAGAGGGTTTGTCTAGATATGAAATATGTTGGAAATTTGAACCCATAAATACGCTAAGTATGGAGATGGTTCTGAGAAATTTACACATGGAACCCGGCACTTTATGCCTCATGCTATAGTGCATCAGAGCATGTTAGTGGTAGAATCCAACTCTGGACAAACGAACCTGGTATTAAAAATAGTTTAAGGTTTTATTTATTATACCACAGGCTCCTAGTTTAATTTCAAAGATTTTAGACCATATGATCCTTGTTTAATGTTTTGTTCTTTGGACTTATCTATGTAATTTTACATCATGTGGTAAGTAAATATATGTTATGTAGATTATTTTCATGTAACTAGAACATTTCAAGATAGTTTAAATTAATGTTGTAGGTACATGTGGAACTTTCCTTTTAAGGTCATGTATAAAAGACCATAAATTTTTATGCAATTTGGATTTTTGTTGATAAAACATAGACTTTTACGTAGATTATTTTCATGAAACTAGTACACTGGGAAAAGAGATGTATCCTAGAGGAGAAGTGCATGACATGGAAAATAACTTGGAGTGAATGAGGAATCAACAGATGTACATCACCCCACACACTCATAAAGGGAAACATAGGCCAAGGGGGAAAAAGGGCTGTGAGCCTGTGGTTGGGCCCAAAGACAAAATGTACTGGTGTCACCACACATCGCATGAGGATGGGAATAAAGCCACATGTATTTCATGAATATGTCATGGTAGATGAACCATTCTTGTGTTGATATCCTCTCAAATGAGAATATCAAGGTTGTTATGTAGTTTATCTTAATGTGATGAGGAATAATATTGTTATGTAGTTTAACATAATGAAACTAAGATGCTGAAATTCATAGTTTAAGGTCATCAATTTCGCAACCAAGGATAGGGAATCTAAAGTAGAAATTTTTAGTACGGTATGATGAATCAACCTGACATGAATGAGAGACAATAAGGCCCAATACTGCAGGAAACATTTCCAAGAATATCACATACATAGTTTAAGGAAATGTGATTGCAACGCGAAATGTTACACAGTTTAACGTCATGTATAAAAAAAGATTCATTATAGTTTAATGTAGTGTTTCAATGATGAGTCCATTTATTTTAATGATATATGGTAAGGATGGTACTACATATAATTTAATATCATTATAACTAGTAAAAGGGGTTCTATTTTAAGGTCATATAGTTTGAACCATGTGATGAATCTTTACACAATGTGTTTCTTGAAGAACATGGCATTGGTGGGAGGATTCATCTGCTCAACATCCACGGTGACCAAAGAGTTTATACCATTGGGAAAAAACTTGTGGATGATATAGTTTCATTCCCATTTGGGCTCCAAATTTGGCCATTTCCTACCTAGTATCATTGGATTCTTTAAATCCAATAATGTGTCACCTTGAAGGAATGAGTGTAGAAGAAAATTATTATTGAATGCACTCGCTATCTTATTTGGGTTCCTCTCAAGATTATGAAAGGTCAAGAGCTTGTTTTTGTCGAGGGATTCTAATATAGATAGATAGACTTCTTATATCTTATCTAATATCTTCTGATCATAGAAAACTATACAGAGCGATGGAAACTAATTCTCAATGGGTAAGAATTCCTCTATTCCATACACCAGGGAATATGGAGTCACCTGAGTAGAATTAAAAAATTTCATTCGATAATACAATAGAGAATTGGGGATCTTATCCTTCCAACTTCCCTTTTTCTAGACCACTATCTTCTGTAGAATGTTTTAGGGTTTTTTAAACACCTCAATCTTTCCATTTGCGTGTTCATGGGAGAGAGAATTGTGGTTGGAACAGATACCATACTAGGTGTAAAAATTCTTCATTTTTTCCACCCAGAAGTTAATTCTATTATCAAAAAGAACATCATGGGGGAATATAAATCAATGTATTATAATGGAGCTCACAAACTTGATAATATAATTGACATTTACTTCCATTAGGGAGACTATGTCTACCCACATGAAAAAAAATATTGCGGTAAGAATGAACTTGAACTGGTGAGCTATCACTCATGGATATAGTCCCACAACATTGAGTCCCCATACTGCAAAGGAATAAGGGTACTTTGTAGTATAGTATTTCTTTGAAAATCTATGTAAAAAATTCGCATGGATTTGACACATGTGGAACCTATTGGAAAAATCGATTCAATCATGGAACATGGTGGGATAGAAATAGACCATCCGTCAAATTAGGTGAGAGAGAATCAACCCTGCCTATTAAGCATTGGATGACCTGACATGAAGATCTTGTATAACCCATATAATCTCATCTCCATGAATAAAATATAGGATAATTCTATCATACCTATTTTTGTATAGAGATGATCAATATTGGGCCCACTCTAGGGGTGATTTGAGCTACACAGTGGTGAATTCGTTCACGTTTGGTACTGGCCAACGAGAGGTTTCCATGTTGAAAACACTCAACAAATGGAGTTTTAAAATTGAAGGTTTCTCTATCTTCAGAAATATCTAGAGGAACATATGTGGAAGCACCATCGATAAGTTGATTTTCCTGCTAAATGTCCTCATCATCTGAGTAAACATGGGTTATGACTCACTGATGCGCCACATGAATGAATAGATCATCTGATTCAGGATATATGAGAGAAGAAGAAAAACTATCCATGTCATCATCTCGACCATTCTGTGACTAGGAAACATGAGTCACCACTAGTTGATATAAAAACTAAGCTATAATATGGTGAGCATGGTTGAGCAAGGTCACAAGCTCTAGCTTTATAATGAGGTAGAAACCATTGAATTTCTTAATGACTAACAGTCCCCCTTCACATGTAGGTGGGACAAATAAATCTTAAGATCCAACTCAATACTAGTAATGAATTCCTGATACTCTTCCTCGTTACTGGTGAAACCTTATGATAGTAAGAATGAATAAGGTAAAACAACCTGTGTAGGTGTGATAAATACAATTCATGGCATATTCTATTAAGCCTGGGGTTATTGAGCCTTCTTTCTGTCATGATACAGAAGGAACCATAAAAATGAATATTAAAATGCAACATGTATTGGTATATTAAGAGGATAACCCAATATAAGAAATCAACATCCAGAGGAATTTTCTCAGGGTTTAGATGAGTGGCTAGAATGTTTTCTAGCACCTGACCCTTAATGTCCTCCTACAGAATAAATTTCATGTCAAAATGTTTAAGGATTAATACCAATTATCTAGATAAAAATTCAACATAATTTGTTTTAGGATGTATTTTAGTGAATCCACACAAAAAAACTATATGTGTCTCATGTTTTTACAAGTAGTTCCACAACCTTTTCACTATGAAAACTCACTCGAGTGAGATCTTCTATCTGGAGGATTATCTAGACTCTGTGTTGAGTATCATGAGCTTTAGGTAGTATGAATTGTTCTCTATCACTTCATTGTTCTTTTAGGTGATAATGGAACTAAGGAATCATTCTAGAGTGGTCACATAAAAGACCATAGGGTTACAGGAGATGGGTTGTATCAGAATGGAAGGATGTGGTTGGTACTAATTACCCTCTTCAAATGCAGCCTAGCACTCCTCATGCAACTGATATATAGAACCTTCATTCATGATCCTAGAAAAGGTATTAAACTTGATCTCAAAGTTTGTGAGGAATCAGTGTATGTAGGATAATTTTCCTTGAATGCCTCAGAGCTCCCGAAGGTTATTCAGATGGGGCATCTGATTGATATCTTTGATCTTATATGGGTCTATCTCAATTCCTCTGTATATGATAATAATATGAAAGAAATTTACATAGGTTACCCTAAAATAACATTTCTATAGGTTGATATTTATATTTTTTGGGTGAAGGAAGACAAACACTTTCTCAAGATATATAAGATGGTCCTGATGTTGGTGGAATTTGACCACTAAATCATCCATGTAGAATTCCACTAATGTACCAAGGATCATCTTGATGTCGTGTTGAATGTAATGCTGATAGGTCAATCTAGAATTATTTAGACTATAAGGCATTACCTAATAGAATAATATCCATTAATAATCATTGAAGTTTTTATATTCCTTGTCTTTAGGGGCCATCAGGATCTGGTTGTACCCAGAATACCCATCCACGATGTAAATGGCATGGAATATAGTATTGGAAAAAAATCAACTTCTCTATCACCGGGAGGTTAAAATCGTCCTCTGGATAGTGGTGGACGAGATCTCAGAATCCAATACAAAATATGATCTATACAATCTTTTTCATGATTGGAATGATTTTGGATAGAGACTTCGATTATTTAACATCCTTGATGAAGTTGGATTTGACGATCTTGTCAACTTCAACCTCAACCATGGAACTGTGAGATGGTTGTACCTTCATGAGAGTAATCTTGAACCCATAATGACTCGCTGGGAGTCCAAGATGGTAGAAGGAGACCTGAGGGTCTAGCCCTAAAATCCCTTTATTTCTCCAATTGAACAAATCATGATGCTTCTGCAATAAATCCATTTACTACCATTGTTCGTTTACAGGAATGGATACACTAGTAAAACTTTCCCTTATATTGGCCATGATACCAAGGTTCACCTATACCAACTCATCGATGGTGGTGGACAGGACTTCCTCAAATGTTTGAGGAGAATCTTTTAAATCCACTTCATCATCTAAGGAAGATGTATCGATTGGAGGAGACGGTTCACTTGGGAAAACAGAATATGGGGGAAAATTGGTTCCATCTTGAGCAGTTGTTGAATGTTCATTTGGAGACTCATGCACTCTGGAAAACCTAAAGACACACATTTTTTACCTGATTCCAAAATTCCTTTAAAAAATGGGTCCATGAATGATGTCAAAACAATATTGATAGGTCAGTTAGTGACAGTTTATCCTAACTCGGTGGAACAAGAAATTTAGATGGACAACTCTAGCAATGGGGTGAACATATTGATACCTAACAGGAGTAGGGGGTTCTGGTATGACCCATGGTTGAATTTTGTAGGAATAATTAGTAATATTACAACTTTCTTGAACTGGGGGACGTGGAACCATTTCCTCTAACAAATGATAAATCAATTCTCAATGTCTAGTATGGTGACTTTCAATAAGTGAATTGGGAGGAAAAATGCATCATCCAATTATGTCCATGGGTCAGCTGTGATAGAGTATTTCTCAACCTCATTGTTATTATCATTATTTTCTATTCTCAGGTTTTAAGACACATCCATATAGTTAGATTTGGATTCCTAGAATGAACTTTGTGTACTTTGATTACATGTATATTTGATGTATTAAATATTAAATTAAAAATATTATTACACATTGACCATTGTTCTGCATGAATTTAATGTAATAATGTCATAGTGTGTTTTTCATATTGATAAAATTATAGTATTTTCCTACTATGATTATATCCTTTAAGTTTTATGACATTATTCTTACTATACTTATATGGTTGGATAATATATTATTATGGGATACATAGTATATAGACTATTATGTTAAATTACTTGTAAGAAAATGAGACTTCTTGTTGTGAAATTTTCACTTGGTAATCTCCAATAATGAAGATTATAATAACAGACCCTCCAATAGGAATTAAAAATGTTTTGGTGTGATCAGATATTCTTATCTTCAATCATTTTTTATGGTACATAAAATTTAATATTATCATTAATGCATGTCATGAATCACACACTTAGATTTACTGATGAAAACCATTACGTCAAATGTTGGGAGGAAGTAGGGTAGGTTCGGTTCATCATGAATGACATGTTATTAAGGTATAAGTTTAAGGAGGACATGTACCTTACATATTTATGGATGTTTATTACATGACCGTTTTATTGAAATAGAAATGTCCCATTAAAGTCCATGTACATGGTGTAACGAAGAGTTTATTTCATATAGTCATGAAATGATGTATCGAGCATATAGGTTGATGACACCATAATGAAACTTACATGATGATATATTGTGATAAATTTATTATATTACATATTGAGTGTTCGTACATGGTTTTCATCATTGTGACTTTATGTTATTTATCTTCGGTCCCTTGACCCATTGTTAGACAACAATCTTGGACATCAAGAAAGGTCACCTAATACGAATGTGAATGAATCCTAGAGGGTCACATACTAAGTTTTTTTGTTGGTCTTGATTAAATATTATTTGAATTAAATTCATGGAATACATATTAATCTCTAGATTGAAAAATAATTTTATTCAGGTTATATTGTTCACACAAATTAAATAAGTATTTATTCAAAAAACTGTGAATAATATATATATATTTATTTTATTGAATATTCAATAAATATTTATTTACTAGTTTGTGAAAAAAATATTTATTAAATATAATAAAATATTTATTTGGGTGTTCAAAAAATGAAGGATTAGTTCAAAAGGACCAAGATCCTGTTTGGTGATAAAATAATTATTGATGAGTTGATAAATATTATTTATCCTTTTTTCTCAATTTTGTGCACCAAAAAATAAAAATAAAAATATTATAATTATTATGTGGCATGGGATTTAATAAATGGATATAATTATATTTAATGGATGTTATGAAAATAAATTTTTTAACTAAAATCCCATCTTTATACAACGAAGACAATGCCTATTTTGTGACTCATTCAAAACCAATTCCTTATTTGGGAATAGATAATTGTTGGGAAAAATGAATTATCTATAAAATAATTCTCCTATATCCCTCTCAATAATTATAAATCCAAGAGAGAATATCTAAAATACTGAATAACAAGCGATCAAGAACAAACAACACATCACACTCTATTCGCCACACTAGCACCCGAAGAATGAGTGGTGTTACTCAGAGACCTTTGGAACAGCTGTGGATCACCTCTAGAGGTATTCTACCCTTGGATCCTCATAACCATAATGAAGGAAATCTGAAATATCCTTTTCTGATAGTCAACAATTATAAACTAAGAAAGTTATTAAGCCTAGGTATTTATTTTTTAAGATGTTAAATAAAATAATTATAAATTTGATGCGTGAAATCCTTGCTCTTGGTTTTAGAAAACTATTATTAAATAATTTTTCAATATATATCCCTCCCCTGAAATTCTTATGTTGTTACTAGAACCAACAATTGTTATTAGATTAGTCATGTTTAAATTTATAATTATTTACAAGATTGTTGATATATGCATAATCTTGGTAAGATTTTCATTTCATGTTTTTCATTTTTCAATATGATTTGAATTAACATGTTATCAACATATTAATAATGTTTTTTCAATATTTCATTTTTACATAGATTTAAGAATCAATGAAGAATGACTAGAGATTCCATTAGGAAGTGCCAAATCTTTGTCCAATAAAGTTGGGTTACACAATGTAAGTCTAGAGCAGACACCGTATACCCATGTGCAATGTATCTAGATGCATCGAGCAATTAAAAAAACGTGATACTTTTATTCAACACCACGTGTTGACTATGATAAACTAGCATGCCAAAAGTAGATTCAAGATATGTACCTAGCATGTAAATACCATGTAGTCTTGTCGAGTTATCACTTAGAATCCCCAAGCAAGCGACTTGGATATATAGAAACCATGGTATATATTGTGTAGATGGATATACACACCATGTACTGTCCCATTAATAGAAAAAATTAAAATTACATTAAATTTAAAAAATTGCATTATTAAAACCTTATTTTATTGATTGGAACACTATTGGGTGTTTGATTATTTAATAATGGTTTTAAATAATTTTTAAATTATAAATTAATTTACTGTAATAAATATGTCATTAATGGTTTCTACATTTATTTTAAATGAAATAAAAATTTATTGGTATCACCAATTGACTTTTTATGATCGTTAGGATTCAATGGAATTAATTAATACAAGTTCATTCATCTTAATACTAATGAATGAATAAATAAATGAATTCTAGCTAGTTACTTTTGGAATATTCATTACATGTAAGAACAATCATGATCTTGAACAAGACCTATGTATGTGTTATAATTTATTTAATTAAATTTATTACATGTATTTTAAATTATTTAATATTAAATTAAAATATAGTCTTTGAGTCATCCGTCCCTTCATTATTATGTAAGACCTGCGTGTCCAAGTATATTTATGTAATTCCCTTTAATTAACCCTTTGACTCCCCTCACTTTCATGTGAGTAATAAATATTTGAAATTAGTGGAGCATCCCAAGGCTCGTGGAAACAATTTAAGATGGAACCATAATGATGCTAGCTCAATGATACATAGGTGGACATGTGGAATGTCGTAGCTCATTCCATGTCCGAAATAAGGAGTTATTTCCCCTAGGTCAAAGGTTGATTTAATTTCCTCTATTTAAATTATCCTTTAGATAATTCTCATGATTGGGTAATTTAATTATTTATTTAATTTTGGCCTAATGTATTAAAATTATATTTATTAATATAAGTCTGTGATCACATAAATGAATGAATTAACACAAAAAGATAATATTTATATAAAATTTATTCTATGTAAATATTTTATCCAAAAATGGTTAATTAATTAAGTAAAACTTCAGTTAAATAGTATAAAGACCTATAAAGGATAAAACTAGATAAAAATTTATGCATAATAATCTAAAATCCCTCAATATAATATTAAGTCAGACAAATCCATCCATTACTTGATTAAGAAAAGAACTTAATAAGATAATGTGTTTGACCAACCCTTGTTGTGACACTTAATTTTATAAGGGGGATTATTAAGATAGTCTCGGGTTGAATTAACCATTTTACATTAAAAAGAGTAGCTATATCTATACTTGGTGTAATTTGTAGGCATGTTTTGAGAAAATCGAAGTCAGGATTTATATATTTGAGGGGGGGGGGGGTCCACTCAATGGATCAAGGAGTTACAATACCATAGTTAGAAAATACGTTCCTACCTAAATAACTTCAAAATAGCTTGACCAACCCTTGTTGGGGTTATCCAAATAGGAATATGGATCCTTGGCACTAGAATTTTCTAGCAACTAGACATTCTATGTTCAGTGTTGTGGGATATTAGGACTTGATAAAATAGTTGGGGATTTAATAAAATCAATTAATTTATTATTTCTCACAAAATTTATATTCAAGAAAAGTACTAATAATATGAACTTTTAAATTTTAGAATAAAATGAAAATATCTTCATCCACATTATAACTATGATCAATATTGGTAAAAAAACAATATCCTTACTAGTAGTAACTTCCAGAAGTAGTTTAGAAACATTCAGGTTGATCTATGCCATGAACGGGAATCTTACAAGCTAGAATCCTCAATGACTGATCCACTTACTCCAGAGGTGAGTGATGAAGAGTTCCTAGTATATGAAAAATATATTAATTATTCGGTCAAAGTTCAATGTTTGATTCTTTTTTCTATGTCCAGTTAACTCATGGTGTCTCGTGAAAACATTGATGTGTATAGTATGGTTGAGCACATCTATGGTGTTTACTAGGAGAGAGATAGTAATGAATGGTATGAGATTTACATAGCTCTCTTTTAGAGTAACCTTGGGGAGGTTTCCCTAGTTGGGATTCTCATAGACAAGATCATTGTATACATTGAGCACTTAGAGGTTCTAGGGTTTAAAATCCGTAACAAACTAGGCACTGATCTCATTCTAAAATCACTCCCTCAGAGTTTATCTAGTTTTGTTGTGAATTTTAATATGAAAAACATTGATAAGCCTCTAGTAGATATTTTTTATCCACAATCTTTAAGTAGATAAAGATATGAAGTTTAAAAATCCTTCAGTACTTATAGTCAAAAAACGAAATGGGAAAGAAAAGAGATTTAAGCCCAAAGCTTCTTAACAGCCTTCAAAGAATAAGAAGATCAAAGGGGAATCAAGGGAACATTTTGTTTTCTATTTGACATGTGGGAAGAAGGTATACTGGAAGAAAATATTCACCCATCTAAAGAAAGAAAGGGGAAGCTTTAGGAGAGATTGTAATCAAGTGTAATTTATCTATTTCTAAAAATTGGGTATTATATATATCTTCTGATTCCCACATATATATTCAAATACAGGAACTAAATAGATTCAAAAAATTTTATTGAGGGGAGGTATATCTACCAGAATCCAACAAAGCTAAACTTCATATTTCCGATATTGGGGACTACCGCCTCACATTGATAACCAGAATGATCTTGGTTTTAAAGGGTTTTTATTATATGGCTTCTATTAAGAAAAAAATTATTTCATTATCCAAACTAGATACAGATCGATTCATTTTAAAATTTTCAAATTAATGTTGATTATTTTATAACGATAGTATTTGTAACGCTAAGACACATTCACATAATAGTAATTACGTTTTGGATTACATAAACCATGTAATATAAATTGATAACAAATTTACTTCACTTAAATCATACCACACCCAACATTGACATCACTAGAAAGGTTATGTATATGTAAAATCTTGAAAAATTTACATCAAGATGGATAATTATATTCATTCAAACTAAAACCGCTTGGTGTATTCCACACATGTTTACAAGTCAAAATGACCAAAACCCCATTTAGTGGGAAATGTGAAATTATTAAAGTGCTTAGTGAATTAGTTCAGACCGATGTGTATGGACCATTTCTTAGTGAATAAATTTGTGGGTACTCATACTTCATAACTTATATGGATGATTTTTATAGATATGGATATATTTACTTAATGTGGTATAAGTCAGATTCTTTTGATAATTTCAAGGAATATAAAAATTAATTTGAGAACCCGCTTGGTACGAAGATTATGAAACTCCACTCATAATGTGATGGAAAATATATTAATCAATACTTTGTTAATTATATACAAGAGTTTGGGATATTATCCCAAATCACACCTCCTTACACACCTTAGTGGAATGGTGTAAGTGAGAGGTGGAACCACACCTTTTTGGAAATCATGAATCAATGACGAGTCATGTGAGTATTCCATTATCCTTTTAGGGATAATACTTACAAGTGTTAACACAAATACAAAACCAAGTACCAACTAAATTTATAAAATGTATTCTATAATAATTTTGGAGTGGAATAAAGTCTATTTTATAAAATTTACATGTGTGGGGGAGAAAATTGTTTGTTAATCCCTCTTCATGTAAGAAACTTACACCCCATGGCACAAAGTGTACCTTTATAAGATACACTAAGGAAACATGGGTATATTAATGATAAATCCCTGAAACCAAAAAGGTAATAGTGAAATGAAAAACCATATTCCATGAGAGGTGAAAAATCTGCACAAGAGATAGTGGGAGAGAGATAAATTTTGAAGAAGTTGAGGCTCAAGGCACATAGGAGCTGTTATTGGACCAGATTCCAAAAAGCTCCTTGGAATAATAAACTGTTCCAGAGACCCAAAAATTATGTAGGAGTACAAGAGTGGTTTGAGAATCATAATGAAATGGTTTCATAGTTAATAAAGATTGTAACTCATTATTAGTTGATAATAATAATCATATAACCTACAAGAAAGTAATAAGTGGAAAAGATGATTCCAAGTGTAAAGAAGCCATGAATTCTGAAATTGATTCCATGTACCAAAACAATGTTTCAATTTTGTTAGATCATCCAATGGATGAAAATATCATTTGTTGCAAATGGGTATTCCAGAACAAACTGGACATGGGAGGACAAGTCAGTACCTCTATGTTTCTACTGGATAAAAAGGGTTTTAAATGAAACCGTGGCATTGAATACAATGAAAATTTTTCATGATTTTCAAAGATGAAATCCATCATAATTATACTTTCCATTTAATCTTATCATGACTATGAGATTTGGAAAATGTATGTTAAAATAGACTTCCTTAGTGGGAACCTTCTAGAAGATATCTACATGACACAACCTAAAGGGTTTGTGACACCAAAAATGGAAATAAGATATAAAAGTTAAAAAACTCCATTTATGGATTAAAGAAAAAATCCAGTTCATGGAACCATTGTTTTGTTGAATCCATAAAGGAATTTGGTTTTATAAAGAAGGAATGTGATCCGTGTGTCTACATATGTTTTAGTTGGAGTGATTTGATTTTCATAATAGTATATGTTAATGACATATTACTTATTGGAAATTAAATAATAGTCCTATAGTCTATTAAGGAATGGTGGAATAAATGATTTTCCATGAACGAGTTGGATGAGGAAACATACATTATTGGGATCATGATATATCATGATAGATCCAAGAGGTTTTTTCCTATGCCAAAGTACATACATTGAAAAGATACTGATGAGATTTAGTATAGAACAACTCAAGAGGGGATTGTTGACAGCATCACATCGTATTCATCGTTCCATGAAAATTTGACATCGGACCTATGAGGAATGAAATAGAGTGGGAAGGATCCCATACAAATCAAAAATTTGTCAGTTATGTATCATATTCTATGTACTAGGCTAGATATCACATACACATTAAGTTCAATAGGTGTATATCAAGTTGATCTAGGTGAAATCCATTGGATTGAAGTCAAGACTATCCTTAAGTATTTAAGGTGTACAAATGATTCATTCCTGGATTATAGAAGAGATGAGAAACAAGTCATCATAGGATATGTAGATTATGGTTTTAGAACTGATCAAGATGACTAGAAGTTACAACCAGGATACATCATCAATTTCAATGGAGGTGTTGTGAGCTGAAAGAGATCAAAGCAGGTTGTGGTCTAAGATTCTACAGCAGATTCCAGATATATTGAGGATTCTAATGTAGATAAAGAATTAGTTTGGATGTGAAATTCCATTCAATATGTTAATATGGTATCTAATAGTAAATATCCAATTACACTCTATTGTGATCGTACTATAGCGTTGGCTCTCCCAAAAGATCCTAGGTCACATCAGCAGATAAAGAAAATAATTCCAATGTATCATATCCTGAGGTATTTTTTCATATAGAGGAAAGGTTGTAGTGAGCAGTATTTCTATGAAATACAATGTGGTGGACCACTTGACTAAATCCTTGACTCCGCAGAAATATGATTATCATTTGAGGTCTAGCGTACTACAACTCATAAGCAGTTGGATCTAGTCCATGTGGGAGTTTCTAAGATTAGGTATCCTAGAACGAAATAATATTAATTTTATTACATGGATATTTGATGTATTAAATATTAAATTAAACACATTATTACATATTTTTCATTGATCTGCATGAAATTAATTTAATAATGTCCTAGATTATTTCTTACATTGATAAGGTCACAGTAGTTCCCCGTTGTGATGACAACCTTGAAGTGCTATGAAAATTGTCTGAATATAGTTCTTTGGGTGGACAACATACTATGATGGGACACATAGTATATACACTATCAAGTGAAAGTAATCGTAAGCATGTGAAACTTATTCTCATGAAGCTCAAACTTGGTAATCTCCAGGATGGGAGATTATGAGAACATACCCGCCATTAGAAATTCTATATGTATTCATATCTATGAGAATTTACAATGATTGGTATACATTAAGATTTTCATTAATGCATTTCATGACTCACACACATAGATTTTTTGACAAAAACCATCACGTCATATATTGGTGGGATGTAGGGTACATTGGGAGTGTCATGAATAACATGTTATTAATGGATATGTTAAGGCAGGATTTTCCCATTCCATCTTTACGAAATTTGATATTTCAGACCTTTGATTGAAATAGAACTATCACCCTAAATTCCATATACATCGTGTAACAACGAGTTTATTTCAGAAAGTTAAAAAATGATGTATCGAGCATATAGTTTGATGAAACCATCATAAAACCTTCTTAATGAGATATTGTAACAAGGGGATTATATTACATACTAGTGTTCAAATGTGGTTATCTTCATTGAAACTTTAAGATCCTTCTCTTAGGTTCCTTAACCCATTTTTAGATAGTAATCTTGGACTTTAGGCATGATCACCTGATGAAAATGAGAAGGAATCATTTAAGTTCACACACTAAGTGTTTTTGTTGGTCTCGATTAACTTTTATTTGAATTTAATTAATGGAAAAAAATTCTCAAGACTGAAAAATAATTTTATTCAAGTTATATTTATCACATAAATTAAATAAATATTTATTCACTGGATTGTGAAACAAATATATTTATTTATTTTATTGAATATATAATAAATATTTATTTACTAGTTTGTGAATAAAATATTTATTTAAGAAATTAATATAATTATTCAGGTGTTAAACAAATGAAAGAGGTGTTTGAATGGACTAAGATCATGTCCAATGATAAAATAATTATTTAAAAGCTGGTAAATATCATTTATCCATTTTTTGTAAGTCTTCCAACCAAAAAATAAAAAACATTATTATTATTACGTGGCATCAGATTGAATTAATGGCTATAATTATATTTAATTTAATTTAGGCAATTAAATTTTTTAATTGAAATCATAGTCCTATAAGTTTACAGTTATGTCTATTGTGTAATTTATTCTAAATAAATTCCATTTTTGGGAATAGAGAACTATTGCACATAACAAATTCTCTCTCGAATCCTCCCCTATCTCCCTTTAAAGAATGAGAATCCTAAGAGAGAATTTATTCAATACCAATTAATGAGTGATCAAGAATGAAAAATGAAAGACCTACAATTTTTCATGCTAGCACTCAGTTAATGAGTGGCATTTCTCGGATACCATTGGATCATGTTTAAATCACTCCTAGAGAAACTCTACATTTTGATCCTCACAAGTGCAATGAAGGAAATCTGAAAGGGCCTTCACATATGATCAAAAATCATTAACAAAGAAAGTACCTAAGCCTAGGTATTTATTTATTCAGATATTAAATAAATTAATTATAGTTTTTTTTGTAAAAGATCCTTGCTCTAGGTTTCAAGAAACTGTTATTAAAATAAAATTTTCATATATTTTCTTCCATAGCAACACTTCCACTATGCTCAAAACCAACACATATCCCAATCATCACAAGAGGAAAAGGGAGTATCATCGCCTTGGATAATGTCTACTCAACCATTGAGGGAGTATTTGAGGCACCAATGAAAGGAGGAGGGATCTATTTTTTAAATATGGGGCCAAGGATTACCCATCAATGAGTTTTAGGCAGTGTCCTATGTGATAATCATGAAATCAGTTTCAGGTATCAGAGTACGAACTAGTTCTTCAAATGGATTCATCCATATGGTCTATGTTTAGTCCTATTGTAACCCTGAATCTTTAGGTCAGATGGGCTCAAATATTATTCAGAGAGTCCTAGCCTACGGGGCGTCCATCTTGGGATGAGATTGATCCCAGAACCTTTGTCAATGAGATAGCAGTGGACCTCTATGTCATTGAACAGAACCGTGATGTACAGTGGGTAGATATTCCCCTGCATAAGAGAAATCTCATATTCTCCTGAGAAAGTAATGAACACCTAGAATTCTTACAACTCTTTATAATATGTGTGGAATGTAATGAATGCTATATTTCAAACTAGAGGGTACTCTGTAAGGATTTTTCGAGGGCTTCTCGCATATCTTATGATAGTCAGAGAGCCTCTATGATTTAATGTTTTATGGGAATGCTGCAAAGGTGTTTTAACACATTGTACATCCATGCTAGGTGCACATTTTTTCCTACAGGGCTCACTCTATGGATGAAATCCTGATTTTTGCTGTGGGTGGAACCATATGGTTTTGGATTGTGTTGGAATCATTATGCTAATTATAAAAGCTTACAAGAATCACCACTATATGATAGCTAGATGATTGAGACCCTAATTAATGTGGTAGATCATGATATGACCGTTGAGTTTCTATATAGTTGATGAGCAAAGTAAATGGTGGTGTCAGATCTTGAAAATCAGACTTGGAAGACTATTCCTACTGAGATTGGTGCAACACCTGCTATCTGGTCTTGGTTCCATGAACAACCAGGCTTGGAGTACTAAACTAACAATTTTGGTGGCTTTCCTATCCTTGGCTTATTCTTTGATGGTGTTGTTTAAGGACATTCATAGGGCTTTCCTGATACTCCTCATCGTTGATGACCATGTTGGGATCCAATAGATAAAGGGTATTAAAAGGCATATGCACATGATCGTCATCAAAGGAGAACTCTAGTAATGGGAAAACCTTGGGTGTGACTCCCATTTTCAGGGGAATGAAGTCCCTGAGTGTAAATAATGGATTTGACAATGGTGGATGACTTCATTTTCCTCTTACACCATTTATGGGTACTCTTATGAGATGTTGAGGGTTGAGGGGAGGATGTAGATGTGGCGGTTTATGAAAGTGTGGTGAGTTCGGGAGGTTTGGGATGGACTATGCTGGAAAACATGATAGACTGGGTACATGAAACAATCATGCAAGCCAAATAGTCATCATTTCTTGATCCCAATGGATGGAATATTTTTTACAATTTTTCAGAACCTTCACATTCACTTATGGTCTTGGTAGAGAAATGTGTTACCAATTCCAGGAGTTCTCCCACCCCGATCAAACCATTTTCTATCTTGTACTCAATTTAGTCCTTAAACACATAACACTACTTGATGGTACAACTAAGGAATTTGTGGTATGGACAGTAGTTAGGATGGTCAGTGATTTTATCATCCTAAGGATATCTGAATTTGGGTAGATTTGAGGCTCCTTGATCCAAAGCACTATAGAAATAACCATGAAACATGACCTATAGGAAGGAATTAGTCCTGTTTCTCATGTCGAGAGGGGGAATCTTTGGAGATATATTATGGTGAGGATGTGGTGGAAGATGAGGATCCAGAGCTGCATTCACTCTTCTGTGTAGGGGCAATTGGCGAGGAGGTGCTTACCGATTCTGAGGGTGATATGGTGGAACTTTCTATGGGTGTTTCTTTCGATGAGGTGGTATCTAGTGAGTTTCTTTTAGAAAAATCTCTAAGAGTTTTGGATCCTTTACATATACTTGGGAAGTAGCCTCTATTGTAGAAACACTTCTTGTAGGGGTTGAGGTAGTAAAGGACATGCATGCATGGCCTAGTGCAAGGATTTTCTAGGTGAGAATCCTTGACAGAAAATTCCCAGAATCCACTAGGTAAATTCTATGCAATGAGGGTGGAGACCAATTTATACTTAAAATTACTGAAACACCTATTCAATATATTCTCTTGAGTTAGTGGCATGTACATTGAGTACGTGAGGCCCTTCTACCAGGCAATTAAGTATGCAAAGTTATCATATGGTTTTTTCTTTCACTGGAAGAGGTTAGAAGTAATCTTCTTATGGGTGGTATAGATGAAATGATAGAGAAATATTCTACGATGTTATTCCCAATCAGTGATGGACCCAATGGTTAACTGGTTGTACTAGACAAACATATTCCCTTACAACTTCTGAACAAAACATCAGATCTTGGAAGCCTCTTGTTTCACTAGAGTTACCAACATGGGTTCTCCCCTGGAGATGATGTGTGATAGATGTTATAGTGGTTCAACTATAACATTAAATGGGGATATGGTTGGATTCAAAAAATTCAAGATTTTTGTCATGTCGTCCACCCATGCTGGATATGTATTTCCATCATGTGGGACTGTGACATTTCACATGTTTAATTCTTCGAGATGAGCAGTGAGAGAATCTATCACATTATCATGGTGGTCGTACCTGTCTAGCTGAGGATTATTGACCACCAAGGCATTGAATATTTCATCAACATGATAAGGAGGATTAGAATCCCATGTAATCATATGTAGAGCAGCTTACAGAGGGTCCTATGAGATAGCTTGATCAAGATCTCGATGGGTGTTTTTACGCTAATCGGTTAGATTTGGTGATTGATATCATTATCTCTTGATTTAGGCTCTAACATATGATATATTCAAATGTGAGGGATCACTGGGCTCGGGTGGAGGAAACTAGGCAAGAATTATCTCTGCCTGCCCTAGTTGAACTGGTAGTGGATGAACCAAATCTTGTTGGGGATCCACTTAATCTAGGAATTTTGCGGTACAAAGAAAATTGATGATCTGATGCTAATATACAATCTGATATCACAAAGAGTCAATTTAAATATCATCCTATAACTTCCACATGATATCTAGTGGGTCCAAGGGCTTAAGCGCTCCCTTACCCTTGTCAAAATTTTGAACAACAGGTAGTGATGCAGAGGGTTTTTCTTGGCCAAGAGTCTACCTTTGAATGTGAGTGATATTTCCTGAAGGATCAATGAGATTTTGTACCACCCTAGCAGAATTTTCATCTTCATTATCCTTTATTCTGATCTCCTAATCCTTGGGCAGCATTACCCTGATCATATTAACTATGAGAAAATTGGGAGTGTCCTTGGTGTCACAAAGTAAATATGGTTGTTTCTTGATAAGACTAAAGAAGATAACATCATACTTTCCACCAACCAAATATTTTCACATGTAGGGATTATTCTTCAATAATCCTGTAGAACACTGTGAATCTCTACAAGCATCACTATTGAAGGACATGGTGGTAACTGGTTGGTGTGAGATGCAGCTCCACTGGAAGTGTTGCTAACCCAAAAATGATGTTTTTCTTGCCAACATCATCAAAGTGTTCTTGAATCTTCAAATAAACTAAATAATGATTATAGAGAGGGTAATCTATCACCCATATGGTCCGGTGAAATCACAGAGCCTCTTCTTTAGTGAGGGATGCCAAAATGTCAAAATTGAGACCTTAATTTAAAAAAATCATTTCTAATAGATGGTCGGCAACGAGAGTGACCCACATGATTACCTTCTCTGAAGAGAGTTCTAACTCTTGGATACCCCAATCTCTGATCTGTGCTGGTTGAGAAGATATAAATAAAATAAATGTGGGACTCTAGGGAGGTGGACTAGATTGTGAAGAGAGTGCTACATGAGATGACTAATAAATGCACGTTGAGTCATCTAACGGAGGTAGTTCCGACTGCATCATCATATCCCTATAGGTTGTGGTACTGATCACTGTCTCATATGCAATGTCAAGGATAGTAATCTGTGGGTCCACACGGTATTGGCAGTCTATCATATCACAAAATCACTCTATATGATCCCATGTTGAGGTAGATCATCAAGCTGAAGATGAAAGACACATTTTCACTGTGAGTCAATGGGTGCAAACAAAATATTCCTTCAACTATATATATTTTCAAAGGAATTTAGGGATCTAGTGAGTCTCACCTTCTAGGATGATGAGATTTATATACCAGGATCCTTCCCCATAATCTAATATAGATTATTTAGGTGAAGGCTCACTCATTGTACCCCATCTGAGTTTAGAATTAGAGAAGCAGAGTATATCCACCAAAATTTGGAACTTCCTAGAGTTATTACTTCAGTGGTGATAGTTCTCCTATCTTCCCTAAGATGGTTCATCAGGTAAGAGAAATGTTTTGGCATAAGAAGGAACTTTATGATTTTGGTTGATAATATAGTGTGCAGGACCTCCACTTTTCTTTGATACTACATAGAGAGGGCCCTCCTTCTAAGTATCATCATAAAAGACTGGACTGTAATGATTTTTTGGGTTTCCGGTGGCTAAGAGACTCAACCCAACTTGTGCGGATCTAGGGGATCGATGCCATAGGATGTTAATGATTCTTTTCTCTGATGTAACATAGACTTGGTGGAATAAATCATAGGTGGAAAGGGCTAGAGGAGCTCTTGAAGATGGAACCACCTAATGTGCCTCCTAATATTGGGTCTGACATTGGCCTAGGGTGAGTCAGAATGGGGCAAGAAGAGAAGGGGAATGATCCACCAATTCCTCATCATGGAGGACTAGTTTCTGGTAGTGTTGATACAGCCTGGTGGGAACCCACCTAGTTGGATCCTAGGTGGTGGATGACATCAGGGTGACTCATGAATCCCCTACCTCTTGGGTGAAGTGGAGTAATTCAATGGAGCGCTCCAAGGACAGTCTCTTAAAGCAGTTCATTGTAATAGTGGGGATCAGTGGCTCCCTGCACAACCCTTGGGGGTAGAGCTGATCGAAAGGTTCAAGAGATTCCATGTCCGGACAAGCCATGCCCCTTGTGGTAATGACTCCCTCCTTCTCGTACTTTTGTATGAGGGTTTCCATCACTCTCCTCTATATGATCTCAGAGGGTGAGATAGGGCATGAGATCTTGGTATCTAATGAATTCATGGAATTGGTGGAAGAGTTGGGGTCACATGGAATTCCCAAATTTTACATTTCCACTACCCCTGTGTTAGTGGGTGTTGGGTGAGTGGTATCCTGTAGTTGGGTCCTAAAGAGATGTAATATTCATCTTTTTAGAATGGATACATGGAAAGTAATTCCCAATGACCCAGCATCATCCATTCTTCCATGGATGGAGAGAAGATCCATGATGAAAATGTCCCAAGAATGATGTACATTGTTCCACTTCACTAACTACTACTGAGTTCCATGTAGGTACCACTGTTTTCATAACGGGACCTAGTGATAGATATCTAGACCTGGTAACTAGATAATCTATTGAACCGATGAATTGAACACTACTAGTCCACTATTGGAGAGAAGAATTTCAAATTAGGTTCACCATATCTAGTTCTGATTATTTTTAGGGGTGCATCCACCTCATTCAGACACTCTTTCACTCTCACGTTAGGTGTGTGTGTGTCATGTTTCATTGACAGATCTATTGTACCCCACATTCCCGTATTTTAATGTTTGATGAAATTCATCACTTTCTCAATGATTTCTATTACTTGATTGAAATAAGATTATCAGATCTAAATTACTCCTTCCATAGATTCCTCCTTGGAATTCATCGCCTTGTTTGGGTCTCCCTATTAGATTTTAGTCGTATTTCATGAAACTCATTCCCAGTGCCATCGCTTTGTGGTCACTAGTTAATTATGCTTCTTCTTTCTAGAAATTCAAAAAGGTCTAGTAAGAGAACCAAACATCAGTTAATAGATTAGTCACATTGAGTATCAGTAACATGTTTGAGTTATTGAAATTGGAACATCCGTATTCTACTTCATAAAGAGAATTCTTAAGTGTGTAAAACCCAAGGAATTCTCTGGGAATCACAAGGAATCTTACTACGGAGGAATGTATTATGATTTTTTTAAGAATACCATGTCTAACATGGGTTGGGTTGTGAGTTTACTGTCGTGTGGCGACGAATTAGAGAGGTATGTCCCTAGGATGGAACACCTATAATCTTTATCGGATGGATGGATCACAACACTCAATAGTAGATTACTCGAGGTGGTGCATCTCATAAAGAGAATTTTTCACTACATGAAGGATTATATGGACACCCTTGAGGGGGACTAAATAAGTGTACCCCAAATAGGGGGACCCCAAGGTTTACCTTTGGATGGGATTTAACCCTAGTGTGGATTCCAACATACTCTTTGTAGAGGACATAGATCAAAAACCACGAAGTTTTAATGGGTGGTGCTTCATGGGGATTACACATGGATAGCTACCCCTTTGTAAGAGAATCACTCTTGGTTGGATGAATATGGGATGTATGTGGACTATGCATGAAAAGATTCATGAGTGCTATTGAGAGTAGAGATGGGGTGATTGGGTCTTACATGCTGAGACAACCTAGAGGGATGACATGATCTCACTGAGATGTTGTGGCTCAGGTAAGACTCAGGATTGACATGGATGAAGTGTAAGAGATTGAATGGATGGAACTGATGGAGTGTGAGGTTTGATAGGATTTAACCTCAGGAAGTATTCCTACGTACCCTGTGAAGAAGATAGGGATCAAATTTCACATAGTTCAGATGAGAAATATTGGGATTGAACCACATGGAGTATTCCAACTTAACCTTTATAAAAAATAGTAATAAAACACCATTTAGTTCAGATTGGGGGATGATGCACCTATGAAGGTGGACCCTAAAAATAGAGCACATAGATGGGGACTCGAAGTAAGTGGAACCATTGTGCAGGGGGAATAATCATCCCAAGTCATGGAGACCTGAGGGAGAGACCATGATGGGAATGGTTTATAGTCTTAAACCTCAGGGAGGATTGCTAGGTAACATTTCTAGAAGAAAGGGATCAAAGTCCCCATAGTTCCAAAATGGGGGATGGAATCATGGATTACACATGGCTAGTTACCCAAAGACACGATACATCTTATTCATGGTTAAGGACCTAGATAAATTCATATCAGGGTTGGGTCACCTAAGGAGGTGGACTGGATGGAAATTAGGAATGCGGTTGGGGATTATACTATAATATAGACCAAATGGATGGATGTGGATGATGTGATCTTACTGGGATAAGGGGGAGGTGATGGATGAAGGGATGGTGGATGGATCAAGACACCCCATGGAGCTGGATCTGAGTGATGTATCCCGTAAAGGGAAGGTGTCACATCCTGAGGGTACATCCCTAGGAGGGAGAAAAATTGGTTACCATTGGTTGGGATTTAATTTCATGGAGGCTTCCTACATTCCCTATTTAAAAGACAGTGATTCAAAGATATGTAGGTCTGTATGGTGAAATAGGGTCAAGGAATACACATGGATGATTCCCATAAGCAGGGTTTCATTGTCACTACTAAGCTCTAAGACCTCGTGAGTCATGATTTCTGTGAGAAACCGGAGGAGGAAGTATACCAGACGGTCACATTGTGAAAGATGCTCCAACGAGCAATGGTTTGTGGCATATGCATTGATTCTACCCGAGGTGGATCTCATTCCATGTGAGAAGTATCTAATTCCATCACTTCCTTGGATATGAGTGGGAATAGATAATGCTTGAGGCATGACACCCCATTTGTATTTCACATGGTGAGACTATAGTTTAACGTCATGTGTTGAGGATGATGGGGCATGTCAGTTTAATATCATATAGATGAGATGGGGAGGACTCACTCCTCACCCCTTGGACATAGAAAATTGGTACCCACTCACACTTGGGGAAGGGAAGGCATCAATAATTCTTGACGGGACGTGGTGGATGAGTGGTCGATAGTGGGGTCTACATTAATGTGGCAATGCTAGAAATAAAATTACATTAGCGTACCTATTATAAAAAGAAAGAGGATGGAAAATGTAATATCGTATAATGCACGAGGGACCAATAAATCACTACATACAATATTGGAGGGCCTCATAGAAGAGGGTCCCACAAAGAAAGGGATTTCACTGAGAGGTCCTTCGCGAAGTGTTGATGCTTCACAAAAAACTAGGGGTTTTCCAAGGAATCGGCTTCACAAATCCTTGGAATACTACTTTAGCATGGAGTCCTTACTCAATAGAATATTTCTTCACAAAGGGTTAGTGCTCTAGGAATCCTCAAGTAACCCAAAGGTTCTCCTTCCTCCATTAATTGAATTAGCCTTCATGAAATGAATCCCTACATTAGGAAGGGGTAAATAGGAATAAGGGAAATGGTGGATCATGATGCTCAAATACATTTGGTGATATATTTTCCCTACCAGTATGCGGTGATTAAGGGATTTGTGAAATTGGAGCCTAGAAGTTTAAAGGTTGTGGTAATCTCCACTTTGAAGGGGATGAGCCATATATTTATAGGAAATGAGGCACAAGATGTTTTGAAGTGAAATGCGAAACCCAAAGAGCCTCTATAACTGAGGATCGATCTATCAAACTAACAAAGTAGTCTATAACTTTTCTTGGCTCAATTGTAGAGGGAATCAGACTCATGGGAGTACAATCACCTTCCTTTACGTGGTCACGATGATGATGGGACATTGTGTATGGGCTAAAAAAAACTGGCACCACTAATGAATTTTAGGATGTTGGAGCTTGGATCCTATCCCAAAAGGCTGTGGTTATTCTCCACCTATCTCATTGAAGGTGTTTTTGTACCATCATTTCCTAACATCTAGAAATGCTCAGTCATTTCCAACATTTCTATATACTCCGACTGAATGTTGATGCCCAATAATGATTGAAGTAGTAAAATTAATCAACTTCGACCTCAATATTGAACTGAGAATGTGTTTTATGAATATGCCTTAAATATTTGAGGGAGAACTGAAATTTTAAACCATATTTAAGGAAAAATCCATATATGGAAGACCAAACATACCATTATCCCAGTTTGATCAAGGATCGGACACACGAAACACGGTAATGGAGGCCTCCAACATTTGTATAAAGGGAATGATGGGAATGAAATATTGTGATTCAAGTACCCCCATAAGAAATCATCAAATGCAATATCAATGGTTTACCTCATAATATTTTATTTAGTCAAGGTTGATACTTTAATTTAACTCAAACATTTGGGAATGTTATTCTTCTTCAGGGCGTATCAACAACCACAACACCAAGGAATTTTCTAAAGGAAATTCCTAATCTTTCATGACTTTTTACAAGAGAATGGTATGGTTTATAATGTATAAGGATATTTAAGATTCATAAAATTTGATGTTTTCTCTATATAAAGAGAGAGAATTCTTGACTACTGTTGTATAAAATTACATCAAGGGGTGGATTATGAAATTCAATGGAATATTCTTCCCATGCATACTAATAGGTGAAAATTATAACACATGGGTTTACTTGATCACATCACTACTTTTATTTATCGATACATCTATTTCATGGTATCAGGGTTTTGATCCAACCATTCAATAAAACTCATTGAACAAAAAAGAATATTTATAAATAGAATCAAATAAATGTTTTTCCATTAGTGAGAATATAAAAAGTGTAACGTGTATGGATACATTCTAATGTTACACATCAGTGGTAGTGGTGACATAATATTTCCATTTCTCCATTGTCTATGGGGGTTACTGATGTTTATTATCCTTGATCATCCATGGTTTGGTGAACTTTATTGTATAGTAAGATTTCCCCTATAGTTAATTAAATGAACCATGTGTCATTCCTTCTTCTATTCTGTCACCTTTCTTGGATTTTTCACATCTCTTCAAAATTCATGATTTTAGTGGCACTCCTATACTTGAATAATTTATCTGTCCCATTGAGGAAGTCACCATGATTATTTTACACCATTTTTTTGACTTTTGTTGGTTGGATATTCTATCCTCCATTTCCATTAAATCTGTTTTCATGAAACCCAATCCTTTTTTTTCTTATGTCCATGGTTGTGGGACCATTCTATATACTTTGAGATCACATCAAGATATGTCTTCAGAACATCAACAGTCTTGGATGGTTAGGTCCTTTTTATGGTGTGTCTTTATATGACTTAAAAACAATATATTTCGAAACCATTGTTAATAACAAAACTAGAGATGTATCGTCCATTACATGTTAAATTTTCTTAATTAGTTGTGAAATATTCACTCAAAATTTTCTTAAGTTCTTGTAATTACCTATACATATTTTTCCAAAGAGTTTGGGGGAAATTCATGTCAATAAATAAATTATTAATTTATTGCCACTCTATTTCTTCCATTTAATCCTTTGGTTCTGTATTATTTATCAATGCTAACTTTTTTTATCATATCTATCTAATTTATAGAACACCAAAGTAACCTTCTCCCTTTTGGAATTATGGATCATAAAAATGATCTTCTCCATTGTGCATACCCACTGTTCCATAACAAGTGTATCAGAACACCCATTTAATGTCGAATCGTATTGATTAGTAACCAACTCTATAGAAAGTTTCTCCTTCTTAGATGAAGGTATAGATACCACATGGCTCAGATTATTGTTCATATCCTTAGATAGTTGGGTAAGAATCCCCATGATGTTTTCAATTCCACCGCGAATAGAATTTTGGATGTTGTTTAAACAATCATTGCATTGTCCCTCACATATTTTGGGGGTCTCATTTCTCCCAGTTCCCACCATTTTATGAAATAAAAATATATTGAACAAACATAAGTCAACAAAGAAAGAATAAATAATTTTTTATTATGTAATAATTTTGTCTAAATTAATATATTATAGGATCCATATGTGTATATTTTTTCTCTTATGATGCCTTTAGGATCATGTAATTTAATCCATTTATAAACTTAAAAATGAAGAATTAACTTAGATACATTTTCTTTGCAATAATTTCTATAGAGTTTAAGATTAACTGAAGAAAATCACCCGGTACTGTAAAATAAGGTGTGCTACATTTCCTCTTTGTCCTACACTAGGTGATGATAGAGTTATTACTTAATCCACCAATTATAGAGTTATTATCCCTAAGTAAAATTATACTTGATCTGCATCCACAAATAGTATCCAGAAATGGATTTCATTGCTATGAAACCATGAACTATTATTTTAAACAAAAACTGATGATGTTGAGTGATATATAGACTTATACATATGGGGTTTCCAAATGTTTTATAATCCTAATTCATAAATTAAAAAAACCAACCTCTAATTCTAATTATAGTGACCAATATTTTTCTTTTATGCGTATTACATCATTTTTAATGTAAATAACATAATATTAATACATTCAAGGATCAAATGGTTATTTATTTTGGGAAAATTAAGCTCATACATCACTTATATGTGTAAAATAAACAAATTATTTAAATCATTCTTTGTTAAACTCCTAAAATATATCATGTTATCCTTTTTATAAGAAATTACCAGAAGATATACATCAAACAAAGGGGTGAGCTGAAATCCTAATAATGGGAGGAATAACATGGGAGGAAAATAGGACATGAATCTATAATATAGGGGTGATGATAATAATTATAATAATATCATAGGAATATGATCATACTCATAATCAATATATAAATATTTGATAAAATCAAGGCATGTGTAAAATTCATAAAAATGAATAATTAAAACATAATGGTCCAATACCACACATAGTTTTGGACAAAACTAGCTTCATGTTCAGGCATAACATTTGTAAATAAATAACAACAAAAAAATTGTGAAAACAGATTGAATCCTGATCTTGGATGATAAACGTAATATGACGAGAGATCCCACAATACCCTATCCACTGGAGGTATATATAATTATAGTCCTTCCCCTTATAATATAAAATTATAATAATCATGCATACAATAAAGAACATAAAAAAATATTCATGAAATAAACTAACATAAAGGAATGGGTTTTATAAATGTTTCATAAAACATAATTTCATCAATAAACATTAGGGGTTATAAAATGAATAAGTTAAATAGTGTATTTAAATACTTCATCAATAATGTTTTTAAATACTTCATCAATCGTGTTTGGATAATAAATAACTCAAGAGGATTCAAGGTGATGTTTTTAGAAATTAATGTCTTTGCAAAAAAGTATTGTTAAAGGCATAAAGAATTAGTCAAAAGGGTATAAATATATATATCTCCAAAAGGAAAAGTAAAATATGATTGGAAGTATATTTTAAGGAAATTTTAAAAACATCCATATAGAAAATAATGTGGAAGAATAGGTAACCCAATACAAAGGATTTCGGTTCAAGATTACCCTAACCTTAAATGCTACTTTATTTATCTGTTTATCCACATCAAGAATAATAAACATTGATTTACTTAAACATGTAACTATAAGTGAATTATTTTCATTTATTTAAATATTTTATCCATTAAAATTGTTTTATTCAATTTTATAATATTATTTATTTTAGTTAAAATGTTTCAATATAATTTTTTCATTAAATAATCTAGTCTTGTTTCTTGTTCACTTTTTTTTGATCCGGTTCTATTATATAAAAATAAAATAAATTCATGAATCTTATAATAGATATAATTATATATTTATATTATATATATATATATATTTAATATTATTCATACATATATTTTGTGGTTATTAAATATGGATAATTTCTTCGTTCGTAGTTAATCGACCATTAATGAGACATTATTAAAGGTGGAGAAAGAGTATTATGAAATATAACTACATCATAAATATATTAATTATAGTATGTTTAACCCAATTATATATTCTTAAAATACTACTAAAATAATATTAAAATAATTGGGTTTGAAAAAAAAAATCATTAAAATGGAAGAGAATAGGGAAATGAGAAGTGGAGTTGATGAAAAAAACCCTTTCTCAATGTTTCTTCTTTAATACGATTGTCAAATACTATAATGAGTGGCTTTGTTTTACTCTAGATCATCCCTATTGATTCTAAATTTCATTATATGGAGGATTTGGGTAATGTTTTTAGATTTTCTAAGTGAGGGAGGAGTAAGGGAGGGATGAGGTGTTATTTATACTTAAATAGAGTGGTATCTCTGAGTTAAAATATTGAATAATGTACTATATCCAAGGTAAAACAAGTAATAGTGATATGTTTTATGTTATGAATAAAATAAAATGGTTTTATTTATTTTACCCCCTTTATAAACTAAATTCATTATTTTATTAAAAATGAATGTAACAAAGAAAAAAACTATTATAATAATGCAATACTTTTGACTTTTGACATTATAAAATAATTTTTCAGTTATGAAATTTAGAATATTTTTTAATGAAAAATTTATCATATTAAAATAATTTTGGGATGAAATAAAAAAATTATCAATTATTTGGTCATTATTTAATAATATATTAGGTATTTTAAAAACAATATTTTAACTATTAACATAAAAATTTGTGAATTTTATAAAATTACATAAAAAATACCCATGGATAAATTCAATGTGATGAATTTAAAAGTTACATTAATTTTATCAAAATAATTTTTTAACATAGTTAATTTTAATTATTATGATTCAAATTAAGATATTTACTATATATATTAAAATATCCTTTATTAAAATTGTGTTAATATTTTCCTTTGATTTTTAATGATGATATTCATTTAACAGAATTATGAGATTTATATATTTCACAAATTAATCATGAAAATTATTATTTATATTAAATTTATTTATTTTGAGTTCATATCACTATTACAACAAATAGGTAGCTATTCCCAATGGTTATGTTTCCAATCCCAATGTTCAGGATTCAATTCTAATGGCCACATTTCTATTCAAACAGTCAAATTACCTATTATAAATACCAATCCATTACTTAATTAAATATTCAACTCAATTAATATCAAGGATATACATTTTAAATTTCTAAAATTTAAATTGTTTCACTAATATTCTATTTATATTCAAGATTGTTATTCATGGGAGTGATGATTCTACTAGGTAAATGTGATCTAAATTTTCTCAATATAGTTTTTCTATTTTCTATTTTTTATTGTTGTAGTATTAATCATTTTCATTGGTTTAGTTATTTTATAATGTAAAGATATTGATTAATGAAATAAATTTACATTGTTTTCTATATGTACTGTATGTGTATAATACTATAAAATAATATAACAAAAATTTATTCAAAAACAAATATTATTAATAATGTTTAGGTCCATACATGTACTATGGTGATGTTACCAGGGAATGTGTGATGGGAACAAGATGAAGTGATAATTTCATCTATACCTGGGTGTCCATTAGACCCAGGTGAATGAGAATTGAGTGTATAATACCTGGGTGTGTGTCCTTAATCACAAGCCCATATTTCTACTTAGAAAATTCCAAAAATAAAATGATTATATCCTTCAATCATAACGACTTTATTTTCTTGATGACAAGACAAATAGAAGCCTATGAAATCAACTTTTCCATTAACTATTTTCATAACTCATATCAATTTTTTAACGAAGACATACCATTCCCATAAAAAACGTTAACACTACTAGAAAAATGACCTATATCCACATGCCTATAGAAATAATTTAATTGGTTTGTGGCTATAGGATAAGATATAGCCACACTTAATTTATTTCTATTTCATTAAAGTAGATATACCCAAAGGATATCATCCCCCATTACAACATGCTCCCTCAAGTTTTATCCTCTCTCAAGATATCCTCTCCTACTCTCTCACCCAATCCATCCCCTGAAACAGTTATCCTCTAATATTCCCTTGAAACCCTTCTCCTCTGATCCTTCACCAACCAATTTATCCCTTGTCTGATCCTTGACCAACTAATTTCCCCCTCATCCAATCCTTCCTCAACCAATTTTTTCCACGTCCGATCCTCACTAAAATTTCCTTCACAGTTCCACCATCCCTCACCAGCTTCCATTCGCGTCCTCCATTCATGGCTTATCCATTATCTGTTCCCCCATTCCTAGCCTCTATTCATGGCTTCTCCATCCCTCGACAAATTTGATGACATGTAAGTTTTCATATCATTTCATAATAACTAGTATATTTCTTTGTATATATATTAATGTTCATAGAAGTTTCTTCCATGTTTCCCTTTTTTCTTTAAGTGCGCTTACCAAGCTATACAGATTATATGAAATGAATTTAACTAGAGAGTTTTCACCAATTGGTGACGAGTCTTTAATATATCAAGTTACATTTTCTCAAATTCATCATTACTAGACTAATATTTGTCACTTTATATTGACATTAAAATCTATATTTATTACCCTTATTTTTTTCTTTGTGATTAGCTGTGTTTTTTCATTCATTTCCTTATGCTCAAGGACCATTAGCCTTGTAATCATAGGTGGCCCAATGATAAATGATTGAGTATATATTTGGTTTTTTATAAAATGGACATGAAAATCATAAATGATCACATGTATGATATATGAATTTTAATTTATACATGGGTATGTTTGTGCTCCCTTATATATATAGATAATTTATCCTGAATCTATTTTGAATGTGTTATGTATTATGATATGAATTTGTTGTACATTATGTTCTTTCTAAAAAAATTAACATTATAAGTGTTTTAATGAAATTTTATTAATGTTTAAACAATCATAATCTATTTTTAGATGGATGCTAAACATAAATTTGTGTTATTATTTATTTATATGGTGTAGTTGTTTAGAATCTGAATTACAATGTTGTTTTTTTTTTATTTTTTGATAAATTTTATAAATAAATTAAAAGGTATTTTTTTATGTGAATCACTCTCAATAATTCATTAAAAAATTTTGAAAATATATTTTTAATTCTAACAGTTCTCCAGTTTTCTTTTATTTAGTTCTTCATGTTTCGGCTCACATTTTTTTCAATACATGTTATATATTAAATTTATTAATTTTAGTTTTAGTTTCACATTCTAGATTTGAAGAATTTGATTTCACTAATGTTTTATACTAATTTAATTAGTTATGTCGATCATATATAGAAGTATCAATATGAAAACGTTTCCATAGGATTTAGCCATCTAATGAATCAATTCATTAAGTACCCAACAAAAAGTTTTAGCACTTTACAAATTTAGAACAATTTGTGTTGAATGATGAACCATTTTCAAACACGATAGATTTTATTCCATGTTACTCCCGTTGATATTATATCAGTCTAGTAAGAGTCATATTTCATATAAAAGTAGTTTTTCATATGTCCAATAGAACTTTCATTTTAATTACTAAAAACAATACTTTTTAGATTAATCATGATTGTTGGTGTAGCTGATTCAGTCAAAGATATTTAAAATAAGGATAGTGGAAACACCACATGCTGAGTATATCTCTAGATTATAAATAGAAGTAGTGTGTTGCACTTCTTCAAGAAACCAAGAAGTGTGGAACTTCATGTGGAATCAAATCCTATTTATTTTAGGATAATATTTTTAAGAGTTTAAAAGTTCTATGTGGTAATATTTTGGTTTTTTCTTTTAACTTTTAAAGTTATGTTTCTCATGTTCATGTATACTTTATCACTTAATGCATCTGGATCATACATTATATTGGCATTGTGATATGGTGTTTCAATGACATGTCAACATGTGGGGTTGGGGGTTATCCTTGTATGGGTACATGTGTGTGAATAACTGCCAAGGGGTAGTGTTTTATTTTATTCTTTATTAGTTGTTAGGTATGGTGGAAGTAGATAGGGGGTTTTTTCATTGGTTGGTATATTAATTTAGTGAGAATCTTACAAAGGAGGGGATCTTGGTAACATTTGGTTTCAGTGCAGCGTAGCTGCTATTGGAGTATCATTCCTTAAGAGGATATAACTTTGGCCTCATGAGGGGGGTCATCTCTCGGAGAATTCATTATCTTATTTATCTACATATTCTTCATATTTCACAATTTTAATCCTATATGGTATCCTATAGAACAATCAAAATACTAATTTTTAACTTTTTCTCTTCCTTACACTATAATTCATCCTTGTGAACTACTATTAGGATGGTTACCTAACATTTGGAAACATTTGTGGGGAACTATCATTGGGGATTTTAACTGCGTATATTGTAAGGATGCTCGAAGTTTTTCAATTGTCTAAAAGAGATTAAAAATCATTTTCCTAGGTGATAAAGATGTTTTGTACTAGATAAACAAGTAGAAAGAGATGAGTAAGGATGATATTCATGGTTTTATGTTTGAGGAGATACTATCATCTATTCATGACAGTCTGGATAGAATGTTTCTAAGAGAAATAGAGATCCAATGTGTTGTGAATGAATTGATTTGATGTGAAAGGGATCATGTGACACTCTATTTTCACCAAATACAATTTATAGTGGTATTCATGAATTTCAAATTTATATATACATCACACCTCATTGTTTAATAACACTCCTCCATACTGTTTTTGTCACCAACTCGGTGTCACACATGTTTCCACCTAACTATTTTCATCAAATATCATAGTCTCAGTAATGGGACAATAACTATAACATAAGTCGTCTCATATTCATTCACATTGAGATCCGATCTATAATAACCAATATGTGATAGACCCAATCACCATACAATCCTATTTATGGAAAAAAATCAGTTGTAGGGGGTCGGTGCTGGGGGGTTGGGGGCTAGCACAGGGGGCTGGGATGGACTGGTGTAGGGGGGATGGTGTAGTGGTACTTGGGTAGACTGATGTAGGGGGGTTGGGGGTTGGTGGAGGGGGCTGGGGAGTGGGACTAGTTTAGGTGGTCTGGGGGAAGCTTGGGGCTAGGGGGGCTATTGCAGCTTTGGCTAGTGTTGGGGGGCTTGGGGAGGGGGGTAGTGTAATGGGTGGGGCATCAAGGTGTATGTGGGATTAGTGCTGAGGGCAGTAGGGGGGATAGGTAAGTAGTGGGGTTGGGGAGCTGGTACAGGTGGGGGATTGTGTAGTAGGGGATGAGGGGTGGTGCGGGGGGGGGGGGGGGGGGGTGGAGGCTAGGGTAGGAGGTTGGTGTTGTTAAGGTCAAGATGATATAAGGTTCTGGTTATATTCCATTGGAGGACTGGTAACATAATTTTACACCACACTATCTTTTTTCCCTCAATACATGGGTTTGAATCCCTAATTCTATATGAAAGGTATGAGAAAATTGTTGATGCCTTAAAATATTATTGTGAGTTTCATGTGGTAAGTTATTACAAATTCATTCTTAATATTTTTCGGGTTATGTATTTTCTGAGTAGTTGGTATAAGTTTGATGTGATTTTGTTTCATGGCCCTACTAAAGGTTGGCCTAAGGTTTCTATGATTTTATTTCAAGTACTTTATTAAGGATGCACATTATAAGTATGTTTTTTCATGAAAATATGAATGTTTCAGTGAATCACTTTCACGATTTTTTGGGAATGTTTAGAGTGTACATGCATGAGGATACCTTCAATTTGAACATATTGTTATAAGAGAGTGATGATGGTTTTTAGGTTCTTCCATCACAATCTAATTCCCCTTTATAATTAAATCCATATTTCTTTACATAGGTTACTCCACTGTATCATGTCTTTTAATTGTAATAGATGGTAAAATAGATCTAGAAATATTATATTATAACAGATTCCAAGAATACCTCTTATTTTTTTCATGGATAACTTCAAACATGTCTATTCTGTCAAAGCCGTCTCTTATGCCTTGTATAAACTGAAATAAGGAAATCTAGTAACCCTTTATTCTTTATTATTTTTAATTTCATTAGGTTTTTCTGTTCAAGAAATACTATGTGAATAAATTAACTTCTAGACCTCATCACTAGAGGTAACTCATAGATTCGAAGATTTTTTATTTTAATAATAATTTTATCCAACTTTATTATTATCTTATGCATTGCCTATATGAATGTTTTCATTTATTAATTTCTTCACTATTTTATATTTTTTTATTTCACAGTTACTGTTTTCTATTTTTGGTGGTTCTCTTTGTTATCCTCAAAGGCCCTCCTAGCAAGCTGATCACGATGTGACTTATTTCTATGTCAACTGTAATATAGGTTATTTCAGGATCTAGTTATATTGGACCCTCCATGAATCCTTACAATTCCTTTGGATGAGAAAATGTTATGTAGTGACACAATACATGGGGGCAGCTGTATGTGTACTAAATCTTACCATTCGCAGGTGCAATACTCATAGGCTGGCTATTTCGTATTATCTTTCCCCCACCCATACCAAAGAAAAAAAATTGTTTGATCTTCTACTAACCAAGGTATGGACTATAAATTTATTTCCATTTGTTTGTAATTATATAAAGCCCATAAATCTCAATTTTGTAGATGTTTTTCTGATAAAAAATTTAATAACTCTACATCTAGTTCTCTTTATCTAATCATCATTGTATGACTGACTGTATATAATGAACTTGTCTAGTCATTTTTCTTCAGGTAAAAAAAAAATGATTTCAAAATATAATGTAAAAAAGTAAAAGGATGTTGTAAATATTCCAGGAAGGGAAAAAGAAAGTTATTTTTGAGGAAATGGAAAATCATCAACCTAATTTGAAGGATTATACCGCCCCTTATTCACTTACTTAAAAGGGTCAAAAGGAAATTTTTTTGAATAGATTACCTAAAATTCATTCATATTTTTAAAACCTTAAATATGAGTGTTCACTTTGGAGTATCATAAAAAAGTTTCTTCCTATGTAAAATTTCAAAAGATTTTTTTATCATGACTTTTTCACCATAGATATAGTTGAGGAATGTGGTGATGTCTTATAAAAATGATTTTTCCAAAACATAAATTCCATGAATGATTTTTTATATAATGTAGAATATGATATTGTTAAGAGAATAATTACTTGTTTGACTTGGGTGATATTTTCAGCCCTATTAATATCTATTTATTTCAAAAACCAAGCATAGGGGGGATGAAATACTGTTCAATTTCACTACATAAAGAGGATAGGTCAATCATTCATTTAATTTAATGGGTGGATGACCTATCATCCATTGTATGGAAGAATATATTACCAAATAATTTCTTAGTTCTTAATATGGAGTGAGAAAAGATGGTAAATATCATTTATGGTAGGCCATTCCTAGAGACAAGTGGGATTCATAATGATGTTTCAAATGGAAAATAGACCTTTCATACTAGGGATAACCAAAAATAATTTCATGTTTCTATGAAATCAACACTAGAGAAAATCTGTAAGTTTATTGATATAGTGGAGGAGGTTATTAGGTCAAAGATTAAGAAGTATATCCATGACCCATTTAGAGAAATAATTCATGAAATAGTGCATAAATACTTTAGCGTTAACATGGTTGAATCTAAATAAACTAAGGAACTTGAATGGTTAGAGAGGCTTGAGAGCAGCATTAGGGTGTAGGGGAAGTGGGGGGGGGGGGTGTAGTGGGGGTGAAGGGTGTGGGGAGTAGAAGTGCAGTGGGGGTGGGTGGGGGGGGTGTAGGGGGTAGTGTGGGTTAGGGAGCAGTGGGGGGTGTATGGGGGTGCATGTGGATGTGGGAATGAATGGTGGGTGGGGGTATTGGGGTGCAACAGGGAAGTGGGGGTAGGGGTCAGTAGTGGTGAAGGGGGTGGGGGGGGAGTGGGGTGGAGGGGGGGGGGGAGTAGCGGTGAAGTTGGGGGGATGTGGGGGTGCAAGGGGAAGTGAGGTTAAGGGGGGTGCAGTAGGGGTGCATGGAATTGGGGTGTAGGTTTCATTGGGGGTGAAGGGTGTGAGGGTGTAGTGGGGATGTAGGGGTGGGGTTGGGTTGGGGGTTTTGGGGGTGCAGGGAGAAGTGGGAGTGAAGGGTGGGTGGGGGAAGTGGGGGTGTGTAGAGGGATGTGGGGGGTGATGGGGGTGTAGTATGGGTGAAGGGTGGGGGAAATGGGGGTGCAGGGGTAGTGAGGGTTATGGGTGTGGGGGGTGGGGGTGAAAGGGGAAGTGGGGGTAAAGGGGGGAAGTGGGGGTTTGGGGGTGTAGGGGGAGTGGGGGTGAAGGGGGGTAAGTGGGGGTGAAGTGGGGGGTAGTGTGATGGCTGGGTGGGGGAAATGGGTGTTAAGGGTGGGGGTGTAGTGGGGGTGGGGGTGCTGGGGGAAGTGGGGGTGAAGCTCATGGGTGTAGTGGGCGGTGTCGGGGGGGGGGGGGGGATGGGGTGCATGGGGCAGTGGTGTTCCCCCCTAGATTCGCTTCTTAGAGATGATATTGTAGGTTCTAGGCACAACAGAAGTGCGTTAGTGGATGCACCCAAATTTAATTTTACTATGACCAACGATCAATCCAATATCCTTCACGATAATAAAACACCGGATATTCAGAATATAATGAAGAACGAATGAAAGGAAGAGATTCCCAACACCATATATAGTATCATCATATGTTGGTTATAATTAATTTAATTAAAATACAAGAATTACCATGATGGAATTATCTCTCCGTTGATGTTTTCTGTCATGATCCATTGTGATTCATTGTTACGCCATAGAATCCAAGTGTATGATTCTTCTAGAAATTATCCACACATGCCCCATGTATCTCTGGACATCGCTGAAGGTCTCTTCAAGTGCTAGCATGAAAGATCCTTCACTTTTGATATCTCCCTTCGATCTCTTTGAGAACCACTTGCAAAGCACTCTCCATGATTCGGTTGAGGAGAATCTCTCTCGTAGCTTGAGAGTGTTCTTAGAAGAAAATAATTCTCTCTTGTCATGAGAGATTTCTCAAGATCTATTGTGCAAAACACCAAAACTGTCTCGTCTAATGATAATAATATAAATAGTTTTTTAATTACATAGAATAATAAAATGAATTAATTACCTGAAAGGATTTATTCATTTCATTTAATTTTTAGTAAGACCCCATGACTAATAATAACATTTGACTATTATTATTACTTTAAATGAACCTAGTGAATTACACATAATATTATTTAATTAAATAAATAATAGTATTTCTCACAAATCCTAAAAACATGACATGTATATTAAAATAAACGACATGTACTTTTGTATTTTTTTATTTCATCCACCACATTTATTAGACCTGGAATAATGGATATTTATTTCTCTAAAAAATATCACTACATTAATCATTAACAAATATATTATTTTTCACACAATATATTATCTCAAATAACTAGTGTTGAAATTAATGTGATCAGGAATACTTGAATAATTATTAAACCACAATTAGTAATAATCTTTATTAAACTTATGAAATTAATATTTAACTGAGATACTTGGACACACTTAGTGTGTGACCCTCTGGACCTATTTCTCAGCGGCATTAGGTGGATACTACCTAAAGTCTGAGTTTAGAATTTAGCAACACTCCAAGGAACCCATAGAGAAAGAATTTAATTCCACCGTGACGTGTCACCTCCTATGAACGCATACCATGTAATGTAATCCTTATATCTCGATATCTTGAATCAAGAGGGTTTCATTCTAGTTCCTTCAAGCCATGTGATATATTATTATTTCTTTGAATTTCTGGAATTGAACTCTCCCATTCCTTATCATGGACATGGATTTATTTAAGCTATATCAATTAGATCAAAGGGCTTGAGATATCTACTTCTATTAAAAAACATAAGGGAAAAATCCTTTATCTCATTATCTATTAATGCAGTATTACTCACGACACACCCCAAAAATCCTACCTCATTGCGAACAGTGTATCATCACAATTTTTGTCAATACATCTATGTGCGTGAGTTGTAATTCTCATTAATAATAATCTAAAAGTATCAGGATCAATACCCACGTTCACAAATAGGAACATCCAATGAAACTATGAAATGTAGATTTTCTACAGGTGGGGCTCGTTCTCATAATATCCTCCTAGATATTACAAAGGGCACATAACATGAGAAGATGCCTCAAAGTTTTATTAGTTCTCAACCCCAATGGCCTGCATTATTTGTGTCCCACAAATAACATCATCTATACATAGAACATATATTCAAGAACAATGTTATGGATCTTCCAGGTTCTCATTATACCAGGGATCCGCTATTCCCCTTTAGTGCAACTACTATCCTTTGGACATTATCAGATGCATTGTCGTGAAAAATAACAATAAAGATGTGATAAGGTATTTATTAATGAATAAAGTTAAAATTAGTTGGTTCTAGGCCACCTACTCCAACATACACCCATTTATACTTGATCAAACTTCAAACAACCTTTAACCCACCATCTTTCACATGATATTCATGTCTCTCACAAGATAAGCCTTTAGTCATTTGGTTTGCCACGTTCTCTTCCATGGACACTCTCCTCACTACAACATCACCCCTTTGATATAAATACCTCAAGAGGAGATAATTTTGGAGTATGTTCTTTTTCCATTGATGTGACCTTGGTTCTTTGGAAAGATCCACCACTGTAGTATTATCACAATACAATGTGATATGAGATTTACTTCTAGGCACCACATCAACCTCCAGGACAAAGTTATGATTCCCAAATGATTCCTTGTCTATATTAGAAGACAATATATATTCGGAATCCACTGTAGAATCAGCGATAACTAGTTTCTTTGAAATCTTCCCGCTCACATCTCCTCCATTGAGATAGAAAACATATCTAGATTGTGACTTCATATCGTTCTGATCTCTCTGAAAACCAACATCACTATAAAATTTGGTGAAAATATCCTCAGCTCCTCTATACACTAAGAAAATATCTTTAGTTCTTCTCAGATACATAAAGATAGTCTTAATAATAGTACAATGTTGTTCTCCTAGACAATCTTGTTATCTAACTACCATGCTTAGTGAATTGGAAACATCTATCCTGGTACATAACATGGCATAAATGATGGATCCAATAGCTGAAGCATATGGGATCTTAATCATTCTATCTTTTTACTGTTGTGTCTGAGGAAACACTTTCTTAGAAAGATGTAGTCCATGTGACACTGTAACCAATCCCCTATTTGATTATTCCATACTAATTCTCTTTAGTAATTGGTTAATGTAGGTACCGTAAATTGGTACAAGCATCCTTTGGGATCTATCACATATGATCTTGATCCCTAGAATGTAGGATACTTTAACCAAGTATTTCATGATGAAACACTAGTTCAACTAGTCCTTAACTAACTGTCAGATTGGTGCATCTTTTCAAATAATCAATATGTCATCACCAAATACTACTTGGATAATGACCACATTACCATTAAACTACTTACAAACACATGGCTCACATTCGTTCTTAATGAAACCAAATTCATTTTTGGCTTCATCAAATTTTACGTTCCAGGACTTGGATTCTTTCTTTAATCCATAAATTTATTTATGCAACTTGAAAAACCATTTGGCTTCACCCAATGTCACAAACACTTCTTGTTGTGGCATATAGACATATTCCTGAAGGTTACCTTTAATGAATTTTGTTTTGACATCCATATGCCAAATCTCATAGATTTCTACTACTTCCTTATATAAGAGAGGTTCATCATTATCCAACAATACTGACTCGCCATCCTTGTTTACTAGGAAACCAAATATCTATAGTTCCCTTACCTCTCTTGTTCCACTATGGAATACTTGTGTTTCTGGAACCAATTCCATGGGGACCATTGGAACTTGTTCTTGTACCAACTTCGGTGTATCTTGAGCATTAACTTCATCGAATTCAATTTTTCTCCCACTATCGTTTTGAGGATGTGCTCCCTCTCAAGAAAGATATCTTGTCTGGTGATAATCACTTTTTTGTATGAAAGGTTATATAGGTAATATCCTTTTGTTTCCTTGGGATATTCTATAAAGATACACCTCATGCCCTCAGTTCTAGTTTGTTGCCTAAGAAGGCCTTAAAAATGCCTCACATCCCCATACATGTGTGTGTGAAAAAATGGGTTTCTTTCCATTTCATAACTCAGATAGAATTACATTTTCCACCTTAGTTGGTTCTTGGTTTAATGTGTATGATACAGTTTGTAAATCATATTCCCAAATGGATAATTGAAGATATGCATGACTCATCATCGACCTAACCATGTCCAACAAGGTCAGGTTCCTCCTTTCACTAACACCATTTACTATGGTTTATAAGGGCGAGTGAGTTGAGATATAATCCCAGACTCCCAAAGAAGATTGATGAACTCTTGGTTCAAATATTCTCCACCTTGATCTGATCAAAGTTTCATTATCTTTTTTTCAATGGTTATTCTCTACTTAATTCTTGAATTCCTTAAATTTCTCTAAGGACCCTGACTTATACCTCATTAAGTAGGAATATCCATATATACTCAAATCATCAGTAAAAGTAATGAGGTAATAATATCCACCAATAAATTCTACTAGAAATGGCCCACACACATCCTTGTGAACCAATCCTAGAAGCTCTGTGGCCCTTTCACCTTGTCCACTAAAAGGCGGCTTGGTCAGTTTACCTTGTAAACAAGCCCGACATCTATCAAGTGGTTTTAGCTCAGTAGAGTCTAAATAACCATCTTGACAAAGCTTTGTCAAGTTCTTCTGGTTTACATGACCGAGATAGTGATGCCACAATTCGGTCATGTATGAGTCATGTGAGTTTGTTTTTCTATGGATTTCCAACACTAGGTTTTCATAATTTAATACATATAAACCATTATTTAAATGTGCCATACCATAACATACGTTGTTCTTCTAAAATAAAAAACCCTTATTTTAAAACATGAAAATAAATCCATCCATATCCAAATATGATACAAAAATTATGTTTTTGGTAACACTAGGAACAAAATAACAGTTATGTAAAACCAAAAGCATCCCAATTGGCAATGAGAGATGGTAATCTCCAATGGACAATGCAGCCAGCATCACACTATTGGCAGCAATATGATCCACCTCTCCTCTAGAAATCTTTCTAAATCTACTTGGTTCCTACATTTGAATATAGATGTGATCCCCATAAGATGTATCTAATTCCCAGTGTGTAAAAATGGAAATATAACACTCGATAACGAACACACATTTAGCATCCCTAGACATTTGGGTGTAGTTCCTATTATAGTGGCCTTTCTTTCCACATACAAATCATACTACCTCATGTTCCTTGCCCTGATTTTAGATCTTCCCCTTCTTGGAGGGATGATGCTCTGGGGATTTAGACCGTTTATCAATCCTTGTCCCGTTTTCGTTGTCCTTCCTTTTCTTAATCAATATAAGGATTTCGGGTTTGTCACACCCCATGTCCTTATCTACCTGGAAAATTAAGGTCAGAAATTCAGATAGACTCTTCTCATTTTTGCTCATGTTGTTGTTGACTATAAATCTACAAAAGGTCTTGGGTAGTGATGATAGGATGCGATCATTACACAACTCATCCAGGAACTTAATCCCTAAGATGAATAGGCATTCAATGTAGCTAATAAGCTTAACTACATGAGACCCATCTGGCATAGACTCTCTTAGCATAGTTGTAAAAAAATAGTTGGAGATCTCATATCTCTCCTATCATGCCTTCTCTTGATATAGATACTTAAGGTGAGACATCATGCTATATGCGTCCATGTTTTCATTTTGCTTCAAGAGCTCATTAGACATGACTGATACCATGAAACATTGGACATCTATGGAAATTTCCATATTCTTTATATAGAGATATAGATCATCCTCACTATCCTTTTTTCCAGGCGCAACTGGAATAAGCTCCTCCAACACGTGCAATTTCCTCTCATGGGGAATGATGATGCGTAAACGCCTTTGCCATTACTGGAAATTGGTACTGGTGAAAAGGTTTTACTTCTCGAGTATGTTTCACAATGATATGTTGGAAGTTAGTTTTTTAATATTTATACAAATTAATATGAGAAAATGTTTTTTTACTTTATCATGATTAAATTGAGACAAATAAATATTTTAATACTCATTAGTCTCCCACTATTTTATCGAAATCTATTAGCCCTTACCATCATCTTTAGAATATTCTGTTTCTTGAATATTATAGTGGCAGGGATCTATATTACCCTTCACATTACCCCAACTAGGGTTGGTTAAACAACTGGAAGGTTTTTAGGTAGGCATTCAAAATGCCAACTGTATTAACTCACAGCTCCTTGATCAGCTGAGTGGACTCCCCAATCCTGATATCGTTTTATTTTGGATTTCCCCAATCTTTGCCTCTTGGTCACACCATGTACTATAGTGGTAGTCAACCCTTGATGTAAACCAAGTAAATTCAACCCAAAACCCTGAATTAGAATTATCCAATAATTGAAATCACTCCAACTAGGGTTGTTCAAGCACTTTGAACTGTTGTTTGATTCTATCCAAGATTAAGGAAGGCTATTCCGACTAAATATTTTCTTTGAGGGATTTTATCTTTATACATAAATTATAATTTTATTTTATTTGATTATATGATTATTAATATTAAGTGGGATGTACTTAAGTTATTAACTATGCCTAAGATAATATTTACACCTAAGACATTCTTATTTTAGTTCCATATTTCATGCTTGTTTAATTCATCAATTGTGTGATTATGACAACACAACCACAATAAATAAATCATGAAACTGAATAAAATAATATAAATGGTATGATCATGAGCTTGTTCTCTTGTTTATTTATCAATTGGTTGATAAAATAACCCAAAACATAGGTGATAAACATGTTTAACCTTTTGGGATCATGTTTACAACTTTACACCTGTTAACCTTTGTATCTCCGTGTATTGGTTATACCGTGGATCCTATTTTGAGCCACCTCCACAAGCTTGGGAGGTCAATCCATTACATATGCTTTTATCTCACTCGCTGGTCAAGGGTAAAATGGGGTTTTACATAAAAGAAACTTTGGGCATGCATTCCCTATATATTAATGAGAAGAATACTCGCATGCACAAAAATTTAATTTAAATAAATAAATTAAAAAGAAACCATTCAAATAAAAAGGTCTTAGTGTATCTCATGATCATTAACACATGAAACAATATTTAAGAATAGATAAAACAACCATTTAATTCTTTAATCATTATTTTTTTATGATAAATCATGCTCAAATCAATTAATTATCTTTAATTAATCAATCCTTTTATCTTAAACTCTTTTTGTGAATTTCCTTGAGATTCCCATCCATCATAATTTTAAACAAATAAATTATCATAAAATTATCTTTGTATTTGACTTGTACCTTAGTGGAAACCCAGTGAATTATCATTCATAACGACCCAATGAGTAGAAATGAACATTACGTAAAGGTTGAATTGAACACATATATATAAAACACCTATCACATGTTGTGCCTCAGCATTACGCCCAGACTATGGTACGTGTCTCAAGGGATTGTATAATATAATAATAAATTTTAATAAATCTACATAATTTGGATGAGTACACAATATGTAGTTCCGACTACACATTGTGTAATTTTTTTCACCGTCCATATGAAATACATGCCCAGGGTCATGGAATATAGATATAATTTAGAAATATTCATAGTACACGACATGTTCAATGGGACACACGTCGTGTAGTATCTGCGTTACACAGTTTTCATCTGAGAAAGCCATGTATGGTTTACATGGTCCGAACCTAACCCAAAGGGACTACACACTATGTTCAGTGGGCTATAAGGCATGTAATCCGGAAACCATGTTCCACTTATTCCAAGTCAACATAAGGAGTCTTATAGACTTAGATAGAATCCAATGACACAGACTGGTTGGCGGACTGTCCCAGTGCATGGAACCTATACTACACGACATGTAATACTGAATACATGACATGTGTTCTAGTTTTGTAAATCCATAAATCATTGGCACCTAGAGATGATATCCTCTATTTTATTTTAATCAAAATTAAATGAAAAAATAATTTCTATATGGTGAACAATAAATGAATGAGGGGGAATATATCTTGAGATTTAGATTTATAGAATGATTCACTTGAGTTGAAACAACTAAATAATTAAATGTGTAAATCACCAATGGAAAACTAAATAATTATAATCAATGATATAACCCCCAATGATACCACTTGTAGGTTCTGGGTGTAGTGGAAGCGCGTTGGTCAGTGTACCCAACTTTAATGTTTCCGTTAACAACGATCAATACAAGATCCTTCATGATAGTAAAAATTACGATCTTACAAATATAATGAAGAATGAAAGAATATAAGGGAGTCCTAGAAACATAGATATTACCATCATATATTGGTTATAATTAATTTAATTAAAATTCAATAGTTTCCTTGATGGAATTATCTCTTGGTTGATGTTTCCAATCAAGATCTGATGTAATCTATCATTGCGTTGTAGAATCCAAGTGTAGGATTCCTCTAGAGCTGATCAATATGTGCTCCACCTATCATTGGATGCCATTTAATATATCATTAGGTGCTAGTGAGGAAGAGCCTTCTCTTGCGATATCCGCCTTTGATCGCCTTGAGAGCCGCTTACAAAGTGCTCTCTTTGATCCGGTGGAGGAGGATCTCTCTCATAGCTTGAGAGTGTTCTTGGAAGAAAATAATTCTCTCTTCGCCTGAGATATTTCTCAAGATCCATTGTGCACAACACAAAAAATTTCTACACTAATGGTAATTATATAATGGGATTTTAATTACATAGAATAATAAAATGAATTAATTACCCGAAAGAATTTATTCATTTCATTTATTTCCTAGTAAGACCCCATGTCTAATAATAATAGTTGACTATTCTTATTACTTGATATTGTCCCAACAAATTACACATAATATTATTTAATTAAATAAATAATATTATTTCCCACATCCCCAAAATAACTACATGACACGTACTTTTTTATCTTTATTTCCTCTACCACATTTATTAGACCTTCAATAATGTCTATTTATTTCTCAAATAAATATCAATTCATTACTTGTTAATAAATATATTATTTCACCCACAATATATTCCCTCGAATAACCAGTGTCAAAATAAATGTGATTAGGCATCCAAGAATAATTATTCAACCACAATCGGGAATAATCTTTATTCAACTTTTTAAATTAATATTTTAGTATGATACTTGGACATACTTAGTGTGTAACCCTCTAGGCCTCTTTATCAGTTGAATTAGGTGGAGTCTAGATAAAGTCCATAGTTAGCATCTAGAAACATTCCAAGGCACCCATAGAGAAATAATTTAATGCCACAATGATGTGTAACCTCCTACGAATGCTTACTGTGTAATGTAATCCCTTTATTTCGATATATTGAATCAATAAAGTTTCATGCTAGTGCCATCAACCCATGTGCTCGATTATTCTTTCATTGACTTTTTGGAACTAGACATTCCCATTCTTTAACCTTCACGTGGATTTATTTAGGCTATATCAATTCCATTAAAGGGCCTAAGATATCTACTTCTATTATGGAAAAGAAGGGAAAAATACTTTCTCGCATTATCTATTAATGTAGTATTACTCGTGACACACCCAACATATCATACCTCACTACGAAAAGTGGGTCATCACATTTTTCATCAATACATTAAAGTGAGCAAGATGTAATACTCATTAATAATAATATTAATGTCTAAGGACCAATACACACATTTGCAGATAAGAACATCGAATGATACTATGAAATGTAAATTTCCAACTAGTGGGTCTCGTTCTCATAATATCCTCCTAGATATTACCAATGTTTCACTCCATAAGAAGATGCATCAATGTTTTATGATTCCTCACCCCTAATGTCCTGTATTATTTTTGTCCCTAAAATAACATCATCCGGTCATAAAACATATATTTAATAACAGTGTTATGGAACTTCTGGGTTCTCATCATAATAGGGATCCGCTATGAAACTTTAATGCAACAACTATCCTTAGAAAATTATCACATTCATTGTCATGAAAAAGTAAAATAAAGACGTGATAAGGTATTTATGAATGAATAAAGTACAATGTAATTGGTTCTAGTCCACTAAATCAAACAGATATTACATACTTGTTCATTGAAAAAACTCTATCCTTCTATTCACTTGGAATTATTTATTTATGGAAATATGATTTACACAACCTTCTTTGTAAACTCCCATATTGGATAGTGACATTATTTTCCCATTGTTAATGAATATGAGAAACTCCCCATTTCTGTGACTGCACACATACCTTCCTGTTAAACCATTTCCTTTAATGTAATTTTTATGCTAACTCCCTAAAAAACTCTAAATTACTCTAGAAAAACTCCTTCGGGAATATTATAGGGTCCTATTAGTCCTAAAACTTTTTCAAAATTATTTATCAATAAGCACAACACAAAATCTCCAAAAAATCACTGTAGTGATTTTTTCTACAAATATAATAAAATAAATAAAATTCCTAAACAAATATGAACCTAAAAAAATAATAGTATTATTTAATCGTAAACTAAATTGTAAATAAAACATAAACCAATAAAAATAACATATGGATATGATTTAATGATAAATAATTACAGAAATATAAAATTATGTGTTTGTTTTATTCTTTTATATGATTTTCTACATTATTTTATTGGTTGTTATGAAATCATAGTATTATAAATTCTTTATATATTTGTTTAAGGGACACATTTTACTATTTTTATAATATATTTATTATAAAATTTTATTTTTTATTATGAAATAAAATTTTCTTGTTTGGTTTTTGATTCTATAGATCATGTAATCTTGAGGAATAATGCTGTGTTTTTATAATTTTTTAGCATTATTAAAGATTTCGTGTAGGTAACTTCATTTCATTTTTATTTTCCTTTGTTTAATTTAAGTTGGGTTGGTTGTCTCAATTCTTATAGTGTTAATTTTGTTACAATTTTTTCGGATTAGGAAAAATATATATTTTTTAGTTCAGGTCTATAACTTTAGGTTATTATTATAGTGAATCAATTTATTTGGATTACATTGATTTATTTATAGCCTTGTATATTTTATTAGGTTGGATTTAAAATAGGTTGGTTTTCTCAATTCTAGTAGTATTAGTTATTTTATATTTTATTTGGGTGTGGTCACATATATTTGGGTTATTCAAAGTCCACATATTTTTGTTCTTCTTATTTTTGTGAGTCAAATTGGTTTGATTAGTTTGATTAAGTTTGATTATCTGGATTTTCCTGGTTTGGATTCTTAGTTGATGTTATCAAAGGTGAAGGTCATTTCGGGTGTTATAATCATGAGTAATTTGATGATGGTTTTTCTATTGTTGGTTCAGGGTTTTCATGATTCAATGATAAAGATGGTGTTTTAGGTAAAACTAGTTTAGGAAAAGTGGTGTTAAGTATCACTAGTCTGGAATTTTTGATGACGGGATGCACATTGGAAGTAGTGAGTTGATTGATATAATTGGGGATTAAAAATGGTGATAGTGACCGATGGCACAGAGCATTTTGTATTTCATGATTCTACCTCACACATAGATCTCGAGATATGTCCTATGTCCTCCTAAATCCAACGGTGCATGGCTAAACTACATGCTATGATTAATTTTAGAATTTGAATTTTGGTGCATTTCTGTATTAATATGTGAGTATTTTTTTAATCCACAGCAGGCACTATAGTAGAACTGTACACTCTGAGAGTATTGTAGCAGGCACTGCAGTAGTTACTATAGCAGGTACTATTCAGTACTATAGCAGTTGGAACTATTCACCTTGGGCCACTGGTTTGGGCTTGGAGTCCTTAAGGATTTCGGGCCACCCAAGCCTTCAGGTTAGTAGAGATTTAGAGCCACCTTTAAGGCCTTCGGGCCACCTCAAGGCCTTTGGGCCACATGCAGTTTCCCCAGACACACTTCAAAAAAGGTGTATCCCTAAAAGAGGGTTCAAAGCAGGTGAACTCACCAGATGAGAGCCAAATGGATTTTTCAGAATGAGAGGGTATGACTATGCCATCGGGACCCACCTGTGCTTGCATGGGAAGCCTATCCAGATGACCATGTGAAGGTGGAGAGCTACTATCATGATGCAGATGCTGGGGAGGGGTAGTTCCTTGTAGATATTCTGGTTGAATTCCTGAAGACCTATGGTTCATATAATCTCCTAAGACTACGGGCCATGTAATCATTGATCCTACAGGCCTTGTAAGGGTTACCCCTCATCCCTTAAATGGGGTGTTATCAAAAACCAAAAAAAAAGTATTTCGGTCCATTCTTAATCGGAGTTCATCAGCAATTGGGGAAAGTCTTTTATTTTATTAAGTTTTGTTAATTTAAATTCAATTTGGATTTTTCTCCTAAATTCAAGCTGACTTAGATAATTCTAGTTTGTATAGTAATTCTATTATAGTTTTAATAGATTATTTTCATGATATAATGGTTTGGTTAAATTTAGATTTTTGGTTTTGTTTTGGTTTAGTTCATTTGATTCAGGTTGGGTATATTTTTTTAGTTTGAGTTTAGGCTAACTTTTTTAGGTTCCAACCATTTTGGATCTATGTTACATCAATTTCGTTCGATATAGATCAATGTTTTTTTTGGTTTAATTTAGTTCATCTTTTTTTTTGTTAATTTGGACTCATTTTGGTTTGTGTCATTTTAGATTAGTTAGGTTTGGCTCAATTGGTTTGAGTTTGGGAATGTTTTTTTACATTTGTTAAGACTTTATTTTGATTGAGGTTTTATTAGTTGATTTTAGTTTGTTATTTTTTTTTATTAATTTTAGTTTTTTAGGTTTCATATGAATTTTAATTAATTTATTTTAGTTTTATATATTATTCAGCATAATTCATACCTCTTTGAGGAGGGACGTAGGAGGCATGAGGAAGCAGTTGAGGAGGTCTGCTTGAGTAGGGAGACAGAAGGCAGGAGGCAAGAGTTGATTAGGTCTGTTTGATCCAGGAGGTAGGAGGTAAGAGGCAGTAGCTAGTGGTTGAGTAGGGAGGTATGATACAGTGGTTGGGACATGAGGATGGATGTAGGGAACATGGAGTAGGGTGTAGGGAGTAGGGCTAAAGTAGAGAGGGCAGGGAGCCGGGGTTGAACAGGGGGTGCAAGACCTGTATTTTTTTTTTCTGAAAATAGGGGTTTTAGACATGATTGTTTTCTATAGTTTAACATAGTAAAATTTATTTTTTTGGATACTCAATAATGTAGCCACGGTTCAAAACCATGGCAATACATTTTTCCATATTTCTACGCAAATTGGATCCACAGTTTTGGGGTCTATAGCCACAGTTATGAACTGTGGATATAGCCTTGTTTTCTAGTAGTGTAAAATAGTTTTTTATATCAACACCCCTTTATAAAAAAATATTAAATTTTTATCCAATTTATAGGATGTGGTTCTCACCACGAAGTTTCCCAGTTAAGAAATGTTTTTTTTCGAAATCTCTATCACTCGGTGTGTGAGAAATCATATAGAATATGAAGACTAAATTTTATTTTTCTTTATCCAGGGAGATACTTTTCTACTCAAACATTAATTCAGTTGTCTATACGAGGAATATTTCATGGATTTTGTGGTCAATTGTATATCAAAAATTTCTATGTGAAATAAATACCCCTAGAATATGATTCATTTTTAATTAAATGATTCCAATTTTGAGGTAACATAGGGGAATTTTACACATTTATTTAACATATAATAGACTTCTGGAGCTATCTAACTAGTGAGAGGCTATTTTACAGGAGGAATATTTGACTTGAGGCACTTAAATACCCTTTAGAGGATCTTGACTTAGGGACTATAAATGTCACAAAGAGGATTATTCCAATTTAGGTTTTTATTTTTATATGGGGAGTATCTCATCTCAAGGAATCAATATTTGGAATTGGTAAATGATACAGTTCTAGGATAACAATGGGAACTGAGTGAAACATGAATTTCTATCTAATTCCTAGACAATATATCTAGATAGAAATATGTATCCAATAATAATAAGAATCAATCCACACATAGTCCTTAAATATTCTTAATAAATATCTAGTCCATGTATTTGGGAGTTTATATAGTCTTGTCTTTGTGTTGGGGCTAGTGTCATTTTTGTGATTTATATAGGACTATAGGAAGGGTTCCACAACCATTAAATTATAACATATATCTACCTCTCTAGTAAGAACATTATGAAATATAAAAAACATATAAATTATGTTTAAGGTCCCTAAATTGTAGATCATTGATTCATTGAGTCATTCTATTTAGTGTCATGCGATGGGGAATTTTTGTCCTTTAAAGGTTTATATGATCCATTCTATTAGTTAAAAAGAAGTATTTTTAAACATTTACCTAGGTTGATAAACCTAATAAGCAATTCAATTTTTTATAGGTATGAATGGAAGTCCCAATTAGCTTTATATCATTAAATATCTTCACTATACCTTTTTCCAAATTGATTGATGGGGAGGGCAAGCAGGTAGGAACATAAGTTTCTCTCAGGACACCCATTGTAGGTTTTCAAACTAAAAATATAATGATTTCACCATTTTATTAAAATTATTGATTTTTATTTGGTCATCTGATGTGAATTCTTTTCAAGAATAGAATCAACATTTTCCCCCACCTAGTTTTTATGGGTTATCAACCTGGAGAGTACTATGTCTCTTCCCTTTAAGAGATTAATATAAAAAAACTTCTCTTTATTAAGCATTAACACATGATTTATTAAATAAAATTACACTTAATTATACCCTAAATATTTTATAAGTCCACTGTATTTGGGAATTAGGTACATTACATTACAACTTAAAATATGGAATACAACATCTTTATTGAAAACTTATTTAACATGATTAATATTAATAATGCATTGGATAACAAGGGGAAATACATAAGAAAGGGGTGATCCATAAATCCATATAAGAGAATAAAGATATAATAACTTGAAGATAGTAATACATGTTACACAAGTCATATCAATGAGGTATAATGAAACATGAATAAAAAGGCATGCTATAGAATGATAATCATAACATGGGAAATGTGGAAACTACTTAAAACACTGCATCATAAACCTAGATAAGGGATAAACCACCAAGACATCATGGTGGAAAAATTATCATAATGTAATCAGGTATACCCATGTCTCAACATGATGTATCATGAATCTAATCATTAAAAAATGCATTGGAGTGCTATATATTTTTGAGTGCACCTGTCATGTCCATTTCATTATCACACTTAAGAGTGCCAAAAATATTATAAAACATAGATTCATTCATCACCATAATTTATTACACAATCCAAGAGTGTGGAATATATATATTTATTTCCAAAAAAAATTATGCCCCTAAAACTGAACACCCATGATAGGAAATGGGTATGGTACTCACTACATAATTGTTTTTGAATGACAAATCAAGGTAAAAATTCGGCAGCATAACGAGGTCGCTAAATACATCATAAAATGGATTAAAGAGAGAGAAATTCGAATATAATAATTTGGAAATTAATTTTAATTTAATAGGGAAATTTAGGGCATGACCACACATATAGAACTAGAAGAATAATGAATACGATAATAAATAAGCTTGAAAAAGAGAAAGGAAAAGACGCTTATGAAAGTTCAGCATGGTAAAGGGTGTACATGGGAGGGATTAATGAGAGTTAAATGGTTCTATCATAAATTAAAAATAATAAGGGTAGTATGGGGGAGGTTTGAAAATATACAAAATCATCATTAATTGAAAATAAGATGTCATAACAAGATAAAGAAACTTTGATAAAGATTATAAAGGAAAGAACCCTTTATTGAGTGTGTGGCTACAAGTGTTTGAAAAGGGGACTTCTTGAGTGCTTGGGGTGACTTGGGAGGATTATAGATAAGGAAGGGAAGATTAATTATGAGCTCCCGGGATTTCAAGTGAAGATAAGTTGGAGATTGTGTGGGTTTATATAGGAAATGAGAGGGTAAATCTTTAATATTTCACAAACATGGGTTTTGGTCTCTAAATAATACAATATTCAAAACCAAAAACCTTTCCATGGATTTTTCCATTATTTCTTTCCAAAGTGGGAAGGTTTTCATTATTTTATTAGGTAAATGGAAGAACATATTAAAATATTACCCTTTATTATGTGGAGGTGAGTCACTCTTTTATGGAAATAAATTTAAAATATTAAAATATATTATATATTTTGAGGATTTATAAAGGCATATTAAAATTAATAAAATAAACATAAAATCACATTATTTTATGTGGAAAACAAATATTTGGTATATGATACCAATTATAGTATTTATTAAATTATTTTTGGGTCATTTTTTTGTAAACAAACACACCATATATTTATGTGGTATTTAATTTTTACCTGAAAATTCGACTATCTTAGAAAATTTAAAAAAAATTACCGTTGGATAATTTAGAAATTATGCTTTCAAAAATATTTTTTTTCTCTAAATAATTTTATAAATATGTTCATTTTAAAATTTAATATAACATTTTACATCTATTGAAAAATATGGGTTTTTTTAAAATTATAGTTTCTAAACCCTTATATAAAGTATATTTAACTTAATAAAAATGATATGACCATTTAATTAATAAACCTTATTTAGTAATAATTTTTTTAAAATAATATTTTTTTTAAAAATCCATTAATTCATCAAATGAAATCCTTTAATTTGAATATTAATATTACACAAAAATACAATTTGTTTTTAATTGAATCAAAATCAAAATAGTTTATAAAGTAACAATAAAAATTAAAATAAATTATTTATTATATAAAATATACATATTCATATTATTATGGTCTTGATACATATACCTTTATTACATTGGTGTATGCCTCAATAGTAAGGTGCATTATAGTGGGAATTTCAGAGATCGTTCGGTGTACATGGTTTGTGACATGATCACGATGAGCCTGAACTTATCCTATAAATGGTTTCTCTCATTATAATGTTATTGGATATAATATCTGTATAGGTCAAGGGAAAATCCTAGGGTAGATATATCCATTATTAGATCTGATAAATGGGCTTCATAGGGTAAAATCCTACTAGATAATACCATCACTTCCTTTTTTGGTGTCAATTTGATTCGTTCAAGATTTATATTTATACTAATCAAGTGATCACTGTTTTATAGCTATATTTTCAATGTTAAGATTATTAATATTATTTTTAATCCAATTGGGTATAAGAAAACAAGTGCATGTTTTTTCTATAACCATATTACATAATAAAACATTAAATCATAAAGGAATTTAATTTATAGAAGATCAGGTCATTAAAATCTTCCACCCTTGAGAAATTTCACCCTTAAAATTTTCTTTTCACAAATTAAAATGGATGAGTGTAATTATATCATGTCACTTCCTCCAGTTCCCATGTTTCTTCTTCAAACTTATGGTTTTTTCATATCACATTGAAACAGTGCATTATCTTATTTCATAGAACTTTGTCTTTATGATCTATGATCATCACCAACGTCTCCTCATAGTAAAGATCATTATCCAATACTACCACCTCTGGATTGAGTATGTTTGAGGGTTCTGGAATTTACTTACTCAATAGTGATATATGAAATACATCATGAACTCAATATAGGTTAGGTGGGAGTGAAAGTTGATAGGCCACCACTCTGATGCAATTAAGGATCTCAATGGGGCCAATGATTCTTGTACTATAGTTTCCCTTCTTCCCAAATCTGGTCACTTTTTTCTATAGAGATATTCAGAGGAATACCATGTCTCCAACTTCAAACTCTAGGTCTCATTGATCAATTTAGTCATAGCATTTTTTCAACTATGAGTATCCTTGATGTTTTCTTTAATAGTCTTAACCTTTTATACCATTTCCTCAACCATTTAAAAACCTAACTCTTTTAGTTTCCCAACATCAGACCGGCATGCAACTATATTATTTCTCATCCCATATAGGGCTTCATAGGGATCCATTTAGATGCTAGAGTGGAAAATGTTATAGTAAGAGAACTGAACCAGAGGAAGATGTTGATACCATCCTTCTTTGAAGTCCATTGAGCATGCTTCTAATATGTCCTTAAGTGTTTGGATAGTCTGCTCAGATTGGCCATCAGTTTTAGGGTGATAGGCCATACTTAGGTTCAACTAATTATTTAGATCATGCTGCAGACTCTTCCAGAATATAAAGGTGAATCATGAATCTCAATCAGACACAATCGATAGTGGTACTCCATGCATCCTGACTTCTTCCTTGATGTATATCCATGAAAGTAGATCCAACGAGAATTCATCTCATATAAAAATGAAGTGTGCAGTATTTGGAAGATGATGCACTACAACACATATATAATTATTCCCTCTTGATGTATTTATAAGATCTATGAAAAAATCCATGGCGATTTTTCCCTTTTCCTTGTAGGTATGGGTTATGGTTTCATCACCCCCTTTAATATTTTACTCTAAACTTTCACTTGATTACACACAAGACATATTGATGAATATTTTGTGCTTCTTCTTAATATTTTTCCACAAATATAATTCTCAAAGATCTCAATACATCTTTGTGATTCCTTGGTGTTTGGATAATGTTGAGCTATGTGCATCATCAAACAGCTCCATCTTTAACTCATTATTTGATTGTACACATAGTCTGGACCCAAATCTAACAACACTTTCATAATTAACCTTAAACAATGAGGATTTCTCTTTCCTTATAGATCCCATGTTATTTTAAATTTTTATAACAAATCTTTGAGAATATTTTGACCTTTATAGAAGAGATATTCAAGAAATTATTTGTTAAAGGATTGATGAAATTCCTTCCTTTATTATTCCCCTATCCATTATTTCAAAATATAATAAGATTATATCCCTCTCAATTATCATCAATGATAGAATTTCTAGATCCTTAATTCATAGAGTGTATTACACATTATTCTCTTTCATATAATGGTAGTGGATTAAGAAATCATTTTATTATATTATCTCCAACAATATTAATTGGTTCATATTCATCACTTTCTATGTGAATTTATACACGATACTTTTTTGATACATATATATTTCACACTTCTCCCTTATGAGATAATGCCACAATTTTCTTTTAGAGAAAATCACTACTTCTAACTCAAGATAATGTGTTTGGTAGTTTTTACATGAACTTTTAACTACCTTGAATCATAGGAAATGAATTTGTCATTTCAGATCAACACACAACCAAGACCATTCTTCAATGCATCACTGAATAACTTGAAAAAGTCTCCATTATGGTTAGTGTCAGAATATGTGTAATGATAAGTCTCCTTTTCAACTCCTTGAATCTCTATTCTTACTCATTATTCCAGGAAAACATTTCCACTTTCCATGTGATTTCGTATGCGGGTTTGAAATTCCTGATATATTTCTCAAAAATCAACGATAATACCTAGCGAACCCAAGTAAACTATGGATACCAATCAAAGAAGTTGGGCTCATCCATCATTAAATTACTTAAGTCTTTTAAGGGTCCACAGATATCCCATTGGTTGTGAAGATATTCCCCAAGAATGATACTTCCTTCAACCAAAAGTCACACTTGTTTTACTTTGTATAAAGCCTATCCTTTAAAAATTTCATTAGCAAAGTGTTCAAATGCTCCTCATGCTCCTCCTTTATTTTGGAGTATTTTAGAATATCAACTATAATTACTACCATAAACATTTCAAGGTAATCCATAATGACTCTATTCATCATGTCCATAAAGGTTTTTAGTTCATTAGTAAGTTCAAAATCCATCACTATGAACTCATAGTGCTCAGACCTTGTATAAAAATCAATCATGGGGATATCCTCCTTCGTCACCCAAACTTGGTAATATCTTGACCACATATCCACCATGAAGATGTATTGTGTTCCACATATCTAATCGAAAAATTCAAAAATCCGAGTAATAGGATACTTTTTCTTTATCATCATCTTGTTGAGATCATGATAATCGATGAAAATGTGCATTGACCCATCCTTCTTCTTGACTCATAGGACTAGTGGACACCATGGTGAATCAATTTGTAATTAGAAACCTCTATCCATATTCTCTAGTAGTTTTTTATTTAACTCCATATGTTTCACTATAGTCATTCTATACAGAGTCTTGGATGATAGTAATTCCCTAGGTATATGCTCGATTGAAAATTCAACATCTCATCTAGGAGGAAGACCAGACAATTCCTCATGAGACATATAAGTATATTACCTCACAATAGACATGTCTAAGGATGATTATTTCCTTAGACTCAATCATTTGAACTAGATACTATTTCTCACGGGGAAATAATATCCATGCTTGAGATAATGGTTCTAAATAAGATTCATCCATCTCCTTTCACATATATAGAATTGGGGGTCGATTTTTAATACGGAGGGTGATTTCCTTATTATGGAAATTTATGTTCCATATATATAGGAAAATCCAATCCATGCCATGAATTTCATAAAATTATAGTAAATGGAGTAATTAAAGGTTCTTTGGTAAGTTCATCCCATAAGATATGATACGGGATGAGTTATATACTTTGGATACGATGATTTTCCCATTAGGTAATTTCACTGACAACTCTACTTCTAAGATTTTTGGTGGTGTTTGGATATTTCTACTACACATCTGTGATATTAAGGAATGTGTAGGACTAGAATAAAAAATATGTTGTCTATTATTTAATGAATAACTAGTATAATTATCACCCCTTCATTTTCAGGATTCACTTCAGTAGTACTGGTGGAAAAATATTTCCCTTACTACCTTGGAGATTTTTGGTTCTATCTTTTAACCCCTGTCTTAGTGAATTGTTTTACACACTGCCCTCACTCCTTGTATTTGTAGAAATGAAAAATACTCTAAGGTTTGACCATAGAATTCCTATCCTTTATCACAAAAATAGGTTTCTCCTACCAACAATCATGGTATAGCTTCTTTTCTTTCTTAATCCTAAAGCATTTCCTGTTCTCATTTAGGAAATTTTCAGTGTTCTTATTTACGCACCTTTGACAAGTGGGATATTGAAAATAATTATCACCAATATATCTCTCTATCGTAAAGACAGAATTGATCTCCACTTTTCGCTTCTTGTCCCCTTGATACACTTGAGATTATCTATTCTCCTTTTATACATTTTTATCACATCGAACAATTGCCTCATAGATATCATAGTCACAGATCTATAGAGATTTCACTAGCCTAGGATTAAACCACCAAATAAGTGGTCAACCATATACTCAGGGGTAATAAGAAATTCATATGAATATTGTGCAGGCCTTGTGACATTTTCCTCGTATGACCCAATATATTTATCATCTATTTTCACAAGGGAAAGGAAATCAATTTTCATTTTAATATGTAGAGTACAGCAAAAATATTAATTAATTTTTTCCAGAAATCCTTCCATACCATTTCATCGATATCTTCCTTAGGCTTTATATTTTTTATCAATTTCCACCACTGATCAGATTCACCTTTAAAATGATAAACAACCAGTATAAGATCCTCTTATTAATAATATTAATGGATATAGAAGATCTTTTCAATGGATTTGATCCACTATTCCACGATTAAGGGATCATATGACCCATTTAAAGTAGGAGACCTTTGATGCCTAAAACATTCAATTGTGGATTTTCTCCCTTGGTAGGATTTGGATGATCCTCCAGATCTAAGAATCTATTCAGAACCTAGGAAATCTGAGAGAGGATCACCATGAAGTGTTTTGTTCCTACTCCCATCGGTTTGGGCATGTCAATGGGACAGTCATAATATTTCTCTTCACATTGATTATTTACATAAAAAATCTTATTTGTATCCATTATCTAGAATAAAATGAAAATTAAGGATGATTATATTTAACTTTTCAACACATAAATGTGAATTTAATGACATTAAAGGGATAATTTATAACTTATTTTTATTTCCTAACCTTATGGATTTATAGGATTTAGTATTTGTTATCCATGATCTATTCCCTAATATAGACACTTATGGGATGTTTTTTCTACCTTAATAATGGTTTGTAATGATATTATGAAGTACCGAAGTATATCCCCTAAGAGTGTCAAACCAAATGTGTAGTAAGGCTTGTTTTCTTATACTAGGGTACCTTGAGTCGGATTTGAAACACCTTTTCAGACATTTTACTCCTAGGTACATCAGCTCCAGAACCATGTCCACTTATTTTATCCACATATGGGTGTATTTTGGTGATAAAAAACCTACTCTATACTAACCAAAATTTAGTGATGTTTATTTTTATCTATAAGGATTTCTCTAGATTTGTCTAATAATAATTCCAAAAATATCTAAACTTTTACTCTAATAAAAACAATAACAATCATTCCCTTTATTACACATTTAAAAACGAGTGATTAAATAAAATTAAACTTAATTAATACTAACAGAAAAATAATTATAGTTTATTTTAGAATTAGGTACATTAAATTACAACTTAAATCATGGAATATAGTATCTTCATTGAAACCCACTTTAACTTGCTTAAGCTTAAAACTACATTGGATAACCTGGAGAAATTCAAAAGAAATGGTTGAACCATAAATCCGAATAAGATAATAAAAATAGCATAACATGAATAAAATAATACATGTCCGATGAGTAATATCAATGAAGAATAAAGGAACATAAAAAATAGGCATGATATAACATGATAGTCATAACATGGGAAATGTAGAAACAATATAAAACACTGCATCATAAAAATAGGATAATGCTAAACCACCAAGACATCATGGAGGTAAAATTACCATAAAATAATTAGGTATAAACTTATACTAAAATGATTTATCCTGATAAAAAGAATTACCCAATTCATTGGAACTCTATATAATTCCAGTTACACTCTTAACTTTTATTTCACTCTCATGCTAAAGTGTGCCACCTAGATTATAAAACATGGATTCATTCATGATAATAAATAATTACAAAATCAAAAATTGTGTAATAATTACATGTATGTCCCCAATAAAAAGGTATATGCACATAAAATTGAACACCCTTGATTGTAAATGTGTATGGTATTCACTACAGAATTAGTTTGGCATGGAAAATCATAGTGAAAATTCGGCAGCATAACGGCGCCACTTAAAAATTCATAAAATGAATTGATTAAGGATAATGCATATCTAATAATTTTTAAATTATGTGTATATTAATAGGTACAATTAAAGAAAATGTAAACACATATATAATTAGAAACATAAGGAATATGATAATAAATAATCTTGAAAAAATTAGAAAGGAAATGATGCTTATAAAATTTCGACATGGTAACAAGTGTACATGGGAGGGAATAATGAGAGAGAAAGAGGTATCTTATAATTCAGATATAATAAAGATATTATTAGGGAGATTAAAAAACATACATAATTATTATTAGTTGAAAAAAAGGGCATAACTAGATTGAGAAATTTTGATAATGTTGATAAGGGAAAGAACCCTTACTTGAGTGTGTGGCACCAAAAGCCTGAAAAGGGGCTTCTAGAGAGCTTAGGGAGACTTGAGGGGATTCTAGAGATGGTATAGAATCATAAAGAAATTATACAAGGATTTTGAGTGAAGATAAGTGGGATATTAGGTGGGGTTATATAGGAAATGAGGGGGGTAATTCTTTAATATTTCACAAACTTAGGTTTTGGACTCTATATAAAACAATATTCACAACCACAAACCTTCCAATGGTTTTTGACCAGGGTTTTTTATAAAGTTGGGTGGATTTAATAAATTTATTAGGAAAAGTGCTGACCATATTAAAATATTAACCTTTCTTATGTGGAGGTGAGTCACTCTTCTAAAAAATTATTTTTAAATCATAAAATATATTATATATTTTGGAGGATTCATAAGGATTTTAAAATTTTAAATATAAAGAACATAATTTATTTTAAAGGTGGTGCCTCAGTCAAATACCAAGGCACAATTTATTAATCAAAAGAAAGGGAGCTACAAAAGTCTGAAAGATGGAATCTTATTACAATATTTATTATAAAGAGGGAGCGAGTCTTCTGGAAAATCATCCAACCAGGTAGTGACCTGATTGACTCCCTTGTTGTCCAGACTATTAGTAACCATGTTCACTTCACGGAACACATGTGTGGAAATGTAGTTGATATCCATGAGCAATGTAATACATTTCATCCATCGAGAGGTAAGCGGCCATGCAAGGTGCACCACCCCCTTCCAGATAGCTTGGACAACATTGGTTGAATCACATTCAATCCACAGCTTGTTCCATCCCTTTTGTTGGAAAAAATCCACCGCATGAATGACTCCCAACATTTCCGCTTCCAAAGACGAGGTTGTACTGCATCCGCTGAAGAAGCAGCCAAGGCATCTGCCAAGAGAGTCTCTGAAGATGGCACCACAACCATTCGGACCCGAGTTTCCTCTAGAATCATCGTCGATATTCACTTTGATCCATCTTGGAAGCGGGGCTTTCCAGAAAACCTCAAAGGTATGTCAAGGATGCCTATAAGAACCCACATTCTGAAGATAGTGAAGGATCTCAAAATCACCAATAGATTTGTCACAATGATTTTTCTGAAGCGAGGCGACATCCTTGATGGCAATGAGAATACAAATTTTACCTGCATTGAGATTGAAAGAGCAATTATTATGAATAAAACTATTTCTACCATACCAGATCACATGTAAGAGCTATGCCACTGCAACCAAAAAGAGATTCATGAATTTCTTGGAGAAATCCCAAATCACACAGTGTTGGAGTTGAGAGTTGATAGTAGCAAGAAGAGACCATCTGCAACCAAATATGTTAGAAATGTAATCCCAAAGAGCTGCAACTATAGCACAAGACAAGAACAAATGATTAGTATCCTCGCGGTTATGGTTGCACAAATGTCATCTAGAGAAAAGAGAAATCCCAAAAGCTTCAAGACACCCATCAGTGGGGACTCTATCATGTGCAACTCTCCAAATGAGAGTGAGGCGCGAGGGCTTGATCCAAGGTTTGTTAAAATATTTCAACCAAGCAATGTTAGAAATAGAAGCACTAAAATTGTTTTTGTAGAAACTTTTAGAATCAAGGACCCCATTAAAAGTAGGTTCCCAGATAAGGAAATCATCAATGTCATAAAAATAAAATTGTCAATAACGTGACTGATGTGGTCCGAAAGGGTGATGTCATGAGAGTTGAAAACCTCTCTTATATTGGATTTGGTGTTCTCAAGAATAGTGTTAGATGTTAGCATTGAAATTAAAGGGACACCAGTCCAGTTGTCCATCTAGAAATTCATAGAGAAAACCACACTAACCATCCATCTAGAGTTGTTCATGATTTTGAAAAAAGTGTGTCTAATGGAAGGCCAGATGGAAGAAGTGATGTAGCCCAGGTTACCATTTCAAATCTTGGTAACAAATCTTTTCTTAAGAAAGGCCAAGGAGTCAGAGTTGCTATGAATCAGATTCCAAGTCATTCTAGCTTGAAGAGATTCATTAAAAAGCTTAAGATTTTTAGAACACACTGTTTATTTATATGTTATTTAATTTTTACCATAAATTTGACTGTCTCGGAAATATATGAAAAAGTAACCATAAGATAATTTCAACAATATGATTCAAGAAATAAAATTTATTTTATCTACATAATTTTTGCAAATATTTTAATTTTAATTTTTTAAATATGATTCAACATTTATTGAAAAATACTGGGTTTCATGACAACAATTTTATTTAACCCTTATAAGAAGGTACATTTCACATAAAAAAAGTATTTGACCATTTAATTAATAGAAATTATTTAATAATAAAATATTAATAAAATACTATTTATTTAATAAATTCATTACTTTAGGAAAATAAATCCCTTAATTGAATTTGAATATTACCTGAGAATACAATTTGTGTTTAATTGAATCAAAATCAAAATCAATTCTAAACAAAAAATAAAATGAAAATAAATTCATTATTCTATAAAATATGCATATTCATATAATTATGTTCTTGATAAATACCCATTTATTACACCAAAATCCTCCCTAAGATTAAGGTATGGGATAATGAGAGTTTCATGGGTTCGTTCGATGAACATGGCTTGGATCATGATCTTGATAAGCTTGAAATTCTCCCGTAAACAATTTCTCTCATGCTTAAGTTATTGGATATCATCTTGGACAAGGTCAAGGGAAAATACTAGTGATTATATATCACTTGAAATATTTGATAAATGGCCTTCATGGGGTATCATCTTACAGGATGAGTCCATCACTTCTTTTATATGTGTTAATTGGATTAGTTAAAGCTATATATTTATACTAATAATGTGATCCCTGTTTAGCAGCTATATTATCTAAGGTAAAGATTATTAATAGTATTTTGAATCCAATTAGATATAATAAAAGATATTCATTTGTTTTCTATTATCATATTACATAATAAAACAATAAATCATAAGTTAATATTATTTATAATAGTTTGGGTCATTATTATTAAAGCCTCACATGGTGGTGGACTAATGTAGTTAGAATTTATGGTTAGATATATTTGATGTAAAATAAGAGGTTTTCTGTATATTAACATGGGATAAGGATAAAAATACATGGATGGAGATCATAATTTCATTACTATAAGATAAAAATGAGTTATAATTCATATAGTTTAAGGACATAGTTTTTGGAATAATATTTCATGGAGTTTAGGGTCATGGGATGAGGACAATTTTCATTATAAGGATTTACTTAGTGTAGAATCTCGACTCAAATATTTGGGATGATGAGAAGGTAATATTAACTCAAGGATCCTGGGTCTCTAAAATTGATGCACATCTAAAAATATTTGTGTTCCATAATTGGATTTCATAACCATTCATTGAAACTGGGAACTACATGTAATTGTGAAACAAAAAGGATATGATAACCCATAGGAATAATTGGATTATAGAAAATATAAATTACAACATAAAAATCATTGATTCAATTGAAATTTGAGAATAACATGAGTAGATTGACCATTATTAATGTGGAAGAAAGTAACAAACTATTAGGAAATAGATCATAGTGTGATGGGGGAAACTTGCTCTAAGATAACAACATTATCAAGTAGTTAATCATCATTTGTAGTGGTGTTCACTATTAATGGATATTCCTGTTAAGATCAGTCAAAAACCTTTTTACCAATACTACTTTGAATATAGGGGTCTAATAGGAAGATTTCACTCTAGATTATGGGATTAAAATATTATTATATTGACTTAATGAATTATGTTGGTGATTATTCAGATATCAAATATACAAAGTATTTTCTTGGAGAATATAATATTTAATAATAGTTCAATCACCCTATAGGTTACCCTACCATGTATTGAATATTCCCTCAGGGAGAATAGAAAAAAGAAATTTATGCATATATAATAACATAAACTTATTTTCTAAATAGTGTGAATAGGTTGTATTTTAATAAATGATAATGGTCCCATGGCAGAACTTAAGCTCAATGGTAGGGGAAATGTGGATTTGCTCTAACTTTTTCCTTGACCAGTGCATCTAGTAAGAATATATTGAATTTTTCTAGGGTTGAATGGGGCTCCCTAAAATATTTTTTACATTATCTTCTTTCTCTATATCTTTTCCATAATCCACAAAATGGAATGTCTTGGTAAAAAAAGACTTTACACTATATTTGGATTCCCTTTGTATAAATTTTAATAGGCAAGCCATTGAATAACATTTTATTTTTAGGTTTTGGTCATAAAATTTAGAAAATCCAGGGTTAAAGGTTATGGTTGCGTAACATTACCCAATAGTGGAATATTTTTATCATATTACATATTCAACCAATTATATTTGAAGTGTAAGCCCATAAAAATTTGACCAAACATTAAAAGAATAAATCTAGAAAGTGAAAATAAAATCCAAATGATAATAGAGTGTAATCCATGTACAGATCATATCATGTATGGTTTTATATTGGTTACATTAATTGAACACAAGCCATTCTTTGATGACATTTAATATTACACATCATTGATCAAAATTTGAGATAGTATATTTAGCTAGGGAGAAAAACAATTGGTGTAAATGAGAGACCTAGGTTATCTTAGATCATCATATGAAGGTGTAAACATAGTTTAAGGTCATGGTTCAAATAATATAGATAGGGATTTTAATTTTTTTAGGGCATAGGATAGATGATATAGGAATATCTAGGTATCTAAATGTTTTAAGAATGAATCACAAATAGTTCTTTTAAATAGCACCCCAACAAATATATATTTCATATGCAGTTAGGGGAATTTTTTTATTCTGGAATAGGACTAAATACATAGGAAAATTTGGGGATTATATAAAGGAAAGAATGACCTAGTTTCTTATGGGAGAGAAAATACCAACATATCATATATTTATGGATAAGGATAATATTTTGGGTACCTTTATATATATATATAGCCTTCATTTAGGGAATGTGTCATATATGAAGTACCACTCTCTGTAGTTTAACATCATGCAGGGTAGACCATATGTAAATTAGTGTAATTTTATCTGACAAGGACTTGTATTAAAATACTTCTAGGACCATATGATGAGGGAATATATATATATATATATAATCTATTGACCATATATGTTTCATACAAAAAATGAGATCAATATTTATTAGTATTGAGGGAATGATAAAAACATACGTGAATGAATGAATGGGTAAAACAATAATACAAAGAGGCGTTTGATGAGGATTTTTATCTAGGTATAAACTAAGGTGTCTAAGTGTCACAACATATCATAATTTTATAGGAATCAATATTATTAATGTTCTGAAAAAGGGGTAATTTTTTTATAGGTTTGGTGAACCATGACATTATAGTTTGTTTTTATATCTAAAAACATTAGTCCCTTGAGGGAATAAAAAGTATCACTATTCAGATTAAGATCTTACATAAAAGAAGATCATTTTTTATCTGGTTCTAGTGGATAAAACCCTTCCATTTTATTTAATGTAATGTTGTATTGATCAAAATGAATATTTTAAAGTCATGTGGGGTGGATTTTGTTCATTTATTTTATCTTCATAAATATTTTACCATATTTTCACACAATTTAAAATCATATATTCTAGAGCCTCCTCTATACCTTCAATAATTACTGAGGGAATAAAAAATAATTATATATTAAATACATTTGACCATAGAAGACATAGAAGACAAAAATTATACCTCAAAATTTTTGAATCAATGATGATGAATTGATGTCCTTTAGAAGTCAGTCAACAATTAGTATTAGAGAATTGAGTTTCATACTTTCATGGTCGGTGGGTTTACGTAGAATAATAATTATGGAGAGACCAGTGTCAAATAGTGATGCAATAGTCTATGGGGTTAAGGGGGGACTTTATAATAATACCAAAACATACTCAACAGGTTTATTAATATATGTAGATTATTTTAATCATTCAGGAGGGGATGTTCAAATCAGTTTAAAATCCTGTTACCAGTTTCTCAAAATTGGGAAATTGAGAAGAGGGTCTCGACCCATTTTTTTATTGTTGACGAGAAACATAACATAATTAAGACATATTATTTTTAGAAGGGTGGATGTATAAAAGTTTAAAATTCCATGAATTTAAAATATTTTCATTTTAGAAGAAAATTAATTTAGTTTCTATATTTATTCAAATGAAACACCATGTTAATCATATACTACACACAACACTCAGTTAGGTTGTATTATACTCGAAAAAATATGTTTTACCATATTTCAATGGTTCAACTATTTTTTTAAAGGAAACATTAATAAATTTTATTGTCAAAGTAAACATAATTTTTTAATTTCTTATTTCAAAATTATCTTATGGTTATTTTTGATATTTTTCTGTGAAGTTTCATTTTTTGATGAATAGTGAAAATACTGAATTTTAATTCAAAAAATACTTATTCATCTAATTTATTAATATGGTTGAATTATATTTATAATTTTTTTGAAGTTTAATTAGATAAATTTTAAATAAATTAATCCAATTTAGTCTTTTGGGAGAAATGTTATATTGAATTTGGATATAAAAACATTTCAAACATTTGAACATTTTTACTTTAAAAAATCCCACACTGTCATCCCAGCTGCGAGATAAATTTTAAATTAGTTTATGATACTTATTTGACTTTAATTTGGTAAAATTAATTACAATAAGGATGATTTATAATTTCTAAAAATTAGAACTTTGTTTTTAAGCAAACAAATAGTTAAATTCATAAAAAGTTATTACAGTGATGAAGAGAAAGATTATCTTAAAAAGGGAGTAAGCCTTAAACACTGAGCTCAATTAAAATAGAAACTGTCACAAAAGAAATGTTTTAGAAAAATATCAAACATAAACTCCCTTTTATCCAGTTGGGTCCATTATTTGTGCCACTTTACATGAAAAAAAAACAAGGGTGGAATTATTTCTTTCAATAATTTTCAGGAATTATACTTCTCCTCCACTATTAAAAGGCAGTCAACTACCCACTTATTCAAACTAGTAAACCAATTTGGCTCACACAAAATCTGATCAAATGATTTCCAAAAATACCACCCCTCATCCTAAATGCCTCACTTTTTTCAAAAAAAAAATACCATGAAAGTATTTTTGTATAAACCAAAAAAGGGTTAATGAATAAGAGGTAATGTTCTTCAATGATCACTTTTATTTCATTTACTTATCCTCTATTTAAATTATTTTTATATCATGATTCTATAATACCCTCAATATATTCCATATACTGAGATTTTTTTTATTCTAATATTTTTTCCTACACTTTCCCACACATCGATCAAATGGGTTATGTGATCACCATTCGTGTGTATGGCAGATTTCCGCCATGCAAACTGATATCATTTGTTCTTCCGTTTACAACCTTTCAAGATTAGAAAAAATTTTAAATTTATAGTTTATACATGATATATATGATATTTATAATTTATTTATTCTTCTAACAATCTTATATAACACATACCTTTATATGTTTCATTTTGGGGTAATATGATAACTTTATTTGTGGACCTATGGAATACCGCCTCTCAAAGTGATGTGATTCGTTCACGCCATACATAGAATTAATTAAGGATGTTTTTCATAATAATATGTCACGTGTATTAAATAAAAATGAAACTATAATTTTAATAAACATGAAAAAATTTATATATATTTATTTATAACTCACTTGTTAAATATGATAAGGAAATGGAAGTTGTGTTCACGTGTATGTACGTCCCAACATATCCATACACGGTGAATTTTATTTCTCCTCAAAACATTTTATGGATTTATATAAAAACATATATAATTAATAAATATTAAATTTTCATTATGTTTTACATTAAGGATATAACAAAATCATGATATACGTAAGAATAAAAAAAGAAAGTTCCAACATACATGAAAACTAGGTAATTAACAACTGAAATAGTAAAAATAATGAATGATTTTTAAAAAATGGGTATTAAGATATTACTAGAAGATAATATATGATATTTAAAATATTATTATGGTTATTTTATAAGTTAATAACATTCAAAAAACCATTATACATGAGATTAAATGATGTTCACTAAAAATTAAACACAAGGTAGGGGATTTCATATCAATTTACATTACATTGAGACTTATTTGTTTTTATACACCAATTAACTTAAATGTGGTGTATATAATTCCAATTTTTCATTTAATATCATGATTAACTCAAAAATAATGGTATTTTCTGTTTCAAATTGAATTATCTCATGCAAGGGGTTTTGAAATAAAAATTACCATGTGGTAAAAGTTATTTTTGCAATCTCACTTTCTTTTGTGATTTTTAACTTTCTCTTGAAACAGTCACTTACTTATGATCACTTTTATAATTGTAAAATACAATTATATAAAATATCCATATTTTTATGTGATTTATATTTATTATTTCTTAAACTTTATTCCATTTTTACATATAGTGTTTACTTTGAATGTTATTTGAATAACTTGGTACATTTTCATAAATTTGTATTTTTTATCTAATACGTATAATTGATGATATGGAACATTGATTACTAATTAAATAAATTATTTGATATATAAAAAATTATTTGGACTAGTATTAAATGGGTTGGGGATCATTTATTTTAAGCTCATCGATGCATTTATAGTCTCATGAGAAGAATCAGTTGGAAACATAAAATGCGTTTCTACCTGATATGATAAACCTTCTTGTGAAAGGTTTTGATGGTAAAGGTACCTTGTAACTAAGAAAAAATATAGTCCAATAAATAATAGTTTCTTTTATTGATAATTGAGTTATTATTATTATTCTCCATGAGTGTTTTTGAGTCAAATTATCTCTGGATTTACTTCATTCTTAGTTTATTTGCTAAAATGGAAGGTGTTCCTAATAATTACAATGTCATATTGATTATGACATATCCAATTATTTGAGAGGCATGTGTTCTCAGTTATTTACCATTCTATGTTTATTATTCTTATTGATTCATTATTTCCCCCATTGTACATACCATTACTCATCATTTTAGCTCACCCTTATTTTTTTCAATTCCCTAGGATATGAAGATGAATTATTTGAATGAGTTTCAAGGACGCTGAGATTTTATTTTCATTATGTTTTATTCTCTATTTAATAATGTAATATGTCTATCATTTATGTAATGATGTTTTCAAAAAAATCCAAACTGTTCATTCCTTTAGGTTTTGAATCATGTAATAATGAAAATGTAATAATTTAAAGCATTAGTTTCTAGCTACTGGGGTTGAGGTGTTATAGTTGTATTCAATAAATGGTTAGAAGAAACTTTAAAAACATGATTTAGGGAACATAGATTAGGGAACATAACCATAAAGTATAATTTGAGGACATGTATAGAAGGAAATAACAAAGAAACCATGTTTATGATTATGGGATTAGATATGCATAGATGTTTAAATTTATGTTATTATTTCACTAGTTTTGTGATTATACATAATATTTCTTAATGATATGATCTAATATAGTGTATGTTATAATTTAAAAATAAAATCTAGGAAAAGGAATGTGAACCAGACACTAAAAAATATTTAATTTCTTCCAAAATGGAAAATCTACTGGTAAATGTACATTTTCTATTGGTAAAGCATTTTACCAAAAACTATCCCCCTATCACTAAACTGTTGGTAAGAGCTCTAACTCTAAGTGTTATTAAGACAGATAAAATAGTTCTGTTGAAATTATAATAATACCAAAAGATAATATATTTTTTGTTCATTACTTAATACCGACAATGGTATATGTTTCAAATATATTTTTTAAATAAAAAATTATATATTTTTATATTCCCATATCCATTACATTGTATTCAATAATCAAATTTTATATAATATAAGTATTATAATTATTATATAATAGTTAGAAAATTAGTACGAATCGAACATGGTATTAGTGGAACAACAAACATAACATCAAAATATTAAAATATTCATGTACCCTTTATAATAAACAACCAAACACCAATATAGTAAACCCCAATAAAATTTGAAAAAGAATAATACAAATGAAAAAAATATTCCAACACCATTTCGGATAAAACCACAGTAGTAACATGTCCTCTAGTATCCCTGCATAAATGCTCATAGACACCGAAACAACTCATGCTTGAATAGGGGACACACAGGAATGGGTGTCATCTGGAAAATTTAGTTTATGGACACCCCATATAATTAGTCATTCAATCCCCAAACTTCATAAATTTTTTAAAACCTGTCAAATTAATAAATATTAATAACACTTCCACATTCATTCCATGACCAGAAAAAATAAATTACAGGATACAATTTAAAACATCCTACCTTGACATTTAGTATAATAATTACACAAAAGAATTCATAACACTACCTACTCATGTGGTCTAATATATCTTGAAGAGATGCTCTTTAGCTGCAACATCAATCCCAGAAACCTAAATAGTGAACCAAAAAAGATGATTTCACATACAATAGAAAAAATCATGTGAAGAATGAATTTATATGAAGAATAAAAACATTTACGGCATACCTATGAAATGGGTCAGTTATTTTTATGATCACTTCCATATTATTTCTTCAATACACCTTCCATATTGATTTTTTTGCATACATTATGTATCAAAAAACAATAATCAAACATGAATCTTCAGTCTAGGACATGAAAAGGGATAAAATGATAAATTTATAAGGACCTAATTATTATAGAAGGATTGTTAATTTCTAGTACTACACTCTAGAATTCTGTGAGGGCTGATTGAGTAGGTGACAACAATCCCCCTTTCCATGTGTATTGCTGCTCACGATAAGCCCCATTTCAATGTGTATTGCTACTCACATAGTAGAACCATCATGTAGTAGAATTTACAAAGTTTCAATGTGAAATATTCTAACATAATAAGGATAAACTTATACTGGACCAGTTCCATTATCAAACTAATTTCCCAGTATAAATTTATAAGCATATGAATACTCTTTATCCACATGATTTGATCCTTATATGACTTAAAAATAAAATAATAGAATCAACATTCAACCCACTTATTTTTTCGGATTATTTTTTCAAATAATTTATAAAAAACGATATTAATTTATGAAAAAATTTATTAATAATAAAAAGAATACATTATCTTTGATTTTTCATATAGGAACCTCATTACGAACAATATGAAAAAAATATGAAAAATTGAAAAGAATAAATAATCATAAGTAATTTATGTGGTTTTCCCCAATGGTTTTAAAAATGAGAATCGAAATCTAAGAGTAACACATAAATTATTTAAACATGAAAATAAAGGGAAAATGGAGGAATAAAACCTTTTACTTTACGAAATCTAGAAACATGGAACTCTTTACCCATCTTGATATCCTTCAATTTTTCTATTCGTGATGGAAAATTAAATTCTTCACAATGTGAACAACTGAAAATGTGCATGCAGGACCTATAAGAACCTTAATTGACACGAATAAAAAAACATGCCACCAAGCATGCAAACCACATTCCAATTTGGAACACCTACTACTAGAATAGATGCTTCCACTGATATGGATGCCAATTGAAGTTGAGAGTTTCAGCTAATTTTTTGTTACAATGGTAATGTATCATTCACATGTGGCTATGAAGACATCATAAAGTGTAACATATTCAGTATTACATCATGAGAATGTTTCCCAAGACTATAAAACTATATGTTTCCTCTTTATACTTCATTTATTGCCAGTGTATCCTTGAATTAGAACTTCAAAAAGTATCTGTTTACTGATGCAATATAATGTTACAACTTAAGATAAAACTGAATATTAACACATGCAGTGTAGTCAATGAATCAAACATTGGAATAACTAACACTTCTCTTATGTGGTTATACTTCCAAAATAGAAAATGACATACTATTAAACATAAAATCATACAATAATCTAATAAAAATGATTATTTATGTTCTAACATAGACAATGTTCCCTATCTGATGATGATAATTAATAATTCCAATACCTTATCAAAAACTAGAGCATTGACAGAAAAACATGAGGCCACTACCATTACATGAAAATCATAATTATGCTCAAATTGATACATAAATATTGTTTATAATAAATAGTACGTCATGTTTTTTTAAAAAAAAGATGTGTTTTTAAAGTATAAAGATAATATGGGAAAGTTCAATCATTATAATTACATTGTTTAATAATTTATTAGGAGAATTATTACCTTTAAACAATTTATCACAAATTCCCACTTTAACACTTCATTAAATATCCAAATATTCTGGTGAAATTATTAGAGGAATGCAGAGGATTTGTTTCTATAATTTCATTCCATTCTTGAATGCTTATGCATTTCCCACTTCATATTCAGCCAAAAACTTGAATAAACTATAGCAATATCAGATTTATAAACTAGATTGATGATGATTTTTACTAGTTCCCTAGGAAATTATTTCTTTTCATATACATAGTGAGGTTTATGGTACAAAAAAAACTTATTTGTAGAGGTTATATGTGGTTATATTTTTCATAAAGCTTCCAAGGAAGACCTGACCATGAACATGGCCAGTAGTAGCCTGCACATTGAATATAGAACCATTTCCAGATGTAGCCTCAAATTTTTTTCTAAGATATAGATGTGTGGCAGTACTAAAAAAAGAAGCCAACATTAATTTAGTATTAAGAGATATGATATTAGAATTACTGACCATTATAGAGAGAACCATTAAAGTGTTTAAATGATATTTTTTAACAATTCTCTGAGTAATCAAAAACAAACAAACCTAAAAATGACACTCAGCTAAAAACAATTAAAAAACCACTTTATGAAATTTCTATGTAATGAGCCCAAAAAATATGAAAGTTGAGTATAAACCTAATAAATCAAATAAATAATTTAGAATACCTCATTTTTGATAAATTAGGATAGAGGGGGTAGCCTAACACAAGGATGGTGTGGTAATGAGTGGATGCCTGATGATGGTGGGGATTTAACGGGGTAGGTCTGGGATGGCATGGGTCGAGCGAGGAAGGAAAATGATCATAGGGGTAAAACCAGGATGTCAGGGGTTTTCTGATGGGGATTATAATGGCAGTGTGATGGTCGTTGAAAGATTGTGGAAGGTTCCAGTAAAGGGGGTCATCAGCATAGACAGAGGGACATAGAGGAGGTAGTGGGGATCATGAAGGAGGTGGGTAGCATCAATTGAGAGTGATGGATGGCGTAGTAGTGGTCATTGAGGGCCTCGATGGTCACATAGGAAGAAAGCATCCATGGAAGAGGAGGCAGTAGTGAAAGGTAGGGGGTTGGAATGTGTAGTTCCGGGGAGGGGGAAAATTAGGGTTTTGATTAGGGTAGTGCTTTAAAAAAATAATATTAATAATATAACAAATATCATTTGATTTTTAAAAATAAAAATATAATTCATATGTATAAATGGTATAAAATTTCATAATAAATTATAAATTTATTTTAAAATATAAAATAATATTTCAATATATTGATATAAATTATTAATAAAATAGTTTTACTCAATTGATTGTTATGTTTTTTATTAATCAAATTTAAATAATTAATTTTTAAAAATTATTTTTGTTAGATTTAATTTTCATTATTAAATTTAAAAATAAAATTTGAATTATCATGTATATAGTGATCATAATATATATATATATAAATATATGAAATATTGTAATTACTTAAAAAAATTTGTAAACATTGTTTTTATTTTTTAAAATGAAAAACATTAAAAAAATATTTTCATTATTAATATTTAGAAAAAATTAAAAATTAAGATGAATGAATAAGATATTTTTAATAAGACATAAAAATATGGATATTGACTCTAGTCATAAAAATAATAATATATATAAAGTTGTTTCATATTAATTGGTTATTGATAAAATATTTATTGTTGTTGTTGTGTCATTCTTTTATTGATGGTAAATTATTTCTTGGTAATTATTATTATTACTATAAAATTCATGTTTTTGGTATAAAAATTGATGCTATTAGTATGATAAAGCAATAGATTTAATCATGGTAAAAGATGTGTTGGTATTAAACGATCAATATCAAAAGATATATATATGGGAAAAAATAAGTGTTGGTAGTTAAAATTAATACTGATAAAAGTTAAAATATGTTGGAATTGCCCATTTTTTCCATATATTATCTGTCAATAATTTTCTTTTGGTATAAATAATTTTTCTTGTAGTTTCCCTAATACACGTGATTTAAAGAGTAAGTGGGATCATATATTTTATGTTCTTAAGCCACTATTTCAAATGAAGCTAGTCTCCCATGCATTCTCACCATAAGAGGACATATTATAATGTGATAATGAGAAAGATAAATAATTATATAAGTATTATGTATTTGGAAGGAAGTAATAGATGAAGAGGACAAATGATCAAGATATGGTTAAAGGGAAGAAAGGAAAGAAGCATTTTCCTGCAACGATTATTGTGGAAAGAAACACCCTAATAGTTGCATAAAAGGAATGGGAGTTTACTACATGTTTTGAGATAAAGGCCACCATTCTTCTGATTTCATGGGTATGAAAAATGTTGGAATTGCATAATGCTTCAATTGCATGGTGATAGGACACTACAAAATCAAATGTCTCAAGCGTGAAAGGAATATACCCTAAAAGAGGCCAACAAATCATGGTCAATGTTAGTCTACTAGAATACTAGAAGATGAAAGATTAATATTCCTATTTTAGAATTCAAGAGAAATGTTATTTGATAAATCTATCAATGATGAACTAATTTAGAGAATCATAATATTTATATAAAAGGATTGTACTAGAGTGCTATTTCATTAAGGATTTGAGATCATATATTGAATGGTACTAAGAAAAGTGATTCCATTGCAAGTTAATGTTTTTGGAAATAAAATGGTTGAGTTTAATATATCCCTTAATATGTTCCTAATGTTGAGAAAATTATTCTTGGATAAGGATAATATTTATATAGATAAATTAAATTTAATACTTCTAATTGACTAGGAACTGATTCTGACGTTCCAGATCATAATACTTAGAAGGGTCATAAGGTTAACCATTTATAAAATGGTCCATGATGGAATTTTGAAATCGTTTTATAGGTTGACGTATTATTTCACCCTATAATGAAACTTGTTCTAATATATATTTTATAAATAGTTCAGCACACAACCAAAGTATAAAATTTTACTTACAGAATAGAAATGTTCCAATAAAATTTATTTTTATGTATTCTTATGGGGAAAAATAATTCCTCAACTATAGGAAAATGATCTAAAAGTAATCATGTTTTCCTATTATTTTCATATATTATGAGTTAAATTTCCATTTATATCATCCCATATTTATGATTTTGGGGGCCTTAACTTTCCATTGATCACATAATTTCTTGTGACCAATGACAATAATTATTTATTCTTTTTTTACATAACCAATACTTTCATTTAACACCTATGTTCTCCCACTTAGGATCTATGTTATTCAACCTTCGTAACTCCCTATATATCTTATTATGATTATATCTTATTAATACTTTTATAATGTTGGTTTTTAAATAGTTTTATTTTCAAATATCAAACACTTGAATATTGAGATCATGTGTAAATATCAAAGGCGCAATTTCATTAAGTCAGGGAGAATGTAACACCCCATGAAAAATATTTTCATTATATAATATAACTATTTTTTCTAACTTTCTTTATTTGCAACACCATGTTAAGCTAATTCTACATAAAACAATTAGTTAGCTTTCATTACACATAAGATTGGGTTTTACTGAATTTTAATGGCATAGATATTATAAAACTAAATTTTGAATATTTTATACCTTTTATTTTTCAAAATAAATTATTATTATTATTATTTTTTAATATAAAAATTATCTTAGGGTGGTTTTTTTATTTTTTATGAATAGTGAAAAATAATTAATTGTAATTAAAAATTTATTTTTCCTCTTGTTTATTTATAAGGTTAAATTATATTTTTAATTATTTTTTAAATTTAATAATATAAATTTTAAATTAACTAATATAATTTATGTAATTGGGGGAAATTTTATATTGAAATTTTATATAAAAATGCTTAAATTGTTTGAACATTTTACTTTAAAAAACCTGCATTGTTATCCTGACTACGTGATTAATTTTAAATTAATTTCATCCACTTATGTGATTAAAATTTGAAAAATGGGTTATATATTTTTAATTATAAAAATTTATCATTTATAATAAGTTAAACATTGTTTTTTACCAAAATGATTAGTGGATGTAATTAAAATTAATTAAAGTGATGAAGAGAATAATTAGCATAACAAGGAACCAATCCTTAAACATAAGTGACATGATGACGTAGAAACATATTCAAAATACATTAAAAAGACATAGTTTGGATATATCCACTCATTTATCAAAGTTTTTCCATTATTGTATCCATCTTAAATTGAAAAAATGTGGGTTGAATTACCTCTTTCAGAAATTTACAAGAATTCCACTCCCCCTCCACTATAAAGAGGCACTCAACCCTCCCACTTATTCACACCTATGAATCCTTTTGGATCAAAGAAACACTAAAAAAATAAACTCCCTACATCCATAAACTCATCCAATAAGAATCCCTTTTGTCCATAAATCGAACCAAGGAATTATTTTTGTGTAAACCAGAAAGAGTTACCCAAGTAAGATCTAATTTTCTTCAACGATCGTTTTGGATTAATTTAATTCTCCACTCCTTAAATTATTTTTATATAATTATTATATAATAACGTTAGTATAATAAATATAATGATATGTTTTTATGAAAATATTTAGAACTATATTTTCTCACACATCCTTCAAATGGGATGCCAAATCATAGTTTTTATGTATGATAGACAATCACCTCACAAACGGTTTATTTCATTCTTCCATTTTCCACCAATCATGTTATGAAATGATGATTTATTTGGAGTTTATATATTATATTTATGATATATATAATTTATTTATTCTTATGTAATTCTTAAAAAACTCGTACCTTCATACGTTTCATTTTGTGGGAATTTGATAACTTTGTTTGTGGACATACAGATTGCCAACTCCTAAAAGCGTTGTGATTCATTCACACCATACATGGAATGTGTTAAGGATGGTATTAACAAAAATAAGTGAAATATATGATATAAATATGACAGTGGTATGATAATATATATACATATATCACTTACTTTCAAAATATTATATAGAAATGGATGTACCGTCTATGTATATGGTTGACCTATTTTCTCCATAAACAATGCATTTCATTTCTTATATCCAATTTTTATGGACTAATATAAATAAATATATACTGAATATATATAATATTTACATTAGGGATTACATTTTTTAGAAGATAAAATCAATATTGGAGTAATAATAACAAAAATAACAAGTGAAAATGTACTTGAGAAATGAGGCAATTTACACCTGAATTAGTGAAAATAATGAATGATTGTTAACAAATGGGTAATAAGAAATTATAAGAAGATAATATATGATATTATAAATTTTTTTATGGTTTATTTATAAGTTAATAAAATTCTGAAAAAAATTATATAGGAGTTTAAATGGCGTTCACTAAAAAGGAAATGCAGGGTAAGTGATTTCGTCTCAATTTATATCCCCTTGAGAATTATTCATTTTATTATACACAAATTAAGTTAAATTTGGTGTATATCATAATACTATATAATTTAATATCATTATTCAATGCAATATAATGTAATTTTATATTTCACTTTGAATTATCTCAAGCAATGGGTTTTGACTTGAAAATCACCAAGTGGTAAAAGTTATCCTTGAAATATAACTTTCTTTTGTGAATCTTACCTTTATATAGAAACACTCACATCCTTATGATAATATTTATTATTAAAAATTAGTCATATATCATATATACACAATCTTATTTTATAGATATTATTATTTCTTGAACTGTACTCAAATTTTACATATGTTTTTTTACATTGAAAGTTATTTGATTAACTATGGTCATTTGATAAATATGTCACTTTTATTCAATATAGATATGTGATGATACGAAAAATGTTTTATTAATTAAATTTATTATTTAATATATATGAAATTATTTTTAGGGATATTAAATGGGTTGTGGACCATTTTATGTAACCCCTCGATGCATTGGTAGTCTCGTTAGATGAATTAGTTGGCCAAATCAGATGTGTTTCTACACGATATGCTAAACCGCCTTGTGAAAGGACTTTATGTTAAATGTAACATCCTTTACTTAATAATTTAATTGATAATTATTATGTAAGTTACCTATATTTAATTAATATCCCCTTGATTTCAATGGATGGAATTGAATTCTTAGGGAATCATTAACTTGTGAGGGAATATTTTTCCTTTGAGTATAAAAACCCTCAAAACATGACATAACAAATAAAGCCACTATATGTTTCATGATAATGGTGAATGAAAAAATAAATATTCCACTTACATTAAAACCAACTAGAAATAGTACAATAATGTAAGGATACAAAACAACCAATTTCACAACGGAAATCTAAAAAACCAAAAAAACTCAATCAAAACCACATAACACTAAATATCTAACAAGCTCTAAGATCAAACTCCAAAACTGCCCAAGTATCACTAAAAATGACTAGAAAAATGTGATAATTTATTATTTACTATGTCTCAATAAAAAATATCAAAAAAATCACCAAATATCTAAATAAGGGGTGTGTAATGAAACTCAGTAGGTTTTCCACAAATGACTTCCCCACTCATGTCACTAGGATAGAACATGTTAACTCATTTATATAAACAAGTTAATATAAGGAAAATTCCAAATTTTTTGTTTCATAATATAAAAAAGTTTCATAGTAAAATAGTTTTCAAAAAACAACAATAAGTTACTAGGAAAGAATCTAAACAATGTAATGAAAATATTTCATAATTGTTTTTGGCATAATCCATTCCATACCACATATCCACACATCTAACCATGCATGAAACTTCTACCTCCCTAAACTCATGAGTGGTGAGTAATAATTTCACAATGTATTAACTTAGTGAGACGTTTTGATGGGGGTATTCCATTCCCATATCTGTCTCAAAATTTTTAAGGGGTTACTTCATGCCCTTATCTATCCTCATTTATATGAACACATGCCAAAAAATCGTACCAAACTTGTGATGAATAAAAGTGTTCTAAACGAATTTCAAAAAAAACATGTTTTTTATTTAAAACCCTTACATAAAAAAATTTCATCAATCACACTAAAAAAATAATTTTAAAATCATGATTTTTAAATGATACTAGAAATCATTTTTCACAGCAATTATAGAATTACCACAAACCCAAAAAATCACTAAAAAGGTATTCTACCATGATTTTCACATCCATTTCATAAACAAATACAAGTAAAATAACCAATTTTAAATAAATCCTTATATTTCTAAATATAGGATTCAATATTGAAGCAACCTACCACATAAGGTTTTCTAAAATAATAAATACCACAAAGAAAATCAACGAAACTAGGTACAAATTACAAACATCCGCCTTTGGTATCTTCCCATAACATCATAAAAGCCAAATATAATCATATATGGAGTTTAATAAAATAGAGAAATCTAAAAATAAAGTATATCTATGAAAACAAGAGAGACAAAGAATTAGATCTCAATAAAACCATTAAAAACTACCATGAATAAAGACTCATCATGAGAATCTGAATTCAACAGACCAAGAGAAGCCTTTAGATCACCTCTAGATCAATAGGATAAGCCTCTACTACCTCTGTGAGGATTATATCATGAGTTAGGGATATTTTTTGGAAAACAAAAGGAATTATTTCCTTATAATGACTTAGATCCACTTTTTTTGGATCTTGTTTTTAAACTGTGCATGGTTAGTCACATGGTTTGAAAAATTGTGTGCTAACTATGAACCAACTTCAATCTCAAGAGAGACTTCACACTATTGGTACATACCATTAGAAAAACTTTGTTCCATCCTAGAAAAAATCCCAATACCCCAAATTTCAAAATTTCTCTAAGGAGACCACATGATTTGGACAAACTGGCCCCCTGACAGTGTGCCTTCTCCTTATCCCTTATCTTATTTTTCATGGTTTCCTGTAAGTGTTGCATGGTTTCCATAATTGTTGAACCCGTATAAAAGCATATCAAATATTCCAAAAGTATTCCGAACCCTAAAAAATGTTACTCTAACACATTATATACTAAAAAACAAAAATAATGGATTACTTATATGAAATCGGTGGTTCTACATTCTCCCCAAAATTGACATTTTCATCACTATAAAGAAAAAAACCACTACTAGATAAAATGTGTTATGAGAATTGCTTGATCAATTGTTTCTAAAATTACAAAGATCTACCTAAATATGACCATGTTTCCAAATAATTGATACAAGATTGATGCATTTTCAATGCAAGATATTCTCTTGCCGATCCACAATATGCACTAGTATGTGCACCAATGAAGCATCCCACTCACGGTAAATGTGATCCCATTGAATCACATGGTTAGTATTATGATAAAAAAAATTCAAGTGAGATACATGAAATACATTATGCACCGCACTGAACCATGGTAGAAAATCCAACTGATATTCCACCTCACCAACCCATTCAAGTATCCCAAAAGGGCATATGTATCAACGAGATAACTTACCCTGCTTCCAAAAATGTTAATTTCCAAGCCTTGGAGATATCCTCAAGAGTACATAATCACTCAATTGAAAATAAAATCTCCATCTACGATGATCCACATAGTATTTATGATGACTTTAAGTAGTCTCTATCCATTTTATGATAAACTAATTCATCCCCATAGTTTCTTGTACAAGGCTTATCACAACTAGAGAATTCTCACTTGTTTCCACCCAAAAAAGTGAGAATGAAAAATATGCCAATACAATGCTTCAAAATGAGCCATATTAATTAATACCTGATAAATATTTTTATATGAGAACTCTTCTAATGGAGCATAATCTTCCCATGTGGCACCCATATCCATTCCACAATCCCACACCATGTCTTGCAATGTTTTTATCCTCCTTTTGGATTTTACATCCGTCTGAGGATGATACGTTGTGCTAAGGGTCAAATAAGACCCAAGGGTTTTTTGAAAGGTTTTATCAAAATGATAGGTAAATATTAAATCTCTCTCTGACACTATTGAAACTTTTATTCCATTCCTCTTTACCACTTCTTGGATATATATTTATGACAAGTCATCCACCATATGAAATTCAAAAATTGGAATTAAATGAGCTGACATTGTGAGCCGATCCACCATCACCCAAATGGAATCATGTTTCCAACCCATTTTTGGGAGACCTATTAAAAAATAAAAAGCGATCTCTTCCCATTTCCAAACTAAAATAAGTAATGATTACAAAATATATATTGGTCACTGATTCTTGTCCCAAATTTTCTAACTAGTTGAGCATCTCAAAAAAACTTAGTAACCATAATATTTATACCAACCCAACAAAAACTATCCATTCAATGCCTTATACATATTATGTGTTCCAGGATGGAAATCCCATATCGAATGGTAGTAATCATGATTAAATTTTTCCTAAAAATCTATTGGCACAACCATTCAATTTCTTAACCACAACCATGAACTCTCATCTCGCTTCCATCCCTCAATGGTCACCCCACCATTGAATTTTGAATTCATAGACACACATTATACATTAGATTTCTATTCCTATTTAACTATCTCAAAATTATATGGATCAAATTAATCTAGAATGAAAACTACTACATCACATCAATCTTCACATTCCAAGTGCATGTCAGCTAGGACCATCATCAACTGCCACTATTTAGAAGCTTCTTCTTCCAACTGAGAATATGAATTTCTTATTATTCAATCTACTACTGATTTTACTTTACCAAATTCATACATCAAGTAAAAGTCAGTAATTTAGAGATACACCATCTTTCTTCTTTTTCTCAGATTCAGTTATCATTGTGAGAAAATATGATTCATGATTTTCTGATCCATGAACACAATAAATTTTTTCACCAATGTCATAATGACACTATGTCTTCAATCCATGGACTATGGTTGAAAGAATTACATAATATATTGGGTAGTTTTAACCAGGTGAACTTAAATTCATTTATCCATAAGCAACAACATGATCTCCCTACACGATAACACATCCAAAGATCCCAAAGCATCACAATTCACCACATACCATAGTCCTAATTCTACAAAAATAAATATTGGTGATAATTTAATATGATATTTATTCCCTCTAAAAGACATATGTAATTCCTTGTCCCATTAGAATGGAACATTCTTCTATTTCAATGCTTTCATAGGAGAAGACAGCCTTGAAAAATGATGAACAATGCATTAGTAATAACCAGCTAGTCCAAGGAAACTCTATATCTCAAAGATTTTATTTGGAGGTTTCCAATAGATAATAACATATATATTTTATAGGTCCATATAAGCACTACTTTCATAGATAATATGGCCATGTAAATTTACCTCTTTCATCCAAAAAACACACCATGATAGTCTGACATAAAACAGATGATCCCTTAAGATTCCCAACTATATCGCCAAGTGTTTCTCATGCTCAACACCTGTCCTTGAATACATTGATATGACATCCCCAAACACCACACCAAAAGAATATAGATACCTATAAAATATCAGATACATAAATTATATAAATAACTCTCGTGCAATCATAAGACTAAAATTCATTATAACACCTTCATAATAGTCATAACTACTTCTAAATGTTGTCATTGGAATATCCTCCAACTAAACACATAATTAGTGATATCCTAATTACAATTAAATTTTAGAGAAACACTAATATATCCTCAATTGATATAATAGATCATCAATGGATGGATGTTTATAATGATTAATTATTGTTAATTGGATAAGCTTATGGTAATCCACACCCAACCAAAGAGTTTCATCTGCCTTTTTGACAAACAAGAGTGATAATACCCCTAAATACGTGTTTGGATGAATGAATCCTTTTACTTTAACATTTTCCAAATTAACATTCAATTCCATTAGTTATGTTGGCTTGGTATGAACAAATGGAAGGGAAATAGGACTATTACCTAGAAGCCGATCAATAGAAAACTAAACTTCTCTAAAAGCTGTAAACCTTGAGAAATTTTCCAAAAACACATCTGGAAACATATAAAACACTACTGGAAAATTGTTATTCTCAATATATTCCATTATTGTTGAAGTCAAAGATGTCAATTGGTATGAGATCATTCTAACTACAAGTTCCAATAAGCCCACTGCACCTAACTTTATATTCTAATCTCCATAAAATATATGCTTAACACCATCTTCAGTTGTAAAACTGGACTTTCTGGTATAACAGTTGATGTGATCCTTGAATGTGGTCCTCAAATATATACCCAATATTATATCCTAGGAATCAACATCAATCATAGAGAAATACCATATCAACTCAAATCCACCATTAGTTATAGAATATAATCTACACATAAAGGCAAGTCATTATCTTTGACAAAGATGGGTTTGATGTTTTAACACAAAATACATCATATCAACTTTTAAACTCAGAAAATAAATAGAAAAAGAAGAAATAAAGGAATGGGATGCACATGTATCCAATGAATATTTCATAAGGGTATAATTAAAATGAATTATACCTCACACTATAGATAGTTCAGAATAATCATATTTAATAACATGTTCAACTCCATATAATTTCTTATTATGAAACAAATTCCCTTATTTCCCTATTGATATTACACTGAATGAGGAGTTAAGGTATTCCTACCATCACCATAGAATGATTTTTTATATAAACGAGATGTATTTTGCTTCCCTTTTCCTGTCTAAATATACAATGTCTCTGAAACCTAATAAGTGTCTCGAACACCGGGCCTATTAGTAATATTAAAATAACACTGAATGTGCCCCATCTAATTGCAGTTGTGGAATTCTCTAGGTTATGCTATACATCTTGATTCATGTGGTCAATAAAAGAACATTAGAAACATCCCTATTTTCCCTAGGGTATTGGAGGAAGTTTTACTAATCCAGCCATCTGATTTGGATGCATTGTTTCACCTAATAAATATTTTCACCTCTTCCTCTTTCTCCCATCATTAGTGTTCCCACCATTTCCCATGCGTTTCATCATTATTCCTACTCCCATAGATACCAATATGTTCCTTTAAACCACTGTATTTGAATTAAACATTTCTGTATAACCTGTTATATAGTTCACACTAATCTTTGATCAGATCTCATTCTTTATCCCCTATTAAAAATACATGCCTTCAAGGATGAACAAATAGATACTTCGGGTACAAAGTGCACTAAAATAAAAAATTCATCATTTAACTCCATGATATATAGAGTTTTATACATCAAAACAAATAAGCCTATTGTTCTTTGAATTTTTAATGTGTAAGGATAGAATTGTGTGATACAAAAATTCTTCACAATCATCCCATACATAGCCAAGATTGAATATATCCCCAAAAACTAAATCCCACCATTGGTGTGAGAGATCACCCGGAAAATAAGTTTCTACCTTGACATTAAACTATGCCGGTGTGCTAATGAAATTGAAGATATGATTCATGGTATTTAGCCACACCACTTATTTTTCTGGTTCAGAATCACCCCAAAAGATTAGTGGATTTTTCTTTTGGAATTGGATGGAATGATCCACTTTCCTTGGTTAATCCATCTTATTCCATCTATATGATTTACAAAATTATTAAATGATACTCTGAACTAGCTATTGGTTCACCTGTGACTCAGGTGCAACCACATTTTCATCAGCTTTATCTGATTGGGTTTTATGATACCTACATGGTTCCATTAATTAAAAAAACACCATAAGACTCACTTTTAGGAAACTAAAGGATTAACATTTAAAATTATACCATTTCAAAATTATGACAATGATGCTTTCTAAAATCCATCTTTTCCACATTCATATATTTTTGGAAAAAATCACACCATTCTTTTTAAAATAAAACTATTTAAAAATTACCACAACCATGATCATTTCAAAATCTCACATTTGAATAAATTTTCAATGTTTTTAAAAAATAAACACATTTTACCAAATAATGACTAAAAATTAAATATGCACTCTTATTGGGAATTCATTTCTATAATGCATGTCATGCTTATATCATTGGAAAAGTTCATGAAAATGAGATTACAAGACTTATATGTGTCCCCAAAACACTTATGTACCCAATTCCCTATTAACTTGATGTTCAACAAAAAATGGTAAGCTATATATTTTATTCTCTAAATTTCATGCCCCAACAATCCTATTCCTTTTTACAAACATGACACAAGAAATAGAACATAATTATTTTCAACTCTGAGACTAACAAAACTGAGAACCACTTATTCAAAAATGATTTTTGGAACCACCAAGATTGATACCACTTATAACATCTCACCCCTCCTCATTGTCTTCAAAAGGAGGAAGGATGTTACTTGGACATAAAAGACATCCCAATGATGCTAAAGGTTGGAAATAAATACCAAGGGATTTATTAACTACTGGGGGCCAATTTTCCCTTTAAGGATAAACAAATAAAAAATTATTCCATAACCAAAGAAACCAAAATATGATGCATGATGTCGATTAAAGGAAACATAAACATTCTATTTATAACCAAAAAAGCTATAAAGGTTATCACATAGGATGACTTAAAAAACCAAGTCGACAATGGAAGACTTCAAAACCAAAAAAATCAATGAAAACTACATAAATCCAAAGCACCAAAAATATTCATTATCTAATTCCACAAATAGCTAATGTATCACTAATAATGACTAGAGATGTGTGATACTTTAACATTCCCTACTTAGTAATAGACAATATCTTCGAAAGAAACAATGATCCAAAGTATGGACGAGTAATGAAACTCATTAGGTTTTCATAAAGTGACTTCCCTACTCATTCCAGTAGGACATAACATGTTATTAAATTTACAATAAATGGATTATGTAAAATAATTTCTAAAAAAATATTTTTGAGTGTAAATAAGTTCCTGAGTAGAAAATATTTCTCCAAACAACAACAATTTCCAATGCAAAAAACAAAAAAAAATTCTATAACCTTTCTATAAATTATTTTTTTGAATAATCCATTCCATTCCACATATCCACATATCCATCCATGCATAAAAAACTAGACGTCCCTATACTCACAATTGGTGAGTCACTCTTTAATTGATACTTCCCTTAGCAGACCATTTTGATGGGGTACTCCATGCCCTTATCCATCCCGACCCTTTGATGAGGGCACACCACACGCATATTCATCCCAAGGCATAAAAATACATAAAAACCAACCATGCCAAATCCATACTAAATCCAATTATGAGCACATTTCACTAAAACAACATTTTTATTGAAATCCATTCTATAATTGATTTCATAAATCAACCCAAACAACTGATTTTAAAATAAACATTATAAAATCAAACCCTAAATCATTTTTCATAATAATTCGACAATTTTTATAAAATTAAATAAAATAAATAAATAAGATTTTTATAATGATTTCTACACCAATTTAAAAAAAATCATGTAAATAACTAATTTCAAATAAATACATCTATTTCTAAATAGAGTAGTTAGGAGTGAAGATACCTACCAGAAAAATTTGGTGAAAATGATAAATGACTCAAAAACTATCAATGAAACCGGGTTGAAAATCCAAAAAACCACCTTATATCACTTCCCCTGATATAAAAATAATCAAAATATAATCATATTTGGCATCCCCTACCATAGATATATCCACATATAAAGTAGATATATGGAAAACCAAGAAAAAATACAAAGAAAAAACAATTATAAAGAGAATTTGACTTCAATGCACCAAAGTAAGCCATTATATTTCATTCAAATCAATGGGAGAACATATTATTCATTTGGGAGGATAAAATATCAAGTTAGGTATGTTTTGTGGAAAATATAGGCTATTTATTAATCCTTCATTAGATCCAATTTTGGTGGATATTGTTTTTAAAACATATAGGGTTAATCATATGGTTAGATAAACCGTGCGATAACACTGAACCCGCCTATATCTTAAAGGGGAACTCACATATTTATTTTGAATTATTATAAACCCAATGTTCCTGCTATTAAAAACCCTATTCTACCAAATTTCAAGTTTTATTCTATGTGGCCGCAAGGTTTGGAAAAACTGTGTGTCGGCTCATGCTCCATATCGTTAGACTAGATCTTATTGTGCACAGTTTCTTGCTAGTGGTTCATTGTTTCTACAGACCATGCACTGACTGTGGACCCTTAGAAAATCCCAAAAAACATTCCAAAATGATTCAAAACCCCACCAAACAATTCTTTACCACTTTACATACTAAATAAAAAAAATGAGGGGATACTTACTAGATACTAGGGGGTGATAGAGTAAATGTTCTATGTATCTAGGAAACATGGTGTGCAATAAATATTAATTTCCTTTATTGATAATTCTATTATTATTATTATTATCCATGATATTTGTCCTTGGATATTATCTATGAATGAATTTCATTCTCACTTAATTCATTTAATGGAAAGGGTTACTATTATTTACCATGCCATATTTATTATTTATTATCTAGTTATTTGAGTGGAATGGGTTCTCATTTATTTACTATGCCATGTTTTCTAGGCTTATTGATTAATTATTGCTTCCATTGTAGTTAAAATTACTTATAATTTTAGCTCACCATTATTTTTAATGTTCCCTATGTTTTTAAGTGCAATACTTTTAATGAGTTTCATGAAAATTGATATTTTATTTTTGTTATTTTTAATTTTCTATTTCCCAATGTAATATATGTATCATGTATTTAATCTTGTTTTCCAAACTGAAAACTGTTTTTCTTCTTTTGAATCTTATTCTTGTATATTTCTCAATGTAATAATGTAAGGCCTTGACATTGGGATACTAGGGTAAGTTTGTTATAGAATGGTTTTCTAATACTCCAGGTCTACACCATTATGTTATAGAGAGGTCATTTTTGTAGGATGAACAGAACTTGATTTATTATGAGGGTGAAATAAACCTCATGAGAAATGATTTTATGTCTCAAGATGATATATTAGAATCATGTTTATAGATTAATATCATATTTGATTGGACTACTAGTGTAGTAAAAGGTCATACATGATGGATAATGAACCACAGAATTTTAGTTCATGTGGTATAAACCTCATCTCATGAAGTTTATATTTTTAGAACTAGGACCTCATTATACTCTATTTAAATTCATATAACCAAGAATTAGGTGTAATGAAATTCTAGGTCTAATAACTATGAAATTGTTTTTTTAGTTTATATCCATGTTTCAAGGGATTAGTTTTTTATAGAGTTTTAGTTCAATTTAAAAGGGAAAAAATTATATACTATTTATATTCATATAGTTAGGGCTTTGGAGTTCAGTAGTTTAAGGTCATATGATTTGGAATAGTGTTTAAAAATAATTTCAAAAATATGGCGCATGCACAAGATATATATGTGTAATCATGTAAATGATGATTTTAAAAGGATCTAGCTTGTATGAGGGAAATTCAAGACAATCTTATGGAATATATATGGATGAGGTATTTTTATAAAAATTTCACAATATTTAAAAATTTGTGAGAGGTCCAAATGTTAGTGAGAATGCCTAAACACTAGTATGGTATTCTTGAAAATTGGGGATTTTTTTTTCTTATCATAGGATTATGGATGAATAACCATATACTAAAAGATATATACATAAATATTTCTTAAATATAATTATGTTAGGTCTCATTTAGTGGACCTCTCTATATAGTTTAAGATCTTTTTGGGTGGAAAATTTGTTTTGTAGGTTAATGAAATTAGACTAGGATATATATTCTATGTAGTTTAAGGTCTTATGAAAATGACCATTTTAGATTTGTTTAATGTAATTATGATTTGACATTTTTCAATACAGATTATAGTATTATTTCTTGGAATTTAGTCTCCCAAATTATTATTTTTATGCATTTATATCTCACTAATTGGGATAATGAATCATAATCCCTAATATCTAGGGATTCATGAATGATGTGATAAGTAAGGTGATATTGGGAAATGACTCACATTTTATGATTAGTCATAGTAAGGAAGGATGTACTTGGGTTTGAATAATCCATTGATAATTGTGGGGGGACCTATAAAGATGAGGGGACTTCCATGACATGATTCAATAGATAAAATGATTAAGGTCATATAACCTGGATTGGGAGAAGGTAATTTTATGTTATTACATCTAGAACTAATGGTGGTTATTCCTATTAATGTCATTCTACCAAGATAGATGAGGGGTGTTTAGTTTACTATCATGTATGTAGGATGTGTATAGTGATAGAATATGGTGGTTGGGCCTAATGTAGGTGGCTTGGGTATAACATTGTGTCCAATAAGGAAAAAAATCAAGACACATTTAGATCTTAAGGGGGAGTCTCATTGTCTGTGTATAGATAGATCATGTGTAGAGAATTGGAAATAAAACGGATAGTTTTCCTATACTGAGAGGGATGGAAACCCAGTCTGAATAGGGTCTTAGTTCCATGAAAATGTGAGATATATTTTTCTTAGGTTAATTCTATTGAAGACAACTCATCATGAACAAGGAAAACTATACACTAAAAACCGTCTTTATTTATCCGTTTCACAAATAAAATAGACTAAAAGTGGTATTTAATGTTTATATGTCATAAATATTTACAATGTGTGGAATGGAATACGTCTATGTAGTTTAGAGTAATGTTTTAAAGACTTGGGATATAAAATTATACACAATGTTTTGAGTATAGTATAATGTTTAGTTTAATGTCTTGCAACATTAGCTATGTATATGTTTATTAATTTCTTAAATTTAGGATGGTATACTATGTATTTTAATGTCATGAAGCTATGAGTTATGTGTTATGTATTTTATAGTCACATTGATAGGGCTTGAGGTCCTATGTAGAGTTGGATCATATTTACAATATTTTTGGGTTTGTCTCAATTCTAGATCTATTTAGGTAAATCCATCAGGAAATCCCAAAAAACCAGACAAAGTATCAATTTCATTGATACTTGTGGTTGGGCCTGAGATATGTGATATGGGAATCCCTATAAATATATTAATTATATAAATCACTTCACACATGGATTTAATATTTTTTATAGAATTTTTATCCTTGTGATGATCGATACATGGGAGAATGGGAATTCACTATGAAATTATTTCATGGATATGTAACTTTATTAGGAAGAATGGATCTCAAAAATATTCTATCCTAAAAGGTTTTGGTGGTTTTTATAGTAAAATATATTTCATGTAGTTTAATATCATGTGAATTGGATTTAGGTTCCATATAGTTTATATTTATATACTTAGGACTATATTTATATAGTTTAATTTTATGCTACTTAGACATTTTTCTAACAAGATGGGTTGGGAATGTTTAGTCTCTATTAGAGTGATAATGAATCACATTCATGTCAAATGTGTCTCATTATCCTTTATTTCTATCAATCTTTCATTTATCCTCTCAAAGAGAAAATATTTTTTGAAAAGGAAACCTTCAATCATAAGTTCCAAAATTTTGTAGTACGGGTAATAATTTGGATATTATATTAAATATATATATTTTTGTGTCCTACTAATTGGGAGCTCAATAAAATTATTCACCTTGGAAAAGGTGATGTACTCTGAAACATTCTCCATCTTGAAGGAATTTATTGCTCTTTATCTACTACTAAGAGACCAACCATAATGCTTGGTCCCATGTGCAAAACATATTCCTTAATTAGGATGCGAATTTCTCTAAACATGGTATCTAGGATGTGGCACCTTAATCCCAATTAATTCATTGGTAGATGTTGAAACTGTAAAGGACATGTACATTTATGATAGCACTATTTTATTAGAGAACCCCTACTGACTTAGGTATTATTTATTGATCACTGAGGTTGAATAATATATAGATTGAACATATTAATGAGTGAAATATAAAAAATTGCTTCATTCTTGTGAATTGATGTACAAAAATATATAGAGGCTCTCTACAGAAGGGTTTTTTAACTCCACCATTATGAAATATTCATGGATAATGTTGGTGATCATGTTTTAGAGATATTATCTTTCCTACAACATCTAAGTTATCTATTATTTTTCAGATATGTTTTAATCATCTTACAGGGCTATATAGGTAGATATTTTGATGGTACCATTTCCTTTGATAATATATTTATGAGTTATTGTATTGTGAGTCCTAATGTGAACTGAGATGCCCAAATCCACACTCCTAGATCAAGTGTCAATTTCTTTTATAAACTAAATTTTATAGCCTACGATATGTACTAATAAAAAAATAATTATATTTCCTGATTTAAACTATAAATCTAATAATAATAAAATAATATAGGATCCCAAGTTTTTAATGTATTTGGAGATAATCTATATAAAATAATTATTACACATTATTTCTTCAATATCTCCAAAAAAACGTCACAACGTATAACTTCTTTTACATGTATTCATATATAAAATTCTTATGGGTTAAGGGAAACAAAATTATGAGTGATCTGAAAAACTTCATAAGGGATAGCATATGAAAGAGTTAGAAAGGGTCAGATCATATTCACATGAGAGAATATGAGAATGGGAGAAATATCTAATTAAAAAATCATGAAACCATAAGAGTTTTCCATAAATAATGGTATAAATTCATATCAAAAAATATAAAACGTATAACATTTTATATTATATAAAATATATGATAAAATAATCCGGATCAATGAAGTGTGCCTTAGTGAAGTAACATGACAAATAAATGTTAACTAAAAAAAGCCATAAGAATTCATAATGCCGGGAACATTTCTAAATGAATCGTATTCAGGAAAAATTATATATGAACATTTATAAACAAAAGTCATTTCCATGTAAAAGGTTGTGAATATTACTAATCCTCACTCATGTCTGTGAACATGATTTTTACATATATAAACAAATTAATTTTCTTTGAACAATGTTGTGAACATAGTTACACAACAATAATATTCACACACACAAAAATTATCTCATGGGATATAAAATACTAATCAATTCTTTAGAGGGATAAATAAGACACCACTGATCACATAATGATAAAAATACACTTTTTATAATAATAAATCAGAATATAATATCATTAAGTATCCATGAAATGAAACTAGTTTTTATAACATTAGAAAATGGTATCACATAAAATGAGGTCAATTATTATTTTAATTGATACAAAAAATTGAACCAATCCCAAATTATTTCATAAGGGAATTTACATGGGGATTTATAAATGAAAAATACATAACGGTTAGATATCTTTTTCCAAATTATGGAAATTTAAGCAATAAAATTAAAATATATTTTATAAATCATTCCCAATAGTATCATAAAAGTCAACAATTTTTCCCTCACATTCAAAAATCATTTTAAATAAGTTAACATGAACTCCCTTTTTAAAAAACATCAATTTAAATGATATCACAATAATTGAAGCATGAAAATAATAAAAGATATGTAAACAATATATAATCCTAAGATAAAATTTATGATAAAAGTGAAATTTAATTATTTTTAATTTTTTAGATATTTTTAGAGAATAATTGACATCACTCAAAAAGTTATAAACATAATTTTGTAAAAAATACATGGAGTGTATACTCTTTAAAATATAATTGTAATTTAAAATAAGAGATGTAATCATTTGGGGAGATGATGAATATAGAAATAAAAGAGAAATATCGATTATAAAAGATGAAAAAATATTTTTAACAATATCATCTTTTATGAGAAAATTAATCCATCAAGTAAGAATACATTGATGTGATGATGTGTAATATCTAACAAATAAATATGAAATAAAAGAAAATATCATCATTGTATTGAATAAATCAATCTGATAAGATCACAGTCTAAGAGGGGTGGCTTTTACTCAAGGAATGGAGTTGAATCAAGAAGAAGACTTGAGGTTTTATTAATAAATGTATTAGAATAATGTGAAGGATGATTCATCAGAATAACTATAAAATAAATTAAAAAACGATATTTACATTGAATATAACGAAATGGGGTAGTATGTGAACCATGTTAAATAATATTGGATTTATATTTTGAAATTTGTCTCTAAGGAAGGAAAAAGAGACAATGAACCATTAGAATTTATCCCAAAAATAATGAAATTGATTTAGCCACATAAATAGTAAAAAACATAACATTAATCACTTCATTTAGAACCTTATTGCAGTTTATTTCCTTTTATACTCTAAAATTATATCCATTGGTTATATATATTTTTTAGTTAGTTAAATATTTCTATTAGATGTTTATAATTTCATTTATCTCTTACATGTTTTTGAATGGTGATGTTCTTTATTTATTATTTATACAATGTTCAACATTCACATATCATTCAAGATAGTGGAATCATTGTGTTTTAATAATTTATAAATTCCAAGATGATCTTGCATTCATAAATTTACTCACAATAATGAATTACTTTATTTTGACCATTCATTGTTTTGTTACTATTCAAGAAACATATTTATAACATAAATTTCTATTTAATATAATATATTATAAGTATTATTGTCTATATTGCCAATTATAATAGAGACAAATATGAAAATGAAGAATCAATCATGTATGTCAGCTAAACTGACCCATAAAATAATGTGTTATAAAAATGAATGAGAAAGATTATGAAATTATATAGTAGTAGTAACATTTAATTAGAAACAAATGATGTTAATATAACACTATTATAATGGAGAATTGGGTTTTTGGGTTTTTAAATAAGATGGTAATGAAAATAATAATGAAGAGCATGGTAACTACTTTGAAAATATATCTCCTTCTCCAGACATCACATCTTGAATTGAAGGACTTAAGCCTTATTTCTATTCCTAGTGGCTTCCAAACATGGAAGAAGATTCTATGGTAAGTATAAATGTTTGGTATTCAAGAATAATTTTAATGGAATATAGTGGTTTAGAGTGGGTGTAAGTGGGATCCATCTATAAAATAAAATATTGTATATATCAAAGGATTCCAATGTTTGGTGAGTGGTAAAGATGGAATCAAAAGGGAGTTTGGTGAATTTAGTAATGAGTAGTAGGTAAAACATGTAGGTCTGACTTTTAAACATTAAAACATTATTCTAAATGGTATATATTGATATTAAATTAAATAAATTTTGACCCATTTAATATTACCTATTTTTTTTACTATTAACCTTGATTAAATATTTACCATGATAATTTTTTTACATAAAATATAAGACGAATCATTATAAAAAATTTCAATATATTGATTATGAATTTATAATGAATTTAATATACTTAATTTTTTATTTTTTTATAAAATTAACTTTTATATTAACAAATATAATTTAAAGAAAAGATTAGTTCTGTTAATTTTTTTTATTAAACATTAACTATTATTATAATTTTTTCTTATAAATTTTATAATTAAGTGATTGATAATATATTATATTATTTGTGTTATTTAAAATTGATCAATTAAATTTATTAATAAAAAATAGGCGACTTATATTTTTTTAAACAACCTTTTTACCATTAGGGTGGTAGTTAACTTCATCCTCAGTAACTTTTTTTCATGTGTAAAAACAAAATTATCATAATTAAAAAATTGGAGTATGTAGATTTCAAATAATAATTACACTTTATTTAATTTTAATTCTTAAACATATTTAAATGAGTTATAATGTAAAATTCCATAACAAATAAAAAAAGAAAATGATTTTTTATGCATAAAAAGAGTTCATTCCTTTTCTGTGCTTGGATGAACTATTTAGATGATAATTGATTAATTAATGAATATATATTATTTTTATATTTGAAAGTATTCAACACTGATTAATTTTTATTATTAACAAAAATATGAATCACGCACACACACACACGCACATATAATGTATAACACTTTCAAAAAATCCTTTTTTATTGTAAAATGATTTTACAACTAATTCTTGTTGATTAAATTAAATATATTTATATTAAATAAAACCATTATTATTTAATTAAATTAATTCTTTAAATGTAATCATCATTTAAAATAAAAATATGTAGATTACACATAATAATTAAAATATAATTTTTATCGTGGTTTTGTTGTACCCCTACAACTTTGGTTGTATTTTTATCAGTATTTCAATAAGTGTTTAGTAAAGTAGATAAAAATTCTTGGAAGATTGTTATGAGTCCCATATTCCAATATATTAATTGTATTATTAATTTCATTATATTAAAAGAAACTAATATAATGTGTTAGTAAACATAGAAACACTATCAGTGTCATGTGGAAGCTTTTTATGTTTCAAGAGAGAGGTGAGAGATCCTATAAAGAAGCCCAAAATTCATTTAAAAGAAGTGTTCCATTAGGATATAAAACCAGAAAAATAATTAGTTCCCTAATTTTATTATTTTACCCATTTATAGTAAAGCATCAATTAAACACTGTGTTTCATATATAAAAATATAAAATTCCTAGAGCATAAGTCTTCATGGTTGATCATAAGACTTTGATTTTGAATTTAATTATTCGTTGAAAAGATATAACAAATATAATAAGTAATTATTATAAGGATTAAATATAAATATTCATGACTTAGAGAAATTAGATACATTTACAAAAATTAATGAAAATATGAGATAATATTATCAATCATAAACAGAAAGGAAAACGTGGAAAATATGCATGATTAAATGCACATGATGAATCAACATGAGTTTAAAGTAGTGGATTTTTTTTGGGACTTCATAGAAAGAATTATATGATTATTCAATTGTTTTAAAGTAGATGCTTTGTGTGAGAATTATGTACATTTTACTAAGGATATTTTATATTTTGATGATTGAAAGAGTTTCCAAATATAAATAGAAACTAAAAATTCACATGAAATTTAAGGGGTATAACAATATTTAGGTTATGAAATAAAAATATTATATAGAGATAAAATTAAAATTACATAATGATATAAATTTTTTGATGAATTATGAGGTCCTAGTACACTATTTTGTCACTAATAGAGAAGGAGATCAATCCATAAACCAGTGAAGAAGGTGGACTTTTATGAAATTGAGTATTCGTGGAAGATGATGAATATTTAGATTGTTCAAAGATATAGAATGAGTCATAATAATAGAACTACTACTAAACATATTCAGGATTTACACTTACATACCTACTAATCTACATGTTCATGGTGGGGGACCAACATTTAGGGATGCGTAATGACAATAAGAGTTAAAGGATATTAATTTTTTGTCATTTGTTTTTATAGTTTTTGTAGCCTCTAATGGGCTCTGAAAGTGGTGGATGGAAAAGTGGACTTTATATTGTAAACAATTATTATATTTCAGGGAAAATCCAATTTATAGGGAATAATTATCATGACATGGATTAGGTCTAAAAACAATACATAGTAAATACTATGTGATGTTAGGTTTCCTGTTATTACAACACATGAAGGTGATGCTATAATAAATCATTGAGTGAATCAAGAACATTAATTGGTCAAACTGGTTGGGATAAGAAGGAATAACTCATAAAATAAAAGTGATATCTAATTCATCCATACACCTCTCAATCATCTTGTATATTCAGGTATAACAATTTTTGTTAGATAAGGTGAAATCTAAACATCTAGTTAAGAAGTTGTTAACAAATGTACAATCTAAATTCTATAAACAACCTAGGTGCCCCCACATTCTACAGAATGAATTATTATAGCTATATGAATAAGATGCTTCCATAATTACTGTAACTTGTATTGGAATTAATATATGCTATAATATTTGGGTTTCAACCTGTTGTTCAAGGTGTTGGTTTGTCTCAAGAATACAAGAGGAGTATGTAGTTATACTGAAATGTTCAAAATTCCCTCTAATGTATCTATCATAGAAGTAATATTCAAATTTCATTGGTCTATATACAAACAATGTGATTTTGTGAAAATTGAGTATATGTTGTGAAGATATTTTCAAATTAAAGAAACAAAATTTAGGTTTGGAGAATCTAGTTTTAAGACATTAAAATTTATTATGATAAATACCTTGATATCTATTTCACTGAGGAAAATGATAATATTAACAATATACTAGAAATTTGTGAGAAACTATGAGACTCTATCATATAAAATAGGTTTATAAAAATTACTCAAGCCTATTTGACTCAAATATAACATCCCAAAATGATAGAGATAATATGTAAATAGATGTGTTACATTCTATATTTGTCGCTTGTGAGATGAGAAATAAATTGACCTTACAAATAGTAAAATCCTAATATTTTCATGGAGTAAATGAAGAGTGTAAATATACTATAAGATAAAGCTAAATAATATACTTATTAAGAGGATATTTATGATAAAGAATAACTCAATCAAATGATTTCTCTTATACTAAATATTTTCGTAGAGGAGAAAAATAATGGTTAAGAAAATAAATCACTGATATGTTATAATTGTGATTGAATTTATAATATTGAAATATATTAAAAAATAAAATGGGGGATGAATCTATGTCATAAGTAAAGGATGATAAGACATAAAATAATAAAAATTAAAATAAAAATAAAAATAAAATCATTTGAAAAATAATTTTTTTTTAAGAAAGATAGGGAGAGACCTAATATACAAAATTAGATAATTGTAATGAACCCAACCCCAGTATCCCAGAGCTAGTTTTTTAATTGAATACATCGTTATAGATACATGATTCAAATACTAAATTTAAAAAAAACTCACCAATTTTAGAAAACTATACTATATACCTAATAGCCATATTACATTGTAAAATAAAATAAAGAATAATAAAAGTAAAAGAATATAATCCTAGATATTCATTCCAAGAATTCATCTTCATATCATAGGTAATGTAGAAAATTAAGTGAGAGTTAAAATTACAAGTAAGGGTTAAATACAACAGAAACTATCATGAATCAATAATTAATAATCAATATAGTATGGTAAATAAATTAATACACATTCCATCTAAATAACTTGATAAGGACTAGTCAATATGGACAGGTCAATAATTGATTGCACTTTGCATTTAATCAATAATATAAGAATTAAATAAATCCCTAGATTTTTTATAGTAAAAATATCATTGATAATGATAACTGAATTCTCAATGTAGTAAATTCTTAATTATTCGATGTAAGGTTTCCCATGCACATGATACCTTTATAGTCAATATCTAATCTCATTACAGCTTCAGACTACTTGGAAAAACCAATCTATGTTGGATAACTGATTCATCTCAGTAGATAACTAATGTAAAAATGGAATATCATTAACTGTGATCCACCCATTATTGAAATTCCAAATCATTCCTCATATATCAAATAATCAATTTAATAAATTTACTTATCATATGGTGTCTATATTTAGTAAAGTATACAGATTTATCAATATTTACCCAATTAATCAAATAAATTTCATTATAAATTACATATATAAAATGGTATACAATTAATGAAAATAATCATATTCATAAAACAATAATATTGATATTTAAGATAAACGTATTTCAAAATGAAAAATTATTCCAATAAATTGACAGTTTCATGAGATAATCAGCGATCAAAACAGAATGTGAGATTTCAAAACTTATATCACTTAGTAATTATCAAATCAAATCCCCATGGATTCAATGATTAAAATTAAATAATTTAATACCATAATTAATCAAGTATTCATGATATTATATTTCAACGTGGTGGAATATAAACCACATAAAAGTGAGTTGGTTAATAATAACAAATAAGTCTCAGTGGAATTTAAATTACTACAAAACCTCTTACATAATGCTTACTTTTGATTGAAGACCATTTAAATTCATGTATAATGGTTTTAATCAGGTTATTAACTTATAAAAAAACAATATTAATATTTAAAATATCATATATGATCCTTTTATATTATCTTATCATCCATTTGTTTATAATCATTTATTATTTTCATTATTTTGGGAGTCAATTTCCTTATTTTCTAGAATGTTTTGACTTGTTATTTTTTCTTCCTCTTAATTATATCATTATTTCATAATATAAAGAATATAAAAAATTATTTAAATATCACATATATTAAATATAGTTTTTATTTAGAGTTATCCATTAATTTGGTGATAGGAAATGAATTACACTGTTTATAGAGACTATAGGTCGTACGTACGCAAGAACGTTGTTTTGATTTTATTATCATATTGAATAAAAGAAAAGTAATCAATATATATATACATATTACCATTATAATTTAATTATTATTTTATATATATCTAATATTTTTTTTAAACCATCCTTAATATATTAAGTGTAAAGTGTGAATGAATGACATCACATCGTGACGATGTCGTTCGCCGCACACAGGAACGATGTTATCATATTCCCACCAAAAGGAAAGCATGAAGGTATGTGTTATAAAATAATTCTATAAGTACACATAAAACACAATTATTATATATATATATATATAGTATAAATTGTTTTATCACTATTCCCATCCATGAAAAATGGTAGTGGAAAAATGAATGACATCGGTTGGCGAGGTGGTAGTCCTCCATAAACACCAATGATGATTCCATGACCCAACTGATGAAAGTGTGTGAATTTTTAAGTAGTAACCATATCATAAAAAATCTTGGAATATTAATGATATATATTTTATTATATAATAATTATATAAAAAGGATTTAGTGAGGTGTAGAAGGAAGTCAAATAAAAAATACATTTAAAAAAATATTACCTCTTCCTTGGATATCCTCTTTAGGTTTTCACTAATTTTTTCAAAAGTTGTCTTAATGAAAAATATAAGGCTTTTGGGATGAGGGTAGGTAAGTAAGGAATTTATTTTAGTAGGTCTTGGAGAAGTATAGGTGGTTTGAATGTGTAAATATAGGGGTATAAGGGTGGACTTTTATAAGTGAGGGAGAGGACACACTTGAATGTTTTTTAAAAGAAGTTCAGTGTACCCATATTCTTTCCTAAAAATAGTATTAAATAATACACCAAATTAGATACTACAGTTTAAATTGACTAAATATTTCCAACAAATGGGTTTTTTACAAGGGATGGGTCATTCTTTCAACATATATTCTACATTTAACCACTAAGTAAACTCGTTTTTCTCTTAATTGCTCTATTTATTCAAAACTAGTTTCCCTAATCATTTTGGAAAAAAATTAAACTTACCATATTATAATTTATTTATTATTCTAATTCTAAATATTTAATCCATTATTACAAATTCAAATCTCATAATTGGTATAAATTAATTTAAAGTTAATCCCATAAACCGGATGAGAAAACAGGTTTTTAAAGAGAAAATGATCAATAGATTACTAAGTTTTTATGTATAATGATTACAATGAGTTAAATTGTATTATTATGTATAAATTTTATCTAATTTTACTTTCTAAAAAATAAAACTTTTCATTATAATTTTTTATATGAAAAATTAGTTTCCAATTAAATTTTATTATTTTTAACTATTCCTCAAAAAATGAAACCTGTCAAAAAACTACCACAAAATAAGCCTAAGATATTTTGGATGTCCTATTTCAAAATAAATTTTATTGATAAAAATAAAGTTTATAACAGTTTCCAAATTTATTTTTTAAATAAGTGCATCATTAAAAGGCAGCAAAACTACTTTTAGAAAAATATAGCTTTTTATGCATAAAATGAGATATGATTTTAAATTTTCCAATAAAATCGATTGGATAAATTTCAGAATAAATATTATTAAATATATAATACATAAATTTTATTAAGATCATAAAATAATTTTAAATAATTAATTTATTATTATAAGTTTACTTTGGCTCATAAAAAGATATTTTTATAACAAAAATATATTTATATCCAATTGGTTTGTATATTCATCTTTAATTAATTGGTAAGAAATGAATTAATATATATGATTAATAAGTTATTTAGTATCATTTATAACTGAAAATATAACAACTTAGATTTAGTTAACATTTTATATAATACTATTAATATTATTTTGTAAATATCGGTCTTGTGTGTAGTGCAAACCATTTAAAAATTCACTGTTATATGAAATGAAATCTTACATAGTATTCCATACATCTCAATCCATAGAATATATGTAATTTTTTAAAAATATTAGATATATTTTAAATTATTAGGTTGTTATATTCCCTTATATGCCTGGTGTTATTTTTCATACATGCCATCAAATATGATGTTTTAATTTTAGAATTTCAAGTTGTGATAATAATGAAGTTACCGTCATTACTAATGTTGATAAATGATTTGAATCATAAAACACTTATAATGATAGATAAAAAAAATATAAAAATGGTCGGAAAATGAAATAAAAACTATAATTATACATGGAGAAGATGCAATACCTCATTGTAGAAAAAATATGATAGGGAAATTATATTAAAATGTGGTTAATGATAAAGAATAGTATGTCAAGAATAAAGTAATATGCATTTATGAGATCAAGAATAAAGTAATATGCATTTATGAGATCAAGAATTGAAAACATTTAAAAGATAAATAGGATGAAATTATCAGTTTCGATAATGAAAATATGGTTTTAAGTGAATAATAACATTAATAGTGAAAACTATTTTTCACATTAGTTAAAAGGAATTGAAAAAAATCCCAGGAAGACATAAGTAATATTTTTGAGGTTAATGTAAAACCATCCCAAGTTATTGAAATGATTAGATCCAATAGGAAAGTAAAATATATACCTAATATATCTTATGATAAATGTTTTATTTCCAAAATTTCATGTGAATAACATAATGAAGATCATATTTCTCATGATTGGCCTTCTTCCCCATCATAGGAAGAATTAATCCTAAGAATGAATCTTCCTGCAAGGAAAAATATTTACTTGAAAAAGGAATTTATACAAAAATTTAACTCTAGATATATTCATTGTCAAAGTGGACGATATAACTACAATGATTATTTATAGGGTTGTAAAATCTACAGACAAAAATCCTATTCAAGTTGGAATAATATGTATTTTTATGGGAAGAGGTAATAGTTTTGAAGGATTGAAAATGATAATAAGTAACTAAAAAATTAAAGGAATAATTTTATCAACATATATTCACCAAAAATATCCAACCTAAATTGATTTTATCTTGACAAGGAGTATGTTAGGCATATGGTATAAAAAATAATATTGATAAAGTATTTAGGAATAAACTCTTCGGAGAAGATTCCTATGATGTCCAACAGAAATCATGTAATACAATAAAGTTGAATTAGAATCCAAAGGAAACTAAATATATCATGAACGGGTGTTTGGTTATTTGGACATAATATCTATCTTAGTCTAAGAGAATGGATAAAGATAAAGTATATTTAGTTATTAATTTAATGTAGGTGGTGATTGAGGTTTAGACCAATGTACTTATGGAATCGTCAATATGTGGCAACTTGACGGTTTAAAAGAATCTATGTTTGTGGTGTGGTAAAATTGGGAATGAAATGAAGAACTATATGACTTTAATTATTATTCCATAATTATTTTTTGAAATTTTAATGAAATAAAAGAGATGAAATTATCTCAAATACCAAGATGATGAAAAATGTTACACAGAAGGAAAAATCATAAGAAAAAGAAAAGAAACAAATTTTTTAATAGTGATAGAAATAAGATAAGTGTTCAATTTATACACAAAGTGAAGTATTGGGTTAGAGAAAACTCTTATCATGAGTGTTTCCTTTGAGTGAAAAGAGTATTGGAGACTATAAATTTCAGCTACTATGGAGAAGAAGTAGGAGTGTACCCATTGGGTGGAGAAGATATTAAAAAAATAGAGTTTCATTATATCATAAGATATATAAACCAATAAATTATAAAAAATATTTATATCCTAGTGACATGATGTTTTAGATAATAAAATCAATACCACAACCCTTTGTAAAGATTTTATTAAATACACATATTTATGGGGGTGTTAGTTGATGAAAATAAACAAAAGTGGTAGTTTCATAGTACAACTTGAATATTATGATTTTTGTGGAGATATATGTAGCCTTTAATTATTATATATAAGAAAAGTTTGATTATTATACCACATGGTTGTTTTTTTATAGATTATATCGACACCATTGGTTTTATCCGTGATTTTTTACATCATGCCAACGTAATTTTAATTTTTGTGGAAAAACATAAGGATAGATTTTATAAAGAACCATGTTATTTCATCCTTCAATAATTTTCAGGTTAGTATATTCATACAAGGACTAGAAGAGGTTGTTTTGATGAGTTTATAAAAAACCATTAAACCTTTAGATTTTTTTTCAATAAGGGGTATAATTAAATTAGAACACATATATCCCTAAAAAATGTGTATGGATATTGAAAATAAATACAAAGGTGTATAATGTTGTAAAAATAAGTATTGAGTGTTTATTAGTGGTCAATATGTCAATATGTGTTTAGTGGGGGTGATTTTGATTCCCAGTGGTCTTTTAAAAGTTACATCATCCATGATATTTATGTGATGATTGATGTGTTATTCTTCAAATAAACTGAAGGATTATGTTTGTGGATATAGAGACACAATCTAAATAATGTTGGAGGTGTTTGGGTTTCTTGATATGGTTTGGAATTTAATTAAAAAAATACAAGAATCCATTTTAAGTATGTTTATATTTATTAGCTGAAACTAAAAAAATACAAATATCCCAGATCATAAGGCTTTTCCTACTAATCATAACTATGCTACATAACAATTTTTTATAGATAATTTTTTTTATGTTCCTAACCATAAGACTTTATGGTAGATCATAATACTATGATGATGAATGGGATTTATCATGACCTTCCTATTAAATACATGAATTTTACATAAATCCTTAATAAGATAATATAGTAATGAACTCAAAGAATCTTTTCTGGTTTAGTGTATTAGAAATTAGGTACATATTACATGAATTAAATAAGGATAAAATAAAAAATTCATTATTATAATACCCATTATAGATATATTCGAAAAATTTCCTGGGTAATATTACTGCATCTCATATCGTAAGGATATAGATTAAATAATGGGGTTATCATAAAGCCCGAAAAGGGAAAAACAAAGGAAACACTTAGCATGTGATTAAGGTTCATTTGAATAAGGAATGTTCATATGATTATGTGGTGCATAATGAAATAAATAAAATGAATCATAACATGGTAATGTTATTACAATATAAAAAATATTTCATTCCATATAATATAAGTAAGTTTATCACTATGGTTTTGTAAATGATAATTATTGAGGTTATTCACCATGGTATCGTAAGAATAAAATCTATAGATATTAATACAATAACCTATACATTTGAAAACTATCCTAGAATACCCTTGATATATCTTAAATCATTTTATCCACACTGATCACCAATGAAATAATATAAACAATAACACATGGAAATAAATAATGGGTTTCATATAAAAATCACTGCATACAATGTGCTTTAAAGTATTCAAAAATAATAAAATTTTACTCATGAAAAAGAAATATGGGTCTCATATATGTATATCATAGAATAAATAAGTAATTTTTAAATCCTAGTAAATTATAATGAAAATGGATAAGGTTTGAGAAACCATAATATGAATATATTTTATGAAAGGAGAAAAATTCATGAAATAATTTCTACAGCATAAATGTATACAACAAAAATTATGGGAAACGAATAATGGGAGAGATTATAGGTATACCATTTTTAAAAACATATTTTGAATTTTTAGGGAATATAAAAAGTTAATTAATTGAAATAAATAAATTAGACACTTAGAATACACACAATAAGGATGTACCTGAATGAAAAATGAGAGTATGAGGATCCCTTACCTCAAAGCGTTTCTTCTTAAATCATAGAGGGGTAAACCCTATGACCTTAGAGATATAATGGGGAAACAATGTATGGTCTATTTGGGAGGTGTAAATAGTATAAATTCATGTATTTTTATATTTTGGTGAATATTTTGGGTGGGAAGGTGGTATTTATACGTGAGGAGGGGTGGTTTTAAGTGAACAAAAATTGATTATTTCATATTTAAGGCTAACCACAATTGGGAGGAAATAATTCCAATGATTTTTGGTTAACAATTAATGTTTTAAATGAATTTTTATTACATTTAAAATATCGACCACCTATTTCATGTCGTAGTTTTTTGGTACTTTATGATTTTACCCTCTTAACTTTAACACGCTATATTATTTTACCTATACCGTGATAACCCTATTTTTTAGCATGATATCTTATTTATGTCTATAAATGAAATAGAAATTATTATCTAATTCATACTGTAAAATTAAAAATATGAAATCTTTTTTACTTAATTCAATTCATTAAAGTTATAAAAATAAATTCTAATGTGACATGCATGTAATTCATAAAAAAAATCTTAAAGGTTAGAATCATCATTTTTAATAATATTAAGCCCAAATTTATAAATATAAAACATTATGTGCATAGTTATTCATTAAATAATTTTTTTAATAATTAGTATAAATAATTTTAAACCATGTTCATAACCTAACCATTTCTTTATATTTATATTATATTGAATAAAATACAATACTTTCACTTTTTAACCCAATAATCAAATTTTTATAAAATTACCATAAATTCACTCAAAATTATTCTCATGGGATGAAATTAAAATTGAAACTTATTTTATCAAAATATTACATTAAATATGATAGTCTTTTAGTTTAAATATAAATATGTATCTGTGAAATTTAAATAATTTTTTTGACATAATTACCTTTTTGAGCATTAAAAAAATTTCTTATATCATCTCTAATTTATATTATCATAAAAATGTTTTTAAGATAATTTAAAAAATAAAATTTATTTAAAACTTATAATTTTATGATATTGCATACTTTTAATGAAAATTTAATATTTTTATAGTTTCTATAAAATAATCTCAATGGAAACTTTATAGCACCAATAACCTTAATATTGACCAACTATCTTCTTAATTAATTTTTATAATTTCCATGAGTCATATTGGTTGATGATCCAATTTCAAAATAGTAATATCTACCTATAAATATCCCATCATACTATCAATATTACCCATAAGTTTTCTTACCAATTATCTTACACATCCATTGATATTATCTATTTTTTTAATGCTTATGTTATTTCTTACAATATGTATCACAGGGGTGATCTTCTTGGAGGATTTAAATCCTATGGATCTTTTTTATATAGAAAGAAAAATTATTTAATGTGTATATACCATTGTTAATCATATATATAATTGTCCAAATTTATGCATGATGTATTATGTTCTTATTAAAGGAAAAAGGTTTCTTATGTTCTTTTATTTTAAAACTTATTGAAACATTTATTGGGAAGAAAGAGATCTGTTAATAAAAGAATAAAATTTTATAATTAATTACATTCTTCCCATATTAAAAATAATTCTCCCTAAAAAATTAATTTTACATATTAATTTGAAAACATGTGAGGATGATTCTACCTCATGATTTCTTATGGTTTCTACGTAGCCTCTTTAAACTTGTAATTTCTCCACAAGACATTCACAAGTCAGGTTGTCTTATTCCTAAACATTCGTTACCTTATGAAAATGATATGGGTAATTTACTCTTTATATGAAAATTTATCTTCCAAATTTAAACAATTAGTATCATATATATGTGATTGGTCAGACATATAATTTCTCAGTTGTGACACATGGAAGACATCGTGGACATGGGAAATGTTTGGTAGTAGTGATAAACAACAAGAAACTTCTTCTACATTCTATATAATCTCAAACTATATCATGTAACTTAGACTATATCCTCCTTATTTCCATGTCTTATAGAACCATTCCACAGTGACACATTGAGGAATTCATGATCCATGGAATAAAAATCTTATTACTACCTTAATTTTTCAACATAACATTTTTTTGACATTGAATATCATTGATGTGATTCTAAATAACTTGATTCATTTTTGTAGTTTCTTTTGAAATTTATAGACCCAATAGCTTCTCTTATACAATATAATCCAAACTTGGTGGGGTCCTACACCTTTTTTTGTAAATATTTTTAAAAGGTTTTATTTGAATTCTTGACTATAAAATATTGTTTTATTACAATTCATAAAGTGTAAAATGTTTATGCAACTCCCTTGAACAACAAGTGATCTATCTCATAACATATATTCCAATGTTTAAATATTCTTCTTAGACTTCCCATCAGTTTTATGATGGTTTTATGTGCTCATTTTTACTTATACAATCATATTCTTTTGAAGTCTCCTCTAGAATTTAGATTTAAATCTAGGATCCCAATCTAAAACAATCAACCATGGTACTCCATATAGACTCACTACTTATTAGATTTAGAGGTAAGGTAGGTACTCCATAGACAATCTTATCTTATGGATATGAATTGATAAAAAAAATTCAGTCTATTGATGGTTACCCATATTCCATTCTTATATTTTTATATCTTCAGAAGGAATGTGACAAAGTCTATAATGATGTTATCACACTTTCATATTGGTATGGTAAGTTCTTGTAATACCCCTTATGAATGTTATTTTTTCACTATTATTTTTTAACACACAAAGAACTTTAAGTGTAGTCAATAATATCTCTTTTTATATTATCCCACCAATAATGATCGCAAAGGTACCTATACATTTTAGTTCTTCTAGGATATATAGTGAATTTACTATTATGATAATCATCCATCAGCTATGTATTTATCTCTATAATAGAGTGGATACATAGGATTATACCAAATTTCATTATACCTTCCTGATCAATATTGAATTATGGCAAATTCAAATCTTTCATATCCTATATCTTCTTTTTCATTAAAAGAGCATATCCTTGAGATTTATAGATATTATCTAGTAATGTAGGTTCAAAAATAATTTGGGATTGTATTGAAGATATCACTTCTCTTATGATACATATAGAAAGACATACTAGGTCCTTGACTAATTTATCTCATTAAATCCTCAACATTTCAAGAAAACCAAGATATTTTCAAAGAAATTCATATTTGAACTTATTCCCTCTTATTTGGTTATAATGAATTTAATGATTAGATTATTTAGGAAGGTCCAGGAATCTCCTTTGTCTCATGTTCAACTCCTTCTGTGGTAATATATACTCCAAACCTCAGGGGTCTGTGTATATATAAAAGTTTCCATCAATAATATATTTTCTTCATTTATTTAGAAAACAAATAACACACAAATCTCTCCAACTCATGGTTATTGTAATGTTCTTTAGGAGTCTTTAACTATCCCTATGCATAGAAAATAAACTTATAATGTTTAATGAGTACACAGAAAAGTACCTTTAATGATATATCCCGAAAATTGGAAAATTCATACCCATTAGTGGGAAATGTTAGCATAGGTTCACTAATGAACATCCTCTTCAGTTTTTGGAAGCTCTCATTACAATACTTTTTCGAGATGAACTAAACTCTCATTCAAGTTAACATAGTTAGTGGATTAGAAATCATTTATAATTTTATTATAAACTCAATATAGTATCTCTCTAGTTCAAGGATACATAAAATATCATTTATAGTAGTATGATGTGTCCAATATTATATAACATTTTTTCTTTTATAGACGCAATCCTTATAAGTTGTAAGATGACCATTATATAATCATTTTTATCCTCGCGTCTTTTTGAAAAAATTATAATGTCAACAAAAAATAATAGGATTAAATAATCAAGTCATTCCTTAGAATCTATTAATAAAATCTATAAATATGATAGGAACATTATCCATGCTAAAATGAATAAAAACAAAATCATAATGCCCATATCCTGATCAGAAGGTGGCCTTTAGGATAACTTCTTTCTTCACACACAATTGACGATACCTAGATCAGAGGTCAATTGTCGAGAATAATTGAGTGATATTAATCTATTAAAATAAATCATCTATCACTGGGATAAGTCACTTGTTCTTCACAATGATCCTATTAATTTCTCAATAATAAATGTATATAAATACTTATATTTAATTATTCTTTCCAAAGAGACCAGGTTCCCTCCAAGGATACAAACCTATTAAAATAAATCCATTCCTGAAAATATATTTATTTTGTTTCTCTAATTCCCCTAACTCCACATTCTATATTCTATATGTGGACTTTGATATTAGCATCGAGCAAGGTAGGGGTTCAATGGAGAGGTATACCTCTCCTTATAGGGGTGGTCCAGGAAACTCTTCAAGAAATAAGTTAATGTATTTCTGAATAATGGGGATATATTCTATCCTTATACTTTCATTACCTTCTCCCTCCTTACCAATCATCCCTATAAAGAAAGATATGAGAGGTGCTTCAAGACAAAGCTTATGTACGGATATCTCCCATTTGAATATTTATATATTTTTTTAATTCATAACTAAAAATATTTTATTGTTTATGTATTTTATCATAGAATTATAAATTGGGGTCCAATTCATCCCTAATATGGTATGAAATTCTAACATGGGAAAGACTACTAAATTTGTGATCAGATTTTACTCATCAATTTTAATACTAGAATTTCAATATACCTTCGATGCTAGGATAATCCCTCCAAGAGTCATTACTGATAACTATACTTATAGAAGATCAAGGATTGATCCTATATTATTTTAATAAATTGATGAAATAATGTAATGTGTAGTATCAGAATAAAAAAATGTACATACTATATTTTAGAGCACAATGAGTGTACCTTCCACCACATCATTTAGAGCCTCCACTGTATCCATCGTGATTGAAAATTTATTATCTCACTCCCTTATCTTGTGATGATATTTATAGTGAATTACCTTCATTATTTTCTGATTTAAACAATGATTATAAAAGTGAACAAGTTTCCCACACTTGAATCATTGAACTTCATGCTAATCCTTGACCATTTCACTTTGCTGTTAGCTTCTTGAAGTTGATGATTCACATAATTATGATAACTTCATTATATGTGTCCGTATCTTGCACAATTGTTTTAGTTTCTAATACCATGAATGTTATTCCCAAAATTCCTCTTCCGACATCTATTTCATGTTAGAGGTTTCAATTTCTTCCTTTCTCATCCATGATGATAATTATTCTATGAGTTTGGATATATTTATCCATTATTTTCATTTGACCAATGTGGAAATTATGCCTCTCCAAAATATAATTCAACATTAATATAAATTTGTACAATCTCCATATATCTTTCATACTATCAACTTTCTGAATACCTCGATGAAGCAGGTCTTAGTACATTGAAGAATCTATCAACCTTTCCTTTAGGGTCCATAAAAAAACTATAGGTATATCGAGAAAGTCCTATAAATTTCATTTCATAGATTCCCACTAAATAATTTTCCTTCCACATTAGATCTACAAATCCCATACCCATTTTTTTACCCTCAAATAGGAAAACGTTATTGAGAAATATTCCCCTGAACTATTCCCACTCTATAACATCAATATCCGATCTTGCCATCAAGGTTTTAATTAGTATACCCCATTGATCAATTTCCCCCTCTAAGTGGTATGTTACCAGTGAAAATTTATCTTTCTTACAATAGTGAATTATATAAAATTCCTTTTATATTAATTTAATCTATTTTTCATCAATTAATGGATTGGTAGATCCACTAAAAGACATTGTTCATTGACGCATGAAGGATTTAGCTGCATGTAGTTCCTTGATGATGTAGGGTGCTCTATATGGTTTCCATTATTGTTGATGACTTGAGCTAATTGATTCATCATCATTATGAATTTTTCAATTCCATCAACCCATATATTGGGAATTATATTATCCCTTTATCTGTTTCATCTATTGTTTCCACAATTATTTCTACATCTGGCATTTTTTATAGAAAAAAAACCAAATTATGAAATTTGGTACAATTGGGAATCTTATAATAAAAATTATAATGAAAAGATTAATCATAAATTTATCTAATTTCATTCTTCTAGGATGATATAAATCAATATAATTAAATTCTTTACATTTTCTTTGTATCCAACATAATGGGTTGTAAAATCTTGTGATTAACCAAAACATATCCCCTAGGAGTGTCAAACCTAGTGTGAAGCAATGCCCATTTTCCTTCATAGATTACTGATCATGTCTACCTCACTGTGTTGTTTTCAGGTGTAACACCATGGAAAATATGTCATATATCCACATCCAATTTTAGTACCCAGATAGTGGTGTATTTTCTTGGAATCCCCTTAAATAATACTAACCAAAATACCAGGTTGTTTTCCTATATTAAGACTCATAAATTTGTTTTTATAATTTTATTCTAAATATAATTTACTCAAATAAATAAACCATAGTTTTGTACAAATTATTGAGACCTTCCATTTAAATACATTACTTTTATATAAATTCTTAACAAAATAATATATTTATGAACTCAAAAATATTTTTAAATTTAGTTAATTGGAAATTAGGTACACATTACATAAATTACATAAAGATAAAAAATAGAATAATTATTCAAATCCAATTTCTAAAAATAATCATTGGTTATTATAATATTACTCTTACTATATCTCATTTTTGGAGTACATACATCAAAGAAAGGGGTTACCATATGTCCCAACAAGGGATTGAGAAGAGAAAACACTTACCATGTGAGAAAGAGGCATATGAATAAGGAATGGTCATGTCAATATGACACATATCATTAAATAAATATCATGGATCATAACATGGAAATATGTATAAAACATAAAAACTAGGAATTCATAAGAATATATACATAGTTTATCACCAATGTGTCATAAATTATAATTACATAGGTTATTCACCAAAGTATCGTAAGTATGTAATATAGAGAGATTAATTATTTACCCAATTAATTAGAGGGATATCATGGTGAACCATTAATATATTTTAAATCATGTGATCCACCTTTAGAATAAGGGACTAAATTTCATCAATAATCCATATAATTAAATATTGTTTTTAATATAAAATGCATTATGTATAAAGTGATTAAAATTCTAGAACGAAACACAGTTTTTAACACATGAAAAGGGAGTGTGGGTTTAATATAAGTATATCCCATAATTAATACATTATTTATATATCTTTTTTAGTTAATATTTAAATAGGATAGGTTTGGGTATTCACAATATGAAGATATTTTATTAAAATTTAATAATTCATGACACAATTTCTCCAACAAAATGGTTTACAAAATGTTTAATGGGAATAACATAATGAAAGTGATTATAGGTATCAGATTGTTAAAAAACCACATTATAAGTAGATGGAATAAAAAAAATATGGATAAAATTAAATAATCTAGACACTTATAATACACGTAATAAGGATTTATTTGAATTAAAAAGGAGAGGAGGAGGATTCCCTTACATTGAAGAGTTGCTTCCTAAATAGTGAATGGGGGATAGGAAATTAGAGAAACTATAAAAAAACATGGAGGGAATATTTTGGAGAGTAAAATAGAATAAATAAGTTTCTTTTTAATTTTGGGTTGATAGTGGGGGTGGGAACGTGGTATTTATACATGAGGAGGGGTGTCTTAAGTGAATAAAAAATAATAAATTTTTTATTTAAGGATAACCACTATTATGTTGCATTAATTCCAATTATTTTTATTTAAAATAAATGTTTTAAACTATATATTACTATGTTAAAAACAAAAAATTTCACATTTAATGTTTTATTTTTAGGTATTTTATGCTTTTATCCATTTAACTTTGACCTGGTACATCATTTTACCTATACAGTGATAACTCTATTTTTCCCATGATAAATTTATTATGTCTAAAAATAAAATCAACATTATATTCTAATTTCATTCTTCTAATTACAAATATTCAGTCCATTTTAATTTATTAAAATTTATAAAAGTGTTAAAAATCAATCCAAATGTGGTATGTGTATAACTCAAAAAATAGTTTTTTGAAAGGTTAAAATCATGTTTGTTAAAAAATGATAAGAATTTGTTTCAAAATATAAGACATTATATAATGTGTTGTTACATAAATTATAATTGACTATGGATATGGATTAACTAATTTTAAATCTTATTCATATCCTAATTATATATTAATATTTATCCTATTTTGTAAAAGAAATAATTTATTTTTAACCTAAAAAAAAAAATTTATAAAAATAAAAATAATTCCACCAAATATAAATTCAATGTAATGAAATGAAAATGGAAATTATTTAATAAAAAGTAATCTAAATGTGGTAATATTCTACTTTAAATAAAAATCATTATTTATTAAATTTTAACTTTTTATTTTACATAAAGAACTTTTGACCAGTAAAAAATCACATAGTACTTATCAAATTTATATTATCATCTAAAAGTGGATTATAAGATAATTTCAAAGAAATAAAACTTATTTAAAATGTATAAATTAATTATATTTAATACTTTTAATAGAAATTAAATATTTATATAGTTTTTATACCCAATAAAAATAATGTTGACCAACCGTTTTATTAATTAATTATAATAATTCATATCAGTCTTATCGGTCTATGATCCTCTAGTTAAAAAATCATATATTCTTATAAATATCATATCATGCCCCCAATAATACTCAATAATTAACTAAAAAAGGTTATCATACATCCTTAAAAATATCTACTTTTTCTATGCTAATTTCCCTTTTTTATAATAATCATAGTAGGGGTGATCTAATTGGGGATTCCAAGCCTACGGAGTTTGTTTTAGTGAATGTAATATTATATAATATGTATATCCCTTTGTTTTAATATTTTTACTAGTAATTATTTATTATTTATTTATAAATTTCTCATGAAATGAAAATTTATTTTCATGTGATTTTATTGTAAGACATATTTAAAAATTTATTAAAAGGCAAGAGATCCATTAATTAAAGAAGAAATTTTTCATGTTTTTAGATAATTATTCATCTTGAATATTTAATAATTATCAGAAATTTTAAAATCAAGGCTTGAACATAAATCTTATTATATTATCAAAATTATATATTCTTATATAAATACATGAAAAACTGTGAAATTATTTTTTTCCTATAAATAGGCAAGTACATATTGTAATTATGTAAAATTCCATGTAGTTAAGATTATAAATGGGTTTAAAGTATCAAATATTTGGTAGGTATATGTAGGAGAAAAAATCCAACTATTTTTTGTGATTTAAATTAAAATTATTGAACAAGAATCAAGGAATTATATAGGGGAATTTTGTGCCTACAAATATTGATGGAGTTTACAAATACGAAGGGGAAAAATAGTTTTAGGTTATTCTATGTGTATAAATATGTATATATTGTGAAATAATAAAAAACTATAGAGAGGAAAGGAATATTTAGGACTCACATACACAGTGTGATAAATTATAAGATCATGATACTCATTTTTAACACATAGATAAATGTAGATAAATATGGTCACAATTGAAGAAGGATAACTGTTATTCACTAGAGTATTCAAAGAAACTGAGGAGGATCATGATCCTTAATTGATTTAGAGGGAGTATCTAGAGAATCACTACAAATTATTTTATTAAATATGAACAATTTCAGAGCCATTGGTCTATCTTCTCATAGAGGAGGGAAACATCCAATGGTTTAGAAGAAATCCAGGAGCCATAGGTCTATCAATACAGGATCATTGATTTAAGATTCATTGCATACTCTAGAGGACTCGGGAAGTAGTTGACGTCATTGTGGACTCTACAGTAAATAATTTATATAGATAGTGCAGAATATGTGTTGGGGGTATATAAAATATGGAAAATATTAGACCTTTTAGTTGAACCATGTAAATATTGTGTTTTATTATCTTTCTTACTAATACAACATGAAAAGGTGGGGATCTGGGAAATCATTTATTATATTAATAACATTAATAAGTTCAAAATATTAGGATAAAAAATCCATAAAATAATATTGGTCACTAATTCACCAGTCCCGCTCTCAGTGATCCTACAGACTATGGTCTCATTGAGTGATCATTAACCTAATATAGAACTCTTAGTGATTTTCTGAGCTTTATCATTTCTCACAAACAATTTCACAGAAAAAATATTTTTCAATGTTTATCATGGTTTTCTTTAAGGGAAACACAAATGATGATACAATATATCTATTTTAAAAAAATGATCCTCAAAATGAAGACTTATACTACGCCATAAAATTGGTTTTCCCTTTATATATTGAATTGATAATGTGATTGCTTCAATTAATATAAGCATGGTCAATGAATATGTTATGAAGATTACATTCAACAATTCTCGTTAATTAATGTTTCTTATAATTATTGGTGATATCAATACTTTTGTAATAAAAACTATTCTATAGGCCCCAAGACCATATATGACTAATGACCATATAATTCCAATGTTCATATATATAATAGTATGATTACATTACAATATATACCTAAAAATATCACTAAAATCTTCAACACTATGTGAATATCTCTCATAATTTCTAACATATTAAAATACTTTACATTTCTTCCATACTTGAAATTGGGTTGATAATATTTGTGAAACCCCATAAGGAAAAACATTTAATTTTTTTGTCGTTTTTATTTACTTTTAGATTCATTAGAAAAGAAATATTTTTAGTGATATTTGATATTTAATTCTCATAATGTATAAATTTTTATCATGCATTATAATATTTTATATCAATTAAACTTTTTAAATTTCATTTTATGTTGTTTTCATGTGTGGAGAATGCTACTCAATCACATAGAATTCAAATTAAGGAAAAATATAAACTGAAATTATGGGATTCAACATACACCACCATAAATAAATTGGTTCCCTATAATTTTAATTATAATTCCTTGATGAAATTATCTCAGGGTATCTATAAGATGGAAAAAACTAATGAAATAATTTATAATTATATATTAATATTTTTATCTTATGGGTTACTATGAAACTCTTATTTTCGTTTCTAATAATAATATTATTACCTAAACCATTTATTGAAATTATAATTAATTAAAGGATATTGAGCTATATTATTTTAAATAAGTTTTCAAATGAAAACAATTAATGTCACATGATAGATAAATTTACACCATTTTCCCACTTCAATACCAAAATATTTTACATAAATGATTAATCTTTACTACTCAAAGCATAAAAATTATATATTTTATTTCATGTAGATACATTTTAAACAATTATCTAATTGGAAGATGTACAAAATTGTAGTGGGTTTGGTTTGGTGAAGAATTAAATAATGAGTTCATTATACTAATTATATACATATATAGAAACCAAATTTGTTAGGGTAGTTAAGATGTTTTTCAAAAATCATATGAATATAAAAATTAATCCCATGGTTTCACAACCAATGACACACTTGTCATGTATTTGTTGTTTTGTTAAAAAACTATTTGAGAATGATATCTAAAATTATTGATTAGTAAGAACCATATTAATTTTTTTTTTCAAATTATGTTTTTATTCATAGACACAATCACTTTGTGTTAAAATTTATTATTAAATATCCAATATTTGAGGTGGTGAGTAAACATTTTTATAAAACATTCATGAAATCAAAAGATGAAATCCGCATTTGTAGTAGAGAATAATTATACCATTCACCACATAATTATTTTTAACCATTTCATTGGTAATAATTTTATAGGTTTTTCCTTATTCCTCTAGTTTTGGTGGTTTTAAATGCCTATTAGTCTTGTTATCCTTAATATTTGGGCAGTGATTTGCATATATCCTAAATTAATTACTTTTAGAATATTGAAGTGGGGTGATTTATTAGCTTGTAATTTCTTCTCATCCATTAATGTATCTAACAACATCATTCCTCTATCAAAATAATTAGTTTAGTGTCTAATATTCCTTTAAAAATAAAAAATTATCGTTCTTTTTAGGAAGTTTTCTTTGTGATTCCTCTCAAATTTTATAAATATTGGAAATTGAAACTTATTTCCACTATATTATTTAAGAAATGTAATTTTTATGAGAATTATTTTTTCTCATATTTTCTATGTTTGAAATCTTATAAATATTTGTTCCATTAATCCTAACATGAGATATGTGGGTATGAAAACCCTCAAGCTTTTCAATACCAACTCTCATACCAATGGTTACTCCATTGGAAAATCACCTCATTTTCCTTGACATATTTTGTTAATGTGGTGCCTTCTAGATCAATACATTACATTACTAAATGAATTTTAAAGGGAAAGAATAAAAAAAATATAAAATTAAAACTATAAAAATATAATAAGTAACTCGAATAATCTATGTACACCTTAATATATTAATATCAATGTTGAAATCTTGGTTATCAATTGTAATTTTCCTATTAGGTTTTAAAATAAAACTTGATATAGATTAAATCATAAATTGTATAAATATATTTTCAAGCCCATTATAATACATCATAATAAGTATATGATTTAACCAAAGAATATCCCCAAAGAGTTCTATAATAGGAATTATTTTATGTCCTTTTTTAGCAAGTAATTATTGAGTTAATTGAAAAATAAATGTTTTCATCACTTATTAATCCTATGTGTTTCTATGGCAGATCATGAATCCATTATTTTATATCACAAAATGGATTTCATTATAAGGAATCCAATAACTCTATAATTTATCATATAATAATGATCATTTTTCTAGACATATCCTTAGGTATTTCTCTATTATTTTCTAGTCCTAATCCCTAAAAAATTAAACCCTACTCGGATATCAACTGAGAAACCCTAGACCAGTACTCCTAGATTAAGTGAAAAGAAAACATATTCATCGCACACTACTATTGATACCATGTGATATGTCTTAATAAAAAATAATAATTTTTCCATTGTTTAAAGAATAAATATCCCAATAATTACACATACCTAAAACCCAATGGTTTTGTATCCTTAGTGATTATGTGCATAAACATATTATTACACGTTATTAATTTAATACTTCCCAAAAACATCTCTATATAAAAATTATATACAAACATATTCCTACATATAATTTTTTATTGGGGAGGGAAAAATATTAATTATTGAGTTTAAATACTCAGTAAGGTATAAAATATAAAAAACTCTAAACGTCATAGATTATGTACATGTGAGAATACACGTGTATGGGAGAATTATTTTGTTAAAATAATTATGGACCCATAATAGTTTCTTGTAAAACATGATGACAAAACATAACCCAAAATATCAAACATATGACATAGAATAATTATTAAAATACATGATACAATAATCATTAGGCTTATATTATGACATAGTAACTTGCATTAATATAGAAATGTGAAAAAACAGATAATGGAAATCAAAACATTTTAACATAGAGAAGTAAAATAATGTGAATGCATATATAAGCAAGCATTGTTAAAAAGTAATGATTACCATGAAATTTTTTTTTATCATTGATAAATAGAAATAATTGTAATTCACAAAATTGTGAACATAGCTAAAAATTAATCTTGTACACACAAAAAGTTGAAAACATAACAATAAAAAATTCTTATACACACTTAATATGTTGGGCTCCTAATATATAAAGCATTACCCAATGCAATGGAAGGAAATTTACACCCAACAAAATATATAAGTATAATCTATACACAAGTGTTCAATATGAAATCAATCACAAATCATATCCTCAAGCACCAAGGAAAGAAAATGGTTTCCATAAAATTTCAAAATAGTACCATATAAAATTCCAACAATAATTTTATTATTTGATACCAAAAATAATATAAATAAATTTTTTAATTTCATATGGTAATTTAGAATGTGACTGAAAAAATTAAATGCCATATAAGATATATATTTTAGTGATATAAAGTAAAATATAAGTGAATTCAAAATAATATATTTCATACCAAAATATATATAATATCATAAATGGAAAACAATATGAGTATCTTTTAAAAATATTTTTCAATAATTTATTATGAACAACCTTTTTTAAATATCAATACATAATAAATAAACATTAACAATCCTTGAAAATAAACAATGGTTATGTAATGAATTATGGACTGGAAAATACAAAATTGGTGAATGTGTAATTAAATTACCTTTTTATGATTTTTTGGTATATTTTGAGAAAACAAAATATTGATGATAATGTTATAAAACATATTTCTAAAGTAACATAAATTATATAAGAATATTATATATAATGATCCATGTTTATATTTTAAAAATTGATATGAAAATATTTTTAGGGTGGTGAATATAGAAATGGAAGAGAAATATCCAATAGAAATGATTTGAATTATAATTAAAAACATCATTTATTATAAATAAATAAATCCATAAAATAAGAATACTTTGATGCAGATAAGTAAATTCCCCAAAAAATAAGGGAAAAATACAAAATAATTTCATTGTAGGTTAGAATAAACCAATATTTTAGTGTCATAGTTCGATAGGAAGTATTATGACTTAAGGAAAGGATTTGATCTTAGAAAACCCATTAGATATTAAGGAATAAATAAATAAAAAGAGTTTGAAGTAGAGATCAAGAGAATAATTTTAATCCACATGATTTTTTTTAATTATAATGAAATAAATAAATCCATAATTTATTACACAATGTCTAATAAAAATAGGTATATAATTTGAAATATTTCTCAAGGAAAAGAAATTGTAACAAAAAACTCTTACCATTTATCCAGGATTTCATGAATGTGATTTCACGTCCTCTATAATGAAAACAACATTCATAATAACATAGTTTAGATCCTTATTCATGTATATTACTCTTCATTTATAATACTTCTTTGAAAAATATTTGTTATTAATAATTTAATTTCATTATTAGATATTAATATATTGATTTGTTTAATAATGTTTTGTAATTGTATTTGTAGATATTTTTTATTGATTAAAATTCCATAATTAAGACATTATTAATGATAATGGAATAATTATGTATAATTTATTTATAAATTATTTTTTTTCATTTTATGGAGGGAGTTTTTTTTTCTTGGGGAGTGGAATCCATGATGGGATTGCTTTGAGAAATTTTTTGAGCTCGAATATTTCAAAGACAACTAATATAGTCATATAATATACATCCTAGGTTGCATAGTCTCAGAAATATCATTCAAGAAGGACTCTAATCTGAGGTTTATTTTAAACTTGACTGATAATGAAATAAATAATTTATAAAATGATAATTATCATTGATGAATTTTACATATATATGTTCATTGAGTTGACATCCTAATATTTCATCATTCGAGATCTTCTCATTTTATGTGGCTCATCCAGAAGATGGATATGTGGTCTACCAAATCCTAGTGAAAATATATCCAAATTAAGATGGACTTCCTCTTTTTTATAATATGAAAAAAATTCTATCCCTAGGGACATTAAAATTTAAAATAATGGGATCAACCTGGCCTCACAGTGAATCTTTTGTGAGAATCCAAACATCAAATACATCTGGAACATGTTTTTTGAAGGTGGTTGGGCTCACTTCACTGAGTAACTAGTTAAATAGAGGTTGAGAGTTTGTTGGCTAAAGGGGGATATTCACGATATTATCTCCATATAGTTCTAGGGAAAGAGGTTCATGCACTCTTGGTTAAGCTCTAAATAATGAGGTTTCCTTGTTTTTTTGGGTGATCTGAGATATGAGGGAAAAAGTATTGATGGAAAACATAGTACTTGCTATCTTCAAAATAATCATGTGCTTTCACTGGTTCCCAAGATCTATGCTTTAATTCATTCTAGAGATTCATTGGATATCAATATAGGGCATATTCTCTTAGGATAAAACTTTGTTGGATTGGCATCCAAAGGGAGGTGGATCAAGTAGATCCCTCAAAAGAAACGTACAAATAAAAAATTGATGGGCATTAATTTATAAAACAATTAGAGGAGGAGGAATTTGCTGTAATGATATTGGGCAGTTTTCATTTGTTTTATCAATTTTTATGGATTAGGTAACTTAATCAAGAAAGATACCACATCTATTTTTAGTGGGGTTTTCTTGTGTAAGGTTTATAAATTTAATATATTAGTTGTTTTATTAGTCTCTAATCTTCATTAGGGATTCATTTGGGACAATACCAACAATTTTTGGTACCAAAAAAATTTATCAGAAAGTAAGAGTAACTCATTTTTAATCAAATGAGGTCACCCACACATAGAGGGAGGTAAACATTGTTATTGAAAACCATTCTATAAAAGGAATCATCAGTGATAGTATTTTTAATTTATAAACCATAGGAATAATACCCATTCTTTTAATCTTATTGTTAGTGGAGATTTTCTTGGTTTTCGCTACTACAAGCCACCCAAATCTACATGGTTTCCTTGATTTTGGAATAAATGGTTATTTTTTAGTGAATGAGTATTACCACTTTAACCCTCATCAACCAAGATTAAATATTTAACATGGTAATTATTTTCATACCAAAAAATTAATATTTTACAAATAAAAAAATTTCTATTTAATTATTACTATTATATAATCCATTTAACATTTCAAATGTATTCTTGATGTTGTTTCTGTACCAGATTTTTTCTATGATGGTCATCCCACTTCTCAAGGGGGTATCCATTTGGTTTGTAATATTTTAAAACTATTGATATAAGATCTGGGTATTCCTAGCATTGTTGTGCAAGGTTCTTCAGGTCATTGGAGATTTTATGTGGATTTTTATGTGAATGTATGTGTTCTGGTACCTTATATGTCCTCAATTACTCTATATGGTAGTGTTCATAATCTTTAAATAGAATCTACACAAAGGGGATTAGGGAAATACAAGGCCTCTTCCTATGTGGAGGTTGTGTGTTCAGGACTTGGTAATATTGGAAGAGAGGGTTCTCTAGAATATTAATCTATTCAAGTGAACATGTTATTTCTGAGGATTGAGTTAGAAGACATTAATCTAGGTAACCACTTTTAAGTACTAGGGAATGGAGGGCCTTCTCAAGAGGAAGACTGATTCGAGACCCCCAATGAGGAGAAGGGCTTCTATAGGGATGAGTTTGAGGAAAATTCATCTGGTTTATTCTCAGAAGACATTACACAAAAATTCTAGGATAAAGAACTTTGCGATTGAAGGAGGAGGAAGGGTCGATTAGGCAGTAAGAAAGTCCAAAAGGATAAGACCTATCTACCACTACCAATGAAGACTCAGCCTACCAAAAAATTGGAATCCAAGGTAAATGAAGGTGATTCTAAGTCACCTAGAAATTATATTCAAGTAAAGGATATGGATTTTGGGGCATCTTCCCCTAGGGGTGACATGCATGGTGCAGAAGATCATATGGGGATACTCTGACAATCCAACTAGGTTATGGAAGAAGATTTCCTCATGATCAATGTCTATGTAGAAGATGTTGTTAGAATTACAGGAAGGTCCATTCTTGTGGATACTATTCAGGAATAGAGTGATTGGATTAACAAGAAAAATCACATTTTTATAATAGGATTCAACAAAGAGATGATGAATTAAGAAGATTACATGCAAGCATGATACCAGCTGGTGATTTGTTTGATGATATTATATATAAGGATCTAGAAACATCAATAACCTCTATTAACTGGAAAACGTTTTGGGATAAAAATTATAATGCGCTCAACTTAAATATTAATAAATATATTTTTTCCTTTAGTTCTTCTTCTGGGTTAACCTTTGTTTTCTAAATTTTTATAAAAAATTGGCTTTTTATAATAAAAAAAATAAACTTCAGTCCCATTTAAAACAATCAAACTTCAATGTATATTAAAATTAGCTTTTAAATCAAAACATGTAATACATAGAATTTTTTTTCATTTAACATTTACATTTCCAATATTAACTTTTTTAATAATTTTTTCTTCTAAACATAATAACTAAATGAGAAATAATATATTAAATTAGTTTTATTATTTAAAATTAGTTATTTTATTTTATTTAGAGAAAATCCCATTACTTCTAAAAGTAATTTTTTACAACACCACTTTTACAAAAAAACATGGTAATTTACTTTAACCATGGTAACTTATATTTATGCCTAAAAATGCAAGTATACTCATTAAATGTTTTGTAACATTATGAATTTTAAATATGTATTCCATTTTATTTGATTCAATTTATAAAAGAAATAGAAATTATTTTTAATAAAAAAGAACATTTCTCAGAATAAAATTCCAGGGAAGAACATTTTTTACACATAAAAAGAATTTATTCAGATTCCATCTAGGTAAAAACAATTATATAAGTTTTATTTTATTAATATATATATATATTATAAACATATTTTACATTATTAAATAATGATTTCCTCAAGTAGAAGTTTTTTTTTATTGGTTTTCTTACTATGGGTTCTTTCATTACATGGCTTCCTCTGGTCTTCTTTTTTGTTATGCCCTTCATTATTCCCTTACCTTATTATTCTACCATTAAAACATTATCATTGGACCCTATATTTAGGTCCCTTTATATATAATATATTTACTTTCCTTCCCATAGTGGTGTTTCTAGCTTAGATCATTGTTGAATTTGTTTCTTGGTGTTATCTTTTAGTTGGATAAGTTGGTATTCCAGCCCTGAATGGGTTTTCCACATTTATGAACCCAGGAGGACTTTGTATCACTGATGGATACCCAATTTTTTTTTAGGTTCAAGGTGATTTCTCCATGGTTCCTTTCAACCTTCTAACCTTTTCTATATGACTATTTTTGTTTCGATTCCGCCTAGCTTGTTTCTCCCAGTATTATAGTTTTGGATTTCAGATTTTTGATAGGGAATTTGTAATATATAGAAAATCAATGTAGTGTTTTCCTAAGAATTCAATGGTTATTCCCCATCTACATGTTATTTTTTTCGTGTCTATGGTGCATCTTGATCGCATCGTATAGCTAATGCTGGTTAGCTACTGGGGATTAGTGGTTTGGGAGGTTCATTGGGATCCCCATAAGCATGTTCCCCTAATTGATGATGATGGGTGGCGTTGTGATCTGATGTAGTGTTGTGCTCTATGTGATATTTTTACTTTTTAATGTTCCCATTTCTAGTTATAATGATAGGAAAGGTTGATAGTCACTTTGGGCAAGACTAACCTGGTTTTAATGTATTCTTTCTGATGGTCACTAGTTTCATAGGATTTGTTTTTTGTCTTTATTTTTTGTTCATGATAGTTTATGGTTGTATTTTATTCCCACATAACCTTAATGTGGTATTTTGAAAATAAATAAACTTATTTGGCTAATAATAGTGATAAATATAGTTTATTAAGATAAAAATACTCAATATATGTTAAAATTACACTTCTTATAGAAAATACTTTTATTGAAAAATGAATTTATTGGTATTTTTTTATTGATTAAACATTTCAAATAAATTTAAATTAAATTAAACCTGTATTATTTAATAAAATTAATTATTTATAATTAAATTTTTTTTCAAGTAAAAAATATATAAAATATACATTATAACATAATTATAAAATTTATTTATAATTACAAGAATATTTAATCCAAATTTATATGTATAAATCTCCACAAAAACTATCATATAACACTTATGGGTGAGATTTATAATTGTGGATTTTTGGGGAAGTGTTTTAGCTTGAAAGGATTTCATTGTTAATTAAAAAAGTTCAAACTTCACCCATATATGATCTCTCTCAAGCTGTACATGTCGAAGTTAAAATTGTGCTTGTCCTAAGGAAAACCCTTGTGATGCTACCTCTTAGTCATTCTTGGAAAATTTAGCATCTCATGGAGGCCTTATATTACCTGATACCATTTATTTTTTCCTCTAATATAAATTTTATAATTCATTTTATTCTATTTATACATGCTAATTAAACAAATATGTCCTTAAAAATACATTTAATTCTTATAATTGATTAATTATTATTATATCTATTTAATATATAATGTTTTTTTATAAAACCATTATCTATATTGTCCCAAAAACCATATATTACAAATGACCGTATAATATGACTGTAAATATAATTTTATATTTTTTTTCATATATAAACTCTTACATACATTACTCTAATCATTCATTCTACACACTTTTCTCTTGAAATGTATATTATATTTTTAATTCATTACATATCTTCCATTGTTATAATCGGGGTGTTGATATTCATAGAATATCATCTGGATAGTTATTGTATTTTTATGGTATTTTTATTTCATTTTTTATTTCTTCAACTTGTACTTTTTGTAATTATGTTTTTTATTTGATTATTAAAATGTTTTAATTTTTATCTTAAAGTTTAATATTGTTTTCACAATAAGATATATTATAGTTTGTTTTAGTTTTGTGTTTAATGTGGATAAATCTATTCAATAACACAAGATTTATGTTATGGATAAATATCATCTAAAATAATGGTGTATTTGATTGACTTTAGTTCCTAGATATTCTATTAACACTAGATACATGATATATCAACATTTCATTCTAAGTCATTAATAGGGTTGATGTTTCCTTAATTAGTGGTAGGTGGGGTATCACCAAACTCTTCTTCTAAAATGCTTGAGTATGGGTTCGGAAAACCTATTTTATCTTAGATGATAGTGTGTGTGTGATCATTTCTATACATAGTTACCTCATCCTAATGAGGTGATATTATTTATAAACGATTGTTGTCGTGTTAATGGTAAGACAGGAAAAATAAGGATTCTCATAAGAAAAGGATATCATTTGGTGGGATGGTGCACATTCCCCAATTTGTTGTAAAATAACTATTTGTTTTTTTTGTGGGATGGTAACCTTTCTCGTAGGGATAGAAAAATAGAGTCAGTAATAGTTTCCAGGTGATAAAATATAGTTGGTGCACTATATTCTCTAGGATATTATTGTAAATGTTTTTTGTATTTCCATATAGTGGTATTATCAATATTCTCTTTCATTGGGGAGAATTTATTAAAATAATTTCACATTAATTAGGGGGATATCTTATCAAAGATTACCCCTATCTAGCATTTTTATCAGTGTATCATTGATTACAAATAATTCTTAGATTATTTTAGCCTGTTTATTTTGTTAAAGGGAATAATTTATTTGGTTATTCTATCCTTTTTCCTCTAACATATGTGTTTCGGTGCGGATGTGCGTCGGGTTTCTGTTCCGACGTTGTTTCGCCAGGACGCGTTCGCGCGTGCGCCCGTCGACCCGAGGGGATGGGCGCGCGGCTTGTGGCCCCGCAGTCCCGCTTTCCAAAGGCGGGCGGCATCCGTCCCTTATTCAGGGGAGTCTGCTCCTTGATCGAAACCGGGATGATGGGATGTCGGCTCCTCCTTCCGTGGACGTCTCCTCGGAACTCGTCGCCTAATCCGGGTCTCCCTCATAGATTTAAGAATGTTCTTGAATCTCGTTCTCGGCGCCATATCTTCATGGACACCGGTTAATTACATGGCATCCGCCCAGACGCTCCAAGGGGTCTGGTCGGGGCAGCACCCTGCGGTGAGAAGACCGGGCAGCTCTGGGTGCTGGGGGCGTGTCTTAACACTACGGCTCTGCATGTCTGCCTTCCGTCCCTAATAGGGATTCTTGAAGGCATGATGGCCTGAGGCATCCCGCGCTGGGTGCGGGGAACTGCGTTACCTGAGGTTTTCCTCAGCTTCCCATGTTTAACACGGGGTATGCCGCGAGTTTAGCGTCCAGCGGGGACGACATCGGACTGATCAACACGAGAAGTGGATCAGATGACAGAACCCCTTGCGGGGAACTTCCGACGCTGGGGCCAGCACATGGGCGGCTTCCCGGGTGAAGTGGAGTGGAATGAAATGGCATGACCCCACCGGGATGTGGCGGCCCGGGTAAGGATCAGGATGGATGATGGAGTGAAGATCTTGGACCCCGTAGAGGCTTCCTACGTACCGCGCGTTAGCTCGGATCAAAGTCAACGTAGTTCGGATATACAGTTTAACGTCATGCTGGACGATGGCAAGCCGACTCAAGAAGAGGTTGAGGCTGCCGGGCGGAGGATTGAACCGAACCACCTCGCACAGAGGGGGATGGAACGGCCGGGTGGATCACAGTTTCACGTCATGATGGACGCTGAAAGGAGAAACAGAAAAAGGAAGTGGGGAAGAACAATGGAGATACACATGTGCAGTCCCCCACAAGGGCGGATTCATAGGTGAATCAACGCGAGTGTGAACCCGGGAGGGGTCCACTGATGGACGAACTGACGTGAACACGACCGGGACGACCAGGTGGTGGGCTTGAACCTCATAGAGGCTTCCTACGTACCCTGTTTAGGAGACAGGGATCAAAGTCCACGTAGTTCGTTCTGTCAGGACTTACGCACTGAGGCAGCCCGGATTGCGGCAAAGCTCAGTTGGAGAGGGACATGGGCCGAAGGTGAGAGACCTCGATCCCTGTCATGCCCTCCACTGGCCTCAGCAGTGGGGAAGCACAATGGAGATACACACGTGCAATCTCCCACAAGGGCAGATTCACGGGTGAATCGACGCAAGTGTGAACCCGAGAGGGGTCCACTGATGGACGAACCGACGTGAATACGACCGGGACGACCAGGTGGTGGGCTTGAACCTCAGGGAGGCTTCCTACGTACCATGTTTAGGAGACAGGGATCAAATTCCACGTAGTTCATTCGGTTTGTAATACTCTACCCCCGTGGGCGAAGGCCACTCCAATCCCGACATCCCTGCAGAGACGAGCGGGTGGGGGCCACATCCAAACCGGGAGGGGGACCCTGCGTGCGAGGCACGGGATCGGGCGATGCGGACGGTTTAACGTCTTGCCAGACGAAGTATAGTTTAACATCGTGTGTTGAGGACGAAGCGGACGGTTTAACGTCTTGCCGGACGAAGTACAGTTTAACGTCGTGTGTTGAGGACGAAGATGCTTGGCAGTTTAACGTCTTGCAGCGCAGACGTGGTGCAGTTTAGCGTCATGCAGGACGATGGATGCCTGGCAGTTTAACGTCCTGCAGCGCGGACGAATGTTGCCGCCGATGGGTCTGTGTCACTTCACACGAGCCTGGAGGGCCGTACGGGAAGACAACGCACAGTTCGGGCACCCAGGATGAAGATCATCGGGCGCCACGCAGGCGGGTACCCTCAGGGGGTCAAAAGGGGCGACCCTGGCGGTTTGCGCGCAAAAGAGGAACTTGGCGCGCAATACCGCGGGGCGGCGCGCAAATGTGCGGGCTGGCGCGCAATTGGGCCAGCCCTTCACGCGCGGATGGTTGAGATTGCGCGCACCGGGCTTCGGATAGCGCGCGGGGGCAACAGCTCATTCTTTAACGAATGGACACTTTGAAAGGGGGGTGCGCGCAATCGGGCTGGATTGCGCGCACCCAGGGGCAATTGCGCGCAAGAGGATTCTTTTGCGCGCGAAGGCCTTTGGGTGAAGAGTTGTTCAAAGGAAAGGTGCCAAAGGGATTACGCGCGAAGGCGAACCCCGAGGCTTTATTGCGTCAAGGAAAGGAGGTTACCTGAAGATCGACATTGCGCGCGGAGGGGGTTGGATTGCGCGAACGAGCGACTCTTCGAATTCCGGCCACCCGGGAAACGTCGGGGGTCGCCTTATATTTATAGGCAACCCCGGGCGTGGAATCTGGTTCGCGGGCACGAAATCCTCTTCGCGGGCGCGGAATCGGGGCCCGGCGCGCAAGGGAGTCGTGCGGGCCATGGGCGCGCAAAATTGCGTGCCGGCCCGGCGCATTGCGCTTATCCCTGGAGGGTTGCGCGTCGTACTTCAACTTTGCGCGTGGGCCTCCAAAATTCCGTGCAAGGCCTCCGGGCCCTCTGAAACATGCCTCTGATTCCAAATATGACCTCGCTTTCCTCATCCGGAACTTCGTTTGAGGAGCAACAGACTTTTCTGGCTTCTACAAAATCCCCCCCTCGGAATCTGATCGGCGAGAGGTCGCAACGATCGGGTTCCGAGGGAGACGCCGGAATGCCGAAGTCCTGGGTGGCGCGGGACTATGGCGTGCAAAAAGGGCGTTGGGCGCGAAATTTGCTGTCGCGGTCGCGAAAAACGCTTTCCGCGCAGCGCAGACACCTGGCCTCGCCTATAAATAGGGGCCCTGGGTTTCTAAAGAAAAGAGGGAGGTTATTCCTAGGAAAGGAGACCTCAGACCTAATCAATGTATCATCCTCCCAACTTGTTCCGACACACGAGCGGGACAATTCCAGGGGCGTTAAGATTTTATCCGAACATAGGGAAATGAGAAAGGGTGAATCGTGTGTCCCGAATTCAGAAATCCACGACGGTCGGCCTTCCAGGAAATGCCCAAGACGGCAAGCGGACAATGGATCAATCGACCATACTACTGCAATAGACGGACCGAAGGTTATCATTCATATTGCAGGAGGCGGATCACACGTCATCGTCAATGCCGCTTTGGGGGTTCCTTCAGGCACAAGGGTGGAAATCCGGATCAACAGGGCATGCGAAGCGTGGGGCGAAGTGATGATTTGTTCGGACAGAATCTAACACTCCCAAAATTGCGCCACCGTGGGGAAAGCGTATTAGGCGGATGCACTAATCTGGCCGTGAATCACCCCAATTCTCAGACAGAACCTCTTTGACGAGGAAACTGTCACTTCCCATCATTGAAATGGGGCATCCCGAGCTGAATCGGGGATAATATCACAACCGCACCACTCTACCAGAAGCCAGTCCAGACGGCCGGCGACGAGGAGGGGCGGGACTTAGCGATCCCTGAGGCTGGACCCGAGTCGAGATTCCCGGGTGTTCCTACGTACTCCATCAGGCTGGAGATCAAGCCACACGTAGTTCTGAAAGTGCAGTTTAATGTCATGCAGGACGTAGAACCCTGATTAGGGAGATCTTAGTTTAAAGTCGTAGAGCTCGGACCATAGGGGCAGATCTTAGTTTAAAGTCTTAGAGCTCAGACCATAGGAACCTCAAAGTACACCACATCGTGGTCCTATCCCTTGGATATGCAAAGATGCACTGAGGGATAGTGTCAAGAGTGTCGAGGTTTTGCCTGGTCATAACGGGAGGTGGAAAACGTAATGTGAATCATGCGGCCATTCACTCAAGGACTGGGGGCACCGGCGTGACGATATGGGAGTACTGCCGACCATGGCGGAAAAGCAGCATCAATATCGCACTGACCGTTGATGGAATGAGGCAGCAAACGAGCATCAACCGCTCAAGCGCAGGATTCATATCGATTTGCTGCCCGAGGCCCTTGGGGGCACCAGCCCGAGTCGGTGGGAGAGCACTGAGGCATTGTGTCCAGACCGCTCACGGGGGCTCCACCCAGGGCGTAGGCGATGGGTCCGAATGAAAGGGAGCACGAAGCCTGAAAAGTGGAAGGAACCTGTCCAAGATGAACCTGACCCTCCTGGCAATAAACCAGAGTACTCTTGACACCGGTGGACCACTGCAAGGGGTCGAGGGACACGCCTTGAGGGTGACCCGAAGGCGGCGGATTCCCAAGAGAAGGGGGAATCTTTAAGAGGTGGGGGCTGGACCTGAAGTTTCAAATATTCGGGCGTTCCTACATATCCCATAAGGATGGGAATCAAGCCACACGTAGTTCTTGAAGTGCGGCGCAACACAATCGGGCACCAGCGCGGGGAGGGGTGCGGGTCTGGCCCTCGCACCCAGAAGAAGCGGCATTTGATATTTCTTGTTTGTCCTTAAAGGTGGATGGTTTTTCTTTGTGCAGCGACATGCCTGTGATTAAGAAATCCCCGGCGTCGCCACAATAATCAAGCCATGAAGGCATTGATAAATGGCGTGGTTATTAACCAGCGCCCAACGTGAGTGTCCCCTGAGGAGAACATCACGATGCAGTGCCGTTTCTCGTCGGGCGGCCAAGACGATCACAGTTTACGGTCGTGTGGTAAGACCAGAACACAGTTTAAGGTCATGTGGTTCGGACCATGGAGGAATCCGCTTATTGCGATACGGCGGACCCAGAGGAGGTGGGGACACATCCTAGCCCTACGGTCACGCACGCTTCCAGGAGAAGGATCCTGGGATAGGGTCCTGCGTATGTCCTTCACCCGAGGGGCAGAGATGCTAGCCTCCAGCTATACTGGGCCCAGAACGCGATTGTTCGGGCGACTCCTTCCTCCTTATGGGGATGAGGGTCCAGCTACACATGGCCCTTAGGGAGGACATCAGCATATATCCTTGGTGCTCAGATCGTGGGAGCCTCGAAAGACACCATTACCCCGGTTGGCCTGCCTAACGTGTAGAGATGTACTGAAGGTCAGTATGAAGAGAGTGTCGAGATTCCACTACAACGCACAAAGGCGGAGTGTGATGAGGACTGCGCAACCAATGTTTAGAGCCTGAAAGAGCCGACATGGCGATCAAGGATGTCACTGACCATATTCGCAACACAACATCCGATCACGTCAGCCTAGGATGGGGCAAGAAAACGAGCATCAACCGCTCAAGCGCAGGATTCATATCGATTTGCGGCCCAGGTCCAGCCGGTAAATCGACCCGGAGCGGTTGGAGAGCACTGAGCCATCGTACCCAAACCGCTAACGAGGATCCCTTTGAGTGAAGGCTCGAACAAGAGGAAGCGCGAGGCCCGACAAGCAACACAGGACCTGTCGGGATTGAATTTGACACTACAGGTCATAGACCGGGGTACCCCAAACATGTTAAAAGATCACCGGAAAGGGTCAGAGGACTCGCCCTGAGAGCAACCAAAAGATGGCAGATCCCCGTGATCAACCAAGAGACGGGGCTGGACCTGAAACACAAGCGTCCAGGCGGTCCTACGTATCCCATAAGGATGGGAATCAAGCCGCACGTAGTTCTTGAGAGGCAGTTTAACATCATGCAGGACGATGAGGGGTGTGAGGTAGTCCCACACACGGGGGAGGCGTACGGCGCGGCCAGTAGACCAACGTGAATGAGGACATAATCCCCCGCTCACGCCACACGCCTCGCACAAAAAGGAGGGGAACTTGGGCCAGAGGCCCAACGCGGGATAGAGATTCCCGGGAAATGGGGCTGGTCCTGAGACATGAATGTTCAGGCGGTCCTACGTATCCCATAAGGATGGGAATCAAGCCGCACGTAGTTCTTGAAGTGCAGTTTAATGTCATGCCGGACGAAAAAAGAAAAGGGGGGGGGGAGCGGAAGGCATCCCCAAACGTGGGGGGCGTGCAGCGTGGTGAGAAAACCGACGTGAATGAGGGCATAGCCCCGCGCTCACACCATACGCCGCATACCCAGAGGCACTTGGGCCATGTGGCCCAAAATGGGATGGAAATTCCCGAAGGATGGGGATGGGCCTGAAACATGAATGTTCAGGCGATCCTATGTATCCCATAAGGATGGGAATCAAGCCGCACGTAGTTCTTGAGGTGCAGTTTAGCGTCATGCAGGACGAAGATGCTTGGCAGTTTAACGTCTTGCAGCGCGGACGTGGTACAGTTTAACGTCATGTTGGACGAATGCTGAACAGTTTAACGTCTTGTAGCTTGGACGATGTGCACTTAGGCAAAGTACTGCTTGAGGAACCTAGCGTTGGTGGGAGGAGTGACACGCTCACCATCCATAGTCTCTAGGGAGTACGCGCCATTGGGATAGACCTTGTGGATGACAAAAGGTCCCTCCCACTTGGGCTCCAACTTGGGTGGCTTCCTGCCGGGGATCATTGGTGCTCTTAGGGCTAGTACTAGGTCACCCTGCAGGAAGGAGCGGAGCCGAACCTTCTTACTGAAAGCTCGAGCCATTCTGCTATGATGCCTCTCTAAGTTGTGCAAGGCGCGAAGTCTATTCTCATCCAGTGCTTCCAACTCGACTAGACGGGCTTCAGTAGCTCTGTCCGGCGCTTGCTGGTCCTAGACCGCAGTGCGCAAGGATGGTAACTGGATCTCGATGGGCAGGACGGCCTCAGCTCCATACAACAGGGAATAAGGGGTCATCTGGGTGGAATTGTGAGTCGTCGTCCGATAAGCCCAGAGGGCGTTGGGGAGCTTGTCCGGCCAACTCTTCTTGTTCTGAATAACCATATTTTGCAGAATGTTAGAGAGTGTTTTGTTAAACGCCTCAATCTGTCCATTTTCCTGTGCATGATAGCGAGATGTATGGTTCGAGCGAATGTTGTACTTGGCGTACAACTTCTTCAACTCGGCTTCTCGGAAATTGGCTCCGTTATCCGTGAGGATAGCGTGAGGCACTCCAAATCGATAAATGATGTTGGAGGTCATGAAGTCCGTGATAGAACAGGATTTGACCTCTCTGGGAGGAATCGCCTCTGCCCATTTGGAGAAGAAGTCTGTGGCGGTCAGGATGAACCGGCACTGGCGAGCTATCGCCGGCAGGTAAGGTCCCACAATGTCCAGCCCCCAGACTGCAAAGGGCCAAGAATACCTGGTGGTATGGAAAGTCTCCGGCGGCCGATGCACAAAGCTCGCGTGAACCTGGCACGCATGGCACTTCTTGGCGTACTCGATGCAGTCATGGATCATGGAGGGCCAGAAGTATCCCAACCTCCGAATCTGGTGGGATAGCTTCGGCCCAGTCTGGTGGGCACCGCATGAACCAGCATGAACCTCTTTCATGACTCGTGGGATCTCAACTCCCTGAAGGCAGCGGAAGAGAACACCATCAAATCCGCGTTTATAGAGGATCTGCTCCAGGCCGGGACTGCTCTGGAGGACAAACTGCGATGCGCGGCGTCGAACTCGCTCGCGCTCGGCCCGATCCGACGGGAGAATGCCATGTTGGAGGTACTCAACCAAAGGCGCCCTCCAATCAGGGGATGATTCGACTGCCATATCTGGGGTACTCGGGTCTCCGGGCACAGGGGAAACCGCGGTGAGATTACTTACCGACGGGCCGCGATCTCCCTCCGGGGTAACGGGAGCGATGAGCCTGCGGTGCGTCACGCGGATGATCAGGTTGTCCTGTTCAGGCTCTGCGAGTGACGCAGCAAGGCTGGCCAAAGCATCTGCTCGACCGTTCTGCGACCAGGGAATATGGACAATTTCTGGCCGAGAAGGGAACTGGGCCATCAGAAGGAGGGTGCACTCCAGCAATGGCACAAGTTTCGGCTTCCTGACAACATAGTCGCCATTGATCTACTTAACGACCAGCTCGGAGTCCCCTTTCACACACAGATGGGGCACGTTGATCTCGAGAGCTAACTCGAGGCCGGTGATGAGGGCATGGTATTCCGCCTCATTGTTGGTATAGCCCTCTGACAACAGGAAAGAGTATGGCAGCACGGCTTGCTCCGGGGTAATGAAGACGATACCCAAACCCACTTTGTCGAGCTTAGGATTATCGAGTCTTCTACCGGTGGGGCTCCGAGAGGCACCTTCAAAGTGCATCTGCCAGCATGGATCGGCACGATCGACCGAGAGAATGGCCTCATCAGGAAAGCCTAGATCCAACGGCTGATCCGCGGAGGTCGGGTGAGCAGCCAGAATGTCTGCCAATGCTTTCCCTTTGATGGCCTTCTGAGACGCATACCTGATGTCGAACTGCTGGAGAATCACAGCCCACCGCGCTAGACGGCCAGTCAACATAGGCTGGCTCAGGATATATTTCAATGGGTCTACCCGAGAAACCAACTGTACCTCATGGTGCTGCAAGTAGTGCTGTAATTTCTGTACGGCAAATACGAGCGCAAGGCAGCTCTTCTCGATGGGGGAATACCTAATTTCCGCATCGAGGAGCATGCGACTGAGGTAATAGAGGCTATTCTCTGTTCCCTCGTTGTTCTTCTGGGCGAGAAGGGCACCAAGGGACCGTTCCAGGGCGGTCACATAAAGGACCAGCGACTTCCCGGATACAGGCGGCATCAGAACCGGAGGTTGAAGCAAGTACTGCTTGATTTCCTCAAAAGCGTTCTGACACTCCTTATCCCATACATAGGTGGCACCTTTCTTCATGAGCCGAGAAAAGGGCTTACACTTACTGGCTAGATTCGCGATGAATCGGCGTATATAGGCTAAGTGGCCTTGGAACCCTTGCGGTTCCCGGATGTTACCTGGGGGAGGCATCTGGCTAATCGCCCTGATCTTCTCTGGGTCGATCTCAATACCCCGGTATCTTACCACAAATCCAAGTAACTTTCTGGAGGTGACCCCTAAGTCACACTTCAACGGGTTCATCTTCAGGCAGCGAGACCGGAGGAAGCCGAACACTTTCTCAAGATCTTTGAGATGGTCCTGACGCTGGCGCGATTTGACCACCAAGTCGTCAACGTAGCATTCCACCAGTGTGCCGAGGATTGGCTTGAATATGCGGTGCATCGCCCGTTGATAGGTGGCACCTGCATTCTTCAGGCCGAAGGGCATGACCTGGTAACAATAGATACCTTGGGGGGCCCTGAAGGCAGTGAACTCCTCATCCTCAGGGGCCATCCGGATTTGGTTGTATCCGAAGTATCCATCCATGAAGGAGAGGTCTTGGAACCCTGCCATGGCGTCAATCAACAGATCTTTCACCGGAAGGGGAAAATCATCCTTCGGACAGTGGCGGTTGAGATCACGGAAGTCGATACAGACTCTGATCTGCCCGTTCTTCTTCCTGACCGGGACAATGTTGGCCAGCCATCTGGGGTACTGAACTTCCCTCACGAAGTTGGCTTTGATAAGCTTATCAACTTCGGCCTCAACCATGGCACCGTGGAATGGGTGCATCTTCCTGGGAGGCTTCTTGAACCCGCGATGGTTCGCCGGGAGACCAAGGCGGTGGACGGCTACCTGAGGATCTAGCCCCGGCATCTCGTCGTAGCCCCAAGAGAACATGTCACGGTGCTGTCTGAGGAAGTCCACGTACTGCTGCCGCTCCTCAGAGGGCATGGCAGCACTAACCAATGTGGGTCTTGGATCTGCTTCGGTTCCAAGGTTCACCTGTACTAACTCATCGACCGTGGCGGAGACACCCTCCTCAAAGGCTGGGGGTGCATCTTCCACGTCCTCTCCACTCGGGGAGGGATTGTCCACGGGAGAGACTGCGCTGGAAACTGCATTGGGGCTACCAGATCCTGCTGGGCCGCTGGAGCTGGCATGGGCGGTCGCGGTCATCTCATCAGGAGACTCACAGGCCGTCGAGACCATGGATACGTCCAAACGATGGATCGGGAGGACGTAAGCATCATCCAAGCTTGCCCAGGGATCACTTGCAACAGCGACAGGCTCAACCTCACCTTCCAGGATCTGCTTATCCTTGCTCTTGTAATAGTTAGTGTCCAGATAGCGGGCTTCACATGAGGCAAAAGGAGAGGCATCTCCCTGAAGCACGCCTACTCGACCATTAAGGGAGTATTTAAGGCATTGGTGGTATGACGAGGGAACCGCCGCATGAAGGTGGAGCCATGGCCTGCCCATCAATGCGTTATACGCAGTGTCCTGAGAGACCACCATGAATTCGGTGTTGGCAACCAAGTCACCGAACTGGGTCTTCAAGCGTATATTGCCGACCGGAGTTTGCTCGGTGCGGTCGTACCCCTGGATCCTGAGGTGGAGGGAATCAAGTCATCCTCAAACAACCCCAATCTCCGTAGCGTCCGAGTGGGAATCAGGTTAATCCCGGACCCCGTGTCGACAAGACAGCGCCAGACTTCAAGGCCATTGAACTGGCCAGTAACATACAGCGGATGAATGTGCCCCTATATAGGAGGGTCTTCATCCTTACCAGAGAACGAGATAACTACCTGACATTCGGCGTCCTAGATCGTTTCGGCGTGAGAGGCCTCTGCAGCCGCAACCTCTGTCTCAAACTGGAGGGGGCTCTTCAGGGCTTCAGCGAGCGCCTCGCGCATCTCAGGTGACATGCGCAGAGCCTCAAGGATGGAGAGCCTCGCTGGGATGTCAGCCAAGTGCTTCAGGACATCATACTTTTTGGCCAAGCGCGAGCCCCTGTTTGCAGGAGGTTTCTCTGCGGTTGGAGGCATGACGGGCCTTGCCGGTTGGACCGGAAGCCGACTGGTGCTTGGCGCATCTCGCTGTTCATTGGTTGAAGCCCGGGAAGTAGTCACTGTACTGGGGTCAGGAGGCCGGGATGGACTCGTGGCAGGACGGAGCTGGTCGCGGCGCGGCTGAGGCGGTTCTGCCTGGTCCCACACCACAAACATTGGCGGAGGTGAATCCGTCATCCCCGGATGGGGGGGCTGCGCACGCTGAGCTCGGTTTTGAGCCTGCTGCCTAGTCTCAGTGGCGTGCACGACCTGGCTGGAGGTACCAACTATCGTGCCCCAGTGACTCCAGTTGTTGCGGTTCCTCCGACAGTGGCGACGACCGGGGACACTAGGGAGGTCCACCTGGTGTTCTTCAACGTCGGGAACCGAAAAGGGATTTACCAGCTCGACGGTATTAACCGAAGCGTACCCAACACTGTCATCAGACGAATCATTCATCACCGGGCGGATCCGAGGAGGGACCCCCATCTCCGGGGGCATGAAATCGCCGAGAGTGCGGGATAGTGGCGGAACTGGCGGGGCGCGCTCTTCCTTCTTGCGCTGCCGCTGTTTGCTCTTCTCGGAGGAGGCATGCTGGGACGACGATGCCGAAGCAGCACCCGCAGATTCTGGGGGCTCAGGCTGATTCAAGCGCGCACGGATGATTCCATGGGCGCGAATGATCATCTTGCGGGCCATCCAGTTATTATACTTCTGGGATCCGCGGTCGGAGACCAGCTGCCATTCGTCCTCATTGCCACTATCGTCATCTGATCCCACGAACACGCCCGCCACTTGTGCTGGAGCTGGGCCCAACCTGATTACATTGTTGTTAATCTGGTCTTGGAGCCAGTCCTTAAACACGTAGCACCGCCGGATGGTGTGCCCTAGGGCCCGATGGTAAGGGCAGTAGCGGGGGTTATCCGTGAGATGTGCCTCCTCTGGCCTCCAACACTCAGGCAGTCGCACAATCCTCTGCTCTAGGGCGCTCCAGAAATAACCAGGGACCTGATCCTCGTGAAATGAGTAAGTCAGGTATCGCGGGCCCCTGGGAGCGTGGTCTTGACGAGGGGCTGGAGGGGCCTACCGAGGAGGTGGACCCTGATTATCTCGCCTGGGTTGTGGCGGTACATTACGCGGAGGGGCCGGCCGGTTCTGGGGCTGCTGCTGCTGGGCCGGGAACTGAGCCCGTGGAGGCGGATTCCTGTGAGGCTGTGGAGCTGGCCTCACCGGCAGCAACTCCAACTGCCTGGGGGCCTCTATCTGGGCAACAGTAGCGGGCTCAGCCCTGCTGACTCTCCTTGCAGGAATCATAGGAGGCAGCGGGTGTGCCTGACTGGCCTGTTGCAGGGCTTCCTCAAGACGTTGAGCTTTGTCTGAGAAGTCCCTGAACCCTCCGGGGTAATTCTGAGTGATCAAGGAAGGGACCAGCTCGGTCTTGACATTCCCGACGCACATTGTCAGCAACTGCTCCTGAGTCAATGGCATGTCAAGGGAATACGTGAGACCCTTCCATCGGGCGACGAAATCTCTGACTCGCTCATCAGGCCTCTGCTTGCACTGGAAGAGGTCTGCGATACTCGTCTTCCAGGTCGTGGAACTGAACTAGTAGAGGAACTGTCTACGAAGGTCCTCCCAGCTAGTTATCGACCCGACGGGGAGCTGGCTGTACCAGACAAACGCTGGCCCTTCCAGTGTTTGGACAAAGCAGCGAAGCTTAGCGGCCTCCTGCTGCGCCGGAGTTCCCAACATAGGCCCTCACCTCGAGTTGAAATGGTCCAAATGCTGTGGCGGATCTCCAGTCCCGTTGAAGGGGGCGAAATTGGGGTTCCCGAATTCCGGAGGTGCCGGCATGTCATCCACCCATGCTGGGTATGGCTTGCCGTCCAGTGGGATCGCCACTTGTCGAGTCTCCAAGGCTTCCAAGCGGGCGATGAGTGCCACCATCGGATCGTCCGGACATCGGTTCCAGTCCTGGCGAGGATCTCTAACCACGAGCGCATTGCATGGCCCTTTAATCGGGTCATCGACCGGGTCGTCGAACTCGGCAGCTCGTGGGATGGCGGGCGGAGCGGCCCTTGGGGCAGCGGGAGGAATCCGAGCGGGGTCTCTCAGGTAGTCACGCCTCTCGGGAGGGTGTGGTGAAACATACCGCGCCCTCTTGCCATAGGCAATGGCCTCTCCTCTGTCGGCAAACACGGCGTAATCACGGTTGCCCGGGAGAGTCACGTCGATGAGCGGTTTTTCCTGTCCCTGCTGTCCTGGCCTAGGATTACCATAGTCAGGCCGCCGCTCTGCAGCGCGCTCGGCAAGGAGCTGGTCAACTAGCTTCTTCTGCTTGGCGAGCTGTTGACATAGTGTGGCCTTTTCGGGATCCTCCTCTTCCCTCTGCATGGAGGCAGATGGGTCGGCGGGCTTTATAGCCTCGCCGTGCTCTTTACCTTTGCTGACGTTTCGGCTCAACGTCAGTGCTTCAGTGGGTGCGGGGAGACCCAGGAGGCTCCTCTGGTGACGAGTAACCCTCACTGACGGATCCAACGACGGCTTGTCTTCGGGGGGAGAGCCCCCGTTGATAAGTTCCAAGTCGTTCCCCTCTCCCGACAGGTCATTCATATTGACCGTTTCCGTCCCTGGGGATGTAACCCCAGGGCCACCCAGCGAATCGGGCTGTCGGCGAATCGCACTGAAGCATAGGGCAGCGTACTGCCCCCATCCACGGATATACACGTGGGGAGTGGCTTCCTCGATAACCTTGCGGAGTACTTGAAAAAACTCAACGCATCGTTGTTGGAGGGCCCTGTGGTGCCTAAATGACCCGGGGTGCCGAACCGCGGGGAGCGTGGCCAGGTCAATCTGACGGCACTGCTCACCAATATCCTCCAGGTGCGCTTGACTCCCGGGATATGGAATTTTTAGGCGGTGAAGACGGGAGTGAGTCTCCCGGAGAGTTCGTCGAAAGCATTCGAACTCATCCGGGGTGAGCGATTCAGGTGCATCAAAGTCCGGTCCTGCGACTAGCCAAAACTTCTCAGGGAAGTGGCCCTCTGCAAGGACGGTCCAGAAGCTCCACGACTCAAACTCGGGACCCAGGTCTCCTTGGTCCCCTTCAGCGACTGGGAATGGACGGGGAACCGGCAGTGGTGCCGAGGCAGGCCGCTGGGCTGGCGGGCTGGCCGGCGGTGAATAAGGCGAGCAGGCCGATTGGCCTCCACATCCCGGGCCGCCCTCTGAGGGTTGCGGTGCCCCAGCTACCACATCACGATAGGACGGGCCGGCGAGCGAACATCCTGTTGTAGCGTCGGTGCTCGCCGAGGGTGCACTGGATCGTGGCTCGACTGTCGGTCCCCAGAAAAGGTCTCCGGCTTCTCCGATCGAGGCAGAAGGTGCTTCCGGAGGGGCCGGGTACCAACCAAAAGCTTGATCCTTGGGGGTCTACCAGGCCCTCGCTACTCCGGATGTACCTTCGGAGAGAAGCGGGGATCATATCGATCTCGCTCTCGGGAAGTACGAGGATGACGTGCCGCATTCCTACCCCTGCCCCTGACTGGCGGGATCAGGGGGAGGGCTCTGTCGCCGAATCATAATCTGCCTCTGTATCAGAGAAACGAACCAGTCGGATCTCTGTCCGGAATTCCGTAACATTCCTCCCTCTACGTCAACGCCTCGCCTTCCTGCCCCTGGGTGGTTCTTCGGGGCATGGCTGATCTCTGTCCTGGCGTCCTCTGGCCGCACCGGTGCTGGGGCCAAGAGGACTAGAAACCAAGGTGCGAGGAGCACCGGGACAGATATCAAAGGGGACGCGGGGAGAGATGCTTCCGGGCAAGCCTCCGGGCCGGGATCGGAAGGTGGGATCACCCATGCCTCTTGGATCGGCCACACGGAGTAGACCCTGTTGATGAATAGCGCTACCGCGAGGTGGTCCGCGGTGGCTATTGCATGTACCAGCAACCGGGAGAGTCAACCCAACCTGCCTTTGGGGCGGTCGGGGCCTCGATCCAGGTCGGGCATAGAAGTGCCCCTGCTCAGGATGCGCAGGGGCCTGGTGACTGGAGCCAGCGGTGGCTTGGACCAACGCGGCCGCTGTTGCTAGGGCCCCAAGGTGGGCATCCTCTTCCGCTCGCGCCCGAAGTTGGCGTCGGGACAAACGAGTCGGGATTCGCGGTGTAGGCATGTGGAGCGCCCGCTCTTCGACTTGAGAAGCCTGGCGGCGGCGCCGACGTGACCTGGCGGGAGCCCTTATCGTGGATCCTTGGAGCGGATCTCGGATAGGGTGGTCCCGGAAATCCCCCACCTCATCCGCATAGGGGAGGGAGTTGTCGGAGCGCTCCAGGGATAAACTCCCGAAGCGGTTGGACGTCGAGGTAGGCAGCGATGCCTCCCTGCGCGGCCCTCGGGGGCGGCGGTGGTGGCGAGGTGCAGCTTCCTCGAGGCCTAGGCGATCCAGGTCCCTGGTGGGGATGACTCCCTCTTCCTCATATCTCCGCACCAAGTTGTCGATCACCCTTCTCTGGATGACCTCCGAGGGGGAGAGAGGGCGTGGTTGTCCCGCAGCTGTGGCTGCTGGGACGGCTGTGGAACGGGCGGGACCGCGCGGAGTAGTCGCGTCGGTATTTCCCCTACCCCTGCGCCAGTGGGCGGGCGGTGATGGGGCACTGGATCGGACGACCTGATTCATGAAGATAGGGAGAAGAACCCATTAATACTGACAGGAAAAGGAATCGACTACTAATCATTAGTGCCACAACTTCTTCCGTGGGGGGAACCCAGGCCATCGACGTCGTGAGACGGAGTGCCCGATTTCCCCTCCAAGCCCCTGGCGGGTTCCGTGCCCCGGCGCTGAATGCTCGGCCGGGCAACATGCCAATCTTCCAACACCTCTGAAAGCTATCGGTCTTCGTATTGAGGAGAAGAGATTCACGTCGGGTTCACCATTTTTCTGTTTCGGTGCGGATGTGCGTCGGGTTTCTGTTCCGACGCTGTTCCGCCAGGACGCGTTCGCGCGTGCGCCCGTCGACCCGAGGGGATGGGCGCGCGGCTTGTGGCCCCGCAGTCCCGCTTTCCAAAGGCGGGCGGCATTTGTCCCTTATTCAGGGGAGTCTGCTCCTTGATCGAGACCAGGATGATGGGATGTCGGCTCCTCCTTCCGTGGACGTCTCCTCGGAACTCGTCGCCTAATCCGGGTCTCCCTCATAGATTTAAGAATGTTCGTGAATCTCGTTCCCGACGCCATATCTTCATGGACAACGGTTAATTACGCTGCTTCCGCCCAGACGCTCCAAGGGGTCTGGTCGGGGCAGCAACCTGCGGTGTGGAGACCGAGCAGCTCTGGGTGCTGGGGGTGTGTCTTAACACTACGGCTCTGCATGTCTGCCTTCCGTCCCTAATAAGGCTTCTCGAAGGCATGATGGCCTGAGGCATCCCACGCTGGGTGCGGGGAACTACGTTACCTGAGGTTTTCCTCAGCTTCCCATGTTTAACACGGGGTATGCCACGAGTTTAGCGTCCAGCGGGGACGACATCGGACTGATCAACACGAGAAGTGGATCAGATGACAGAACCCCTTGCGGGGAACTTCCAACGCTGGGGCCAGCACATGGGCGGCTTCCCGGGTGAAGTGGAGTGGAATGAAATGGCATGACCCCACCGGGATGTGGCGGCCCGGGTAAGGATCCGGATGGATGATGGAGTGAAGAGCTTGGACCCCGTAGAGGCTTCCTACGTACCGCGCGTTAGCGCGGATCAAAGTCAACGTAGTTCGGATATACAGTTTAACGTCATGCTGGACGATGGCAAGCCGACTCACGAAGAGGTCGAGGCTGCCAGGCGGAGGATTGAACCGAACCACCTCACACAGAGGGGGATGGAACGGCCGGGTGGATCACAGTTTCACGTCATGCTGGACGCTGAAAGGAGAAACAGAAAAAGGCAGCGGGGAAGCACAATGGAGATACACATGTGCAGTCCCACACAAGGGCAGATTCATAGGTGAATCAACGTGAGTGTGAACCCGGGAGGGGTCCACTGATGGACGAACCGACGTGAACACGACCGGGAAGACCAGGTGGAGGGATTGAACCTCAGAGAGGCTTCCTACGTACCCTGTTTAGGAGACAGGGATCAAAGTCCACATAGTTCGTTCTGTCCGGACTTACGCACTGAGGCAGCCCGGATTGCGGCAAAGCTCAGTTGGAGAGGGACTTGGGCCGAAGGTGAGAGACATCGATCCCTGTCACGCCCTCCACTGGCCTCGGCAGTGGGGAAGCACAATGGAGATACACACGTGCAGTCTCCCACAAGGGCGGATTCACGGGTGAATCGACGCAAGTGTGAACCCGGGAGGGGACCACTGATGGAAGAACCGACGTGAATACGACCGGGATGACCAGGTGGTGGGCTTGAACCTCCGGGAGGCTTCCTACGTACCCTGTTTAGGAGACAGGGATCAAAGTCCACGTAGTTCATTCGGTTTGTAATACTCTACCCCCGTGGGCGAAGGCCACTCCAATCCCGACATCCCTGCAGAGACGAGCGGGTGGGGGCCACATCCAAACCGGGAGGGGGACCCTGCGTGCGAGGCACGGGATCGGGTGATGCGGACGGTTTAACGTCTTGCCGGACGAAGTACAGTTTAACGTCGTGTGTTGAGGACGAAGCGGACGGTTTAACATCTTGCCGGACGAAGTACAGTTTAACGTCGTGTGTTGAGGACGAAGATGCTTGGCAGTTTAACGTCTTGCAGCACGGACGTGGTGCAGTTTAGCGTCATGCAGGACGATGGATGCCTGGTAGTTTAACGTCCTGCAGCGCGGATGAATGTTGCCGCTGATTGGTCCGTGTCACTTCGCGCGAGCCTGGAGGGCCGCACGGGAAGACAACGCACGGTGCAAGCACCCAGGATGAAGATCATCGGGTGCCACGCAGGCGGGTACCCTCAAGGGGTCAAAAGGGGCGACCCTGGCGGTTTGCGCGCAAAAGAGGAACTTGGCGCGCAATACCGCGGGTCGGCGCGCAAATGTGCGGGCTGACACGCAATTGGGCCAGCCCTTCGCGCGCGGATGGTTGAGATTGCGGGCACCGGGATTCGGATAGCGCACGGGGGCAACGGCTCATTCTTTAACGAATGGCCACTTTGAAAGGGGGTGCGCGCAATTGGGCTGGATTGCGCGCACCCGGGGGCAATTGCGCGCAAGAGGCTTCTTTTGCGCGCGAAGGCCTTTGGGTGAAGAGTTGTTCAAAGGAAAGGAGCCAAAGGGATTGTGCGCGAAGGCGAACCCTGAGGCTTTATTGCGCGAAGGAAAGGAGGTTACCTGAAGATCGGCATTGCGCGCGGAGGGGGTTGGATTGCGTGAACGAGCGACTCTTCGAATTCCGGCCACCCGGGAAACGTCGGGGGTCGCCTTATATTTATAGGCAACCCCGGGCGCGAAATCTGGTTCGTGGGCACGGAATCCTCTTCGCGGGCGCAAAATCGGGGCCCGGCGCGCAAGGGAGTCGCGCGGGCCATGGGTGCGCAAAATTGCGCGCCGGCCCGGCGCATTGCGCGCTTCCCGGGAGGGTTGCGCGCCGTACTTCAACTTTGCGCGCGGGCCTCCAAAATTCCGCGCAAGGCCTCCGGGCCCTCTGAAACATGCCTCTGATTCCAAATATGACCTCGCTTTCCTCATCCAGAACTTCGTTTGAGGAGAAACGGACTTTTCCGGCGTCTACAATATGAATATAAAAAAATGACCATATTTTCCACAAAGGTTAAAATGAAATACTTTGGAACCTAAATATGATGTATAGAATAAATTTTCTTCTCCCTACATTCAATGTTGTCTTTCTTAAACCTTGATTTATTAAGGGAAACACCCATTGTTTCAAATTTTCATTAAATCCTAATCTATGGTGGTGGTGCTTGAAATTTTGTTTCCTTGTTTAATATAATAAAAACATTTATGTATTATTTTATAGTCTTGAACTCATATATCCCACTAAGATACTTCTTGGAAATAAGAATAGTTCATTTCCCATAATATTTGTTCTCCACATAGATCCCCAACATTTTTTCCTAATGAATATTTATTTAAATAGATGATATCAGATCGTTCTATCTTAAAATGAAATATATGACCCACTCATTCTCCAACTATTTATTATTGTATAGGTTAATGATATTCATTTTCTTTATTATTGAGAAAAAATTGAATAGGAAATAATGATATTAATATTGCACTCTTATAATGGTCTTGGTTGCATGATTGTTATATAAATATGGTGTTAAACCTTCAAAGTTATGCATAAAAAATCTAATCCAGAAATCATTCTTCTATTTCTGGGTCCCTAAAATTAGGCCACACTAAAAATAAAAATGTGTGAGATACTAGTCAAGATCACCTATTCCACCAAATGTTCGGATTTCGGGGTTTTGAATGTTGTTAGAGGTTGTGTATAATAAACCCACTTAGTATATGGATTTACATCCATTAATACTACTTTACACTAGCCTTTATGTCAATCTATCTCTAAATATGTACAATATATAAAATAATAGGAAACCACCACCTGCGTTAGAATCAATTTACATTTATTATTTTGAAGTTTATATCTACCTAGTGGAGGGAACTCTTGATAATCAATCAGTTCCACAGTCAAATGGGACAATTTATTATATCATGTTGTTTGGGTTACTCATTCAACTTATATGGGTCAAGAAACCTCTTCTCATTAAAGAGGTTATCCTGAAGGATTCGTAACTCTTAAACCTCAGCACCATATTATTGGTAATGATTCCTATAGGAAAATTATTATTATTAATCATGGTCTCTTTTGTTCTAGACTTTCACTAATCAATAAAATCTTCTAATTAGATAGATTCTCGATTTTTAGGTGGTGGGTGAGTAGTGGATTACATAGACCCTACATATTCTTCTATAGTATCATGATTTAAATAATCATTTGGGCAATAACCGATAAAATATACTGATTATTTTCTAGAAAAGGAATTATATAAATCCATAGAGGAGTTGTAACCATAATTTGAGTATGTAATTTTCTAGAGGATGATACTAAACAAGACAAGAGAAATAAAATTTTATTAGCCCCCTGGGGTGGGGTTTTCTCTAGAATGTTGTAGTCACTAGGGATAATAATGATGAAATATAAAGAATTCATCAAGTAGTGGTCTATAATTATACTTGATCCAATAATTGTATACATTGGAAAGCCTCCTGGGTGCTGTAAATTACAGATATGTATACATTTTTTGGAATTACACTAGTAGGATACCCCAAGAGGGGTCTCCTTTTGGAGGTCTGAGTCTGGTTCACTAGCATATCAATTGGTCCCTTTATAGATTCCATTAGAATCCAAATCACACATTGTATCCTTGATCAATAGGATCCTCCCATGTAATCCCTTGGGTTGTTAGTCTGTTGTATTATATTTCCTCATATTCCTCCCTATAATAATGCAGCAGTGTTTTGGTAGTACACCACATACAATGGGTTTAGTTGAATGACATGATAGAGGACAAATGGGGACTGATGGCAATGGATGGAGGGATAACCTAGTAAATGATTAACCCATACCTGAAATGTGTTTAACATAAATTCAATTATTTCAGTGAAAATTGAAGTGACATAGACCATTGATGATGGAAGATGCATCCATTATTATGGAGCACTACTACAAAACTATCCTTTAACAATTCTATAATATAAAAATGCTAGAAAATGGGATGAGAAACTCTATCATTATCAGCTCTTAATGAAATCACTGATAAATGATACACTTTATCAATGCCTTTTGTTTAGCACAGTTAAAAGGTCTTCTATATAATGTTTTTTATTTTAGCACAGATAAATATCAAGATATATCAGTGATTTTTTAGTGATGATATACATCATTTTAATCATCACTTATCAATTTAACAATTATAAAAGGGATATTGGTTAGTGATTTTCTAAAAAAATTGTTAAAAATATCACCAATCTATTTTAGAAAACCCTAACCCCACTCATTCATCACGATTCTAAAGCTCTCGCAGAACACCTCTACTGTCGGTGTGACTCTACTATGATCCATCAGATGAATAATGAATAAAATCCAAGGTATTTTATTTTCTACATTTCATATATCATTATTTGATCTTTCTGAGTTCCAAATTTTGAATTTTTGTTATGTTATGAATGGTACATCTCATATCCTCACTATTATTGGTGAGACTCTTCTAAAAGACCATCCAATTTACTTTATTGAGATATAGTCCTTAATAATAAGGTATATTGAGATGAATTACAATACATATTCATTTAAATTGTGTAAAAAATATGATGGAGCCCCATGTAGGTTCACCATGGCCATGACTGACTAAAATAAGATTTTTTATTTGTCGCTTAACGGCCTTAAAGAAGACCCATTTTGTTTGAATTATATAATTTCTTTATAGAGGTATATCTATAATTTTTTTATTGTATCCACTTTTATTAATTTCATTTTTACTTTATAGAGGCCCCTCGTTTAAATAAGTAATTAAATTTTGTATAAACTATTGGATTTGTAAAGAATCTGTTTCCATGTATTATGTAAACCACATATTTATAATATTTGATCAAGGATGACCCCTTAGAAAATGTTCCTTTACGTGGTATAAAAAAATCACTCTAGTATATTATAAATAGAATTATACAATGAATTATAAATTATAGATGAGTACTTTATCTTCTAGGATCTCCCACCTTAGATGATATTAATTCTTATGTGTTGATGGATCTAAAGACGTTTTAGACATTTTATTTACATTGTTAAAACCCCTATAAGATTTTTTATTTAGACCTCCTCTGAAGAAACGTTACTTGGATGGCTTGTATATAGTTCCCAAGAACCAACTAACATTTTACAATTGATTACAAGAATATTAAAAAATATTTTTTAACATTATAAGTGTTATTGTTTGTAACATTAATTTTATAATGTCTCCATAATATCCATCACATCAAAACATTATATGAGTAACCCAATATAATGTGATCCATGAAATGTAATGGAAATATTCAAAAACATATATCCACTGAGTTAGGTTTCATTTTTATGATTGGAAAAAATGATGTTTAACAATTAGGAGTTGGATGCTTATAGGTACAGGACAATTATTCTCATGAATTTTAAACCTTGTTATCCTCAAGAAGGGGGTTATGAGAACTAACACTGAAATAAGAATTCCCCTTATTATATGGGTCATTAGGGTTTTCTAACTATATATTTTTGTGTATTTAAAAATATATACAATATTATTAAGGACATATGTTATAATCATAAGAAATTGAAAATTTTATATCAAAAGTGGGAAAATATTTTCATGGTGTATTAAGATAAATTGGGTTTCTTATAAGTTATAAGCCACTAATTGAATAATTTGAGAAGTAATTTTTTTCTTTAATATTATAGAAGATGACATCTCTAACATTTTTTTAAATTGAACTGTCTTATTAAATCCCTAACCCCATAGTTCATTGATGATATCATATCATAAATTCCAATAAAGATAAATCAATAGTAGTGGTTAAAAAAATGTATGAAATATTTATTATGAGATATAAGTATAAAGGTATTTCCCTAAATAGTATTCCTTCATATGATCTGGTAATCATTGTGATATTATCTTATTTCTCTATGGGTTTCTTAACCTATTTCTAGATTTCAATCATAATCTATAGGCAATTTCTACTAATTGAATAGAGATTTTTTTCAATATGGTCACACAATAAATTGATCCCCAATATTAGAAAAATTAATTTTAAATTTAATAATAACAACAAAAATAAATATTATTCTTAATTTTGATAGAAAACCCATATACCATATTTAAGAAAAAAATAACATTGATAGAATGAAATAAAACCACAAATCTAGACTTTAAAAAATAATTATTAGGATGTTTATAGAGTTTGATGACTTGGATAAATTTATTTTTTGGTTTAGTAGTCTCATATTTTCTCCTCATACTTGGTTTAAATTTATTTTTTTCTTCTGATTCAATTGCTTTTGCCCATGATTTTCCTTTCAGTTGTGTTGGAGATTGATTCTAAACATGATTTTATGATGATTTTGTTATTCGAAATATGATGCATGGAAAGGTCACTGAAGTTTATAGTGGGTCTTTCCCTATTCTATTTCACCTCAGTTTCTCCCAATCTTTTATGTAAATCGAGGTTTTATAGAGGTAGTTAAGTTTCTTGATGATGTTTAACATGTCTTCAGTGTTTTTGGAACTCCCAAATCTGTTAGAGTTCTTGTTGTTCTAGGTCTTCTTGGGGGTCCATCTTTGGAAGAATGTAAGTTTCTTACCCCACCAATTATGAATGTTGGGATGATGTGGGATGATTTTAAGTTCCAATTTTTTTTATGGTTTATAGTTTAGGAGGTGAAGATGAAGAAAATGGAAGAGCTCGTGAATATCAATCAAGGTGAGTAGGTTGTGATGGATTATGTTGAAGACTTTAAATCCCTGGTTTCCTTTTGTTGGGAGGTTGTGTCATGGGATCTGTTGAAAGATTCACATTTCATTGGGGGTCTTAATCCTAAGATAAATGGGAAATTCCACTTCTCCAAGGATATCCATTTTGAGAAGATTGTAGAGGAATCATTTTTGGCAGAGTTATTGTGAAGGAAGCATAAACACATTGGCTCTGTTGTTGTCTCCCATGTTGGGGTGTTATGTCCTACACTTAGGATTGTTTTTTAATGTATGAATTTTTTTATTTATGTAATTGTATAAAATAATGGTTGAAATGTTTATAATATAGTTTTTTTATTTTTGTTGTAAATTTTATTTCAATTTAATTTTGTGTTATGACTTGTATTTGTTGATATCTGGTGTGTGTTTTCAATGTTTTTTTTTGTATTTTGGTGTGTTAATATTGTGTTTCTGGTGATGCACTATAGTGTGCTATAACATCAATATGTATCAGCACTTATAAAAGCACAGATAAATGGATACCTTTTACATCACTAAAAAAGGGCTGATAAATGGTACCTTTTTCAGCGATATTAAAAGTGCGGATAAAGGTCCTATTTATTATACTTTTTTTGCACTGATAAATTTTCCCTTTATTAGCTCTGTTTGAGGGTTGATAAAATCCTTGGTCTTTTAACATTTCTCATCTAGTTAGTGCTTTTCTAGTGCCGATAAAGTCCATTTCTGGCACTGTTAACAAACGATTTTGTAGTAGTAGAGTCTAGAATGCTAAAGTTAGAGATTAGAATCACAAAGAGCTAGAAATTCCAAATTAATAAATTATATCCAGAAAATTTATTTCCCCTAAATCATACATAATTTATATCTTTTACATGGACCTATAATGATTCATGACATATAAGTGTCATATGGATTTCGACCTTATGGGACACTACATGTATTGATGTCTCCTGGATTCTGGGGTTGACATGTGAATTTCATCGTGTGAGCGACTAAAATTAACATTACATTTCTATTGAAACCACATGACTCATGGTTTGTTATAGAAAACTCCCAACCAAACCATTTACCATATATTTCATGTGCGTATGTAATACCCGAGATTTAATTATATTAATTATGTTTTTCTTTTGAATGAAACAATTTCATATTTCACAAATATTAATTCAAGAATGTGATTAAAACCTAGATACCCAAACATCAAAAATTTAATTTAATGAAATTAGTTTCATTTTTCAATTCAACATGCGAAAATTTTCATAATGTGATTTTTTGATATTTTTTAAAAATAGTTTATATTTTGGTGAATAGTAAAAAATAAAGGTAATGATAAAAACTGTTACATTCAAGATATTATAATGATATAATAAAAAAAATTAAATTTTATGAAAAGATTTTTTGTGATAATATATAATATAATGCATCTAAAATATAATTTTAAACATAGAAATATATTCATAAAATTATGGATATATAAGTAAAAAAATTTCCAATAAAAACTGGTTTTAGTTCTTCTCTCTTAATTTGGTGTTTACAAGGTTCCTTTCTATTTTGGTTGGTTTTGAAAGAAATATAAGATTAATTTCATTTATCATTATCCAATTAATTTAATTTCAATCAATATTAGACTTTATTTTTTTGTCAATTAATTTTTATACTTCACAATATAAATTCAATATTTTTATTTCGAAAAGGTAACTTTTATGGGTTATGTAATAACCCTATAAGGTTCTTCTCCATTAAAATACACATTATTCCCAAAACAATTTTTGTTTCATTTTAAAAACATATATTAATAGGGATTTTCTCCAATTATCTCATTTTAATCAGAAAAAAGGGATCCATTTAATAAATTATAATAACTAGTTTTAGTTAATTAGTTAAACATTATTTATTGTCTTAATTAGTAGTAACCAAAGAAAATATTTATCACTTTTATTAAGGATTAATTGAGTTAAAATTGTTAAAATAAAGAAATATTGATTCAAGATAACTCAAAAAACATTCTTAATCCTCATTTTTTTGTTATATTTCAAGTTTGAACTGATAAAATATTTTGAAATGGAAATTTGGATCTGATTTACTTGAGTAATACATATAGTATATTATAAATTATGAAGATTTTACAAGTTTTCCACCCGACTCACTAAAACAAGTGAACCACATCTCCTATTTTTTCAAAAATACATGAGCATATCACCATGAACAATCATTTTCAAAAATCTTCCCAACATCTCTCCCCATTTCCAAAAGGAAAATCACATTTAAGGTAATGTAAAGATTTAATACAATTCCAGTTATCAAAAGAAGAGTTACATGTTCTTATCATGATTTTTATGCTCCATTCTTCTTAAATATAATTTGATTGTTAAAAATCATTATTATAATAATTAAATCAGTATATTCACCATAATTAAATTATTTTATGTTAATATTACATACATTTTCTCATTTCTCTATATACTATGGAAACTTAAAACATTTCATTCTCATACGTAAGACCTACCATCTCCACGTAGCGGGGTCATTCATTTTTGTCACTGATTTATATGGATTGATATAAATGTTGAATTAAAGAATATTTATGATATTTATTACATAATATTTATTATATAAAAATAATATATCATATACCTTCATCCCCTTTCATCTATTGGAACATGATAATGTCACTCATGCATACATGTGGACTACTACCTCCACCAAGTGATGTGATTTGTTTTCCTATTATGAACAACACATGATTGATTATGAAATTTTAGGTAATCAATATGTATTATATTCATTAAATTATTATAATTACACTGAAAATGGAACCATTTCATAACAAGCTTAACCATAAGAAATATGCCGAAGTAATTTTGGATAAATTGACTGAACATCCTTATCCTGAATAGCCCGGAGGTCATCTTTTTTTTATTGAATTTTGATAACCCCCATTTCATTGGATAAGGGGGAACCCTTAATAGGCCTATAGGCTTAGAAATTACATGACCTGTAGGCCTTAGAGGAAATATCCACATTGAAACTACATGGAACTGCTCCTCCCTATAATATTTTTCGTGATATTACCTCTCCATCATCTCATGACTATTCGGCTAGGCATCTCATGCATGAACATGCTGGTCCTGATGGAAACACCATACCCTCTCATTCTTGAACATTCATTAGCTTATTCTCTAGTGAATACTCTTTCTATGAATCCTCATCTATAGTTTTCTCCATATATAGTTAGTCTGGTGTACTCAGCAAAATTTCAGGTGGCCTGAAAGCTTTGAGTTGGCCAAAAGGCGTTCAGGTGGCTCGAAGGACTTGAAGTGGCTCAATGGCCTTGAGGTGGACCAAAGTCCTTGAGGTGTCCATAAAAGGATATTGTTATCATAAAAGAGTTAAATTAATGTTGAAGGTAATTTATATCTTTGTTTTTACATAAATTTATAAAGAAGTTATTTTTCTCTGTTTTTATTCTATTTTATTTTCTATTTATTAATTGAATGTTATTTATGAAGAAATTTTATTTCTGGGAAATGGATGGAATTATTTTATCCTTTATTTATTTATATATTTATTGTTATTAACTTTCTCTTGATCACATCTCTTATCACTATTTATCATTCTATTGGACAATATTTTCTACTCCTTGTCCATATTTTAAGTATAATGAATTTATATGAAATCATTTCCACCACATTAATTTTGTATCAACCATATACCATTTCTCTATATGTTATAAATTGAATTAATTTTTTTCATTGTTGATGAAATATTCTCTATTATTTATTCAATCGGAATAATTATTTACTTATATGTTATTTTTAGAATAAATTGTATTGGTCATTCAATATATGAAGAATGCATACGACCTGTAAGTGATGGATGAGTCTCATTTATAGATTGACCTTTGATGCATTGACATGACTCATTAGAGAATATAGTAGTTATTACATATTTTATGGGTATCAATTTTACACCAAACCATTTATGAATAACTCTTTATTTATGGCCTTGATAGAATGATTCATGATATTTGGTCGAGGTATTGATGGTAAGATCATGAATTCCTATATTTATGTATTTATATTTATTTGAATTCTGTTTCCCATATCCATGGGGTTTTTATATTGATATCATCCATGGATGCACATTAAACTCAAGAAGTTGACTGATTAGTGTGTGTTTTTATTATCTACTTTTTCATATTAATTATACCTTGTTTACTCATGATATCTTACTCTATACGTAATTTTTAATGAGTACTTAATATCACTATCTATTTATTTGTTTTCTATATAATATTAAGGAGTATTTTTTGAATGATTTCAATGACTCAATAATCTTTATTATTAAATAGTTTTTTACTTCTACTGTAATATGTAATTCATATATGTATATAGTATTCTTGGACTGCTAAATAGATTGATTCTATATGTTATGGTCCCTTATATATTGTACCAATATAATAATGTAAACACAAGATCTAGGTTTCTAGAATCTAGTTCATTATACTGTAGAAATAGATGTAATTTTTATTCAATGCAATACATCATGGGACACACTATATGACCATGGTATCTCAATGGGTCTATAGAAAACGTTGACATCTATTAAAAAAATTAGATTGCAACCACACATTTCGGATTATGCGAGTACAACCCTAAATGTCTCATAACTAACATACATGATATACCAAATTGGGATATCCTATATAGATGAAATCTATGCAACATAATAATTATAGTACATGCCCGACCACTAGTCAACATTTACATGTTTTTTCTATCAAATTACATGTAATCTACTATATTCTCTTTAGTGTTTTTCATATGTAATTACTATGGAAAAATCATAAAATTAAATAATTCATTCATATCAATTTCACATATAATGAATTATGAATAAATTTACGTAGTCATTGGAAACCATTTATGAGGATTCTTGAGCTGTTCATGGATATTATAGTCATAGTGGTGATTATATATTTTTGAATTGAAATCCTTATCCCACATGGGGTTCTAGTACTACCCTAGGGATATGTTCATGATTGTACATGGGTCCCCCAAATGACATGTGGAGCTTATGTACACCCCCATAAGATAAGGTTACAATTTCTCCAAGTTTTTCAGTTTAGGAAGGGTGTCAAAAATCCATTGAGCACAATAAGGAATGGGCCCCCAATACTACTACTGAGGTCAGTACTACCATACATGATGGGTGGTAGATACTCTATTTATATAATTTATTACTCCTATATGAGATTTTGTGTGAGTTATTCCACCATTATATTCTATACTCAATCAATCAGTTTCCCCTTCGATGAGGTGTGGGTCCTCCTTAAGGGTTAGTACTCCATCAATTTATACCCATTCTATATCTTGGTATGTGTCCCCCACTGCAATTAAAAAGTTGTGTCTTTAATGAAAAGACTTATGGTTAGTTATAAAAATGGGTAATATATATGTTTTTGTCATATAACACATTACAAATTCTTGGTTAACATTAATAAATTACTTATATAGACGTTGTCGAATCCAGGATTGATGATCCATTGTAAAATCTAATTAAGAATGTTGGTTTATGATTTGTGATTCTTAATATGTTTGAGCTATAAAGACTATGATTATTCTGTTATCCTTTGTTTCCAATGCGTTATAGAATATTTGGATTTAATACCAATTTCCAGTTAATAAAATTTTCATCTTTCCACTACTTCTAAGGTACCTTATATGCTATATTGTTTCTACCACCAACTTGGATTATTTTCCCACACATGTTGCATTTTCACAGGTATTACACATCCTCGTGGTGACCTGGATGGAAGTGTGGTTAGTGGAGATAATTGTGTTGATTCATTGTGGTGTATGCTAGTTTATTTCATAGATATAATTAATTGGAGATCTTTCTCATAGTCCATCCAATGATAAGGTGTTTTCCATTGAATTTTCAATTGTACATAGGGAATTTATTATATCTATTTTTTAATATTTTTGATTTTTTCCATATATCATTTTACCTATTTATTGATGAATCTTACATGTATTATTTTATATTTTTGTTATTTCTATTAGTTTTTAGTGTTGATTTTTATACAATGTATTATATATTTCTTTTTATTTCATGTTATTATAAGATATGGTTTCCAATGTATGTTATGACTTATTGTACCCAACAATCATCCCCTAAACTTTTATTAGTGGGATTGTGATGTACCACTCTGTATACTACTAACCCAGGTGGTTTAATTGTGGGTAATGTCTTATCTAAGTTCTATTAAATTGGTTAAATTTTAATGATTTGTATTAGATTTTTTCATTTTGTGAGGATTGGTATTGTATTTTAGTCCAATGGTGTTAAATGGGTTTTAGTTTAGTTTTTGAACAACAGGACATACATTTTTTAACAAACAACAATATCCATTCAGTAAGAAAATAATAAATTTTTTATTAACTAGAAAATATAAAGAATCAGTTATAATATACATCTAATATGGTTAATGGATCATATAGTGGTTATTAATGATGTTTCATGACATTTATGTTTTATCTCAGAAATATATTCTCTAGTAACTAATGCTCATTCTTATATATACATTTTCACTAATATATATCCATAATATAATCCAAGAGAGGGTTATGATGACCCCATATTAGTGCTTAAGACACATTCCACTGATCAGTTGTGACATGTGGTATTGAACTTAGGTATCGATGTAGAGTCATTTTTTTATTTGGTGCTAGTAACTAATCATTCATTATTATTGAAAACCATCCAATAGAGAGAATTATTGTTATTTCTAGGATGGATGAGACTTCCCATATGAAAAATATGTTATATTTTTTCCATCACTACTGGAAACCAATGTTTTGATACGAGACTAATCCTTAATTGATAGATGATTGGTTAGAATCTAAGTGTCATGTTTACCTTCTATTTCAAACACCCATAGGCTAGATGTTTGTTGTTTAATTGATTTTACTATATGTCATAGTGAACCATTGGTTGAAGTTCTCTCAAACTCATGATAGTCCTACTTTACCATATATAGTGTTTGTGGCCATTATATGATGGAGATTTAAACATTACTATTTGGGATGTTTAAAATTTAGAAATTATTGGACCCTCAATATGGAATTGTGATTGTGAACAAGTATATGTGCAGGTACACAGATGATGTACTATTTAGATATGATTTTAGTTTTATTTCCTTAAAATTGGAATTTTGAGAAGGTCCTGTAGAGAGATTAATTTGAGTTAGTGGTTGGGGAGGGGGTATATTATTCTTCATCCCCACTTATGATTGATTTCTGGATTTTTTTTGGGTATTGAAAGATTCTTAGAATAGATAAAACCTTTTTGGAATAGGTCAAATTTCATCCTATAGACATTTATAGGGGTTTCATAGATATAGTTATATGTTCAAGACAAAAATATGAGAAGAAAAATTCATTTTTCATTATATATAGACATATAGGATGTGGTTTTGTTAGAAAATATAGTTGTATAGGAGTAGTTGGATGTGCGAGATGATTTGAAATAAAGCCACCACCATGATAAGACTATAAATTGTTGTATGTGATCAATTTCATAGAAGAAATAGAACCCAATATGATTCTTCGTAAAATTTGTTTCATTATAAAATACACTATTATTCATTGATACTATTGATACCTATCACATTCCTTCTATGTTGTTTTTAAGAGTTAGAAATTATTTTATAGATCTTATTTATACCTCTTTATCTAAAGACATTAACATGCATAAATTATCCCTTTACTCAAATCAGATGATTATGGGAGATTATTCTAGAGTGAGTGGGATATTTTTTTAGATTTCATAATGTTGGGATAAGACTCTATTACATTTTACTTTGTATTTATTAAATTGTTTTTGTTGATGCAATACACTTTGTAATCAAGATAATAGGTGGGGGATCAAATTCAAAGGTATTAAAACCCTAGAGTATGAAATTTAGGTCCATCCAATATATGGTTCTAGTTTATTATCCAATATTTGGCATGTTTATATTTGTTCACTATGGATACCATAAAGGGGTGGTTACTCATTGTGGTATAAGAATGTGTGAATTTTTCCTAGATTTTGTTCTTGGGTTACCCTCATCAAGAGATCAAAATTTTCATGGGATTCAGTAATATATACTATATTTTATCTTCCTAGAAAAGCATTTGGAAATGTTGGTGTAATTTGTTGAAATGTTGGAAAATTGGACTCATTAGTCTATGTGTGAGAACAATGGAATTTGGACAGGAACAAATTACTTAATAGATATTAGATTCAAGTGTAATTAGTTTTATCTTTTGTTTCGTGAGGGGAACTTTTATATGTACTGTTCATTTATTTTTATGAACATCTTGGAATCCTAGTGATTCATTTTAGAGTAAGTAATCCTTGTATTGGTTTTATTGGACTTGTGGATTGTTCATAGTGGTCTTCATTGGTGATACCCACATTTTATATGAGACAACTTAGTATTTTATGATTATTTATTAATTACATTAAGATTCTATATTCATAGTGAAATCTGGAGGCATGAGTTAAATATTATAGAAATGTTTCATTTTTTAATTTATCTATAGAGTTTTTGTTCTGATTGGATTCATAATAGTTTGAGTATGTTATGGTTTATATTATCAGAGAGGTGTTGTGGTAGCTAAATCTATTAGTTGGAATTCTATTATTAGTTTATACATGAAATGATTGAGTATATATCCTTGAAAATGGGATTTTTATGACTAGACGTTCCCAATAAGTGAACCACAAATGGTTTTTATAAAGGTGGGGAGTACACCATACCATTAAAAAGTTATATAGTGGTAGAAACATCTTCAGTGTTGTAATGGGTGATTTAAAACTGAGGCCACTCAAAAGGGAATGGGACCTCATTGGTGTTGGTACGACTAAGAATTTATGTTTAATATGTGGTGATTTTAATATTTTTCTCTTGGGTGTTGTTCAATGGAAAGTGGACTTGGGTCTCTTGTGTTTGGTAAGGTGTTATCCTTAGGTTTATAGATTATGGGGATGTGTCATCTGAGTGGTTAGGATCATCACATTTATATTTATTTTGAATGAGTACCAAATGATCTAAGGGATTGTTTCATGTCTATTTTATTATTTTTATTCCATTTAATTATGTACATGTTAAATGATTTATTTAATAGTTAGCATAGAAAAACTATGTTTTCCTCAATAGTGGATATGAACTTGTTCAGTGTAAGAGGTGTGGTGTTTTGATATCCACTAATTATAGAGGAAATATTATTCTTTGGGATTTTGGATGTATTTGTGATTGGTGATGGGGATATTTCTACATTCACCTTGTTAGGTGGAAATGAGGAGTTATAAATGATATGGAGATGCTTCTACTGAAATATCCTATAGATTTAGAGTAGAGTAATTATTTTATATACCCAGTTCTAGTGATTGGAATAAACTAACATTTCCTATGTGGTAGTATACAGATCTCGCTTCAAAGGTTATAAGGATAACTCTCATGTGTGAATTGTTTATATTAATGAACTATGACTATATTGATGTTAATAGTTTATAGATTATCTATATTCCATGAGGTTGGGTGGATGGAAAAGTTTATGGTAAGAATTTTTGTAATGATTAATGTGATGTGAGTTATGGTTTTAATCAGGATTTCCCATAAATATATTTTGTGCTAAAAAAATCTATGCTTCAGTAAAAGTTCAATATGTAATGTCTAAAAGGTGGTAGTTGGGGTAGAGGATGTTTCCATACGTGATTTTCCCTAGGTTATCAAAGATATGTGATTTATATAGGTGGAATAAGTTTATATTATGAGAGATAAATTCACCGTGAGGTTTTTATGATATTTTTAATTTAAAAACTATTTATATTTCTTATAGGATGATGAAAATGGTTAATAGTTTTAAGGATGTAGTGAAACATGATTCTCCGTGAGAGAGACATAAATAAAGATTATGTTTAAAAATAAAAACTATTTAAAATTTGTTAAATGCATAATGTTTCCAAGATAATGAACTCAAAAAAATTATACTTATTCTGATAGTATTGGGAAAAATCATTTACCCTTCAGTTGACTTTCAATAACATTATGAGATACTTAAATTTTTATGAATATTTAATTTTTAATATATAAATAAATATATTTCTCATGAGTGTGAATGTTTATATATATTAAATGAAGCTTACAATGGGAATTCCAATTTAATTATTGTTCTTAATACCTAGGGTTCTATTTGGCGGGGAATAAATTATGTGTTTGGGTTCGAACCCTAGATGAGGACACATTCAAGAACATTATTTATCAAATTAAACTAATGTTTCTAGATAATATCCCATGATAAACCCACTGGATATGGTTTCATTTTCACTTTATATGAACCTTATATGGTTAAAATTTAGAGGGAAAACTATCAATTGAGATGGAAATAATGCCATATTACGGGGAAGAGATTTAAACTCAAGGCTAAAATAATCATGTTTAGTGTCATCAATGAACTAATTTAGGAAACAATATTTTCTCCATAAAGAAGATTTTTTATCTTACATTAATATCACATTATAAATTATAGAATATTAGGAGACCATAATTTTCTACATTATTTCTCTTTATTGAATTTTGTGATTTAATTCACAGGTTATACGTTTTATCATTATTTTGAGATAGAATTAATACTAAATTAAATATATTATTGTATATGACTTATGTTCATGAATGGGGATAAGAAAACCCCAATAATTAATCATTTCCTACTCCCGTTATAAAGGGAAATCTGGTTGACACAGACTCCTATAGTGTTCAATGAATTCAAGGAGTAGTAGTCTCATCATTTAAGTAAAGATTATGGCACAAATTCACAAGGATAGTGGGTTCAAGAAAATTCTAGTGGCTGGTATGATGGATAAGGCTGAGGGATTTTAATTAATGGTTTAAGGGGTAGTGTTGGGTATAGTTGGTGTAGATCAAGTAGTTTCTCAAGGTGTATCATCTAGTATTGTGATAGAAATTTTAGTGGCATGGATCAAAGAAGAAGATAGTTTCTACCTAAGGTAATAAATCCACATCTGATCATGAATAATGGATATACCAACAAGGTATATGGTGTAAATAATATAGTCAATGACACAAATTATGGTCTAATAAATATTTATATATTTAATTATTTACTACACCATGTGTTATTAAAAGTACATATAATGTATAAAATTGATTGTGTTGTTTAGGTATTCTTGATTATAAATATTTCAAAATGTGTGACTTTATAGAACATTCCATGTGTCCTGGATTTGGAGCTTCTAGGGTTCATTCATGGATATTACACATGGTGTTTCGATGTGTCACACATTGTTTCTTGTAGAATAATATGATTTTTGATGTGATAGAGTACATGTACCAAAACTACATTTGGAATAAATTAAATTATTATTGAAGTAAAATTCATGTTCAGATATTATGAAACATCATGGGTTGAGTTTATTTTTTTGGAATTTAAATCACACTACAAATCATGTGGGAATAAGGGAAAACAATATATTTTGTAAGCACATGAATCTTGTTGTAGGAATACATACATGAACACCTCATGAGTTCCACTTGAATTATAAACCTATTTGGACACACCCTGTAGGTTGAATCCATATGGAATAATGATTGTGGTACACATATGGCCATGAGTAGAGAATAATATTCTAGGACTAGAAGAGTGTGTTATGTATACTATGTTTTCCTTAATATTCTTTATATCTTCTCACTCACGTATCAAAATATAATGAGGGAATAATAAATTGTAAATTATTTGTTATATATATTATAATGGCGGTATCCTCTATTTCATAAAAGAACAGTTATGAGGTGTATTTTGGGGTTTGGGGATTATAGCTCTTTAGAGGTTATGATGGTGTTTATATGAACAATTCAGATCACACATGGGTAATTGGTACTCTCTTTGGGAAATGTTCATTATATGGTTGGAATCCCCCATATATTAGGTAGATTTTAAGCCCCCCCAGTAGAACCAGGGTAAAATTCACTTATATAATGCATTTTCGGCATGCTTTTGGTACTACATTGACATTTATAAGGACTTGGTATCCCATATTACAGTTGGGGTTGGTACACCTCAACAAGAGAGGGCATGATCCCTGCATCTACAAATGTATGCATTATAACTTGAGATGGTGTATGGGTTATTAATCCATAAGATTTATTAATCCCTTGATCGATTCATCACCTTGATGATATCTAGGACATCCACATTGGTCTATACACATTTAACAAATATCCATTCATTAATTTTTTTTTGTTCACCACTATGGTTCCAAAGATATAGTATAAAAGTAATGGGGTCCAGATTGTTGTAATAATGAATATTATATATATTTATGTCTTGAATCCACATAGTCATGATTTCTTACATTTATGATATATCATATAGTTGGGTTATCAACCTGACACTTTATAAGAGTTTAGGTAATATTCATGTGTTTATTTTTCCTTAATTATGATTTAATATATAGTTATGTCTTTCTTATTGATTTTGATATTTACAAATGGGTATTTTTATACTTCCGCTAGCTTAGTATCTTTTCCCACACATATTGTGTATGTGTAGGTGATGCAGGGATTTCTGGTGACCTTAGGGAAAGTGCCGTTGGTGTAGCTTAATGTGAAGATAAATGGATTTGGATAATAGTTCATGGAAGTGATGAATACTACTATAGGTTTATCTGAGAGTCTTTCTGGTGTCATGGTGTTTTCCCCTAGCCCATATGTTTTACACATTAACATAATATGACATAATTTTTTTCTTATATCATTTTTCTTTTTGCATGATATCTTATATAGATATTTTTATAGTTCATTTATTTATATTCATGGATAATGTTTCCATTTAAATTAAATATTATATAATTGTTTCTATTTTATATTGTCATATTCTATTCCCTGTAATGTATATTGTTCTTTATTGGTTCAAATCACTTTTCCAATGCCTTTTGGAGGTAGACATGGAGGGGCACACTCATCATACAACTATCCCAGGAGGTACCCCCTTGGTTTGGTTCAAGTACATTGTATTACTTATTTCTATAAATTATAGTTTTTAAAATTAAAAATGTTAACTCAATTAATGTTACTTGAATTTATATGATTTATGGAGTGAAAATAAAATAGTATTCAACAATCTCTTAAATGAAAGAGAACTTTTAAATTTTATCCTTAAAAAGAATTATTATATTCAACGGCAAACCCAGAAAATGATCTAACTTAAATTGTATATATTTTGGTAAAAATTTATATTTATATTTTTAAGGATTCATTGAGAGGGTGGATGAATAAATTAATCAAATTACATTAATTTTTTTACTAAATATTCCACTATAGTGGTTAAAATTAACATTACACTTTTTTTTGGAATTCTTGATTCATTGGCATTAGATTTTGAAAACTTTAGGAAACTTAGTTTATCACCCTTAGTAATGAATAAATAAATCATATAATATGAATTGATTCTATAGTTTTACCATTACAAATTAATGGTTACCACCTCAGCATGATTGGGAAAACATAAGATCACGTGATATATTATAATCGTTATAATGGATAAAATGATAAATGATTATCCCCAAAGTCATGATACTATTATATTTCTCCAAATAAGTGAAATTTTAATTCCGATAAGATGATGATAATATTTGGAATATAAAATAATAAGTTTCTTCACACTTATTGAATAATTTTGAAATGATAATGGAAGTGTACAAGTCCACATCAAATGTTCATATGTTGAGTACATCAAAAATAAATTCAAAAACTATAACCATGAAATACCGATAACTTTATCAATAAATATACAAGATATATTAATCATGATTCAATATTTTTGTAAACAATTTAAAATTATAACCTCAAATAAAAATTTCTTGGAACATAGTGTTCCAATCCACTTCAAAAATAATATTCAATCATCAAATAATGTTAATATAAAATCAAGAAACGAAATTGTTAAGATCATCTATAAGTTTATCTCTTTATATATCTTTGAATTCCAATCATTTAGTTTTAAGACCCATAAGCATTTTCTATCTTCTAAAATAGAATTGTACATCTTCTATTTTATTAGTTTTTTAATTTCCAATTCAAAATACAACTCCCATTATAAATTTTATCATACTTCATTGTCAGGATTAATATCGTACATAACCATCAAATCATCTTTCACATATTTAAGTGATGTTGAATGAATATATTTAGTGTTCAATGTGGTAAATATAAATACACATCATAAAAATTTATAAATTTTTTATTTTGGGACATACTACTAAATGGTGGAAAAATTATGATATTTATTTCTCCTACCAATCAACTGCTCTAAAATACCTCCTTTCATTTTGAGAACCACAGCCAACTCTAATATATGATAACCATTTCATAGATTTTTATGTATTCACTTGAATCAAACCCATTATTTTCTGGTTGTTTTAAATTCCATGAACTATTCTACTAGACTGTTTTACTAAAACAAAATCCTACACATGATGAATTATCCTTTTTCTCTATGTTAAACATTAAACCATGATTATTCAACACATAAGATTTATATTATTATTACTACTTCATCCATAAATATCATAGACACTTTGATAAAAAATTAAAAACCTCAATGTGTATTACCTTACTATATGGCACAATACCTTTTTCAAAAATAATAATCAATACTCTAAACATTTTTATCAATTTTCAAAACAATTTCTTGTGATTATGTACCATGGAATGTTTTTAAAATAACCATGATTTGTTCACCTTATCATCAATACAATCTACTTTTAACATCACACCATATTTCAATAATATTCCATATTAGAGGATAACTCAAAATTAATTTCTACATATCTAAAAAATAATCAATCATAGAATGATGAATATGAATAGTTCATTGAAAATAAAACACAGCACAAACATCAACTTCATTAAACATGAATTTAGTGGATATTGTATGGTAGTTAGCCTCATATAATACCTAGGTATGGTGAATCTATTATTGGTTTTCATAATGATATTTTATATCCATTCAAACATCTTACTGACCACAAAGGAGGAGAATGATGGAATACAGGTTTCTAAGGAGCAAGATATGGTTATAGAAAACTTCATGTACTGTTTGTTTATTTGATAAATACTATTTATGTTTCCTAAGTTATTAGTTTTATATTCTATAACATTGTATCAATTTTTTTATATATACATGATTCAAATTTCCTATACATATCCAATTATTAGAGTATTTAGTATAGAGACTTTATATGCCACCACAGTTATTTTCATCTTTGGGAGTTCAATTGATATTGTTAGTAGTGAATTATAAGTATGATATGGTTATAGGAAATAATCTATATTCATGGGATATAAACTTAATATAGATTCAAATATATAATTTCATTCATGGAATAGATTAGTTATATTATATTACTAATTAAAATAGTTTTATGGGTTGGGTACAAAGGAATGAATTTGCATATGAGGAGGAAGATATTTGGTATATTATGTTTTAATATATTGAATAACATTAATTAAAGGTTAAATATTAAATAATATAAGGGGACATATTTTATTTATTTGAAAAATTTATAATAATTCAAGTCATTTATAGATCAAGTAAAAGTGTTTTATTTCTCAGTTAGTGTGTTTAATGGTTTTTTGTATATAAGTAGATGGTATTAGTTCATATTATAATTGGGGTTGAATTTTTGTATTTTATTTTATAGTATGTCATATTTTTAAATTCATTATGTGATGTTGGATATGTGATATATTTTTCCTAGTTGTCTCTCATATTATCATGGAGTCATATCATATTGAATATATATAGAGTTGGTTATTATGAATTAAAAAATATGAATAGTGGATTTGTTCTACATAGAATATATCATTAGGAAATGTGGTGTTGTTTTCCAAGGAGGATGGAAAAATTATTTTATATATTTATTATTATTTATTAAATTAATTTCTAGTGAAGTATATCTGTTGTCTTTCATTGGTTGAGGATCTTTCTTACTAGTTGGAGAGAATGGTTTAATTATCCATCCTCATCATATGATATATATTTAATCAAATGGGAGTTCTAGATGAGGAAATTTTAAAGAAAATCATTTTGTGTTGCTATGGATATTTTTATTTTATGTTATTACATTTGGGGTTATGTATTCTTCAAATGAATTTTGTGACTACGGAATTAGGTATTTCTCCCTTTCATTGATCATGTTATTATGGTATTCATATATGATATTTTATCTTTTTAATAGGTGGAGGTGAATCATAATGAGAATATTAAATGGGATCTAAAATTTATAATAAATCATGATTTGTATATAAGGAAACATATATATATTAGTTATGAATATGTGATATTCAATTATTAGGTTATGTAATATCATAACATGGAAATTATTTAGACCCATCAATGATTGAGGTCTTTATTTCAAATATACCATAAAATATTGTTTTAGATGTGAACTGATTCTAGTCCTGGTTAGTTATTAAAAAAGGTTTACACAATTATATTTTTAATTCATTTTAATCCTTAATTAATAAAGGTATTGATTTTCATTGGGAAAAGGATTTCAACAAGATTTTAAATGCATGAAGGGGAATAAAATAAGTGATTCTATGGCTAGACTACCATTGGAAGGTATTCTCTTTCATGTATGTTAAAATTGATCTCATCATGTATAATAATTTACTTTCATTATTATAGAATATTCATTTCCTAAATATCTTGATACTTAAATTACCATGAATGTAACTTTTTACATAATGTCCTTCTAACATTCTATCAGGTATGTTTTAACATTTTTTTACTTTTTCATTAGTTGCATAATTCCTACAAGTAATTGAGAGGATACCATTAATGAGGCGGTTAGGGATTCGTTTTAATATTCAGCATAGACCCCACAATAGTTTTGTTTATTAGTAAAATACATGACGTGTAATTGGAATACATGATATATAATGGTCGATAGACAGAACACGCTAAATGGATACAAAGTGTAAGAATGTTCATGTCAGGTAATGTATACACATCATGTGACAAAAAATATAATTTTTATTGAAAAGGCGAAGGGTTTTTAAGTGTATATGGGTATCAAGTATTACACAACATATAATGGAATTATATGCCGTATAAATCACTAATAGTTGTTTTAAACATAGTTTTCCAGATGAAATTAGCATTCCATTCATACAAGATTCCTTGATCGTGACCTTGAGGATCTACCAATGGGATTTTTGGAGACTCCCTTCCTTCTAGATCACCCTGTTCAGCGATTGATCACTATTGTGTCGGGATCATTTCTCTCCATGTATGTAATCCTTTTAGTTCTTTTTTGGTTTTGGTTGTGTCTATGTTTTCGTTACATATTTGTGATCAGATACTGTTTTATATCGATATTTTCTAGTTTCTTGGTGTGTCTTGTCTTTTAATGGTCATTCTCTTGGATTTAGATCTCCATTATTGAAATTAATTGGGTTTCTAGCATGTTGAGGTAGGTGTCTATATACAATGGATTAATTTGATGAATTTCAAAATTTTATTTATAAATTTATTTGGTATGTTCATGGATTTTATGTGATAAATGGTTTCAAATATTTTCTTGAAAAGGAAAATGTTTTAAAAAATGGGTTTTATTTGAAAATAGATTTTCTTAATTTGGAAATGGGTTTTCAAACAATGATGAAGAATTAATTTTCATTGAAAAAAGCTAATGAAATTTTGAGCATGGTCTTGTAAAATGTATTCTACAATTGCACATTAGGAACCCTGGTGTGTTAGGAAAGATACACAGGTAGCCTTAGTGTTTGTTTCACCACTAAGAGGTAAGTTGTTGTTATATTAGCTGGAAAGAATTGATATATTTTGGATTCAACATATGCCTGTTTAGGATTGTGACTATAAAATATGAAGTGTACCATATGATAGAGCCCAATATGTGATATACTTTTTCATTTATGGTTATTTATCACATGATTTTTTTCGTAGATTTTTTCTTGTATATATTTATATTTGACGTTTTTTCACATAGATTCATATGGTAGGGTGTTTTGTGGACATGTGTTTAAATGTTTACCTCTTAATTCACGGATATGAATTCTTATTTTATCACTTTTCATATTTATAGATCAATAATATGAATGGATTTTATGGAAACCAAAGGAACAAAAAAGAAAAATTATTTATAAATGGTTTTTATTTTTAATAATTATTTATAATACCTTTTTGTTAAAAAATGTAATATTGTTGAATTTTTTATATTGTTGGACCTATGATGCTCCTAACAACAGACCAAGATACTCCACATCCCCTACAATAGGGTTACATGGCTCTCAACTGGGCCACTCAACTGGGATGTGTATTGTCGATATCTCCTATATCTAGCAAGAGATTAATTTCTCCTCCCCAGAGAATCAAAACTAAGGAAGACTGGAATTTAACCAAAATGGGAGATTCCCTAATACCACTACACCATATGGAATAGTGGTACCAATGAAGATCCCTAGTTGGTTAAATTCCAGTTATCCATGGGTTAAATTCTCTAGGGAGGTGAAATAAATCCCCAACTATCTAGGGAAGATATCCACGATACTCAACCCTGTTGAGCATCCTAGTTAAGATCCCAATAACCTGAGTATAGGGGATGGGGAGTACTTTGGTCCATTTTCATGAGTGTCATGTGTCCAGCAAAAAAGGCCACCAGGGAGTGTCATGAGTACCACTACCCCGGTGTCTGAGTATCGTGGATATCTACCCAAGCCCGATGGGGATTTATTTCACATCCTCAATTGGTGAATTTCTAGTCAGCCCTCATTTCAATTCTCTGGGGAAGAAAAATAAATCCCCACTGTCTAGGGGTGATATCCACATTACTCGTCCACTAGTGTAGTGGTAATCGTAATGCTCTCTAGTGTATTTTTTTGTTGGACTCGTGATGCTCCTGACAATGGATGAAGATAGTCCGCAACCTCTACAATCAGGTTACTAAGCTCTTAACTAGGATACTCAACTGGGCACAATATTGTGTATATCACTCCTAGAAAGCTAGGGATTTATTTCACCTCCCCAGAGAATTGAACCCAAGGATGATTAGCATTTAACCAACTATGGTGCTTTAATGGTACCACTAAGACATATGGTTTAATGGTGCTATAAAAGCCCCCTGATTGGTTAAATAGCAGAAAACCCTTGGTTCAATTCTCTAGGGAGGAAAAATATATCCCTAGATTGCTATAGAAGATATCTATGATAATCAACCATATTGAGTAGAACATTCAAGCGCCCAGTGACCCATGTGTAAGGGTTGGGGTGTATCTTGGTCCATTTGTGGGAGCGTCATAGGTCTAATAGATATTATACATTTTATAGAAACTATGGTGGTATCCTACTGGGATTTAATCAGACACTACTTATTTATTTTGGAATTTCTGGATATTTTTTATGAGATCTAGGTAAAGGGAAGAGAATCTTGAAGTATATTGGCCTCTATTGTTGTTATTACTTTTGACACGAGTTGGTGTGGAGGTGATTTTTGGTCATTTTGGAACATGAAATACTTTTTGGTTTAGTATGTTTTTCTTGGATTGTATGGATTTTCTAGTATCTCATTTTTTTCTACATCATACTCTTATATTATTCCTTTTTTATATTCATTATTGGTTTTTGTTATCCTATTATACCCATAACATGTGATGAGTGGTACATGTGTCTTTTTTAGTTAACCCAAATTGATTCGTTACAATTTGTACGAAAGGGGATTCTCATCCTGATGCATGTTAGCATTTCCTGAGTTTGATCAATGTCTTGGGTAGACCATAGTTAGGACAACCAGAACATTAATTTTAGGTGTGGAAAAGCGGCCTAGATAGCTCACTAACATGACTAAAATCGAGTAACCATGTGCGGTCAAGGACTTTTACCTTGTTTGAGACTTGGGGTATGAGGTCATTTGAATAAAATTTATAGGGAGTATGTTTTAATTATCTTTTCCTTGTTAAGGTAAGGATATTCATAGTGGATTTAAATTTTTTATGTTTTATATATTTATTTTCAATAACCAAAGTTGAGTCTATGATTTTGGAATTTTATTGTGAATGACTGGTTTTTTCTTTTTAATAGATAGTTCCTCTAAGAGGAGATACCCTAAATCCAAGATAGGGAACTGTGAGATAGGTTCCTAATGCAAATACTCTTTCATACCCTACTTTGGTAGAATAGTTTATTCAAAATGTTAATACATTGGGTCAAGTGGGTATCGTGAACCCATGATGTGTAATAGATCATGGATTAGAATTTACTAACAAACATCAACATGAATTTCCTGATGACAAAGGAACCAAGGAATAAGAGTAGTGGATTGAGTTAATAGAGAGAATATTCAACTTCTTGAAGTCTCTTAAAGACTCTAAAATGTTTTTTCCACATATATGATCAATAGATAGTAAAGAATATGTTATGAATCTATTGTGAAAGTTAAGTTTCATTCGTATCATACCTAGGATTCATTAAAGAAAATCATAAACATGTAGTTTTATCATGAGAAATTGTGAGAAGAAAATACCTATGAGTTTTTGACCAAGGATAAGGGAGAGCATACAATTCAGGAGTATTCAATCAATTTTGCTGTGTTTGAGCATCTGATAATAGAATATGTCACTAAGGAGCACTTGAAGGCTCAGAGGTTAGACTTAGGTATAAGTACTAATATTCAGTAAATGCTGATACTCTTGTGCATCACTAACTTCATGGTTGTAGTTGACAAGAAATATTTAACTGAGGAAAACATAGCTTGGAAGGTAGGTTTGGGTGGAGTTTTAGTTGGTTTAGTGGTCATCCAAGGTGTACCTTATGGCTAGAAAAGGAAGCGTAAGAGTGGTTAGTTTTCATCAAGATGAGTCTCATGAGTAATGATAGGTAAGAAAGTTGTTTTTTCTACATGTGTGTTATGTGAGGTAATACAATGAAAAACAATGTTTGGATGCTCCCAAATCTTTTCACCTATGTGGATTCACTTTTTCATCTATAGTGATTTTGTGAAAATATATATTCGTGTCTTTGGTTAGGATACACTCACTAAGGGTTATCGAGACAGTGTAGATGATTCCAAGGGTGGTGAGTCCAATCCTTAGGCTATGGAGTATGTTCATGTCGAAAATAGTTGTAATATTTATAAAGTAGAGTATGAACCAAAGGATTCTGATGTAGGTCTAGTGAATGTTACAAGTAAATTGATTATTTTTTAATCTATAGTGATAGCTTTGTTTCGTATTTGTTCTACTAATTATTTTATGTCTTAAAATTTAGATGATGTGATTGGATTGCAATCAGAACTGATTTAATTCTTGTTTGATCTTTCAAACCCTTGGGGAAAGAGGATGGAATGGGGTTTCAGATAACTCACATGTTGGGTGATGATAGTTGACATTAAGGTGTAGTGTGACTCCTTATTTATTGATCTTGATATCTTATAAATGATTATATACAGGGATTGGATGATCTATGTTAATTCATTGATATGATATTATCATTTTTATGTTGTGTTCTTATCTACCAATGGGGTCACTCATGTTTTCAATGGGGAGTGGGGCTCTAGGTCTAGACGGGTAGGGCCCGTTGTTCCATATACTAAGGTAATATCATGTTACTTTTTAGATATTTTTCTTGATACAGTTGAACATTTATTGTCTGGTTGACTTTCTTTAGTTGTGTGTGACTACCCTATGGTCTTCTCAGAGGATATTTTTAGTTTTCTTCCATATATTGAGGTCAATTTGACTATTGAACTGTTCCCTAGTACGATGCCCATTTCTTAACCATCTTATCATATGGAACCTTATGAGTAAGTGGAACTTAAGTTACAACATTATAATCTTGAGGATAAATGATTTATTCCTCCTATATTGTCACCATGGTATTTTCCTATCCTCTTTATTAAGAAGGATGAAGGGTACGTAAGACTTTGTATTGGTTATTGATAGTTGAATTGAGTGACTATTAAGAAAAAATATCATCTTCCAAGGACTTATGACCAATTTGATCAACTTTAAGGGGGTTATTGGTTTTATAATATTAAACTACATTATGGGTATCACTTATTGAGAGTAATATAAGAGGATATATCTAAGAATGTATTTAGGAGCTGATATGGTCATTTTGAGTTTCTAGTTTTTCCATTTAGTCTCACTAATGCTCCTGTGGTTTTTATAAATTTGATATAATGAATCATTCATCAATTCTTGAACTCTTTAGTTATAATTTTCATGGATTATTATTTTTTGTATTCCAAGTCAAAGGTTGAGAATATAGACCATTTGGATATCATTATTCAAACTATGAATGAGCATCATCTATATGGTAATCATTCCTAGTGAGAATTCTAAATCCATAAGGTTATGTTTATCGGGCATGGGATATCTGAGAAGGGTGTCTTGATAAATCCATTAAAGGTATATGAAGTTATGTCTTTTTAGAATATCATAATTATTTTTGAGAACTATAGCTTCTTTTTTCTTCCTGGTTACTATAGACAGTTTAGTCAGGACTTCTCTAAGATCACTTCTTAGATGAAATCTTTAACTCCTAAGGGTGTAAAGTTTGATTGGAATGACATGCATAATAGATATTTTAAGGAGATAAATGATAGGTTGACTCCAGGACCAGTTTTGATTCTTTCAAAACCAAGTTTGGGTTGTAATGTTTTTTATGATGATTCTAATATAGTTATGGAATGTTTATTTATATAGGTGAAAGAGGTTATAGCTTCAAGATCATTCTATTTATTCCCTCATTAGAATAAATACTATATAAATGATCTTTAGTTATAAGATGTTATGAACTCACTCAATTGTTTTACACTTTATCTATTTGGGGAGAAGTTAATGGTATATCCTGATAATCAAATCCTAAAATATATTTTTAGTCATAGGGATCTAAATTTAAGATAGATATAATGGGTATAGCATAATTTGACTTTTGAATTTGAAGTTAATTATAACTCTAGGAAATGAAACATAATTTTTGATGTGTTGATCAGAATAATACTGACACAGTCCATGAATGAATCAGTTGAACAGTTGAATATCATATTTTGTTTGCTGAGGTGATCTTGGAACTGGATGATGTTGGTGGAAAGGTGTTCTCAGATTCAATGAAAGATGGAATTTCTTTTAATGAGTGAGTTCATTATGATCAGGTGACATAAATAAATGGATAATGCTTTAATGGAAGAATTTATGGTGGGGGGCCAAAGGTGAGTTGTCTAAGTCTTCTAGTGGGGCTTTTTTCATCCATAGTATGTTAGTTGTTATTTTTTCTTTGATATTGGAGTTATTGGATAGTATAAAACGATTTTGTTGGTCGTTGTACCATGGGGATTCCAATATGTATCCCAATTTGAGGCATAGATATTGTTGGATAGGGTTGAGACAATTTATAGAGGATTTTGTTTCAGGGTGACTTACTTTTCATAGAATTATAGTAGAGCACCAAATACCTTCATGGTTATTGTAGTCTTTATCCATTTTGGTATAGAATTGGGATGATATTTCCATTGATTTCATCATTGGTTTTCCATGAACACCTAGTGGTAAGGATTTTAATTAGGTGATCATTCATTTACTCATGAAATTAGTGAATTTCCAACCTATCCTTGAGACAATAAAAGTAGAACAGTATGGGTACATGTATATCCATCAAATTGTGATATTTCATGGAGTTTCCTCTTCAATTGTTTCGATAGAGATCTGATATTCACATCAAGGTTTTGAATTGGTTTGTATGAGGTGATGGATTCCCATATTAATTTCAGCATATCATATCATCAACAGATGGATGGATCGATAGAGAGGAAAATTCAGGTTATAAAGGATATTCTTTGGGCTTGTGTGCATGATTTTGGAGGATCTTGTGAAAATAATTTTTCATTGGTTGCTTTTCCCTATAAAAATAGTAATCAAGGTTTGTTAAATACATTACCATTCTAGGTTTTTGTATGGGAGGCCATGTAAATCCCCTTATTCTTGAAAGATTTGTAAGAGTGGTCCTTGGTTGGGTTGAGTGTTTTTCAAGAGATGACAGAGATGGTACAGTTAATCCTGATTCATTTTATTAAAGAATAGGTTTATAGAAAAACTTACCAAGTCCATTAACAATTTCCAGTGAAATTTTAGGTTGGGGATCCATTCATTCTCATAGTTTCAACTCTCTTTGTACATCATTAGTTTTCTCTAAAGGGTAGTTGGAAATGAGGTTTGATAGCCCCTTTGATATCGTTGGATGAATGGGGGAGGTGTCCAATTGGTTTCACATGTTGTATAGTTTGATTGGTATCCATGATTATTTTCATGTTTCCTGGTTGATAAGGTATATACCAGATCCCTCACATGTGATTAGATGGGTAGATTTTGATCTTGATCCCAATACCACTTTGTTTGAGATGCTAGTTTTGATTATGGATTGTCGGGATAAGGCGATGAATGAAAAAAAATATCCCATGGTATGGGTACTCTAGGAGTGCATATAGGGTATCCAAGAGATGTGGGAGAGGGATTTTTTTATAAGGTAGTATCAACCTTCTTTTTGATGATATGGAATATTAGGAGCTCTCTAGGAGAAAGAAGAATTTATGCTAGGGATATTTTATTTCTCTGTTACTATTCTATTATGTATTTTTTGACCCTTATTTGGGTTTTCCTTTTTCGTTGGTTATGTAATGTCGATACATAATTTTGAGGATACCATTAATGGTTATTTTTGGGATATGTTTGATTTTTAATCATAAAAACTACAGTTTTTTCTATTCACTGGGAAAGTACATGACTTTTAATGGGAATGCATAATGTGTAATGGCTGATGGATTGAACCCTTGAACTAGATACACATCATGAGAATTTAAATTTCATTTTAATATTATATTTCATGTGATTAAAAATACAGATTTTAATAAAATGTTGATGGGTTTTTAGGCATATGTAGGATTTAATTATTAGTTGATGTGTAATGGTATTACATGCCATGTAAATTCATGAGGAATGGTTTTAACCAATGGTTTCAACTGAAATTATCATTTATTCAGACATTATTCCTTTCTCTTAACCAAGAGTTTATTCCTAGGAGATTTTTTTTGACACCCTCCCATCCAGATCACTAACTTTAGGGATTGATCACTATTGTGTTGGGATTACTTTTCTCATAGTATGTAATCCTTTTGGTTCTTCATTGGTTTTGGTTGAATTTTTTTTTTCTACCTATTTTTTATCAAATAATGTTTTCTATTTATATTCATTTAGATTCATGGAATGCCTCATATTTTGAATGTTTTTCTCATGTTTATTCACCATTTTCAAAAGAAACTAGGTTTAAATCGTGTTTAGGTAGGTGTTTCTACAAAATATTTCAATTTTCTAAATTTCATGTTATTATTTGTGAATTCATTTGGTTGTTCATGGATTTGAAGTGTTAAATGGGTTAAAACATTTTATTTTGAAGGAAAATGTTTTTTGAATGGGGTTTTCTTCAAAAATGTATATTCTATATTTTTAAATGGGGTTTTCAAACTCTGAATTGGATTTGTTTTATCTTTGAAATTATTCTTTGATATTTTGTTAATAGTATTGGAAAATGAATTGCAACATTACACATTTGGGAAATTGGGTGCATCAAGAAAGAGACATGGGTAGTCTTAATATATGTTTCACCACAAGGAGGTAACCTTTATTGACATCGACCGGACGGACTCTATATCTGTTGGATATAACATATTCTTTTTTTGGCTTGTAAGTGTCTTGAATGCAGAGTCACATAGGTTAGAGCCCAATATGTGAGGTTTTTTTATTTATGGTTATTAATTGCACGAATTTTTCTATCATGAATTGTTTCTAATGAATTTTTATAGATGAGGTTGTTCCCATAACATCAGATGATATGTTGTTTCATGGAGATTTTTTTACCGATTTACCTCTTGATTCCTGGATATTATGTCCTATTTTTATCACTTCTAATTTCCATATTTCTTTATCAATAATATGAAATGATTTTATGAAACAATGTGTAAGAAAAAATGAAAATTATTTATAAATGGGTTGGATTTATAAAAATTATTTAAAAAACATTTTTGTTCTAAAAACTAAAACTATTACATTTGTGATATTATTCCTTATATAGAAACTATGTTGGTATCCTATCGGGATTTTTCTCACATCCTATATGTTCTTTTATGCATTTTAATATTTCTTTTGTTGGAACCAGGTAAAGGGAAAGTATCTTGTAGTATTATCATTTATCTTGTTACCATTTCTTTCGGTACATGTTGGTCTAAAGGTGAATGTAGGTCGTGTGGGAACTTGACATAATTTTTGGTTTATCATGTTTGGCTGGGATTGTATTTCTTTCTAGGTATCTCATCTGTTTAATTGGTTTTACATTGGTTGTATGTATTGTTTTTCATATATTTAGGACCAAATCATTATCAAGTTATACCCATAACATGTGAAAGGCCGATTTGGGTGGCTTCTCTGGTTTACATGAGTGGATTCGTTATAATTTTTTATCAAATGGGGAGCTTAGCATTATGTGTGTTATCACTTATTGAGTTTGGTTTAGTTTCCAAGGTAGACTAGATTTATGACCATTGGAACTCAGATAGTTGTTGTGGAAAAGTGGCCCAACCAGCTCACTTGTAAGACTATAACTGAGTTACCATGGGTGTTTAAGGGAATTTACCAGGTTTTAGACATTGATTTTGAGGTCACTTGAATTAACTATATTGGTGGATTATTTTATTTTATATGTTACTTTTTAATTAAGGTTCTTTGTGGTTTCTTCAAATTCTTAATTTTTTAAATCTTTATTAACAATACCAAAAGTCAGACCTACACTTTTGGAATTATCTTGTTACTTATAGATTTTTTATTTTGATAGAAAATTCCTCTAAGAAAAGATCTTCCAAATCTGATAGATGAAGCTATAAGATATGTTTTATAGGAGAATCTTCTAGTGGACCCTACTTTGGAAGGAGTTGTTATCGACATTTTTCAGAATCTTGGTCAAGTGGGTGTCAGGAGCCCATGACACGTAGTGGATCATGGATTGTAATTTACTAATTAGCATGTACTAGTATTTTGTGGTGAAAAATCATACTAATAATATGAGGAACGGATTAAGCTTATTGATATTATCTTCAACATCTTCAAGACTCCTAAATAATTTATGGTGGGGTTTGACATGTATATGCTCAAGGTATTGGGAAAGAGATGGTGGACCACTAATGTTCAAGTTATGTTGCATGAGGATTTTACCTAGGAATTTCTTAAAAAAATTAACCATTAAATTTATCCTAAGAAATTGAGTGCTGCAAAAACATAGTCGTTTCTAACCTTCGAGTATGGGGATTATACCGCTCTGGAATATTCTACCCATTTTGCTATGTTTGTGTGTCTAGCATTAGAGCTTGTCACTAATGAGTACCTGAATGATCATAGAGTTGAGTTAGGGTTGAGGATTGATAATTTTTGGATTTTTATACTCCTTTTCCTTCCAAACTGTGTGTATTTATTTGACAAGGATGATTTATCTGAGACACACATCACTGGGAAGGCATGTTTGGGTGGAGCTTCAATTGGTTTAGTGGCTAGAAATGGTGTACCTTTTAGCCATAAAAGGATGTGTAAGAGTGATCAATTTTCCTCACGACCTGTATTAGGGGAAATAAAAATGTGAAATTAGGATGTCTACAACTATTTTGTAAGGTGAGTACATAATAAGCCTAACTTTTCAAGGACTCATAAGACCAGTCATCTTTTTGGATGATCTGGTCATCTCCAACAACTTTTTGAAATGGTATCCCAGTATATTAGGGTATTATCTACTCTCACGAAGGGATATAAGTTTTTTTTGGATGCTTCAAAGGGCGGTGAGTCTAATCCTAAGGACCATGGAGATGTTCATGTGGCTAATAATAGAAAACTTTTCTCAACAGAGTATGTTCCAAAAGAATCTAAAGCAGGGCTACTGACTATTATAGGTAAAATGCCTATTTTGTCATCTATGATGCTAGATTTCATTGATACGGGTGCTACTCATTATTTTATATAATCAGAGTTATTTTATGTGTTTTGATTTTATTCAAAACATATTCTATTCTTTTAGGATCTTTCCATTACTTTGGGAAAGTTATATGAACATGGTTTTGGATGTCCTGTGTGTCTGGTGACGACAGCTAACTTTGTGGTGGAGTGTGATTTTTTTGTTATTTATCAGGAAAACATAGACTTTGTTATAGTAATTTATTGGATGATCAGTTTTTAAGGCACAGATAAACCATTATTACCACCTATTTCTATTATTATTTATCGATGGGGTCACTAATATTTTCTAGGGTTAGTGAGACTCTAGATTGGGAATGTTAAGGCATGTTTTTCCATATGATAGAGTAATATCATTCCAGATATCTGATTTTTTTATGTTAATGGCCATTTAATGGGTTGTCAACTTCCTATAGTTTTAAGTGAATACCTTGATGAATTTTTGGATGATTATTTTTGGTTTCCACTATAAATGGAGGTCATGTTTACTATTGGCCTATATCCTGGTATGATTCCAATATATATATCATCATACTGCATGTAACCTATTGAGTTTTTGGAACCTAAGGTCCATCTTGAGGACCAAGAGGCTAAAAGATTTATTTTTTCTAGTGTGTCACCATGGGCTTAACCCACCTTCTTTTGAAAGAAGTAATATAAGAGCCTCAAAATTTGTATTGATTATCAAAATTTGAATCTGGTGACTATTAAGAACAAATTTTATTTCCATAATGATTAATGACCTCTTTGATCATCATAAATGGGATCATTTATTTTCTAAGACTGATCTGTGGTCAGGGTATCGTTAGTTTAGATTTTGGAAAGATTATTTAATTATGACAACATTTGCAATCCATTATGGGCATCTTGAGTTTTTTTTATATTATTCAGTATCACTAGTTATCATACAGATTTTATTCCTTTGGGAATTCAAAATGTCAATTGGTTCTTGGGTTATTTCATTGTTTTGTTCTAGGATGATATTTCAATGTACTATATGTTACGGAAAGACTATATGGACCATTTGGATATCATTCTTAAAACCTTGAAAGAACATTTTTTTATGGTAACCTTTTCAAATGCGAGTTTTGGATTCGTGAAGTAAAGTTTCATAGGAATGTGATATACGAGAAGGGTGTATCGGTAGATCTAGAAATGGTACATTCAATTTTATCTTGGGGGTAGCATTTAAATGTGTTTGAGATCTGTAGATTGATGGTTTTGGCTAGCTACTATATAATATTTTTTTAGGATTTCTCCAAGGTCGCTTCTTCTATGACAATTTTAACCTATAGGGGTGTGAAAATTAAATGAAATGAAAAGTATAAGATATGTTTTGAGGAGATGAATGTGAGTTTTAATTCATCACCAGTTTTGATTCGTTTTGAACTAAGGTTGGGTTATTAGGTTTTATGTGATGCTTCTAGTATGGGATTAAAATGTGTCTGGATGCATAGAAAATAGGTTTTGTCTTATGGATCTCGCTAGTTATGGCTTAATGAGAAGAACTACCCTAGACATGATCTTTATCTAGAAGTTGTTATGAAAGAACTCAAAGAATGTTGTAACTATCCCTTTTGGGAGCGATTTATAGTATATTATTAAAATAAGATACTGAAATATATTTTTACTCAAAGGGGTCTGAATTTATGATAGAGATTTTGGGTAGAGTATGTTTGGAATTTTTTATTGATATTTATTACACTCTTGGGAAAGAAATTTTTGTTGATAATGCATTGAGAAAAAATTATCAATCCAAGTGATGAAGGAATTGGTTGAGAAGTAGTGTCTGAGGAGTTTTTTTGCTGAAATGAGCTTGGAAGTGGAAGAGGGTGGTGGAATTTTGTTCTTTACATAGATGATATTGACTTGTCTTTTCATGATCCTGTTCATCTCGAGCAGGTGGTAGTCACTGAGTTCTAATGATTTTGTCAAATCCTTTATGGAGGGAAGACCTCAGGTGATTTTTCTCAATATCATAGGGGAGATTTGTAATTTCATATCAGGTTGGTTGTTCCTTTTTTCCTTCAGATAAGAGTTGTTGGAAAATCGAAAATATTATTGTTAGTATGTAAACCAGAGGAAAACAAATATGTATCATGACTTGATGTGTGTGTATTTGTAATGACCTTCCAATTATTACTGTCCTGAGAGTACAACGAGTTATTACTAGGCCTTAAGTGACATCCCCATGACACAAAAGGATGGAAATAAATGCCAAAGGGTTCAAAATACACATGGGGGATGATTTACCCTTTATGAAATAAGCTAATAAAGATAAAAAACCATAACCAAACATTCACTATATGACACATGAAAAAATGGAAGACAACTCAGCAACTTTATGTATCTCAAAAATCACATCAAAGTAAGAAACAACAGAAGACTGACCAAGTATCAAAGTACACAACGGATAGACTACACAAGACACTCCAAAGACCTCTAGAATCCATGCTCTATAAGCTCCAATATCCAAAATCACTGAACAGCCCAAACACTATGAGGTAGTGCTAAACACGTGTTAAACATTACCTTTTCCCATTTCTTGGAAAATAACATCTACAAAAGCACCAAAGTGCTGAAACAAGGGTGAGTATAAAACTCCGTAGGATTTCCCCAATGACTTCCCTACTCACACCACTAGTATAGAAGATTTATCACCAATTATATAAAAAAAATTATAGAAATTGATTTATTAAAAATAGTATAAAACTAAATATATTTTCCAAAACCATTCATTACCAAAAGCATACAAGTGAAATTGAAAATAGTTTTCCCAGCCTGATATTTATTTAGAAAAATAACATTACAATTTTTAAAACCATTTCAAAATATCCCTTTATCTGCATACCCAACTATTCATCAAACCCATGAAACCAACCATGCATTCTACGTTATGACAGTTCTATACTCATCAGCGGTTTCTCATCGATATACCAAGTCGTCACATGGTAATTGTTTCCCATGTTCCATTAACCCTTTAGAACCGAGCACAAGGTCATATTTCAACCAAGCCCCATATATGAAACATGATCACACACCACATATTCCCAGCGATCATGCAAAACAACCCTTTCAATAAAAACACTATTGAAAACCATTTCCATCAATACCATTTCAATGCCAAACCATTTCAATTCCAAACGATTTAAATAAAACTAAATTTTTATTGAAAAAAAAAATTCTATTGAAAAAATATTTCTCATCAACCATTTATCAATTCCAAAAAATCCATAATTTAAAATCATCATTTTAAATTCATGAAACTAAACCCCCTTTTTCACAACTATTCTCCAAGATCTCGCAATTTCATAAAAACCATAAATCATCATCAATGATGATTTTTTCATGAATTTCACAATAAATAAACCTATTTGAATATAATCCAATCAATTCCATCAAGAGGAGATGAGAGTGAATCCACCTTCTTTGATGGTTTTGACAATACTTTGACAACATACGAAGAACACATAAGAAAGAAGGTTGATTCTCCCAGAATGGGCTTAGTTCTCTTATACTAGAAATATCATGACTCAAAATTGAATTATTTGGCATCCAATAATGTTGATATACCCACTATAGGTTCATATTTGAGAAAAAATGATATCAGAGAAGTAGATCTAAGAAGATCTAAGAAAAGATGGCAAAACCAGAATGAATGGTGACATACCTCAATAATTGGGCTCAAAATCACCCAGGGAAGGCTCTGGGTAGGCTCCAAATCAGGTGGGGATGGTTCTCCAGCCTTCTAGGGAGAGTAATATTGAAACAGGGGCGTTTTGAATCAAAGAAAAATATAGAGAAAAAACAAGTAAGCTCCCAGAAAATAGGATCTAGATTTGACCTCTAGGAAAGGATTGAAAACACGGTCTAGGTCAACCATATATGGATCGTGTAACCTTACTTTTGTTCCCAAAACTCCCTATAAAACCCTCAAACTCTCCCATAATTCACCTTTACCCATTTTATGGAAACAAATTTTTTATGGAAATATTACACTTTATGGAAACGGCCCACATTATGGAAACAACCCACTTTATAGAAACATCCGACTTTATGGAAAAAACTCACTTTAAGGAAACACCCCACTTTATGGAAATGACCCAGTTAATAGAAACAAACAACATTATGGAAACACCCAACATTATGGAAACTCTATATTTTATGGAAACTCTCTATTTTATGGAAACTCTCTATTAAAGACGCACCAATTAATAAAATGTGAGGAAAGGGGTTAGGTACCGGAAACCAGGGGTACTACATTATCCCCACCATTGGTCTTTCCATCCTCAAAAAGTAGAAAACCATATCTATCCAAAAAGTGTTATGAACAGTACTCTTTCATTTCCTTCTCACATCCCAAGTCTCTTTCTGAATCTGAACATGTTTCCATAAAACTCACACTAGGCCAATTTTTTCCCACGTAAGAATTTCTCTTGTATATCCATGATCCACACAAGGATATGTATGAGTAATGAATCTGGTTCTAGTTCAACGTAATCCCATTTGATCCCATGGTCAAGATTAGGGTGATACTTTTTCAACTGGGATACATGGAACACATTAGGCACCGAACTAAACCGTGGTGGTAATGCCAACCGACATGACACGTCTCCAACCCATTCCTGTATCTCAAAAGGGACAATATATCTAAGATATTACTTTCCCTACTTCCCGAAGCGACAATGTTCAAGCCTTAGAGAGATCCTCAAGAAGACATGATCACTTATAGTGAACGACAACAATCTTTGATGGTGATCTGCATAATATTTCTAACAACACTGATCCATCTCCACCATCTTTCTAATCAACCAAATCTTCTCCATTATTTCGTGGGCAAGGCTTGGACCAACTAGTGAATTTTCACCTGTTTCCACCCATCATAGTGGATAATGACAAGGAAACCAATAAAATGATTCAAACGGAGCCACCTGTATAAAGACCTGCTAGTTTTTATTGTATGAGACTCCACTAAGGGTATATGCGGCTCCCATGAGCCACCAAAATCCATTACACAAGCCCAAAACATGTATTCCAACATTTGTATCATCTGCTTGGATTACCGATCCATATGATGATGATACTCCATGCTCATAGTCAACTGAGTCCTAAGGGATTTTTGTAAGGATTTCCAGAAACAAGATGTGAACCTCAGATCTCTAACTTAGACTATTGAAACTAGTACACCATGCCTTCTAACCACTTCTCGGATATAGATTTTTGAGATATCTTCCACCGTATGAGTTTCATGAATAGGTATGAAATGGGATGACTTTGTTAGATGATCCATTATCACCCAAATATAATCGTGTTTTTGGACGATTCTTGGAAGACCTATAACAAAATCCATTGCTATCTGATTCCATGTCTGCAATGGGATGTGAAAAGATTGTAACATACCTGCTGGTCTCTCATGATCTACATTAACCTGCTGACAAGTTAAGCACTACAAGATGAAATCGAACACCTTCCTTTTCATGACGCTCCACCAAAACTATGCCTTCAATGCCTAATACATCTTCTATGTACTTGGATGTACAACCCATCTCGAATAGTGGTAATAATGAAGGAGTTGTTCCTAAAAACCATAGGTACAACCATTAATTATATGACACACAAAACTAAACCCACATCAAGTTTTCAACCCCCAATGGTCTCCCCACTATTGAGTTTTTAACATAAATCCATACATTTTTTATTAGATGTTTGTGCCTCTTTGATCAGTTTTACAAAATTAGGAACAAGTATAGATAAAAAGCAAATTGCAACATCACCTAAGTCTTCACATTCTAAATGCATATTGGCTAAGACCGACATCAACTACCATTCATCTGAAGATTCTTTCACCAATTGAGCATATGAACTTCTAGTCAATGAATCCACCACTGAATTGCCTTTCCCCAGTGTGTTCATCAAGTCAAAGTCAAACATTTGGAGATACTCAATCCATATACATTACCTCAGATTCAAATATTGCAGTGAGAAAATGTGTTTCATGCTTTTGTGATCTGTAAACACAGTAAATTTCACACTAAAGAGATAACGTCTCCATGTTTTTAAAACATGGAAAACTATTTCTAAATTCAAATCATGTTTTGGGTAATTCTTCTCAAGCACGATCAGTTGCCTTGAACCATAAGCAACCAAATGATCTCTTTTCCTGAGAACAAAGCCCAGCCCTGATCCTGAAGCATCACAATACACCACATATCCCTATCCTAATTCTGTATAGATCAAGAGAGGTTTCGATGTAAGACAAACCTTCAATTCCTAGAAAGACTTCTGGAATTCCTCTGTCCATTGGAATGGAGCATTCTTCTTTGTCAAAGCTGTCATTGGTGAAGCTAGTAATGAGAAATCACACACAACGCATTGGTAGTAAGTAGCTAGACTAAGAAAACTTCGTATCTCGAAAACATTCTTCAGTGGTTTCCAAGAGATAATGACTTCTACTTTTCAAGATCAATAAAAACGCCTTTCTCAAAAATGACATGGCCAAGAAACTGTACTTCTTTTATCCAAAAATCACACTTTGATAATTTGGCATACAAATGATGATCTCTTTGGTTTTGTAACACTGTTTCCAAGTGAAACTCATGACCAAACCTTGTATTTGAATAGACCAAAATTTCATCCACAAACACCACAAAAAATTAATCTAGATATTGTTGAAATATCCAATTCATCAATGATATGAAGACTTCTGGTGAATTCGTTAGACTTAAAGGCATTACTATATATTCATAGTGGCCATATCTAATTCTAAAAGTTGTATTTGGAATATCCTCTTTCCAAACACTCAATTGGAGATATCCTGATCATAAGTTAATCTTGGAGAACCATTGATCTCCCATTAATTGATCATACAGATCATCAATGCGTGGAAGTGGATATATATTATTTATCATTACATGGCTAAGCTTACGATAATCAGCACACATCCAAAGAGTTCTATCTTCCTTCTTCATGAACAAAAATGGGGCTTCCCATGGAGATGTAAATGGTCAAATAAAACCCTTTCTATCCAGCTTCTGTAACTGCACATTCAATTCCCATAACTCTATTGGTTTCATCCTATAAGATGGAAGGGAAATAGGACTAGTCCTGAGAAGGAGATCAATCATAAACTCCACTTCTTTTAGTGGTAGAAACCCTGAGATGTTCTTGGGAAAGACATCTTGAAATTGATCCACAATAGCTAGAATAATATTTTCCTCGATCTATTCCATTGATTCCAAATTTAGTGCTTCCAATTGGTAAGAGATAGTTCCCACCATTGGTGCCCACAAGCTCTTTTCATCCATCTTTGCAATCCTCTCTTATCTAAAGAGATGCTCGTTGCCATCCACAGTCATGAAACTAAATGTTCTCCTATAACAGTCGATCTGATCCTTGAACATTGTCAGGCAATCCATACCCAGGATTACATCATAGACATCCATATCCAACATCAAGAAGTCCAATTTTATCTCAACTCCATCAACAGTTATATCACATGCTCTACACATAACGGATTGAAATACTCTTTTATCAAGAGGAGTTTTCAGTTTCAAAAAAAGGCATCATTTCTAGTTTTAAACATAGAAAGTCAATAAAACGAGAAGCAATGAAGGAATGTGATGTACTAGTGTAAAACAAAACTTCAACAAAGGTAGAATTCAAAAGAATCATACCTTTCACTATAGATAGTCCATCCTGATCATCAACAATCATATGCTCTGCTCCATACGATTGTTTCTTCACTACAAATGTCACCTTATTTTCATGTTGAGGTTTCCCTAGTTAAGGAGTCATGGTATTTATAGAATCACCATGGCTATCTATTCTATACTGACAAGACTGATTCTACTATCCTCACCTAGTCGTAGAATACGATGCTTGCGACACATAAGATGCGTCTCGAGCATCTAACCTTGGAGCACTATGACAATATCACTGAAGATGTACCATATTATTGCAATTAAGACTTTATCTAGGATGTTTCATACAGTCACACTTTATGTAGTCAAGCGAACCACATTGAAAACAACCTACTTTTCTTTGGGGTCATGGAAGACAGTTTATTGGTCCAGTCATCTGGTTTTAATTTCCACTTGCACATTGGAAAAGTTGTCCCTTCTCTTCTTATTCCCAGTTGTTGAGTTCCCACAGTTTCCTATAGGTGTCATCATGCCTCCACCCATAGATCTAAAGATATCACATTCATCCACAGTTTCTCTATTCACCATCTCTGTATAATCTGTAATAAAATGTACTACAGTCTTTGATCGAATCTCATGTCCTAGCCCAAATTTGAAGATGTGTGTCGTCAAAGAGGCACATGACACAACTTTTGGTTCAAAACGTACTAAGTTCATCAACATAGCCACATACTATATGATAGAGAGACTCTCTTGTTTCAAGCTGAATAATTTTGTCATTTTTTGGATCTTGAACCTATGAGGATAGAATTGTTTGTTGAACAATTCCTCAAAATCCTCCCACGTAAGTCCTTCGTCCAATTTACCCTACACCGCTAAATCCCACCACTGATGTGTAAGATCCTTGAGCATATATGTCACCAGTTGTACCTTTATCTCTACTAGTGTACTAATGAAGTCAAAGATATGATTCATAATACATAGCCACACCTCCGCCATCTTGGGTTCAGAATCACCCTGGAAATTACGTGGATTCTACTTCATGATCTAGATAGTATTATCCACATGTCATGATTCATTCCTCTGGTTCCCTATGTCAACATCTTGAAATTCTTGGACAATACTCTGAACCATATCTTGGTTCACACGGGGTTTTGGTGAAACCACATTCTCCGTAGCTTCTTCTGGTTGGTTTTGACGTCACTTACCAGGTGCCATTTTTCTAAACTAACAACAAACTCTCTTAATCTCACTCCCTAGAAACGGTTGGCTTAGCATTTCAAATTCTATCACATCAAATATCACATCTCTGTTTTCCAAAACAACCTTTTTTCCATGTTCTACCATTTTTTAAAACACTTCACATGATTTTGAAAATTAAACCGCTTATAAAATATGATAAGCATTAACTTTTTCAAAATCGTTCATTTGAGAACCAATTCGATTATTTTTCAAAAGTTAACACTTACTTTTTTTTACAATGTGAATCATTCCTTGAAATGATGTATGCACTCCTAGTGGTAATTCATTATTCTACTTTTAATTTCTTGCTCATATCATTGGATAAACCCATGAAAATGAGATTTAAAATTTCTAAAAGTGTCTTCAAACACATATTTACCCAACTCCCTGTTAACTTGATTTTCAGAATGAAATAGTTAGTTACGTACTTTTATGCTATAAATTTCAAGTTTGGACAATCCTACTCATTTATAAGATTCCCACCCAAGGAATAGACAAGAAGGGATTTCATCTCCAAAACTAGGAATATTGATGAATTCTTATTAGGAAAGGAACAAAAAAGATGATACCATTTGTAATAACCCGCCAATTCTTATTGGCTTGAGAGTACAACGGGTCATTACCAGGCCTTAAGCGACATCCCCAAGATGCTAAGGGATAGAAATAAATTCCTAAGGGTTTGAAATACATGTGGGGGATGATTTAACCTTTAATAAATATACCAATAAACCTACCAACCAGAACCAAACATTCACTAAAAAATAGAAGGAAACTCAACAACTTCATGTTTCTTAAAATCACATCAATGTAAGAAACAATATAAGAATAACCCAGTATCAAAGTACACAATAGATAGACTACACAAGTCTCTCCAAAGACCTCAAGACTCCAGGATCCACAAGCTACATGATCTAAAATCTCTAAACAGAACAAACATCATGAGGTAGTTCTAAAAATGTGTGAAAAATTACCTTTTCCCTTGTCCCAGATGATAGCCTATGCAAAAGCACTAATGTTCCAAAGAAGGTTCAAGTATAAAACTCAGTAGCTTTCCCCAATGAACTCCCTACTCACACCACTAAGATAGAAGAGAAAGAAATAACTATATAAATTTTTTTATACAAAACAATCTCTAAAAAACAGTTTATAACTAAATATTAAAAAGTTTCTAAAACCATTCATTACGAAAAGCATACAAGTGCAATTGAAACCAATTTTGCCAGCAAGATATTTTTTTCAGAAAAATAATTAGGCAATCTTTACAAAAAATTCACAATATCCCTTTATTAGAATACCCAACCATTACTCAAAACCATGAAACCAACCGTGCATGCTATGTTATGACAGTTTCATACTCATGAGTAGTTTCTTGTTGAACTACCAAGTCATCACAAGGTAATTGTTTCCCATGTGACATTAACCCTTTAGCACCGAGCACAAGGTCACATTTCAACCAAGCACCGTGTCTGAAATTCCCATGTGCCATTAAACCTTTGGCACCAAGAATAAGGTCTTATTTCAACCAAGCCCTGTATATGAGACATGAACACACACCACATATTCCCAATGATCATGCCAAAAGAACCCTATCAATAAAAACACCTTTTTATTGAAAACCATTTCTGTCAAAACCATTTCAATGCCAAACCATTCTAATTGCATAACATTTCAATAAAACTCCATTTTTTTTGAAATCCATTTCTATTAAAAATATATTTTTATTCAACCATTTATCAAATCTAGAAAATCCATAATTTAAAATCATCATTTTAAATTCATGAAACTAAACCCCCCTTTTCACAACTATTCACCAAGATCACACAATTTCACAAAAACCATAAATCATCACAAATGAATTTTTTTTGATGAATTTCACAATCATTAAACCAATTTGAATCTATGTAAATCAATTATAGCAAGATGATATGAGAGTGAAGCCACTTACCTTGATGTTTTTGATGAAACTTTGACAACAGATGAAGAACACACAAGAAAACGGGTCGATTCTCCAAGAATGGCCTTAGTTCTCTTATTCTAGAAAGATCATGACACAACATTGAATTATTTGGCATCAAAAGGGTAGATCTACCCAATATAGGTTCATATCTAAGAAATAAAGTAGATCAAAGAAGTAGATATAATAGTATCTTAGAAAAGATAACAAAACCAGAAAGAATGGTGACATACCTCAAAAATCGGACTCGAAATCACCAAGGGAAGGCTCTGGGTTGGCTCTAACTCGTGCGGGGAGGGTTCCCCAGACTTTAAGGGAGAGTAATCTCTAAATAAGGGCGCATTGAATCCAAAAAAAATATATAGAGAAAAAATGAGTAATCTCCTAGAAAATAGGATCTAGATTTAACCTGTGCACGAGGTTTGACCACACTGTTTGGGCCAACCATGTACGGATTGTGTGACCTTACTTTTGGTCCCATAACTTATTATAAACCCCCCATACTCTCCCATCCTTCACCTTTACCATTTGTATGGAAACAAATTTTTCATGGAATCATCCAACGTTATGGAAACACCTCACTTTATAGAAACAACCCACTTTATGGAAACACCCCACTCTATGGAAACAACCCAATTTATGGAAAAACCCAACATTATGGAAATACCCAAATTTATGTAAACTCTTTATTTTATGGAAACTCTCTATTTTATAGAAACTCTATTTTAAAGACATACCAATTCAAAAAAAGTGAGGAAACGGTTTATGTAACTGAAACTGAGTGTAATACCGTGTTAGTTTCCAGGGATGAGATGGTTGATAGTGTATTTTTTTTGTGGTTCCTTACACGTCAAATAATTAAGGTAGAGCAATAGACACATTTAGTGTTGTTGTAGCCTTCACCCATTCTAGTATAGAAGTGATATGATACTTCCATGAATTTTATTTTTTATTTTCCATGGACTCTTAATGGAAAGGATACTATTTTGTTAATTATTGATAAATTCATAAAATTATTGTATTTCTTACATATTTTGGAGGCGAAGATAGTGTAATAACATGGGGACTAATACGTCTGCAAGATTGTATGACTTCATGTGGTTCCCTATGTAGTTGTTTTGACAAGGATCTAAAGTTCATATCTATGTTTTGGAAAGGTTTTCCCAAGGTTATGGGTTTCTAAATAAAATTCAATTTAGAATATCATCCGATGACAGATGGGAGGACATTGTGGGATATTTAGGTTCTAGAGGATATACTCCGAGTTAGTGTTTTTATTTTAAGAGGATCTTAAGAAAACCATTTTCCTTTGGTTGTGTATTCCTATAAAAATAGTTAGTATTATTCAAAATAGATGGTACTTTTCAATAATTTTATGTGTGGCCTTTTAGATCTCATGTGTGTTGGGAAGTCTAGGGTAAGAAACCTTGGTTGGTCTGACTATTGTTCATGAGATGATATATTTGGTGTAGTTGATCTAGTAGAGGTTATTCATGCTATTGAGCCATCAAAAATAATATATGAACCATCAACTTCATCCACTAGAGTTCGAGGTTAGTGATATGGTCTTTATTAGTGGTTCACCTCACCTAGGACATCATCGGATAGGAAAGCAAGGTATTTTTCCACCATGGATTATGGAACCCTTTAAGATCATTGGATGACTGGAGAGGATGACCTATAGATTTCACTTGCCATCTGGTTAGATATATATTCATGATGTGTTTCATGTTTCCCAGTTTATGAGGTACATACCACAATATTCCCATGTGATTATATGGGATGATTTTGATCTTGAACCACATACCACTATGGTTGAGTATCCTGGTCAAATTATATATATTTTGGATAAGGTGTTGTGTAGTAAAATGATCGCTCTTATTTAGGTACTATGGAGGGTCATAATAGATATCCAAGAAACATGGGAGTAATAATCATTGAAGAGGTATAACTTTCCTTCTCTTTTTAATGATCTATAATTTTGAGGGATTTTTTGGCACATGAATCATGTTCAGTGGGAGATTTTAACACCATTTCACAATTTAATCGAGTATTGTTTAACTATATTTCTAGTTTTTCTTTTTTTTGTTGATTAATGCTGATAAGAAAATTATAGGATACCCTTGATGGTGATATTAGGGATTTTTTTTGGAATTTTTAGCATAATACATTCACTTTTTACTAATCACTAGGTAAGTACATGATGTATAATGGGAACACATGATGTCTGAAGGATGAAAAATAAAAACCATAAACTGAATAAATAGCATTATAATTTAAAAGTTGTGTTAAGGTTAAATGTTGTGTGGTTAAACAATATTTTTAATGTAATTTCAGCCATTTTATTGATGTATGTGGGTTTTGAGTATTACATGACATGTAATGTGATTACACTCAATGTAAATTTCTGAGGGTTGGTTTTAAATAAACTTTGTGGTGTAAATTATAATTTAATTTATATAGGATTCTTTGCACTCGACCAAGAAGTCCTGCATATGAGATTTTGTGTGAATCCCTCCCAGCCAGATTGCTTCATTCGGTGATTGATCTCCATTTTGGTTGGATTGCTTATCTTTAGGTATGTAATAATTTTTATTCTTATTTTCTAATGGTTTTGGTTGTATTTTGGATGAATATTTATGATGAGATATTATTTTATATTGATCCTTTTTCAGTTTCATGGAATGCCTCATCTCTTGAAGGGTTTTCTCCATGTTTACGATTAGTATTGTCGAAATAAAACGGTTTCTACTATCTTGAGGTATATTTTTATATACAATGGGTTAATTTTATGAATTGTATGTTGTAATTGAAAACTTTATTTACATTTTTCATTGATTTAAAGTTATAAATGGTTTCAAATTGTTTCATGGAAAGTAATGTGTTTTCAAAAAGTGTTTTTTCATTGAACATGGATTTTCATGATATGAAGATGGGTTTTCAAATTCTTAAGTGGATTGGATTGTATTTAAATACGTTTTAAGAAATTGTGATCATGGTTTTGGAAAATATAATATAAAATGGCACATTGAGGACCTTGGTTGAGTATGGAAACACACATGAGTGGCCTTAGTGTGTGTTTCACCTCTAAGAGGTGACCTTTTGTGATATTTATTGACAGGACTCGATAACTACTAGATCCAATGTATTCCAATTTTGGCTTCTAAGTGTCCAGTATACAGTGTTCTGTAGTCTAGTGCCCAGTATGTGAGGTTCTTTTTATTTATTATTATTTATAACATGATTGTTTTTATTATGGTTTATTTACCATAGATATTTATATATGATATTTTAACACATAGCTTTACAAGATATATTTTTTCATGGACATGTGTTTACTTTTTTACCTTTGGATGCATGGATATGCTTCCCTATTTTTATCACTTTTACTTATCATATTTTTGGATTGATAATATGAAATGACTTTAAGGAAATCCATGATAGTAAAATGGGAAATTATTTTTAAATTGTTTTTATTTATAATAATTCTTTGTAAAACTATTTTGTTAATCTAAAATTATTGCATTCTTGATATAATACCCTTTATTGAAACTATGGTGGTATCCTAATGGGATTTTTCTCACACCATACTTTTGCATATGATAATTTGTATATGTTTTTTAGGATCCATCTAATGAAAAGTCCATATTTTAATATATTTGTTTCTATTTTATTGTTTCTATTAGTATGGGTTAGTCTGGAGGTGATTATTGGTAACACGGGGACTTGAAATACATTTGAGATTTGATTTTTTGGATTGGATTGTAGGCATTTTGTGGTATATCTTCAATTTTCTCTTCGTACTCTAGTTTTATAACTTGTTTTTCTTATATTAAGGACTATATTTTATTATCTAGTTTTACCTATAACATACGATGGTTTATTTTTGGTGGCTTACATAGTTGACACAAGTCGGTTTTTTATAATGCATCTCATGATTTGATGTTTGTAGTGGTGGTTTTTGTTATATAAGTTTTAGATATATCATTTTGAATATAAATATTTTATGGTCTTCCCTGATCATAAAAATATAAAGTATATCTTTTCTAAGTGAGATTTAAAAATTATTCATAGGATTCATAGAATTTAACTAGGGTAATCAATTTTGAAATATTTATAATATAAGAAGATGTTGTATTCACAATGATGATTTATGAAGTCAACCATATAAGGATACAGCTATAAATATTAGTTTGGAATAGATGATAATGAAATAATTTTAAGCTATGTACGTTAAAATGGAAGAGGGGACTCATAGAGTTCTTTATATCATATATTATTTTATTTAGCATTAGTGTGGCATGTAATTTGGCCTCATGTTAGTGAACCCAATTTTAGGGTATTGAAGGATTGAATCATGAATAAGGTATGAAAAATAGTTTTTCATAGGGTATGGAGCATTAAATATAGTTTATGTAAAAAAATTCAAATGTTTTATAATTCCCATATAGTTGTATATTTAGGTATTGAAAATATATATCACCCTATAAATATATTTTTTGGTTTTTAATGAGGAAAGATGCAATACCTAATTTTATAGTCAGTTGTCACACTTTTAACTACGTAAATATTGGGCATTAAATTCTAAATTGATAATTATAACCATTTAATATTCTATAATAGAAATTAAAATATATTTATTTTTATTTATTTACCAAATTTCATTGCACACTTTGTTGTTTTGATGTAATTTGGGATATAGTTTATTAATTTAGTAAGTTCACTAGTTTTCTTTCAATTGGGGTACAAAATTCAATTGATGGTCTAAGATAACTATATAAGGTAGAAGTATTGAAATTTCATAGAGGAAAATTGATGATCAAATTAAAATCATTATATTTAATTTACTCCTCATATATTAATATGATTATTGTACGGTTTTCATAGAGAGAACAACATGTTAACAAAATATTTTATAATAAGAATGACGGCCTAACATATAAAATTATTTGAAAAATAGTTGATAGTTTTAGTTTATTTTTCATTCATTTTGTGTTTCAATTAGAATATCATTTATATCAAAATATAGTTAAAATATTATTGGTAATAATTTATTTATTTAAATGAAACCATATGTGGAATTGTATTGTTAACTATTACATCCATTATTACATATGTTTTCTATTGGTAAATAAACTATTATTATAGGATAATTACTATAAATAATCAGATAATTGAAGAAAAAGACTCTAGATCATAATGGTAATCATAGAAGAGATAAGTATTATATGAACTAGTGTGGGAAGACAATGTAGTTTTATATTTATAAACATACATTTTTAAGGGTTTCTTATCTTCATGGAAATTATGATATTGGAAGATGAAGTAAATTTACATCAATGTTTACTGAACAATTTTAGGTAAATGAACTTGTTTTAGAGTTATTTTTTCACCTATAACTTTCATATACGGTGAATCAGATTCTTGGTGTACTCATTTTGTCTCAAATTTAGAAGTATATTCATGATCTATCTCAAGAGATTGGTTTGAGAGAGATTTTCTAGGTAGATAATATAGCATATATAGAATATCCTATGGATATTCATGAAAAGTGGGAAAACATTTTACATGGATTAGTTATAAAATTCATATATTTATATAGATAAATATAGGAATTGAAAAAATTACTATCGAGAAGAAATATCTTATGAGGGTTTATCACTATTAGAAAAAAATTCGTTCATATTTTATTTAAATTGATTTATCTTTAAAAATAACTCTGATATGGTGTTAATTTTGATTTATTTGATGATTAATATTTTTCCCTTTGGTAGATCATGTTTATTATTTTTTTAGGAAAAATCATTCAAGGTTGGTAGAAATATGATATCAGAATTTCTAATTATTGATTTTTATGAACTGTATTTTGTTCATTTATGTCATTTTTGAAATTAATGTTAATATTTTATTTTTTAAGGTGCATGAATTAAATTATAAGTTTAAGACTATTTATGATGAAGGGTTATCACATTTGGGTTTGAGTTCGTAAAGAAATATTGATTTAATATTTTTTCGGTAAAATTTAGGGAATTTAATTTTTTTTTTGAAATTTATTTTTAATGGTTAATTTTTCTATCTATTATAATTTTGTATTTGGTGGAGATGTATAATTGAATGGAGGAGTGAGATTAATTATGTAAAAATTATATGATGTGATGTAGTTGTGGTGTTAAATGTATTAAATCTAAACATTTAGTTGAAGCTGGAAATCAAAGTAGTTATAATTGTTTTATGAGGTGATTGTTTCATGGAATTAAGATTAGTGGATGATTCATCAACTATAAAAGGATACCGCGTTGTTTTTATTTCCTATATTTTCAATACATTCCCTCATCACCTTAGATATATTCTTGATTTTGTTATTTTATAGTTGTTTGAGAGTGGTGATCTAGGAATGAATAATGATTATTGATACCGTGACATAACCTTTACAGAAATCCTCTGGAGCTAGAACTATGTTAAATAGTAATCATCAAATCAAATCTTCTATTAGTCTGTTGTTGGAGACTAAAAATAAGGCTAAAAACATATTATTGGATGAATTAATATTTTCTCATATAAATAATTGACCCAAATAACAACCTCTTTAAAAAATTCATAAAACAACTCCCATATAAAAAAATTGAACTCATACAAGAGCATATTAAAAAACACAACGACTACCAAAACATTATATCTTAACATAATTGGAAACACGATTCCAAAATTTCACCCCAAATTCTCCCATCTAGACCCAAAAAATTCAATGAGTTAACATCATCTAAAATCACTAAGAATATCGTACTAAAAATATTTGAAATAAAATAAATAATTATAAAGTTATATTTGTAAACCCAATTTTTTATTGCTCCAACCTTTCCTATGAAAATTCAATATATATGACGAACTCGGTGATAGAATTATAAATTTTTTTAATCATTTAAATATAAGCCAAATAAAAAAAATTATAGGAAACTCACACCCACATGACATACACCAACTCATCCTCTTCCCTTAACCATAAAATAATGTTAAATGCATTGATAACCAACTCATACTACCGAAACCGTTGACAGTAGTATCTCTAAAATTGAAAACTAACTATCCCCATAATATACACCATAAAAATAACAAACATAAATTTATGGTTAAATAACTATTACTACAACAATTGTATGTGTGTTTAGAATAATATATCCCCCATATCACCTCGCTATTACAGAATAACATAAGAACAATATCATTTAAGACATGATTTATATCAAATAACCATATGGAACATAAAACAAAACCATGGATCACAGTTTAACAATAATGAAAACAAAGTATCCATAGAAACAACCTAAAAACATAGTTTACATTTATTAACCTTTATAATAACATCCATGAGAAATTTGGATACCTATATAAAGTAACCCACATCTAATAAAAACAAATAATATTTAAAAAAATTTATAAAAAACTAATATGCATCATAAATACAATTCCTACATTCCAAAATCAAAACACTTAGATTTAAAATGAATAGTCAATTAACCCTTAAAATTTCAACATGTATAACATAATCCTATTAAACAATAATGAAATGTCAATTAAGTTTTATTTTTCATAATATCAATCCACACTCTTTTATATTTTTATAATTCTTCCAAGACAAATTCCACTATTCTAATCTTGATACTTAATATGTGTCCTTTATTTTATTAATCCACATTAAATTTATTTCACCCTTATATACATCTCCCATAAATTTAATTAATTAATTATTAATTATATAAGAATATCACTGATTACCCATAACCACAACAAAAAAATATTACAAATAAATTTACATATATGAAAAAAAAGATCCACAATCCTCTACTTGAGTTAACTATTGTGGAATTTGACTTGAATATCTAAACTCATATTCCCTCATTCAAAACACCCAATAATCCTATATGTCATTAAATTCATATGAATCTTCCCTTAGATCAACAAATAATCCAATATCCTCAAATAAAACTTAGATAAGTTGATAAAGGAGTTCGAAAACATTTTACAAAATATTAATTTAACGTAAATTTGTTTTATTTTATAAGAAAGTGGAAATACAAATTCTACATAATATATTTAAAAAACACCAAGAATACATACTATCCTATCTAGGGTCACCAAGGATGATGTAAAACTAATATAAAATTTATAATGAACATATATTTATAAATATAATTAAAGAGATCAAATCCATGACATGGTTTCCCCAAAAAACATCATAGTTGTGATGAACCTTGATATAATACCATATCCATTAAACCATAATTATTTATAAAATCTCACATAATTATTAATTCCAATTCAAATTCATTAATTAAAACATGTAGACAATGAAATGTTCTTAAATAAAAATGAGGACCCTTGCAGATAAATGAGTAAATATTTCGACTCAGTGACTAATTGTGGGAGGAACAGAAGTGGCGTATGAAAAATCCCAAAGGTGAGTGAAAAACTGCACTCCCGCGTGAAAAAATATTGGATATGAAGGAGTTATTCACGAGGCATAGAAACTTATGCAGATCTTCCACCTGGTTCAGAAACGTATGTGCCACCAAAACTGGGAGAAAAGTATTTCATGCGGCTGACACCGGGACAGAATTTTTCCAGGTTGATCATCATGCACATAGAACCAGCAACCCTGAGCACCTATAAATAGAAAGGCACCCCTTTAACTTCTGATGACTGAAGAATCTGAACCATCTCCTATCCTCAAAAAACACCTATCCCACACATAAAATATGGCTTTCGGGTTTGATATTTTCCGTGACTGGTCTCCCAGGGGTCCACCTTCACATGAGACCACTTTGGAATCACCCATATCTATGTCCGTAAACGTTGGGTCCCTTGAATGAAATCTTTTCACTTCCGCACAATCCCTTTCCATTATGCTCAATCCCTTTCCCTTTCACACAAAACCTTGGCCACCCCTTGCGTGGAAACATCCTCAATTGCACGCAAACCCGACCATTTCCATGAAGCTTTTCCAATTGTGCACAAACCTCTCCAATTGTGCACAAACCTCAGGCTCCGCTCACCCCAGCCTTTTCCACGTAGCTATTCCATTTTCCCGCAAGCCACTCTACTTATGCATACCCTTTTAGTTTGATGTACCTCTTTCAGACATTATATTTGGGTGCTTCTTACGCCCACAACATCTATGTTTCACACCCTTTTATCATACGACCATCTAGGCATGTACGAATTAACTTCAAGGTCCCTTGGGTAGTGCTTCCTGTTGCGTTGTCTCACCACATGCTACTTCACATAGGCACGCTAATGGCTATTTCTTCTTTTCATAGACATGATAACATGGACCCCTCAATCGATCACTCCATAACACCCCCACACCATAGTGTTGTTGATGCCTTCCCTTCCCCAAGGGCGGGTGGGTATTAGTTATATAACTCCTAGTTGTGTGGAGTGAACCCACCTCATCCGGGCTACAAGATGTTAAAAATCCAAGAACCATCATCCTCCGCACATTATGTTAAACGGTGACCCCACACCATGCATTATACGTGGGGTGAACCTTCTCAGACATTCTCTATGCCCACTAGTCTCCACGGGAGTGAGATCTTCCTCACATGGAATGAGATCCTCTTTACTGTAGTTGTGTCTTTCTACAGAGAAAGGGCATGCATCTTGGTGTAAGCCCCTAGCCTTTCTTTTGGGGGCAGTATCACTACTCATCCTATCTTATTCCTTTCCAAAGTCCAGAGTGGGGGATGGGAACCAGAGCCATCCTTTCTTCGGTGCCAAATCCTTCTCCCTTTGGGATTTGTCGCCACCCGGGCCTCCACCCTGGAGTAAGTCCCAATCTCCATTTCCCAGGGTTGTTAACCATGCGTAATCCCTTATTTCCTCTTTGGGTTTTGGACCATGCATAAGCCTCTATTTTTATTTTGGGATGCAAACTACGTATCAGCCCCACTCCCCTTCCCACGAATGCACCATTCGCGACGTGATCATCAGGTCTTTACAACCTCCTGTTTCTCATACTGAGCATGAATCACGTGGTCTTAGGGTAATAATTGACCATGACATCCTCCATGGGTAGCCTAGATGGTAATCCCCACACACCCATCCTGAACTATCTAGACTTTGATCTTTTCCATGGTAGGGTACATAGGAAGCCTCCCTAAGGTTCAAGTCCAACACCTATTGGGCCAAACCATCTTCATGTCGGTTCACCAAACTCCATCCTGAACTACGAGTACTTTGATCCTTTCCATGGAATGGTACATAGGAAGCCTCTATGAGGTTCTAGTCCAACAACTATTGGTCTCGACCATCTTTATGTCGCTTCACAAAACTCTATCCCGAACTACGTGGACTTTGATCCTTTCCAAGGCACGGTACGTAGGTAGCCTCCCTGAGGTTCAAGCACAAAACCAATTGGTCCCGACAATGATCACGTTGGTTCACCAAACACCATTCTGAACTATGTGTTCTTTGATATTTTCCAAGGTAAGGTATGTAGGAAGCCTCCCTGAGGTTCAATCCCAACAACCACTGGTTTCGACCCCCTTCACATCAGACCACAATCATCTCGAATGACGTTAAACTGCGTGCCCCCTTTTCATTCTACATGACATTAAACTACATCCACCATCCCAAACAACGTGGTATTTGATCCTTGTATCCTAGACTGGGTACATAGGAAGCCTCCATGAGGTTTAACCCCATCCAGTGGTAATCTGTTGTGATCCTTACGCATCGGTAAGCCGTTGTGATCCCCATGCAGCGGTAAGCCATTGTGATCCCCATGTTGCGGTAAACCATTGTGATCCCAATCCAGTGATAATCCATTGTGAACCTAGTGTAGTGGTAAGCCATTTTGATCTCCATTTAGTGGTATGCCATTGTCAACCCAAACCCAGTGGTAATCCATTGTCGTCCCTCCCATTAGGACCCATATCTCTGGTCCGTCCCAATGGCATCATAGAAACCTCAGGCTGCTAACCACATGTAAGCCCTAGTATATCATCAGGTCTCTGTCCTCTGCACACACCCCAATCCTACACCCCATCATGAACTATGTGGACTTTTATTCCTTGCCATGGGGATATGTAGGATGTCACTAGAAGGCTCTATCCCAACATCACTATCACCCTCGAGTCGACTCCATCTCATTCTTCATCCACTTCACTTAAACATCCATTATCCATCATGATTATTACCTAAGCCACCAAATACAGTTGAGATCACGTCAATTCACCTCCTAGAATTAGTGTTCCCTCTAGGGGTTATACCCATCTGATCCACTCTAGTTAATATTAGGATCAGTACGATATGTCATTGCTAGACGTTAAACCTGCGGAATACCCTGTGTTAAACAAGGGAGGCAAAGGAAAACCTCAGAGACATGCCCATGGAATATAATTACCTACATTCGACATGGTATTCCTCGACCTTCCACACCATCAAGAAACCTTGTCACAACTAAATAAACCCATATGTGCTAGTGTTCCAGTGTCCAGACATGCCAGTAATGTCCATCGTGGCTACTCCCCTGACCGAGGGTTGTCGCCCAAGCTGCACCCCTTGGAATTCCCCAACAGAAGTTGTGTAATTTACCAGAATTTAGGAAGATATGGCACTGGGAAGAGTTTCAAAAACAACGTTTTAATCTATAAGGGAGACATAGACGAGATGACAAGTTCTAAGGATGAATCCATAAAGGGAGGAATCGGTATCCCATCATAATGTTTTGTTCAAGGGGAAATCATAACTGAATAAGGAACAAATTTTTCCCGCCTTGGGAAAGTAGGAATGTGGGGACATAGTTAGTGTGTCCTCTTATTATCAAACAGAAAGATGCTCAAGTCCCGGTGAAAGAGTCAGAAACAGAAATGGTGAACCCGATGGGAATTTCTTCTTCTCAATGTGGATATTTGTAGTGTTTGAGACATTAGTGGACTATTGTGTCACTGGATCTAGTTATCTAGCGTTGGGTCCCACCAAGAAAAAAGTTGTCTTAGTGTGAAACTCACCAGATATTGGGGCAGTTAAACGTTGGGAATCTCAGTCTGCGACGTTGTCAGTGTGTATCTTTTTTAACATCCATGGGAGATGGAATGGCACTGGGGCACTGAACATCGATATAATTGTTTTATCACTAATGGTTTAATCTCCCTACTTTTAGGAACCAATCTTCTGCATTAGGAATCTGATCGCCACCCACCCACCAACGTAGGGGCAGGGGTCGCACCAATGCGGAAATACCGCATGGCTCCACCGCTTCGATGATTTCATCCACACCCGCAACTGTTGGGCACCCATGCCCCATATTACCTTCTAAAATCATTCAACAAAATGTAATAAATGACCTTGTACACTGATATGTGAAGGAGGGGATTATCCTGACATGGGATATGGACCACCAGGATTTAGAGGCGTCTATGCCTCTTCTCCATCGCCACCCCAAAGGGCCGTATAGGGATCCACTGCTCCCCATCCCAACGTACAGTCAACTCAGGAGCCTCTCCATGAAACGTCTCGATGACTACCTCCCCTATGCCAATGAAGTAGGGGATGTCTAGGTGAACCTAGAAAGGATCCCGTTCCAAGGGCCCCCAAGGAGGGCCCCCACTAGGTTGTTCCAGTGCCACCACCTGGTCCCACGGGAAAAAGAGTAGGTAAGCTATGTACCAGGAACACCGGCCCTGGTTCGGTTGACCCGATGCCAGCGTCAGGCGCAGGCCAAGGAGGATGCCTGCAAAGGGGCATCGACATCATCAACTATTGTGGCTCGGACCACTACCTACATGTATCATCACCCCCCTATGTACACTGAGCATGGGAATTTATATACCTGGCTTGTATCAAGGCCCCAACTTCCCCTCGGGTAGGCTGAGTCGACTCTCTCAGCTGCTGGAATAGGGAGCACCTGCCACGGACAAAACCGCGACAGCAAAACCCAGTACAAAGGTCTCCCCATACCACCACCTTGTAGAATGCATGTCTTCCCCACTTCCAAGATCAGTATAGCAGTCCGCCCTGTGGTACCTTTAATCTGAATGAGGGTCCTCCACACGACATTGACACCCAGTACGGAAGACTCTCCCGCACTCATTACGTCGGGTATCGGGTCATTCCTCCTTCCACGGACCACCGATATGGAGATGTTACGCATCCGGTCATTCTCTAGTATGGGGGCCTCCCCACATCCTTACATCATCCGGAAAAGGAACTGCTTTCCTTAGTAATAGGAGGGGTTAAATTCATCTTTGCTTCATTGGCACCCAGCACGGAGGTCCTACCCATGTTCGGCTTGACCAGTAGGAGGACCCTCCTCAGGCTGAAACTACCAGGGGAAGCAAGCATAATGGTCCCACCCATGCTCCTATCAGGTCCATCAGAGGTCCAACCCCCTCCACCATTACAGAAGAGGACCCATCCGCACATTATCTGGTGGACATGGAGGTCCTCCTCGTGTTCCCTTTGATATCTATCCAGGTGCTCCTCACACCCTAGCTCACTCAGGTAGAAGTCTTCCTCTCCCCCGCACCAGTATAGCCAAAGAAACTCCTCACACAAAAAATTTAACCTGTCACGAAGAACCATCCTAGTGCAGGAGGGCATGTCGTCTCCACCACCAAAAGAAAGATGAGAATATTTTGACTGAGATTAAATCAGTTTTCTTCTCAAATTCTGAGGACGAATATGTCGTAGTGATGGAATCCTCACCAATATCCTCTGTTTCAAGGGTTGGGGTAGGAAGAAGGTGAATCGGTCTCATAATTCCAGAATGCGTGGTCTATCAGAATCCTGCATCCTTATGTAGGTACATCCAGGAGTATGAACATTTGGAAACCCCCCAGGTTATGGCCATGCAATAGCCACCATCATCACCAGAAGTACTTTCTACCTTGATTAGAGATCACAAAGATATATTCTAGGGACTAATGGCGGAAAGACATCAACATGGTCCATCACAGGTATCCGTAGTCTCTGTACTAGAAAATTTGGTCACTAGTTCTCCTTACCGCGATGTGGTGGCTAAGTCACTACACTCTTTAGAGTATAGCACAAGATTCGATGGTTTGTCAGCTCGCTCGCCATATTCTCTACCGGCTAGACAACCATCTCAACGGTCTGAATCAGTACCACTATTGGTTCCCCAACCACCTCCAGTAGATGAGTGGTCCAATAAAAAGCCAGACCCTAAATCTGGACCATGAAGATTGTGGGATATTCTCACAGCGAGCCATTTCCCAGGGATGTTATGGCCAGTTGTAGCACTATATTTTAGGTCCCTAGAATAACTCATCCAAGAAGAGGTTGGATGATTTTTCCAAACCCTTTTGGTGACCCATTTCCATATATGACATCAACGAGTGGCCTACCCAAAGAGTTAGGCACATTTTGATGATATCAGCCAACAATGTCATTTGGTCTATTTGGGTACATTCCCTATGGCCCAATGCCCTGAGTCACCAAGCCTCCATAAGACCCTCTAACAATGATGCATCTAGAGATTTAAAGTGATCTGCATGATAATCATGGAGGTTTCTCCCCATGTGAAAAGCCATGGCTGGGAGTAGTACACAGGCCTCCATTTTAGTTTCATCTGGTTCCAGCTTGATTTTCCAGGTGACATAGAGGATATACCTCCAGGAAGGGTCGTGGTTAACATGCATAACCTATCAGAGGGAGATAACATAATAGAGCTCCTTGATTGGGACTTACCCAATGAGGGAGTTCCAAAACTATTCAATCCATTGGGAAGGGTCACTCACTAGACGATAAATCTACTGGGTCTGCCCGTGTCCACTTAGGAACTTGTCCTCAGTCGGATTCCAAATAAGGGAAAAGAACACCTCAAAGCCATCAAAACCTCCGACCCATCTAGCTCAGGGCACAAGGTGGAAGATGATCCCAAAAAAGACATGTTGCATCGGCAACTCACCGAACACTAGAATATGGTCGAAGACCTCCTTGCTGAACATGTTGCGGTGTGAAGGTTAGACCACCGTGATCCTCATCCAGGGCAGCAGGGGCAGACACAACATCTCCTTGGTGAACTACCCCTAGGTGACCCTGACCATCCTACCCATGAAAACAGGGTTGAGGGTGGAACGTATGGCCAGAGGGTGCAGTATGTGTTGCCAAATATTCCTGAATGGCATGAAAATCCTCGTGACCTAGCTTAGGTTCCCCCAAATACTCCACAGGTCATTCCACCAGCCGCTCTATGAGCCACTGAGCCGGTTTATTGGGTTGAATAATATTCCAATGCACTGATGGTGAGAGACCCTTATCAAGATTTCAATCCCCACCCAGATGATCCAATGGGGGCACTCATCGCCCGCCTCGAATCTTTTTATACTCGACAGGTGGCAATCCCGCCTGATGGAAAGCCATACTCGGCAAGGTTGGATGATATACCAGCACCCATAGGTTTCAGAAATCCCACAATTTTTCCCTTCAATGGGATAGGGTTCCTTCCACAGCACCTGACCCACTTTTTCTCAAGGTGTGGGCCTATGTTGGAGACTCCAGTAGAGTAGGATTCCACCAAACTCCGGTGTTTCGTACAGACATTGGAGGGGCCGAAGTTCGTCTGGCACAACCAGCTCCTCATTGGATCAGTAGCCAATAGGGAAGATCTTCATAGGAAATTTCTCTACCAGTTATGTTACACCACTAAGAAGATGAGTATCACAGGACACTTCAAGTGATTGTAGAGGCCTGATGAACACGTTGTAGACTTTGTCGCCCGGTGGAAAGGGATCAAATACTCCCTTGACATGCCACTGAATCAGGAGAAACTGTTGATGATGTGCATGGAGAACGTCAAGATAGAACTTTTCCCCTCTATGATCACCTAGAATTATCCCAGGGGATTCCAAGAATACTCTAATACGGTCCAGCGCCTAGAGGAAGTCTTACATCATGCTAATCTGGCATGTCCATTGCCTCCTGTAATCTCTGCGACAAGGGCCGCCAAGGCCGAGCCCACCGCAATGGCTCAAATAGAGGACCCCAGGCCATTAGAGTTGTTACCAGTGGAGCCACCTCCACAGCCTCGTAGAGGCCCTTATCCATAGGCCCAGCCTCCGGATTAATAGCACCCTCCTCCGAATCAGCAGGTGCCCCCACACACTGCGCCGCCACAACCTTGGCAAGATAACCAGGCTCCGCCTCCTCGACAGGCTTCACCAGCCCCACGTCAGGGTTAGGAATCAAGGGCCCCCTTACTATACTGGAGGAACCTTACCTACTCGTTCAATGAGGGATAAGTCCCGGGTTATTTTTTAAGTGCCTTAGAATAGGGGATTGAACGTTTTCCTAAATTCAGAATGCCAGAAGAGGCAAACCTCACTGATCGACCTAATTACTACCCCTATCACTGGATCCTAGGTTACACCCTCAAATAGATTTATGTGTTTATATAATGGATTCAAGACTAGGTGGATAACAACATAGTTCGGTTAGGCCCAACTCTAGAATAGGTGGCATGTGTCTTTGTGAGGCCAGACAGAAATAGTGATAGTGAAGGCAAGTGGCTTTAGGTTTCTAACCATGGGTACCAGAAGTATAATGATTGGATGGCTCATAAATCAGTCACTTGTGCGCATGGTGTTATCCATTCACACCTGAATCATTCAAAGCCTTCAAAAGATACATCTACTACTTCCGCATCATCGTCTCAATAGTCCCCTATTCAGATGAAAAGGCACCATCAGTATAAGGGAAAAGAAATTCCCCCACCAATTTCATTGTCATCTCGTAATCTTGGTAAATTCATGCCTCTAAAGATGACTATTAATCCTATAATCCATATGTTTGTGGATGAATCTGCAAGAGAAAGTCAATGTTACCCCTTTTTTAATACCGTAGACCTGGTAAACCCTTAAATAATTCAAGACATTGAGGAGCTCCAGGTGGATCCTCCCAATATCCCTAGCCGTCATTAGCATCGATGGAGCCACGACAATATGAACTGCCCGAGTGCCTCAGTCATCACTTCCAACTAGGATGTGAACATGACTGAAACCATGCAGCTGGCCTAGTATATAACTCAACACACGTAGCCTTATCATCTAGTGACATCTGGTCTGCCTTCGCCACCGTTTGTGTTGTTGGATCTGGCAGAGCCACCTCGACTATGTCTTGACTAGCCATGCTTTGCAACAGGCCGGTCTCAGTCATCTGGCCATCATCTGGTAGTCGCTCTGCAGGCTTCCACTAGTGAGCAATGAGATATTCCTAGCACTAGTTAGCCACCAGCCCAGTTGGAAGGGCCCAGCATACCTCCTGTCATAGAGCGACCTCCTGTAAGAAGAAGTTCACTCCTGGAACAGAATTATGATGTTCTCAACTATATTTACAGAAATCTATCATTTATCTCCATCATTGAGGCCCTTCACCAATCATCTTTTATACGTGAGACCCTCTTTGAGGCTTTAAGAAGACCCCTCCAGTTTGAGACGGAGGTAACAACTGTATAAGCCTTTCATGTTAAGGCGGTCGAGAATGCTGAATGCCAGGTCATCATCTTGTTCCTGATAGAATATGATGGCTCTCCCATATAGGGGAACATCAGCCCACTGTACATCACCAGTCGGTTCAATGTCATGGAGGTCTGTTTCTATCTTATCGACATGGTCTCTGGAATCAACCTAATCCTAACTCGGACACTGTGAAAACTGGGATTGTTCGAGTATGATCTGGGACCATCTGAATAAAGAATACAAGGTTATGATAGGATGGAGCAGACACCAGTCGACAAGATCCCTGTGAAGACCCAGTTTGGTGGTCTAATTGCCAGCACTGAGTTTATGGTTATCTCATAGGACACTTCTTACAATGCATTGATGGAGAGGTCACAGCTTCGCCTGCATGCAGTGGTTCATTAATCATATCAATAGTGCCTTAAGTACTCCCTTAATGGTCTAGTGGGAATGATTCATCATGACTCACCCCCCTTTTCCTCTTGTGAATCCCACTATCTGGATTCTGGCTAGTACAAGAGAAAGGAAAAGTAGATTCTGGATAACTTGATCGAGCATGCTATAGCTATAACCGACCCATGGGCAGATCTAGATGATACATACGTCTTTCCAATCCATCGATTGTAGGTTACAAATATGGACATGGAACAATTCTTAGTTGTTTCTTGAATGATGTCGGGAGACATTTCCAAGTCTAAGAAACATCATAAGATCACCTCATACTCCTACACCAACCAGGAGTAGGTGATCCTATAGCCTCCAACTCCCACAAGGTATCAGGATGTCCACCGCATGGCAACGACAATATGTTATACTTATTTTTTCATTGGGATGGTAATAACCTTCTCAAGACTACATGCCACTATTGCTTCAATATCATCATGTGTGAACCCTTGAGCCAATGACTAGATGGGATCAGATCAACAGTCTTCATCGATATGGTTGCAGCAACACAAGAGTTACCCGATGCAGTTTCCACTACAACTCATGCAAGTACCAGCCTTAAATTGGGATCTTATGACTTAGGGGAAACTTCTCCCATTAAGGACCCCCCATCCATAAGTGAATAAGAGGATTTAGGGGATTCTCCCCCCACCTTTGTAGAGGGAGTCTCCGCAATGGTTGATCAATTGGTACAGGTGAACGTTGGTAGCGAGGTAGACCAGAAACCCACAATGATCAGTGCTACTATGCCCCTTGATGATCAACAACAATAAAAATACCTCATTAAAAAACACCATGATGTACTCACCTAATGTTATGATGAAATTTCATGACTAGATCCTTAGGTATCTGCCCACCACCTCAGTCGCCGAGAAAATCATTGCGGGTTCAAGCGACCTCCCAGAAAGATGCACCCTTCTCACGGTGCCATTGTTGAGGCAGAAGTTGATAATCTCATTAGATCTAATTTCATTACGGAGGTCCAGTACCCCAAGTGGCTGGAAAAAATTATTCTAATCAGGAAGAAGAATAGACAGATCAGATTCTGCAACGACTTCTAAGATCTCAACTGTCACTATATAAAGGATGCTTTTCACCTTCTTCTGATGGAATTGTTCATCGATGCTACAGCTGGGTTCCAAGACCTCTCTTTTATGGATGGGTACTTTGGGTATAACTAGATCTGAATGGACCTCGAAAATGAGGATTCTACAGGTTTCAGGGCACCGCAAGGTACTTTCTGTTACCAAGTCATTCACTTCGGTTTAAAGAATGTAGGTCCCACCTATCAGTGGGCTATGCATCACATATTTTAACCGATCCTCAGAATAATAGTGGAATGTTACATGGATGATAAATTAGTCAAATCTGGATAGTGATAGGACCATCTCTAAGAACATGAAAATTGGTTCGACTTCCTCCGTTCCCGTCACCAGAAGATGAAACCATTGAAGTGTTCCTTTGGGGTCACCTCTGGAAAGTTTCTTGGCTTCATTATAAAATACAGGGGTAATGATATCAACCCATAGAAGATTAAGGCCATTAGACAGATTTAATATATGAGCAACATTTAGGATCTTTGAGGTTTCCAAGGCCACTTAGCCTACAGACACCGATTCATCGCAAATTTTGCTGGAAAGTGTAAGCCCTTTTCTCGGATCATGAAGAAAGGCACTGTATATGAGTGGGACGAAGAGTGTCAGATTGATTTTGGGGAAATCAAGATGTATCTACTCCAGTCTCCGGTCTTAAAGCCACCTGTCTCTGGAAAGCTACTGGTCCTTTATGTGACTGCCCTGGAGATATCTCTCGATGCCCTTCTCTCCCAGAAGAACAACAAGGGAATGGAAAATAGCCTTTACTACCTCAGCTGCATGCTCCTCGATACAGAGACCAGATACTCCCCTATTGAGAAATTATGCCTTGCACTGGTATTTGCAGTACAAAAATTGTGACATTTTTTGCAGCACCACGTGGTATAGCTGGTGTCCCAAGTAGATCTGCTGAATGAAATCCTAAACCACCCTATGTTGACAGGACATCTAGCTTGGTAGGCAGTGATTCTCTAGTAGTTTGACATTAGGTTTGTCCCCCAGATGGATATTAAAGGGAAAGCATTGGCAGTCTTCATTACTACTCATCCATCCCCAGCAGACTAGTCTCTAGACCTTGATTTTACTGATGAGGCAATTCTCTCGGTAGATCAATCTATCCCGTGTTGGAAAATTCACTTCGATGGTGCTTCCCAGAGCCCTTCTGGGAGAAGGCTCAATGACCCTAGACTCAATAGAGTGGGTCTGGGTATCATCTTCATTACCCCAGCACAAGTTGTTTTTCCATATTCATTCTATAAGGCTGCACAAAAAATGAGGCAGAGTATCAAGCTCCCATTACCAGCCTCGAGATGGCCCTCGATATTGTCATCCTCCATTTTTATGTGAAGGGGGACACCTAACTTGTCATCAAGCAGATTAACAGTGATTATGTCTTCAGAAATATAGTGCTCATACCATTGTTGGAATGCACTCTCCAGCTAGTGTCTCAATTCACATCTCGGCCAAAAGTTATTCATGTCCCTCAATCTCAGAACGGTCAAGCTGATGCCCTGGCTAGCCTAGCTACATCACCTGCAGAGCCTGAACATGATGATCATATTATCCACATGGCACATCAGAGGTTCATTGCTCTTTTCACTCTAGATGACGATGACATCCCGCTGGTAAGCCACCTTCTTACCGAAGCCTCCATGCCAGGACCCCCAGGTCCCCTAGATGTAAAGATTGATGAGACTCCTAACTAGATAACCTCCTTTGTCGAGTACCTCCCAAATAGTGATCTCCTGGTATATCGGGCCGAGTTTGATAAAATTTTATGTCAAGCTTTATAGTTTACCCTCTAGGACGGTCCTGATTATGAGAAGATCCTATACAAGCATGGGTTTGATGGAGTTCTCCTCTATTACATTCAAGGAGTCAATATTTCCCAAGCCATGTAGAAGGTTCATGCCAATTCCTATGGGTCTCATCAGACCGGGCCAAAACTATCTCACCAGATCTAGAGACTAGGGTGCCTATGGCCGTGTATGATCCATGGCTGCATCAAGTTCTCCAAAAGGTGTCATGCGTGCCAAATTAATTCTAAATTTATCCATCGGCCACCAGAGCCTTTCCACTCCTCCATGTACTCTTGGCGATTTTGGTGTGGGGACTCGAAGTTGTGGGACCATATCCACCGCTGACAGATCGCCAGTGTAGATTTATCCCGACAATAATAGATTTCTTTTCCAAGTGGGTGGAGTTAGTTCTACTGAACGAGGTCAAGTCCCATTCTATCGTTGACTTTGTGATCTCTAACAACATCTACGGATTTGGAGTCCCTCACACCATCCTCACCGATAACAGAATGAACTTCAAAGAAACTACGATAAAGAAATTGTATAATAAGTACAACATTTGTTCTAACCATACCTCCGACTATCATGCACATGTAAATGGATAGGTCAAGGTGTTTAGAAAAACCCTCTCTAACATTTTGTAGAAAATGGTTGGTCCGAATAAGAAGAGTTGGCCAGATAAGCTCCCCAATGCCCTATGGGATTATTGGACTATGACTCGTGATTCCACCCAGGTGTCCCCATATTCCCTGGTGTATGGGATGGAGTCCATCCTGTCCATTTAAATTCAATTTCCCGCATTTCGCACAACTTTATATGATCACCAAGAACCAAATAATGTTGCTGAAATCCATTTGGATGAGTTGGAAGTGCTCGATGAGAATGGGCTTCATGCCCTGCACAGTTTGAAAAGGGATCAGAACAAGACAGCTAGAGCATTAAACAAGAAAGTTTGCATCTGCTCCTTCTTTCAAGGCAACTTGGTGTTGGACCTACGAACACAAATGATACCTTGTAGTAAACCCCACCCCCCCATATTGGAGTCCAACTGGGAAGACCTTACATCATTCAGGAGGTTTAATCCAATGGCTCATACATAGTGATTACCATGGACGGTGAGCATATAACACCTCCCACCAATGAAAAGTTTCCTAAAGTAATATTTTTCATGAGTCTCTATGGTCCCGCACGACCCTAAACCACATTATGATCCTACATGACCTTAAACTGTCTCATTCTACATGTCCTTAAACTGTTCAATTTCCCACATGACATTAAAACGTCTGTTGTCCTGCAAGACATTAAACTACATTTCAAGAACTACGCATGTATAGATTCCCATCCTCATGGGATGCGTATGAACACTCGGATTCCTTGTCCTGAGTCTAGCCCCACACTCTTCTTGTTTGGATACCCCTCCTGAGTGTAGTTCCCTTGGAGGATCTCATGTGATGCAGCCTAAAGTTCTTTGGTCACACTCATGGCAAGATTACGATGGTCGCGCCATGTGCCCCACCTCATTCTTCTAATCATCCCACATCCTTAGAACATGACGTTAAACTGCATGGCCCTTTTAGAACAAAATATGGCTTGATTCTCATCCTTATGGGATACGTAGGAATTCCCATACATTTTTTCAATAGGCCCAGCCCCAAAATCTATGATCTACTCTTGATTATTGTCTTTCACGAGTTACACGATTTGGATTCTGTGTTTTGAATCTGGTCAATAGATGTCCATTTTCACTATCACCACAACCATTTGTCCCAAATATTGAGTGTAGTGGTTCATTTCGTCTTTTTGTCTCTTCAATATTCGGTCTGGCTTAGGCATAGGTGTGATTCTAGCTGTCAGACCCTTATATTATGGGGAGTGCATAATCCCGCTCCTTTTACCCACACTTAGAATTGCTCTTATGAGATTAGGAGGTGAGATAAGGTGATACTTGCTTGAGGGATCATGTGGCTACAGTTGGCTGGGATGCCCAGCCTCAGGTCCCTTGACCCTTTCGTCCCCCTAGCCCGAGTTCTCATTTAGAAGCATGAAGTGTGGTATGGACTCATTTCCTTATTCACATCGGTCTGTTTTTCCATGCCACACATACCCCCTTTGATACATCCCTCCATTTATCATCCTTTCCACAAGAGAAGGCCTTACCATAATTCGTGAGACCCATCATTCAGATTTCCATCATCTTTTATACCCAAAAGGACCCCTGAATTGCAAGGATTCTCTACCCAACGTCTCTTCTACCATTACAGGCCAATTTCCTCGAGGATTTCGATCAAAAAATTGATACAAGTCCCATGTTGTGAATGTAATCAATGGTCGATGCTCAATTACTTTCTCTTGAACTCCAGTAACACAAGGGCAGATACTGGGTTGCGAACCTAGTCAACAATTGTCCTCTATCATCATTTTTACTTTGTGGTCTTCCATAAGAATGATGATTCACCCTCTCCATTAAGTTTTCCCATGAATATGACATTAAACCATGTGCCTATTGTCTGAGGTCTATGACCTTAAACTAATATCATCATCATCCTCAGTGCAATACGTTAAACTGCAAGCTGGTTGGGACATTCTGTTTGTGGCCCAACTTCAGGTCCCTCATCCTTCACCGGCTCTGGGCCCAAGTTCTCACTTAGGATAGTATGGTGTGGTATGGGATTATGTCCTCATTTACATTGGGTTACTCATCATTCTTTACACGTCCCTCATTGGGGTATCTTTCCCTTATTTGTGTCGTTACTGCATGACGATAAATTGCAAGTCATCCTTCTCTATAACTATGTGGGGCTTGATTCCCATCCTTATGGGATATGTAGGATAGCCCGAATGTCTAGTCTTCAGGTCCATACCTATCTCTTAGAAACCTCCCTATCTTCTTGGTCCCCTATCCTTCTTTCATTGATTAGAGGGGTATATGGTGTGGTATGGGATTATGCCCCCTTTCACATTGGGTTTGTAATAACCACGCCACATACCTCTCTCTCCTGAGCACCCTTCGCTCCCATGCCCTACACTCGTCTCTTCACGTAGGCTTCCCTTAAGTTGGGTCCCTCAACCCTCTTCGGTGATTCCCCAATGTGCCCATGAGTACTCTGGTTCTGAACCTTGAGTGTCATATTCTATATGGACATGCTTTCAACCATTTTCCTGTCTTCGTGTTCCCATTCATTTGGGATTTCATTATCTTTCATGTCCAAAGGGACCCCCCGAATGGCATGGATGCTCATCCCAAGGGTTTTACTACCATTTCGGGCCAACATCCTTGAGGACCCTGAATGAAAGGTTTATATAAGTCTCACATTGTGAATACGGTCAGCGGTGGATGCTCATTTGTTGTTCGCATTTCAGGTCACACGATATGGATGTTGTGTTTCAAACACAATCAAACAACTATCTTCCATCATCATGCCAACCCCATCACGACTTAATGTCGATTACATGATTCACATCGTTTTCCACTCCATTATGTCCATGTGGAATTTCAACACTCTCGGTACTATCCCACCGAGAACATTTTCACATTAGGATAACAAAGCCACGACAAGGTGTCATTCGGGGTTCCACACGAACTTCCCCTTTTACATGTATCCCATGTGTTGCAAGGTCCTCTTCTGCCCTTGTTTCCCACACTGAGTTTGACTCACATGGGCTTAGGGACCGGATCGAGGTCTCCACCTACTTGGAAGAGTTCCGCTTCTCCATGGTTCAAGATCTAAGACCTTAAAATAATATCTCTTTATATGTACCCTCTTTAGAAATACATGTGGCTTGATTCCCATCCATATGGGATACGTAGGAATGCCCATACATCCAGTATTTGGTTCCAGCTCGAGTTACACTAATTTATCTCTTCTATTATGCCTTGTAGGCCTCGAATCTTATAAGACTACATGGTGTGTCATATATGGCCTTATGCCTTCATTCATGTTGGGATTATAATAACTGCACCATGTACTCCCCATCAAAGAGCTAGTCCCTCCTACCTCATATCCCGCATGACATTAAACTGTATGATGTCCCACATGACATTAAATAGTATTTTGTCCTGTATGACGTTAAATTTCACTTTCTAGAACTACTTATGGCTTGATTCTCATCTTCATGGGATATATAGGAATGCTCATACATCTCGTCTTTGGGTCCATCTCATCTAAGATCAACTCTCTCTTGCCCTATATTCTCTAATCTTCTTGGCTTGAGGTTTCTTTCCTATAATCATGTGTGGGGTGTTGTGGACCTTGTCCTCCTTCACGTCGGATATGTTTTACCCGTTGTGAACATTCCCTCTTGAACCTTGTCTCTCATGTATATGTATGATCCATATGACTCTAAAATCTACTGTCTAGTTCTACATTACTTTAAACTATTATGTTAGATGACACTAAACTATGAAATTATTGTCTTGGATGCACGACAAAAAATAGCACTGCATCATGGTGTCCTCACTCATGGGGACATCATGTTTGGTATCAGTCGCACACCATACCATTTGTCATTTCCTTCACATCAATTGATTCTTATGGCGATGCCTGAAATTTCTATCCTAGGTCCATCACATTATAAAAAAACAACATTCATCCTAAAGGACAAACATGATCTATCAAATGCCACTTATTTTGGTGTAAGGTATATACCCTCAAGCCCTAATTATCTCTGGAACTGGTATCTTATCATTACACCCTTAGAACTAAGTGTGTATTAATTCTCAATCTTATGGGATATGTAGGAACACCTGTTCACATTGCCTTGGGCCCAGCCTAACTTCGTTTTTGGACCCTCGACCTAAAATCTCCACAAGGAACACATGAGGATCTAGACTCCAGTTACCCATTCACGTCAGGTTTTATAATTACCTCACCATGTGTCTCCTGCATTCCCTACCATCATGGTCCGATCTCTATGCCTATAAAATAATATCACTATGTATCACTACTACAAGATTTTAAACTTCACGACATCTTCATGAACTATATATTGCTTGATTCCCTTATTCATGGGATACGTAGGAATGCCCAGACATCTCATCTCCGGGTCCATACCCAGGAGTATAAAATCTTGTCCCCTCTATTTCAGACCCTAGGACGAAAACCTTGTAGGAACATGTGGTATGTAAAGTACCTCATGGGTTCTCGTTCACATCAGGTTTTTCAATAGCCACGCACTGTGCCCCCCATGCCTTTGTTTCAACCGGGTCCATGTTCTATGACCCTAAAAAAAGATCACCCTATGGGAACTGCGTGCCACATTTGGCCACTTCGCCACCCTACGCACAGTCCATTAAATCAACCCCCCTTAATGGCCCATCCTATAACAATTATGTTCAAAGAATGAAACCTCAAGACTCTTTTCCTTAGATGGGGACTCAAATCCCTCTATCTGATACATATTATTGTCGCACTCAGATGCGTTGTGAAAAAAATCCCAAAGTGTTGAATTTTCCCAGGAGCATTCCCTCATCCTACGCACAAGATTCATATGCCTGTTATTTGGATCCTCATCCTCTTCAATGTCAGAAGGGACCCCCTTTTACAGACTGGTCTCATGCCACATTGGATTACCAACCGTCTAGGTCCAACGTCCCTGAGGACCTCAGACAACATTTGTGATATGTCTTGTTTTTCTAACATGGACTGTAGTTGACCATCATTTTTCTGTCCCCATTCTAGGCTTATGTGAAACAGATGTTTTTGTTGAACATGGAAAATAGTTATCCCCCGTCATTAGTCCACCATCATTTTGTTCCAGATCTTAGGCATCATGATTCACACATTTCTTCTTCCTTATGTTCAATTGGAATTCCAACATACTCGGCTTTACCCCTTCGTGAATCTAGATGTGTCATGTAGGAGGGTAGGCATTATTGGGATGTCATTCACCAAGCATCCCATCACCCCTAACATGTGTCTTAAAATTATAGGAAAGTCCCATAAGTACTCATTGTTTCCTATATCAATCATGACTCATGTGGGCTTATTAGTTCTAGTAGGATGTGTACTGACACAGCCATGCCACACATGCCTTTCATCATCCCGCATGATGTTAAACTTTGTTTCTAGAACTATGTGCGACTTGATTCCCATCCTAATGGGGTATTTAGGAACACCCAGGTACATTGCCTTGGGACCAGCCTAACTTTCACTTTTGGTCCCTCGACCTGAAATAAAATCTTCCACCAGGGATACATGGTGTATTGTGGACTTCTTATGTCCTCTTTCATGTCGGGTTTATGGATACCACATAAAATTCTCCCTTCCTAGGATCTTCCTTTTCACTCTCCATCCTATCATATGATGTTAAACATCATGATTCCATATGTCCTCAATTCATGACACTAAACTACGGTTCTACCCTGAACAAGTTCAGGATGCCCCATGTTAGTCATGGGATACACCAGATCCCAGGCTAGAGAGGATTTCCACAATCAGTGTTGGCCTCCAGCCACATCGTGGTTAAGAACTGTGTTTGTCATGATTTTCATCCTTATGGGATATTTAGAGACACCCAGGCATTTCTCCTTGGGCGCAGCCCCAGGTTCATTGACAATTCGGGCCCCTTAGGCTTGATTCTGGTCCAAGATATATGACCTTTAAACTACGTTCATCGTTCTCACTGTACGACCTTTAAACTACACATCCACTATCCTTATTGGTATGACATAAAACTAAAGATCATTTTAAGTCCTTACTATAGAGTTCCTGTGTAGAAGTAGGTTTGATCTCCGATCAGACCGATGCACCCAGCTAATGTGTTTTCATCATGGTGGCATAATTATAAGAGTGTTGGACTCCATTTAAACAAACCATCACTCCATAGTCCGCTCTATGTGTTCCCATTATTGGGACCCTCGTCCTCTTTCACGTCTAATAGAACCCACTAATAGTATGGATGCCCTGCCTATAGCTCGCCTACTGTCCTATGCTAATGTTCTGGAAGACTAATGGATGACATTTCGAGTTAGGCCCCATGTTTCGAATATGGTTAGTAGTCAGCCCTCATTTTTTATTCCCATTTCAGGCTAATGCAATAAGGATACCGTGTTTCAAACATGGTTAATATTTATCCTTTATTTTCATTCCACCCCCATAGCATTCTAAATTTTGGGTGTCATGATTTGCACATTCCACTCCCCTATGTTTTGATTTATTCTAAATCCCCTGGAATTACCGCGCTCGTTCACTATAGCATATTGGGGAAGTGATAGTTCAACCGTCCGAAGGACATCATTCTCTAGTCAGGTCTTCCCATCTCTCTTCAGAAGCCAAGATGGGTTGTTTCTACCCTGGATGTCTGAAGTATGGTTGGCACTCCCACATTCAAACATAGTAATAGTCCGAGCATACCTTGTTTCTCACGTCGGGCACGACCCACGTAGGCGTAGGAATGGGTTTCTATTTATTTCAGGATTGTGGTTGGAGTGCATTAAAAATACAAAAAAATAGATTGATGATGCATACAATTTAGAAGTGGAGGTAGTAAAAAAGGATAAGTTTATGGGTTCATCCAAAATAGGGCACTTAAGGATTAGTATTTTGGATAGATCACTCTAGCGCTGCTACATTCTGGCTTGTGGCCTCCAGGATTGCTTCCTGACCCTTGAGAACCCTCTATTCATTAGTGGCCATGGAGAACAATTCACTAACCCTAGCCTCTGATTATGCATGTTTAGTCTGATGTTCAGTAATTTGGTGACCTACTTCCACTATCTTTTCTTCGGAGTCCACTAGATGGGCCCTAAATTTCTCAATGAGCTTGCAGCAGTTTTCAAGGAATGCCTCCCTTTCTTTCGCCTTCTCTTCAAGGAATCATAACTCCTGCTCTACCTTCATAAATTCTTGTGTATTCCCTGACTCCTTCTAGAACCAGGCGATGTCAGAGTGTTGTCTTCTCTCACTAATATTCTCAGCCATGTTGACGCCGATTTTTAGATGAAGATGGTGAGCATCAACTCCTCCATCATAGATAAAGCACAACCAGGTGTGTAGTGATCCCATTCATTTTATACATTATTCATTTGGCTAACTAAGGAATCATTTGATACTCATCCACCCTTTATGCCGTGTCATCCAGCTCTCATCGGCTACTTCTGAATCAGATTCATCCATCTCCTCAGGGTCTAAATGCCTATAGTCATAGAAAGAAGCCAACAGATCAGCTACATGATCTTCTTCTGGTACTCTTCCCAGGGGATTAGGCTCCTCAACATGTGGGATGCCTTGCTCTCTCACCTTATCCCTAGAAACATTTCCCCCACCAACATCATACCCCACTCTAGCATTAATATCGACAGTATCCACAGCTCTTTGCTCACCAAGTGCCCGGATCGGGCCTGTTTGAGAAGTGGGTCAATGCATTAGTCATCGAGGCATCTGCAGATAGCCGGGATTCGACAGCCTTTCAAGCCTCCAATTCTAGGATTACTACACAAAAAATTAACTTCCTAATTAGTTGGGCTCTGTAATGGAAAATATAAGAGTCTAAGTGATAAAACATACAAGAACAGAGAACATCAGCCTCTGGTATTTCCGTCGTCATCGGAGCTCTCACTGTGGGAGATCCTTCAGCGCTTGTCAGCTCAATAATGGGTTTAAACTCCCCACCTTGTTCTATCAGCATGTCCCCCCCTCCAGATAGAGCTTCTTGGTCAGTTACAATATGTTCTTGAGCAGGATAAAAAAAAATCGGATTGAAGATTACGAGAGATGGATAAAGAAAAAGGATGGATAAGGAATGAGGCATACCTCAGGTAGCTCAGTTATATCTATATCATAGCCAAAAATATTTCCACTCTCCCAAATACTCCATTGGAATTACATCCCTTGAGACCTTCCACCTCTAATATCCTCTTCAGATCCCCCTAATTATTTTTATTCTCCTTCACCCTCTCCTTCCAACTCTACCTCTTCTAACTCACTGCCCTCTGGCTCCTCGTCAATGTCATCACCCTCAGATGGAATTTTTTCTGGGTTATGCTCCTGGCTGAGTATTACCTTCACCATGAGTGGTGGTTCCTCCTACCAACCTTGCTGGCATGCATACACATCCATGGACGTCAAATACGCATGCCGCTGATGGAAGTTCACCTTATCATCAATCAGAATAAGTCCGACCTCTGGCAGCTGGATTCCATCTCGTAATATGTTTTTTCCAAAGGGATTCGGTGCTCTGTCAACTAGGATGACAACAACACAGAGAATATTGCATCATTTGAAGGTTGAAGCAAGTACCTTATATACTTCTTGGGAAGATCCCTGACTACACCATGAGGTTGTTCGCAATCATCTCTTCCCCCGGACGATGAAGGCACAACTGCAACATGTGACATTCCTTTTTCTATAGTCTTGGCATGCCTTGGCCAAGTTTCCTGACTTGCTCTCAGCCTTTCCTCCACAACATCCCCTTTTTTTCTCTCTCACTATCTAGTTTCTACACTGGCCACCTTGATATATAGGACTTTCTTTTTTAGAATCCCTTCAGGGTATGCCACAACCCATTTTTTGGTGTATTTAATGAAAATGTTGGTATCAACTCTGGTGGGGGGGGGGAGTAATTACATCACCAGAGCCATAAGTTGTAAACATCAACAACATTTGGAAAATAAGGAAAGGATGCCTCTCCTCCCGTGCCTCTGTGTACACTTTCTTTGGAATCCGCTAAAGGCATCCAAACGGCCTGGAAAATCTTGAGGGCACATAAGGCTCGCAAAGAATCTTCAAGTCATCCTGGGCCACAAGAACCCAACCTATGATGCTATGGAAGTATTCCTTTTGTTCTAGTAATCATTTCCCATTGTCTATCATCAGGGGAGTTGGGGTAGGGAATGGACTAAAGGTGAAGTTATACTGATTTCTGATCCTGATTCTTACCCCCTCTTCGTTGAGCATCAGTTGCATGACCTCATCAATGTTTAATAAAGAAGGCCATATACCATTACTTAGGGGATAAATGGCATTTGGAAAGGTGTATCCACTACAATGAGCTGTTATCCAGTCATGAAGGATTTGGAAAGGGCCACAGATACTCCTCAGTGAACCCCCTCTTGAAATATGCCCTAGGATGGCGTACAAATGGGCCAACATAGGGACCCCCAAGTTAAACATCTAATTAGCATCCATAATACCATCCATCTCTAATGTTGGTAGATGAACTCCCATCTACGTTTCCCTCACTAGTAGGAGCCACCCACTCAAGAAGGTTGCAAGAAATCCAGTATACCAGACGTTCAAGTCTTGTCTTTCATACAAACTAAAATCCTTAGATTGATATTATCCCTCCTCCAGGATCCTCCAGTATGATCTTCTCTTGCTTCTATGTGTCATGATCGGACAACGAATTCCTCTCCCCAACATCTTGACATTCAGATCTTTCTATAGAAACATGCTGAACCACTTTGAGTAGGCGATGTCCTTCAAAAAAATCCTTGACCTCTAGAATCTCCTTGGCCAAATCTAACAAATTCCATGTTACGACGGGAGTTCATGATCTATCTCCCCATATGTTCCTTGTTAGAAGGAATTCATCATACCGGTTCCCATCCAATGGAATGTGTTCGGTGAAATGAATGTCCCAAAGGATGATACCAACCTCCCATGGTGGAGAGGGAAGGTGTTGGTATCGGGGGACCATTGGGTAAAGAGCTCCTGCCCAAGTTCATGCTAGTAGTAAAAATGGAACTGTGACATCCACACCACCTAAAACTACCCAATGTTCTATAGTTCATTTCGAAACTGATCACATGTTTGGCATACCCAATACGACCAGGACCACTCACTTATGATGTTTCCTCTAGACCTCATGTCCCAATCTAGAAGCTATCCTTTGGTCTCATCGGTGATGCTCTATCACAAAGTACTTGCGTAATGAGATGGAGAACCCTCTGCGACTGACTCATTTCCCAAGATGGTCATGCTCCTGGGGTTCAGGACATAAACATCCATGTTCTTGGTTTCTCTAGAAGGATGGCCATTGTTAGTAATGTTGTATCGGGGGAGATCATCCTCATTGGTCACCCAGGACCGCGGTGTGTCGACTTTGAATCCTGGCATGGGTACCTCCTTCAAAATACGGATGTCCCATATTGGTAGGTTGTTAGACAATGCATACTATTTCTAGGTTGTGGCTAACATGTTGGAGAGAGTTTGGTTGATTGATACAATCATTCGGGAACCATAAACATCAGGGTTCACAACCATCTCGGCCCTTCGAGTAGCATATTCAGCTTCTCTCTCAACATCATCCCGATTAACATCAAACATTTTTCATTAAGTTCTGAAGGAGCTCACACTGAAAGACTAGTATGGTGTGAGAAAAATTCAAAATTGGCATGAGAAACTGAGGTAGTAGTGCCAAAAGGTCGATTCTGTATGAAACAACATGACCAAACTCAGAGAATTATGTGCAACAAAAGTCACATTATGCACAAAGCAAGGGATATTTTTCACACAAGAGAGATTAGAACTTATCACGCGTGAAAATCCATGTAGTCTATGGGACCTGTGAGGGTTTTTATAGTCGCAGAGCGGGGTTTCTGCGCGTGTGAAACATAGTTTACATGTAACTTCACAATTTTTGTTGCACCTGAAGTGTTTTACACACACAGACCTCAAAATATTTGACATCTCTACATTTCCCTAGGAATCTGACCTTAGAGTTCCCTTGTAGATCTGATTCCGTGGGGGGAATTTTTAGATGTCAAAATGTGCTTAAATCTTAAAGAGGTCCTTTTCAGATAAAATGAGGACATATTTTGACTCTGAAAATAATTTCGGGAGGAATGGAAGTTGTGCACGAAAAATCCCAAAGGTGCATGAAAAACCGCTCTCCTGTGTGAAAAACTATGGGATCTAATGGTGGGTTTCACTCAGTGAAAAAACATGCGCGTAGCTTCCACCCAACACAGAAACATGCACACCACGGACACCGGTTGTGGAATATTTTTCACGTCTGACACCGGGACCATATTTTTCCGTGCCGATCAACTTCCACATGGACCCGGGGACCTCGAGCGCTTATTAATAGAAAGGTTCCTCTTTGACTTCTGACGGATGAAGAATCTTAACCGTATCCTCTGCACAAAAAACACCTCTCCCATATGTAAAAGATGGCTTTAAGATATGGAAATTTTGGTGACAGGTCTCCCAGCGGCCCGCCATCGCACAAGACCACTTTTTCCTGACCCTTTCCCAAGTCTGTAAATGTTGGGTCCCTTGCTCACAATCCCTTTACCTTGTGTGATATCCCTTTGGATTGCGCGCAATACATTTCCCTTACGCACAATCCCTTTCCCTTGTGCGCAAAACCTCAGCCACCCCTTGCACGTAAACATCCTCAATTGGGTGAAAACTCGATATTTTTCATGTAGATTTTCTGATTTCATGCCAATTGGGCACCAATTATGTGCAAGCCTCTTTTATTGCACACAAACCCTTGGGTCCACTCACCCCAAACGTTTTCGTGTAGCTGCTCCATTTCTGCAAAAGCTTCCCTACTTGTGGTACCCTTTCAATTTGATGTCCCTGTTTCTGTCATCATCTCCAGGTGCTTCTGACAACCAAAACATCTACGTTACACACCCTATTCTTGTACAACTCTTTGGGATCGAATGAAATAACTTCAAGGTCCCTTGGGCGGTGCTTCCCGTTGTGTTGCCTCATCTAATGGTTCTTTTCATAGGCATGCTATCAGCTATTTCTTCCTTTCATATCCATGCTAACATGGACCCCTCAATGGATCACTCCACAACACCACCTCACTATAGCATTGTTGATGCCTTCCCTTCCCCAGTGGGGGTGGGAATCAGTTATGTAAGTCTTAGGGGTGTGGAGGGAACCCACCTCGTCCGAGCGGCATGACATTAAACTACCAAGAACCATCATCCATAGCATAGGATGTTAAAATGTGACCCCACCCAGTGAATTATAAGTGGGGTTCCCCATATTGGAGATTCTATACACCCACTGGTCTCCACAGGAGTGAGATCTTCCTCACACGGAATGAGATCCTCTTTACCGGAGCAACGTCTGTCTGTGGGGGATGAGAAACCATCTTTGTGCAATCCCCTAGTCTTTCTGGCAGGGGGAAACATCCATACACCTCCTATATTCTTCCTGGACAAAGACCATAGAGGCGGGGATGGGCACCAGATCCCTCCTTTATTTGGTTCCAAATCCCTCTCCCTTTGGGCTTTGTCACCACTCGGTCCTCCACGTTGAAGTATGTCCCAATATCCATTTCCTTGGGATACTAACCAACCATAATCCCATGTTTTCTAATTGGGATATGGACCATCAATATGCCCCTGTTTTAATTTTGGGCTGCTAACTACGTGTCATTCACACTCCACTTCCCACAGATTCACCTTTTGCGACGTGATCGTCTAGTCTTTGATGCCTCTTGTTTCTCACACCGAGAATGACTCACGTGGGCTTAGAGTAAGCATTGACCATAGAGTCCTCTATGGGAATCCTAAAGTGTAATCCCCACACACCCATCCCAAACTATGTGGACTTTGATCCTTGTGAAGGCAAGGTACATTTGAAACCTCCCTGAGATTCAATTCCAACACCTATTGGTCCCAACCGTCTTCACATCGGTTCACCAAACTCCATCATGAAATACGTGGACTTTGATCCATTCCAAGGAAAGGTACGTAGGAAGCCTCTCTGTGGTTAAATTCCAACACCTATTGGTCCCAACCATCTTTACTTCGGTTCGTCAAACTCCATCCCTAACTATGTGGACTTTGATCCTTAACAAGGCAAGGTACATAAGAAGCCTCCCTCAGGTTCAAGCCCAACACCTATTAGTCCCGACCATTATCACATCGGTTCACCAAAAACCATTATGAACTATGTGGACTTTGATCTTTTCCATGTTAAGGTACATAGTAAGCCTCTTGAATGTTCAATCCGAACAACCACAGGTTCCGACCCCCTTCATGTCGAACTGCCTTCGTCCCGCATGATGTTAAAATGTGTGCCCTCTTTTCATCATGCACGACGTTAAACTGCATCCACCATCCTGAACTACCTGGGCTTTGATCCTTGTCTCCTAGATAGGGTACAGAGGAAGCCTTTATGAGGTTCAAACCCAGTCAGCATTAATTCATTGTGATCTATATGAAGCGGTAATCCATTGTGATCCCCTTGTAGTAGTAAGCTGTTGTGATCCCCAAGAAGTGGTAAGATGTTGTGATCCTCATCCAGTAGTAAGACATTGTGAACCTGAGGCAGTGATAAGACATTGTAATCCCCATTTAGCGGTAATCCATTTTCAACTCAAACCTTGTGTAAATCCATTGCCATCCCTTCTGTTGGGACCCATATCTCTGGTCCGTCCTGGTGGCATCAAACCAACCATGGGCTGCTAACCACGTGTAAGCCCCAATATATCATTGGTCAGAGTCCTCTATGCACACCACAATCCTATACCACATCCAGAACTAGGTGTAATTTGATTCCCTGCCTTGGGGATATGATGGAGGTCTCTTTGAGGCTCAATCCCAACACCACCATCAACCTTGAGTTGAATCCATCTCATTCTCCATCCACTTCACTTAACTATCCATCATCCATCTTTAATATTACCAGGGCCACCACATCCCAGTGAGATAATATCAATTCAACTCCTAACATCTGTGTTCCCTTTAGGGGTTATACCCATATGGTCCACTTTAGTTAATATTTTGATCAGTCCAATCCATCTCCTCTAGACATTAAACCTATGGTATACCCTTTTTTAAACATGGGAAGATGTGGAAAACCTTAGTGACATGCCCTTGGGATATAATTCCCTTCATTAGACGTGGGATGAATCAGGTTTTCGCACCCTCATGAAGCCCTATCATAAGGGGAAAACCCAAACTTTCTAGTGTTACAGCTTCTAGACACACCAGGGATGTCTAACATCGCTACACCCCGGGCCAATGGTTGCTTCCCTAGCAGGACCCCTTAGAGTGTCCCGACAGAAGTAGTGTAATTAATCAGCATCCATGAAGATATGGCACTGGGTATAGTTTCACGAACAATGTTTTGATCTATAAGGGAGACCCAGACTAGGTGATGAGTTCTGAGGAGGAATCCACAGAAGGAGGAATCTACATCCCATCGTCTCGTTTCGATCAAGGAGCAAGCGTACCTGAATAAGGAAAGAAATATGTCCGCCTTTGGAAAGTGGGAATACAGGTAAATAGGTAGTGCATCCTCTTCGTCCTCAAACACACGAATGTGTGCACCCCAGAAAAATCATTAGAAACGAAACCCTAATGAGAATATGGATCCTTGATATTCCTTTCATTATTTTAATCTAAAAAATGACCTCCTTTACACAACAACATTTTTGAAAATAATATTACACCACAAAATTAGGTTATTAATAACACTAAAAATTAGATCAAAAAATATATATGTTCATATTGAAACATTTATTAGAAAATTAATTAAAAACTTGTGTCATGGTTGAAAAAACAATGATATAATTTTGTCCTCATGGTAACAAATATATATCTGATTGTATTATTCCTACAACAATGACCCCCTCCATGATGAGGCAACCAAAAATGGTTAAATCATGGAATCCATGATACAAAAAAATAATAAACCACATAGTAGTTTATATTATAATATAAAATTAATATCTTATTCCACAATTCACTTCTAGAAACATTTTTACCTATATCAATATCAACTAAATAATAAACAATGGGACCATAGAATTATAGTCCACTATATTATATACCTATAAAATAATTTACATTCTCTAGAATCAACGAAAATCATGGAATTAATAAAATATCACTCCCAAATTTTACTATTATATTATACACCTCTCAACTAAGAATATCACCTTAAAAACTGAAAATAAAATAATTCAACTAAAAATAAGAAAAAACATCATCTAAATTTGTTTTAAAATCAAATATCAGCCTCACAAGATGGATTAATTCTCTATAAAACTCTCAATATTAAACATCTATTTTCAAATCCCCATATAACGTATATTCTTTTATGATAATTTTCAACCATTAGACATTCACTAATGAAATAAAAAATCCCTAGAACACCTTCCCCTAATGGTCTTGGATCATAATTGTTTTATCTACAAACACCATCCCCTCATCAGAATGAAATTCTCCCAGGTTTGATAATATTGTATTCATAAGAAAGATATATATGTAGTTGTGACATGAAAAAGACATTAAAAGAAAGATCTATCAAAGGTAGAAGTGATAAATTTTATGCCACCTTGCTAATCTTTCCCAAAGTCTATAATAATATATATTACAATGTGTGATTTTTTCTACCACAATCAAAACATTTCTATCAGTAAAGAGTGGAAATCTCCAAGAAAACAATATAATGAACACCAAATTCTAAGGATATCCTTATTTGAATGAAATATGATTTTGTAAAATTATGATTTGTATTAATTCATTTTATACCTTCAGTATCAAAATTTATGCTAAGACTAGTCCCAAAATCACTAACTCCTCAACCTAAATCTTTCTCAAATGTGAAATCTATGATCACTAATAGAAACCAAAAAATTATTCCATGAAAATGGATATGTGGTGTATAATATTAATGTGAAAAAACTAAGAAGGGAAATGATTCACCCAATATCTTCCAAAATCAATTAATATTCCATGTAAAAAAATTTTAATATTCAATTCATCCACTACAACTTCCTTTACTGGTATGGATAAAATGTTTTCATAAGTCCTAATAAAGGCCTAAATCCATGTAGTAACACATACCACTCACATGTAATTGTATTAGGACCTAAAATATATATGATCATGATAAAAAATCTATGAATCCTAATTAATTTATCAATCTAAATTATCACAAAAAAATATATTAAAATAATGTTCTTAATCACCAAAAATAATCAAAATCCATTAAACAAACCAAAACCAGTTTGATGGATCTTTATTCACTAAATGTTTGAGTATAAATTGGCACAAAATATATAGATATATATTTCCATTTTCACTTGTGAACATCAAAACTGATTAATAATATTACTTAAACACCATTCTTAACATTAACCTACTAATATAAAAGGAAATTTGAAATGAACTTCTACATTAAAATCTTTACTCTAGGAGTCCATAATTTATCCTTTAAGGTATTATACAATATAGAGACACCTGGATGATTTGTTGTTGGTATTTTTTGGAAATCATGGGGAATAACATAAATTATATCATATGTGAAAATTTTATTTCCATTGAGGAATACAAAATTCTCACCATCCTCTATCGATTTATCAAAAGAGTCACCATGAAAAATATGATCTCTCTAAAATGTTAACTCCAGATATTTTGATTGATACTCACCCGCTTAATAATATAAGAATGAATTCACTATCATCTAGTGAAAATAACCACTACCACCATCATCATCCAAATCTAAATATTAATATTTAAAAATATATATTTTCTTTTATTAATATCCCAAATCCATAAAATATCACAATATCCCTTCATGATCAAAGCATAAACAACAAATTTCCATTCCCTATATTATATACAATCTAGAAACCATAATCATTGATAAAATCTCATCATATAAACTAATAGAAATACAACTATCTCTAAATTAATTATTGTCACTAGATCATATTGTTTGTAAATATTATAATAAGCCTATGTGAGATTGAACCACCTTGGATAGGGGGGTTATATGTGGCTAAAATAAAACACCATCTCTCAATCATTAATTATTATCACCTTTAATATTTCTATATCTCAAGTATGATGTTATGATAATAATATAAATAGTTGGAATTAATTCACATGAAACAGGTATAAAATACATATTTTATCAAATCTTGTTATTAAGATGGTAATCTACGGCGTGAAATGGTATTTATCTGAATACCAACCTTACAATTATATTATAAATAAGTACAAGTAAATGATATGGTTAAATATGTTAAATTAAAATGTAAAATAAAATAAAATAGTAAGAATAATTTGATCAATGTTTACTCCAATTACAATAAGTCTCCCATGATTTTGGGTAACATATGGGCCATTATTCATCTCCTCAATAAATCACCCAAACCTCCTAGAATTCTCCCATGAATATTTAGCGGAATATCATCACCATCAATCATTCTATATAAGAGAAAGTAATGATTTATTTATATGTAATAAATCACTATAGTGTGGATCCCCTAATAGTCAATGTTCTTTAAATTATCTAGATCCCATGTACATTTTTATTTCCCCACTATCCATTATCACCAGCCAATCATATACCTCATATATGACTTCAATTAAAATTTATAAAAGAAATATCCCTTATAATATTTTTTGTATATTAATACTTCCCTATACTATGGGTTTTCAGGTACTTCAGGGCAGTTAATTCAAAACTCATTTGAAATAACCAAAAACTAAGGTCATTTTCTATTAATTTGTTTCTAGATGGTATTTATTCATCTATAAATTGAACCAATATTCCCATTTGAAAACTATCTTCTCATGGTATCTTCTCACCTATCCCTATATTAATAATACACATAAAGATGAGGTGACATATCCCCTTCCCTGTGGTATCTTTAATGGTTTTACATGAAATGTGGAATGAATATTTTAGGCCTCGCCAAGGTGTACTACAAGAGACTCAATAGGAAATTCCCAGTAAATTAAATGGTAACTATTAAACTCATAGTATTTTTATTTTCAAGATTAAATGTAGGAATTATGTTGTGGAGTTCATTATAGCTCATTCTTGATATTAGTTTTTACTTTTTATTTTCACTGGGCATAAAATATCCTTCAACATATAGATGAATATTTTGTGAAAAAATAAAATTTAGAAACCCTTTGATAACCATGAATAAACTACCTCATGAAATGATACATAATAAGCCTATAATTTGAATGTTTTCTAAAAATGACACAACATGATTGAATAATGGTTTTGGGAGAAGAAGAACTCTTAGATTAAGATAAATTTATAGTAAACAATGTCTCAGTTTAGATCAAATTACAACTCCATTTCCAAATTTTTCTCATGGTGAACTTCTCCAATACACAAGCACCCATGAACTAACCTAAATAATCAAATAATATATAATATATTTATATAAAAAATTTATTTTATTAGACGAAATACCAATGTGTGAATCCTTATTGTTCTTGGTTTTTGTTGGTCTAAAAAGCTTGTTGGAAAGGATTTGAGGTGGAGAATATCATTAGATATTCATTATATAAAGAAACCAGAGTATTTTGGGGGATGTTTGAGAATATTTCATAAAGGTAATGAAAAATGTATGGACTCTTACACATGTTGGGATGACTCTCAGGAGAAACATATAGACCCAAAAAACAGTTTTGTCAAAAATTGTTGAAATTCATGGATAGTGGCAACTCGTTTTTCAAAATCATGATATATCACATGAAAGACCTGTTTTTATATATGAATAAGCCAATAATTTATTCATTAGGGGTATAAAATGATATAAGTAAATAAAATGGATCTATTTTCATGTAAATATCACTAAAAAATATTCCTTTAATTATAGAGTTTACATGAAAAACCATTATTATAGAAAGGATATTATGTGAATTAAATGGTGTAGGTGCATACCTTATCTGGATATCATTTGTTCAAAAAAATTAGTTATGTAAAAATTAATGGAATTTATAAAATATTTTATAGTAAATTTAACGTTATAATTTTAGTGAAATAAGATCTTCATGAGACACCAATTGTTGTATTTTTCATGATGTGAAATGATACATGATTTTTTTCCATCGATGAGGACCTTCCATCCAATGGAAGCTAGTTATTGGGACATTACCAGTGACATGTTGGGTAGCACATTGGTTAATAGTATTATAGGTTAGTCTCATTAATTCCCCTTTTAGGAGGATTATTTCCTACTTCAGGACTACCTTTTAGATTAATGATATATTAATGAATCTATCATGAATTCCAATACATAAATCGTTACCACTATGATTGGGATATGATCGAACATCTTTGTGAATAAGAGATTCTCCATATATGTAATAACATTTATGTATCAAATGTTATCTATAAATGAGAACATTTATATATATTAGACACTCTTTATCTCTCTCTTTAACAACAATTGATATTCGGATTTAACACTACACAGTCGAACACTCTGGAATTTTGAACCATCTAGGAAGATCATAAGAATTTTGTTGTTGGAATCAGGTCCCAGAAGAGGGACTCCTATATCCCTATGATGGGAATTAAAACCCATATATTCCAATTTCACTTAGTTGGATATATCATAACTTTCATGGTCATGTGACAAGGGCCTATTCCAAAAAGATTAAAGTCATACAAGGTAGACATTAAGTAGGCATGTCTCTAAAAATGATCAATGTGATTACACATGGGTGGTCCTTTCTGGTGGAACTCCTAGGTAATATGAACTATTGAGGATTATTTTGTTTCTCATGGAATATGGAACCATGGAATATGTATTTTTTTTAGGAAATGGTGGTATATCCCACTGGATAGGATATGGAATCATAAAAAATAAATCCTGATTAATGGATGGTTCATAGGGTGTATGGATCTAGTAAGGGTAAATAGTGGTATCCAATATTATATGTCCTAAAGAGTAGGTACATTCAAGATCATGGTGAATATGGCCTAATGTTCAAGGATAAAGGTGAATTTTTACAAAAATAATAAAATCCCTTATAGTTTAAGTTTCATGGTTTAAGATCATGTGGCTCGACCATATTGTAAAACCCTAAGGCTTAAAAATCTATTTTTTCCCTAAATTGACAATATGTTCAATAACATGACTCACAAGGAACACCAAACTAAATAAACATGAAACATATTAGATGAATATTATTAATAATTTTATAATAATAATAATACCACTAGTAAATATATAGATATTAGTTTATTAAAGTATGTTATATTTAGAAGATGATAAATTAATATGTTTTAATATTAAAAATTCTTATTCATTCTCAAATTGTGGTTTATTTTTTTTTTATATTTTATCATAAAAAATTTAATTTATGACTTTCAAAATAATTTTAACATTATTTAAAATATAAATTGATATGAGATAATATTAAGAACACACAAAAAAGCCATTTTTCAATAACATAATTATTATTTTTAAATTTTAATTTTATTTGAAAAAAAATTATTAGGTTTAAAATATTAATTTAATGTAATGAGATTTTCTAATTTATCATGTTTAAATTATATTAGGACATGTTTTTTGGAATTTTAATAAATATCTTATTTTTAGCAGAATAGTGAGCAATACGGTTTTAACCAACACTATAACTCTTACTACTTTATCATTATCTAAGAAAAACATTGAAGTTTACGAAAAAATTAAATAAAAAAGGATTAAATTAATAAATTAATATATGAATTAATATACGCTATGCTGAATTTATAAAACCCATGTTTAACTTTTTCAATCTTAAGTAATATATGCTTTAATAATAAATTATTTTTGTCCTGTTCATTTTAATCAAGTATCCCAATGTAAAAATAATTTTTTTATTATTTATATAATAATAAACCAATTAATTTCACAGAAATAAAAAAATTGATACATTTTTATTAAACATAATTTTATGTTTTAAAAAGAAACTTTTCTTTTGGGGGGAATAGTTTTCAATCATTATGTGTTCTAACATTAAAAGTACTTTTTCCCACCCATATAAATCTTAATTGATAAAATATTTTTTATTTTTTTAATTTTTATTTCTATATTTTATAGTATTATCCATTTTATTTTTAGTAATTAAATGAAAATTATGTAGGTATGAATTAATTACCACTACATAACCCGAGAATGGAAAAAGTAAAAAATTTTAAGAGTAAAATATATAAAATAATTTTGAAATTTTGTGTGAAAATTATTATTTATGTGTTTATTGATCATAACTCATACCCTTATCCATATTTGTCTACTTTTTATCCAAAACCCCTATGAAACATCTTCTCTCATATTAAGAATTTAGATTTTAAAAAAATTCCATTCTTTCCACTTCTCAATGAGGCCTTCCTCAACTCGTTTAAGATCACCCTAAAAATTGAAATACACTTAAATAAATTCAATTTTTCTTCCCATGTAATCCATTACCATGTCTCTATGATAAAGGTCCATGGTTTTTTCCTAATTATAAAAAATTTCATGAATTCATTCAAGGGAAAGATTAAGTTCTCAATGTGAGAGCTAAACATACCCTAATTGGATTTCTTCTCTATCTTTCCCTTCCAAAATATAGTTTTATCATTACAATATAATTAAATAATTATATTTAGAGTACTTAATGTTATTATTTAAGGGTAATAATTATTATTTTTCTTCAATCAATTTATTTTGATAAATAAAAATCTTACCATGTGTATGTGTAAACTACCACCCACCTGAATGATTTGTTTAATTTTTCATTATATCCTTTCATGTATGGATACAAGGTGGTATATATTGGATTCATAATATATTTATAATATTATTAATATTATTAAATTATTATCTATTCTCTATTTTACTCTATTTCTATGTATGCAAACATTTTGCACATCAATTTATGACCTCCGTGGAAGTCCCATATTTCATTTTTCATTTAGTCTTTCCTTATTTGTCAAAATCTCATCAAATAAGATACATAAACATAAAAAATCAAAATAATAATACTATTATTCTACAATAATGATATTATGCCACAATTATCACATTTTTTTAACAATACTCACCTAGATATCATATAGATTTTTCTTGTTTGGATTGGTTTAAGAACATACATGAACAATGATATAAATTTATATCATGGAAAAATATATAAATTCAACTACACTTTTTATTAGAAATTAATCAAAAAATAGTTATTGACTTATTTTTCAAGAAAATTAAAATTAATATTAAATTTTTTATACCCCCTTTTTGTTTGTTAAAATTTAATAAAATAATCCAAACATGGAATTATTCACCGTGAATCATAACTGATATTGGTAGGAAATGAGATTATATCATTTTAAATCATTATAAAAAATTCTCTAGTATATAAAATTATATTTTAGTGATAATATGTGAACATATATTCATGAATTGAAACCATCATTTTGAAATTACTACTAAAAAACAATTGTAGCTACTAACATCTGTTGATGAAACTAAAATATAAATAACTAATATATTTTTAATAAATGAATATAAATGATTCTTATAGAATTTTATAGGTATGAATAAGGTTCGTAAATATATTATTATGATAGTATTTTGTTATATATGAGTTTATATTATTTCTGGTTTGGAGGTATTAATAATACACTTTTTGTTAACAAATTCACTATTTGTTGAGTTATGATTATTCTTATAGAACATAATTATTCTATGTTGGGAATACAACACACCCTATTATTTTATTATATTTATATTTATATTTATTTTCTAGCAATATTAATTTATATCACATAAAACCTTTTTAAATGATACTTACATCATGAATTATGATGTCGATAAGGGATTATCATCAAAATTTTCATTCTTTGAGTCTTATTCCATATTCAAAACTTGTTTCATTTTTTGTAGTGTATATACTACCCTTGTGTGTAATTTTATCATGTTACCAATTCAATTAAATGTATTTTTGTATCCAAATTATCTTATACCTTTCATTGGCTCATATTTTGAAATATAATGATTTTTTGTTGATTTTTTATCTCAAAACCCCTTTCATTGAGTTATAATTTTTCATATTAATAATACTACTTATATTATTTATTTAGGACAACTTAATATTTTTTATTAAAATTTATATTTATCTCTACAAAAAACATAAATTTATTATTCAAATATTCTACATTCAGGAATTTCATCCCAATAAAAGAATGAAATTAATAATAATAATTCATATCCTCTTTAACTTTGATTTTAAAACCATATATATATTTTATCATCTCGTAAATGTTATCATTATTTGAAAAACTAGTTGTGAATTATTTTATGTAGAATTCATATTTGCATTTTTCTCTTTTAAAAAAGAAATTTCTATTAACCTTTTTTATGATGTGGGTTTTCAATAAGGGAATTTCTAAATATTAAATGATTATCCTTTCATGATTGTATGTTTTATCTTCTACTCCACATTTATTAATTCGAAACATTATATATTTTCCAGGGAACTATTGTTAAATATCATTTTTTAAACATAATTCTTCAAAAAAATTGTGAAACCTTTCTAAATCCTTTTTTTAAGTCTCCTTAATTAATGATTTTTTTAAAAGTAAAAATTTTGAAAATGTTTTCTCATCACATTTTAGAAACCCATATGTAATTTTTAAGTTTTAATTATAGATATTTAATTGAAAATTTTTTTTTTGACATTTTTTTCTTTTTAATTTCATAAAATTTATTTTTAAAAGTGACCTATATGTAATTACTTTTATAAAAATTCAATAAAATGTCTTATAAAGACCCTTTTATATTTCCATTTCATTTACCAATTTAAATATCAAATATTTAGCTCATATGGGGTTCTATTTCATGAATCACCTTTGAAATCCCTCAATGAAATAACCCTTTTTAATTGAAATTTTTTGTATCAACTAGTATAATTTCAATTTCGTTTTTTGAAATACCATTTTCAAAGGATTTAAAACCCATTTTCATTCCTGAGTTCTCCATAATATACGGAATTAATGATATCTTAATACATGGATATGAGTGGATAAATATGGGTGTTGTCTTATATATCACCCCAACACATTAGGTAATGTTTGATATCTCACGATCTAATGATTTTTTTGTGGGTGTCATTTTGGTTACGATACACTCATAAGTTTGTTTTTGGGGTTAATTATGTTAATTCATTCTCATAAGACTGTTCATGGGTGTAATTTTGGTTACTCTATGGTCAAAATGTTATGTTTGGGTGTAATTGAGGTTTAGTTTTTCTCACATGATTGTATGTGGGTGTAATTTTTGTTAAGATACAATTTTAAGACAGTGTGTGGGTATAATTGTGGGTATGATATGCCCACAACATTGTGCATGATCATAATTTGGGTTATTTTAAATTCATAATGTTTTGATTTCTTAGAATTATTCTTAAGACATGTTGCTTTATTATACGACTATGTTATATTCCATGGGTCGTGAATATTTTAAAATGTTTTTTCATTATTATTCCATGTTATATATTTTTTCATTTGATATTACATGTCCTTATATCAGGATTTATAAACAAATATTGTTATCTCATATTTTTTAATAATATTTTTATCTTGTGATGATGTTTTATTATATTCTTATGATACATTCCCTGATGTTATTTTGATATGTTTTTTCCTTATAGGTAATTTTTGTTTTCCCCTTTCTAATGCTTCCACTCCCTAGGTTATGAAGAAAAGTTTCTTATGAAGATTCATGAAGGGAGTATAGTCTAGTTTTATTATAGAAAAATGATCACAAGTATCATAAAATAAGTTTTATAAATAGATAATCATCAATGATTCTAGACCTTAGATTCATGGGAATGTGTGATTATTGTGAGACTTAATTTTTTTAACATATGTAAATTATGTATAAAAAAATATTGGGTCACCATAGCTTGTATCAAAGCCAGTGCTCCGAGAAATTATTGTTGACACTAAATCTGGGAGTATGAGTCACTTGGTATCTGAGAAAAGATTATCTAATTTGGTGGATTAATTTAGTTATTGTTTGGGATTATGATGACTTTACGTGAAAAAAACATTATAGATAAATTCTATGAATATGGTAAACATACTAAAATTTTGGTAAAGTAGATATTTTTTAGTTTCCTAGAAATTACATCTGAGTTTATATATTGGAAAATGAATGTGGTTGTGGAAAAGATAAACCTGAATTAAATAACCCTAAAAAATTCTAGTTGATTATTTATTCGATGTTCACCCAATACATGATGTGTGGGACTAAGACTGGCCTCCTTGCTAGATGCACTCAGGAGATATGATTTTTTTGATCACATTGTATTTATAATTAATTATAAAGGATATAGTATGTAATTATTATTTGTATTATGTTAAAAATAATGAGGTAAATCAATCAAAATCAAAAATGGTTAAACCAAGGGTGAAATGCATTTAAATGAAAGAAGTATGATATAATATTATAGTTTTAAATAGTAAGATATCTTGATGATAAATTTAACATGTGAATATTTTCAAAAAATACCCTATGATGCTAAATAATCATCAATCAGGTTAACCAAAATTGGTTTTAGTAATGGTAGGTTCTACAAGGAACTGATCTATCAATGTATATGATGGGAAATTATGGTTCTAATGAAAAACTAATTTGGGTGGGAACTAGTGTTGATAATATTATGTATATTATCACACAACTATATGAATTTTTGATTAACAAATTACATCTTACTAAACATCTGAGAAAACCAAAAGAATAGAAGGATGATGTTTCATAAAAGATCAGGTGATGAAGATGTTGAGGGAAAGAAGGTTCAACTTTATACATGAAAAATATGTAGAAAGAAGATCCTAATATAATTTATTAATGGTGAAACATCTTTTTTCGGTGTTGAATGATTTCCCATCGATCCCATTATTGATAAGGGGAAATAAAGAGGTTGGATTAGAAAATAGAAGGTTTAAAGGTCCCAAATAATGTTATACCCACACATCATTGCATCAAATGAAAGGAATTTAAGAATTATGAAAATTTATTCCACAATATAAGGGTTAACAAGGATCATAGAGATAATTAACCATTTAAGCATATAGAATAAGTGAAAGCCTGTTCAATGACTATTTTTGAAGTGGATAGTGATAATTGGATGGTGCTGTGGAAATGTTTTTGTTACTTTGGATTTGTGGATGTCTATTTTCATGTATATTTAACCCAATATAATATATTTAATTTTAAACAAAAAACCCGGTGGTATCATTATTATATAAAACATATATAAAACTCTATAAAATTTTAAGGAACTAAGTTTTGTCCAATTCTTATTAATTCTTACTTTAGTTGTATTGTATGTTTTTTTGAAAATGGGTTTTATATCATCAAATAGATATGATATTAATTAAAAAAAGACAAATAATATATCTAACAAAAAATTCATAATATATAAGCACAAGGATTACTGTGTTATATCTTAGAAAACTAACTCTAATATAATAGTTACGATACACAAAAAGGTGGATTTTCAGATCAAATGATTGAAATAATCAATAATTGGATTGACCAATTCTGAGAAAACAAAATATATTTTTTATGATTATAAATATTATATATAAATGTTAATTATATCTTGGTTCATTTACATCTTTTATATATCCTAATCTATTTTTCTAGTTAGTGATAATTAAAATTGTGAGGATGAATTTATTTAAGGGTGGGAGAATGTAACACTCTATGATTTTGGAATATATTTTTTCTCTAAGTTAATTTTATGTTCAATAGCTTTCTCTACACAAGTAATCAAAACAGAAGAAGCCACAATATATTATCTGAATATTAATAATATTATTATTATATTAAAAAATCCCCTAATAATTAAAAAGATATTACTTAACTAGATTTTACATAAATTTAAAGAATGAATAATTAATATTATTTAACATTAATAAGTATTGTTCTCAATCGAACAAATATAATTTTAATTTATTCTATATTTTACCCAAAAAAATTAAGGTTTCCACTTTTAAAAGATTATTAACACTTATTAAATTTAAATTTTATATTAAGATATATTAAAAATTATTAAAATTAACATTTTTCAACAAAAAGAGTATTTTTTTGTATTTTGAATTTATATTTAAAAGATAATTTATTAATTTTTCAGTTTTCAATTTGATGAAATTAACTTCATTCTTGAATTTATCATTCCAAAAATATATTTGGATGAATTTTTCGGATCTTTCGGAAGTAGTTTTTTAGGTGAATAGTATAAAGAACGTTTTTATTGATAATGTAACTCTTAGAACATTATCATTATATATGAACAAATATAGTTCAAGAAAAAAATAATTTATCAAGGATAAATTTAAGGAATAAGATTATATATTTAAAAATACCATATTTAATTTATATAACTCATGTTTAAAATTTTCAAAATTCAGTATTATTTACTTTAATTTTAACATATTTTTAGTATATTCTTTTTCATTCAACATCAAAAATGTGGAATTATATTATGGGTTTCATTAAAATGTAGGTAAATATTATTTTTGTAATAATATATATATAATATAATTAACATAAAAAATTTGAAAACTTTATCTTAAACATATTTCTTAGAAAAAAATTAACTTTTTTCTAAAAAATGTGTTTTTTTTAATGGGCTCTATCATTAAAATAAATTTTTCTCATAATTTGATCATTAATTTTATAAAAATAATTTAAAATTTGGAATCACTAAGTAAAAATAATTTTGTAAATTTTATTTTATTTTTTTCACATTTATAAAATATAATAAGGTAAACATAATTACAAAGATAAAAAATGTAAATATTGATTAAACTATGAGTAAAAGAACTAAAAACAAATCAAAAACATGAGTCCAAATGAATTTTTGTGGGTTTCCTAACCAGAAATCATCCACTACCCAATTAGTTTCTACTGTGACTCCACTTTATATGAAAAATATCATGTCTATTTACATTTAGAAGTTATTTTTACAAAAATTTCATTCTCTTCAGTTATAAAAGGGACCTTCTACCACCCTCTTAAGATTAATATACGATCCTAGACATTTTTACTCCAACTAGATGACTCCCCCATGTACCTAACCCTATAGGAATTTTTTTTGGACTAGGTCCCCCAATTCCATGAATATTGTCAAGTGAACGATCAAGATTTCAATGTGAGTACAATTCGTACCCTCATCATTTTCCTACGTATCATTCTATTATATATTTTATTAAACGTTTTGGAGGGAACCCCCCCCCCCCATTTTTGTTATAAATTAAAATACACATGTTTTTATGGGTATAGGAAACCCATTACATAGACATTAATGAAATGGGGCACACAAATCCCTAGAATATGGACCATAGGCCTTAGCTCGAATGCCATCCATGTGAATCTCTCTTGCTATCAATCTCATGTTCTGCATCAGCCCCAATGAAGCCCCCTTTCATTGTCCTCGAGCAAAAACACGATGTCAACCATAACATATAACTAAACCCAAGACTTCCTGAAAGCACGAACGATTGTTGCCTATCGATTAGCCAAAGTTATGATGCTTTGTTAGTGTGTATAGTAGCACTCGGTTCGAATCCTCGATGATGGTACTTTTTAAGAGTCTTTTGTTTTTAGTTGATTGTATTTTGATTAGGGGTTTTATTTATAGAGATTAATTGAAATGATTGATATATTTAACAATTTAATAAATATTGGGGTGATTTTGTCATTAGGTATTTAAGATTGTGATATCTTTGAGCTTTTCTATATATTTCATTAAATTAACACCCATGTCATAAGTTGACATTGATTGGAATTCCTAAGCGTTAATCCTTTAATCCAAGCCTTTAGTTAACTTAGGAGTCTTATATTAATCATATATTGTTATGGTAGTGTATTTATGGTTCTAATAATCCATGTAAACCTCTCATTAAACAAAACAAGTCATTAATCCATGACAATTTAAGTCCAACATACACAATGTTAATTCAAAGATTACTCATCAAGGAAAAGCTCTCAATCGCTTAACATCCCTAAATTACAACTCTCCCCAATGAGATATTTACTCTTAAATTGAAATTATTAGTAATATTGTTATAATTATTACGATGATAAATTAATAATATAAGAAAACTAAATGGATAAGAAAAGAGTGGTGCGTCGAACACACACACAAACGATGATGATAATTAAAAATGATCATTAGAATGATTGAGAAAGCAAAAGAACAGAAGGGGATTCCACTGAATATAAACTAATTTAATAACATTATAATTAAACTATAGAAGTTGGATGATAATAAGAGATATTGAAGAATAAAATTTCATTACAACATAATTACAAAAAAACATACAAGAATACAATAATAAAGAACACAAAAGTAAAAGGAAACAAAGAGAGGAGGAATGATATCTCAAGTGAAAACATGAGAATGGTAGGTCCTCCCAAACCCTTGTCAAGTCTTTGGTTGTGCCAATATGTGCTTATATCTTCTAAAATGCGAACTCATTTGAATGAGAGGAGAGGGATGTATTTATTTCCCATGGAAGTGGACTGTTTGCATTTCCAATATATCATTCCACATAGATCAACGATTTGGACATCCAGATAGCCAAATATGAAGATCTAATATTCTTAAAAGTTTTAGATAATACTGTTGGTAGACTACTCTAAATATTTTGTGGCATTTTTAATTATGAATACCACGTTATGGATATTTCAATAAACAATGTTAAACTATCCATTTCTATCCATTCTTTTTTGATTTCCAAAATGTGAATAGATTTTCAAATACTAAGATGCCTTCAAATCAGAATGCTTTCTTCAACAGAGTCGGTCTCCTATAAATTCTCTTTCACACTACAAAATATCAGCTTGATTTGGTTATTATATCAGGATACATTTCATGAATACTCTATTGATTTTGATTCCTGACCAGAATGCTGGGCTGAGTTTAAATGAATCATTTGGGCCCCATTTAATTGGAGTTAGGACTTGAAATTTTTATCCAAGACTCCTTAAATTGTCCCCTGAACGTTTTAGTAGAATGAAAGAATTTTCACTTCTATATTGAGCATAGTAATTCCATATTCATGGTTGGGACAATTTCTTCACAGATTATGTTGGCCTTCTTGTGTGGTACATATGGAAATTAAAATGGCAGAATTTGTAATGATTCCTTCTAATGATATGTGGGAAATTAAATAAGAAATAATAAAAAACAAAAACTAAACAATTTGGATCATTAGTGTGAGAGTTATAATTAAAATAGTAAACAGACTCAATTGGATTACTTCTAAAAATGCTAAAAAATTATACTTAGTATTAAAACATTAATATTTCGCACAAAATATTCTCATTTAGTATAAAATAAGTAAATAGAGTATATAATAATTCATGAAAATATTAATAACATCAACTCCCCCACACTAAGTCTTGTGCATGTCCTCATGTTCTAAAATATAAAAACATGACACCAATCATTTTAACTCACCATCAAATATTAAAAATCTCTTTCCCCAATCAGGGAGGTTTAGTCAATATGACTCATCCATATTGAATTCGACCCCAAGATGTTACAGAAACAATGTTCAAATAACAATTCATTTTTTTCATGCTCAAATTTAGAAATGGAAAATGGTGGCACAAAAAACATACCCCCCTCAAGATGATAAAATTAATTTATGGAGATTCACTCATTCACCAACCAAAAGTGAAAATAATGGGGTTTAAAAGAGCTCTTAGCTTCCACTCCCTATCCAATGTGCACTATAATCTAGAGGTCTTTTGATGGGGATTTTTTGTGTCCATGGAACGGTAGGAATATAATGTTCAAGAGAGGGAAGAATAGGGCTAAAACACCAACATGGAAAAAACAATGCACATTTTTTTATAATGAGACATGAATGGTAATGGATACACATATTTAAGAGTGACTGAAAATGTAAAATAAGACACAAAAGTGGAAGGAAATATGGAGGGAATGAGAAGATGGAATATTTACAAAACACAAAACTTCTCCCAATGACATAAGAATATAATTCAAGTGTTATTTGTTTCTTTTTTTTCTCTTTTTTCGAAAGTTTAACTTGAAATAGATCTCACACTCATATCCCAACCTATGATTGATCTCCTCACGATAGTAATTGTAATAGTTATAATAAGATAAAAGGATGAGAAATAGTGATTTTTGATTTACCTAAGACACAATCCAATTTTTTATTTTTATTTTTCAATTGTTTTAATTAATTTTTTGAACACTTTTCATTAAACTTTGAACAATATGTCATAAGAATATATAAATTCCCAAACCCCACTGAAGTAAAACCTATCCCCCACACTAAAATGGATTTTAGCCCTCAAGAATATGAAAAATCTTTTAAAAACAATAAAATTTCACCCAAATAATGAAATCCATTCCCCCCACACGTAAATTTCAAAAAAATGTGCAATGAAAATCCATGTTGATATTGGGTGGGATAAGGTATTGGGGTGGTAATGTGTATATCAATGAAAAGTTTTCCATAGGCTTGAAGGGGCTTTCAAAAGGAGGATTAATGTATGATTAATGGGAGGCTATTTGGCTATTATAATTCTTACGTGGTTTGGAATATTCCTCTACAATATTAATGCACACTAAAGTAAGAAATTAAACTTGAAGGTCTACAAACTCAAGACTCACAAATGGGGGTGAAAACACACATTTTGAAAAGATGGCCATTGGTAGCCTTGTCATGAAGGCTAATGTTTTTACTCACTGTTGGGGAAAATCATTTTCCAAATCAAAAATTGAGAATTCAAAATTGGTTGGTTTTGAAACAATATTATTTACCCGAATTTAAGAATAAAACACACAATTTTTGAGATTAAACCATATCATTTGACTCCAAAAAATGGTTGGACAAAATTCGAAAATTAGAAGGTGAGTAAGCACGGCTCTTGATTTTTTATATTATTATTATTATTTGTTTTATTTTTTAGGTTTTTTTTAGTTTTTTATAAAGACACGCCCACACAAATGGGTAAACATGAGAAACAATAAAAGGACCTTCCCAATGAGAATTAAGCTTACATGGGTGAAGCTGAAATTGAGAGTTTAAAATAAATACCTGTTCACCTTCACGGAATACCTTTCTTAGGATGTGTTTGTCCTGGAATACCTTAGCCTTTTCTTTGAACAAATTGGAATTTTCATAGGATTCAATTCAAATCTCCTCCAGTTCATCCAATTGCAACAATCTTTCTTCACCAGATTTTTCACAATCAAAATTATAGGTTTTCATTGAACAAAAATACTTATTTCGTATTTAAACTCGTAAATGAAATTCTTTACCAAAATCTAGCCTAAAAAGAGATATCCCAATGGGTGTTTTATAGGAATTTTGATAAGAATAATGTTCATTACAAAGTATTTCAGGTCAGTCTTTTTTGGTGGGTTTTACAATTCTCTCAAGCACTCTTTTTTACTTCTCTATTAGAAATTTATTCCATGTCATTTGTTTGGGGGTTATATTTAGTTGATTTTTTATGTACGACACCATTATTTTTCAAAATATATTCCATGGTTTTATTATAAAAATGGGTTTTTATGTCAGTAATCAAGGAACATGGTGTGCCAAATCGGTGGAAGATGTGTGTCTCTAAGAACTCACTAACAGTATGTGAATCATCGTTTCTAGTGGGTTTGGCCTCGACCCATCTAGAAACATAATCAACCACAAGAATAATGTATGAAAATCCATTGGAAGGGGGGATTAGTCCCATGAAATCAATTCCCCTAGAATCGAAGATCTCACAGAAGATTAAGGGGTTTTGGGCATTTCATTTCTTTTGGAAATTGTGCCAAACATTTGGCAAGTGGGACATGATTGACAGAACTTATGTGAGTCCTTGATGAGTTAAGGCCAGAACAATCTCGATTATAGGACCTTTTAGGAGGTCCTTTCTGGTCCAAACTGGCCCCCACCAGGCATTGAGTGAAAGAATTCTTAGATGGAAGAATGTTCATTTTTATCAACACATCTCCTAATTACCATGTCTACCCTAGTTTTCCAAAGTTTATTATCTTCCAAAAAATAGTATTTTGAATCGATTTTCAACTTTATTTTTTTTCTTTTGAAAAAATTTCTGGAAAAACACTAGAAACTAAGTAATTTACTATTGGGGTATACCATGGTATTTTTGGAGTGAGAGATGAAAGATGCTCAGTTGGAAATTCTAGATCAATGATTTTAGAATGTGAAGAATTGAAAATTCTACTCACATTATCAGGTATAGGGTTTTATTTTCCTGGTCTGTCTTTGATTTCAAGGTCTAGCTCTTAGAGCATTAGTATCCATCTCATTAGCCTCAGTTTGGAATCACTTTTCATGACAATGAACTCTATAGTAGAATGGCCTATGAAGATGGTAATTTTAGCACCTAATAGATAGGTCCATAATTTTTCTATGGAAAAAACCACTTCTAAAAGTTCCTTTTCAGTGACAGTGTAGTGAGATTTAGTTTCATCCAATGTTTTTGAGGAATAATAGATGACATGAGGAATTTTTTCTCTTCTTTGACCAAGAACAACCCCACTGGCCCTATCATAAGCATCACACATCAACTCAAAGTGTGAGGACCAATCTGGGGATGGATTATTGGGGAAGATGTAAGAGCAATTTTTGAGTTCAACGATGGTTCTCTTGTAAACCTCATCGAAATGTAAAGTGAAATAATTTTGTAGTAACAGGGTGGGTGGTAGGGAAATCCTACTGAAGTTATGGATGAATCGATGATAGAAACTTGCATTTCCAAGAAATGAGAGGATGTATCAAACAAAAGTGGGTTCAAGAAGTGATTGGATCTCTTCAATTTTGGCAGGATCAACTTCAATACCATATTTTGAAACTATGTGCCCTAGAACAATTCCATTTGCAACCATGAAGTGACATTTTTCAAAATTTAATAGAAGGTTACACTTGACACACTTTTGAATGACTAGAGATAGTGAATTCAAGAAAGATTCAAATGAATTACCATAAATGGTAATGTCATACATGAATACTTCATGCAGTGCTCAATAAATTTAGAAAAGATACTCATCATACACCTCTGGATTGTTGAACGAGCAATGAAATGGAAACAAGACATTATCCTATATGCATATGTTCCAAAGGGGAATGTGAAAGTAGTCTTTTCTGAGTCTTAATGTGTGATTGGGATTTAGAATCAGCCTGTGTATCCATCAAGAAATCAATAGTGTGACTTGCTGGATAATCATTCTAGTATTTGATTGAGGAATGGAAGAGGGTAGTGATATTTTCATTTTTCAACACTCAATTTTTGGTATTCGATGCACACACATCATTTTTTCTTCACTCGATTTGTGATTACCTCTCCATGTTCATTTGTGACAATAGTTATCCCACCCTTTTAGGTACAACATGAATAGGACTAACCCATTCACTATTGGAAATTGGCTAGATAATACCATCTTGAAGAAGCTTGGTGATCTCTTCCCTAACTACCTCAAGTATGAGTGGATTGAGTCTTCTTTGGGTTTGTCTAATTGGTTTGGATGATTCCTCAAGATGGATGTGATGTATGGAAAGAGTAGGGTTGATTCCTGGTATGTCATCTAGGGTCCAACCTAAGGCCTTTTTGTTTCCCTCTAACACTTTACCAAGTTTGGATTCCTCAGTTTCAGTAAGTGAAGCAGAGATAATGATAGGATAATGGTGATCATGGAAAAGCAATGCATATTTTAGGTGTTAAGAAAGAGGTTTTAGATCAGTATCATATCTTATTTTTTGGTTATAATACTTAGGAATGGAGTAAGGGTCATTATTTGTTTTAGATACTTTTTCCATAATACTATCCAAGGTGGAGAAGTAGATATTAGAGTTGATGTGGGATTGAAGAGATTTTTCAAGTTCCACTAGATTGATGGAGTCAATAAATAAGTGGTCCACATGAACTTCACCATTTATGACTTGGTTAATAATGGTACAGATATCCCAAGATCCTTTATCATTTGAACATGAAGAACATGATGGATTGGGGTTTAATTGAATCATTGAAGTGTACTTAGAATCATGGATTGAGAATGAAGAGTGATCCTCATATGGGTATCGCATGGCTTGGAAAATGTTGAACTTGACCAGTTGGTCACAAAATTCCATCGATAATATTTCTGAATGGACATTAATCGTGGTTCTCACAGTCATGAGGAATGGACTTCCAATAATTAGGAAACATCAAGAAGAGTTTGTCTCACCTTCCATGTTAAGGACATAGAAATCAGCAGAGAAGATAATATCATTGATGCGAACAGGGACATCCTTGATTATACCCTCAGGACTAGCAGTGCATCGGTTGGCTAACTGAATTACAACACCCATTGGATGTATGGGACGTAGGCCATGGTTGTAGAATATGGATTTGGGAATGAAATTAAATGGGGATCCTAGGTCTATGAGTGCATCATCAAATATGGAACATCTAATTTGGCATGGAACCGTAAAGGTCCTTGGATCTTTGCACTTTATAGAAATAGATTGTTGGGTGGAAACATTTTTGAAGGTCCTAAGTTGTCTCTTTTGGGTGAATAATTTCTTAAGAAACTTGGCATACATAGGGATTTGTTTTATGGCATCTAAGAAGGAAATATTGACTTCAAAACCTCTAAACATGTCGATCATTTCAGGATCGGGTTCAAAGGACTTCCTTGGTTTAGAAACAGCATGAGGAAAAGGAATTGGATTCCTAAGTGGAATGGAATGTGGCAAGGGAATGGATTCAGATTCCTTTTCATGTTTATTTTTCTTTTCATTTTCTAAGTCAACATTAAAATTGTGGTTTGAGGACTTATCTTGAGGCATATCAATTTGCTTTCCCAATCTAAGTGAAATTTCACTTACATTACCCTTGGGGTTGGGTAATGGTTGATCTGGGAGTTAGGAAGAATTTGATTTTTGATGCTGGCTCAGGTGGGATGCAAGTTGACCAATTTGGGTTTCAATTTTTTTGAGGCTAGAATGGGTGAATAATGAAAGACCTTCCACTGCACATTCCCATGGTTACATGGAATAAGAGGCTTGTCCAGGATTGGGATTACCTTGATTTTGGTTCTTGGGAAAGATATTGTATTTGTTTTGGAATTGGGAAGGCTCACTAGGATAGTGTAATCCAAGAGGAGGAAGAGGAGGATTGATCCTTTGAGGATGAGGAAAAAAAGATAAGGTTGTTGGAAGTTACCAACACCTTGAACATATTGAAACTGGTTTGGGTTTTGAGTAGGGAATTGATGGGGATGAGATATGGGATTACTATACCTCAGTCCTTGGTTATAGGAAGAAGAGAGGGGCTCAGAGTGAGGTTGGTTGAATTTTCTAATAAAATAACAAAATTATTGAGGGTTGGGGTTCTGTTGAGCATATATTTCATTGAGATCCATTGGTCCGGATGAATCAGATGGTTCATCTTTAAGTTGTGGATCAGTGTCTAACGGATGAGCTAATGAGTTGCAAATTCCACAGTTTTTTAAAGGTCCAGTAAACATTAATTGTGGTGAAGATGAGGTTGGGGCTTTGGTATCCCAAGCTAGTTGCCGCACAAGACTTGTAAGTTCACTCAATCACTCTGTCACCTTGTTTGGATCTATAGATTGACTATCATGGACTTGTTTTACATGAACATGTGTTTGAGTATGGAATTTTTGTGTGTTTGTATCCATGTTTCTTATAAGATCTCTTGCAGCTGTAGGAGTTTTATCAACAAGAGTGCCACCACTTGTAGCATCAATGAGAGTTCTCTCCATCTCCAATAACCCCCCATAGAAGTATTGGATCAAGAGTTGGCCAGGTATTTCGTGTTGTGGGAAGGTTGCAACAAGCCTTTTGAACCTCTCCTGGTACTCATGGAGCGATACACAGGGGAATTGATGATTACCACTAATTTTCTTTCAGATGAAAGAAATACGAGAAGCAGGAAAGAATATTTCTAAGAAGTATCGCTTCATTTAATTCCATGTGGTTATGGAACCCGGAAGAAGGTATTAGAGCCATGACTTAGTAGTGTTTTCTAGGGATAAAGGGAATTCTCGGAGTTTGATTTGTTCCTCTGAAACCCCTTGAGGCTTCATGGAAGAGCACACCACATAAAACTCTTTAAGATTAAGATGTAGATCAAAACCGTCTAGCACGTGGAAATGAAGGAGAAGATGAATCAAACCTGATTTGATTTTGAGGTAAGCCTCTTTGTTTGGATATTAAATACCAAGAGTTTGGTAATACATATCAGGGGCAGCAAGTTCCTTATGTGTTTGTTCCCTAGTATTGGCCATATCTAATTCAATTGGTTGGACAAGGACTGGTTCTTGAATTATTTGATTATCCATAATGTTCCTACTAAGTTGGAAAAGTGTTATCTCAATTTCAAGGTCAAACAAATATGAGGGATTTGTTGGGAGGCTACCGGGAATTTAGAGGGATGTTGGAAGGAGGAATATGGGATTCTCTTTTTGTGTTTTTTGTTTATGATTTTTATGAGGAAGGTGTCTTTTTCTTTGTGTTTGTTTTTTCAATTTTTTTGATAATTTTTTTTCCTTTTTTTTACAATAACAAGAAACTAATGACTATAAAAATCACCATACCCAGAAACGAAACCATTTGAAAGCACGACCGATTATCACCTATCGACCGGTAAAAGTTCTGATGCTCTATTAATGTGTATAGCAGCACTCGGTTCGAATCCTCGGTGATGATAATTTTTAATAGTCCTTTTTTTAGTTGATTGTATTTTGATTAGGGTGGTTTTTTTGCAGATCATATTTAAAATTATTGATAGATTTAAAAAATTAATAAATATTGGGGTGACTTCATCATTAGATAGTTATTCTTGTGATATCCTTGATCTTTTATTTATACTGCATTAAATTAATACCCACGTCACAAGGTGACATTGATTAGAATTCCCAACTGTTAAGGCTTTAATCCAAGACTTAAAATAACTTCTGGTTTTAATCATAATAATATCTTGTTTATGTTAGTTTATTTATGGTTCCAATAATACATGTAAACCACTCGTTAAACAAAAAAATTCATTAATCCATGACATGTTAAGTCCAACATACACAATGTTCAATCAATGAATACTCATCGTGTAAAATCTCTCAATCGCTTAATGCCCCTAAATTAATACTCACCCCAATGAGAGATTTAGTCAGCCATTGAAATGATTAGTAATCTGGTTATAATTATTATGATAATAAATAAATAATATAAGAAAAATAAATGGATAATAAAAGAATGGTGCATCGAACACACACACAAAGGATGACGAAAATTAAAAACGAACATTAGATTGATTGATAAAGAAAATGAAAAGAAGGGGATTTAACTTTATTTAAACTATTTCTATAACATTAATATTATAATACATAAGGTAGATGATAATAATTGATATTGATGAATAAACATGCATTAAAACAGAATTACAAGAAAAACTTACAAAATTACAATAATGAAGAAACACAAAAGTAAAAGAAAAAAAAGAGATAAGGAAAGATCTCTCAACTGAAAACATGAGTATGGTAGGTCCTCCTAAGCCCTTTTAAAGGAATTGTTTGTGAAAATATGTGCTCCTCTATTCTATGATTCTAACTCTTTTGAATGAGAGGAGGGGGGTGTATTTATTTCCCAGGGAAGTAGAATTTTTGCATTCCAAATATGTCCCTCCACTTGGATCGACGATTTGGAAATCCATAAAACTGAATATCGATATATCTCCTTATTAAAAGTTTTAGATAATAATATTTTATGACTACCCTCAAAATTTGGTGGCATTTAGAATTATGGAACAAAAGTTATGGTGGTTTCAATAAACAATGTTAAACTGTCCATTTATATCCTTGATTTTTTATGGCCAAAATGTGAATGAATTTTTGATTAATAAGATGCCTTCAAATGCGAATGATTTCTTCAACCAATTATTCCACCTATAACTCCTCTTTATCACTGTAAAATCGTAGCTCTATTTGATGATTATATCAGGAGAAATGTCATGAATACTGTACTGATTTTAATTCCTGGCCAGAATGGTTGGATAAGTTTAATTGAATCATTTGGGCCCCTTGTCTTTGGAGTTGGGCCTTGAAATTTTTATCCAAGAATCCTTACATTGTCCAACAAACGTTTGAGGAGAATGAAGGAATTTTTACTTCTGGATTGATCCCAGTAATTCAATCTTCATGGTTGGGCCAGTTTCTTCATTGATTATGTAGGCATTCTTGTGTAGTCGATAAGGAAATTAAAATATAATTGGCCAATGATTACTTTTAATGATATAAGGTAAATTTAATAAGGGATCCTAAAAAACAATAATCACACAATTTGGATCAGTAGGGTGAGATATATAAATAAAATTGTAAACTGACTCAATTGGATGACTTCTAAAAATGCTCAGAAATTATACTTAGTATTAAAACATTAATATTTCATACAAATTTTGCACATTTCATATAAAATTAGTAAATGGAGTATATAATAAGTCATGAAAATATTAATATCATCACTGCCACTAATGTTGGTGCCTGTCGTTATTACCATCTATGATGCCTGACATTAGTTTCTCCAATGGTGCACCATCAGACTAGAGGACTCCGAAGATTATTTGATTTATGAGTGTTATCCCACTTGCATCATCTTCCATCCATCATAGGAGTCCAAAATTGTCACTCTCTATAAATCCCAAAAAAAATCACCATCCACCTTCTTCATCCACACCCATACTCATACATGGAAGATACCCCACCCCCATAGGGTGGTGGGTCTTCTTGCAGTAGATGGGAATCAAACCATAAACACAATGGATTCATGGAAGAGTCCCCAACCAACTAGGTTGGGTCGCATGTGCACTATTCTCTTAAAAGTTTATTTCTCCAAATATTATATAATGTCATTAGTATTATTAGTATACTAATTTTTATTATGTTTATAGAAAATTCATTATTTTTTATGACAAATAGAGACATGAATTGGTCACCCAATTCATGCCATAAAGAATTTTATTAAATCAAAAGAATTACAGTACAATCTTGAGGTGTAATGAGATTACACCAACACCAACACAAAAAGTGATGGTGATATGTGATCTTATTTCAAAAAATCTGAAACTGAACTTCATTCAAATATCTTGAGATGTCATGCCTTCGAGTAAGCAATCACATTCATCCAAAAGAGTAGTAACTCTGATCAAGCTCCAATTCTTCAAGATATAAAATTTTCAAGTGAAAAAAACACCCATAAAAAGATGGTCCATATCATCTAGAAAAAATGAAATAGCAATCTCTATTGCATCCAATAGAGGAGAGTCAATCAATTTGGTGCACAGAAGGTCTCTACCAACATCCAAAAAAGAAAATCCAAATGTTCTATTTATATTGTTAGCATATTAGTGCAGAACAAGATGTCTTTGTCCATCTCTAAGGCTATGAAAGTTCACAAAAAAAATAGAAAAATAGAAATTATACAGTGGCATGCATCCTTCAAAAAGCCAATACATAACGTAACCAAACTTCTAGGGAAGATACAACGAGTATCTGCAATACTTTAACAAGAAGTATTAGGATAGTAAACTACATGAAGTGGAAAATTTGACTATAGCCACCCACAATTGACTAAACCAATGGAACTAGACATCATTAATAGAAAAAAGCTACATCAAGTAATGAGAGATAAAATAGTGCAGATGGAACCAGGTGCTAACCCCCAGTACACCTGATCATTAAGCCTTAGGATGAAAACCAGCAGGTTATAAGCATGATCCGTCTCATAATGAAGTTCCATAATGAAAATAATCTATCTGAAGAGTTTCAAGGAGAACACAATAGACAATAATACCAATCCATAGACCATGAAGCATATACTTAAACAAAAAAATATCAAACCCATGAAATGTCTTTGAATTTGAAGTTAGGATTCTTCTTATTCTCATCAACCATCCTTCTGTACATTTGTTTTATTATTTCAAGGAATGTTTCAGCTGAAATATGATGATGGAGATATTTTGATGTATTATTTCATCTTGATCATCCGTCCATGAAAAAAATTCATCACTCACATCATCATTCTCATTAATCTGATATACATATCTATATACAGGGTCTGTTTCTTTATCATACTTCTCCTCTTTATGAAATTCAACCAGTTTGACCATTTGTCTTGGAGTCTCAACATTGTTCTTATATGTGTGAAACAATATTTTTATCATTGTTCTTTCTAAACTAGAATAGTCCCTACACTTCCCAGTCTTCTTGGGATTTGGGGTGATGTATCCATCCATACCCACCATCGGCTTTTTCCCTTTCCTAGCACAAGATTTGAAAAATTCTTCCTCAATTCTATCTGATGGGTCTTCTTCTTCATGAAGAGAATCATTGGAGAGATCTTATTTTTCCTTTTCCCTTGAATCATGGGAGTCACTCATGTTCCCATGCACCTCCTCCATGGAAACAATGATAGCATTGTTACTAGGGACAACCGGAACAACATCCATAGAGATTGTCAATTCCTTTCTCTCAGAGGGTTGACCATATTTATTTCAATCATTTGTTGGCACTTCACCAGTTGTAGAAGTGTCAGAGAGAACCTTTTCCTCATCAAAACCAATCTTTTTTTTACCCTTCACAATTCAGGTGGCTCTATTAACTCTAGTAAAAACAATTTTCTGACCACATACATTAGAGATATGCCCAAAAAATGTGAGAGGGAAGAAACTTAGAAACATCTAATTCCACACAAATTCTTTCAAAAAATGATCGTGAGAGAGTCTTCATTGCCCAATCCAATTTCAAGGGATTTCCAATGAGCTGAGAAATCAGAAATAGAGCCTGGTGTTTGAAAAGATGCAACGGTAGCCCAGGAAAACCAATCCAAATTTTCACTATAGGGGATTCAGTGGTGGGATCAAAATCCAGGTTCTATTCGAGAACTGTCATGGAGGAACCCCCCAAAATACCATAACCGTTTGGCCTAAAATCAATAGTAATCATCCACAAAGGAAAAGAAAAACACAATGTTTGATATGTTGAGAAGGGTGATTTGAAATCCCAAAAAAACCAATGGTTTACATGGATGATCTTAAAATTTTCAACAAGGGTATGTGCATAAGGAATTTCATAACATGAACAAAATGAAGATCATCGGTAAGATGATTTACCTTAGTGGTTGAAAAATAAATCACCAATTGACCGCGATGTCAAAAATACTCAGAAGCAACCTGAGGCCCAGAATATAAAACATCATTTGTTGGGGATCTTGTATTCTTAGGCATTCTCCCAACTACCAATTCTATAGAGGAGTGAGGATTCAAGTTAGGTCTTGCACCCCTCCAAGCCGGGTTGACTACGGGATCGACGAGAATCGTCCTCTCCATCCAAAAAAAAGTCATTATTTATTTTCCATCCTTTTCTTTAAAAAATAGTATCGTAGACAGATGTACTTGAGAGATAGAGGAATGAAATATTGAATGTGTCCTCCATGATACTAGGATCCCATATCCTAGGCTTATCCAAAGATTACACACAAAGTGATTGTGCCACTTTAGAAAAAAAAATAAATCAATTAACATAGTATTGAATCCTTTATTATCTTATTGTGGTTCCCATTTCACTCTTATTCTTCTAAAAAAAGAATGATCCGTAAATAGAGATGACATATGAAAAGATCCATGTGTATTAATTCATAATAAAAAATGGTACATCGTGACACATAGATCACCAATCTCAATCCCAATGGTAAACTCTAAGAAACAAATACGTGTTTTCTAAGATATTTGATTTCTTCACTCACATTGGGTTTTTCCTATATACATTTAGAATTATAGTGAAGTTATACCATTATATCACATGATACATATCATTTAAAAAAATACATACCTAATTTCACCATGAAAGCCTCTAAACTGTTAAGATTAAACTATTTTATAAACCCTCACTCTATCATGTGTGAGCTATATTTGAAAAAGTGTCACCCTTTTATAAAGGGTTCCCCATTTATTAACCCATTCTATGTTAAAACAACCCATGCTAATGTCATGGTGATTGGGTCTTCATATCTATATCAAATTCCATTTCATCAGGTATTTTTTTAGGACAAAATAGAAGTCTATGTTCCATGGCTATAAACCTTACATCACCACAGTCCTTATCATGGGACATTAAACTACATGACATGTGGTTAATCATTCAATACACTAAATTATATAGAGTTTCCCAGTCCTCATGGATCAACACCCTATATAAGAGAAATATTTTATAGTATCTCGGAGTGAATGAATTAATGACATTAGATAGTTTGATCCATGAAAAAGGTTCCCATTTTGTATATCAAAACTACATATGTCTATATTCATTATTCTACATGATATATAGTAATGATTAGATTAATTTTCATTGGCCTAGCCTTGAGTCTCAATCAAGTCTGTAAATCATCATGATAGTTGGTTCCTCTATGTATACATTGTTATTCTCTTTAAAATATATAACATTGAGATGAATCCATCTTATTTCTTCGTTAATCCAGATTAGTGAAAATCCTTAGACGTACGAATATATATCTTTAAACATTATTCTATATAAAAATGAACCATTTTTTTGTGTTTTATTCAAGTGACCATAACATATAGGAAATATATGCCCAAGATGCATGATTGTAAACTATTTAGAACATATTCCTTTTCATATGTTAGTAAATTGTATAACCAATAGTCCATCCTACAAGAATTTAACCCACCTATTGAAACATACCCAATGTAACAAAATTACCTTTCATAATAGTAAAATATTTGTGTGATCTACACCAATACATAAATACCTATAAATGGATCCATAGTGACTAAAATATCCCCACACTTTTGTAAGATCCAAATCTGTAAACAATTGTTAACTATATATCTCTTTATCATTAAAAAAGTGCTATATAAAATTCCACCAGACAAAAAATTTATCTTTCCACAAATATTCTATGGATGTATCAACATTTTATTATGTAGTTTTAATGATTTATATAATCTATGACATGAATGATTAACCCAAATCATCATTGTATTAACTGACAAGGGATTCCAAAATTTCTTTTACACATAATGATAATGTTTCTGCTATATGACCTCATCAGATTACATTAAACTATAGAATGATTGGGTAAGTGTTTCATGATAATATAATATACCATCCATGGTTTATCATGCCTAACCATAAACTATTTAGAGTTGTTTGTACTACATAAACACCTATCCTCCATGATATTCAGACCCGTTTAAGGGTAAAAAACATATGGGATCCTATACTTGGTTAAAATTAACCTTTGTTCTAAATATTCATAATTTTTTCTTCCTCATATTCTTATTTGGAAATGCATTGATAAATTACCCTAAACACAACCCTGGGGTTCCATTTGATTCTAATCCCATAAAAAATATTAAAGTTCCCTCCACATTATTTGAGATATGTTTATTCTAGGGATATCTATTATGTTAAATAAATATTTCTAGAAATATATTGTTCTAGGATAAATAGTGATGTTCGGACCACATTCTTTAGATCTATCCATAATTCATCAACTATATCAATTAATTTATTATCCATGAAAAACTAATAATAATTAGTATAGTATTAATACATTGTGACTGGGATTTTTGTTTATTTCCATATATAAAAATTCATTCCATAAGTGTTTGAATCTCACAAAAAATTCACAGCTACCATTTACATGTTCATATGGCTCCAAGGGACACTTTTATTTGGTAATGATCATTAGTGTCACCATATTCAGCCCTATCAACTAGAGGAATATTTTTTATAGTAAAATTTCCTTGAATTCAATTACACTATTTATGAGATTTTTATATATTCCATTATTAAAACATTGGTCAATGATCATCCTTAACGTACATAGACAATCTCACCTTTCTCATTCAAATTCCTTAGGTCATGATTTACATCATTTCCCCATTCAATGTTGTTGAAAAACTTTTTTCCCTTAATTCTCTTATCGATTATCACATCACACCCTATATCATAGTCCAAGCACCACAACCTTAATTTTTATACACCTGTTTTTTCAATGTAGTCTATAGTATCCTTACAATCTTCAATTAACATTTTTTTTCACCTTTACCAAGCTACATAAGTTGTATCACTTCTATATTGGTCCAATATCTATGACTAAAAACTATGTAAATATTTTTCTGAGATGACGTACACCGGCGTTATCTTATGAATCACATCATATTTCATCAATATTCCATTAGTTTGGCTTTTTTACCCATACTTGGAAAAATATGAGTAACCCTAAACCCCATCGAAATATGGTTAAATCTATAAGACCATAATCAATTGACTCAATGGTCAGAATTTTATAAGCACTAAAATAAAAATAAAATAATGAGACCTAATACTTTTCAAATTGATAACCTATAAATGTTGACCTGAGAAAATGTTAATTATTAATTCAATAATCTATTTACTCTCATGGATTCAGTAATATTTAAAACATAAATAGAGGGAAAATGACTAATGTTTTTGAACCCTAATATATGGCCCTGAAATAAATTATGTATATCTTACTGGACACCCAAGTCTTGGAAAATGTAAGAGAAATTTCAATTTATAACACTTCGCCCCAGATATGTGTTCACTACATGGTGGAATTACACATAGGGTTTGTGAACCCTTCTTGAAAATCGCATTTCTTCCACAAGCCTAATTCATTTCTCAATAATTAAAATAATTGAAAGCCACCAAAAATTAATTTAATGAGTGCATTTGGCTCCGAGGAACACCTATTCTAGGTAATGGGAATTAGTGAAACAATATTAATACCTATCAAATAGAGGTATTTTTATATCAATAAAGTATCCATATACTCACAGTAAACCCTCATAGTATCGAAATAAAACTCAAAATTTGAATGTAATCAATTTCCTTCCAATTAATACCTATCCCAAATCATCATACCCTAATTTAAATGTGTTCAATTATGATATAAGAAACCCATAATGCAAACATTTATGTATATTTTAATGCCCTATATGTTGCATGTTCATGTATCATTCTATTTTTTGAGGCATTAATGTGAAATTCAGTTTTAGAATTTTTTTGGTCCTCATCACATGGCCCTAAATGGAATGACATGAAGCTCTAGGAATTATGATCATAAAATGCATGAACCTCACCTTGTGGTATTATATATAGGAATTGAGATCATCAATTCTTGGCAGGTATGCATATCTCTTGTGACATAGATTATTGCACCAATTTTCAAAGTGATGTGACCTTAAACCCCATGCATACTTGTTAAAATATGCATAAAGATAAACATAAACATAAACTATATGGTCTAAGTTGTGTTACATCAATCTACATGAACCTACACCCAAGCATTTCAATATATTTTGATCTAAGATATCCATTCACATTTGGTTTTCCAAATCCATGTAAAGACCAATAAATTTCAAGGGAAATTTTTTTCATAATTTTCTTTGGGATTCTACGACTACGAAGTTTCTGACGGCACCTGATTCCAAGGCCCAGGGTGCCCAGAATCAATTTCCTAAGTTTAGATTGGGTACCTTTAGTGAACGAACGAGCGGATTTTTCTAAATTTTGAACTGGTGCTCAGAATCGAAATCTGAGGGCACCGTTGAAACCGCAATGCTGGTAATTGCTTAAGAAGACACTTTCTGGAGTTGCGTTTGCTCGGGTGGTGTAGTTAAATAATTGGGTTAACTAAAGAGTGAAATAAATTTGCCTCACAATTTTCATTTCTAATCTAAATAGTTATAACCAATGCATGGGAGTTGAGTGGGACCCACTACATCCTAACTACTTGGTAGGATATTTGTGAGGTGGGGCCCAAACAAGCCCCACCCCTTCAAATTCCCTAAACCCACTCTTTATTTTGGAAACCCCCATAAATGTGTAACACACCCACCTTCCCTCTTTATGACATGTCAACTCTCACAATTAAATTGATTGTTTAATTCCATTCAATTAATTTAATTTTGAGTTTGATTTTTGATGTTTTTAAAACGCATGGCTTGTATTAATAAAACAACTCTTCCTTATTTTATTTGGGGGTGGGAGGTTGTGTGTTGAGATTTTGGGGAGATATTACTCCAAGGTTGAAGAAAGCAAAAACACCAAAGCTTCGAAGAAGAACTCCATCTCGTCTTCTCATCTTCTTCCTACGTCGAGGAAAGCGAGACACCGCTTCTTCCATGGACGTTCACCGTCAACGTACACGGAGCCTCACCCATGATGTCGTATTCCACGACACGAACTTCCTCGAACTTCTTAGAGGTAGGGGTTTGGTTTTGTGTTCGTGAATATTCTTTTTTCGTCCATCGTTAAATTCTTTAGACGCTTGTTATCGAATTAACAGGAGGGTCCCGGACTGCACGAACATGGCTGAACCTCCTCCCCTTTGTTGTTGTGTCTTGATGCGGTTTGGAATGAAGGCAACATAGTTCCGTCGCACTGCGCGGCAATGAGGGAACCGCGACCGGAGCGGGCCGTAGTGAAGAAGTGTGGCGCCGTCGTGCCGCACCAAAGCTGATGAACACATGGCCAAGGTCGGGCCATGGTGGAGGGGCGTAGCACCGTCGTGCCACACCAGAGCTTCAAGAAGGACCTCGGCCGCGGTGGGCCGCAGCGGAGGGGCGCGGCGCCGTCGCGTCGTGCCAGTCGGGAAGGAGCTGCGGCCTTTGGCCGCGGCGGTTCTGCAAGGGGGGCGTCCGGATCTGCCGGCCGCCGGCATTCAAGGGAGATGGGACACGCGAGGGTGTCATGCGGCGGCAGCACTGGCCGGCCAACCGGGACGGCTGTTCGGAGGAGGTCGGGGGTCGTAACCCCCGACGGCAGACAGGTGGGCCCCTCCACATGGGGGGCCACCGTTTCGAGACAAGGGGGGCAGCACACCTCGTTTCACGCTCGGCCGAAACGGCCGAGCTGACTGGCCACGCGGGCCGCACCCACGTCGAGCCGGGCCGCCCGCACTGGGCTGGACCCCCGCGTCGGGCCGGGCCGCGCCGGCTGGGTCGGGCCATGCCAGCTGGGCCGGGCTATGCCCTAATGGGCTGCACCTGGATGCGGGTCAGGTCGACCCTATTCGGGCCAACCCAGGGGGTCTTGGGCTAGGTCGGTCTAGACCCAAAACCCCTGAGAAACAGACAGCGTCTTTCAAAGTCCCATAACATGGGCTACGGACCTACGATCGATGCACCGTCAGTTGCGATGCTATCCTTGGATCGAGACATCCATTTTGGTATATTACCCTCAGGGTTTTGGAGAACATTGTTTATGGACGGGTTGGTTCGAACACGAAACCAACCAGGCCCTCGGAGCGGAAACACTTATAACTTGAGTTCCGGACATCTGATTGATGTGCCGTTGACTTTGTTGGTTTCCTCTTAGTGAGACGGTCCTTTTCACTTACTCCGATCGAGGTTTGGATGCAGTTGGAGTATGTTTGGGTTGGTTTTGAGTTAAAAACCAACCGGGCCCCTAGGACGAAAAAAGCCAATAACTCTCAGACCGGGTGTTCGATTGACGCGCCGTCTGTCACGTTCTGTTCCTATTGACATGACGGAGATTTTTGATACATCAACTCTGGTCTACGTGATAGTTGATGTGTCAACCTCTTGGCTTGTGGAGCGGACCCTCCCGGAATGTGTGTGTTGTGTGCGGGAACCCTAGAGCTGGCTGAGACTTGACGACTGCTGATCAATCGACTTGGAGTGTTTCAGATAGCCCAGTGGCGAGCACTTGGTTGTAGCGGCAGACCCACGGTGGAGGAGCGCTTGGTTGTAGTGGCAGACCCATGGTACTCAACAGAAGGAGAACCTATGTAGTCTATGATGGGGAGCACTTGGTTATAGTGGCAGACCCATGGTGGGAAGCGCTTGGTTGTAGCAGCAGGCCCACAGTACTCAACAGGTGGTGTACTACAGCAGTCCAAGGTTAGTGGGAAGTGCTTGGTTATAGCGGCAGGCCCATTGTACTCGATAGAGGAGGAGTTCCCCAGCATCTATGGTTTCAACATCATGATTAAAATCCTGGTTTGAGCTGAGTCTTGACTTTCAATAATAATCTTCGATGTGATTGACATGATATCCAGTGTGGATTGGATCTTGTTTTTCTTGTGTGGATTAAGTTATGCTTTCCTGTGTGGATGGGATCATAATTTCTTGTGTGGATTAAGTTATACTTTCCTGAGTGGACTGGGTTGTACATGAGCTCATGAGTTGGAGCTGAACTAGATTTGATGACTTAGTTATATGTATGGGCATATACCTAAGTAGTGTTTGATGATACTTCGTGATAGTATCTTTTCTTTGTGGTTTATCCTTTGTGGATTCAGGGAGACCTTCGGGGCTCTCGGGGTCCCTACTGAGTATCGTATACTCACCCCTGCACGGTCTTCGCCCGCACTACGTTGTGTTGGTTGCAGATGACGGACAATGCTGATCGTGGTTGAGGCTTGACGTGCGGGACTATACCTGGAGGTGGACCTCACGACGAGTCAGTATCGGAGGTGGACTTCACGACGAGACGGTACCCGAAGGGAACAGACAGATGTGGAAAGCTGAGGTGGCCATCTATACCTACCCAACATGTAGGAACGCGGAGGATGATCTAGGATCAGCTCGACACCTTCCAGCTGTTGTAATTTCATTTAGTTGTTGCTTACTTTTCAGTTGGGTTTGTATTCTGGCACATTTACCTTTCATCACTTTCTTTTGTACTTAGTGTTGCTTCAGCTTATACTCTATGGCATTTGTTACTTTTATAAAGGCAATGCCTTCCCATTTTATCGGGATTTACGCCTTTGATGCTAGTCTCCAGCCCTTGGCCTATGGAGGGCAGGCTTGGGGTAGTCACGGCACGAGCCCCGAGGATGGGTCGTGACAAATTGGTATCAGAGGAGTTTGGTTCTACCGCAGAACTCAGGACTCTGATCTTTCTTCTATGTGAAGAAATAGTGTTAAGGGTATTGAGTGTGGTTATCAGTTCAGGGAGTCCAGTTTTGGTGCGGAGGCCAACATATCCATATACCAGGCCCCTAACTTCTGATTTCTGACTCAGTGCATGAAAACATTGATTGCATGTGTGTTTCAAAAGTTTTCTTTGTGATTAATTTGTGTCATATCACTAGGTATACTATTTTGACTATGGCACACCTATCTCTTTTCAGGATGGCCCCACGATGATAGCCAGTTAGGGTTCAAAACGTTGTGCGAGAGGATAGCCCACCGAGCGATGAGGCCTCGGTGTAGGGCCCCATTACAGAGGAGGCACCGACAGTACCTCTACCCGCCGAGCCACCGATGACACCATCCCCTGCTGTTGAGAGTGCATGTCACCATAGTGCACTGCATGAGTTTCAACATTAGAGACCACTCAGGTTCTGCGAGGATATGGACCCTCAGATAGCCTAGGATTGGTTGGAGGCTGTTGTTTGAGTTTTTAGATTGTTAGGGACGCCAGCAGACTTCATAGTGATCCTTGCTGCCAGCCTCCTTCAGGCAGCAGCAGGCAGATGGTGGAGCCTGATGCTCTAGGTGCACGAAGAGACATCACTTCTGTGGGCGAATATTAAGAGCCTGTTCTGGGCAGAGTTTGTATTGGCCACCCTTCGAGCGGTGCACATATATTAGCTACTTCATCTTCAACAGGGTAGCATGATGGTGTCACAGTATTCGGTGAGGTTCGCCGATCTCTCGCGCTACTCCACAAATATGGTACGGGACCCATTCTTTAGTGCTCAAACCTTCGAGCAGGGGCTTAGGCGAGAGATTATAGCTTCAGTTGTTTCTCACATCATCTCGACACAGACAGGGGTGTTGGAGGGAGCCCTCTTAGTGGAGAGTTTCCTTGCTGAGCAGTTTCCAGTAGCAGGACCCACCACTAGCCGGCATGCGGCAGAGTCTTCTGCAGTGGGCAGTAAACAGATGACGCAGAGGTCTAAGAGGACCAGACCTACAGGTGGTCTACCGTATGACACATGATCGTGTGTGCGAGGCAATCGGGGTGGAGAACGAATTACCAGGAGCGGAGAGTGTTACTCTTGCAATGGGGTTGGTCACATGAAACGTGACTGTCCGACCCACCATACAGATGACCAGTAGATAAACGAAGGACCTCCCAGGCAGAGGTAGAGGTTTGATCGGGGTGGATCGCAAGGAGCAGGAGACCAAGGCAGGGGAGCTGGCCGTGCAGCTGGAGGTGGAAGACGCTTCGAGGTGTTTCCACCACCACCACCAGGAGGTCCACCACGACCGCAGGGAACAGGTGGACATGGGAGAGCTCAGCTTCAGGCAGCTAAGTCTTACGACCATGGAGCTCTGGGAGCAGATGGACCGGAGCGGGACTAGTTCCAGGCATGGGTCCTTTGATCATGGTGCTTCTAGTTTCCTTGTTGTCATTGTTGTGTTTCTTTTTACATGAGCTGCAATAATAAAAGACACTTTTCCTTGTGATGATTTCTTCCTCTCTTTTTGTGTACTAAGTGGTTCCGGTTAAAACTGTTGACTTGAAACTCACTTTTGAGATACCTACGGGAGGAGACCCAGTGACCACACAATGATGCTGACAGTGTGACTCCACCCTTGGTGGCGAGAGTAACGGTTGGATCTCTTGGTAGTAGCATCGAGGCCTTACTGCGTCATCCTTGTTATGGATTAGTATCATCCATGTCGGGATTGACTGTATTAGGAAAAGAACGTGGTTAATCCTGGGGATGAGACCTGATTTCTCTTATTGGAAAAGAAGAAATCTTAGCAGCTCTTGTAGGACCAGAGAAGGTCCAGGTCATACAAGAGTGGATGAGGACAGCTCAGATCTGACAAAAGTCTTATGCTAACCGGAGGCGGATACCACCAGAGTTTGAGGATGGCGACCATGTTTTCCTACGGGTCTCACCTCAACGTGGATTACAGAGATTTGGTCGGGGCAGCAAGTTATATTCGTGCTTCATCAGACCCTTCTAGGTCCTCAACAGGGTAGGCGATGTGGTTTACTTCTGGACCCATCCACCTCAGTAGCACCAGGTGCCTGACGTTTTCCACGTATCTCAGCTGAGGAGATACGTTCACGACCCGATGCATATCATCGACCATGCGGAGCTGAACATCGATGACGGGGTGACTTTTCCGGAGGTCCCGGTGGAGATCGAGGATCGACAGGAGAAGGTCCTACGTGGATGGTCGATTACTCTAGTGTGCATCAGATGGCAGCACGGGAACATCCAAAAGAGCACTTGGGAGCGGGAGGCATAGATTCCTGCACAATACCCCCTTTTGTTTCCCTAGATTTTGATGTAGCTTTACGGGGACGTAAATCCCTGAGGTGGGAGTAATATAAAGACCCATAAATTTCAAGGGAATTTTTTTTCTTAATTTTCTTTGGGATTCTACGACTACGAAGTTTCTGACGGCACCTGATTCCAAGGCCCAGGGTGCCCAGAATCCATTTCCAAGGTTTAGCTCGGGTACGTTCAGTGAACGAACGAGCGGGTTTTTCTAACTTTTGAACCGGTACTCAGAATAGAAATCTGAGGGCACCATTGAAACTGAAACACCGGTAATTTCTTAAGAAGACCCTTTCTGGAGTTGCGTTTTCTCGGGTGGTGTTGTTAAATAATTGTGTTAACTAAAGAGTGAAATAAATTTGCACCACAATTTTTGTTTCTAATCTAAATAGTTATAACCTATGCATGGGAGTTGAGTGGGACCCACTACATCCTAACCACTTGGTAGGATATTTGTGAGGTGGGTCCCACACAAGCCCCACCCCTTCAAATTCCCTAAACCCCCCTCTTTATTTTGGAAACCCCCCAAAAATGTGTAACACACCCACCTTCCCTATTTATGACATGTCAACTCTCAAAATTAAATTTATTGTTTAATTCCATTCAATTAATTTATTTTTGAGTTTGATTTTTGATGTTTTGAAAATGCATGGCGTGTGTTAATAAAATAAGTCTTTTTTATTTTATTTGGGGGTGGGAGGTTGTGTGTTGAGATTTTGGGGAGAGATTACTCTAAGGATGAAGAATGCGAAGAACACCAAAGCTTTGAGGAAGAACGTCATCTCGTCTTCTCATCTTCTTCCTGTGTTGAGGAAACCGAGACGCCGCTTCTTCCAGAGACGTTCACCGTCAATGTACATGGAGCCTCACTCGTGACGTTGTATTCCGCGACGCAAACTTCCTAGAACTTCTTCGAGGTAGGGTTTTGGTTTTGTGTTCATGAATATTCTTTTTCCATCCATCATTAAATTCTTTAGCTGCTGGTTCTCGAATTAATGAGAGGGGGCCGAACCGCATGAACACGGCTGACCCTCCTCCCCTTTGTTGTTGTGTCTTGATGCGGTTTGGAATGGAGGCAATGTGGTGCCGTCGCACCACACGGGAATGAGGGAACTGCAGCCGGAGCGGGCCGCAGTGCCGTCGCACTGCACCGAAGCCGAAGAACCCGCGGCCAAGGTCGGGAAGTGGCGCCGTCGCGCCGCGCCGGAGCTTCAAGAAGGGCCGCGGCCAGGGCGGGCCGTGGCGGAGGGGCGCGGCGCCGGTCGAAAAGGAGCTGGGACTTTGGCCGTGGTGGAGCAATAGGAGGCGATCGGCCTTGCCGGCCGCCGACAAGCAAGAGGAAGCCGTGACGGTTCTGCAAGGGGTGTGGTCGGATCTACCAGCCGCCGACGTTCAAGGGAGACGAGACCCGCGAGGGGGTCCCGCGGCGGCAGCACCGGCCGGCCAAACGGGCCGGCCATTCGGAGGAGGCCGGGGGTCGTAACCCCCGACGGTAGACAGGAGGGCCCCTCCACTTGGGGGGCCGCCGTTTCGAGACAAGGGGGGCAGCGCCCCCCTTTCCCGCTTGGCCGAAACGGTCGGGCTAACTGGCCACGCATGTCGCGCCAGCGCTGGTCCGGGCTGCCCGCGATGGGTCAGACCCCCGCGCCAGTTGGTTCGGGCCACTCCAGCAGGGCCGGGCCGCACCCTAATGGGCCAGACACGGACACGGGTCGGGTCGACCCGGTTTGGGCCGACCCAGGGGGTCTTGGGTCAGGTCGGTCCGAGCCCAAAACCCCCTAAAAATAAACATCTTCGTTCAACGTACCATAACTTGGGCTACAGACCTCCGATCGACACACTGCTAGTTGAAATGCGATCCTTGGATCGATACAGTCATTTTGGTATTTTAAACTTAGGGTTTTGGAGAACTTTGTGTATAGACAGGTTGGTTTGAACACGAATCCAACAGGGCCCTCGGAGCGGAAATGCATATAACTTGAGCTCCAGACATCTGATTGACATGTAGTCGACTTTTTTGGTTTCTTATTAGTGAGAAGGTCCTTTTGGATTACTCCGATCAAGGTTTGGAAACTGTTGGAGTACGACCGGGTTGGTTTTGACTTAAAAAACCAACCAGTCCCCTGGGACGAAAAAGCCAATAACTCTCGGACCGAGTGTATGATTGACGTATCGTCTGTCATGTTGTGTTCCTATTAACGTGACAAAACTTTCTGATACATCAACCCTGGTCTACGTGATAGTTGATGTATCCACATCTTGGCTCGTGGAGCGGACCCTCCTAGAAGGAGCGTGTTGTGTGCGGGAACCCTAGAGCTGGCTGAGAATTGACGATTGCTGATCGATCGACTCGGAGTGTTTCAGATAGCCCAGAGGGGAGCGTATGGTTGTAGCGGCAGACCCACAGCGGAGGATCTCTTGGTTGTAGCGGCAGACCCGAGGTACTCAACAGAAGGAGTACCTCTGTAGGCTATGAGAGGGAGCGCTTGGTTTTAGTGGCAGACCCATCGTGGGAAGCGCTTGGTTGTAGCAGTAGGCCCACAGTACTCGACATGTGAAGTACTACAGTAGTCCAGGGTTAGTGGGAAGCACTTGGTTGTACCGGCAGGCCCAATGTACTCGATAGAGGAGGAGTTACCCAGCTATGGTTTCAACATCATGATTAAAATCCTGGTTTGAAATGAGTCTTGACATTCAATAATTATCTTCGATGTGATTGACTTGATATCCTGTGTGGATTGGATCTTGTTTTCCTGTGTGGATTAAGTTATGCTTTCCTGTGTGGATGGGATCGTACTTTCCAAGGTGGATTAAGTTATACTTTCCTGAGTGGACTAGGTTGTACATGAGCTCGTGAGTTGGAGCTGAACTGGATTTGATGACTTAGGTATATATATGGGCATATACCTAAGTAGTGTTGTATGATAATTCATGATTGTATCTTTTCTTTGTGGTTTATCCTTTGTTGATTCAGGGATACCTTTGGGGGTCTCGGGGTCCCTACTGAGTATCGTATACTCACCCCTGCACGGGCTTCGCCAGCACTATGTTGTGTTGGTTGCAGATGATGGACAACACTGATCGTGGTTGAGGCTTGAGGAGCAGGATTGTACCTGGAGGTGGAACTCATGACGAGTCAGTACCAAAGGTGGACTTCACGACGAGACGGTACCCGGAGGGGACAGACAGACGTGGAAAGCTGAGGTGGCCATCTGTACCTACCCTTCCGATAGGAACCCAGAGGACGATATAGGAGTAGCTCGAAACCTTTTAGCTGTTGTAATTTTGTTTAGTTGTAGCTTACTTTTCAGTTGGGTTTGTATTCTGGCCCATTTACCTTACAACAGTTTCTTTTGTACTTAGTGTTGCTTCCGCTTATACTCTGTGGTGTTTGTTACTTTTATAAAGGCAATGCCTTCCATTTTTATTGGGATTTATGCCTTTAGTGCTAGTCACCAACCCCTAGCCTATGGAAGGCAGGCTTGGGGTAGTCACGGCACGGGCCCCGAGGACGGGTTGTGACAATCCATGTTGTTATGCTAATGACCTCACCTTTTGGTCAAAGATCATAGATTTTAACACCAACTAAACTGGTCAAGCCTATAATACATTAAAAATTCTAAGAAAAGAGACATAAAGATATTCACGATGAAAACTGAAAAAGTATTTCCAAGGGGAAAAGCTAATTCTCTACTCACTGAGCATGAATCCAACATGATATCGATAAAGGTGAGTACTTTGAAAATGGATCATGCATAAAACCTATCAAGATGAAAATCCATAAATAGTATCTAGAAAAATATTTGACTTTTTGATCACTATAAATGCATCCGAAAAGACCTAATAAAAATTCATAACATTGAAAATAGATATGGAAGAAAACTTTTCAGGTTGAAAATCTACAAAGCGTGACCTAACAAAATTCCAAGTCCATAGCTATTAAATATCTCTCATAAGGGACCAAGTAAATAGTTAGGGCTAATAAATAAGGAATAATATTAAGGGGGTTTATAATATGATCCCACTAAAAGTCAAGTTAGGATCTTGAGTTCCCTAAATATGGAAAAATATTATTATATTATGTCATTTATGACATATAGTTTCAATCATTTAATAATAAGTTAGAAAATTTTGATTCTAGGGTGTCTGTTCCCTTTTGAACATTGAAATACTCATAAAATTCCTCTTCACGAGAGGCATCATATTGAGTAAACCATGTTCAAAATTAAAATGGTAAAACACTTTAAAGGATAAAAATGTTTATAAATGAAATTATTTTTTTAATTAATAAATTATGTATTAAGTAATATAGTTATATAAAACACATGCATGATATTTCATTTGTTACTTTGTACCATTATAAATTATATCTATAATTGGACTATCATAATTAAAATTCCATTACATATCATAACTATGAATAATATATACTTAATATAGTGACCGTAAATACTATTATATATTAAAGATTTTGAAAATGTCTAATTAACAGAGATGGAAAATGTGACTACATCAACCAGAAGGGTCTTACCCTATAAAACCCATTTATTGAAGCTTCTAAGGGAGATGTAATCACTAGGGTTTTCTCTTGAACAATCCTAATCTGAGATTCAAAAAAACTGAAACTTTTGAAAAACAATTCATATAATAAGTTCAATATTATCAAAATCATCACCCAAACCATATTCATTGAACTACTCCTATAATGTTTCATTGTCACAAACCTTTCCCTTATGGTGTTTGCTAGTATAATATGGGGTTATACATATAGACCCTAGTAGTTTAATTTTTTATATTTTTAATTTCCAAAAATAATTTTTATAGTTATTTCTTTTTAACATATATATATATACATATATATTATAATGATTTTGATAAAATTATATTTTTATAGAAACTTACCCAAATTGTATTGTTTGGAAATATATAATATCAATTATATCAATAATGTTTTAAATAAATTTTAATTTTATTAAATTTTCTTTTTGAAAGAAACAAATTTAGAAATGGAAAAATATTTTGGTGATGTCTAATGAAGTTTCTATAAGCGTCTGAACATGTTTAGTGTCGTAAAAATGAGTAATTTCTAATATATAGTCACTTTTTATTAAAAAGTGTAAATTTTAATATTTATAAATCAGTTGTTATAAAATAAATATTATTATTTAAATCACCTCATCAAAATTATCCAATGGTGAATTTTTCATAATCTTCTAAGATAATAAAATTTTTAGGCAAAACATTTAATACCATATAAATATATGTTATGTATTTTTATATCATAATATCCCAAAGGTGGTGTAATATATTATATAAATGGAATAAATTACCAAAAATAAATTTAACTTTAAATTTTTTTTTAAAGTTATTTGATTAATTTTACAAACCTATGATGAATCCTCCAAAACCTATATTATTATTTATGTTTTTAAAAACTATTATTTATTAACATGAATCAATTATGCATCAAGAATGGTATTATTTTAAGGATTTAGGTTCATAGATTAATAAAATATGGATAATAGATAAAATATGGTGAAACCCATAGTAAATATTTGGGATATGATTATTTTATCACCTTGTATCCCAATCATATGTTTAGAAATTAAAAATTTATTCCCTTATATTTTTATATCAGTACTCATCAATCCTCCAATTCATATTCACTAAAAACCCATTTATCATTAAGTTATTATCCCTACCCCTCTCTAAATTCCTCTAATGGTGTTTCCAAGATCTTATGAATCTCTTCAAAATATTTTAGAAGCAACATCTCAAGTTAAGGGATTCCCTCCCTCTTTATTTTTCAATTCAAATAATATATTTGTATTAATATTTTTTATTTCAAATTGTTCTTATTGTAATGTCTATTTTCAAATATCATTACTTTTACTATGACACCTAAGTAAAGGGAAACCACCTTTCACTATCATTAAACCCTTCAACAAACCTTTATGTAAACCTATTATGCTACTGAAATTATTTATTTATTTTTCTGGCCAAACTTTTATATTATTAATACTCATCACCATTACCACTCAACGGTTTTCACATAGATGTGGATATCCTTCAGTGACTAGGTACATCCATGTATGTAACCCACTCTTAATAATGATGGGAATAAATGTGATGAAATACATTCTTATGTTTTAGGATCTATGTGCTACACAAATTCACATTCATAATATAATTGTGATGGATGGGACCCAAATTATACATCTTCTAAGAAATTATGTGATGTTTTTCTTTCATGAGATTCTATGTATGGTACTTGGGAAGTTATCCTAGTCACCCAATGTTATGATATCTTTGAGGTTACCCATGACATATGATTATCATGTTATATATTATATTATGGTCATGTTCTTATTCTTCCTTTATATTATAATATTATATCATGCTTTTATGTCTAGGTTTATGATTATTACTCTTTTATGTCACCACAATATTTTGGATGACTCAAATACACTACTTCTACCATGATATGCTTTCATTCTTCCCATATTTGTATTTATAGCTTCCCCTTTCTTATGTACGTCAGCAAGTTATCTCATGTAGTATTAAAATTTCAATGGAATATAAGTTCATGTCGTGGATTTTTTAAATAATGTTGTAGTATATATGTTTCTAGTTATTATTATATAAATATAATTAACCAAATACAATAGGCCTCTTAACAATTCTAGATTCTATTATATGTGTCTCTATATAGTAAATCCTGAAAAAATGTATATAAAAGAATTGGGTTTTCAATAATCTAGTGTTACAGTGTTGTTTTTCATACATATAGATCTTTTTTGTCACACACTCATGATATAACCACATTACACATCTGAATGGATTACATATTTTATGTACACACCTAGGCTAGAACCACATTCTACATCTGAATGGACTTTATCTGGTGAAAATGATGTTGTATTTTCAAATACTCATATATAAGAACATCCCCATGAGGAAATTATCATATATATCCAAATAGACTAACATTGGTGTATAGTAATGGTATTGATGCCTATACCAATTCATGAGCTCACATACATGATAAAAATGTATTGGACCAAGCAATTAGGGATGTGAATTAAAATTTTTAGGTTACAATCATTATTAATGAGGATTGATTTTCCTCGGTTTTTCTCATTTCTAGTTTCACATATTTTCATTGACATATACTAGGAATAATATATTTTTCAAAATTATTTACAATGATTAGAAAAATACATATTATTAATCATTGACCATTTAATGTGGAGGAATATCTATAATTTAGAATCTCACATAATCATTACATGTAAGAGAAAATAAATAAAAAATATTTTAAATGGATTCATATGTTCAAATTAAAAAATAAACTAATTTATAGTGGGAAGAAATGATAGATTTTTTGATGGTCAACCATGTGATAGCCTTGGACATGGAAAATGGACGTATTTACTTGATAAGAGTGGAAAATATTGGTTGATTTATTTAATGGACTGAATATCGGTAGGGGTGTTCAATATTTTTTCCTTCAATTATCCTAAGTGGTCCCAATATTCTAAAAGTTCCAAATTATAACATTCTAATATTTTATGATATATTTATCTTTAAATAAATTTCATCTGTTTGATGGTTTTCTTTACATAGAGCACTTATCACAAAACGTTGTCAATATACTATTTAATTTTTATTATTAAATGTGGAATTATCACTTTTCCATTAGATTGGTAAGTATGAATAGGAAAAAATAAAATCTTAAAAAATTTGTATAATTTTTTTTTCATCAGAAAAACGTACCGAAATTTAATTATTGAATTTAATAATATGTTTTGTTAAAAGATTCACATTTAAAAGTATTTTATTTTTCAAAATATTATATACCTTTATCAACAATGAACAATTATTTTTTCTAAATAATTGGTTATTTTGTTTATAAAATTATTAATCTCTACGATATTGATTATAAAATGGTTAGAAGATCGAATAAAGTCATTTAATGGTAAAAAGAGTTATTTTTCTCCAAATAATACCTTTTTTTGTGCATAATGTTATTTTGTATTTGTAAATTAAATTGATCACGATTGATGAATTATTTTAATGGAATGTATAGATCATGTATTCAATAATATAAATAAACATTCAAATAATGGTGGTTACTAGTATTAAAATAAATTCAAATTCACATCATGATTGAAAAATGCATTTTCCCTAAAATCATTTTATTTTGTATTGTATGTATACTTTAGAGTTAGTTTATCCAACTTACAAGAATTAGTTTCCGTCAAGTGGACTCCCCATTTGAAATCACGTTTTCCAAATTTGGAAAAGTGTTAAACTTCATGTTTTTCATACTCAATTATAACCCAGCTAAAAATTATTATTATTCTAATCATAAAAAGGTCTGATGAGATGTTACTATAAAGAGATAATGGAGAAAATAATGTACACATGACTATAAATTTTATTTTCCAAATGTATATCTTCCCCTTATCGTCCAATATTTAAAATATATCGAATATGGATCCCCTTTACAATGAGTTTTACATTTTTATATTTTAATGTTCTTAATATTTATAAGTTTTTCCCACCTTGTTTATAAAAGGGAACAACTTATCCTCATTTCTTAAAACCTTCTAAATCAACATATATCGACAGAATATATCCCAAATTTCCTCCAAACACATGTATATATGTTATAAAGATTCCAGTTTACTAATAGTCCAAACTAAGTCTTTTTAATATGTTATCAAAATTAGGTTTCTAACATAAGATATATAACTCTTAACCAAGTGTTTTTATGTAAATTTATTCTTCCACATTGATCTAATATTTTTTAAATATTCTGATATGAAAACATCAATATATTTAATATACTTCAATGATATTAAGATATATCACAACCCATTTTTTTCCTTTTCTATCCTATGGGAAATAAAAGCATTACTTATGCATATGTGTGGACTATCATCCCCATGTATCAATGTAAATAGTATTTAATCACCATTTTATGGATTGTTAGGTTCATCAATTTAAGGTTTATATATTATATTTATTAAATTATTAATAATATTTAAAGATAAAATATTATATTTCTTCTAACCCTCCCATCTAATAGAAACTGATAGTGTCTCTCATGTGTACGTGTGGACTACCACATTTGAGAAGGAATGAAATTCATTTTTAAATATGAAATTTCATGGATGTTAATAAATATAGATTTAATTTATACTTATAATATTTTTTATATAATTAAAATTATATAATGGTGATTTATTATTACTTTTTTCCATCCATCTAAAATTAAAAACATCACCCTTTTGTACGTATGGACTACCATCTCCATGAAGTGATGCAATTATTTTTTTGTCACCTATATTTATGATTAGATATAAAATAATATAAGATGAATAAATATGAATATTATAACATGATTATGATTTTATAAGTGTTGAAATCACGAACTCGATGTAAGGACTAAAACTATCAAATGGATACATGCAAGGAAAATGGACCAGTTTTCACCTGAATAATGATATTAAGAAGGTATTTTTTATAAACATAGATATTTGAAATTGAAAATTAGTTATGTATAGAAATATTTATATGAATATGATTATGTAATAGTTTTAAAAAAACCTAATATCTATCATGCATGACATTTTACCTCATATGAAGTATGGGAAAACCTTAAGTAAGGGTTTGTGTTACAATCTCATTTCTTTTTTGGATTATCTATATAAAATTTCATTTTAGGGAAATTATACATCCCCATATTTTTAATCCCATCTATTTTATTCTCTTATCATTATTTTTTTTTGTTTTTCATTTTCTCCTTTTATTATTATAACATTGGTACTTGAAATGATAAAAGAATGATTTTGGGAAAAGTGTATATTATTTATCAACTTTGGTTGGTAAACCTTTCCTTCCATGTCTATGTTCTTTAAAAAAAATCAATGAATGTTATCTTATAAAATCCAATCAAACTCAAATTTCATATTAAACTTTATTTTAATTTCTCTTTCATTGTTTTAAAATGTAATTTTAATATTTTTTTGAATATGTTAATTAAAACTTTTTACAAAAGATTGAAACAAATAATTATTTAAAAATTTAACATATCAATGAATTTTAAATAATTCATTATCATTCATTTATTTGAATCATACCTTAAAAATGTTAAATATTATTTTCAAATAAAATATTTTTCTTAGTAATTTTTGAAATTATATATTTTAATGATACCAAAAGAAAAGGATATATTCCAAATTTTAACATAATAGATCAAATTCAATTTTAAAGGAATTCATCAAAAATTTAAAAATGCTTTTAGTATTGAAATGATTATAAATTTATATGACCTTATGATACTATCCACTTATATTAACTTGATTTCCTATAATTATCCAAGAGTGATATATTTATGAAACGAATTTCTTATATGTGGGATATGGAATGATGATATAATGAATGTTTGTATGATATTATGGAATGTGTATATATGGTTCTCATTGGGTGAAATGTGCGACCATAATAATTTATCCCTCTATATATTTAGGTAAATATTTATATCTAATTGGATAATAAAAACTAGAATAGGGAGTGAACCCAATTCATTAGGGGACTATATTCACTATGATAGTCTTGGAGGTGTACTTTAACCCAGGGAATAGTGGAATTGGCAGGGAAACCAATCCACTATGGGACTCGGCCTACTATGATTGTATTTAGAGATTTAATTTACATAGAATATTATTTTATATGATTATAGATACAACACAAGATTATTTCTTATGCATATGACATGTTCTCGTGGCACAAGACTGATAATTGATGATTTCTATATGGCCCCAACATTAAACATTACTTAATCTCAAGTTATTTCCAAAATTTGACTTTAATCTACATGTAGGAGCTTTTTAGGTTTATATCTTGAGATAATTAGTCCATAAATAATACATAAAAAACCAAATATTATAAATTAGAAACTTCAACTAACTATCTGTTTTTTCCATAACATAAAAAAGTTAAAAGAAACATGGGTTCGTTTCATATTTAAACTTCATAACTTTTCATTGACACCATCCTTGAATCTATTCTTCTTTAAATCCTATATAAGAAATTCCAAACATTGGATGATCATAAAATTCATATTAAGGTATACACAAAGAAGAAAAATCGTTAGTCTTGAGAAAACATGTAAACCATTAATGCTTTATCATAATGTAATACTTTTCACATTTAAGAAGAAGTAAATAAACTTAACTAAATATAAGCTCATTTATTACCCTTTTTTTAATCAAAATAATACATTAAAACCCATATAAATCCAAATATAACATATAAGGGTAACATGGGACATAATAATACATAAAAGGAATAACCACACAGTCGACTTCAACACATATCACTAAATGGAATATCCATATATAAGAGGTACATACCCAATGAATTTGAAGTTATAACGTAACCACCCATCCGTGATTTAACACAAAATCACCCATATTTGGTCTATCATGTAACCATCCACCTTTGGTTTATCACATAACCATCCATCAAGTCCAAGTACCATTATACAATCATAACACATAAAATATTGCAATTATCAACATGTCACTCCTAAAATTCCATTTACAATCAAAATAATCCATTTCAATATATTGAAATAACTAATCCATTATCCAAAACATATTAAATATATAAATACCCAAAAAGGGAATAAATTATATCTTTTTTATTTAAAAAATACTAAGGCTTATAGAGAAATAAAAATATCAAATAATAGTTGTAGAGGCATAGATGTTTTTGTCATCGTATAAGTTAAAAACATTCCTTTTTACACTTTTTAAAAGACATCATATTAAAAAATAATTTTTAAAACCTTTCAAATAAATTAAGATTAAAAGGGTCTTATTGTACAACTTATAAAATATGGTGGTGTATAACATCAAAATATTCCTTAATGAATGGAGTTTGAGACAAAGTCCCTTACCTTGAGTCTGAATCATATCGTACATTATTTATCTTCATGAATGAAAAGATTAGGTTAAATTATAATTTCTTGAGAACCATTTTCATGTCCATTATTATTTTTTTGTCACTTATTACAATGATATAATAATTATATAATGATTTTAGTTCACATCGGTAGTTTTTTTGATATTCTATACTAGAGTTGAAAATAGACTAGGTACAATGTCAGTAGTGAAAGAGTTCATTAGTAATTCATCTATAAAATAATATTCATGAAATTATTATCATTTTAATACAAAAATTATACCTTTAAATAGAACCATGGATTGTGGTTATGAAAAATTAACAACGTTATAATCATGGAGATGCTAGGTTGTATGTACGCATGAGTAACATTTTCCATTCTTTAGTGACCATTATGGAAAGAAGTTAAGTATTATTTTATCTTTATAGAAATATAATAACATAATTAATATAATATTAATATTTTAAATATATTTATATATATCATAAAAGGTACATAATGAATAAAAACGAGTCTCATCTCTTCGTCGAGGTGATAGTTCACACTTACGCACGAACGACGTTATAACTTTTATGCGCAGAGAAAGTAAGAACATAATTTTTATATTATAATAATATAATCACTAATATTTCATTAATATCACATATGAATATTAATTCCATTAATAAAACTTTTCATGAAAGACGGTTATTAATAATGAATTTGATCGGTTCATAGAGGTGATAGTTCACACGTACACACGAATGAATAATTCATTTCCCATTTAATGAAAATGGAGATTTATTTAGGTGAATATATTATCATGATAACATATTTATATATTAAGAATTATATAGTTATTATTTCATCTAGTAAGAATAATATTTGATGAAATTAGTAGAATAAATAAAATACAAATATGTAATTAAACGATACCTCTTTTTTGGTTGATCATCATTGAAGAACACCTCAACACCTATAAAGAGGTTATTCTGCCTAAAATAAGTCCTCAAGATTTTTTTGAGGTATTATATAAAGTTATATGGGTAGATATTTGATGAAAAAATGGTTTTTTAAGTGTGATTAATAAAGAGGAATGTGTACCAATTATAAGAGACGGGAGGGGAACCCTAAGAATTATTAAAATTATTAAATTCATATAAAAGGAATTTAGATTTCAAATGGGTAAAAAATCATTGAGTTTGAATATATGATGATTATGTATCGAAATATAAACATACAATAAAAGTTTTAAAATCTTTTGTATTTGTTTAATCACTATCATTTTGTTTTATCCTTTTTAACTCTTACCGTTTTATCAAGTAATTTACAATTCGAGAGATAAAATAATTACCAATTCATACCAAACGTCACATTAATGAGTCATTAATGACATTGGTAGTCTTATATCAAAGTTTTTGGATAAATATTATATATTTATAAATTTTATATCATTTAAGTATATATTTTATATTAAAAAAATGAATTATGTCCATTTTGACACTATTATTGACATGACTTTTTTAAAATATAATAAAAACTTGATTACATAGAAAAAACTAAATTAACTCAATCCTTAAATGACATATTAATTCATAAAATTCTTCTATTATAGAAAATATTTAAAAATATTTATTTTTATATTATTAATATCGTTTATTTGATTATTTCTGTAATAAATATATTACTGTATCATCTTAATGACATAATTTATTTTAATTAATTAGTTCATAAAAATTATAAATAAATTACCATGTTTTAGGTAATTTTATATATTTTATGGAATATTCATAGTTTAAGATATAACTTACATTATCCCATAATAAAATTGTTTTAGTAAGAAGAGACATATTTGAGACAAATTCACCATTACATTAAATTAAATGTTATATATGTCACAATCACACCCAAGTGAATTACAAAAGTCATAATTTTGTCCTAAGGATGATCATGGTAGATAATTACTCATCCAATAAGATTAGTAAAAGTCTTATTGTAATTTTATAATATTATAATAATAATTTTACTTTAATTACCCTGTTTACCATTAACAGTGCTAAATAAAATACTAATGTTACATTTCACTAAAAATTATTTTGATCCTATTGGATCACATTTTTATACTAAGTACAACCATGTATTTCAAATTTCGAATATTAAATTCACATAAATGGTTAAATTATTTTTAACAATATCCCATTGGTGGATCTATAAAATGAGTTTTTAAAATAAAACATTCAAAAGATCATATGGTTTTTGTATTTAATTTTATGTTTAAAAATAATACAATAAAATACATTAGTTTAAATGATAAAAAACATTACCGAATATTTTATAAAACAATTTAAAATGATAATCTAACAATATAAATAAATTATACTAAAAATAAGTTTGAATTAAAATATATTATTTTTTACTATACATTAAAATTTGAATTTTATCAAAAAAATACCAAAAATTCATCCAATGTAAATTTTAGTGTTAATATTCCTAATAAGAAGTTTTATTTCAAATATAAAATATAAAAATATCATAAACTCTATTTAAAATGGGTTCACCATCAAAAGGTGGAAAAAATCATTTTTTCAAAAATACAAATTTTATTCATAAAATTGAATTCATTCTGATATCATGTCTATAAAATATATAAAATGAATTTTAAACATCATATTAAATTTTATAATTTATAAATATAATCCAACAGAAGTTATTTGATTATGTTATAAACACAATTATTCACACTTATAAAGTTTTTCATGAAAAAAGATTGTTGGTGCACAAAACTTGGTTAAAGGAAGAGCAAACACAATGCCTTTGGGGCTACCTCGTGAAGCTTGTTCGCAGAGCCACATAGCACCACGGCCAGGGCAAAGCTTCCTCATTTGTACACCCACTGCGAAGCATAGAGTTGTGAGGATCCACATTCTGATTGATGTTTGCGAAGCCGCAACGAAACAAGGAGGCGGGAGGCTCCACGATCTAGAGTGACATTTATGAAGCCATCATGGAGCAAGGAGCCAACATGCTTCGTGATCCGAATGATGTTTACAAAGCTGCTATGGAGAAAGGTTGTGGGAGGCTCTGTGGTTATGATGAATTTCCACATAGCTTTGCACTGAGTGATCTCTTCTTCATGGCGCCTCTTGTCTATAAATACTGGTATCCCCTTGATCCCAAAGGATGGATCCTCCGACCTTTAACCTTCGCAGCTCTCAAATCACAATTCAATTTATGCTCTGTGAAAAATGAGCTCTTCAAGGTACTTGAGCATCGTGAAGTGCCTTTCCCTTGGATTGAATTTAACCCCTATTCAAAATGGGATTCCCTTCATGAATCCCATGGGCCTCCGTGAAGGAAGGGGATCCCCAAGTGGACTTGGGTATTTACGGAGCACTTATGCTTTGTGAAGAACCCTCTATGAAAATGTACACCCTATGCTAAGGTAGGGTTACTGTGCTTCACGAAGCACATTGCTTCATAGTACTACACTTTTTAGGTCACCCTTTCTTCATGAAGCACTACTCTGCGAAAGCCTTTCCACTTTGTGAAGCACCGTCCATATGCACATTTTCCCTATGCCTAGGCTAGGTCACCTCACTTTGTGAAGCATACCCCTTCGCGAAGCCCCTCTACTACATGGAGCCCCAGAGCTTCACAAGGCCTCTCCCTGTAAACCCCTTTGCTCCGCAACCCCTTTTCCCATGTGACCCTCCAGGTTTGTACCAATCTATTTCAAATTCCATTGGGTGGTGCTTCATGTTGCGTTTCTTAACCTAATGCTTCTTCGCATATGCACGCTAATGGAAATTTCATCTTCATTTAGACACGATAACATGGGCCCCTCAATGGATCACACCATGAAACCCCCTCACCACAGCATTGTTGATGCCTTCCCTTCCCTAAGGGTTGGAGTGTATCAGTTATGTAAGTCCTAACAGTGTGAATTGAACCCGCCTTGTCTGAGGAACATGACGTTAAAATTCCAAGCACCATCGTCAGAGCTGTAGGATGTCAAACTGCCAAGCACCATCATCTGAGTTACAGGACATTAAACTACCAAGACCCGTCATCCCTACTATACATGATGTTAAGATGTGTCCTCACCATGCACAATCTACATGGGGTACCCCATCTCAGACATTCTCTACGCTTGATCATCTCCACATAAGTGATATCTTCCTCACATGGAATGAGATCCTCTTTACCGAAGCGGTGTCTGTCAGTGGGGAATGGAAACCACCTTTGTGTTAGCCCATAACCTTTCTTAGAGGAGGTAGTACCCTTACTCTTCCTTTCTTCTTACATGAAAAAGACCATAGGAGAGATGAGAATAGGGACATTTTTTATCCAATCCCTTTCCCGTGGGGATTTTTCTCCACTTGGGCCAACATCCTAGAGTAAGTCCAAATCTCCATCTCCCTAGGCTGCTAACAATGCATAAGAACCTCTTTCCTATTTGGGCTAATAACCTAACGTAAGCCCTTGTTTCCTCTTTTGGATGCTAACCACTTGTAAGCGCCACTCTACTTCCCACAGATGCACCTTTCATGATGTGATCATTAGGTCTTTCCTACCTCTTGTTTCTCACACCGAGAATTAATCATGTGGTCTTACAGTAATAATTTACCATGACATCCTCTTTGGTCCGCCTTAGAGCATATGCCCCAACATTTTTCCAAACTATGAGAACTCTGATCTTTGCCAAGGCAGGGTATGTAGGAAGCCTCCCAGAGGTTCATGGCCAACACCTATTGGTCCCAACCCCCTTCACGTCAGTTCACCAACACACAAAACTCTTGGAACTACATGAACATTGATCCCTCTCAAGGAAAGGTATGTAGTAAGCCTCCCAATGTTTCTATCCCAACACCCATCATTCCCACCCATCTTCGTGTCAGTTCCCGTTCACCCCAAATGACATTAAACTATATCCACCTCTGAACTATGTGGAATTGGATCCTTACCAAGGCATGGTACGTAAGAATCATCCTTAAGAGTCAATCCCAACACATCTATTGGTCGCGACCCCCTTCACGTCAGTTCACCAACACCCCATTTGAACTACATGGGCTTTGATCCTTGTTTCTTAGGAAAGGTACATAGAAAGACACCCTGAGGTCCAAACCCAACTAACGGTAAGCTGTTTTGATCCCCAATCTATGGTAATCCATTGTGTACACTAACTAGTGGTAATCTATTGTGAGCCCTAACCAGTGATAATCCGTTGTGACCCCCACCCAGCGATAAGACTTTGTAGTCTGTAATCAACGGTAATCCATTTTCATACCCTCTACAGGGACCCACATATATGGTCTGCCCCAATAGTGTCAGACCAACCTAGGATTCTAACCACGTGTAATCCTTATCATATCTTTGGGTCATTGTCCCCTTCACACACCCTGATTCCATGCCCAATCTTGAACTATGTAGACTTTGATCCTTTCCAAGGAAAGGTATGTATGAAGCCTTCCTATGTCTCAAAACCATCATCCAAATCTCATCCTAATCTATCCCATGAGCCTATGTATTTTGGAAAGGTTATGCCTCATCCCGGAAGATCCACTTCCTCCGGTTCCCCTCTATACGGGTCGCCTCCTTAAGTGTCCCATCACCTCACCAAACCTCGTAGACTTTGATTCCATACCAAGGTGATATTGAGGAAGTCTCTTCGATGCTTAAGCATAACATCATCGTCACCCTTGTGTCAGATCATTCTCATTCCCCCATCCACTCTCAGTAATCAATATCCATCCTAATTCTTACACAGGCCACCAAATCCTGGTGAGATCAAGCCATTCACCCATTCACTATTCCTAGTAGCAACTGGGTAATTAACCACACATTAGTCCCAGCATCAGTGTTCCCTCTGGGGGTTTTACCCATCTGATACACTGACATCAGTGTTCTGATCAGTCCGATCCATCTATACTAGATGTTAAACTCGCGTCATAACCTATGTTAAACATGGGATGCTAAGGAAATATATAGAGGCATTCCTACAACATATAATTCCACGCATTTGACGTGGGATGCCTCAAGATTCTATGCCCACGAGAAGCCCTATCGTAAGGGAAAGAAACACAAACATGTTAGTGATCTAGAATTAATACACGCCAGTGATGTCCAACATGACCACTCCCCTAAATGAAGGTTGTTGCTCTGGCCGGATCCCATGGAATGTCCTTACATAATCATTTTAATTAACTGATGTCAATGAAGATATGACACTTGTAATATTTTCACGAATAACGTCTTAATCTATGAAGGAGACCCAAACTAGGTGGTGAGTTCTGAGGAGGAATCCACAGAAGGAGTAACAGACATCTCATCACCCATTTTGATTAAAGACCAAATGTCACTGAATAAGTGACAGATGCCACCTGCCTTTGGAATGCGGTAATGTGGGGAAATAGTCAATGTGTCCTCAACAGATGGATTCACGCCTCAACAAATGAATATGAAACAAAAATGGTGAACCAGAATTGAATGTTCTTCCCTTTAATGTGGAGATTATTATCATTTGAGACATCAGTGGACTATCATGTTACTGGATCCAAGTATCCAACACCAACTCATGCCACGGAAATAGTTGGACTAGAATGAAACTCACCAGAAGTTGATGCAGTTGAACGTTGGACATCCTAATCTGTGACGTTTCCCTTTCATCACTAATGGTTTAATCTCCATGCCTTTTAGGACCCAATCTGTTGTATCAGGAAACCGATCACTGCCCACCTACTGATGCAAGGGCATGAGAAACACCATCACACAAATCTTGCATGGCCACATTTCCCCCATGACAATGTCTGTGTCCACAACTGTTGTGTGCCTACGCCCCATCTCCCTGTCTGAGTTCATGAAGTGAAGGGTGATAAATGACCATGTACGATGATATGAGGAGGAGAGGATCATCCCAACCAGGTACATAGCCCGATAAGACCTGGAGGCATCTGTGGCTCATCACTACTACCTCCCCCATGGGTCACGCAGGTAGCCACTGCTCCCCACTCCGACGCACAACCATTTCTAGAGCCTATCTCTGGAACACTTCGATGACTCCCTCCCCTATGACGATGAGGAGGGGGATATCCAGGCCAGCCCAGATGGGATCCTATTCAATGGGCTCCCAAGGACGGCCCCTACTAGGCTGCGCCAGCACCGCCAACCTATCCCATGAGTAGAGGAACAGGTAAGCTATGCGCCTACACTGCCAGCCCCAGTCCGGCTGACCTGATGTCAGCGTCGGTCACATGATGAGGAGGACACCCACCAAGGTACATCAATGTCAATGACTACCATGAATCATGCCACCGCTGATATATATCTTTAATCCCTTGTTTATGCTGAGCAGGGTCGTTCATACACCTGGCTCAGATCGAGGCCCCAACCGCCCCATGGGCAGGCTGGGTCAACACTCTTTATTGCCAGTGTAGGTAGTGCCCACTGCAGGCCAAACCGAGATAACGATACCAAGTATGGAGTTCATCCCCGTACCTCCACTCTTGAGAACGTGGGTTATACTTGCTTCAAAGATCAGTGTGGAGGTCCACCCTGTGCCACAATCAAATTGAATGAGGGTCCTCCCCACAACAGTGACACTCAGTATAGAATCTTCTTCTGGGATTATGACATTGGGTATGGAGTCATTTCTATTACCATGGGACGCTGGCAGAGAGATGTTATGAATCTGGTCTATATACGGTATGGGGGCCTCCCCCGTGTCTTTACAGTGGTCGGAGAAGGTCCTAATAACCCCAGAAATTATTGGAGTGAAGGTCATCCTCACTTCATCAACACCCAACACTGAGTTCTTACCCATTATTGGCTTGACCAGTACGAGGACCCTCATTGCATTGAAAATGCTATGGGAAATAAGCATGGAGGCCCTGCCCATGCTCCTACCTACTCCAGAACTTCCTACAGAGATTCTCTTCGCACGTTCAATAGGGGAAATGGAGGTCCTCCCTATGTTACTTTTAAAATATATCTAGGTTCTCCTCGCATCACAAATTACTCAGGTAGAAGTTCTCTCATCCCTAGCACCAGTTCAGCTGAAGGACCTCCCCAAGATAGAAATCTACCATGTCCTGAAGATCTATCCTGGGGTAGGAAGAAAGTTCATCACCACCATAAAAAGAATGTCAGGAAGATTCAGATAGAGATTAAACATGTATGCTTCTTAGATTCTGAGGTGGAATACAGATCAGAAATGGAACCCCCACCTCGATCATCCATGTCATGGTTCGAGGTAGGAATGAGGTGGATCAGCCTTATACTTCCAGATTTTAAGGTCTACCTGATCCATGACTCCCTCCGTAGATACATCCAGGAGGAAAAAAATTTGGCGTCACCCAAGGTTCGGGCCATGTAATCACCACCATCATCACTAGGAGCATTCTCTACCTTGTCCATAGATAATGAAGAGTTATTCTGGGGAAAAATGGTGAATGAGAAACAACATGGTCCACCACCAGTACCCATAGTCCCTATGCCAAACAATATGGTCACCAGCCTATATTATCATGATGTGGTGGCCAAGTCACTACACTATTTGGAGGATAGCCTAAGATTTGGCGGTTTATCAGCCCGCTCGCTGTATTCTACATCGGCTAGCCTACCATCTCAACAGTCTACTTTCGTACTGCTACAAGTTCCCTCACCACCTTCGATTGATGAGTGGTGCAATGAAGGCCTAGACCCTGGGTCTGCATCAAGGAGCTTGTGTGACATTCTTGCGGAACACCATTTCCCGTAGATGTTTTGGCCAGTCGCAGAACCAAACTTCAGTGCACCGATATCGCTCACCCAAGAAGAAGTTGGATGCTTTCACCAGACCCTCTGGGCGACACATTTCTTTCTTCATAATCGACGAGTGGACTGCCCCCAGAGCCAGGTGCACTTTGTAGATATTGGCGAAAAATGTCGTCTGGTTGATCTGGACACACTCCCCGTGGTCGAGCACCCTGAGTCACCAGGCCTCCATAGGACCCTCCCACAGAGATGCATCCGGATCTTTAAAGTGATCACCAGGATTATCAAGGAGGGTTCCTCCCACGTGTTGATCCCTGACTGGGGGCAGTTTAACACCTTGAGATTTTATAAGATATATTCATTTTAATTTCTTTCATATCTTCTATTGGATGCTACACCAATATTAGAATGTACTATATGAAATACCGTATTAGCTTTCAGTATATGCAACACTATTCATGGATCGTGTTACACACAATTTCAACTTCGTTTTGTGGAAATTACTCTACGCAACATTAAGTATAGATTTTGTTTAATGTATAAATGAAATATGTTTTTATTATGTTATATGCAACACCAAACGGGGATTTCAATACACATAGCCCTGACTTGGGTTGCACACACGCAATAAAGACCTTCTTCGATAGCATGTGTAGTACGCAATACCAAGTTTCACTCAACGAGATATTATTATAATATTGTTATGAATAGAAATACCCACTTTTTTAAATTTTATAAATTTTATCATTCAAAATGGACTTAATTTTTGGATTCTGAATATCGAAATTAGCCTAGGGTGACCTTTTGGTATTTTTCTGAAAACATTCAATTTTTTATGAATAGTGAAAACATTGGGTTGCTATTTAAAAACCAACTTTTTATTTAAATAATTATTTATTTTATTTAAATTTAATTTAGGTCAAAATTGATACATAATACCTATATAAGTTCAATTTAATTCATTTGAGTAATTTTATAATAATTTTAGATATATAAAAATTTTATTGAACTTTTCACCATCTTTTACCCACCTCCTAGGATAATTTGAAAATTTACATAAAACTTAATTTTACCGCTTCTGGGAGTGGAATTTTGAAAATCCTAGAGACACAGTTAATATCAAGTAGTAAAATTTTGTTCAATAAGATAAAAATAATTTTTTTGAATAGTAACGTTTTTATTTTATTTACTACGGTTAAAAGTAAATAGGGTAATTAAGGGTAAAAATGATATTATTATTACCCAAACACTTGTCCTAATTCTATTGTATAAGTGTAAATCGACCAAAAACAACCATATAAATAAAATATTATCATTAAGGTACACTTGTATTAGATTAGGATATTTATTATTATTTTATTTAAAGAAGAGTTAAAATAAGTAAAATCAAAGTTTAATAATTAAAACATTTTTCATATAGGTTTATACATAAGATAAATTCGACTATAAATTTTAATTAGAAATATAAATAAATTTACTACATAATGGTATTTTATTTATAATTTTTATAAATTAAATAATTTAATTTATTTATGACACAATGATGATGCAATAATTACCTTATTAATGAAATATTAACACAATTGATGTTATAAGTACCCAAATAAATGTAATTTGAGAATTTTTAGGAATTCCACTAATTTTATAGGTTAATATGACATGTTAGTATTGATTTAAGTAATTGTTTTCGAACTAATCATTCTTTTATGATTTTCAGAAAAATCAATTACCAAATAGTGTCAAAATTGACATAAAATAGTTTTTAAAAGAAATATTATATTAGTAATTGTTATTATATTCCTAAAAACCTAATGTTTGGATAAATGACTTAGATATGGTTATATATATTAATATTGAACCACTTGGGGTTATTTTGGCTTGTTATAGTAAGTTTATTAACAATATAGTGTATGAAAACAAGAAGACACAGTAAAAGTTAAATTATTTAACTTAGCATTAAAGCTAAATGATAATGTTAAAATAGTAACCTAAACTTGTCTAAAACCTAATGGTTGAGAGTATTTTTACCCATACCCACTTTAGCTTCTAAATAAATCAATTTTAAGCTATTATATGCTGAATATGACTTTCTTATAAAATAATATTTATGTTTTCCCAAAGGTACCTCTCTCCTCCCTTATAAAAAGGGCACCCCTTCCCTCTTCTCTTCACACCCTTTTGAGACTTGAAGCTCAGTAAAACCCTTCCAATAACTCTTCTAAACCTCTATAATTATATCATAGAGGTTCTTTAATTCTCAAAAGACCAACTCTAGTGCCCTAAGAAGAAGTTTAAAGGAAGTGCGTCGAGGAAGAGGTAATCTCTCCTACCGACTCTTTCATGTTTCTTTCTTCTTATACTTCCTCTACTTTAGTTGTTTCATTATAAAGTTATAAAATCAGAATTAAATATATACTGATATGTTATTATAAATATTAAACAACCCTATTTCACTTTCCATCCATCCTACGGAAAATGAAATCACCACGTGTGCGTACGTACGGAATACCGTCTCCACGCCATTGTGTAATCAACTTTTCCACCACCACCTTACTTGGATGGGTATAATGGTGTAAAGAATAACTATATATGATTATTATAAAATAATACAGATTCTAATATATTATATCATCCACTCCAATTCAATTCCATAAATATGGTAACTATATCATCGCTCGTGCGTACGTACAGATTACCGTCTCCACGACGCGATGAGATTAATTTTCCATGTTAACAATTCAAGAATGATTATAAAGTAAGTATAATAAGTAATAATGAAATATATGACATAATAATTCTACTGGATTTATGTATATATATATGTGTATTTCATCTACTTAATTCCATTCAATTCAATAGGGAAACAAAAAACAGCGTTCATGCATACGTACGGCCTACCGTCTCAATGAACGGTGTATTTATTTCCGTTTATAGATCTATTATATATATGTATATTCTGAATATATTATATATAAATCATGTTTTATATTCTGTAATTTAGTATTCATGGTCTAAGTAATCATATTAATAATTACAAATCAAAACACAGACGATAAATGAAACGATTTTACCTAAAACGCTGCTTTAACATGGAATTGACAAATGAACTGATAATATAAAGTCATAAGTGAATCATATATGATATCATAAATATTATTATGGTTCTGTTAAAAGTTAATAATATGTTTAAACCCAATATACAGGAGTCTCTGACACATACAGAAGAAATTGGACATAAGGTAAGGGATAATTATTCCAATCTAATTCTTATCGGAGATTGTTTATTCGTAAGTATTTACTGGGGTATATTTTTCATCCATGTCCATAAAGTGTTTTTCATAAAGTGTTTAATATTATTATATGTATTTTTAAAGTCATGTTGACCCCTCTATGACTTTTACTTTGTGTTATGTAAGGAATCTTTCTTTTGTTTACCATACATGGTACCTTTTGACTTTTTCGTTAAAAGTTTGAGGAGAATGTTTTTAACTTATACGGCATGAATGGATTTTTACAGTTTTATAACGCCTTATTTTCATGAAGTTACTCTACATGATTTCATGACAATTGTCAAAAAAATCCTTTTCATTTAAAATTTCCTGGAATTTTGTGAAAAGAAAATGATTTTGAAAAAGAAAGGATATTTTTCTCAAGAATTCATTTCAAGTATTTTTTTCAAAACTATATTCCATCTAAGATGACGTTATTTAATTGTTTATGTTTCAGGTATAATGTCTCTATGATTTACGTGGTTTCAGTTTTCTTATGATGAACTGATATCCATTTGTTTTATATGGATTATGTTATGATGGGATGATTTTTATGAAACCCATTTTATTCTTTGGGTTATGTTGAATGATTTATGTTTATGTTGTGGCACACGTAATAATGATTTCATTATGAGATGGATGGGACCTATATCTCCCTACAATGTATTGGGTAATGATTTATATCTCATGAGATAGACATGGTTGGAATGTTAAGTTAATCTGGTTCAGTGTTACAGCACTGAAATGAGGAGTGAACTCGATTCAGAAAGGGACTTTGTCCTCGAAGATGGTCTTGGAAGCAATGACTTGGCAACTATGGAAATAATATCATGTGATTAATGGTTTCCCACAATTAAATGTTTTATTAACATGATATTTTATCATGATTAATGTTACTTTATGACCCATGCCTTACGTACTACCATGATTTATTTCACAACTCATGATGTTGATGTGTAAACATTATGTTCATGTTTTGAAGTTCAAATGTATATGGTTTGTTTTATTTTCTCCATTATTACCCTTAATGAGAATTTGATCTCACCCTTTATATGTTTTATTTTCCCCAAGATATAAATAAAGGTTTTAGGTTTGAAAAAAAGGGGAAGATCTTTATGGGAGATGTTGAATATCTTTACCACGATTAGAAGATTATGTTACGAGTTTCCAAAGACACTAAACTATTACGGTACTTGTGTGTGTGTTTTTGTTATTTATTAAGTATTCCAAAAAAGTAATGTAATGTCCATGTACGTCAAGCTTTGGGTCTCTACAGTTGGTATCAGAGGAAAGGTTTAGTCAACCTTAGAAACTAGGATGCGAGAACTTTATTAAGATCCCTAGAGGTATTTCTATGGTTTGTACAAGGATGTCCCTAAGGTTAAGTATAAGTATAGGTTATAGTCATAGAATTATGGTAACAATCTTAGAATTATCCCTAAGATGTTATATATTGAATGTATTTCCCCTTTATTATGTTGTTTTCCCTTTCATGGTTTTTGCCACTCACACTATTCTTTTTGGTTTTTAGACGATGGATGGAACCTGAAAGAACCATGTTAATCAATGTAATGGACAATGAAATGATTTTTCTCTTGAACAAACCACTGTTATGAAAGATGGAGTGCATAATATTATTTCAAAACTTACATAATCTATGAATCATTCTGGACTTCCCAATGAGCAGAGAAGGGAACAATATTCTATTGAGTCCTTCATGAGGCAACATCCTCCTTCTTTCAGTGGGTCTGCTAATCCGCTTGTTGCCGAACAAAGGATCAGTATCATTGAAAAGATATTTTCCATACTTCTCTATTCGGAACAAGAAAAATTCATTTTGGCTATTTACAGTTTAGAAGGTGAAGAAGATCAGTGGTGGACTCTAATTAAGAATATGAGGCCCCAAGATGAAATTGAATCTATGGAATAGGATGAGTTCAAGAACTTATTTTTCAATAAGTACTTCCCTCGTATTCTTCAAAAAAATATGGAAAAGGATTTCCTTGAGCTTAAGCAAAAGTATTATGAATCTGTTGGTATATACGAAGTGAATTTTACAAGGCTTTCAAGGTATGCATTTGGCTTTATCATCCAACCTGAAAGTAAAGTTGATCGATTCTTCAGTGGCTTAAATCCAAGTCTTTGATAAATTGTGTGTTGTGCTATCAAGGTAGAAAAGGAAGTTGGTGTTACATATCCATCTCATGGTTTTGAAAAGAAACAAATGTTGGAGTTCAAGGAGAAATCTCAGAATAATGGTGAAAAGAGGATGAATGTTTCTTTATGCTCAAAGTGTGGAAAGAATCATGGTGGAGATTGTCTTAAAGGGACTAGAAAATGTTTTAAGTATGGAAAAGAAGGTCATCGATCAACTGAGTGTCGAAGTAATTTAAAAAGGGTTTCTAATGATGTGAATAATGAAAAGACTGTAGAGAATGCACCACCAACACTTCAATGCTTCAAGTGTAATGAAATGGGGAATTATGCTAGTCAATTCCCTAATCCAAGGGTTAATTATGATCAACGTGAGCAACCACTTAATGAAAAGGATGAAGGGAAGTCACATGCGATCACTATTTGTGATGTTGAGTATGACAATGATGTTTTGTAATGATTAAGTGTTTATGCAATGGGATTTCAAAAAAGTATCATGGAATATCATTAATGGTATCGTGGAATTTTGGAATATCTATGTATTCATTTTCAATAATTATATGGTACTGGTAACCATGAAAATTGTTTGAAATATTTTTGTAAAGAATATGATATGTGCATAATGAAGCGATAAAGAAAAAATGAAATGAGCTCATGACTGATATAATTATAAAGTTATATCATGGTTTGAGTATATATAAATTTTGGGATTTTGGTATGTGGAAAGTGTTAAATTTTGACAACATTCATGTTTTCAATAAGAGTCAATGGGTATTCATTTTTCAAGAGAATACATGATTAAGGTATTCACATGTTTATAATTTGACCTACAAGATATATCATATGATATATGGGGGATAAATGATAGTATTCACATGCCCGGCAGATGACATTTCTAGTAATTGGTTTCTTTATACTATGATCATGGAAAAAAGTATTTTGGATAAGACTAAAGATTGGAATGGATTATGTTGGACATAAGTCTGTATTGTTTAAGGCTATAACTTTTTTCGATATTTTTTTATGGATTGTTATAATAATGTAGTTTTAGAAAAAGGGCAACCTGTAGGACGGGCGACAACCCATCGCGTCAGACAAGGCTGTGGGAATCGAACCCACAACCGAAGTGAGATATGCCTTTATCACATACCATTGGACTCTAGGAAGTCCCTGGTTAGTAGAAACTAGTTTTATTATATTAAGCAGTATGATATATAAAGTATTATTCCATCTTAGGAACCATATATGATTAATCTCACTATAGATGGACTTATGTATATTTAATAAAAAAATTTATCCTTTTGTTTGAGATTGATGGAATGACCTATCATTTTATCACATGATAACACTTCACGGAAGACAAATTCAACTTAATTTCTTTAAGATATGAAGTGGAAATTGTTCAAGGCACAAACAACAGTAAGATTGCACCAAAATCAGGTAACTATTTATTTTAATTCAACTAATATTCAAATTTAGGGAAATGATCTTGAAAACAAAAAAATGTTTTCCTAGTGTCCTTATATCCAATGAATCAGATGGTACCTTAAATCATCACAAATTTATGGCTTTGTGATTGTTGGATTTTTCATAGCCATGTCCTCTACCACCATCCATCAGAACTTGATGGTTAGATTTTTCTTCCATATCTATATTTCCACCAATGTTCTCCTATGTGGAAACCCAGTGATGAGTTAATCTGGGTAACCATTACATTTCTTACTTTACTTTTTAAAATTAAGATTTAGTATTCCTTTTACAATGTGGGTTTTTACGAATGAAATTTTCATGTAGTAAACAATTTATAACCCCGAGGAATTTTGAGGGAGAAATTCATTTTAAGGGGGTAGAATGTAACACCCTGAGACTTTATAAGATATATTCTTTTTAATTTCTTTCATATCTTCTGTTGGATGCTACACCAAGATTAGCTTGTACTATACGCAACACCGTATTAGCTTTCAGTATACAAAAAACTATTCTTGGCTCATGTTACACACAATTTCAAGTTCGTTTTGTGGAAATTATTCTATGCAACATTAAGTATATATTTTGTTTAATGTATAAATGAAATAAGTTTTGATTATGCTATACGCAACACCAAACGGAGCTTTCACTACATGCAACCCTGACTTGGCTTTCATTACACGCAATCAAGACCTTCTTCGATAGCGTGGGTAGTACGCAATACCAAGTTTCACTAAACGAGATATTATTATAATATTATTATGAACAAGCTATTATGAATAATAATACACACATTTTAAAAGTTTTAAAATTTTATCTTTAAAAATGGACTTCATTTTTGGATTATGTATATCGAAATTATCCTATGGTGACTTTTTGGTATTTTTCTGACAACATTCAATTTTTGATGAATAGTGAAAACACTCAGTTACTATTTAAAAACCGAATTTTTTTAAAAAATTATTAATTTTATTTAAATTTATTTTAGTTCAAAATTGATACATAATACCTGTATAAGTTCAATTTTATTCATTTGAGTCATTTTGTAATAATTTTATATATATATATTGTTTATTGAACTTTTCACCGCCTTTTACCCACATCCTAGGAGAATTTGAAAATTTACATAAAACTTAATTTTACCGCTTCTGTGAGTGGAATTCAGAAAATATAAGAGACACGGTAATTTCAAGGAATAAAATGTGGTTCAATAAGATAAAAATAATTTTTTGTGAACAATAACTTTTTACTTTTATTTTCCATAGTTAAAAGTAAATAGGGTAATTAAGTGTTAAAATGATATTATTATTACCATAACACATGTCCTAATTCTATTTGATAAGTTTAATTCGAACAAAAACAACCTTATAAATAAAATATTATCATTTAGGTCCACTTGGACTAGATTAGGACATTTAATATTATTTTATTTAAAAAAGAGTTAAAATAGTTAAAATCAAAGTTTAATAATTAAAAAATTTTGAATATAGGGTTATACATAAGATAAATTCGACTATAAATATTCATTAGAAAGATAGTAATATTTCCCACATAATGGTAGTTTAGTTAAAATTTTTAGACATTAAATAATTTAATTTATCTATTACACAATGATGATGCAGCAATTACCTTATTAATAAAATATTAACATAATTGATGTTATAAGTATGAAAATAAATTTAATTTGAGACTTTTTAAGAATTAAACTAATTTTATAGGTAAATATGACATGTTAGTATTGCTTTACTAAATTGTTTTTGAACTAATAATTCAGTTAGTATTTTCACAAAAATCTATTACCAAATAGTGTCAAAATTGAAAAAAAAATAGTTTTTAAAATAAATATTATATTATTAATTGTTATTATATTCCTAAAAATCTAAGGTTAGGCCATATGACTTAGATAAGGTCATATATAGTAATATTTAACCACTTGGGGTTCTTTTTTCTTGTTATAGTAATTTTATTAACCATATACTCGAAGAAAACAAGAAAACACGGAAAAAGTTAAATTATTTAACTTAGCGTTAAATCTAAATGATAAGGTTACAATAGTAAACTAATCTTTTATAAAACCTATTTATTGAGAGGATTTCGACCCATAACCACTTTAACTTATAAATAAATCAATTTTAAGCTATTATAAACCGGATATGACTTTGTTATAAAATAATATTTTATGTTTTTCCAAAGGTGCCGCACTCCTCCCTTATAAAAAGGGCACCCCTTCCCTCTTCTATTCACACCATTTTGAGCCTTTAAGCTTGGAAAATACCTAAAAATTACTCTTCTCAACCACTATATTTATATCATAGAGGTTCTGGTATTCTCAAAAGACCAACTCTAGTGCCCTAAGAAGAAGTTTAAAGGAGGTGCGTCGAGGAAGAGGTAATATCTTCCACCGACTCTTCCAAGTTTCTTTCTTCTTCTACTTCATCTTCTTTAGTTTTTTCATTATTAAGTAATAACATAAGTATTAAATATATACTGATATGTTATTATATATATGAAAAAAACCCTATTTCACCTTCTATTCATACTACATAAAACGAAACCACCGCGCGTGCGTACGTACGGAATACCGTCTCCACATTGTGGTGTAATCAGTTTTTCCAGTACCACCTTACATGGATGGGTATAATGGTGTAAAGAATAACTATATATGATTATTATAACATCATACTGATTCTAAAATATTATATCATCTAGTCAAATTCCATTCAATAAATATGGGAACGATATCATCGCTCGTGCATACGTACAGATTACCGTCTCCACGACACGATGAGATTCATTTTCCATGTTAACAATTAAAGAATGATTATAAAGTGTATATAATAAGTAATCATGAAATATATGACATAATAATTCTACTGAATTTATGTATATATATATGTATTTCATCTACTTAATTCCATTCAATTAAATAGGGAAATAAAAAACAACCTTCATGCGTACGTACGGCCTACCGTCTCCAAGAACGGTGTATTTATTTCTATTTATAGATCTATTATATATATGTATATTCTGAATATATATTATATATAAATCATGTTTTATATTCTGTAATTAAGTAATCATGATCTAAGTATTCATATTAATAATTACAAGTCAAAACACGGATGATAAATGAAACGATTTTACCCAAAACGCTGCTTTAACATGGAATTGACAAATGAACGGATAATATAAAGTCATAAGTGAATAATATATGATATCATAAATATTATTAAGGTTCTGTTACAAGTTATTAATATGTTTAAACCCACTATACAGGTGTCTCGGACACATACAGAAGAAATTGGACATAAGGTAAGGGATAATTATTCCAATCTCATTCTTATCCGAGATTGTTTATTCGTAAGTATTTAATGGGGTATATTTTTCATCCATGTCCATAAATTGTTTTTAATAAAGTGTTTAATATTAATCCATGTATATTTAAAGTCATTTTTACCCCTCTATGATTTTATTTTGTGTTATGGAAGGAATCATTCTTTTTTTACCATATGTTGTACTTTTTGACTTTTCTGTTAAAAGTACGAGGAGAATGTGTTTAACTAATATAGCATGAACAGATTTTTACAGTTTTATAACGCCGTATTTTCATGAAGATTACTCTAAAAGGTTTCATGGCTATTTTTAACAAAATACTTTTCTTTTAAAATTTTCTATAATTTTGTGAAAAGAAAATGATTTTGAAAAAGAAAGGATATTTTCCTCAAGAATTCATTTCAAGTGTTTTGTCAAAACTATTTTCCATATAATATGAAATTATTTAATATGTTTATGTTTCATGTATAATTTCTCTATTATTTACATGGTTCCACTTTTCTTATGATGAAATTATATCCATTTGTTTTATATGGATTTTGTTATGATGGGATGATTTTTATGAAACCCATTTTATTCTTTGGGTTACGATGAATGATTTATGTTTATATTGTGGCACACGTAAGAATTATTTAATTATGAGATGGGTGGGACCTATATCTCCCTCAAATGCATTGGGTAAAGATTTATATCTCATGAGATAGACATGGCTGGAATGGTAAGTTAATCCAGTTCAATGTTACAGGACAGAAACGAGGAGTTAAATCGATTCAGAAAGGGACTTTGTCCACTAAGATGGTCTTGGCAGCAATACCTTGGATAATAAGGAAATCATATCATGTGATTAATGGTTTTCCAAAATTAAATGTATTATTCCCATGCTATTTTATCATGATTAATGTTCCTTTATGACCAATTCCTTACGTACTGCCAAGATTTATTTCACAACTCAAGATTTTGATGTGTAAACTTTATGTTCATGATTTGAAGTTCAAATGTATATGGTTTGTTTTATTTTCTCCATGCCTACCCTTATTGAGAATTTGAGCTCACCCTTTATATGTTTTCTTTTCCCCCAGATATAAAGAAAGGATTTAGGTAAGAAATCAAAATGTTAAGATCTTTGTGGGATTTGTTGAAGATCTTTCACCACGATTAGAAGATTTTGTTATGAGTTTGAAAAGACTCTAAACTATTATGGTCCTTGTGTGTCTGTTTTGGTTATGTATTTGCTATTCCGAAAAAGTAATGTAATGTCCATGTACATCCAGATTTGGGTCTCTACAGGTAGTATGCTGCTCTCCACTTAAATTCCATCTAGTTCCATCCCAACTAGCCGAGTGATATTGAGGATACACCTCTAAGAAGAGTCGCAATTAACATGGATGATCTATCAGAGGAAGAGATGGAGATAGAACACCATGGGGGAAAACAAACCCCCCAAGGGAGTTACACATCTTTTGGACCTATCAGGAGGGGTTAGTTGCTAGAATAGAAATATACGAGGTCCTCCTATACCAACAGAGGAATTGGTCCTCAGCAGAAATATCAACATGGGTAAGGAGCACCTCAGAGCTGTCAAACCCTCCGAACCATCTGGATCAGTGCAAAAGAAGGAGGAAGATACCAAGAAATCCATGTTGCGTCAAAAATTCCAAGAGCATAAGAAGATAGTCGATGACCTCCTTGATGACAGTGTCGATGAGTGACGACAAGACTACAGTGATCCCTAATTGGGGAAACTGGGGAAGGCACAATTTTCCCCCAATGAATTGCCTCTAGGTGAACTTGACCATCCTTCCCATGCAGACAGGATAGAGGCTGGAACATATGGAGAGAGTGTGCGATATGTGTCGCCAAATCCATCGGTGTGGTGGGATAATCTCTGGGACCCATCTCAGGTTCCCCCAACCGCTCCATAAGTTGTTTATCTGGCCGCTCCAGGAGTCTATGGACTTGCTTACTACAATGAGGAACCTGTCAAAATGTTGGTGGATAGGGTTCCCCATCAAGATAGAAACCCTCACCCAAATGATCATATGGAAGCACTCATTGCTCTCCTAGAGGCGTTAGAGACTCGACAGGTCGCAATCCCACCTGATGGAAAGCCATATCCAGTGTGGGTGGATGATATACTAGCACCCCTGGGATTCTGAAATACCACCTTCTCCCCCATTAATGGGTTGGGTTACTCGCTGCATCATCTGGTCCACTTCATCTCAACATGAAAAACCATGTGGGGAACTCTGACATAGCAGGAGGTTACCAAACTCATATGCTTCGTACATACATTGGAAGGACCTGCCTTTGTCTGGTACAACCAGCTACCCATCAAGTCAATATCCTATTAGGTAAACTTTCATAGGAAATTTATTTACCATTTCAATTCCTCCACTCAGAATACGATTATTTTAGACCTATTAAATTGAAAATAGAGGCCTGACGAGTGTGTCACAGACTTTGTCACTCGGTGGAAAGGGATCACATAGTCTCTTGACATGACACTGACTCAGGAGTAGCTGCTGATGATATGTGTGGGGAATGTCGAGACAGAACCGGTCCCTTATCTGATCACCTAGAACTACACTAGGTGATTTTGAGACTTATCTGATAAGGCCCAGTGCCTAAAAAATCCTTACAGTAGGCCAAGCAGGCACGTCTGTTGCCTCCTATGATTCCTATAAGAAGGGCCGCTAAGGTTGAGCCCGCCATGGTGGAAGAGATAAAGGCCCCTAAACAACCAGAATTGTTACCAGTGGAGCCAGATCCACAGCCTTTTAAAGGCCCTCCACCTTAGGCATAACCTTCATCCCAGCAGCGCCCACCTTAGAACCTGCAGGTGCACCTCTACAATGCACTGCCACCACCCAGGCATGATAACCAGGCTCCACCTCCATGACCAGCTCCTCCATCCCCTCATTAGTGTCAGGCTCCCAGGGACCCATTTTCAGAAAGGAGAAATAATACCTACACATTCAATAGGGATCATGACCCTAGTTATTTCCACAGTGCATTGGAATAGGGGATTGTACAGTTGCCCGATTGCAGAAAACCAGAAGAGGAAGATCTAACTGATCACCCCAAATACTGCCTATATCATTGGATACCAGGCCACAACCTCAAAAAATGCTATGTTTTTTAGGACTGGCTTCAAGACTAGGTTGATAACAACATAGTCAGGTTAGGCCCATCTTCGCCACATGTGGCTTGTGTGTTCAGGAAGGCTGATAATAGCAGTGATAGTGAAGGTGAGTGGAATCAGGTTTATTACCATAGATCCTAGAAGTACGATGACTGGATGGATTGAAAAACATCCACCTATGTCTATGGTATTATCTACTCACATCTAAATCAACCCGAGCCTTCATAATCCACAACTACTACTTCTGTATTGTTATCTCGGCTATCACCTTCTAAGAAGAGAAAGCAGCAGCGATGCAAGGGAAAATAATGTACCCAACCAATGATGTCGTCATCCTATACTCCCAGAGACTTGATGAACCCAGAGATGGGGATCCCCCCATAATCCTTCTATTATTGGCAGATTCTTCATGTGACAGTCAAGGGAATTCCCCAGTTAACACCATAGAGTTGGTAAAATTTTACATGATTTCTGACAGTGAGGAGCATCAAGAGGATCCTCCAAATGATCCCAGCCATCGCTAGTGTCGACGGAGTCGTGGTACTATGGGTCATTAGAGTGCTTCAGTTAGTACTTCCAACCAGTCTGTGTATTCCACCGAAACTAGACAGCATGCCTAGTTCAAATCTTAGCACGCACTACCTTCTAATCTTGTGTCGCCAGGCTCACCTTCGCCACCGTTTGTGCTTCTTGATCAGGAGGATCCCCCTAGACCGCACCATGATTATCCATGCTCTGCTATAGAAGGGTCTCATTCATTTGGACCTCATATGATGGTCAATCCACATGCTTCGACTAGTGAGAAGTAAGATCTTCCCAGCACCAGTCAGCCACCCGTCCAGGTGGCATGGTCCGCCATACCTCCTATCACAGAGTGACCTTTTGTAAGTAGAATCTCATGTCTGGAACAGAGGTATGATATCCTCAAACATCTTTCCAACATTCCATTAAGGCTCTCCAACCATGATACCCTTCGCCTATCATTAGATATGAGTGAATTACTCACCGACACTTTATGAAACACCCTACAGTTTGAGACAGAGATAACAGCCACAAATTCCTTCCATGCTGAGGCGGCCAAGATTGCTAAATGCCATGCTGTTATCTAATTCTATGGAGAAGATGAAGGATCTCCCAGATAGGGGTATATTCACCCACTTTACATCACCGGACAGTTTAATTGCGTTGAGGTTCGTCATTATCTTATTGAAACAGGCTTCAGGATCAATCTAATCTGGACTCCGACACTGCGATAACTGGGGTTGTTCGAGGATGATCTGAGTCCCTCTAACCTGAAAATCGAAGGCTATGATAGGAGGTAATATACATCAATCGAAAAAAATCACCTAAAGACCAAGTTTTTTGGTCTCATAGCCAGTAGCTAGTTCATGGTTGTTTCGAAGGACACTGCTTACAATTCATTGATGGGTAGGTCGTGGCTTCATCTGTATGAGATAGTTCCTTCATAATATCATAGGTACCTCAAGAACTACCGTAATGTTTGAGTGAGAATAATTAAAGGTGAAAGATCTCCCTTTGCCTCTTGTGAGGCCCACTATCTATATTTCAACTATTACATGAGTAAGGACAAGAAGATTTAGGCTAATGAGGCGGAGCATGCAACGGCTTTGACCAACCTATGGATAGATATAAATGATGCCTACGTCTTTCTAATCCATCGATTGGAGGCTACAATACCTGACATGGGACAATGCTTATTTGTTTCTAGAATGAGGGGGGAGCACATTCCCAAGTCTAAGGGATTCCAGAATATCACCCCATACTCCTACACAAATTAGGCCCTGGTGATCCCATATCCCCCTATACCCATAAAGTATCAGGATGTACGCACCATGGAAACTGAAATATGGAATACATGCTTGTTTCTCTGAGTTGTGATAATCCGAATCAATTCAACGCACTACAATTGCTTTGATATCCTCAAGAATGTCCCATTGATATTAGATTGGCAGCCTTCATCATTGTGGTTTTGGCAGCATAGGAGTCCCCCGATGCATTGTCCACCACTGCTATGGCTGGTACCAGTCTCCCATTTGGATTACTTGACTCCGAGGAAACTCCACCCACTGAGAAAACCACCACTATAAGTAAAGAAGATAATTTAGAGGATGATACTCTCACCTTTGTAGAGGGAGTCTCCACCACCGTGAAGGAATTTCTACAGGTGAGCCTTGGTTTCATGGCAGATCCAAAACCCACGTTGATCAGTACCGCTATGCCTCTCTAGGAGAAAAATAGTTTCTAGACATGTCGAAGTAGCACCACGATGTATTCTCCTGGAGTAACGATGTGATTCCAAGGTTAGATCCTTAAATAGTCGTCCACCACCTCGGTCTCCCAACAAATCACCATGGGTTTAAGCAGCCTCCCAGAAAGATGCAGCCTTCCCACGGTGGCATGGTTGAGGCCAAAGTTGATAATCTAATCAAAGACAATTTCATTAAGGAGGTTCAATACCCCATGTAGTTATCCAAAAATGTTCTAGTCATGAAGAAGAATAGACATATCAGAGTCTGCATCGACTACTGTGATCTCAACCATTAATTTCTGAAGGATTATTTTCCCATTCCTATGACAGAATTGTTGATTGACGCTACCACTGGGTTCCAGGTCCTCTCTTTCAAGGATGGTTACTCTGAGTATAACCAGATCTGAATGTCTCTTGAGGATTAAGAATCTATTCATATCAGGGTACCTCAAGGTACTTTCTATTACCAATTAATTCACTTCGATCTAATGAATTCAAGTGCAACCTATTAGTGTGTTGTGCATCACATATTTAAGATGATTCTTGGAACACTGGTGGAGTGCTACATGGAATATCTGGTGGTCAAATATTTCCAACATCAAGACCATCGCAATTACCTTATGAAAGTGTTCAACTTCCTTCATTCTCACCACCTGAAGATGAACCCATTGAAGTGTGCCTCTGGGGTCACCCCTGGAAAGTTTCTCAGCTTCGTTGTCAGATACAGAGGCATCAAGATCGAATCAAAAAAGATCAAGACCATTATCCAGATGTCTCCCCCAAGAAACCTCTAGGTGCATCAATGTTTATTAGGGAACATAGCCTACATATGCCGATTCATCGCAAATTTGGTATGAAAGTGTAATCCCTTTTCTCAGATCATGAGAAAAGGCACCATCTATCAGTGGGACAAAGAATTTCAGATTTCTTTCAAGGAAATCATGAATTATCTAGTCCAGCCTCCAGTCTTAATGACACCTGTCTCCGAAAATCCATTGGTCCTTTATGTGACTACCCTAAAATGATCTGTCAGTGCCCTTCTTTCCCTAAATAATAATGCGGGAATAGAGAATAGACTCTACTATCTCAGTTATATGCTCCTTGATACGGAGACTAGATACTCAACTATCAAGAAGAGCTACCTCACACTGGTATTTAGAGTATAGAAATTGTGGCACTACCTACAGCATCATAAGGTACAACAACTGTCCTGAGTGGATACACTAAAGTTCATCTTGAACCTCCCAATGTTGACAGTCCACCTAGATCTGTGGGCAGTGATCCTTCAATAGTTCGACATCAATATTGTCCCTTGGAAGGATATTAAGGGGAAAGAATTGGTAGACTTCCTTGTCTCCCATCCATCTCCTGATAACCAGTCCTTGTAACATGATTTTCCCAATGATACAATCCTCTCAGTAGAACAATAAATTCCTTGTTAGCATATGCACTTTGATGGTGCTTCCCAAAGCCCCACAGGCAGATGGCTCAATGACCCCAGACTGAACCGAGTAGGCATGCATGTCATCTTCATTACTCCAATACAATACATTCTACCATATTCATTTTTTTCATCAGAAGGCTACACCAACAATGCGGCATAGTATTAGTCACACATTACTATCCTTGATTTGGACCTCGAGATTGACGCTACCCAATTGAATGTTAACGGGGACACCAAACTAGTCATCAAGTAGATCAACAGTGACTATGTCGTCAGGAATCCAGAGATCCTACCACTGTTGGAACATACCCTCCACCTGATTGCCTAGTTCTCATCCCATAAAGAAGTCACTCATGTCCCTTGATCCCAGAATAGTCAATTTGATGCCCTGTCCAGTTGAGTTGCATCACTTGAATAGCTTGAACAAGATGATTTTATTATCTATGTGGCACACTAGAGAGTCATCACCCCCATACCTCTAGATGATTATGAAATTACACAAGTAAGACACCTAAACACCGAAGGCTCCACATCAGGACATAAAGGTCCCCTAGATACTGTGATTGAGGTAACTCCTAACTGGAGAACCTACTTTGTCAAATACCTCCAAAACGGTAATCTTCTGGAAGATCGAGTTCAACGTGAGCGAAACCAACACCGAACACGACAGTTTACCCTCCCAAGTGGGTGAAGCCTTGAGTAGATACTGTACAAGCATAGGTATTATGGAGTTATACGTTTTTGCATTCAAGGAGTTGAGATTCCTCAATTCAGGTAAGAGGTTCATGCTGTTTCATGCAGGGCTCATCAGACTGGCTGAAACTATCTCACTATATTTGAAGACTAGGGTCATTTTTGGACCTCTATGATCTTTGAATGCATCGAGTTCTCCAATAGATTCCATGCATGCAAATTCATGCCAACTTTGTACATTAGTAGTCAGAGCCTCTCCACACTACCTAATACTCTTGGACCTTTGTGGTCTGGGGACTCAATGTCATGAGACAATATCCACTGGTGACAGCTCTCCAATGGAAGTTCATCATCACCGCTATGGATTTCATTTCTATGTGGGAAGAAATAGTTCCACTACAGGAGGTCAAGTCCAATTCTATCATTGACTTTGTGTGCTCTAATATCATCAACTAGTTTGGAGTCCCTCACGTCATCCTCGCTGATAACGGCACTTACTTCCAAGCATCCATGTTGAGGAAATTGTACACCAAGTACAACATCCATTCTAACCATACCTCCTGGTACCGCACACAAGAAAATGGAAAGATTGAGGAGGTAAAAAAATCCTCTCTAAAATTATGTGGAAAATGGTTTGTCAGAACAGGAAGAGTTGGCTGGACAAGCTCCCCAACACCCAATGGGATTAACAGAAAACAACTCAAAATTCAACACTGGTGACCCCATACTCCCTGGTGTACAGAATAGAGTCCATCCTATATATCGAGATTCATTTTACTTCATTACGCATAACTGTCTATGATCATAAAGCAACAGATAAAGTATCTGAAATCCATCTAGATGAATTGGACACACTTGATGAGAATAGGCTTTGCGCCCTGTACAATCTGGAAAGGCATCAGAACAAGATAGATAGATCTTTCATAAAGAAATTTCGCCTACTCTCTTCTTGCAAGGTGACTTGGTGTTGTAATTTAGAATACCAATGATACTTAGACAAAAAAACCCAAATTGGAGCCCAAATGGGAAGGACCTTACATCATAAAAAAGGTATACCCCAATGGTGCATACACTATGGTGACCATGGATGGTGAGCATATAACTCCTCCCACCAATTCTAGGTTTCTCAAGAAATATTTCTCCTAAGAAAATGTGGTCCTACATGTCCTTAAATTGCTATGTCCTGGAAGACATTAAACTGTATGTCGTCCCATAGGATGCTAAACTATATGGAGTCCTACATGACCTTAAACTGATAAGTCATGCAAGAAATTAAACTAGATGTCATCCCACATGACGTTAAATTGTATGTGGTCCGACATGACCTTAAACTGTTATTTTCTGCATGAAATAAAATAGTATGTCATCCCTCATGACATTAAACTGTATGCGGTCCTACATGACCTTAAACTGTTATGTCCTGCATGACATTAAATTGTAGGTAGTCCTGTAGGATGTTAAACTATATACGGTCCTACATGACCTTAAACTGCTATGTTCTGCACGACATTAAACTATATGTCAACCCTTAGGATGTTAAATTGTATGCGGTCCTATGTGGCCTTAAACTGCTATGTCCCACATGACATTAAACTGTATGCCATCCTACATGATGTTAAACTGTATCCGGTCCTACATGACCTTAAACTGTTATATCCTACATGAAATTAAACTATATATCATCCTACAAGATGTTAAACTACAAGAAATACATATGGATTAATTTCCATCCTCATGGGATACGTAGGAATGCTCGGACACCTCGTCTTGAGTCCAGCCCCTAGTTTTCTCTTTAACTATCCCCCCTGGGTATAGTTCTCTTGGAGGATCCCACATGGTGTAGTGTAGGACTCTTTTGCCCCACTCATGATAGGATTATGATGATCACACAATTTTCTACCCTCCTAATTCTTCTATCCTCCAACTTCCTCACCGCACGATGCTAAACTACATGGCCTTCAAGAACAATGCGTTTCTTGATTCTTATTCTAATGGGATACATAGGAATGCCCGAACATTTTTCTATCATCCCAACCCCAAAACATCAGGATCTCCCATTATGTCAGAAAACATGGGGTTGTGGTGGCAATTTCCCTCCTTTATGTAATATTCATCATGAAAACACCACATATCCCCTTCCCTAGAGATCTCCACCTCTTTTAACGTCATGATTGACGTTAAATTGCATGGGAACATTTATGCTTCACACACTCACTACACTTGGGACTCCATCATCTTTCACATCCAAAAGGGACCCTGAACGGTATAGATACTTATCTTAAGGGATCTACTATCATTTTGGGCCAATTCTATTGAGGACATTGAACAACAAGTTGATATAAGTCTTTCGTTGCGAATATGGCCACCAGTCAATGCTCATTCGTTGTTCCCATTTCCGGTCACATGATATTGACAATGTGTTTCGATCCTAGTCAACAAATATCCTTTTTCATTGTCACCACCCCAATATATCCCAAATATTGGGTGTAGTGGTTCATTTTTTCTCGCTCTCTCCTCAAATGTCAGTTTGTCTCGGGCAGCAGTGTGAGCCAACTATCGTACCCTTATATGTTGGGGATATCAGGTTCATACTCCTTTCCCTCACCGATCATTTCTCACATGGGCTTAGGAGAAGTGGTAATCCAATACCCCCATGAGGGGTCACGTGGCTATAGTTGGCTAGGATTCCTAGCCTTAGATCCCTCAACCTTATCTGTCCCCTGGCCGATGTTATCATCTAAGATTTTGTGGTGTGGTATGGACTTACGTCCTTATTCATGTAAGGCTAATTTTTACTTTCCACATATATCCCCTTGAGAAATACCTCCTTCATTTATTTTCCTTTCACAAGAACAGGTCCCACCATGCTCTGCACATCTATCCATTTGGTATTACAGTTGGATGTGATTTAAAATATGAATGGAATATTTATTTTAATTCTCCTAAAAAATATGATCTCATTTCGACTGCATTATAACCATGTGAAAGGTTGAAAAAAAAAGAGGCCTATAAAAGGCATGGAAGATAATAGAGGTGGAACGCATTTTGATGGTTCTAAATCCCATGCATGTTGGAGTGGGGCGTTGATGGATACATAATGCTGAGGGCTCGAGTAGTGGTGTGCAGTGTACGACGTGAATGCAAGTAGAGAGGGGCACCTGAGATCATGGATGTGGTTGAAGTAAAACACGATGTGGAGTAGAGATTGTTGCACCAATTGAAGTGTGTGATTCGTAAGACTTGTAATTTTTATTTGAAAATAAAATTACTGATTCTCAGGGTTAGTAGGATTTCGCCAAACTGTGGTAATTTTTTTGTTTTTTATTTTATTTCGTTGCATCTAAAAAATTCTGAACTAACATCTAGTATCAGAGGAGGTTATCGATTCTTTCTTGCTGGATAATTATGGGAGATTCACGTCCAAATATTTCTATCCATATTGATATGTTTAACAGGAAAAATGATTTCACATTGTGGGAACAAAGAATAAAAAATATTTTGAATTTGGAAGGGACAATGAAAGCATTGAATAAAAAATTAGAGAAGCTGGAGAAGAATAGCTTTGATGATTGGAAATATATGAGAGATTTGGTGACAAACACTATTAAATTGTATTTGAAATACAATAAACTACGAGAGGTGATGAATCTAATAGATTTGGAGGAGATTAGGACGAAGCTGGAATCCAGGTATAAATCTAAATCTCTGATAAATCCATTATAATTGAAAAACGGTTGAATCATATTATAATGTCAAAAAACGAAGATTTGGGAAACCATTTGGATGACTTTGCCAGACTCTTGATGGAATTGTCTTCTGTGTTGATCAAAACTTATGATAAAGGCAACGTAGTGCCTGTGGAAATGGAAGAAGAGGACAAGGCTTTCCTCTTGTTAGGTTCTTTGAATGATTCATATGACAATATCATCACCACATTGTTATTTGGAAAAGACACTCAAAAATTGGATGATGTCATTTCATCATTGCTAATGAACAAGGCTTGATGAAAGACCAACGATGATGGATCATTAGGTAATAGTGGGATCTTTGTAGTGACTAGTGGATGTAACTATGAAGGAAGGTCGATAGAATAATGAAATAGTTCAGGGAGCATGAGAGATTGAAGTCAATCAAGTACAAGAGGTGATTTTGTATGTTGGGAGTGTGGCAAAAAACGTCACATGGGAAGGAATTGTTAGAAGTTCTGTGATCAAATGAAGAAAGAAGAAAAAGAATCTGAAACAGTAGAAGAATCAATTGAGGTGAATACCGTGACACAATATGAGAGGTATGCTTGTGATTTATTTCTTACAACTGTGGGAGATGTGGATGAATCAGACTGGATTTTTGATTCTGGTCTCTCTTATCATACATGTACAGAAAAGGAATGTTTTGATATTTATGTGAAGTATGACGGTGATATTGTAAAAATGGCCACAAAGTTGTAAAGTCAAATTGTTGGAATCGATACGGTGTGATTTCGAATGTTTGATGGGGTTATTCTCAAACTTTCTTATGTTAGGTATGTACCTGATTTGAGAATGAATTTAATTTATTTGGGTATGTTGGATTCCAAAAGTTTTATATTTCTTGCTGGCGGTGGAGTTCTCAAAGTTATGTGATGAGTTATCACCATGATGAAAGTGAAGAAAGTTGGGAGTATATACAAGATGATTCATGCAAGAGAATCTTATTTGAGGCCCCATAGAATCATTATAGGTGTTGTTCAAAAAGATATGTGTGCAAATGGCTATTTGAACAGGAATATGACATTTTCTTCAGTTGTATGTGGCACGGTGGAGCCACAAAATGTTTTTCATCATAATTGAGCATTTGTACACCCGTTATGGGTGTGGTGGGTCATGATAATATTGGGCATCGAATTGAAGGTCAAAATGGATGATGATGGTGAACTATTCAGATTTTTAATCATGGTGGATATTGTTGGGTGAGATTTAAAATTTTAACGGAATATTTGTTTTAATTTTCCTAAAATATAGGATCTCATTTTGACTCCATTTATACCACGCAGAAGGTTGAAAAAAAAGGAGGCCTAGAAAAGGCATGGAAGACAATAGAGGAGGCATGCCTTTTGAAGGTTCCAAATACCTTTCATATTGGAATGGGGCATTGACGGATAAAAAACACTGAGGGCTCGAGTAGTGGTGTGTGGTGCACGACGTGGCTGCAAGCGGAGAGGGGAACCTGAGATCACAGAGGAGGTTGAAATAAAACACGGAGTGGAGTAGAGATTGTTGTGCTAATTGAAGTGTGTTATTTGTGAGAAATATAATTTTTATTTGACAATAAAATTACTGATTCTTTGGTGGAGTAGGATTTACCCAAACCACGGTAATTTTTGGTGTTTTATATTTTATTTTGATGCATCTAAAAAACAAATACCTAACACTTACTTCATCATTCATATCCCAAAGGACCCCTGAACAACAAGTATTCTAGGCTATAGGGCTCTCCTACCATTTCGGCCAAAGTCCCCAACGTTTTAGAGAAACAAATAGTTACAAGTCCCATGTTGCGAAACAGTCAATGCTCAATTGTTTTCCACCGAACTCCGGTCACACGAGGAGAAATATTGTCTTGTGAACATGGTCAACTGTTATCCTCTATTATTGTTAATGTTTTGTGGTTTTCCACTGGCATAATGATTCACCCTCTCCACTCACCTGTCCCATGCATACGACATTAAAATAGCCATCTTCAGGTCCGAGCCCTATGACCTTAACCTAACAGCACCGTCGTCCTCACTAAAATAATTTCATCTTCAAAATGGTTGGGACTTCCCATTTCATGTCCATCAAACTTTCTAGCCCCTTGGAACAAGTGCTCATTTGGGATTGTATGATGTGGTATGATCTTATGTCGTTATTCACCTCAAGATACTCATCGTGCCATACACATCCCTAATTGGGATACCATTCCCCTATTTACATCCTTTCCACATGACGTAAAACTAAACAACATCCTTCCTCAGAACTATGTATGCCTTTATTCCCATCATTATGGGATATGTAGGACCGCCTGAACATCTAGTCTTCGGGTCCATCCCCATCTCTTAGAAACCTCCTAATCATTCTTGCATCTTGGCATGAGTCCTTCAAGGAGAGGGTTTTACGTTGTGGCATGGACTCCAAGTCCTCACACACATCGGGTTTATAACAACCACACCACATACCTTTTTCTCTTAAGAGACCTTATTTTCCATTCCATACACTCATCTTTTAAAGTTGTATTCTCTTATGTTGTGCCCCTTGGCCCATTTCGGTGATTCACCAATGTGGCGAGGAGTAATCTAGTTCAGAACCTAGAGTGTCAAATTCTACCTGGACATTCTATTACCCATTTTTTGGCATTATGTTCCCCTTAACTTGGGATTCCATCATAAATCATATCCAAAAGGACCCCCAAATGGCATGGATTCTGGGACCAAGGGCCCACTTACCATTATAGGCCAATGTCCTCGAGAGTTTCAAACAAAAAATTTATACAAGTCCTGCATCGTGAATATGGTCAGTGGTTGATGCTCATTTTTTGTTCCCATTTCATGTTCCACAATATAGATACTGTGTTTAGAACAAAGTAAATGGTTATCCTCCATCATCACACTAACCCTATCAATCCCTAAATGTCGGTCGCATGATTCAAATCCTTTTCCATTTCATCATGTCCAAGTGGAACTTCTAAAGTCTTGGAAATATCCCTCAGTGCGTATTTTCACATTAGGAGGACAAAACAGCAGTAAGGTGTCATTCAGGGCTCCACACCAATTTCTACTTTACATGTATCCCATTTATTGCAAAGACCTCTTCCTCCCTTGTTTCTCAAAATGATTTTGACTCACGTGGCCTTAGGGATCAGATTGAGGTCTGTGCTCACTTGTAAGAGTTTATATTCTCCTTGGTATGAGCTCTAGGACCATAAACTAAGATCTCCATATACTTCCTACCATTAAAACTACGTATATCTTGATTACCATGCTCGTGGGATACGTAGGAATGCCCGGACATCCTGTCTTTGGGTTTAGATCATGTTCCACTAATTATCTCTCATGTTCATCCTTTTAGGCCCTGACTCTTATAGGATTTCATTGTGTGGAATGTTTGGGGTTATTCCCTCATTAATTTCAGGTTTTCAATAGTCTCACCACATATTCCCTTCTAGGAGCTAGGCTCTCCTAGCTCTTGTCCTGCATGATGCTAAATTGAATTCCCAGAACTATGTATGGCTTGATTTTCATCCTCATGGGATAAATTGAATCAAGTAAACATTTTTTCCACAGGTCCAGGCCCATATTTTATGACATTTTCTAGCCCCTCGACCTGAGGTTTCTTCCCCAGAATTGCACATGGTGTGGTGTGGACTTCGTCCTCATTCATGTCAGGTATGCTTTATTGTGTCATGCACATTCCTCCTAAAACATCATTTATCATGTATCTGTCCAACCCATATGACGTTAAACTATGTCACCTGGTCCCACAAGACATTAAAATGTTGCTTCATTTTTAAACGATGTTAAAATTCATGGTTGGTCCTATCACATGACCCTAAACCGTGTCATTATCATCTTGGCCGTATGATGAAAAAACGAAATTGCATCATGATGTCCTCACTCAAGGGAGAATCATATTGGGTATTAGTCATCAACCATACCATTTTTCAATGCCTATATGTGGCTTGATTTCTGTAGGTATTCCTGGATTTTCCATCATAGGTTTATCACTTTACAAAAAAACACACATCTATCTTAAAGTTCAAACAATATCTATCAACTGCCGCTTATTTTGGTGCATGGACCAAACCCACATGACCTTATCATACCTGGTGCTAGAACCATACCATTCTACATCCAGAACTATGTATGGCTTGATTCTCATTCTCATGGGCTACATAGGAATTCCCATGGGATTTTCCTGAGGCCCATCCTAACTTTCATTTTCGGTCACTTGACCTAAGACCTCTTCAAGGAACACATGGTGATATGGAATCAAGGTCATCATTCATGTTAGGTTTTAAAATTACCTCACCATGTGTCTCCCTCATTCACTACCAACACTGGTCTGAGATCCAGGACTTTAAACTAAGATCTCTCTATGTCTTATCTATAAGGCAAGAAGACAACATTTCAGAACTACGTATGGATTGATTACCATCCTCATAAGATATGTAGGAACGCCCGAACATTCTTTCTATAGGTCCATACTAAGGAATCTTAAATCTTATCACCTCTTTTATGGCCCCTTGTCCCGAACTCCTTCAGGAAACCATGTAACATTAGCTCTACCCTGAAAAATTTTAGGATGCCCCAGTTTCCTCATCAAAGAGGATTCCCCCTACCAGTGTTGTTCTCTGACTGCGCCATGCTTAGAACTACGTTGGCTTTATTCTCATCCTCATGAGATACGTAGCGATGTTTGGGCCCAAACCTAGGGTCATTGGTCCTTCTGGCTCCTCGTCCCCAACCTCGTTCCATGTAATATGACGTTGAAATATTCCATTCATCGTCCACATCCGTATGATGTGTTCCAAATTCTCACCAGTGAGGTCATGTTCGGAAGTAATTCTGATCCCCAATTAGACCGATGCACCCACCTAATGTGTTTCCACCATGGTGTCATAATTTTAAGACTGTTGGAATCCATTCAAAAAACCAATCACTCCACCCTCCATGATTGGCATGCCCTTTATTTGGATCATCATCCAGTATGGATGCTCATCCTATGGATCACCTACTATTCTAGGCCAACATTCTAGAAGACTAATGGATAACATTTTGAGTTTGTCCCCATTTTTGAACATGTTCAACGGTCAAACCTCGTTTGTTATCTCTATTTCAGGATAACACAATAGGGGTACTATGTTTCAAACATGGTCAAAAGTTATCCTTCATTGTCATGCCCCCCCCCAAAGTGTTCCAAATCCTGAGTATTGTAATTCAAAAATCCCGGTCCCCTCTGTTCAGATTGATTCTAATGCCCATGGTGTAACCCCATTCATGCATTAGAGCACATTGGGAAGATGACACTTCAATTATTCTGAGACCTTAGTTCTCCAGCAAGGACTCTCCCTTTCTTCTGAGAAATCCGGATTGGTTGCTCAAACCCTAGATATGCGAAGCTTGATTTGAAATCCTATATTTAGATGGAATAATTTAGTGGTCATACCTTGTTTTCCCCATTGGATCTGACCCATATGATCTTAGAGATGAATCACTAGTCATATCACAAATATATCAGATGAACAGAAAACCAAAATGACTGACGAAACTCATGCATGAAACCAGCTTAAATTGATTAAAGAGTTAAGGTATGTTCAAAGGTTTAAAATCATTATAGCACACGAGGATCAATCCCTCTCATGGAAGGGTTGACCCCTTCAAAAGATAATTGCAGCTCCACCACCCTCTTGCATGTGGCGTCCAAGATTCTCTAATGCCTATTTAGTTCCCACTCCTCCCCAGCAACATGGGGGTGTATTTTTCCAGCTGCAATCCGGTCTCACTCCACGTCGATACGGATGATAGACATCTGTTTGAAGGATTACTTCATCTATTCTTTGGTTTCTGCTAGCTGGGCCTTCAGCTGGGATATAAGCTCTAATTGGGCATTGAGGAAAGCAGAATACTCATCCACCTGGGCCCATAGCTGTCGAGTCTAGTTTTCATCTTCCTGGATCCTCTTTATGTTCCCCACTATTCTCCGCTTTTAACCCATACCAAGTCCATGATCATATTCCCAAATCTTCTCCATAATGAGATCTTAGACAAGCATGTGAGGATGTTGGGCATCCACTCCCCCAGCACAAATTTCACGCAGCCCGGACCGAAGCCTCCCCATGTAATGACCAAATGTTTTTCAATGGAAATTCTCTTCTTATAAATATGTCATAAAATCACATGAAAACACAACACAATGAACTACTAAGTACTAAGTGACCTTTAAAAATAAGTTTGTCACTTCTGAGTTTGGAATTTTGAAAATTTGACATACATGATTGCAATTAGTAAGTTATTTGGAGTCTGATAAGAAAAACATATTTTTTATGAATAGTAACCTACCCTTATGAATAGTAATGTACCCTTATGAATAGTGATATACGATAATGAATAGTAACCTTACCTATGATAATATATAAATAATATTCAAGTTGAAAGTATGATATACCTATATTTTAGAATAGATAAATGAATGTTTTAAAACTGGGTTTTGATAATAAATTATAATTTTAATTAAATATTAAAATAATCATATTTAGAAAATTATTTTTGAAAAATATATTTCATTTTTGGATTCAACACGTAGAAAAATGGTTTGGGTAAATATTTTATGAATAGTAAAATATGGTAATTTACGATAAATGCTAAATAATGGATTTATTGTGTCATTGATGATGATCTGATGATATAAGCCCAATTGGTTGAAATTCACATGTACTTATTGCTATTTTTGGTCATGGAATCATCACTATTTCTGGTCTTGTGGTAAAATAATAAACTAATTATTATAATATTATGAAAACCCTCCTCTCATCCACTATAAAAACCCCTCTCAATCCTTCTTCTCTTCACTACTCTCTAGCCTTGTACCCTACCAATATTCTACCCAAATCTCTCCCCAAGATCCATCCCACATCTAAAATCCCCTACCCTCTTCAAACAACCAAAACCTCTCCCCTTAAGAGGTTCTCAAAGGAGGAAGTCTCAAGAGGTAAATTTCTCTTTCCAATCCCTTCATTTCTTTTTTGTTCTTTTCTTTTTGTTTCTTTCCTCACCTCCCGTCACCCAAATAGAATGATAAATCTAGTAACATACACGTACTAGAATGTTTTTAGGATAATGATATATTTCATTATAGTTTCTCCTTTCCCACCTTTTATTTGAAAGAAATGAAAGCACCATTTGAAATGTGCAAATTTAGCACATTCAAGGACAACCGTTCATCAATTTTTATTATCATCTTTAATTATGGTCATGAAACCATTTGTGTTATGGTTGAACCAGATTATTATATATGTAATTTATCCTATTTTTTGTAATACTTTTGTACAAATGGTATTAAGTTATAAATAAAAACTTTTTCTTTGTAATCAAACCCATCGATTAATAAAACGGTTATCAATATGGTTTTATATAATAATTCGACTTCACTCCAAGTGACAAAATTAAATTTAAAACCATTTAATCACATGTATTTTTACTAATAGAATATAAATTCAATTATGGAAAACCACTTTAATCTTACATATTTATCCAAACTTGAATATAAGTGAACCAATCATTAAAACCAAGTAAACAAACGATCCCGAACAATGAAATTGAACTTCATAACCAGTCAAAATAGTTATAAATGAACATAAAATGATTATACTAAACCAATATGAAATTATTAATTAACAAACCTAATTTTTTTATTCAGGTCTTTAATAAGATGTGTAGAACACCAAGGGATTTAAGATAAGGGATTCTCTCCATTTCACTCTTAAATCAAGATTATCCTCAATGCTATGACTTTTTATGTATACTCCCTAATTATGGGGTATGATTAAGAACCTACAAAACACTTACCTCATGATTTATATGTGATGATAAACCCCTTTTACCTCTCATATATCCCTCTTAGGTACACCCGGCACCGTGCCAATTAACCATATCTAATTCTACCTGAACCCTTTTTGTTAATTCAGGTTGCCTTATCATTATTTATATCATAGTGAAGTTATCTTATCTATTTATGTATATATTCTAAATTCTATTTAGTTTTATGAAATTTATCTATGAATACCTTTTTATCACTCTCTTTTATAGATATATAAGTTTTTAAAATATTCTCTCCTTAGAAATTTCCGATAAGTGAACCTATTTTAAGTGAACTTCCCAAATTTTTACCCAATTTCAAGGGAACTATATCCTATATTTTAAACCATAATTGTATTTAAAAAATAGGTATTTTTTCTGAAAACCTTATGGGTTCAATTATGGTTTTATATAAAATATTTTCCTCTTTAATATTTTAAAATCTCAAAAGTATTTCCTTAAAACCACCCAAAAATGTTTTAATGCTAATGTTTATAAAATAAGTTTCTCATATGTTTTCACTTATTTTTGACACTACCTACCATGTTATATGCCAATTTTACCTTATTAACATCCATGTGTGTTCTAATCCCTTTCATTCATTGACACATTCATGATACGATCATTTGATATGCTTTATGTCCTGATTGTGGTACATAGTTCTTTCCATTGGTACCCTTATGTTTATGTATTGTTTATTACATATGATTATTTATGATTAAAGAATATTAATGAAAATTATGATATGGGTGTGCCAAGATATTTATCCAATGAATTGGGTAAAGTTATGTCTCATGAGATGCGATGTGAAACAGGATTGGCGGTTATCCTTGACCTGTACTAAAATGGGAAACAGGATTGACAGTTAGCCTTGACCCATACTAAAGACATGTTTTATGATTATTCAAAATTTATATCATTCCGCAATTATATGATAAGATTTTATATGTTCCATGCATTGGATATCATTATTGAATGCCTCCTAACTCATGTTCTTAACACGTATCCTTATGTTCATTCTCTTACAGGGCATTTCATCTCATCCCTTTGTTCATGTATTCCCCAGGGTACCCTATGGTGAGGTAAGGGATCAATGAAATTTAGGATCTCTTTATTTAGATTAATAGATAAATTTTTTATCCCAATGAATTATGTTTTATGTACCTAGTCTTCCAAGACACTAGACTTAAAGATCCTTAGCTTGTACTCTGATGTATAATTATGCTTAAATTCATGTAATGTTATATGTAAAAGGAATGGGTTGATATAATTGTTATCAGAGGATAGTCTAGTTATTTTTGGATATTAGTAAAAGAGAATGTTAGTTAGAACCTTATGGATGAGACTAAGTATAAGTAAACATTCCTAAATTTTGGTAGGTATTGAGTAAGTGATTTATCAATCAAATACAACCCTGCCTGGATATGAGTTTGGAGAGGTGGCTATAGCACATATGTGTCTAGGGGTAAAACCTGAAAATATCGCTTTGAGCTAGACTCAAACGGGAACTTGTTCACGACAACAGTCTTTACTGTACTCTTGGTTGTGATACTCTCATGGGATATGCTTTGGCTAATTCACAAGCTTAGTACAAACCATTATTAAGGGAAAAAATACCATAAGAATATAAGTTATGAAATAGATCAAACATAACCTAGATATAAACATAAGGAATCATAAGTTAGGTTATACTTCTTATCTATAAGTTTATCCTTTTAGGTTAAAAGTTTCATTTTTGTGCTCAATAGCTAAGTATTGAAGACCTTTAATTATACGTTCATTTTCTTAGTTAAGGGTGGGAAATAGGAGAACACGTTCCAAAATACAATGTCATAATAAATGTGAATATTTCTCTAATGGTATTCCTAATATGATGGGAGTGGGTGCTAAAAAATTCACAATAGTACTTTCTCAGTTGTCTTATGTTATGAATAATAAAATTAATTATGAGGAACACCCTCCTCCTCTACGGAAATAGCAAGTTTTTGTAGAATCCTTCAGGCGGAAATGTCCTCCCAAGTTTAACAGATCTTCTTATCCCCTCCTCATGGATCATTGGATTAACTCCATTAAAAAGAGATCTCCATCCTCCAATGCTCAGAAGAAGAGAAGTTTTTACGAGCGGTCTATCGTTTTGATGAGGAAGCTGATTAGTGGTGGACATTGGTCAAGAATACAAAGTCCCTATAGGAAATTGATTATATGGATTGGGAGGAATTAAAGAGGATGTTTTTCAACAAATATTTTCCTCAAACCCTCCATATCAAGATGGAAATAGAGTTCATAGGACTCAAGTAGAAGGAAGTTGAGTCCATTGGAACGTAGGAAGAAAAATTTACAAGGCTTCAAGATATGCCTCTGGATTTTTCATAAACACTGAAAGCAAGGATGATTGATTCTTTAGCAGACAAAGTTGAGTCTACAGAAAGAGTTGGATATTGAAGACTTTGACAGTTATGAGGATATTTTACATTGTTCCCTAAAGGTTGAAATGGATATTAGAGACTCTCAGTGGTATCGTGGGCCCAATGACAAGAATAAAAAAATGGAGAATAACATGGGTGGTTCATCAAACAAATCCTTTGATGGAACGGAGCCTGAATTTTATCGTTGTAAAAGTTGAGGGAAGAAGAATCCTAGTAACTCTCTAAAGGGAACTAATAATTTCCTAAAATGTGGAATGTTTTGTCTTCTGGCCAAGAACTGATGAAAGGAAATTAAAAATCCCGCTAATGTTGAAGAATAAAGGATGCTTCATAGTAACACTCATCCTGTAGTGTACTATTACAACTATAAGGATCATGGGAATTATGAACGAAATTGCCCAAGGATGAGTGTTGTCAGAGTAAATCAACAACAACCTCCAAGGAAAAAAGGAAGGGATTATGCAATCACTAATGCTGAGGTGGATCTGGAAAACGATGTGGTGGTAGGTATGCTTTTTATTAATTCAATAATATCAAACATACTATTTGATTCTGTTTCTATGAATTCTCTCATATCTTGCAAGTAAATTAGAACTATTAAAACACCACATCAAAATTTGGAGGAAATGTTATGTTTAAGTATAGAAATTGGGAAAATTATTGCATCCATGCTTTATGACTCCTCCTCGATTAATGGTTGTGGACTGAACCTCCCAACAAATGTCATCATACTTCCTTTATTGGAGTTTGATACTATCTTGGGCAGGGATTGGCTATCTTTATACAAATCCTGCATCAACCTTCGAGAAAGGGATATCACTCTTCACATCCCAAATCATCTTATGATTCTTTACACGTGTAAGGAGGAAGATGAATCTACATTAGAATCTTCATCTCAAGTGTGGATATTACTTCCTTGTAAGCAGTCATATCTCTCCCAAATGATTGAGACAAAGGAGAGAATCTTTATTGAAGACATGCCCATTGTGAGGGATTATACTAATCTATTACCTGAAGAGTTTCATGGTTTCTTAATGATCGAGAGGTTTATTTATCAATTTATCTTATCCCTGGAACTCGGCCTATCTTAAAGAAACATTACAGAATGGTCACCGTAGAGCTGGAAGAGCTGAATAAGTGGTTACAGGATAATATAGAGAAGCATTTTATACACCCAAGTGCATCACCATGCGGTGTGCCAGCTGTCTTTGTCTAGAAGAAGGACAAATCAATGCGCCTATGCATTGATTATCATGAGCTCAATAAAATCACGATAAAGAACAAGTATCCCCTGCCACAGATAGATGACTTGTACGATCAGTTTCATGGGGCCAGTTATTTTCTAAGATGGACCGTCAGTAGGGATATCACTAATTAAAGGTGAGGAAAGAATATATTCCCAATAATGCCTTTCAAACGAGGTATGGACCCTATGAGTTCATAGTTATTCCCTTCATACTCACTAATTATCCATCAATTTTCATGAATTTAATGAATAGATCCTTTAGAGATTACCTCAAAAAATTTGTGGTAGTCTTTATTGATGATATTCTGATATACTACAAAAGTAGAGCATTTGAATACTGTGTTCAAGACATTGATAAGGGAGAATTTTTATTCAAATTATAGTAAATTTGAGTTCTGGATAGAGGAAGTATCATTCTTGGGGCATTTTATCACCAATAAAAAGATATCTATGGACTCTTCCAAGATAAAGGCAATTGAAGAGTGGCTCAGGACAACTTATGAAACAGAGATCCATAGCTTTTTGGGTCTATCTGGGTATTATTGACAATCTTTGAAGAACCTTTCATGATTTTGAAACCCAATGACCAAGTTGAAATGAAAGGAGTAATGTTTTTCTAGACACAGGAATGTGAAGATTGTTTTAGGGAGTTCAAAAGGAGGTTCATCACAGCTCCAGTACTCACACTCCTTACAAGTGGAGAACTCTTTGTGGTGTATATTGATGCTTCTAAGAATGTCTTAGTATTTGTTCAGATGAAAAATGATTAAGTGATGGCCCATGCCTAAAGGCATCTAGAAATCCATGAGAAATATTATCCCATTCGTGATCTGGAGTTTCCTGTTGTAATATTTGCATTGAAAATATTGAATCATTATCTCTATGGGGAGAAGTGTGAGATATATACTGACCACAAGAGTCTAAAATATAAATTCACACAACAAGAGCTTAATATGAACCAAATAAGATGGATAAAGATCTTCAATGATTATGACTACTCAATCCACTATCATCCCGAAAAGGTAAAGAAGGTGAACGATGCTCTAAGTAGAAAGCATCCTACATCTTTATCAATGGTGAGAATTGAAAAGGATATGATCTTCTTATATTTGAAATGGATGGATATGGGAATCATTAGGGGATGGACATCATCAATCCTTTCCCAAATGATTTCTTAACCATACCTATTGGATAAAATAAAGGATGCATAAAGAAAAGATGTGGAAATTTATAAAAGCGTGGAAGCTATCAGAAATTGGAAATCCTCCATTTTCAAAATTGATGAGGAAGGAGTTGTAAGATTTGAGACATGATTATGTGTACTATCTGGTCCAGAGATAAAGACATATCTATTGAATGATGCATATATCTCAACCTTCTCTATCCACCCAGGGAGCACAAAGATGTATCGAGATATCTGAGAAAACATTTGGTGGGACAATATGAAAAGAGATATTGTTGAATATACATTAAAGCACCTATTATGTCAGCAAGTGAAGGTATAGAAGAAAACTTCTAAGGTGATGATGCAAACACTACCCATAATATCATGGATGTGGGAGAACATTACCATGGTCTTCGTCACTGGACATCCAAGGACATCCAGAGGAAACAATGTTATGTGGGTCATTCTGAATCGTCTTATAAAGACAACTCACTTCATTTCAATTAGAGAGGACTTTTATTGGGTAAAGTTGCATGGATTTATATAAAAGAAGTGGTATGGATACATGAAGTACCATTATCTTTTTTATATGATCGTGCTCTGAGATTCACCTCGATGTTCTGGAAAAGTCTCCTATATTCTCTAAGCGCTGAACTGAACTTCAGTACAACCTATCATCCTCAAACTGATGGCCAACCTGATAAAACTATTTAGACACTGGAAGACATGTTTAGAGCGTGTTGTATAGAGTTCAAATGAGGATGGAACCAACATCTTAAATTGGTTGAATTCTCCTATAACAACAGCTTCCACTAAAGCATCTGAATGGAAACATATCAGTCCCTTTATTTGAAACGGTTCAGAACACTGGCGTGTTGGGATGAAGTCAGTGAGCATAAGATTCTAAGACATGAAATGGTCGAAGAAATGGTGGATAAGGTGAAAAGAATTCAGCAGCATATCAAGGAAGCCCAAAGTTGATAGAAATGTCATGAATACAATCATCCACAAGACCTTGAGTTTAAATTTAGATACATGGTATTTCTACGCATATCTGCATGGAAGGAGGTCATGAGGTTTTGAAAGAAAGGGAAGTTATATCCCAGGTAGATCATCCCCTTCTAGATCCTTGATCGAGTTGAAGATGTGGACTATCCATTGCCACTTTCACCTACCTTGTAGAAAGTACATGATGTCTTTCATGTATCTCTCTTAAGGATGTACATACCAGACACTTCACATGTACTCTTTTCAGAGGTGGTACAGTTGGAGGATGATCATTCCTATGAGGAGCAGCTAGGGAAGATCTTGGATCATAGAGACCAAGTTCTACACAAAATGACTACTCATATAGTCAAGGTACTATGGTGAAACCATAATTATGAAGAGGAAACATCTGAACTAAAGGAAGAAATGAAGGAAAAGAACCACCACCTGTTTATGTCTTAGAATGTAAAATGAAATTTCACGGGCGAAATTTCTTAAGCGGTGAAGAATGTAATGACCCATTGTTTTTCAATGGAAATTCCCTTCTTATAAATATGTCCTAAAATCACATGAAAACACAACATAAAGAATTACTAAGTTCTAAGTTACCACTAAACATAATTTTGTCACTTATATGTTTGGAATTTCAAAAATCTTACATACACGGTTGCAATCTGTAAGTTATTTGGAGTCCGAAAAGAAAAACATAATTTTTGATGAATAGTAACCTACCCTTATGAGCAGTAACATACACTTATAAATATTAATATACCATAATGAACAGTAACCTTACCTATGATAATATTTAAATAATATTCAAGTTGAAAGTATGATATACCTACATTTTAGAATAAGTAAATTAATGTTTTAAAATTGGTTTTTGATAATACATTATGATTTTAATTAAATATTAATATAATCATATTTATATAATTATTTTTGAAATATGGATTTCATTTTATGATTTTACATATCGAAAAATGGTTTGGGTGAATTTTTTATATTTTTCTGAAATACTCAAATTTTTGATGAATAGTAAAATACGATAATGTAAGATAATTGCTAAATAATGGATTTATTGAGTCATTGACGATGATATCATGATGTAAGCCCAATTGGTTTGAAGTCACATGAATTTATTACTATTTTGGGTCTTGGAACTATCACCATTTATGGTGTTGAGGGAAAATAATAAACTCGTTATTATAATATTATGAAAACCCTCATCTCCTCCACTATAAAAACCTCCATCACCACCTCTTCTCTTCACGACTATCAAGCCTTTTTCCTTGAAAATATTCTTCCCAAATATCTATCCAAGCTCTAAACCCATGTCCAAAATCCCATAGACTCTTCAAAATACCAGAACCTCTCCCCTTAAGAGGTTCTCAAAGGAGGAAGTCTCAAGAGGTAAATTCCTCTTTCCAATTCCTTCATTTCTTTTATGTTCTTTTTTTTTTCTTTACTCACTCTCATCACTCAAATAGTATGAAAACTCTAGTAACATAAATATACTGGAATTTTTTTATGATTATGGTATATTTTATTATCTTTGGTCCTTTCCCACCTTTTATTTGAAGGAAATGAAATCATTGTTTGAGAAGTGCTAATTTAGCACATTCAAGGACAACAATTTAACAATTTCTATTATCGTCTTTAATTCTGGTCATGGAACCATTTGTGTTATGGTTTAACCAGAATATTAAATATGTACTATATCTTTTATTTCATTTTGTAATCCTTTTTTACAAATTTTATTAATTTATAAAGCAAGACATGTTCTTTGTAATCAAACCCACTGATTAACAAAAACGGTTGTCACTATTATTTTATAAAATAATTTGACTTCACTCTAAGTAATAAAATAAAATTTAAAACCATTTAATCCCATGTATGTTCAATAATAGAATATAAATTCAATTCTTGAAAGCCACTTTCATCTTACATGTTTATTCAAACATGAATATAAGTGAACCAGTCATTAAAACCAAGTAAACAAAAGAGTCCGAACAATGAAATTGAACCTCATAACCAATCAAAATAGTTATAAATGAACTAAAAATTATCCTACTAAAACAATTAAATATATAATAGGTTCTATAATTATTAATTAATAAACCTATTTTTTTATTCATGTATTTTATAACAAGTGGATAACACCAAAGGATTTAAGGTAAGAGATCCTCTCCATTTCACTCTTAAATCAAGATTATCCTCTATGATATGCCTTTTTATGTGTAATATATAATGGTGGGGTATGATTATGCACCTCTCCCATAAATACCACATGATTTATAAGTGATGAAAAACCCCTTTTATCTCTAATCAATCCCTCTTAGGTACACCTGACACCATGCCAATAAACCATAACGAATTCTACCCGAACCTCTTTTGTTCATTTGGGTTGCCTTATGATTCTTTATATGAAAGTGTATTTGCATTATGTATATATATAAATATTCTAAATGATGTTTATTTTTTAAAAATTCATCTATTAATACCCTTTTATCACTCTCTTTTGGGGATATACATGTTTTTAAAAGATTCCCTCCTTAGAACTTTCTGATAAGCGAACCTGTTTTATGGGAACTTCTTGAATTTTTACCCAATTTCAACTGCACTATATCCTATGTTTCAAGCCACAATGGTCTTTATAAAATCATTATTTTCTTATGAAAACCTTCTTGGTTCAATTCTAGTTTTATATAAAATATTTTATTCTTTTCTATTTTAAAATCTCTATAGTATTTTCCTTAAAACCGTACAAAAATGTTTTAAGGCTAATGTTTCTAAAATACATTTATTATATGATATCACTTATGTTTGACACCACCTACCATGTTATATTCCTATTTTACCTTATCAATATACATGTATTTTCTAATCCCTTTCTTTCATGGATATTTTCATGATGCACTCATTGGTTATGCTTTACGTCCTGATTGTGGTACCCAATTCTTTCCATGGATACCCTTATGTTTATGTATGATTATATATGTGGAAAACATATTCATGAAAATATTGACATTGGTGTGCCCATACATCACTTCAATTCATTGGTTCATGTTAAATCTCATGAGATGCAATGTGAAATGGGATTGATGGTTAGCCTTGACTCGTACTAAAATAGGAAATAGGATTGGTAGTTTGCCATGACCCATACAAAAATTGGAAATGAGATTGGTGGTTAGCCTTGACCCATATTGAAGACTTGTTTTATGATTCTATCACATTTATATGATTCCATGTTTATATGATTCCACACTATATGATACGATTTTATATTTCCAATTATTTGGATATCATTATGTCATGCCTACTAACTGATGTGCTTAAGATGTATCCTTATGTTCATTCCTTTACTATGATTTTCAACTCATCCATTTGTTCAGGTGTTCCCCACGGTACCCTATGCTGATGTAAGGGCTCACAGAAAGTTAGGATCTCTTTATGGAGATTAAATAAAGAATTTTTTTAGCCCTGTGTATTATGCTTTATGTACCTAGTCTTCCAAGACAATAGACTGAACAATCCTTGGCTTGTAATATGATGTATAATTATGATTCAAATCATGTAATATTATATGTAAATGTCTTAGGAAACTATAACACATTTGTTCTTTCCATTTTTCTTGAGTGGTCTCATTGATGAAGCACCTAATCAGCTTTCATGACTGGTGACAGATGATCATACAGTCTTCCTCCTTTGAGGTTCTCTCGTCCTGATCTGCAGGGTCTATAGGTTCGTATATGGGAAATGTGCCCAGGAACTCATTAGTAGGGTCGACATCTGTTGTATGATCGGGTATGTCAGGACCCATGTTGTCTAATCGATCCACATAATCAGATACCACCTCAATTATCTTAGGCTCTGTCCTTCTAACGGTCCCACCAGTGATCTGGAGCATTGTAACATGGTTAGTTTGGATATCCAACTACACGACAACCAGATTTCCCTTTGGAAAGGCAAAAATGTGAGTACTAGCCTTCCTCTCCAAGGCATAAAATTCCATTTGAAGAACTGTTCATACAAAAAAGTGCACGAACATCAGTTAACCTGATCAATGGGTGGTAGTCATGAATTTTGTAAATAAGACTTGCAGAGATCAAATAGTTGGTCTCGCTCTTGGGTTGTTGACATTGGAACCCCAATTCGTGGCCCACCGTATATTATTGGGAAAACTCCAGAAGAACAACCTTGGTTGTCCCAGCCCCTCTAATAATGGTAACTTCCATAGTCATGGGCTAAGATCTTGAAGACCCTATAGTTGCATCAGCTATTGGGTGGGAGCGGTTGTTTCATATAAGGCCTTCCTGCGCATTTCAAATATCATTTGATAAGTCCTGGATGACCTAGATAAATACAATGAGGAATCCTTTTACGATTTATCCTCAAGGTCCTCTGCAATCGCTTCCAACTCTAGGTCGTAATCTCCAACCTCACCCTCTTCCAGAGGGCTCCCTCCACCAGCCTCCTCCCCCTGGGAGGACTCAACCAATTCTTCCAAAATATGGAATCGCTCCCTCAATTCCATAGACAATAATTTTGGAGGGTTCATTTAATCTAGAAACACATTTACCTGATTTATCATTGGACACGGGGCACTCTGGGAGTGCACAATGTCCTCAAACTTGGCCTGGTATTGCTCTACGTCAGACTGGGATACTGTAAAGTCGGCCCTGATAGGGCTGATTCCTAGAATATCCATCCCAAGATGGTTCAGGTATTTCCACATCTCGAACAGGTTGAGGAAATTCTTGTTGACATCCTATATGTCCTAGGCCTCTGAGAAGATAGAAATCTCCGGTATGTCTATATAGATCAGCCACATCCCCAGATCCTAGGTGGATATCCTGTGGAACCCCATGGTTGGCATCCCGTTTGTATGACTCTACTCCTCTGGGACCAATGAGTTTTCCACTACAACCTCTCTTTCGATCAGTGTGAGTATTTCCACCACTTCATCTCTACAACCACAAGATTTCCTCTGTACCTTTAGACTCCAACCTCAGGGTTGGGGAGGTATCCCATTGCTGGCCCAAATGGTTTGCTACTTTTGCATCTCCCTAGGGTAGGCCACCTCTCAATTCTTGTTGTACTCTTTCACCAGCCCGAAGATGGATTTCAGTGGAGGTAGCTCGTTCCACATCATCCTATGATCCATAATTTCCTTATCACTCAAGGTTGTTCCTCACGGAACACCCCCAAGTTGACCCATGGGGTCAGTCACTGCATGCACCGAAACTGCCTTGAAAAATGGTTCGGGGTATACGGATCACAGAGGGACTTTTAGTCCTCCTACACCACCAAGACTCCACCCAGAAAGGCTAGCATATAGGACTAATTCTCTTATATTCCCCTACTTTCATCAGTGAATACACCTGTAGGAAACGATAACAGGTGTAAATTGACCTCTTATGCCTTCCAGACCTAGTTTAATAGCACTTTTAGGGTCATCTTGGATAGAAATTTCCCAACAACATTAATAATGGATGGGTAGAAAATCGATCTTAGAGGAGAAATGGGGTTCATATATTCATAGATACCCCTGACATATGCCACTATCCACCCATACAGAAGGTTGAATAGCCCACATATCCATTGTGGATTCTTCTCCTAGATGATATTCCAAATAATCTTGTATATCTTGGAGAGCATCAGGATCTCGAGGTTGAACCATCCCCTATCACTATCATGGACTCCATAATGAACATGCTCGTCCACACGCCCATGTTAGTGTCCCTCACTAGTAGGATCCATCCACATATTAGTGCCACGATGAATGCAGCTAACCTAACCATCAGTTGTTTCTTATTATTGACACTGAACCCCCACATATTCCACTGGCTATCCTAGAAGAGTCCCCAATATGAGTGCTTCTTGACTCGCTGAACCCCCTTCAAGAAGGTCCGAGGCCTCACAGGAAACTGTCTATTTTCAAGGAAGTTCAGAAATTTCTTGAGCCACTGCTTGAAATTGATGTCCCTCACCAACTTCATGTCCTCTCCTAGCACAAGTTCCATTAATCCCATATCTAGCAGTGGCATATACTCTAGATCCTCCCATGCACCCACAATAGAGAGGAATTCATCGTACATTGCCCCAGTATTTGTACCCATGAAATCTAGTGCAGATCCCATAAGCTTATTCTGACCTCTCTATAGTGAAAATGGAAGGTATTGGTCCTTGACAAACACCTTCTAATCAACTCTGACATCATCTACTTTGGCTGATAGATATAGAATTGTGAATCCCAAGTTGCCTCATATAAGCCCATTCACCTCAGCTCTACTCTGAATTCTTCGCACGAGCCACCAACATAGTAGGACCAGGATCAGTCATTAGTGAAGTTGTCACCCTAGCACAGATTCCACTCATTGTTCAAACCCTTCAATGTGTTCTTAAGAATGTTGTTGGTGCCAAAATGTTGGACGAAAAGAATGATGAAAAAGAGGCCACCTGACCTGCCTCAGGAAGCCATGGCGCAGAGTCCACCCAAGCAATGTGGCTACCATGAAGCAAAGGAGGCGGTACACTCCGCGAACACCCCTGACGTTCACGAGCCCGCCGTGAAGCAACAGAGGTGGTATGCTTCGCCAATTCCCATGACGCTCGCGACCCGCCGTGAAGAAACTGAATCCGTCTTCACATCGCGTCAGCTCTGCTCCACGGCACCTCTTGCCTATAAATACCATATTCCACCCAATACCAGAGGAAAAACAATCCGACCTCTCTACTTCTCAGCTTCTAAATCACAAATAACCCTTTTCTCTACGAATCATGAGCTATGCGAGGTGTTTTTGCTTCGTGGGATGCCTCCATCTTTCCTCATTTTGATCCCCTCTTCCGAGAGGGATGCCCTTCGCGAATCCTAAGGGAATTCACGATGGAAGGGGATCCACAAGGGGATCTGGGTTGTAACGGAGCGTTTATGCTTCGAGAAACACCCTTAATGTACACATGATCTGTTTGATAAGGCAGTATCACTGTACTTCGTGAAGAACCTTGTTTCACGAAACTTCGCTTCATGAGGAACCTTTGCTCCGCGAGGCTGTGATCCACGAAGTCCCTTCCACTTTACGGAGAACCTTCCATGTGCACCTCTGCCCCATGATAAGGCAAAGGCACCCCACTTTGCGAAGCACACCTCTTCAAAAGTGACCTCCACCACGCAGAGTGACCACAATCCACAAGGCCCCCACCTATGGACCCCTCTTCCTGGAAATTCCTTTTCCCATGCAACCCCCCATGCTTGTACGATGTGATTTCAAAGTCCCCTGGACGATACCGCCCATGGAGTTTCTTTGCATAATGCTTCTTCACATAGGCACAGTAATAGATATTGCTTCTTCTCATAGACACACTAACATGGACCCCTCGATGGTTCGCTCTACGACCCCACTTCATCACAGAATTACAGGTATCGTCCCTCCCTCAAGGAGCAGAGGGTACCAGTAATGTAATTTCTAGGGGTTCGGAGTAAAGCCACTTTGTCCGAGCTGCAAGACGTTAAACTGCCAAGCACCCTTGTCCTCAGCACATGACGTTAAACTATGACATCGTCCTTTACCTCTCACAAGGGGTGTCCCCACCTTGTACATTCTCCATGCCCCCTTGGTCTCCACATGGGATTATATCCTCCTTCTGGGTGTGGTGTTTTTCCACGGGGAAGGGAAGCCATCTTGGAATAATCCCCCTAGCCTTTCTTGCAAGAGGTAGCACCCACGCACCTCCGTACTTCCCTGGTTCCAAGGACCGAGAGGGGAAATGGAATTATGGGTACCGTTTCCCTCTCATTCTCTACTTTTTCACCATCGAGCCTCCATCCTGGAGTAAGTCCCAATCTCCACCTCTCGGGTTGCTCCACACATAAGCCCCACTTCACCTCCCACGGACACACCCTTCGCGACATGATCTTCAGGTCTCTGCGGCATCTTGTTCCTCACACCAAGCATGACTCACATGGGCTTAGAGTAAGCACCGACCCTGACCCTAACCTTTTCCCTTGAGAACTAGGAGGACTTTGATCTATGTTAAGGCATGGTACGTAGGAATCCTCCATGAGGTTCAAGCCCATTACCCATCAGACCCCTGGTCCATCTTCACATCGGTTCTCCGACACTACCCCCTTTGAGAACTACAAGGACTTTGATCCATGTTAAGGCATGGTACGTAGGAAGCCTCCACGAGGTTCAAGCCCATTTCCCCTTCGGACCCCCGGTCCATCTTCACATAGGTTCTCCAACACGAACCCCTTGCGAACTATGAGGAATTTTATCCATATTAAGGCATGGTATGTAAGAATCCTCCACGAGGTTCAAGCCCATTACCCATCGGACCCCCGGTCTATCTTCACGTTAGTTCTCTAAAACCACTCCATTCTGAACTATGTGGTCTTTGATCCTTGTCAAGGCATGGTACATAGGAAGCCTCCATGTGGTTCAAGCCCAACTCCCATCTAGACCAAGTTCCTTATTCACGTCGATTCTCTGACATGCCCACGTCCATCATGATGTTAAAATGTATCCCAATCCAGCGGTAAGCCGTTGTGATCCCACCATCCAGTTGTTTCGACACCCCTTCACGTCATTTAAACAACACCTTTCCATTCCGAACTATGTGTACTTTAATCTATTCTAAGGAATGGTACATAGGAAGCCACCATGAGGTTCAATCCCAATAGCCAACGGACCAAGGTCCATCTTCACTTTGGTTCACCGGAATCCATACCCAAAGGACGGGTCTTTGATCCATGCTAAGGCATGGTACGTAGGAAGCCTCATGAGGTTGAAGCCCACCACCTGGTCATTCTGACCTCCTTCACGTCAGCTCACCAATACCTAAGAATCATAGAGTGTAAGCCCCACACACCCAATTCTCAAACTTTGGGGACTTTGATCCTTGCTAAGGCATGGTATGTAGGAAGTCTCTTTAAGGCTCAAGACCAAAACCATCATCCATCCTGATTCTTACCTGGGCCACCACATCCTGGTGAGATCATGCATCCTCATTCCCCTCCACAGTACTTGGGAAGCCGCCCGTGTTCTGGCCCTAATATCGGTGATCTCTCAAGGGGGTTATTCAATCTGATCCACTCTAGCTAGTGTTCTGATCAGCATGATCCATCTCCGCTGGATGTTAAACTTGCGGCATACCCTATGTTGAACCTGGGAAGCTGAGGAAAACATCAGATACATTACGATGGCATATGATTCCCCACGCTTGATGTGGGATGCATAGGGCTTCCGCACCCTCGATAAGCCATATAATAATGGACAAAAGACAGACATGCCAATTACCCAGCGTCCAGACACGCTAGTGATGTCTCAACGTGATTGCTCTCCTAACTGAAGGTTTCTGCCCAGACCGGACCCCTTGGAATGTCCTGATAGAAGCAGTGTAATTAAAAGGTGTCCATGAATGTATGGTTCCAGGAAGAGTTTCACGAAAAAATATAAAATATATGAGGGAGACCAGGACTAGGTGAGGAGTTCCGAGGTGGAATGCACAGAAGGAAGAACCAACATCCCATCATCCCGTTTCGATCAAGAAGCAGACATCCCTAAATGAGGAGAGAATGCCACCAACCTTTGGAAGGTGGGAATGCGAGGTCACAACAGTCACGCCTATCACGCCCAAGCAGATGGACATGCGTGCCCTGGAGAAATCATTAGAAATAGAAATGGTGAACCCGACATGAATATCTTCTCCTCAATGTGGAGATTAGTAGCGCTCGAGAAATCAGTAGAGTGACATGTCACCAGATCCAGATATCTAGTGCCGGGTCCCGCCAAGAAAATAGCAGGCCTAGTATGAAACTCACCAGAAGTTGGGGTAGTCAAAATGTTGTGCATCTCAGTCTTTGATGTTGTCAGTGTGGATCCCTCTTACCAACCATGCAAGACGGAATGGCACTGGGGCACTAGGTGTCAATTTCTTTTTCTGTCCGTACTAATGAGATGATCTCCCTACCTTCAAGAGCCCAGCTGCTGCAACCAGAACCCGATCACCTCCCACCCTCCGATGCGGGGGTAGGGAAAATCTCAACGCAGCTACCCCGCATGGTTATTCCTTTTCAACGAAGGCCTTTACTATCGTAACTACTAGGCGCCCAAGCCCCATCTCCCCATCAAAGATTATCCAAAAAAGCATAATCAATGACCTTGTACGTAGGTAAGAGGAGGAAGGGGTCATCCCTACGAGGGACATGGATAGCCTGGATTTAGAGGCGTCTGCGCCTCACCGTCAACTCTTCCCCTGAGGGCCGCGCAGGGAGCCATTGATCCCCACTCTGATCTTCAATTGTTTCAGGGGCCTCTCTCTGGAATGCATCGATGACTCCATTCCCTATGCCGATGAGGTAGGGGATGTTTGGGCCCGCCCGACCAGAGTTCTATCCCAGGGGTTCCTAGTGAGGGCACCCACCGGGTCGTGCCAGCGCCGCCACCTGGTTTCCCAAGATGAAGAGAAGGTAGACTACCTACCTGCACCACCGGCACCAGCTCAGCTGAACCGACGCCAGTTCTAGGCATAGGCTGAGGAGGACTCCCATCGAGGGGTGTCAACGTCAGCAACTACTATGGCCTAAACCCCCGTCGATGTGCATCATCAACCCCCTACATACGCTAAGTAGGGGAAGCTATATGCCCGACCTGGATCGAGGCCCCAACCACCCCAAAGGGAGGCTGGGTCCACTCTCCTGGTTAAAGGCACAGGCAGTGGCCACCGCGGACTAACCCGCAGCAATGACACCCAATACAGGGGCCTTCCCCATGAAACCACCATAGAGGATGCATACCTTTCCCACTCCAAGTCCCGGCTCGGAGGTATGCCCCATTCCACCTTTGAACCAAATGAGGGCCTTCCCCATGGTAGCAACACCACATATGGGAGCCTCTCTCGAGCTCATTACACTTGGTATGGAGCCATCACTCCTGCCACAGACCGCCAGGGTAGGGATGTTGTACATCCAGTCACTCTTCAATGTGAGGACCTTCCTCACGTCTTTATAGTAGCCAACAGAGGTCATATTAAATAGGGTTGGAGATCAACTTCACATTGCCAACACCCAACACAGAGGTCCTACCCGTGTTTGGTCTGATCAGCATAGGGGCCGGCCTCACGCTGATGTCACCAAGGGAACCAAGCATGGTGGTCCTACCCGTGCTCCCGTCAGTTCCAACGGGGGTCCCACCCATACCATCATCCAGCATTGAGGTCCTCCCCATGTCCCCTTTGACATCTTCCCCGGTGCTCCTCACACCCCAGACCACTCAAGCAGAAGTAGTCCCCTCCCCAACACTAGTACGACCAATGGAACTCCTCGTGTTAGAAATTTTCCCTTCCCTAAAGAGCCATCCCGGGGCAGGAAGGCGGGTCATCGTAGCCGCAATAAGAATACCAAAAAGCCTCAGACTGAGATCAAACAAGTCTATTTCTTGGATTCCGAAGCAGAGTACGACTCAGTGGTGGATCCCTCCCCTCGGTCATATGTGTCATGGAACGGGGCAGGAACAAGGCATATCAGCCTCATCCATCCAGAGTGTGAAGTCCACTAGATTCCTACCTCTCTTAGCAGGTACATCCAGGAGGAGGAGATTGTGGGAGTCCCAATGGTTCCGACCATGCAATCACTGCCCTCATCACTAGAAGCACCCTCTACCTCGACCAGAGATCATAGAGAGCTATTTTGGGGGCCGATGGTGGTTGAGCAACAGTGTGACGCATCACCAGTAACTACGATCCCTGCTCCATAAGTTGTGTCTATCAGCCCGACGTATCCTAACATTGTGGTCAGATCACTGCACTCCTCAGAGGATGGCCCGGAATTCGGCGGCCCATCAGCTCGTTCCCTGTATTCTCCGTTTCCCAGTTTACTGTCTCAGCGGTCCGCCTCAGTACTGCTACCAGTTACTCAGACGCCTCCAGTTGATGAGTGGGGAAATATGGGGCCAAACCCTGAATCTGATCCCATGAGTTTCTGGAACATTCTTGTGTCAGATCACTTCTCGGGGAAGTTCTGGCCGACCGTAGCATTGAACTTCTGTGCACCGGAATCCCTCACCCCAGAGGAATTCGAGTGCTTCTACCAAACCGTATGGGAGACGCACTTCCGTCTTCGTTATCATTGGGTGGTGTAACCCAGGAGCCTAGCGCACTTTGAGAAAATCAGAAAACAATTACATCTGGTCGATTTGGACGCACTCCACATGGCCCAAAGCCCTGAGTCACCAGGTCACCAGAGGACCCTCCAACTAAAATGCGTCTAGCGTTTCAGGGGACTCCACAAAATAATCAAGGAAGCTACCCCCCACATGCAAGTCTGTGGCTGGGGGAATTACACTGCCCTCCTCTTTAGCCCTATTCGACGGCAACACGACTCAATACGCGATATTGAGGACAAGCCCCCGGGAAGGGTCATAGTCCATATGGCTGATGTCGTGGATGAGGAGGACAACATGGAATTTATGGATGGAGATTTACCCCATGAGGATGTGCCACCATTGTTGGACACATCAGAAAGGATTACCCTCCAGCAGAGGAACCTCCTAGGTCTACCTATGCCCACCAAGTCGTTGGTACTTAGTTGGAATACCAGCAAGGGTAAAGAACATGTCGGAGCTATCAAGAACTCCGACCCGTCCGCCTCAGTGTAGAAGACAGAGGAAGACTCCAAGAAGGATGAGTTGCTCCAGCAACATTCTGACCAGAAGAGGCTTGCCAACGAAATCCTATCCGAACACTCTATAGATCGACGACCTGACTATGGAAATCCTAGGCCGGGGCAGCAGGGGCAGGAACAACTCCCCCTGGGGAGATGCCTCTGGGAAACCCTGATCATACCGCTCCCATGGACAAGGTTGAGGCCGGAACTCATGACAAGAGGGCGTGATACATCTCACTAAACCCTCACAAACGGTGAGGAAATTCAAGGAATCCAGCACGGGTTCCCCCAACTACCTCGTAGGCTATTCCACCAGCTGCTCCACGAGCCGCTGAACCCATCTACCGTGTCGAAGAGCCCGGTAACGCACTCATGGTTAGGGATCCTCGCCGAGATAGGGACCACCGCTCGGACGATCCGATGGCGGCACTCATCGCCTGCCTCGAGGCGTAGAAAACGTGGCAGGTGGCAGTCCCACCAGATGGCAAGCTGTATCCAGCATGGGTGGATGATATGCTTGTACCCTCGGGTTTTGGAAATCCCACTTTATCTCTCTTTAACAGGACAAGGGACCCTCCGCAACACCTGGCCCACTTTTTCTCCAGGTATGGCCTCATGTTGGGGACTCCGTTACAAAAGGAAGCTGCCAAACTCCGATTTTTTGTGCAGATATTGGAGGGCCCTACGTTTTTCTGGTATAGCCAGCTTCCCATTAGACCAGTGACCGGCTGGGAGGATCTTCGTCGGCAATTCCTATACCAGTTCAGCTCCACCACACCAAAGACCAGCATTGTAGACCTCTTCAGGTGAAAGAAAAGGCCCGATGAGCAAGTCGTGGACTTCATCGCCTGGTAGAAGGGGCTTACATACTCCCTCGACATGCCACTGACTCAGGAGAAATTACGAACGATGTGCATGGGTAATGTCAAAACAAAACCGGTTCCTTCCTTGATCACTTAGAACTACCTCGGAGGGTTCCAAGACTTCTCAGATAAGGCCCATCGCCTCGAGGAGGCTCTGCAATAGGCTAGTCAGGGGCATCCGCTGCCCCCATTGATCCCAGCAAGGAGGGATTCCAGAGTCAAGCCCACCGTGGTGGCCCAAATAGAAGCCCCCAGGTAGCAAGAATTACTGCCGGTAGCACCAGATCTGCAACTCCACAGAGGCCCTCCACCTCAGGCACAACCTCTTGTCCAACAGTGACTGCCTCATACTCGGCAGGTTCCCCCATGTAATGTGCCACCACCACCTAGGAGAGATAATGAGGCTCCTTCTCCTCAGCAGGCTCCTTAGGCCCCTCATCAGGGCCATGCTCCTATAGCCCCCTATTTGAAAAAAAACACCAGACATACTCATTTAGCGAGGATCAGGTCCCCGGTTACTTCCATAGTGCCCTAGAGTAGGGGATTGTGCCCTTACCTAAGTGCAGAAGGCCGGTAGAGGTAAATCTCACCGATCACCCCAACTACTGCCCCTATCATCGGATTTTGGCGAATAACCTCAAGCATTGCTATGTGTTTAAAGATAGGCTCCAAGACCATTTTGACAACAACATAGTCAGGTTGGGCCCTGCCCCGGCATAAGTGGCTAGTGTCTTTGTGAGGTCAGAAATCGGTGGCGATGACAAAAATGAGTGGCAGGAGGTTCCCAGCCATAGATCCCAGAAGTACGACGACTGGATGGCTCATAAAATAGTCACCCATGCCCATGGTTTTATTCAGGCACGCCAGAATCAGCCGGAGCTTTCAGAAGCTGTGACTAGCACCTCTGCGTCGTCATCTCAGTCGGCCTCTTCCAAGAAGAGAAAGCATTGACGGTGCAAAAAGAAGTAGTGCGCTCCACCAACGTCATCGGCATCCTGTACCTTGGTGACTTCATGCCCCCTAAGATGGTGATCCATCCCAGAATCTACCCAGTGGTGGAAGATTCATCAAGTGATAGTCAAGGGTACACTTTGGTTAATACCGTTGTGTTGGTAAATCCCTATATGACTCCCGACAAGGGGGAAAGCCAGGAGAACCTCCCCAACGTCCCCATCCGATGCCAACATCAGTAGAACCGTGGCCACATGGGTCATAAAGTCACGTCATCTAGCACTTTTAACCAGGCTGTGCATGCCACTGAGACCAGACATCATGCCCAGCACAGAGCTCAGCACATGTAACCTCCTCATCTGGTGTCCTCAGATCTACCTCCACTATTGTTTGTGCTACTAGATCAGGCAGATCTGCCTCATCCTTACCATGGCCATTCTTGCCCTAACACAGGCCAATATCATTCTTTTGGTCCTCATCTAGAAGCTACTCTTCAGGCCTTGACTAGTGAGCAATGGGACATGCCTAGCACAAACCAGCCACCGGTCCAACCGGCAGGGCCCGCTGTGCCTTCAATTGCAGAGCTACCTCCTGTAAGCAGAAGCTCGTGCTTGGCATGGAAGTATGATGTCCTCAAGCACCTTGCTGGCATCCCAACGAGGCTTTATATTCTTGAGGCTCTTCTCCTGTCGTCAGACATGCATGAGGCGCTTGCTGAGGCCCTAAGGATCCCCCTTCAATTTGAGACGGAGGTAGCAGCTACAAAATCCTTCCACGTTGAGGCATTTGAGAATTCCGAATTCCAGGTAGTTATCTCGTTCTCTGGTGAAGATGCAGACCCTTCCATATAGGGTCACATTCTTCTACTGTACATCACTAGTTAGTTCAATGGCATGGAGATCCGCCACTAACTTGTTGACACGGGTTCTGGGATTAACCTAATCCCGACTCAGACACTACGGAAGCTGGGGTAGTATGAGGATGATTTAACTCCCTCCGACCTAAGAATATAGGGATACGACAGGATAGAGAAGATCGTGGTTGGAAAGATATGTTTTAAGACTCAGTTTGGTGGTCTAGTTTCTATCAATGAATTCATGGATGTCACCCAGGACATTGCGTACAATGCATTGATGGGCAGGCCATGGCTCCACCTGCATGCAACAGTCCCTTCATCATATCACCAATGCCTCAAATACTCCCTCAATGGTCTATTAGGCGTGCTCCACGATGACGCATCTCCCTTCGCCTCTTGTGAAGCTCGTTATTTGGAAGCTGACTACTACAAGAGTAAGGATAAGCTGATTCTAGGAAGTGAGGTTGAACTCGCCCCGTTCACAAGTGATACCTGGACGGTCTAGATGACGCTTATGTGTTCCCAATCCTTCAATTGGAGGCCACGACCCTTGAAATGAGGTAGTGTTTTTTTGTTTCGGGTACGAGAGGAAGGCATATTCCCAGGTCCAAGCAATGGCAAAAAATCACCTCATACTCCTACACCAACCATGATCAGGTGGTCCCAGAACCTCCTACCCCCGTACAGTATCGGGATGTCTGCCCCATGGCAATGACAATACGTCATACATGTCTGTTTCACTGGGCTAGGATTAACCAGCTCAAGACGACATGCCACTATTGCTTTGACATCAACAAGAGTGGACCTCTGGGCCGAAGACCAGATAGGATTGGGTCAACTGCCTTCATCGCCTTGGTCTCAGCGGCGCATGAATCTCCAGATGTGCTGACCACTGCCGCTCAAGCTAGCACCAGATTCCCATCAGAGTCTGGTGTCTCAGAAGTGACTCCCCCCGCATTAGATCCCTCCACAACTAGAGAAGAGTATCTAGAGGATGTTCATCCTTCCTTTGAAGATGGCATCTCTACCACGGTCGATGAACTGGTAGAGGTGAACCTCGGTAACGAGGCAGATCTGAGGCCCACATTGATCAGTGATACCATGTCCCTCAAGGAGTAGAAACGGTACGTGGACTTCCTTAAACAACACCGTGATGTGTTCTCCAAGAGTTACATCGAGATTCCAGGACTAGATCCCCAGGTATCCATCCACCGCCTTGGTCTCCTGATAAACCATTGCGGGTTCATGCAGCCTCCCCGAAGGATGCACCCTTCTCACAGTGCAATGGTTGAGGCCGAAGTTGACAAGATCATCAATGCGGACTTCGTCAAGGAAGTCTAGTACCCCAAGTGGAAAGCCAACATTATGCCAGTCAGGAAGAAGAATGGGCAGCCCAGAGTCTGTATTGACTTCCGTGATCTCAACCACCACTGTCCGAATGATGATTCTCCCCTTCTAGTGACAAGAATTTTTGATTGATGCTATGGCCGGGTTCCATGCCCTCTCCTTCATGGATGGGTATTCCAGGTACAACCAGATCTGGATGGCCCTCTAAGACGAGGAGTCCACCATTTTAAGGGCCCACAAGGTACTTTCTGTTACCAGGTTATGCCCTTTGTCCTGAAAAATGCAGGTGCCACCTATCAGTGGGCCATGCACCGCATATTCAATCCAACTATAAGAAAATTGGTGGAGGGTTATGCGGATGATCTGGTGGTCAAATCTCGTCAGTGCCAGAACCATCTCAAGGACCTTGAGAAAGTATTTGTATTCCTCTGTTCCAGCCACTTGAAGATGAACTCGTTGAAGTGTGCCTTTGGGGTCACCTTTTGGAAGTTTCTTGACTTCGTTGTCAGATATTGGGGCATCGAGATTGACCCAGAGAAGATCAAATCCATTAGCCAGATGCATCCCTTGAGTAATATTTGTGAGCTTCGAGGTCTTCAAGGACACTTAGCCTACATACACCGATTCGTTGCAAATCTGGATGGAAAGTGTAAGCCCTTTTCCCGACTCATGAATAAAGGCACTGCCTATGAATGGGACAAAGAGTGCCAGACCGCTTTCGTGGAAATCAAGCAGTATCTGCTCTAGCCTACGGTCTTGATGCCAATCATCGCCGGAAAGCCACTGGTCCTTTATGTGACCCCCCTGGAATGGTCTATCAGCACCCTGCTCACCCAGAAGAACAATGAGGGGATAGAGAACATCCTCTACTACCTCATCTACATGCTCCTTGAAATGGAGACCAGATACTCCCCCATAAAAATGAGTTTCCTTGCACTCGTGTTTGCAGTGCAGAAATTGTGACATTACCTACAACACCCTATGGTACAGTTGGTCTCTCATGTATACACACTGAAGTACATCCTGAACCGCCCCATGTTGACTAGCAGACTAGTGTGGTTGGGGGAAATTATCCAGTAGTTTGAAATCAGGTTTGTTCCCAAGAAGGATATCAAGGGGCAAGCATTGGAATAATTCCTAGCTGCACATACAACCTCCACGGATCAATACCTGGACATATATTTTCCTGATGAGGTAATCATCTCAGTCGATCACGCTGTCTCATGTTGGAAAATGCACTTCGACAGTGCCTCCCAGAGACCCACCAGTATGAGGCTCAACGATCCTAATCTCAACAGAGTGGGTATGTAACGCCCCGACCCCAGCTACCTAGAGCCGGTGCGTTACTTCGTAACATTGGCATGATCACAAAAGATCAGTCTCGAAATACCGATTAGTTTAGTAGCCTTGGAAACACTAGATACATTCATAAGTCTTACATTACATCATAAAGTGAAAAACTAATAACAAAGTCTTCATAGTCCACACTCATATTCTCTTATGACTATCCCTACAGGTCATTCATAAAATACTTCTTCACATCCTGGAAAATATTAAAACATTGAAAGGGGTGAGCTCAGATGCTCAGTAAGGATAACAATAATGTGGAAGCTTTCATAAATAAACATTAACATTTAAGGCAATGTATAACTAAAACAAAATCCTTTTAAACATGAACTTCAACATAATATGGCAAAAGTAAAATGAGATAATGCCATTTACTTATTCACATGGATATTCTACTGGTCGAATAATCACATGCAATATCAATAACCACTTTCATAATGATGGAATGCATAATGCCAGACTATCATAACCACGTAGTCAAGGCCTCATGCCAAGACCACAAATAAGATTTTGTCAAGTCCTCGTGCCAAGACACTAGTTTGTCTCATCAGACCTGCCGATGCATCGAGGATCTATAGCGGGCTCCACCCGTCACTTATTAAGTCCAATTCATTCCTCATATGAATAGGTTTAAACATTTCATAAACCATAACATAATCGTATCACATAAAACATGCATAAATAAAAATAACATTTCCAAATTTCAATCACAAGATAACAATACAACACATTGATATAATAAAAACGCTTTCAAAACCAGTTTCAATACCAAAATAAAAGAAAAGTAAAACATGGTATTTATTTTTCTTTTAAAAAAAGGTATTGCTTGTAGAGGAAGCCGAAACTCAAATAGTGGTCACGGCGGCGGAGAAGTCGTTGTCGCCGCATACGTACGACAAAAACATTCCCTTTTTTCGTTTAGTAAACGCTTCGTATAAAAAATATTCCTTTTGAATAAACATAAAAGTCAAAGGGGTTTATACACCGTATAAAAGAAATTATGTATAAAACCAAATATGCCTCAATGAAAGGAGATTGAGACGAATTCCTTAAAAAGATCATTTTTTAAAATATAATAGATCTATTATGTGTATTAACTATAAGTACACATAAAGAAAGTACAAATACAAGATAGGACATAATAATATCATGACATAATTTGAAAGTATGAGATTAACCCAAAGAATAGAAGTTGGGTTAAGAAGTTCCCTTACCTCGTGTCTGACTTGACTAAATCGTTCTTTAACCTCCTGAATAATAAACTAGAGTTAATATATACCTTATTAAGAACCATTTTTAATTTCATTATCCTTTTTATATCACTTATTACAATGTTATGAACATTATGTAATTATTTAAGTTAATAACGGTCGTTTTGTCGATCTTTGGTACTTGAGTCAACAATAAACTTATTATAATTACAAGTTGTTTATGTGGTAGAATACCCATTATCTCCAGAATTATATTCATGATTTAGATGTCATATATATCTTATATATCCAGTATATACATTCATTTATAATATTACGTAACATTTAGAGGTAAGAAATGAAATGCACCGTTCATGGAGACGGTAAGCCGTACGTACGCATGAACGCTACTTTCAATTCAATTTCATATTTAATGGAACGAAATCATAATGATATAAATGTATAATATAATTCCAGTATAACATAGTGTATAATACCATTTACTCTATCCTTTATACATCCCACATATGGCATTAACGATTCAAATCACTTTGAGGGGGCGGTAGTCCGCACTTCCTAAAATGAAATTATCGCATTTTACCCATAATGGAAATCATAAAGTATGCCATAAATGAGAAATACAGAAGCATAAGTAAAACATAAACATATTATATATCATATATAAAAATAATGACATCTTAATGGCCACCTTTGAAGGTGTTACATGAGTGTTCAACAATCATCGTTTCGTGAGGCAGAAATTCGCCATCCACAGAAACCGTATGTTCTTTACCCATTAGATGTAGGTGTGTGTAATTGTAGCTCGAATACTTCTTATAAAAACATCCTAGTATATTGAGGATACTGGTGTTGTTACAAAAGAAATGAATAAAAAGAGTTTAGGGGGTTGGAGAAGAAAAATAAAACAAAACAACATTAGAGAAGACATTACCTCAAAATCGGGTAACTATTTTTGATTTGAGCCAAAGGATTCCTTGGGAAGAGTTATGCCCGAAGTGAGGCTTCTAGGAGTAATAGGGGGAAGTTGGGAGAGTATTTTGGCAGAGGTTGGCCGAGCCAAATGGCTTGATGGTGTGAATAAGGTGGGAGAGGTGGGGGCCTTTTATAAGTGGAGAGGAGGGGCACTCTTGGAAAGTAAAGAAAAGTCACTTTATTGTAAAATGAGTTTCGGATTTTAGAGGTCCCACACTTATATAATTCGAGGATACGGTGATAAGGGTTCGAAATATCCTCATCCAATAGGCTTTGGACAAGTGTAAGCCTTGTATTTTTCATTATCTTCCCATTTTATTTAAATCGTTAAATAATGAGGTCATCGCTGCATCATCATGATGTCATAAATAATTTAATTTATTTAATGTCTAAAAATTATAAAAAAAATACTATTATGTAGGAAATCGTTTTATCTTTATAATGAATATTTATAATCAAAATTTGGACTTGTGTAACCCCACTTAAAAACTGTTTTAGTAAAACAACTCATGTTTGTGTCAATTTAATTTTAACATTAAATAAATATATATTAATGTCATTTTCCAACCAAAGTGGCTCCATGGGGTCCCCAAGTTGACCCATGGGTTGTCTTGGTCGGCCATTACTCATCCAATAGGAGTAGGACAAGTGTCAAGCTCATATCATATTATTAAAACATTGTTTTTACCTTAAACTACACTAATTACCTCTAATCGCGATTAAGAACTTAAAAGTTACTATTCACCAAAAAATTATTTTAATCTCATTGAACCACATTTTACTTCTTAATGAAAACCATGTATGTCGGATTTTTGAAAATCAAATCACAGAAGTGGTAATATTTCATTTAAACGAAAAATCAGTTATTTAACTACCACTTAGTGGTTTCACTATTCATCAAAAAATGAAGTTTTTCAGAATAAGGCCAAAATTTCACCCTAAGTTATAATTGATATTACGAATTCAAAAATGAAGTCCATTTTGAAATATAAAATTTCTATAATTTTAAAAAGTGGTTATTACTATTCATAACGGCTACTTTGATTAGTCGCGGTGTTTTAGAACTCGAAGTTGCGTACAATGCAAGCTATTGCATTATTGAATGAGAAGCGTGTCGTGGAAGATCGGAGTGTTACAGGGTATGGGTATTATCTTCATCACTCTGGTGCAAGCCGTTCTTCCCTACTCATTCATGTTGTCATAAGGTTGCACCAACAACGAGGTAGAGTATCAGGCTCTCATCACTAGCCTCGTACTGGCCCTTGAGATCGATGTGCCCCATTTTCACGTGAAAGGGGATTCCGAACTAGTCATCAAGTAGGTCAATGGAGACTATGTTGTCAGAAATATTGAGCTCATTCCATTATTGGAGTGCACCCTCCATCTAATGGCCCAATTCCCTTATCGACCAGAGGTTACCCATGTCCCTCGGTAATAGATTGGTAAGCAGACGCTTTGGCCGGTTTAGCTGCAACACTTGTAGAACCCGAGCAGGATGATCTGATTAAACATGTGGCACACTGGAGATTCATTTCCACATCATCTTAGAGGATGAATACGGCCCACAGGTAAGCCATATTACTGCTGGATCCTCAACATCAGAAGTCCCAGCTTCTTCAGATGCAATGGTTGAGATGACCACCCGACTGGAGAGCACCTTTTGTCGAGTATATCCAAATTGGCTGCCTCCCGGATGATCGGACCGAGCACGAGGGGATCCGATGCCGCGCACTATATTTTACCCTCCATAGTGGCCCGAGTCTTGAGTAGATCCTCTATAAGCATGATTTTGATGGTGTTCTCCACCGTTCCATTCAAGGAGTCGAGATTTATCTGGTCATGCAAGAGGTTCATGCCGGTTCCTGTGGAGCCCATCAGGCTGGGCCAAAGCTGTCCCATAAGATCCAGAGACTAGGGTACTTCTAGCCCTCTATGATCCATGATTGTATCAAGTTTTCCAATAGATGTCATGCATGGAATGTTTATTTTAATTTCCTGCTTCGGCCACCAAAACCTTTCCACTCCACCAAGTACTCTTGGCCCTTCGCAGTTTGGGGGCTCAATGTCATGGGACCGTACCCACTGGCAACAACTCACCAGTGCAGGTTCATCCTAACTACTATGGACTTCTTCTCCAAATGGGAAGAGGCAGTCCCACTCAAGGAAGTCAAGGCCTGATAAATTTTCAATTTTTTAAGCTCCAACGTCATCTACCGATTCGGAGTCCCTCACACTGTGCTCACTGATAATGGCACAAACTTTCGAGCCGCTGAACTAATGAAATTGTACGCCAAGTACAATATCCATTAGAACTATACCTCTTGCTATCACGCACAGGAAAAGGGACAGATCGAGGTGATCAACAAAACCCTCTCTACCATTGTGTAGAAAAAGGTTAGCCAGAACAAGAAGAGTTGGCTGAAAAAACTCCCCAATGCCCTCTGGGATTATCAGATGACGACTCACAATTCTACCCAGGTGACTCCATATTCCCTAGTGTATGGGGATGAGGTCGTCCTGCCCATCGAGATCCAGCTGCCATCAATACGCACTGCAGTCTATGACCACCAGGCGCTAAATAAGGTGGCTGAAATATGTTTAGCTGAATTGGAATCACTCGATGACAGTAGGCTTTGTGCCCTGTACAATTTGGAAAGGCATTAGAATAAGATAGCTAGAGCCTTCAACAAGAAGGTTCTCCTCTGCTCTTTTCTACAAGGCGACCTGGTGTTTTCCCTCTATGCGCCAATGATCCATGGTAGGAAACCACCCATGTTGGAGCCCAAATGGGAAGGACCTTACATAGTCCACAGAGTTTACCCCAATAGAGAATACTCCCTGGTAACCATGGATGTTGAGCGTATAACTCCTCCAACCAATTCGATGTTCCTCAAGAAATAATTTTCCTGGTCCATTACGTTCCTGCACAACTTTAAACTGTATGGTCCCACTTGACCCTAAACTGCACGATGGTCCGGCACGACCTTAAACTATACAGTCCGGAATGACCTTAAACTGTCCAGTCCTGCAAGACTTTAAACTACGTATTGTCGTTCATGACATCAAACTGCATCTTGAGAACTACATGTGGCTTGATTCCCATCCTCATGGGATACGTAGGAACACTCAGGCGTCCATCTTGAGCCCAGCCCCGAGCTCTTCTCTTGGACTATCCCCCCTTGGTATAGTCTCCTCGGAGGGTCCTTGCATGATGTGGAGTAAGCTTCCTTAGCCACACTAATATGAGGATTATAATGGTCACACCATGTGCCCACTCCTGTTCTTCAATCCTCCCTTGTCCTCCCCGTAAGATGATAAACTGCATGGCCTTCCAGAACTACGTATGGATTGATTCCCATCCCCATGGGATACGTAGGAACGCCTAGACACTTTGTTTGTTGGCCCAGCCCAAATGCCAAAATCTTCCCCCCGGGTTAAGACATATGGTAGGGGTGAAAACTTTTTCCCTAATTCACATCCAGATAACCTCGATCTGGTTGTACGTCCTGCTCCCTAGAGATATTTTCCTCTTTCGTAGATGGTTACAACTATGCATCACCCACTCCTTCACTAGGATTTCATCTCCTTACCCATCCGAAAGGGCCCTTGAATAGTATGAATTCTAGGATTAAGGGATCTCTTACCACATTGGGACAATTCCCTCAAGGATGTCGAGAAAAAAGCCGATACATGTCCTGTATTTCGAATATGGTCAGTGGTCGATGCTCATTTGTTGCTCCCATTTCAGGTCTCTATAGGGGAACTGTGTTTCGAACATGGTCAATAGTTGTCTTGGATCATTGGGGTCACCCCAAGATGTCCCAAGCATTGAATGTAGTGGTTAATTATTCCCCGTTATATCTCTAAGCGATGAACATCCTCCGGGTGATGTCAACCATCAGGCCCCTTGGACTTTTCGGTCCCCCGGCCCAGATTCTCTCTTATGGGATTGTACGATATGGTACGGGATTATGTCATCATTCACGTCGGGTTATTCTCCATGCCATACACCTCCCTCATTTGAGGTATCCTACTCCCCCCTCGTCCTCACTTCAAGACGTTAAACTATGATCTGGTCAGGATTTCATGACCGAGGCTCAGCCTCAGGCCACTTGGCCTTTTCGGGCCCCTGGCCCATGTTCTCTCATACGGGACTATGCGGTGTGGTGCGGGATTATTTCCTCATTCATGTCGGTTTACTCACCACACCGTACGTGTCCTCGTTAGGGTATCCTTCCCCCCAATCATCTTCAAAAACTATGTGTGGCTTGATTCCCATCCTTATGGGATATGTAGGACCACCCAAATGTCTAGACTTCGGGCCCATCCCCATATCTTGGAAATCTCCATTTCACCTTGGCCCCTTGGCCTACCCTCTCCTTCCTAGACGCCCTCTTCAACCCTCTTCGGCGGTTCACCAATGTGACAAATGGTACTCTGGTTTAGTACCTGGAATGTCAGACTCTGCTCATACATCCTTCCACCCACATTTTAAGCTTTGTGTTTCTCTTCATTAGGGCTTCCATCACCTTTCACACCTGAAGGGACCCCCGAGTGGCATGTGTTCTAGGCCTAAGGGATCTCATACCATTATGGGCCAACACCCCCAAAGGAAGCAGTTAACCAATCGATACAAATCCCGCATTGTGAATATGGTCAGCGGTTGATGCTCATTTTTTGTTACCACCTCAGGCTCACACGATGTGGATGCTACGTTTCCCTTTGGTGTGCATTCCACATGTTTCAATAGGCATATTCCTCCCTTGTTTCCCACACCGAGTTTGACTCACATGGGCTTAGGGATTGGGTTGAGGTCTTCACTTACGTGGACGGTTTACACCCCTCCTTGGTCCGAGCTCTAAGACCATAAACTAATATCTCCTCAGAACTATATATGGAATGATTCCCACTCTTATGGGATACGTAGGACTGTCCGGACATCTCGTTTTCAGGTCCAAATCATTTGGGAGCAAGTCTCTCCTCCTCTTTACCTATTACCTCTATGTAGGCCCCTTGGCATGAGGTCTCCCTCTCAGAATTGTGTACGGTTTGATATGAAACCATGTCCCCATTCATGATGGGAATGTTTTATTGCACCTAACACATTCCCCGCCTAGCATCGTCTCTTCTACGTCTGCGATGCATGATGTTAAAATGCATGTTTGGTCCTATCACATGACCCTAAACTGTGGTATTATCGTCCTGGCTACATGATGAAAAACGGAACTGCATTGTGATGACCTAATCATAGAGGATGTCACGTTGGGTATTGGTCATACGCCATGCCATTTGTCAACGCCTACTATAGCTTGATTCTTGTGGAGATGCCAGGGCTTGCTACCCTAGGCCTGTCTCTTCACAAAATAAAAACCACTCACTTTAATGGACAAACAGGATTTATCAAATACCACTTATCTTGGTGTGAGGGCCAGACCCCCCCCCCCGCCCCTTTCATCCTTTGCACTGGTACCTTACTGTGTCATGCCACCTTGCAAGAAATACGTATTGATTAATTCTCATCCTCATGAGATACGTAGGAGCACCTGGGCACTTCCCCGTGGTCCCATCCTAACTTTCGTGTTCGGTCCATCGACTAGAAACTTCCCCAGAGAACACATGGTAAGTAGGGCTTATGTTCTCATTCACGTTGGGTTTTGTAACCACCTTACCATGTGTCTCTTTCTCTTCTTACCCATTCATGGTCTGAGTTCTAAGACCTTAAACTAAAACCATTTCAAGAACTACATGTAGCTTGATCCCCATCCTCTTGGGGTACGTAGGAACGCCTTTGAATTTTGATTCAGGCCTAGCTCAACTCTCGTTTTCAGTCCCTATACCAAAAACTTCTTCCCAGGAACACGTGGTGGTTAGAACCCCCAGTTCCCATTCATGTCAGATATTTGAGTTACACCACCACGTGCCTCCTGTGTTTCCTCCCATTCATGGTACAAACTCTATGACCCTAAACTATGATCTCCCTATTGGAAGGGAATCATCTCCCTCTATCTAATACATCTCATTAATGTATTCAGGTGCGTTTTGACAAAGAGCCTGATGTCTGGAGTTTTGATGGAGACATTCCCCTCGTTCCATGACCAAGCTTTGTGAGCTCTCCATTTGGATCCTCATACTCTTCCACATCCCAAAGGACCCCCGGATGACATGGATGCTAGTCTTAAGGGCTATCCCTGGATTATGGGCCTAAGGGATCTCCAACTGTTTCAGGCCAACATCCCTAAGGATCCTGGATGACATCTGCGACAGGTCCCATGTTTCGAATATAGGCAATGGTTGACCCTCATTTGTCTGTCCCCATTCTAGGATAATGTGATATGGATTTTGTTTTTTTGCCACGGTCAACAGTTATACTCCATCATCACGTCTCCATCATTGTGATCTAAATTTCGAGAATCATGATTAACACATTTCCAATTTCTCATGTTCAAGTGGAATTACAACATAATCGGATTTATCTCTTCGTGCGTCTAGGTGTTCTTCATGGATGAGTTAGAATCATTGGGCTAACATTCACCAGCATACCTTCATCCTAACATGCCCCTTCCTATGTCGGGAATGTCCCGCCACTACTTCTTATTTCCCACATCGAGCACAACTCATGTGGGCTTAGTAGTTTTTGTAGGATGTGTACCAATGCGGTCAGGCTTCTCATCGTCCCACATGATGTTAAACCACACTATCAGAACTAGGTATGGTTTGATTCCCATCCTCATGGAGTATGTAGGAACGCCCGACCACTCTACTTCAGGCCCAGCCTAATTCTCACTCTTGGTCCTTCGACCCGAAGAGTTTCCTCTGGGGATACATTGTGTGATTATGACTCCAAGTCCTCATTCACGTCGGTTTCATAGCTACTGCACCACATGCTCTCTGGGATCTTCCCTTTCACGTCCTATCGTATGATGTAAAACTATAGGAAATGTCCTCAACTCATGACACTAAACTACAGTTCTACCCTGAACAAGTTCAGAATGCACCACGTTGATCATGGGATGCACCAGAGCCTCTACCAGAGAGGATTTCACCTATCAGTGTTGGTCTATGACTATATTGTGTTTCCAGAACTACGTATGTCTTGATTCCCATCCTTATGGGATACATAGAGACACCCTGGTGTTCCGCCAAGGGTCCAACCCCAGGGTTTGTAAAATCCTATTCCTCCCCATTTCCGACCCATGGCCTGACCCCTCATGAGGGACCATGTAACTGCAAATGTACCCTGAAAAAGTCTGGGATGCCCTAAGATGACATTAGGAAGTGACGATGCCCTCGCCAGAGAGGCCCTTTCTGAAATAACGAATGATCTGTGATCAAACCGATGCATCCATCTGGTGTGCTTCCACCACGTTGGCATAACCTCAAAAGTGTTGGATTCTGTTCAAACAGACCCTAACTCCATATTACATGCTTTGTGTGCCTCCCTTATATGGAACCTATTCCTATTTCATGTCTAGAGGAACCCCCTAATAGTATGGATGCTCGGGCCATGGCCCGTCTACTATCCTGGGATAATTTTCTGGAAGACTAATGGATAGCATTTTTGAGTCAAGACCTATGTTTCAAACATGGTCAAGAGTCATCCCTCATATGTTATCCCCATTTCAGGATAACGCAACAAGGATACTATTTTTCAAACATGGTCAATAGTTATCCTTTATTTTCATGCCACCCCCCCACAGTGTTCCGAATTTTGGGTATCATGATTTTCACCTTCCACTTCCATATGTTCGAACTAATCCCAACGCCCCTGGAGTAACCCCGCTCGTGCACCAGAGCACATCGGAAGAACGAATCTTCGATTGTTCTGAGGTCCTAATTCTTCGATCGGGTCTCTCCCATGTCTTCTCAGAAGATCCAGATTAGTTACTTAAACCCCAGATACCCGAATCTTGGTCGTCGCATTATGTTCAGATGGAATAGCATGGTGATCACCCCTTGTTCCTCACATTGGGATCAAACCGTGTTAGCTTAGGGGCTGACCACTAGACATTTCTCGAATATAATAGATGCGTATGAAGCCAACCTTGATAACGAGACTCATGCATGATAAACCATCAAATAAATCAAAACATGAAAGTATGCTTGAGTGTTTGTGATCCTTACAATACTCAGGGGCTTATTCCACCCATGGACGGGTTTACCCTGTCAAAAGAAAGTTGTAGTTCCACCACCCTTCGACTTGTGGCATACAAGAGTTGTTGCCGTCGGCTCAACTCCCACTCCTCCTCAATAGCGATGGGGTGAAATTCATCAGCCTCAGTTTGGGCCCACTATATGTCGGCCTGAATGACTGCCATTTCTTTTAAATCCTACCTTAGACTCTCTTTCGCCTCTGCCAGCTAGGCCTTCAATTGCAAGATCATATATGATTGTGGAGTAAGAGAGGCTGAGTGCTCATCCACCTGGATCTGTATCCATTGGGATTCATCTTCATCCTCTCAGAGTATCTTAATTTTCGTCTCCTTCCTCTACTGCCAACCCATGCTGAGGCCACGATCATACTCCCAAATCTTCTCTTCCCTGAGATCTTGGATGAGATGATGAGGGCGTTGGACATCCACTCCCCCAGCACACAGTTCACGCAGTCACGAGCGAAGTCTGTTCATCTCATCCAGCCATAATTCCTAAGGGGGGGGGGGGTCTTTTTGATAAAACACACGATCAACTTCCATGATTAGAGGAAGACTATGCCACTGTCATCTTCGTCAGAGGCTGTCTCGTCCTAGTCCGTGCGGTTTTCAGGCTCGTATGCGAGGTACGCCCTCAGGAAATCTTCAGCGGGATCTGCATCTGGCATGAGATCAGGCGTGACAATTGGTGTTGGATCAGACGTGGTGGGACTTGGGTCGACCGGAAGATCCTCATCGTCAGACCCCACCTCAATAATCTCAGGCACGACCCCGCTGGTGGTCCCTCCAATGGTGAGGGGAGCTGCAGCTTGGCTGGGCTGGGTAAATATCTCAATGATTACCAGCATGCCTCAAGGAGGGGCACCGCCAGAAATCCCGACCAGCCTCACCGTAGCGGCCCATGCCATTTGAAGAACTGTACGTAACAGAGAAGTCCATGGACGTTAGTTGGCACGATCAACGTATTGTAGTAATGAATTTATTGGAGAGGACTTACAGAGACTGAACTCCTGGAATTTCTCCTAAGTCGATGTTGACGGGACCCTAAAGCGTGGCCCTCCGTATATTCTCAGAAGGTCTAGAGACTCTAGAGAGTCCACCTCAGGTGTCCTAGACTCACCAGACACAGAACTGGATGCGGCCCCAGGTGCGGGTTATGAGGGTCCCACATCATCACCCACCGAGGGGCGAGAGCGAGGTCTGTGTACAAGGTCATCCTGCGTGGTTCAAGGATTGTTAAAAAGTCTATAATGGCTTCAGAGTAGACCCTAAGGAAATAAACATGGAATGTTACCTCAAGAGCCTCCATGGAATTGTCAAGACCGGAGTCTTGATCACCAAATTCTCATACCTCCAAAGGGCTCCCTCCACTGGCATCATTCCCCCTAGAGGATTTGTCTGATTCTTCTAATAGGGTAAAGCTCTCTCTCAGCTCGACGGCTGATACTTGTGGGGGAATCATCTGATCCAACAGTACCTTCCCCCGGTCTTTCATTGGATGTGGGGCACCACTGAATTGTACAAAGTCCTCCATCTCATCCAGATATTGATGCACCTCCACTAGGGACACTGCGAAACTGGCCCGAATAGGGCCTATACCTGATAAAAACATCCTGAGGCAGTCCAAGTGTTCCCACATCTCGGGTGGGATGAGGAATTTCCTGTTGACATCCCAAATGTCCCAGGCGTCTGGGAAAACCGCATTCTATGGCATTTCTATATGGCGAAACTGTTTCACCATAGCCAGAGTGGATATCCTGCGAAATTCCCTCGGTGGCCGCCCCTCCGGATGGCTCTTCTCTCCTGGGACCACCGGGTCCACTGCCGCGGCCACACCCTCAACTGTTGTAGGTCTCGTCATCACTGCATCCCCGCCACCGCGAGAGGCCCTTGCCACCCTCCGACCCCAACCTCAGGATAGGGGAGGTCCAACATCACCAGCTCGAAAGGTTGGTTGTTTCAGCATCCCCCAGATAAGCTACCTCCCAGCTTATGGCATACTCCTTCACCAGTCCAAAGGCAGCAGTAGGTGGAGGCAATGCATTTCGCATTTCCCCATATTCCCATGTGAACATGAGCCATAATTGCCTCATCACACACGGGTTCTACTCGTGGTGCTCCTCGCAGTAGACATGCAGGGTCAGCCGCTACAGGCACTAGAATTGCCTTGAAAACCGGTGCAGGGTATACGGCTCGCAAAGGGGCTCGTGGTCCACCCATGCCACCAAGAAACCACCTCAAAAGGCCAATATATAGTCCTGATGCTCTTCCGTCCCCTAAAATTCATCGGTGAGTACCCCCGTTGGCAATGGAAACGGGTGGAAATTAAACTCGTCCGCCTTCCACACCCTGTTTAGTACCAATGGTGAAGTTAATTTGGATGGAAAGCTCCCGGTAGCATTCAAAATGGATGGGAGGAAGTTTTACCCCAGGGGAGAGATGGGGTTAATATATTCATAAACCCCCCTGATGTGCGCCGCAATCCACAAATACAGAAGATGGAAGGGCCCGCATATCCTCCGCAGCTTCTTTCCCTCACTAACATGTTGTAGCATCATGTACAATATGGCGAGCATTGGGATCCCCAGATTGACCCGCCCTCCTTTGGCCATCATGGAAGCCATGATTAATGAGCTGGGCTGTACCCCCATGTTGGTATCCCTCACAGGTAATATCCAACCACAGATAAGGGTTGCGATAAACCCTGCCAGTCTAACTATCAGATGTTGTTTGATATTGACACTAAAACCCCAAGTCTTCCATTGTCTATCCTCCAAGAGGCTCCAATATGAATGCTCATTTCCCAATTGATCCCCCTTTGGGAATGATAGAGGAATCGGGGGAAACTCTAGATCTTTTGGGAAGTTCAGGAACTGCTTGAACCACTTCTTAAAGTGGGCATCCCTCACTGCTTATTTATCTTCTCTAGGGACTACTCCCGTCAGTGACAGTGCCAGCCGCGACATCTGCTCCAGATCCACCCACACACTAAGGACATGAAGGTACTCATCATACAAAGACCCCATGATCGGGACCCCCAAAATATGATGGACATCCCACAGGCTGATGCAAACCTCCCCATAGTGTAGATGAAATGTGTTGGTCCTAGATGACCATCTGCCCAACAGCTCCGACATCAGCTATTTCGGTTGATATATGTTGAATTAGGAGGCCCCAACCTCCTCGTACAAACCCACTCTCCTCAGCTCGGCTCTGAACTCCTCGCATGAGGCACCTACCCAGTAAGCCCATGCCCAGTCATATGTGAAGTTGTCTCCCTGGCGTAGGTCCCACTCATCAGACCACCATTTTCTTCTAATCCCTCAAGGATACCTTCAGTATTGTGCTGTACATGGGAGGGGATGTCTCCGAATGTAATGGATTCACATCAACATTGTTCAAGTGGTTGTATAGGCAGTCGGTGGTGATAGGTGTGAAGTCCTCCCACGCATGACCATCGGCCTCCCTGAACCATTGGTGCTGGCATGGCGTGCTTCTGAACCAACAAGATGGTTCATCCCTACTCACCTCCAGAATGAAGACGTCATCCCTTATCCCAAATCCATACAAGGGAGGTCTCTTACACAATGGATAATTCTTCTAGCTCTCTGATAGTAGCTCCATTAATGATTTATGGTCAGAGTGGCTATATACCAAATCTCCTAGGCCTAGAAAGTTTTCCATCTCATCCCTCCGGGTGGCGTCTGCGAGCACCCCCAGTGAAGCTTCTTGATGGGCCATTGGGTTTCAGAACTCAGAAAAATTTCAGGTCGGGTCACGAATCTCATTCGCGGAGCTCGTTTGCGGAGCTCATTCGGAAATCCAAGTCACGGAGCCGGGCCTCAGCCTGCAAGCACACGTTCGCTTGGTACTGTCGTGCAGTCAAAGACTCGCGGTTCTCCGCGAAGATTGATTCACAGTGAGCAGTCACGGAGTACGCGGAGCATCGTAAATCGAGAGAGAAAGAGGAAAAATTAGCGGACTAAAAGGAAAAAAGAGAGGCCAGCCCCCTATTTATAAGAGGCGGCCCTCAGAGCTTCGTGGCACATCCCGCCCGCGTGGAGCTCTGTTGCGCGTCCAGCCCGCGCGAAGCTTCACGGTGTGTCCAGTCCGTGCGGCCCCTTTCCGCCTCGTGCGCCCTATTTTCGAGTCAGTACCACGAACATACGAGGATTTTGGTGATTTCCCTCATACTTCGACCCTTGATCCCTCTATGGCTTCAAGTCTGAGGGGGGGAATTTGTTGATGCCAAAAATGTTGGATGAAAAGAATGAAGAAAAAGAGGCCCCGCGACCTGCCTCATGAAGCCACGGCGTGGAGTACCCCCAAGCAACGCGGCCACCTTGACACTCGTGACCCTCTGCGAAGAAACTGAAGCTGTCTTCACGCCGCGTCAGCTCTGCTCCGCATTGCCTCTTGCCTATAAATACCAGAACCCCCCCGAGCCGAGAGGATGGAGAATCCGACCTTTCGACTTCTTATATCCCAAATCGTGAAGCAACCATTCCACTATGAATCATGAGCTACACTAGGTATTTTTGCTTCACGAGATGCCTCCTCTTTTCCACCTTTTGATCTCCTCTTCCGAGAGGGATTCCCTTCACGAAGCCTAAGGGCATTCGCGAAGGAAGCAGGTCTCCAAGGGGACCAGGGTTGTCGCAGAGCGTTTATGCTTCGAGAAGCACCCTTCATGTACACATGATCCATTTTCTAAGGCAGGATCACTGTACTTCGTAAAGAACCTTGCTTCAAGACATTTCGCTTCACTAGGTACCTTTTCTCCACGAGGCTGTGCTCCGCGAAGGCCCTTCCACTTCACGAAGCACCTTACATCTGCACCTATGCCCCATGCTAATGCTAAGGCACCCCACTTCGCGAAGCACACATCTTCACAAGTTCCCTCCACCACGTAGAGCGACCAAACTCCACAAGGCCCCCACCTATGGACCCCTCTTCTTGGAAATTACTTTTCACGTGCAACCCCCCAGGCTCGTATGATGTGATTTCAAAGTCCCCTGGATGATACCGCCCGTGGAGTTGCTTCGCCTAATGCTTCTTTGCATAGGCACGCTAATGGCTATTGTTTCTTCACATAGCCACGCTAACGTGGACCCCTCGATGGTTCTCTTTGTGACCCCCCTTCAGCATGGCATTACCGGGACCTTCCCTCCTATAACGAGAAGAGGGTACCGGTTATGTAAGTCATTGGGGGTGCGGAGTAAACCCACTTCATCTGAGCTTGTGGAAGTTAAACTAACAAACACCCACATCATCAGCACATGACGTTAAACTATGAAATTGCCCCATGCCTCTCACGCGGGGTGCCCCCAAATTGGACATTCACCACGCCCCCTTGGTCTCCACATGGGATGATATCCTCATTCTGGGAGAGATGCTTGTCCATGAGGAAGGGTAGCCATCTTGGCATAAGCCCCGTAGCCTTTCTTGCGGGAGGTAGCACCAATGCACCTCCGTACTTCCCTGGTTCCAAGGACCAAGAGGGGAAACAGACTCAGGGGTAACCTTTCCCTCTCCCTATGTGCTTTGTCACTATTGGGCCTCCATCCTAGAGTAAGTTCCAATCTTCACCTCTCGGGCCTCTGCATGCGTAATCCCCACTTCTCCTCCCACGGACGCACCTTTCACGACATGATCATCAGGTCTCTGTTGCCTCTTGTTTCTCACACCGAGCATGACTCGCATGGGCTTAGAGTAAGAACCGACCCTGACCCCAACCTTTTCCCTTGAGAACTATGAGGACTTTGATCCATGTTAAGGCATGGTACGCGGGAATCCTCCACGAGGTTGAATCCCATTACCCATCGTACCCCCGGTCCATCTTCATGTCGGTTCTCCGACACTACCCCCTTTGTGAACTACGAGGACTTTGATCCATGTTAGTGCATGGTACGTAGGAAGCCTCCACGAGGTTCAAGCCCATTACCCCTCAGACCAAAGTCCATCTTCACATCAGTTCTCTAACACTACCCCTTGTGAACTATGAGGACTTTGATCCATGTCAAGGCATGGTATGTAGGAAGCATCCACGAGGTTCAAGCCCATTACCTATCGGACCCCCCAGTCCATCTTCACTTAGGTTCTCCGACACCACTCCATTCTGAACGATGTTGTCTTTTATCCATGTCAAGGCATGGTACTTAGGAAGCCTCTACAAGGTTCAAGCCCAACACCCATCTGGATCATGCTCCTTATTCACATCGATTCTCCGACATGCCCCCATCCTGCAAGACGTTAAATTGTATCCCAATCCAGTGGTAATCCGTTTTGTGCTCACCATCTAGTTGTTCCGACACCCCTTCACGTTGGATCAACAACCCCTTTCCATGTAGAACAATTTTGACTTTGATCGATGCTATGTCATGGTACGTAGTAAGCCTCCACGAGGTTCAAGCCCAACACCCATCGGACCAATGTCCATCTTCACGTCGGTTCACCAAAATCCATACCTGATCTACGGTGTCTTTGATCTATTCTAATGTATGGTACGTAGGAAGCCTCACGAGGTTGAAGCCCACCACCTGGTCATTCCAACCTCCTTCATGTCGGCTCACCAATACCCGGGAAGCCTAGAGTGTAAGCGCCACACATCCAATTCTCGAACTACGGGACTTCGATCCATGCTAAGGCATGGTACATAGGAAGTATCTTCGAGGATCAAGACCAAATCCATCGTCCATCCTGATTCTTACCTGGGCCACCACATCCCGGTGAGATCATGTAGCCTCATTCCCCTCCACAATAATTGGGATGGCGCCTGTGTGCTGGCCCCAATATTGGTGATCCCTCAAGGGGTTCTTCAATATGATCCACTCTATCTTGTGTTCCGATCAGCCCAATCCATCTCTGCTGGAAGTTAAACTTACGGCATACCCTGTGTTGAACATGGGAAGCAATGGAAAACCCCAGATACATGCCTATGATGTATGATTCCCCGCACTCTATGTGAGATGTCTCGGGCTTCTGCACCCTTCAGAAGCCCTATATAATGGACAAAAGACAGACACGCCAATTCCCCAGCGTCCAGACACACCAATGATGTATCAATGTGACTACTACCCCAATTGAAGGTTTCTGCCCTGACCGGACCCCTTTGAATGTCCTGACAATAGAAACATAATTAACTAGTGTCCCTGAAATTAAAGATCTGGGAAGAGTTTCAGGAACAACGTATTAAATCTATGAGGGAGAACCGGACTAGGTGATGAGTTCTGAGGAGGAATCCAGGGAACGAAGAACTGACATCCCATCATCCCATTTCGATCAAGGAGCAGACGTCCATGAATGAGGATCGAATGCCGCACGCCTTTGGAAAGAAAGAATGCGGGGTAACAAAAGTCGCGTCTATCGCACCCAAGCAGACAAATGTGCACACCCCAGTGAAAGCGTTAGAAACAACTGCCTTCAAAATAGTATCGTACAATGGGGGAGATTTATATAGCTACAGTTCCTTCATGTCAACGTTATTCACATGAATGTGTTGGAACCAGGGTCTTCAAAGCATGATTTTGTGTATGGTTTGTGTTTTTTGGCAATCCTCAGTGGAAGTTCAGGGTGTGTACCAACAAAGCGATCATACCGTTCAAGCAGAAAACAGTAGTGAAGGTGGCGCTGTTTCCCAATGTTTGCCAAATTTTTGGGCCTAAAAATCGGCCAATAAAGTAAATTGTTTTTGGAAAAGGTACTTGCATGCCGTGCTCTTGGAGGATAAAAGACTTGCGCACCATATGTTTTTGAGGATCAGAACATCAAAATTTGGCTAAGTAAAGCAGGTCACGCAAGTATTGGTTGGGTCGCGCAAGTGAGTTGCGCGACAGAGGATCTGGAGACAAGACTTGCGCGCCGTCGAGGGACTTGCGCGCCACCGCGCAGGGGGTCCAGTTTGCCTATAAATACTGGACCACCCCTTCTCATTTCTAACGGAGCTCAAGACTTCGAGATTGTTTGAGCTCTCGTCGCGCAGGTGGTCGAGTCGCGCAGGTGGTTGTTTTTTCGCGCAAGTAGAGCTTGCGTGCCGGTTGTTGGCTGTTCGCCCAATGCGGTTTGGAAGAGAAAGGAAGTGGACCGCGCAAGTTTGAAGTTGGGGAAGGAAGCGTCACGCAGGTGTGTTGATGACACTTGCGCGCCAGTTTGGACTTGCTCGCCATAGTGGGACTTGCGGGACTGTCTTGGAGAAGCGCGCCTGGTTTTGCTGAAGCCCACCAGCCTGTTTGGAGCTGCACGAAAGCCGAGAGACTACCCGATACATTCGAGGAAAAGTGATATTCTTCTTCTGGTGAGAATCGGACTTCAATAGAGCATCTATATACAACAAAGGATGCACTCTTATGCAAATGATGAAGAGACCTTCAGGTCTATAAACTGAGTGGGACTTCACCAACGACAGTGAGCCAGGGGGAGTCAACAGGAGTGACCCGAGGGAAGCAGTGAGATATCCCTGAACCAATTGTAAAGGCAGTGAGCCTGGGATATAGTGTTTGTACCCGAACATTTGTAATCTACAGCTAGTGAAGCATATTGGATTTTGGTACGACCAACAACCTGTCGGCGTATGCTCCTTGGACGTAGCCCTTAGTGGTGAACCAAGTAAAAATGGTTGTGTCTTTTCTGTGCATGTGAATGTTTTCTTTCTGATCATAATCATTATACAGGTTCAACAAGTTCCTACCAATGTGGGAACAAGATCCATCACATTAAAAGAAAAAGTGGTCACCCTGATTCACCCCTCCCCTCTCATGGTGTCCTGGGGTCCTTCAAGTGGTATCAGAGTGTAAAGGTTGCTGGTGTTGAATCTGACCTTCTTCATCATGGAAAACGCGGTCAATGTCAGGGGAGTCCCTCACTTCGATGGAAGCAATTTCCAGATCTGGAAGAACAGAATGAGATCTCATCTATGATCTCTTGGAATGGAAGTTCTTTTTTTTACTGTGCAAGGAATACATGTCACTGATCCAATAGGTCTAGCTATGACTGAAACAGACAGGAAACTTCTTGATGTAGATGCTAAAGCACAGAATGCTCTCACTACAGCCCTTTCTGATCAGATATACCTGAAGGTGATGAATTGCACCTCAGAAAAATCCATGTGGGATAAACTTGAGAATATTTATGAAGGAGACAACAAAGTGAAGGAGGCGAAACTACAAGTGCTACACAATCGGTTTGATGATCTGAAGATGCATCCAGACGAGAATGCAGACTCTTTCTTCAATCGAATTACTGAAGTGGTTGGAGAAATTCAGGGTTTAGGTGAAGAAATCAAAGAAATTGAAATTGTAAAGAAAATATTAAGAAGACTTCCACCTCTGTATAATTCTATGGTGTCATCCCTTGAGGAAAGAGATCTTTCCAAACTTTCTCTAGATGATCTACTGAGCAGCTTGGTAGCCTATGAAATGAGAGTCAAACCAGAAGATGCTACAACTCGGGTGAGCAAGGAAATGGCATTCAAGGCCATGGATAAATTGAAAATCTCAAAGGATAGTAGCGGTGATGATGATGAAGAGAAAGAAATTATTTCTCTCATTGCAAAGAAGTTCCAGAAGGGGAAAGGGAAATTCAAAGGGAAGTTACCTCTCACATGTTTCCATTGTGGAAAAGTTGGGCACATTGCCTCTCAGTGCTTGAAGAATATCAATGATGATGACAGTGAAGATGAAAACTTCAAGAAGCCTCAAAGAAGGTTCTTCAAAAACAGAGACTTCAAATCTGGTAAGAAAATGCAAAGGAAGAGTTTTGTCTGTGAAGAGGAAGAAGATGACAATGAATTCTGTGATGAAGAAGAACCAGAATTCAAAACTGGGAACCATTCTTCTATGATGGCCACTGCTGAAAAGTCAGAAGATACTGCTGGAGAAAAACAACTGAGAACTTGTTTATATCCTGAGGTGCAACTTAAGGATGTGGTTAGTAAGCTTAAGATTAAATGTAAGAGCTGCAATAAGTTGAAATCAATTGTAGAAGAATCAACTGAATATGTTGATCAACTTGAAGCTGAAATTGAACTACTGGAAGAATTTGTGAAGGTACAGTCTAAAATAATTGAAATCAATGATGGTGTAGTTGATCTGAAGCTGAGAATTGAAGAGAAGGCAAAGGTCATAAATGACCTCACATCCAGACTAGATGAAAAATCCAAGACTGCTGAGGGTCTTGAGGAGGAAGTAGTTACTCTAAGGAGTAAACTGGAGACTGAATCAATTCCAAAAGAATCGAAGAAGAAAATACAGTTCGGAAGATTCTCAGATGCATAATTACTAGCAATATCCAAGTGTGGTTCAGATGGGGTTGGAAAAATCGTGAGTGATCAAAGACCCGCTTGCATGGGAAAGAGTGGAATTGGCTGTGAGGCTGAGTCATCAACTGCTGGAAGTGAAAAGATCCAAAAGAAAGATAAGATGAAAGTTGAACATGATGAAATGTTACCTAGATTGCTAAAAAAGGAACCCTCAATCCAAACTAAAAGGAGACCCGAAAAATATCCTCAAACTTTCAAAAATGACAGACAATCTTACTATTCTCCCAAAGAAGAAGGTATCAGGAGAAATTCAAGTGAGAAGACATTTCCTCTCATGAAGTGTCAGTTCTGTGGCTATCTGGGCCATACTATGTCTTATTGTGAAGAGGCAAGAAGCTATCTGAATAGAGAAGATATAGATGCTCAACAAAGGAGAACAATCTCATATCCTAATTCTCATAGAAGAAATAATTTCTATGTATATTGTTTTCATTGTTCTAACTTTGGTCATAAGGCCGTTAATTTCAGGAAGAGAAGGGACATAGACACCTCATACCGAAGTTCAAGACAAGTCAAGTCTCGTCAGCAAGAAAGTGTTTCTCTTTCAAACAGGTTCTCACCTCTCAAAGAAGACTTTGACTATGAAGAACCTGGGTATGCGGAAGAGATAGTTGAAAGGCCATCAGTTCTATATACTCAATCTAATGTCTCATGGAAGGAAAGGAATAAGATTGAGAAATCAAACCTTGCAGAGGTAGCCCTCAAAGCTACAAAGAACAACAGTACCTGGATTCTGGATAGCGGTTGTTTATCTCATATGATAGGTAATGCCGGCCTACTAATGAATATCATAAAGAATGTTGATGGTACAGTAATATTTGGTAATGATGGGGCTCTGAAAATCAAAGGGAGTGGAAGTACCCAATTATCTAATGGAGAACTAAAGAAGACTGAAGTCCTTTACGTGGATGGCCTACGTCATAGTCTCCTCAGCGTGAGTCAACTCTTTGAATCAGGACTTATAATTACTTTTAATCAGAAAGGCTGCACTATCAAGGGAAAAAACGGCAATTCGCTTATGAAGGGATGTAGAACAGAAGGCAACTTGTATTAGGTTGATAGTGAAGAAAATGTATGTTACATGACTGTTGAAGAAGAAAATAATTTGTGGCATCGGAGATTGGGACACATCAATCAACAATACATGGAGAAAATATCAAAATTGAGAATTGTCATGGACATCCCCAACCTGAAGCGTGAGCGTGAAAAATCTTGTGATGCTTGTATTCGTGGGAAGCTGGTCTGCAGTTCATATCGGCCAAAGAAGAAAAAGGCATCTCACCTTCTTGATCTGATTCATACAGATGTTTGTGGTCCAATAAATGTTCCCGGAACACATGGAGAAAGGTACTTTGTCCTTTTCATAGATGATTACATTATAATGGAATGTGTGATGGTCATTCACAGGAAACGACAAGTCCTTGACTGCATGAAAACATATCGACGAATCGCCGAGAATGATACTGGACGAACAATCAAAGTGTTGCGATCTGACAACGGAGGAGAATACACATCCATTGAATTTGAGAATTATCTAGAGAAGCATGGGATACAACATGAGGTAGCTGCTGTGAGAACTCCACAACAAAATGGAGTTGTTGAATGTAGGAATCGACAGGTGAACAACATGGCACGGACTATGCTGATTGAGAGTCGTATTCCACGACATTACTAGAAAGAGGTTGTTCAAGCTGCAGGGTACATTCAGAATTGAACAGGACTTTATATGGGTGAGATGAAGACACCATACAAATTGTGTCATGGACGGAAGCCTTCTCTAAAATACTTTTGTGTTTTGGAAGTAAATGGTTCATCAGGAACAAAGAAGAAAATCAAGGGAAATATGGCGACAATGCAGATGAAGGAATTTTCCTTGGTTACTCAATGAACAGCAAAGCCTACAAATATTTCAACAAGCGTTTGGGAAGAATTGTGGAAAGTAGTGATGTTAAGATAATTGAAGAGAAAACCACAAATGCTTCAAGAACGTCATATGCTGATGTGATAGAAAGTCAGGAAGAATGTGGACGTGACGAAAATAAAAGTGCCGAAATAGATGAAGTTGTTCAAAACACTCAGTAGTCACATCATGATGTTGACTCAGAAGAAGAATCTGAAGAAGAAACTATGGCTGTAGAAAATGCTACTGAACCTCGCAGGAGAAAGCGAAGAGCTGAGATTGATCCATCCAACATAATTGGGGACAAAAGTGCACCCACTCAAACAAGGAGGATGAGGAATAACACGCAGTCTGCATTTCTATCAATTGTAGAGCCATCCTCATTTGAATAAGGTGCAAAAGATGAATCTTGGGTGAAAGACATGAATGATGAATTAGATCAGATTGACAAGAATCAGACATGGGATCTTGTCCAGAGACCCGAAGGTCACAATTTAATTGGTACCAAATGGATCTTCAAAAATAAGTTTGATGAGCATGGAAGTGTCATCAGAAACAAGGCACGACTGGTATGTAAAGGATACTCTCAGATTGAAGGCATTGATGTTGAAGAAACCTTTGCTCCAGTGGCTATACTGGATTCAATCAGGCTTTTCCTTGCCATGGCACTCCAAAGAGGATATAAAGTATATCAAATGGATGTCAAGACAACATTCTTGAATGGTGTACTCGAAGAAGAAGTCTACACTGAACAACCAGTGGGCTTTGTTTTGGGTACTGATGAAACAAAGGTCTTCAAACTGAAGAAAGCCCTATATGGTTTGAAACAGGCACCACGGGCATGGTACTCACGGCTGGACTCATATCTCAAGAAGTTGGAATTCAAAAGAGGAGGAGTTGATCACAATCTCTATGTGAAGAATTCTCCAAAATATCAATTCATGGTTCTTGTCTACGTTGATGATATCATATTTGGTGGAAGTAGGGAGAAATCAGTGGATGAATTTGCCAACCACATGAAATCAGAATTTGAAATGTATATGATTGGGGAGCTCACATATTTCTTGGGGCTTGAAGTGATTCAAAAGAAGGAATACACTTTCTTTTCTCAGGAAAAATATGCAAGAGAGTTGCTGAAGAAGTTCAATATGAAAGACTCCAAAACAATGTCAACTCCGATTGCAGTTGGAACTAAACTTGGAAAGCATGAGGATAGGAACTCTGTTGATCCCACCATGTACAGGAGGATCATTGGAAGCCTACTGTACCTGACAGCGACAAGGCCAGATATTGTCTTTGAAACATGCCTTGCGGCCCGCTTTCAGAGTAATCCAAAGGAGGAATATATGGCAGCAGTAAAAAGAATCATGAGGTATATTCAAGGCACACATAACTTCGGGTTGTTTTTTACTGCAGGCAGGGACAGTGAATTATCAGCGTTTTCTGATGCTGACTGGGCTGGTGATGTAGTAGACAGAAAGTCCACTAGTGGTGGAGCATTCTATATTGGGCATAAATGTGTTGGCTGGTTCAGCAAGAAACAAGAAAGTACTTCTCTTAGTACTGCTGAAGCTGAGTATATCTCCGCCACAAAAGCATGCAATCAACTTCTTTGGATGAAGCAGCAGCTAACAGATATTGGTGATAAGGTGCAGCAACCAATGGTGATTTATTGTGATAACAAAAGTGCAATTGATCTTACGAAGAATCCGGTTCAGCATTCTCGTACAAAACATATTGAAATACGGTATCATTTTATCAAAGAAAAGGTTGAACAAGGCGTGATTAGAATGGATCATGTTGGAACTGATGAGAAAGTGGCTGATATCCTAACCAAGCCATTGTCCGCGGCTGTGTTTGAGAAGCATCGGTTGAACCTCGGTGTTCAACCACCTCCTACTGCATAAGGAGGCTCCGGAAACCCCTCTCCCCGTTTGTTTTAACTGTTTTTATCTGCTTATGGCTGTGATGCAGGTTTATGGGGGAGATACTATCCAAGGGGCGTATGGCTTGAGATGAACGTTGAACAAACTTTTCGGTCTTTGGTTTTATTGTCAATGGGGGAGAAAGGAATAAATTCAAGGCAATAAATTCAAGGAAAGAAATTCTTCTGTGATGAGAAGTGTAAGATTGTGATGAGAAGTTTAATAAGGATAACATCGGGCGTCATGGAGAATTTCAAAACATTAAGACCCAATTCAAGCTTCCTCTCTTGTTTTCTACACCGAGCATTGCTCACGTAGACTTAGAGTGTTGGCTGAGTTGATTCTTGTGTTTTGGATTTGCTCATGGTTGGAGATCTATTGAATTTATTCTGATTTCCAACAAACCCAAAGGGGGAGATTGTTGGAACCATGGTTTTCAATGCATGATTTGGTGTATGGTTTGTGTTTGTTGTCAATCCTCAGTGGAAGTTCAGGGTGTGTACCAACAAAGCAATCATACCGTTCAAGCAGAAAACAGTAGTGAAGGTGGCGCTGTTTCCCAGTGTTTGCCAAATTTTCGGGCCTAAAAATCGACCAATAAAGTAAAGTGTTTTTGGCAAAGGTACTTGCGTGCCGTGCTCTTGGAGGATAAAAGACTTGCGCACCATATGTTTTTGAGGATCAGAACATCAAAATTTGGCTATGTAAAGAAGGTCGCGCAAGTATTGGTTGGGTCGCGCAAGTGAGTTGCGTGACAGAGGATCTGGAGACAAGACTTGTGCGCCGTCGAGGGACTTGCACGCCGCCGCGCAGGGGGTCCATTTTGCCTATAAATACTGGACCACCCCTTCTCATTTTAACGGAGATCAAGACTTCGAGATTGTTCGAGCTCTCGTCGCGCAAGTGGTCGAGTCGCGCAGGTGGTTGTTTTGTCGCGCAAGTAGAGCTTGCGCGCCGGTTGTTGGCTGTTCGCCCAAGGTGGTTTGGAAGAGAAAGGAAGTGGACCGCGCAAGTTTGAAGTCGGGAAAGGAAGCTTCGCGCAGGTGTGTTGATGACACTTGCGCGCCAGTTTGGACTTCCACGTCGTAGTGGGACTTGCGTGACTATCTTGGAGAAGCACGCCTGGTTTTGCTGAAGCCCACCGGCCTGTTTGGAGCTGCACGAAAGCCAAGAGACCACCCGATACAATCGAGGAAAAGTTATATTCTTCTTCTGGTGAGAATCGGACTTCAATAGAGCATCTATATACAACAAAGGATGCACTCTTATGAAAATGATGAAGAGACCTTCAGGTATATAAACTGAGTGGGACTTCACCAACGGCAGTGTGCCAGGGGGAGTCAACGGGAGTGACCCGAGGGAAGCAGTGAGCTATCCCTGAACCAATTGTAAAGGTAGTGAGCCTGGGACAGAGTGTTTGTACCCAAACTTTTGTAATCTACAGCTGGTGAAGCATAGTGGATTTTGGTACGACCACAACCTGTCGGCGTATGCTCCTTGGACGTAGCCCTTAGTGGTGAACCAAGTAAAAATGGCTGTGTCTTCTCTGTGCATGTGAATGTTTTCTTTCTGATCATAATCATCATACAGGTTCAACAAGTTCCTACCAATATGGGAACAAGATACATCACATTAAAAGAAAAAGTGGTCACCCTGATTCACCCCTCCCCTCTCAGGGTGTCCCAGGGTCCTTCAGAATGTACAAAAATATAGAATTTACAAGCATGAAGTCCTCCCAGGTATTGCCATCAGCCACCCTGAACCACTAGCACTGCCACAATGTAATCTTGAACCAGTATGTTGGTTCATCCATGCTTGATTTCGAAATAAATGCATCATCCCTTATGCCAAATCCATACAGAGGTATCCTCCTCCATAGCAGATAGTTCTTTTAGTTTTCCGACAGTATACCCACAAGTGAATTATAATCAGAATGGATTTGTACAAACTCCCCTATACTCGAGATATCTACAATTTCCTCCCTCTAGGAAGCATCTACAAGGACCCCCTTGAAGATACATGGTGAGCCACTGGGTTTTTTAAATTTTGACCTTTTTGGTTCTGGTTCACGAATCTCATTCACAAAGATTGTTCGTGAAGCCCGATCACAGAGATTGTTCAAGGATCATGGTCCCGAACAGAAGTCATGGATCCCTATCCCCTAACGTAGCAGACACTAGCCATGGAGAGCACCCTCACAGAGTCAAAGGATAGGCTGTGCGCCATGAAGTCGGAAGCCCGATTCACAGAGAGCAATCAAGGAGTACGCAGAGCTTCACATATCGAGGGAAAGAATACCAAAATGTGGAGGTAAGAAAGTTTAAAATAGTGTCTAGTATCCCCTATTTTTAGTTATTGAACCCTTGCGATTCATGGCCTTTTGACCACGGAGAGCTTCGTGACACTCTCAGCCTGTGCGTCACCTTTACGCCTAGTGAGCCTCCTTCGCTAGCCTTCTTCCTGATTGATCAAGGAGTTTTGGTGATTGTACCTCATACTTTGACCCTCTTTTTCTCCTCAACTCCATCTTTGAAGGGGGGGTGGGAATTTGTTGGAACTAAAAATTTGGGAAGAGGAAGAGAAAACATAAAGACTTTGGGGATGCTTCGCAATGTTTGTTTGCGAAGCCCCGTAGCACCGCGACTGGCACGAAGATACCTCCTTTGCACACCCACCGTGGAGTAAGGATATGGGAGGATCCGAGATCTGTTTGAAATTTTCTAAGATGCTGTGGAGATAGGAGGAGAGAGGCTATATGATCTGGAGTGATGTTTACAAAGCTGCTGCAGAGCAAGGAGGTGGGAGGCTCCATGATTCGATTGACATTTGCGATGCCACCATGGAGTAAAGAGGTGGGAGGATTCACAGTTTTGAAGAAGTGCCATGCAGATTTAGGCCATGTGATCTCTACTTCATGATGCCTCTCACCTATAAATATCAATCTCCCCTCGATCCAAAAGGATGGATCCTCTGGCCAGTCACCTTCTCAACTCTCAAATTGTGAAGCAATTTATGTTCTACAAAAAATGAGATATTCAAGGTACTTGATCATCACGAAGTGTCTTTCCCTTGGCATGAATTCAACCCCTCTTCAATGGGGATTCCCTTAGTAGAGCCCATGAGACTCTGCGAAGGAAGGGGATCCCCAATAGGAGTCCGGTCTTCCCAAAGAACTTATGCATCACGAAGTACCCTCTATGAAAATGTACACCCTATGGTAAGGCAAGGTCAGTGTGCTTCGTCAAGCACATTGCTTAAAAGTGATACGCTTCATAGGGAACCCTTTCTTTACAAACCCCTACTACATGAAAGCCTTTAAAATTCAAAAAAACCCTTCCATATTCCTCTTTTCTCTATCCCTAGGCTAGGCCACCCCACTTCATGAAGAATACCCCTTCGCGAAGCCCCTCTACTAAGTAAAGCACCAAAGATTCACACGCCCTCTCCCTATGAACCCATTTTCTCCACAACCCCTTTTCTCATGTGACCCTCCGAGTTTACACAAGGTTATTTCAATGTCCCTTGGGTAGTGATTCATGTTGTGTTGCTTTGAATCATGCTTCTTCACATAGGCAGGCTACTGGATATTTCTTCTTCACATAGCCACACTAATATGGCCCCCTAAATGTATCACTCCACGAAAACCCCTCACCATGGAATTGATTATACCTTCCCTTCCCCAAGGGCATGCGAGTATCAGTTATGTAAGTCCTAGGGGTGCGGAGTGAACTCACTTTGTATGAGTTGTAGGATGTTAAACTATCAAGAACCATCATTCGAGCTATACGACATCAAACTGCCAAGCACCATCATCCGAGTTGCAGGACGTTAAAATTCAAAGAATCATCATCCCTAGAACACGACGTTTAACTGTGACCTCACCCCACACACTCTACATGGGGCACCCCATCTCCGAAATTATCTATGCCCGCTAGTCTCCATGGGGGTGAGATCTTCCTCACATGGAATGGGATTCTCTTTTCTGGAGTGGCGCCTATCTACGAGTTAGGGAAACCACCTTGGTGTAAGCCCCTAGCTTTTCTTGTTGGAGGCAGTACCCTTACTCCTCCTTTATTCTTCCATGACAAAGACCAGAGGAGAGATGGGAATAGGGACCTCTGTTATCCCATCCATCTCCCATTGGGCATTGTCTCCACTCGGGCATCCATCCTAGAGTAAGTCTCAATATCCATCTCCCTGTGCTGCTTACAACACATAAGCCTTGTTTCCTCTTCAGGCCGCTAACCACACGTAAGCCCTTGTTTCCTCTTTGGTCCACTAACCACATGTAAGCCCCACTCCACTTCCCATAGATATAGGTTTCACAACATGAACACTAGGTATTTTGTGCATCTTGTTTCTCACACCGAGCACATCTCATCTGGGCATAGAGTAAGCATTGACCGTGAAATCCTCTATGGGTTCCCTTAGAGCGTAAGCCCCAACCCCATTCTGAACTACGGGGACTTTGACCCTTCCCAAGTTAGGGTACATAGGAAGACTATCTGAGGATCATTACCAACACCTATTGGTCCCGACCCCCTTCACGTTGGTTCACCAACACACCAAACTCCTGGAACAACATGGACTTTGATCACTTCCAAGGAAAGGTACGTAGGAAGCCTCCCATAGGTTCAAACCCAACAACCATCGGTCCCGACCATATTCAGGTTAGTTCACCTTAATCCTGCATGACATTAAACTATATCCACCTCTGAACTATGTGGAATTTGATCCTTGCCAAGGAAAGGTATGTAGGAAGCCTCTCTGAGGTTCAAGCCCAACACATCTATTGGTTGTGACCCCCTTCACATCAGTTCAACAACACCTCATTCGAAATACGTGGGCTTTGATCCTTATTTCTTAGGAAAGGTATTTAGGAAGCCTCCCTGAGGTCCAACCCCAATCGATGGTAAGAAATGTTGATCCCTGATCGATGGTATGTCGTTGTGTACACCAACTATTGGTAAGCCGTTGGGATCCCCAACTAGTGGTAAGTCATGGTGAGCCCCATCCAACATTAAGCCATTGTAGTTCATAGTAAATGGTAAACCATTTTCATCTCCTTCATTGGGACCCACATCTCGGGTTTTCCCCCATGGTGTCAGACCAACCTCAGCTGCTAACCATGTGTAATCCCCAACATATCGTTAGGCCGTTGACCCCTGCGTAAACCCGGATTCCATGCCCCATCCAGAACTACATGGACTTTGATCCTTAACAAGGCAAGGTATTTTGGAAGCCATCCTAAGGCTCCATATCATCATCCATGTCTCATCCTGATCTCTCCCTTGAGCCTATGTGCTTTGGGAAGGTCATTCCCCAATCCGGAGGTTCCACTTCCTCCAGATACCCTTCATACGGGCCACCTCCTTATGTCTCCAATCGCCTCACCGAACTATGTGAACATTGATTCCCTTCCATGGGAATACATAGGAAGTATATTCGAGGATCAATCCCAATCTCACTATTGTCCTCATGTTGACTCCATCTCATTCCCCATCCACTCTTAGTAATCCATTACCATCCTGATTATTACCCATGCCACCACATCCTAGTGAGATCATGCCATTCACTGCTTCACTATTCCCAGTAGCTGCTGGGTAACTAACCACGCATTAGTCCCTTCATTATTGTTCCCTCCAAGGGTTTCACCCATCTGATACACTCTCGTTAGTGTTTTGATCAGTCTAATCCATCTCTTCTAGATATTAAACTCACGACATACCCTATGTTAATCATTGGAAGCTAAGAAAAACCTCAGTGACATGCCTACAACATATAATTCCCCGCATTCGACCTGGGATGCCTTGGGCTTCCACACACTCGAGATGACCTATCATAAGGGAAATAAAACCATACATGCTAGTGTTCCAACGTCCAAACACACTGGTGATGTCCAACATCACGACTCTTCTGACTGAAGGTTAATGCCCTGGCCGAACCCCTCGGAATGTCTTGACAGATGTAGTGTAATTAACTGGCTTCCATGAAGATATGGCACTAGGAATAGTTTCTCGAACAATATCTTAATTTTTGAGGGAGAACCGAACTAGGAGATGAGTTTTTAGGTGGAATCCACAGAAGGGGGAACCAACATCCCATCATCCATTTTTAATCAAGGAAAAAACGTCCATGAATAAGTGACAGATGCCACCCACCATTACAAAGCGGGAATGCAGGGCAATAGTCAGTGCATCCTCAATAGATAGATGCACTCCCTAGTGAAAGCATTGGAAACACACATCCTTAATATTAAATTGGTTCCTATTTTCATTGATAATTAATTTTCTAACAAAATAATCATTATATAAACATGTGTAAACCCTATTTTCATAATTTTTTTAATATTGTTCATTCCCACCATTCTAATATCTCTGTGATAACTATCATGTTAAATAATAATATTAAGTTTTTAATTTAACCAAAATGTCTTGTATTGTGTATACAATCAAACATAATGTTTCCTTTTAAAAACTCGAGATGTTACATTCTCCCCTTTTTGATAATTGTGTCCCTGCAATTTGAATTTGGGGTTCATAAATAATGCATGACATTAAAAAATATCTTTATTGCAATCCTACATTGGAAAAAGGATTAAAAAAAGTTACACTTTAAATGAAATAAAGGAATGTATGAAGGTCACCTAAGATCACACATACTAGGGTTCCATGCTAGAAAACATGGTATGGAAGATAAAAATAATGATCAAGATATGATGGAGAATAATATAAAAAAATTTAATGGGAAGTTAACAATAAAAAAATTAGTAAAATTGTGATGGGTTAAATAGTCTTTGATTTCATAGTAGTAAAATTAAATATAATTTTGTTTGTTTTAAGATTATTTTTGTAGATTTGTAGAATTAATTTACTACCTAGACATAGATTATATATAAATACACATACTTTAAAATTATAGTTTCATCCTTTAATCAAATTCTGCCAAAAAATAATATTTGTCTCCAAATAATGAGTCTTTTAGAACAATTGTTTTCATGCTAAAAACACTAGAATCAACTTATAGAGAATAACATAACCAACAAGAGATTAACTTTATGTTCTTCCTGTATTGAAACAGTAAGAAAAATCAAAAGGCTCTAATGAAAATAATATAATTCCCCAAAGATAATAAAAATTAAACAAATAATGACTAATTTAAATATCCAAAATTCAAATGTAATTCAAAAAGTCCAACATAGACCATTCGACAAATAACTATCATTAAAATTCATAAAAAATATTATAACTAATATTAAATCACAAAAATCATAAGGATTTAGTCAAATAATCTTCCAAGATAAGCTCTAACATTAAACTCAAAAAACCATCAACCACTCTTAATGTCTCTTACCAAAAATTTAATTTCCATAATAACAAATTCTCCAAAATAGGTTAATCATTTACATAAATAAATTGAATCTCCATATGTCCGCAATAAAAACATTGATTCTTCCAAAATAAAATTCAACCATTACTCCACAAATAAAATCACATAGTATTCTAGTTTCCTTACACATATAGGGTTCCAAAAATAGTGAACGTCTTCCAAAATAACATTTATCATGTAATCCCCAAATCACATTCCTTTACCATTGATATCCATTTAATAAAACATTAGTTTCCAAATTCAACTTATTTTTATTTAATAAACACTATTAACTAAAAATAAAATGACATACTAACCATGGAATTATCGTAGGATAATGTTTAGTGATAAATCCTTTTCACACTTTGGTTATGGGATTAATTTCCAAAAACTTGTCCAACACAGTTAGTTGTCACCCTTCCTATGGGTTTCCCTTTTCCTAAGATTATATAATTTTATGACATTCCAAAAATGAGATAAAATCATCAAAAATAACCATAACATGTTTTACTCTCAAATTTATCTTATAACTTTTGTTTTTAAACACAAAATTTAATAACCCATAATGAACTTAAAATCAAAGATCATATAAACCTTATGGTTATCCATACCTTGGTAATTTTGTCCACACATAAAAATATAATTATCATCATATAACATTTTCAAGTAACAAACTTTTGTGTTACACATACTATAAAAAAGTCTTCCAATGTAATCCCCTCATCAAAAGAGAATTAATACTTTTAAAGATTTCATTATTCTACATTCTACCTTAACTCTTGAATCCTTTATATGTAGAATTCTTAATCATTCAGCATTATTCGTGATCCTTTAACAATGATTTTCTTTATTATTCCTTAATACTTCATTCTTGAAAATAAAAAACTTGAATCACGTCCTAATATTAAATAATATCAACACATGAGATAAGAAATAATCCATACCTTTCGTAGGTAATTTTTAGTTTCCCCATCTTCAATAGGAATGGAATTTTTTATTTCTAAACATATATTTGTACGACCCTCTCTAACCCATTTTTGAACCTTCATCATAGGACATTGATTTCCATAAGGACCATATGACCCACATATAAAACATTCCATAGATAACTCGGAGAGAACTCCTTTCCCTTTCATGGAGTCAACTGAACGCTTTCTTTTTTCCTTGGTAGGTTATTACTTTTGGACCATCATTACCACATCTATAAAATCTTCCTGCCCCTTAAAAACATTTTCCTAGGCATTTTGTTCCACATAATCTATGCATATTTTATTGAATATATTTTCCTTTATGATATTACCTAAACATCCATAGGGATTAGTTTCTCTCATATATTGTGCATTATAAAACTAACCAATGTTCTAATGGTTAATTTCTCTCAAGAATCCCGATATTTGGTTTTGAATAACCAGACGAGTTCTCATTGTAGATCATATTTTATTTGATTTCTTATTTGGAGAACCACCAAATTTTCCTTTCACATCTATTGATACATTGGTTGCTGTTGGATCCAACCATTTAATACTAATAAAAATATTAGTATGAGTATATCAATAAAATCATCACAAACTATCATATGAGGAAGATAGACACTTAGATATACCTATTCATGTTATCTCAAACTAATTAAATTTTTCTAAAATAACTATAAATCTTTATATTATGATAACCATTGTGGTTATATATAACTCTTAACTTATTCTTAAATACCACGCTAACCTCTAAATTTGTCTAAATAAACCTCTGCTACTGACTATAACGCCCCACTATTAAACATTACTTACTCTAGAGTTAACTCAATAATTTTACATTCATTTACAATGAGGATCTTATTAAGTAAAAATATTTAGAGAATTATTCCATAAATTATACATAACAACTCATATATTACAATGTATACTCTTATACTCACTATAAATTTTTTTATAAAACAAAAAATGTTTATAAAGACACAAGGTTTCATTTCATGTTTAAACTTTATAATTTTTTTATCCCATCCTTGACTCTATTCTTCTTCAAATCTAGTGAAAAAAATTCAAATCATTAGATGAGCATAAAAATCAAAATAAGGGATATAGACAAAAGGAAGATTGATATTCTCATGAAAACATGTAAACCATGAATACATTATCACAATGTAAAATTTTTCACCTTTACGAATTACTAAATACACATCCCTAAATATAAGCTCATCGATTATCCTTTTTCTATTAAACTTATTAACTTAAAACTAATATAATGTAGTATATAACATATAAAGGTATATTTGGACATAATAATATTTAAATGCAATAACCAAATGGCTGAATTCCGCACATATCACTAAATGGAACATCCATACAGACGACTTCCAAACCCAATGCATTGGAGGCTATATCGTAACAACCCATCCTTGGATTATCAAGGAAGAAAATATCATTCGTTTTTCACATAACCACAATATTTGGTTTATCACATAACCACACATCAAATTTCCAAGTACCATTATATAATCATATCACATAAAAGATTCTAATTATTAACATTTCAATCATAAAATTCCTTTTACAATCATAAGAAAAAAATTAATTATATTGAAATAATTAATCCATTATTAGAAAAATATTCAATATCAAAATACCCATAAAATATATTTAGTTATTTATTGTTCATTTATAAACATTAAGACTTACAGAGGAAGCCGGATATCAAATAACTGTTACGGTGACAGAGAATTTGTCTTCTTCGTACACATTAAAAACATTCCTTTTGAAATTTTTTAAAGAACTTCATATAAAGATATTAATTTTTAATAACTTTTTATAAAATTAAGAATTAAATGGGTTGATTATATTCCTTAAAAACTATGGTGGTGTACAATATAAAATATGCCTCAATTAAAAGAGATTGAGACTAAGTCTCTTACCTCCTGTGTGAATCATCTCGAATGTTTTCTATCTTCCTGAATAAAAAACTTCGGTTAATTTATAATTTCTTTAGAACTTTTTTCACGTTAATTATTCATTTTTTTCACTTATTACCATGTTATAACAATTACATATTGATTTAAGTTCACGTCAGATGTTTTGTCGATGTTCGGTACTCAAGTCAAAAAATGAACTTGGTACAATGTTAGTATTCCATGTGGTCATAAGTCCTTGATATCTAGAATATTATTCGTGAAATTATTATAATTTTTATACATAAATTATACCTTTAAATAAAACCATTATGTGTGGTCATGAAAAATGAACAACGTTATAATCATGGAGATGGTAAGTCTTACATACACATGAGTAACATCATACATTTTTCATTGATCGTTATGGAAATAAGTTATGTATTACATTATCTTTAAAGAATTATCATAAAATAATTAATATAATATTAATAATTTAAATATACTTATATATATCATACGGGTGATATAATGAATAAAATGAATCTCATCACTTCATGTAGGTGATAGTTCACATGTACGCACGAACAACGTTATCATTTTCATGTTCAAGGAAAGTAAAAAATGTAATTGAAATATTTTTATATTAGAATGATTAATATTTCATTAATATCAAATAAAAACATTAATTCCATTATTATAAACATTAATGAGGGACAATTATGAAAAAAAGTTGATCATTTCATGGAGGTGATAGTTCACACGTACGCACAAACGATTAATTCCTTTTCTATTTAATGGAAGTGAAGATGGATTTAGGTAATGATATTATCTTGATAAAATATAATTATATAAAGGATAATAGAGTTATTATTTCATTTTGGAATAATAATTTTTGAATTAAGTGGAAGAAGAAATAAAATTGAAATACTTAATTAAAACGATACATATTCTTCGGTTGATCACCTTTAAGAACACCTTAACACCTATAAGATGAGTTCTCTACCTACAATATACCACAAGAATGTGGTGAGGGATTTTAATAAGGGGTTTGGGTATTTTTCAATGAATCAAAAGGTTTTACAAGTTTGATTAATAGAGGGGAATGGGTTCCTTTAATATGAGAGGGGAGGGGTTCCCTTGGAATTATTAAAAGTATTGAATTAATATAAATTATATTAATATTCCAAATCATTCAAAAATAATTTATTTTTAATATAGTATGATTATGGGTAGAAATATAATAATCTAATAAAAATTATAAAAGTTTCAGTATTCTATTAATACTTATCTTTTTTATCCTTTTTAACACTTACCGTTTTATCAAGTAATTTACACTTCAAGAGTTAAAATAATTATTGGATCATGCCAAAAGACCTATTAATGAGTCATTAATGAAATATGTAGAGTTATATAAACCTCGTGGCAAAATATTATATTTTTATAGAATTTTTATTATTTAATTAAATATTTTATATTTAAAAATATAAATTATTTAAATGTTGACACTATTCATTACATGACTTTTTTTAAAATATCATAAAACATGATTCCTTGGAAAAAACAACATTAAATAAATCCTATCATGTCATATTGGTCCAGAAAATTCATGTATGGAAGAAAATATTTCAAATTACATTTATTTTTATATTATTAATATCATTTATTTGATTCTTTCTTTAATAAATATATTATTGCATCCTCTTTGAGTCATAATTAAATTTAATTATTTAATTTCTAAAAATTATAAATAAATTACCATGTTGTATGTAATGTTTCTATATTTACAGGGATAATTCATATTTGAATATATCACTTACATAGCCCTATATTAATATTGTTTTAGTAAGAAGAGACATATTGATGATATATTTGCCTTTACATTAAATTAAATATTATGAATTTTATAATCACAGCCAAGTGGCATCCAAAGGTCTCAATTTTAGCCTAAGGATGTTCATGGTCGATAATAACACATAAAATAAAATTAGTACAAGTTTTAAAGTAATTTTGTAATATTATAATGTTAATTTTTCCTTTAATTACCCAATTGACCTTTAACCGTGGTAAATAAAATAGTAAAGTTACAACTCACCAAAAATTATTTTAATCCTATTAGACAACATTTTTCACATTGATTACAACCATGTATGTATGTTTTTTAAAATTCAATTCACATAAGTTGTTAAATTAGGCTTAACACTAATCCTATTGACGGATCGAGAAAAAATGTTTTTAAGTAAAACATTCAAAAGTTCATATCGTTTTTCAAATTAATTTTAATTTGAAAACAAATCCAATGAACTACATTAAATTAATTGACAGAAAAAATATCTAATTATAACTTAAAACCATTTAAAATTATAATCTAATAATATAAATAAATTATATGAGAAGGCATTTTGAATTCAAATATAATATTTTTCATTTTTCATTAAAAGATTAATTTTATTAGAAAAATAAAAACAATTCAACCAAAATAAATTTTTATGTACTGATTAAAAATAAGTATTCTTTTCAAATATAACAGATAAAAGGGAAAAAATTAGATTTAAATGGGTTCTCTATCAAAAGGTGATAAAAATTATTTTTTCTGGAAAATGCACCTTTAATTCATAAAATTAAAATTTTTCTTATATCATGTATAGAAAACATATAACATAAATTTTAAACATCATATTTAATTAATATTTCATTAATATAATCTGAAAATAGTTAATTTATTATTTTATGGACAAAAGTATTCACACTTAACATTTTTTTTCATAAAAACACATCCTTTATATTAAATTGATTTTTATTTTCATTTTTAATTAATTTTATAACCATTGAATGATTATATAAACATGTGAAAACCCTATTTTCAAAATTTAGTTAATATCATTAATTGTCACCATTCTAACAGCTATGTTAAAACTTTCATATTAAATAATAATATTAAGTTATCTTTTTAAGATATATTTGGTGTATCATATATGCTATCAAACATAGTGTTTTCTTTTAAAAAAACAAGGGTTGTTACACTTCCTAACTCTTATGACATATGTATTTTTTTGTGAAAACTAATTATTCCAATATTTGTGATAAATGATATCGAATGAACAAGTACATATTTTGTAATTAATGATCATGGTATCATACCCTTATACTTATCTTATGATCACTTGTGATCATTTATTGATATCTCCTATCATTACCCTTACTGAGAATCTGAGCACACCCTTTCTTATGTTTATATTTCTTATAGTTGTAAGTAAGGGTTTTATGTATGGAATTTCTAAGAAGTGTAAAATGTTAGAAGAAAATAAATTAAGATATTTTATATTATTCATTAAATAATTTTATTATTTATATATAGTCAATATCAAAGAAGCCTTTATAGTTATAGGATGTTAATTATTTTGTAATGTAATGAACATTCATCTAAATGGTAAAATTTTTATTTATGTTTTTATTGTTTCACCTCAGTTGGTATCATACATTGAATTAATTATATTTATATTTTATGATTAGAATACTTTGGGTAAAACCCTTGGGATATATCTGAGTAACTAATAACATCTGGATGTTTTGGTAAGGTAGTTATTATGTGGTTCCCTTGTAATTACATATCAACATAAATACAACTTAAAAGATATAGGCTCTACAAGAAATTATCAAATAGGTAATTAACCTGAAAATATTGTTTGGGTGTCAACTCGATCTTCACATGTTACATGAAAAAGTGGCCTAACTACACCCCTAGTTTGAACCAAATAGGGGATAGGATTTGGTGAATACATATTCACTTTAAGAGCCATTATGATGAAAATGAGAATAAATATTTTGACAACATATGATAACCCATAGTGATATGAGATGAAATTAATATGTCATGGGTTAGAATAAGGTTCCATAAATTAGTAATTCATAAGAATGTTTTTTGTAATCATATAGTTTCTTACTCTGATTATTCATGTTTGATACACCAACTAAGATTTTTGGTTTTAGTCAATGGCAGGAACCAAGAGTAATTCTATGAATAATGAATGTGATATCCAATGGATAAATTATCCTCATGATAAACCAAATAAAACATGGGATGGACTACAAAACCTTATGATTGTTCCTAATTCAATATCCTTATTTACGATTAAAAACATGAGCATAATTGAGTTTCCAAATGTACCAGATAAGATAAAAAAGGGATTCTAAGAATGATCAGGTGATACTGTCCATGGAGTGAAGATGATTAAGCTTTATACATATCAAGAAAGTCAAAAGAAGAACATAATGGGAATTTCTCAATGGAATTATTAGATGTTTCAGCTGTTCAAAATAAAGTCCCTTACATATTAATTATTAAGAAAAATTAATAGTTCTATCGAGGGAAATAAATTTCCACATAAGGTTATATAAATATTTTAATGTATTATATGTGTGGAACATGGTCATTATTTGATTCAATTCACTAATATAGGGTCCAACTCATAGATCAAGGAAGGTAATGTTGAATGTAAATCATGGAAGTGGATCATGATGATTAATGTAATATTTTCTTCCACTCCAGAGTTAGGTATGTCATGTAAATGTTCAATAGAATGTACCCTAGGAAAATATTCTTATTTTTTATCAATATAATTCTTTTTGATTTTGGAGTATTGATTATCACACTCTATGCAAATAAATTATAAATATCTATAAGAAGGAAATCACATTTTACATTTTAAATCGACCTATGGGTCTTACGACAAATTAATTAGTGGTATTTATCTCAATTAGATAGAGATAAACTCAATATTGAAGATATGCTTATTTTTTAGAATATATAGTTGTATTTACTAATGAATTTCTTCGTCATCCTCTAAATCAGGAATTTATTTTTTCAGAAGAACTTATTCCTAGTGTTTCATGTATTTTAAAAAGAAACTCTAGGAGAATCTAGATTATGGATTCATGTTCCCTAGTTCATCATTATAGGGTGAAACTTTTTTTTTATTCCGGGAAATGATTGTTCGATGTGTGTTTAAAATGAATATCCAGAAATTAACCAAACCACTATTAAGAACAAGTATCATCTACCTCGTATCGCTGATCTATTTTCTAAATTATGAAGAGTTCAATATTTTTCCAAGATTGATCTTCAACCTGGATATCAAGAGATAAGGGTCATAATGTAAAATATGCCCAATCTAGCATTTTATATGAGTTATAAGCATTATGAGTTTAGGGTGATTCCATTTGAACTTATCAATTCCTATGATATTGTCTTGTATTTACTTAATAGATTCATTATATATTAAATTAAGGAGTCTGTGGTAGTATTTATTGATGAAAATATTAGGATCACAAGAGAAATATGGCACTTCAATATCATTTAAGAATTGTGTTGAAGACCATGAGGAAGGAGTAGTTATATGAAAAATTTATAAAGCATTAATTATGGTTATAGAAAGTATTATTACATAGTCATAAAATTTAATGAAATTGTATACGAGTGAATCCTTTAAAGATGAATATTATAAAGTAATAGACAAGACCAACCATGGAGATTGAGATCCATATCTAGGTTTTTCTAGATACTACTCACAATTTTTGATGGATTCCTCATGGATATAAAATTTAATAAACAAGTCGAATCAGAAGGATCTATGTTTAATTATACATATGAAGGTGATGAAATTTTCATACATTTGAAGTGATGGTCTGTCAGTGAACACATACTCACACTACCATGAAGAGGAAAATTGTTTTGTATAATGATTATATATAAAAATGTGAATGGGATTATTTATCTTGTTGTATGATATGGTTATTGGTTATGGATCACTCTAATTGAACATTAATGAAAAATATTCCAAACTCATTATTTGGAGTTATATATAATAAGATTTTCATTAAAACTGTAGAGTTATTATCATTTGGGGGAAGAATTTAAGAAAGGATATAATAATAATATTTTTAAGTATATATTCAAATAGAAATATTTCAATTTTCACCAATGTAAATGGTTATAGTTGATTACAGATTGTGATTTCTCAATACATTACCACTCTAGGAAGGTGAATCATTTAGTTATTGCTCTAATTCAAAATGATCATGTAGTTTTTCTCTGATAAGGATTGAAAGAGATCCAATATATAAGAATTTAGAGAATATGGAACATGAAATCATGATAAAATGGGTCAAATCATTACTTTCCCTGGTGTGTGTTCAACCATCCATCCATGTGAGGAATAATGTAGTGAATAAAAAATATGTAAAACTAAATAAGAATGAGAGGAATGTTCCTAAGTTGAAACATGAGTTTTGTGAAATGATAAGGTTCTGGAACAAAGTATATTTCCCATAACTACAAAATGTTATGAATGGGTTCTGGTATGATTCTCATAATTTATCATTCTCTATTCATCATATAAATAAAAAGTTGTATAGAAATTTAAAAGGATATTTATAGTTGGATAACACAAAAAGGAATATTGAAATGTATGTATCTCATTTCCATGTATGTCTGAAAGTTATGTTTGATAACCAAAATTATAAGGTAATGGTATAAATATTAACCATACCATTCATCATCAGACTCCCCAAAACATCTATAGTACATATTGTTTTTTGGGTTGTACAAAATCGCCTTATGAATTATTCATATATAATTTTTATAAGAGATAATTTACCTCATATTTATATTATGTACGTTTATGATGTTTTATGGTTTCATGGAGTACCACATTATATTATATCTGGTCAAGATCTGACGATTACTTCGATGTTCTGGATAAGTCTTCTGTAACCTTTGATTACAGAGTTGAAAATTAATACATCATACAATCATTAGATTGATGGCCGGTATGAGAGAATTATTTTTACCCTATAGTATATTTTTGGATCTTGGTCTAAGGATTTTAAATGTAGTTAGTTTCAACACCTCTCTCTGGTCATGTTTTCTTAAAACAATAGCTATCACTCAAGAATTCAGATTGATCTTTATAAAGACTTATAAGATATTATGTGAAAAACACCAACATGATCAGATGATTTTTTATAAATAATAACATTTTGTCTAGAATTATTTTAGGAAATACAATATAAGGTTAGAGTAATTATTCAGTACCTTAGGATTGCTTATGGTTAACAAAACATTTACACTGATAGTCATCGATGAGAACTAGAGATCGAAGTTAGTGATAATGTATTCATATAAATATATCCATTGAATAAGGATATGATATTTTGGGAATAAGGTAATTCTAATCCATATATATATATTATTCCATTCAATGCTATTTTTTATAATAGGATAGTAGCTTATCATGTGGTGCTTGCTCCAAACCTCTCTCAAGTTCATGATTTTTTCCATGTATCACATTTGAGGATGTATATACCTAATCCTTTACATGTATAGAATGTTGAGGTATTACCATTAAGGAATTATATTCCTTATGAGTAAATATAAGTGGAGATTTTAGATTGAAGAGATAAAGTGTTGTGGAATAGGATCTCTCACTTTTGCAAACCCCTATGGTGAAACCATAAATTTCAAGAAGCTACATGACAACCTGAAGAAATGAGGAGGTAGAAGTATCCTGATTATTTTATATCAAGGTAATGTAATTTTTTGTGATATGTTCTTATATTTGTTTATAATGTAACCAAATTATATTTTATGACATATTTCTCTTTCAATAAATTTCATGTGTTTATTATCTTGCATTAAAACAAACACCGAAATTAAACAAGGTGTGATATACTCTTCAAATTTTATTATTAAATATGAATATTATATTATTTACATTGAATTGTTAGGTATAAACAGAAATACCCAAATTATTAAAAATATGTATAAAACCATCTATGTAGGAAATAAAAAATCAATTCTAAATGATAAAAATAATATCATTTTATGTTAAAATTTAAATTTTCAAAATTATATTAATTTTTAGAAATTATTTACTTTGATCACTAACTAATAATGATTTTGGTGAAATATAATGGTATAAAATTTAAAAAGATAAATAGTCATTCATATATGAATTATTGATTGGTTAGAAGTTAGTATAATTTTTTTAATGGTAAAAATGAGATATTTTTCAAAGAACTCATTTTTAAGTGAATATTGTATTTTTATCATACTAAATTAATTTAATCCCTATTGAAGAGATATTATAATATAATTTTTATACCAATAATTAAATGAAATAAATTAACTTTATTATAATGGTGGTTATTAGGAATAGAATGAATATAAAATCACTTTATGATTGATAAATGAATTTTTCATAAAAATTGATTCATCACATTTTGAACATTTCAATTAGAATAAACTTATTACAGTTATTGGAATTTAATATGATAAAATGGATTCCATTTTAAAAATCCATATAACACAATTTTTTCCAAAGGTTAATTTCATTATTATTTATAATGAATCTTATCCAAGGTAAAAAATTTAATACTACAGTAAGTATTAAAAGGGTTAACAATGGACTAAACTAAAGAGATAAAATTTTTTCCAATAATGTAAAAACATTTCTAAGTTCTATTAGTTTAGTTAAATTCAACCCTATTTCATAAAAAAATATAAATTGATCCAATTTTGGAAAACATTCCCTAGAGTGTCACTTTATTATATATTAAAGTTCTTAATATTTACAATTTTTCCACCCACCTCACTTATAAAAGGGAAACTCATATCATATATTATTCAAATATTCTTAGGAAAATTATATTGACCATAATATACCAAAGTCAATTCCTGAATTCTCTAGACACATTCTAATTTTAAAGGCCTTCTATAAAGACTAACCCATGTGTCCCTATTAATATATCAAAATGAGGTTCTCCAAAGAAGTGGTAGAACTCTTAATCGAGTTTTGTTTGAATATTATTACATTAATGTTCTATAAAAATACTGGTATAATAACTTATTGATCATTCATATACTAAATTTATATTTTTTATAAATATTTTTTTTTCATCTTCTCTTCCATATAATGAGAAATGAAAGCATCATTCATGCATATATATGGAAAACACTCTCCACATTGAGATGGAATTAATTTTTCATCATAATATCATTTATGGTTATGTTGATGGATCAAATGGTTATTTACGATATTTATAAAATTATTATTATTATTTAAAAATTAAATATTTCCTACCTTCTAGACCGCCCATCCATTAGAAAATGATAACATCACTCATGTATTTGTGTGGACTACAGCCTCCAAGAAGTTATATGATTTGTTTTGTTCATTTATATTTTACATGCATGGTAATAGAGATTTATTTATTGAATATATATATATATATACGAATTTATAATATTTATGATATAATTATACCAATATAAAAGTAAATATTATTTAGCTTTGTTTCATTTCATCCATCAACAAGTGAAAGGGTCACTTGTCTTTGCATACGAACTTCAATATCGATAAAGTGATGTATTTCATTTTTCATCAATTATTTATATGAATAGATATAAAATATCATATATATATATATATAATTAAGTTGACTCAAATTTTGTTATTTATCAGATTATCAAACCGCTAACAAGGTGTATGGCCCGTAATAGTCAATTGAAACATGCATGGAAAATGAGATAGTTTTCACCCAAATAATGATTTTAATGAAGAATTATTAATAAAAGAAAACCAATAAATTATAAGTGAATGATATATTTTAATATATATATATATATATTATTTTATAATTGGTTTGTAATAATTTTACATTTATTATTCAAGATTGTTTAATACTTACGAAGGAAGATGGGGTCATAGGTAAGGGGTTATGTTAAGATATCATTTCATTTTGGGATTATATTTATTAAATTTACATTGAGGAAAATAAAATGATCCTTATACTTTAAGCATCAGATATTTTTTCACCTTTTTATTATTTCTCATATTTTCATGTTTTTCTTTTTTACTCTCTTTTGTACTTAAAACGATAAAGTGTTTTTTGAAAAACTAGACATTATTTATCCTCTTTGGTCGGTAATTTGTTTTTTGCATGTCTGTATTCTATAGAAAAATTCATCAAATTTAATTTTATATGATTCAATCATTATTTAAAGTCATTATAAACCATATTTTACTTTCTCTTTTGATCTTTCATAAATATATTTTCATGTTTTTTCTAAAATATCCAATTAATAACTATTTACAAATGCATGAATGAAATCATATTTCCGAATTTTCCACGAGAATAAAATTTCTAGAAGTTATGATCATTAATTTCATTTATGAATCCTTTATAAATTTCCAATATTGGTTAAAAAAATATTTTTCTTAATATTCATGGGATTTTTGTTTTCAAACATTGATAAAGTAAAAATATTTTCTGTATTTTCAAAGAACATTTCTAATGTTATTTTCAAGGTATTCATCTATATCAAAATCCTTTAAGGATTTTTATAATTATATGGGGATATGATCATATGATACAATCCACTTATCTTCTCTTAATGGATAATTATTAAATAATGATGAGGTTTTCATAAAGCCTATTTCTTTTACAAGGGTTATGCTATGAATATATGATTAATGTTTTTTAGGTATTGTGGAACACATATATAGGTTTTTCATTATATATTGGGTGGACTGCATATTATATATCAATCTAATTTATTTGAAAAATATTGGTATATCCTTACGTAATAAGATATATAATAGGGAGTGAACCCAGTTCAGTAACGGTATTTATCTACTATATTAGTTTTGGGAGTGAACCTTGATTTAGGAAATGATAGAATTGGTAGTGAAACCAATCAATTTTAAGAATATCTACAGAACGTAGTCTGGTTAGTGATCCTTGACTAAGAAATTTGGTTTTTAAGAATATGTATGTTCCAAAAAAATTATGTATTATGCTTATGATATGTTCCCATGGCTCATGAATGATTATTTATGATTCTTCACTTTTATCACTTATGTATTTTGTTATGAAAAAGGCTTCTTTCATGAATCGTGATTAACGATATTTCATAATTGCAATTCATATCACGGGGGGTGAAACTCTTTTCCTTCCCGTTGACTTTTTCTCCACATTGATCATTTTGGTTCACTTTCATCCCATTGGGTTGTTTCATTTGGGTTTGTTTTCATTGTGTCTGTAATGGGTTTCCTCTTTTTCCATTCTTGAAAAGAGGATTTGATTTTTATATATTGGGGGATCTTCCTCATTCTATCTCATACCCATATACATATCCAAATATAACTTATGATAATTGATTAGTATCTCTTATACATACCCTTACTAATTATATTATCTCTCCCTTTCTTATATTTCCATTTCCCTTGGTTTTGATGAATGGCTATAAGTAGGTAATGTTTTTAAAGTGTACTATGTGGGAAGAACATTATGGAAGATATTGTTGATATTCCATGAAATAATTTTATTTTGAATATATTCACCAATGAATCTAAACCATTTTAGTTCTAGCGCTTGTGTTATTATTAAATGTTTTGAATAATCATATTAAAGGAAAAAATATTTATATATATTACACATTGGTTACCTCATAAATTATTCTCATCCACCTGGTCACAAGGAATAAATTCCTCCTCAAAATAGTCATTCAACTAAATTATATATACCTCATTAGATTCAGAATGATGGTTGAAACTATTAAATAAGTGAATATATTTTTCTTCAGCTATCAATTGGCCTTAGATAATAAAGACTTAGATAATGAGAGTATGCAGGTGTCTGAAGTCAAATCCACCATTACCCAAAACAATGAAGAGTAGATAGAATCATTAATCCATGTTGTTAATAACCCCAAATTGGGTCTCTGTGAGAATTGTACAGACTTAGAACCAATCCCACTTCCTTACTTCATGGTTCTTGATAACATTTTCAAGATCCACACTCCATACATTTACCATTATCGGTACATAATCTTGAATCTGTACTAAAATTTAAGAAAAATATATAATAAGAGACATAGGGAATGGTTTAATCATCAACTAAAATTCCATAAATATTTTTAGGTTTATACTCTATAAAAAAATAATTATTGTTGAATAACTTTATATTTACATATTATAACTAAAACCCCCAATACTGCATATACCATTAGCACATTAACTATGCCATCCCCACCATTGGAATAAATTGTATTTTGGGATAAGTACTTATCATGATTCCTAAAATAAAATATAATGAAACCCTATGGTCTAAATACATTCTCTATGTTTGAATTATGAGGAAGACTCCAGGAAACAAGTGTTCTATTGGTCCATCAGACTAGCCTTTACGATACTCGATATTGACACATTGATGTGTATTTTATCATTGATCTTCCAATATAATTGAATTTTAGAAATAACTATATGACCCAAGAGTGTATTAGTTCTCCTCTTAATCTAGATTATTTTCTTTTCTTTGGGTCTCAAAACTATATATATATTTATTAGATATATTTATTGAATACTGAAATTTATATCAACCTTTTCTTCCCCAACCTTCTCAACCTCTATATATTCTTACACTATTTATCAATTTTTTATTTTAAAGTAATATTAATATTATTAATAATAATCATATAATATATTGACCTGGATATCAATGTTGATAGGATTTTATCATGATTCTCCATTTCATGAAGATCTCGTTTGGTGGGGTGGTACCCATTGATTAATTTAATGGGATGAAGATCATCCTCAAAATTATGGATACGTAGAGCTTTAAATGTATTGGATTGGACATATCAATCACATATTTTATCATTTTGTTCTTTATTCTCATTGCCACTACTTTTTAACTTATCAAAAGTATATTTTTTTGGATGATGTTATACCGAATAAGCCAACTCGGTTACATCCATTGGAAAACATGTTACAAGGAGTTGATTCAGTGATTTTTTAAGTATATTATAAAATTGGTATGCCATTATTCTTTTAATATAGTTATAAAACCTTTTTATTCCCTTAATTGGGCCCTATTTCCATTCTAAATTCATTTTTAGTCAGTTGTTAGGGACATAAGATATCCTTGTTATGGGATTTCTAAACATCACCTACTTAGAACCAACCATTTTATTGATTATTTCATAAAACAGAAATCATTCTTTGATTTTTTTGGGTATTCAATTGTAATGTAATTAATCTGGTGGATAATTGTTGCAATTATTTTTGGGTTTCATGGCCTTATGAAACATGAGAGAACTATATTTCATTGAATAAATGAAGGACCATTGATCTTTCACTTTTTAGAAAGAATACACTTGATTCTTATTATACTTTTATTGTGGATGACTTTACTAGTTTCTTCCCACATGTAAAGGATGTTCATACCATTTCTTCTATTTATGAGGATGAATCATGTTATAATGAATCATGTTTCTACTATTTCTTTAATTTAAGGGTAACTATTTTTATTTCCACTTTGGAAACTCTATTTATTTAATCTATAAGTGTTGATTTATATTTTCACATTAATATCAAAATTTAATCCTCTAAATGTTTTATAACTATTGTAAACTCTAAAATTCCACCATGGTATTTTCATAGTATCACTTATGTCTATAATTCATCATAGATATTTTTATGTTTATATTTTGAGCTACTCTTATGTATTTTTCATGTTCATGGAGTAAGTTATACCCTTCCATTTAGAAATAAAATCTGAGACCCTCCCATTATATCTATATTTTCAATTAGAGATATTCAATATCTTTTTCTATCACAATTTATAAATGATTTTTTAGAAAAATTAGAGATAATGGAAATCCTAACCTATGATTGATTCAGCTGGTATGTTGTTATTATGTATCAACTTCGATACTAATTTTTTATTGAAGACTATTTGTGGATACTTTCTACTACACGAGCCTCTCTATCATAGGGAATCACTCAATCATAAAATGCATCGAAAAACTTATGGGTATCTTAATCCAATGAATAATTTGAATGTTGGGATCCTAAATTTAGTTAGAGGATGGTCCACATCAACAAATTCAGGATAAGGTTTTATCTATGGTCAAACCAGTGCATGTCATCTTTAAATGGATTGATATCAGGTATCCAAATTTTTAATGGTGTTTGATTTTTTTTGAATATTTACATGTGAGACACTCGAGTAGAGGAAGAGGATATACCCTGATATAATTTATTCAACCATTTCTATTGTTGATATTTTATAGGAATTTACATAGGGTTTCTTCTTAAACAGGGATCTATATTCCCCCTAGTGGATGGAAATATTGATTTTCATTATCTAATGGTTTTGATTAAAGTAACTTTCTATACTCTTGATATTTTTGGATTCATAGATTGTTCCCTTATAAGTTGGGAAATCTCTCAAGATGGGGAATATCTGTATGCATATAATTACTGGTATCTTCATGGAAGTTTTACCCATTTGGGTTATTTTCCGTAAATAATATCATAGCGGGTCACTTTATCACCTCTAATGTTTCTTCAAAATATAAAAAATCATTCAACGATGGGGGAATATTCAATTTATTCATGTGGTGCTATGAATGTGAAAACACTATTCCGGTTTTCTTTTTTGGAATCCCAAAAAAGTGGTTGGACGTGTGTATTAATAGGATCAACCATGTTTCGAATCTACCCTAAATGTTAGAAACCCAGAACTTCTTGAAGGGTCTCATCTTGATCCACGTTTTATAAAAATACATCGTAGTCATGTTCATATACACCACCATTGTGTTCTAAGTTATGTATGGTGATGAAGATGATGATTTTCACTAATGTGTTATATTCCACTGGGATCAAATATTTATCAGAATAATTTTGTTATTGATCACTTTTTAATTAAATTTTATAGAATAAAATATAATAATTTTTGGAATTTTACATCATAACCGACAATTTCAGCTTTCTACCCCTATGATATATTTCCATTTCATTATAGAGCTCCTTATAAGTGATTTAAATAGAGTAATTTTAAAGAAATTATTGAAAATTTTCACTAATATATTCCCCAAGAAGAAAGATGGGTTTTGGAGATGGAGGAATTTTGAAGGAAACTATTGTGATGGTTTCCCTAGTACATGGAAGGATAAATTCTATTTAAGAGGTAAGCATTAGGATATAAATTCCCCCATACATATGATATGGGGATGACCTAATTCCCTCGTCCCCCATCTACCATTTTATCTTTCACCCACTATTTATTTGTTAATCATTATAGTGGGAGTGTTGATAAACGTTACCCAACCCTTTAAGCTATGGTTACAATCATATTTTCATTTAATTAGATAACTCACCTACCTAACTAACTTTATAAGAAATAGTATTATCATGGTATGGAGGTAGCACATGTTAGAGTCATGTGGTGCTTGCCACTAATGGTTGTTCTACCATTAAGGGGTTTACTTTTCTAAAGTTTTATGCTTGGTTAGTTTTTTAGCATCTTATTGTATGGTACTACTAATATACTATTCTCATAGAGTATACATTTTGAAAGATTTATAGATAGTGGGATTCTTATATATATACTATTTATCATGTATAGAACCTAGACATGAGAATTTTCTGAACTTGATGAATTTGTTTCTTTTATCAGTGGGATCAACTATTTGGTATTGAGAGAGAAAAAATGAAATTATCCCCTTTCACACAAACCCTATATGCACACATTGGGTGTCTAATTAATAATAAAAAAGAATAAATCCTTTAATGTGATGAGGAATTCATTATAGATATCATTTTCATACCTTCTTTACTTTGGATGTCATGTAACTAATGGGGGTTCCAAATTGAACTAGCATCAAATTTCATTTATTTAAATGACATAGTTTCCTTAATCATCACTTTAAAAGTATATCATCCTGACATGGAGAAGATTTATTCCAAAAATTAAGTGAAGGTAAGGTTTAATTACCCTATCAATATATCAAGAAGTTTATAATAGGTGGGGGATATCAGATAGAATATAACAAATGTGATTTATTCACCTAATTAATTCCTCAAACCATGTTCATTTCCTCATAATTTTGTAAGGGTTCCTCCACATAATCTTATTAGATTCATTTTTTACAGATTCCTTATAGAGTGAACCATTGTTGGTTGGAACCTCCTCTATTGATTTAAAGAATAATAAATTTTGTGGAAGATTATATGATTATGATATTCCAAAACTATCTCTTTACATGTATGTAGTGAAACTGATTATCGATGAGGAACTTAGTGTGGTTGGATTCAACCCCCTCACTACCTCTTGATAAAAATGAATCTTATGGAATTTAAATGAATGAAAAGGATTATCTTGTTATTATGTAATTAAACTATAAGGAGGAACATCGTAATGGGTTCCATTTGGAGGGACACCATTTTTGACTTCATATATTCTATCAGTAAGAGAACTTCAATTTGAAACAATTTTTTGGATTTAGGGAGGACCCTTATATCATATTCCCTATAGAGTATGTCCAGTGTGAATGGTTTGGTTCCCATTAAGAGTAACTTATTCGGGAATGATGATTTATTCATTTGAATAGGGACCACTTTCCTTTAAATGGATCTTCAAACAATAAGGATGATATTTATATATCTCTCCATGAAAAGTATTCCCTAATAGATCTTATTGTTTCCATGGGGGGACCTTCAAGGAAAACATTTATAGAGTACCTTTGGATATTTTTATCATAGTATCCTGGGGTAGACCATAATAAATATAGCTACATTTTCCTTCTAATAATGAGTTATAAAATATTTTATCGACTATAAAGAAATTTTGAAGGGCATCAAGAATCCATTGAATCGGTCAACAAAATGATATGAGATTTCTGCTATATTATATGTTTACCTCAGTGAGATTTCATCTTGAATGTTATCTTTGGACAGTCTAGGGTCATATAATGGGCACAAAAAAATTAATAGGTGGGATCCCTCTGTTGAGAATACAAATGTTTACCCAATAATTTCGTTAATTTCATATTATTTTTGATGTACATAAACAACATCATTTATTATACTGTTGAATTTTTAACTATATTTAAGGATTATATTTATTGGAAAATATATTTTTACTTATATGTAATTGTAGAAGTTATTTACTCTAATTTCAATTTAATGTTTTATCTTCAATGTATTCTGGGAAATTTTAAGAGTTCGAAATCACTGTTCAAAACCCCACATTTAAGGTTAGTTTTGGTTTTGTGAACCTAACTATGGATAAGGAATGAAACTTTTGGAAACATATGTTTGAGATTTTGGAACCTTATGTTCTAGATGAACATTAGGTTTTTGAACCTATATTTTTTTAAAGAACCCTACGTTTTACGAGCTAACATTTGGTTAGTTAAACTAACTTTTAAAACAAATTGTATGTTGTGAACCATATTTTTAGATATATCAACACATAGATTAAACCTATGTTTAATCATTCATATAAAATATTTTAAATTTTTATATCTATGATTTTTTTGGGATGATTTCATTGGTGTAAATATCTCATTAAAATTTATTCAATGACTATTTCAAAGGATATTTAATAATGGATTAAATTTCCCAACATTATATGGGATGGTAAATTTTTTAACATATGAATTAAATCAAATATCAAAATCATATAGAATATTTAAAGTCATTATTTATGAGATGATATTTTTGGATCCTCTTGATTTTAATAAAATTATATATTTTTTATTCTCGACAAATTTTTCTTGATGAGTTCTATTGATATCTAAGAGTTGATTTTTATTGAACAAATCTATCCTTCTCTAATGTTATGCATGATTAGTCTCTTGAAAATTTATTAGGTTAATTATAATAATATTATTTCATGTTATTTATAATTTATCAACTCATATAAATATTTTTTAGTTTTTTAAATATCTTTCTTATGACTAAAATTTGGGGAAATGAGTGATTTAATCAATTAAGGTGTGTTACTTGATTATTTGAAGTTTATTTTTCTTATACTATTTCATATGGACATATTTTGTAGTGAACCCCAAGTTTCTTGAGGATCACTATTGTATGATGTATTTCTTATATTCCAGGAAATAAATCTTCATCTGTTATTAGTGGTTGAAAACGTTAGCTGAACCAGTATTCAATAATATACAACTTATCTTATTCTATAAAGTTTTGACTACTTCTACTAAATCAAGAAAGTGTGTTAAAATTTGAAAACAATATTTGGTTGTTTATATTTCATATAAAATAACCCATTTTATTTTATGGTGTAAACTACCTTCACTCAATATTTGATCTCCCTAGATAAAAGGACCATCTATGTGAGAATAACCAAGTTCGCAAAGAGAGCATTGGTGGTGTGGGATTTTGAACCATTTTGACCTAAACCAAAATAAAAATTTATGACCTCTTTTTTCTATTCTTCTTCTTTATAATGTAGTTTATTATAGGAATATTAATTCATTTTCTAAATAAAAAATGGGGATTATTTTTTATGTTGACCAATTTTTTTAAAAGGAAACAATTCATCCCCTCATGTGTCTTCCTTTTATTCCAACCTAACGATTGGTATCAAAGGAGTTATTTTTTGAATAATTTTATTAATATCTATAAATATTGAGTAAAAATATCTAATTGATGGCGTGTTTCTATGGAATATCTCAAATAATTTATTCCAATGATGAGAGCTCCAAATTTTAATAGAGAAAATTCTGGATACTAGATAGTATATATGACTATCAATTTGAAGAATTCAGGTTTCCATGAATATATTAATGATGTAAAACCATATAAAAACCTAATTAATATCTATATAAATCAGATTTTACCAAATATTCTGTGTATGATCTAAATTTAAGATTTATTAATTGAATCATTTTTGGTCTTGGACTAGAAATATTCACTCATGAATCTCAGTTCCCTACTGCATATGATTTGTGTTAGACTATTTCATTTGTCTATGAAGGAACTGATAATTTCATATAGTTGAGTTACAACAATAAAACATTAAAATATGATACTTTTATGATTTTTAATTGAAAAAGTACTACTCAATTGAATGGGATATTGATTTTTTTTTCAATAGTGTTGCTTCCTTGGGAACTCCAATTCTAGATCTAGATCGAAACAAAAGGTACATAAAGTGTGTAACACTATGTGGATTAGTGTCTATACATCTATCATATAATCCACACCTATTAAATATTTAAAAATTAAGGAATTTATTAATACTCAAATGATGTATGAGGCTGAAATAAAAATGAGGTTGATGTCCAAAGAATGATCAAGAAGTATAATACACTCTCTAAGTTTTCTATTCAAAAAAGTGAATATAAGATTCATTAGGATTTTATATCCCCATATAATTCAAGTTGTTCAAAATTTGGAGATAAAATAGCTCTCCTTTCTAGATGACTCAATAAGTTATATAAAATGAATAAAGGCTTCATGATGTTTTTAAATAATTTTAAGATGAATGGACATGGTGTGAAATATGTCTTGTTTTATGAGTGAAAAAAATTTGGTTATATCATAAAAAATATATTATAAATGAATAAGATTAGAAAAATAAAGAAAATGGAGCAAAAATCAGATGAAAGAGGATTATAAATAGAAATGAATGAAGTGTTTTAAGGATACACATATTTTTTATAAAGACTCCAGTATTTCTTCAAGTTATGGTACAAGACATGTGTTATCCTAACTAGGTTAAACAACCTAAGAGTTGGGGTGAATCAGGGCATGATAGATTAAAATAATTTAATATATATTTATATATTGTTTTATCAATAAAAAAACACTTTATATCAATTCCTCATTGCAATGTATGAGCAGAACAGACAGCATGCATGAGAAATAAAAATTTTACTTAGTTCACTCACACTTGGCTACATCCAAGGATCACACAAATGAAATGTGCCAATATACCTAATCCACTAAAATTCACTACTATTGAAAAGTTCAAAATAGACCCATTGTCCCTCCTAGTTTACAACCAATCATAAATTGAATGCACACTACTCTCTCAACTGATATGTGCTCATTGCGCCTTCAGAAGATTGTTCTTTTTATCAATTGAATCAATACATCTTAAACTTGTATAATGCCTCATTAAATTCCAATTTTATAAATTTTATGAATACCACTTTACCACATATTTACTAAAAAATTAATTCTAGTTCACATAATATTTACTTTTTTGAAAACCCTTTTTATAATATTTATCAAACTACCCAATTCTTTAAAAACATTTCCTACTTTGATGAAACCTGCAAAATTCATGAAGCTCTCCACTTTTTTTGTGAACAAAATATTCATAAAGCTCACAAAAAACATAATTCAAGAAAAAACTTTAATGAATCGAATATAAAAATTCAAATACATCAAAATATTATTAAGACATTCTCTACTCAATAGAGGGGATACATTACTATTATTAGACATTGCCTTCAATTCGTTAAATTTTCAACCCCGCTAAGGCATTTTCACAAGTCCCTTGATTCTTGTTCATGAAACTCACTGCTTTCATGAAACGTCAGGAAAATTTTCATTTTTTTAAACTTCTCATAATCATGTAACTTATCATCTTTCCTTCATGTTCACCCATCTTTCATGAAACTCTAATCCTTCATGAAATTTTAAACCATTTGAAAACGCCAGCATTCATGAAACTCCCAACCTTTATGAATTTCATTCCTTTCCCTTATTTCTATGAGGAATCCCCAGAAATCCAATATTATCAAAGCATATGTCATCCTCAAAATTTTGAACACCAAATATTTTTTCAAACAATGATAAAAAATTCCACCTTGTATACAAAATATTTTGTACCTCTTAGGGAGAATCTATTCATTTGTCTTGGATATATTTCAATATACCATTTAATAAATCAAGATAGAACTCCAGAACGAACCATATAAACTCACATTGTTGACAAACACAATCAACCCAATAACATAGCAATGTTACCTTCTGGGACTTTTTCCAACAATCCCCCCCTCTGACTTTATCAAATACTCTACACCATTTTATTCAACTTAATATATTCTCTGTTATTCTAAAAAATGTATCATCTTGTGATTCCATATAGTCATATAATATTGACCCAACACACACTTTAATCCCACATGATACATGTTTGATGTGAGAATGAAGAGTAGTATGAAAACAACATCAATGAGTCACTTATTTTCCAAAACTGTCAGTAGGTTTTATAATGAGTTCCTTATATCATGATATATAAGCTTTGGTTAATCATTGTTAGCATTATAAAATTTAAAACTTTCCCTAGACTGATGCTCCCCCAATTTACTTCTCCCTTATCTTGATCAAAATAATTTATCCACCTTATTGGTGAACTAAAATTTCACTCCATTGAGGCTACAACAATATAAATAATACATATCATAACATAAGGGAAGAGCATACCATACCATAGGGAAAGGGTTCCAAAATCAATAGTTTTCAATACTAGTCAGTCGACTAAAATACATTATAATGTTGATGCCGCTCAAACACCTCTTTGGGTAAGGTTTTTGGGAAAATTTCTAAAACGTGTAGTTATACATGTAATTGTCCCAACCTCAAAATCCCATGAACCTTTTAATCCATGTTAAAATTATACTCTATTTTCATGTGATTTATTTGCGGGTGGTGGACTTTATTTTTTATAATAATTACTCAACTTTAATTTCCACAATGGATTCTCATCAAAGACATCAATTCAACTTCCATATCATCAAGCTACTGCTTTATCCACGAGGCCTACAAGAAATATTGAGTAGCCACAAATATATTCTTCTTCTTTGGTCCTCAAGGAAATAAAATCTTATTTATTACATAGAAATAAATAAACAATCCACCAATCTAAAATACACCACAAAATGTTGATTTTCTATCATCTGCTGAACCAGCCCAATCTTAATATATGTATCCCAATAACTCATTCTATGATTTTTTTCATTATATAAGAAAAAATCCACCATGACATTGATATACCAATGTATTATTTTTACTAAAATTAATTGGATTTATTTTGGATTAAATTGATTCCATTTTTCATGGAATATCACATAAACATTTTCAAATCATGTCACAGTGAAGAAAATAGACTTATAATAATCTACCTATATTCTGAGGCATTAATTTATTATCTATATCATGATAGTTTCATTAGGGTAGCCACAAAATTCATCATCTCCTTGTAATAATCCATTACAAAACTCCTCAGAACCTCCATGGAATAATTTTATAGAGAAATTATTATTTCATTCCGTTATTGTTTTACCTGTAAACTAAGGAAAAATGTCAGTTCACCAATCATTGACATTTTGAAATCACTTTTCATGAATTTCTTGAACTATTTTCACTTCACATAATCTAATCCACAAAATATTATGACATCGAAAAACACCAATGCCATCATCATTTGATTACTATCACTGTTGAAATAGTGATTGTAATCAACTCCACCATGGTGAAAACTAAGCTTCTTTAAATACTGATCATGTTGTGAATACCATACTTATAGTTCTTTATTTAATCCATATAAATCCTTATAAAGCCAATAAAGATTTTTTTCCATCTTAATAGACAATTAAAACATATGTTTTTTCAATATATAATTATTTTTTCATAACCATATTCCAAAAGTTTTACTTTTCATCCATCTAGAAAACATTAAGATTTCATCAAACTACTATGACTAATAATAGGAAAATAGTATCAAGACATGAAATAGGTGATAATGTCTCCTCAACATCATCTCCTTTGATATGGGAGTATCTTTTTGACACATGTAATCAATTTTCTGATTTACTAATATATCTTCATTTAGTTGATTATATAATAACCATTTGGTCTTTATTACATTGTTTCCTTTTAATCTCAAAACAATTTCCCTCATCTGATTCTTCTCAATTTGGTCATGCTATTTATTAATAGCATAAACCATGTGGTCATATCTATCTACATCATAAAAATAGTTATTCCCTACCTGATAATGGAAGGATTCATGTTTTGAAGACTTGGATCTATATGTTTGAAATAGTGATGCCTAATCACCAATGATTTTTTCTTTTCAATTCAATCTCAACTCTTTAGATTCCATGCAGATAAAGATTTCACTTCCTCCTACTCATCATATATATCTTACAATTAATAATCATTTTCCACATCTAATACCCCTTGTGTATCATTCCTATTCATTAATATCCTTTGGTAAATTTTCACTATGTTGTTGAAGATACTATCCATTCACTACTAAAGTGACATCATTTCTTTAAAATACTTTTACCAAACTCTCGTTGAAGAATTTATATGATTTGAAATTTTCATAATAGCCCAATAATATCTTATTATACCCATGACATTAAAATTTTGTTTCATTATTTTTATTGAGGATTAAACACTTACATCAAAATTTTAAAAAGTATTTCAATGTTGGATTATATCTACACCATAACTCAAATGAAGAATTTTCTTCTTTCACATTAAAAAAAACCCTATTGGACTTGTAGAATTGTGTCAATATTGTTCCCTTTTATAATTTATATAGGGTTCTATTTTCAATAAGAATTGTTCTATCCATTTGTTTTATGATATTATTTCTCCTTTCAACTACTCCATTTTGTTGAGGTGTTCAAAAATCCAAAACATAAATCCTTATCCCAAATTCTGGAAGATAATATTCTACTTGGTTTCTTTTGAAATATGTAGCATTTTTAGTTCAAAATGAAAAAATATTTTGTCCAAGAATCTTTTCAAATTCCTTTTGATATTACTTTATGCAATTGACCACATCTTACTTGAGGGCAATTAGAAATATACATTCTATCTTGATAAAATATTCAATTAAAAGAATATAATACCTATTCGCATCAATGGATCTTAGTGAGACAGACCCAGACAAATCTTCATTAGCCGACCCAAGAACTTTAGTTATCTATTGTTATTTTTCCTTATACATATTTCTAAAAATATTCCCTTACTAAAAAGTATTTCACGTGTGAGTATGACCACATCGTAGCATGGTGATATATCGAGTTGTATCAAATTTGACCAGATCTTTGAAGAATGGCTGACATTGATGGAAAATTAATTTATTCCACGAACTATTTTCTACCTATCCTTATGAAAATCACATATCTTCTTTTGGACTCACAAGGTATAGATTACCTTTCATGTGCTTTCCCTAAAAGACTAATGTACCATATTTTCCTATCACAATACAAAACTTCTAGGTAATGATTATAGAATAACCCCAGTCACACAACTAAATAGCACTTAGAAAATTGAAATTGAGACCTTAGACAACCAATAAATCTGCACATCTCATATATTTGAAACTATATTTGGATTTTATAGAGCCAATAATCTTCAGTCCTTTTCTATTTCCAAATTTGAAAACACCATACTTGTCATATGTGATTACTGTAACAATATCCTTATTTCCCATTATATGGGATGTGAATCCACTTTCAAGGATCCATACACTGGCATGATCTAATGGTTTAAGGGAAATCTGTACAATCACTTCATGCTCAAATATTTTTTTATCAACGTCACCAAATTCATCCCTATTTGTGGATTTATAATATTGATCATCCTCATATTACAATTGAATTACTCTATATTTAATAGATAAAATTAATTTTGTGTTTTCCTATCACTTGATGATTCTTTCAGCTACTACTTACGACCAATTTGGGGTTTGTTCATCACATTTCTCTTCACTTTTGAGGAGCATTAACAAGACATGAGCCTAAATTCTCTACACTAGAAACAATGACCATCAAAATAATTCTTGAAATTTTGACCTTTTCATGGTAACCTTTGCTACTCTAGTTCCCTTTGAAACCTTTTAAATATGGGTCATATATTTTATGAATGTTCCATATCTCCACTATGATAACACCTAATATGAGGTGAATTCTAGTGATTCATTATTTTACGACCTCTGGTTTCATTGTTTCTCTGAACCTTTTGATTATGATTTAAACCCAAATCAATATTTATCCTTGGAGTGGTTGACTATGCTCTAACATCACTCATCAAAGATTTTTTATATCAATACCCTTACCATCCTTATCATTTGATTATGACTATTGTGTTTATTTCTCTAGAACTCTATGATCCACTACTATCTTTTTATTCACTTGACATGCGCCCTTTCCCGATGTCATATTGGGAGTTAAGAGTCTCTCCTAAAATTATAATTTTCTTCTCAGGTGGAAAATTTCCTATTATATTTTATCTATATGTTTACCTTTATATTTTTATGTGGTATTCATACCATTTACCACTCTTTTATGTTCTTCAACTTTGAGATTGTACTCAATGATCTTTTCTAAGGTCTCAGGCTTTGAAAAATTTATCTTTTCAGTTTTTTCTTTCATCTCATACTTCTATTATTACATATAATGTATATAATGTTTGTAATCATGAACTACTATGTATTATTTCATTGTTTTTTCTCTCCAAAAATTTATATCCCCATGATAGGCTTCTTAAATCATCCTTGAGATCAACTCTTTCTCCAACTTCTTCTTTATCATTCTGGATTTCTTTTCATATATGGGAGCTACCTGTAACTTTCACTATAAACTTTTCACTATGTTGCTTGCAATTCTATATCTCTTAAACCTTACATTCTTATGAAATATTATTTTCTTAAGAAAAATATCATTTTTTGAAGAAATTTATCTTCATTTGTTTTTTAACTTCCATATAGGTTGAAGAATTCTTTATGGAAGGTTCAAATTTATCCTCATAATCAGCTTAAAACTTCTTGGGGAACCTTACTAAAAGATGTATAACCTCTCAACATAGAAATCATGTGAGGGGAAGTTTCCCTTTAAAATTTAATTTCCCTATGTATATATGAGGATAAGAATGACATGACCACATCCGTTAATTATTCTTCTTAGACATATTCAATAGTGAGATTCTTCATGGCCATGAATTCCACCACTTTAGACGTCCCTTTTTCAACAGACCCAATATCTTTATTTATCATCTCATATAAAACAAGTGTATTATATAATATATCCAATGCCATAAATTTTTGATCATTATATTATATTGTAGGGAATTTGAAATTGAACTGATGCAGAAGTCTTCTCATGATGTGCTTAAAAATATTTGCATCTTTAATATTTTCCCCAAGACCATGCATGGATTTCTTAACAACATTCACCCTATCAAAAATGTGTTTATAGACTCATTAGGGAACATTATCAAATGATCATATTTGTTCCATAGAACCAATAAATTTTCTTCTCCAACTTTTTGATCACCATCCTAAATAATTAGAAACTTTTCCCACATAGCATGTGATGACTTACATGACATAACCTTTGTATATAATTTATTGTATTAGACTCCTCCTAAAGGGTTTATTCTTCTAGTGTCATTATCCATGTACCTTTGACCAAATTCTGAAAAAAATCCAATTTCCACACGACCCAAAATACCATCGATTTCTAATGTAAATAAATCTATACCTAATTATCAAAAGTCATATTGCATCTGATTATTCCATAATTAAAAATTGTTTCCATTAAATATCATAATCCCTTTAGGATTGACAAACCCCATTGAATCTATTGGTAGATAACTATAAAACTAACCATTCCATTCAATGTCAATTTCTAGAAAAACAAGGTTAAATACCCTTATAGGGGGTAAATCAGGGTATGAAAGATTAAAACAATAACCCCTTTGGATCTTGTTTAATTGAAAAAAATGCTTCTCTTCCTTTCACAAAACAATGTATGTACAAAAATGAAAGATTTCATGAGAAAAATAAATTTTACTTGGTACGCACAAACTTGGATACATCCAATGGGATACAAAGATAACATTACTATGTACCGAATTTGATAAATTTCACTATTGTTAAAATTTTTAGAGCGGACTCACTATCCCTCATGGTTTATAACCATTCAAAAATTGAAATCTCACTATTCTCTAAACTTAATATTGATCATTACTAATTCAAAATATTCTTCCTTTGATCACTATAATCAATATTTTTTACACATCATTTTGTTCATCGTTAATGAAATCATTCAAAAAATTGATTAATACCACTTTGCCCCATCATTATTGTGAAATATATTATGGTTCATGTTGGATTTAATTTTTAGAAAACAATTCCCATACTTTTCAAAAAATACAAAATTCTTCCAAAAAGTACCATGCCTTCACAAAAACTACAAAATTCACGAACCTCCCTACTTCCATGATGCTCAAAACTTTCACAATATTCACAACCTTCAGATGCTCATAATTTTTTTGAATCATAAATAGCATTAGTAAAACTTCCATTATTTAAGAAAAATATAATCCTATGAAAAATTAAATTGTGTAAAAGTCCTTTGATAATAACTTACAAGAATTCAGAGCCTTTGGATTTTATTTAAGGCTTTCTCTACACAAAAGGGAAGGTATACGACTATTTGTTGATTTTTCCTCCTGTTTGAGAATCTTTCAACATTACTAAGTAATTTTAATGAATCCATTAATTCTTTTCATGAAATTTGTTTCCTTCAATAAACTATTGGGGAGTTTTCCCACTCAAAAAACTCTATTAATCACATAACTTATATTCTTTCCTTCACAATTATCCATTTCTCATGAAACTCATAACATTCATGAAACACTTGACCCTCTAGAAAACATCAACCCTTAAAGAAACTCCAAAACATCTTCAATTTAATTCTTTTTCCATATTTTTATGACGCATACCTAGAAATCCAAATTTCCCAAATCAAGAGTAATCCTCCAAAATTTGGACCCCAAAAAACTGGAAAACATTGTAAAATAAATTCTAAATTGTATATGAGATTTTTTCCACCCCTTCCATAGATTCTGTTCCATTTTCATAGATCATTTTCAAGATACTATTTCATAAATCATGTTGGAAATACAAAACTAACCACTTCAAAGTTATTTTTCAACTAATACAATCAACCCAAAACACTATAAGGTTACAATAAGTGATTATTTCTAAACAAAATGATCCATAAAATAAAAAAACATGTGATTTATTACTTACTATGATGAGGTGCAATTGATTATCCAAACACATATGTTAATCAAATTTTAATGGTATTAAATGTTCATTTTTTATCATATGGGCCTGAGTTAGTGGATTTTTATTTTGAACATCTATTCTCATCATTTGTGCACTTCATGCCTAATTTACAACAATTTAGGGGCAATGATTCATCTGATTTTATGGAATGTAATTATCCATATTTTAATTTTCTATTTTTAGATATGGATATACACTTCAATATTAACATGTTTCATTTAGGGATCAATGGGGAATTAATAAAGGATGATGAGGATATTTGGAGATGAAAGGAAACAATTCAGGAGAAGGCAGATTGGATACAATCCCGCTGATGAGCATTTGGAGACCACAATACAGGCCCACTAACGAAAAACTATTGTGGGATGCTAGAAGACATATATAGGAACAAATCATTATTCAGGATCTAGTACTAATTCAGCCTCCTTTGTGGCTATTAAGTCATCCCAAATAGAATATCAAAATCTGGACAAGAATTTGAAGCCCATAATGTTGGCCTACTAAATCAGCCATAACCCCCTATCCACAACTCCAAATAATCCCAAATTGTTCAGAATTACAGAGTACATCCGGGGACACAAAATCACCTTTTATGGAACACCGAGAATCGGCAATATGCTTTACCATACAGGACTATCTTTCCAGAAAAGATAAGGAGGATAAAAATTCAAGGAGGTAATCAATTTCTCCACTACTTTCCACCACCCTATGGCCTAAATTAATTTAATAATTGGGAATAAATTGATTGAGGATCTTCCTAATGATTCTAAATTTCCTATTTAAGGTATTTGTGGTGAGGGGGAAGATATATCTTTTTTTTATGTAATTTTATTATACTAAAGTTACTTTTTAATGTTTTCCATTGCCATGTAAGTTTCTTTTTTGTAATTATATGTTCTTAATCAACATAATTATCTTATATTATTCCAATTTATTTCATTAAAACTACATAATCAGAAATAACAATGATATATCTTTTTTTGGTGAATAAGTTCACACATAGGTGTGAATTTTGTTCACACACACGGAGGAGTGCTCGTTATTTCTGCAGTTTTAATTTCATCAATCCAATTCTTTTAAGTCATATTCTACCCACCATTGAGAGTATACCATAAATGGAGGGCTAAACCTTTAATAGGTTGATCGTAGGAAGATTAAAAGGTTGTATTTAATGTTATTTTTTTAACAAATTTTTGTTAATGGGATAACAAATTAAAGACTTCCATTCTTTAGTTATTTCCACTCTTCAACTTCACTGTATTTGAGGAAGCTAAATCCGAGTACTAAAATGACCATATACCATAGAGAGATAAATAATTTGGTAATCTAAGTGTGTAGAGGATTAGTAATTTATTTTATTTAGCATCAAAATAGAAACTAATGATGGTATTGTTATTTTGAAGAATGGATTCATCAAGAATTTATAAAACCAAAAGTCTTTAAAGAAGTAAAATTTATTCAATCCACCCTGAGCTTAATCCTAAGATCAACCCAATTTCATTGAATAGAATTCACTAAGTTTTCTTAGTGTTCTTTAAAACAATTTAAAATCAAAACCATGTTGGCCACTTCATATCAAAAAATCCATCTCATAGTTTATATATCTTAGGTATCTTCTTAGGTCTCAGTGGATTCGACAACCCAAGCTAGACTACAAGGACCATTCTACCTTCATCTCCTGGGTAAATTTGAGCATTAATAAAATTTTTGAGCTATTTTAGGGGGCCAAGTAAGTACCCTAGAACAAAACCTTCTTTCCTCAGACCCATTCTTCAATTCTCACCCAAGATCTCTTATCTTTTCTGTTTCTCTCTTTTTTCCTTTTGGCGCATGTTCTCCTACACCTATGATAATTCAAATAGACTAGTTAGGGTGGAAATTCCTAGGATAGCAGAGTCAAGTGAACCTTGGGGATTGTTCCCATTAGATCCTAATCATATTGAAACTCCAAAAACAAAAATTGATTCAATTATAATGGAGGATCTTCTAAGAAATCAAATTACAAATCCTGGGGGAAATCAAATGGGAAACGAAAATCAAGAAGCTCCAAACCTAGGGAATGTAGTCGATCAAACCCCGAATGAGTACCTCACTCCAACTTGAACCAATTACCCCTCATGAATTAGAAACAATTTCATAGGAAATACAAATTATATATTTAAACCCCATGTCTTAAACCACCTTCCATCCTTTCACGGGATGGAGTCTGAGATAAAGTAACACCCTGATATTTTATGAGAAATATTTTTTTATGTTTATGTTATACACAACACCAAATGAATACTTCACTACACACAACACTGTCTTGGCTTGGATTGCACACAAGAGAAACACTTCTCGATAGCTTACGTTGTACACAATACCATGTTTCACTAAACAACGATATGCTATTAAAATATTATATAAACTAGCCTTTATGAATAGTAATACCCACTTTTTGAAATTTTATAATTTTTATCATTAAAAATGGACTTCATTTTTGGATTAGGAATATCGAAATTAGACAAAAGTGAATTTTTGGTATTTTTCTGAAAACATTCAATTTTTGATGAATAGTTAAAAACACTAAGTTATAGTTTAAAAACCGACTTTTTATTTTGATAATTATTTATTTATATAAATTTATTTCAGGTCAAAATTGATACATAATACCTATATAAGTTAAATGTAATTCATTGGATTCATTTAATAATAATTTTAGATATATAAAAATTTTATTGAACTTTTCACCATCTTTTACCCTCCTCTTAGGAGAATTTAAAATTTAAATAAAACTCAATTTTACCACTTATGTGAGGGGAATTTAAAAAATCCAAGAGACACGGTTAATATCAAGGAGTAAAATGTGGTTCAATAAGATAAAAATAATTTTTGGTGAATAGTAACTTTTTACTTTTATTTACCATGGTTAAAAGTAAAAAGGGTAATTAAGGGTAAAAATGATATTATTATTACCCTAACACATGTACTAATTCTATTGTATAACTGTAATTTGACCAAAAACAACCTTAGGAATAAAATATTACCCTTTAGGTCCACTGGGATTAGATTAGGACACTTATTATTATTTTACTTAAAGAAGTGTTAAAATAGTTAAAATCAATGTTTAATAATTAAAAACATTTTTAATGTAGGGTTATACATAAGACAAATTCGACTATAAATATTAATTACAAATATAAAAATATTTCCTACCTAATGGTATTTTATTTATAATTTTTAGACATAAAATAAATTAATTTATTTATGACACAATGATGATGCAGTAATTACCTTATTAATGAAATATTAACATAATTGATCTTATAAATACCCAAATAAATGTAATTTGAGACTTTTTATGAATTACACTAATTTTATAGGTTATTATGACATGTTATTATTGATTTAATTTGCCTTTTTCTAACTAATCATGATGTTATGAATTTCACAAAAATCATGTACCAAATAGTGTCAAAATTGACATAAAATAGTTTTTAAAACAAATATTATATTATTAATTGTTATTTTATTCCTAAAAATCTAAGGTTCCTCCAAATGACTTAGATAAGGTTATATATATTAATCATGAACCACTTGGGTTTTTTTTGGATTTTAATGTAGGTCTATTAACCCTATAGTGTAAGAAAACAAAAAGACATGGTAAAAGTTAAATTATTTAACTTAGAGTTAAATCTAAATGATAAGGTTAAAATAGTAACCTAAACTTGTCTAAAACCTATTGGTTGAGAGGGGTACGACACATACCCACAATAGCATAGAAATAAATCAATTTGGAGATATTGATAACTGAATATGACTTTATTATAAAATAATATTTTGAGTTTTTCCTAAGTTGCCCCTCTCCTCCCTTATAAAAGGGCACCTCCTCCCTCTACTTCTCACACCATTTTGAGCCTTCAAGATCGGAAAACCACTGCCCATTTCCCTTCTGAACTTCACTATAAACATACTAGAGGTCTTGGTCTTCTTCAAAAACCAATTTTAGTGCCCTAAGAGGAGGTTTCAAAGAGGCGTGTCAAAGAAGAGGTAATATCCGTTACTGATTCTTTCAATTTTATTTCTTCTTTTACTTCCCCTTATTTAGTTGTTTCATTATGAAGTAATAACATTAGTATCACTCATATAATGATATGTTATTATAAATATGAAACAATCCTATTTCACCTTCTAACCATCCTATAGAAAATTAAATCCCTGCGCGTACGTATGAATGGAATACCGTCTCCACACCGTGGTGTAATCTGTTTTCCACCACCACCATAGTTGGATGGGTATAATGGTGTAAAGAATAACTATATATGATTATTGTAATGTGATATTTATTCTTAAATAGTATACATACACTTCAATACAATTCCACCATCATGGGAACGATATCATCGCTCGTGCGTACGTACGGCCTACCGTCTCCACGATGTGATGTGACTCATTATATAAGATATTCATTGAATAATGATTATATAAATTTATTGAATGAATAAATATGATATATATTACACTAATACCATTCCAGAAATGAGGTATCTATAACCTAAAAAGAAGAAGAAGAATTTATTCGACAAAAAATGCATAAGAACATAAAGGAATGAACACCCGAATAACAAGTAGCAATGAATATTACTAATAAGAAGATAAGAATATGACCATATATGATATCATAACAATTAATATGATTCTTTAATAAGTCAATGACATTATTATAATCATTATAAAGGTTTTTCGTATACGTACGAAGCAAATCGGACCTAAGGTAAGGGAAAATATCACAATCTCCTTTTTATCCGAGATTGTTTATACTTCATAATTTACTAGGGAATATTTATCATCCACATCCATGTTTCCTAAATATGTAATATTATTTCTGTCCTCCTACAATTTTTTAAATCCAATTTTACCCATTGGTGATTATTTAGTAAAATATATGAAAGGGATTTTTTTTTTGTTTTTAGTATGAGGTACTTTTTGACTTTTCCGACTAAATTACGAGAAGAATGTTTTTTTAACTTATACGGCATGAATGGGTTTTTATGATTTCATAGAAAATCATTTCCATGAAGCGTATTTTACATGTTTTCTTGTTTATTTTTAATCAACTTCTTTTAGTTTAAAATTGTATGACATGTTAAGAAAGGAAAAATGTATTTGAAGTAGAAAGGATATTTTCCTCAAGAATGGAGTTCAAGCGTTTTATCAAAATTATTTTCAATCTAAGATAATATAGGGTTCTATTTCTATAGCTATTTTTACATTTATTTGATTATGTTCTGATGGAATTATTTTTAGGATGTTCTCTTATCTTATATGGATTATGTTATGATGGCATGATGTTTAAGAATACCATTTTTATTACATGGGTTATGCTATGATGTATGATTTATGATCTTAAGGAACACATAAGAATGGTATAATTATGAGATGGGTGGGACCTATATCTCACTCCAATTAATTGGGTAAAAATTTATAACTCATGAGATAGACATCGCTCGAACGACAGGTTAATCCGGTTTACTGATACAGGACTGAAACGAGGAGTGAACTCAGTTGAGAAATGGACTTTGTCCGCTAGGATAGTCATGGAAATTAGTATTGACTACTAAGAAATGATCCTCTATGATTATGCATGTATGCCACAAAGTTTCTTTTTTTATGTTATGATTATTGGGATTACATTTCACTACTATGATTTATCCCATGTTATGATATTATGATCTCTTTTTCAGTTTAAGATTTTCAAAATGTTATGTTCTTGTGAATATGATATGATTGATATTTATTTTGTTTACCCTTACTGAGCATTTGAGATCACCCTTTTGTATGTTTTCTTTTCCCCAGGCCAGGAAGAATGGTATTAAGTAAGATAATCCAAAAGGGACTCTAGATATGATCAAATAAACGGGAGACAATGTAGATGCTTTATGAACCAATTGTTTATGTTTCCTAGTTTCTAAAGACATAATACCTATACGGTCCTTTCATGGTTTTGTTATATTTTTTAATAAGTACGCTTCATTTGTGAAGTAATAACAATGTATGTAAATTATGGTTTGTTATAGTTGGTATCATAGGAAAGGTATAATCAACCTTTGGAAACTAGGATGTGAAAGCCTTAGTAAGAACCTAGAGGATATGTCTAAGAATAGGACAAAATCTTAGTGTTTTAGAAATGTCCATGAATAACCTATGGTAAGACCTAAAGTGTGAAATTTTATTCTTGATTATGTTGTTTTCCTATTATGATTGGTGTTTCTCACACTAAGATTCTTAGTTTTAGTCAATGGCTGGAACCCGAAGGAATCATGTTAATGCTGAATGCGACAGGAAATGCAATGATTGTCCCCCTGAGCAACCAAACATTATGGGAGCTGGAATGAAAAATTTTGTAGCCATACTCACACAGATTTCTCAAGATATAAATCATGCAGGACTTCCAAAAGATCAAATAAATGAGAAACATTTTGTTGAATCCTTCATGAGGTAGCGTCAACCCTCATTCAGCGGGTCTACTAATCCATTAGTGGCTTAACAATGGATCGGTACCACTGAAAAGATATTTTCAGTTCTTCAATTTTCTGAACATGATAAAGTCGTCTTAGAAATATATCATTTGGAAGGTGAAGCTGATCAGTCGTGGAATCTTATCAAGAATACAAGGCAAAGAGAAGAAATTGAGTCCATGGAATGGGACGATTTCAAGAACTAATTTTTCAATAAGTACTTCCCTCGTATTCTTAGAACAAAGATGGAGAAGGAGTTTCTTGAACTAAAGAAAAAGGATGATGAATCCATTGGTATCTATGAAGAAAATTTTACAAGGCTTGCAAGGTACACTTCTGGGATTATTATCTAACCCGAGAGTAAGATCGATCGATTAATTAGTGGCTTAAAACCATGTCTCCAAAGGGAATTAGCCATATGGGACTTTAATAGCTATGCGGAAATTTTTAGATGTGCTCTCTAGGTTGAGATGGAGATTGGAGTAACCCATCAGTCATATGGGTTTGATAATAAAAGGAAAATGGAATTCAAAGGGAAATCTAAAGACCACACTGAAAAGAAGATAAGTTTTCCCATATGCTCAAATTGTGGAAAAAAACATGGAGGGAATTGTCTAAAAGAGACAAGTAAATGTTTCAAATATGGAAAAAAATGGTCATCGGGAATTTGAATGCCTCAATGATGGGAAAAATATGTCCAGTAATGCAGACAAAGAAAAGGCTATACAGAATGCACCTCCTATATTCAATGTTACAAGTGCAAGGAAATGGGGAATTATGCCAATAAATTCCTTAATCCAAGGGTTGTTGAGGATGATTGATGTCAACAAACTCTTAAGGCCAAAGACAATGTAAAGTCACATGCAATTTATATCAGTGATGTGGAGTATGATAACGAAGTGTTGAAAGGTACACTTACCATCCACTCTAAAGTTGAAAATGTTTTATTTGATTATGGATCCACCCACTCTTTTATTTCTGAAGAATTTTCTAAGGGTATCGACGTATTACCTCAGTATTTAGATATTGAGTTATCTGTGACAACCCCTAATGGCACAACAGTTGCATCAAAAGTTTACAATTCTTCTCCGATTGAAGTCTGTGGGAAAGTGCTTCCTACAAATCTTGTGATCCTTCCTATAGTAGAATTTGATGTGATTCATGGCATGGATTGGATTTATTTATATGGAGCTCATATCAATTTCCAAAGAAGGGAAATCAAATTTAATATTCTAGATCAATCTACTGTCATCTATCGTTGCAAGGATGAATATAACCTTCCAATGGAAATTTCTTCCATCTTATGGGTCTTGATTCTAATAAATGAAGGTTATTTATCCCTAATGGTTGGATAGAAACTGACGATTATGAATATTCCCATTGTAAGGGAGTTTGATGATCTACTTCCAGAGGAATTTCCATGTCTTCCACCAAATCGTGAAGTTGAGTTTTCGATAGAACTCATACCAGGTGCTATGCCTATTTCAAAGACACCATATATAATGGCCCCAATTGAGTTGCAGGAATTGAAGAAGAAACTCCAAGACAGTCTTGATAAAGGATCCATACGCCCTAGTGCATCACCTTGGGGAGCACCTGTTCTCTTTGTTAAGAAGAAAGATGGGTCAATGAGACTGTACATTGATTATTGAGAACTTAACAAGATCACTATCAAGAAAAAATATCCTCTCCCACACATTGATGACTTATTTGACCAACTATGTGGAGCTCAATAATTTTCCATGATTGATCTTCATTCAAGGAATCATCAATTAAGGGTAAAAAATGAGGATATACCAAAGACGACTTTCCGTACAAGGTATGGACACTATGAATTTATAGTGATTCCATTTGGTCTTACTAATTCCCCTGTTATGTTCATGGATCTGATGAATAGAGTCTTTAGAGACTATCTTTATTAGTTTGTGGTAGTATTTATAGACGATATTCTTGTCTATTCATAGAGAAATGAAGAACATGAAGATCCCTTGAGAATTGTATTAAAGACTCTAAGAAAGGAGAAGATTTATTCCAAATTTATCAAGTGTGAATTTTGGCTTCAAAAAGTTTCATTTTTGGGTCACATAATCTCAAAATAGGGGACATCTATGGATCCAGCAAAAATAGAGGTTATTGAAATATGGTCGAGGCCAACAACAGTAACTGAGATCCGATGTTTTCTTGGTCTGGCTGGATATTATCGACGTTTTGTGAAGGATTTTTCACGATTATCTAATCCACTCACCAAGTTGACTCGAAAAGGTGTTAAGTTCATTTGGACGGAGGAGTGTGAAGATAATTTCAAGGAGTTAAAAAGAAGTTTACCTAGTGCACCTATGCTCACACTGCCTTGTAGTGCAGAAAGGTTTGTGATCTACAGTGATGCATCCAAGAAGGTATTGGGGTGTGTTCTCATGAAAAATGATATGGTGATAGCATATTCCTCATGACAGTTCAAAATCCATGAGCAAAATTACCCAACTTAGGATTTGGAGTTAGCTGCGGTAAGCTTTGCATTAAAAATATAGAGGCATTATCTTTATGGTGAAAGGTCTGATATTTATACATATCATAAAATTTTAAAGTATATTTTCACACAAAAGGAGCTGAATATGCGCCAAAGAATATTGTTGGAGTTGATTAAGGACTACGACTGCTCAATTCATTACCACCCTGGGAAAGAAAACAAGGTGGCAGATGCATTAAGTCGACAAGACCGTGCTAGATTATCCATGATGAGGATTACAAAAGATCCAATATTTAGGGATTTACAAAGGATGGATCTTGGAATTATAATGGAAGGGGAAAATTTTTATCTTTCTCAAATGAATGTTCAACCATCTATACATGTGATGATTAAAGAGGCACAAAAAGAAGATGTAGAGTTACAAAAGAAGGTGAGAAATGTTCCTGAATTCAACCATTATTGTGATGGGATAATAAGGTTCAGAAGTCGGGTTTGTGTTCCTCCCATCCCAAAATTAAAGACGGAGCTGCTACATGAGGCTCATAGTTCTTCATTCTCTATTCATCCTGGAAGCAAAAAGATATATTGGGACCTGAAAGAGTACTTCTGGTGGGGTGGAATGAAAAGAGATGTTGTTTAATATGTCTCTCGATGGTTGGTTTGTCAGAAAGTTAATGCTAAGAGACAGAAGTCTAAGGGGATGTTTCAACCAATACCCATACCCGAATGGAAATGGGAAAACATCACTATGGACTTTGTCACCAGACTTCCAAAAACATCCAAAGGCAATAATGCAATTTGGGTCATAGTTGAAAATCTTATGAATTTGGCACACTTCATTACTATTAGAGAAGATTTCTCTCTGGATTAGCTTACCAGGATATATGCTAAGGAAGTGGTAAGATTTCATGGAGTACCACTTCCCATTATATCTGATCAGGATCTGAGGTTTACCTTGAAGTTTTGGAAAAGTCTTCAGTATAATTTAGATACAAAGTTGAGTTTTAGCACTTCTTATCATCCTCAGACAGATGTTCAGTCTGAGAGAACAAATCAAACTCTAGAAGATATGTTAAGATATTGCTCTATGGATTTAAAAGGTGGTTGGGATCAACACCTACCTTTGGTGGAATTTTCTTATAATAATAGCTTTCACTCCAGTATTCAGATGGCTCCTTATGACGCTCTATATGGAATGAAATGCAGGACTCCAACTTGCTGGGATAAAGTTGGGTAAAGAAAGCTATTAGGACATGATCTTGTTGATGAGATGGCAGAAAAGGTCAGATCTATTCAACAACACCTAAGAGAAGCTCAGAGTCAACAAAACATTTATGCCGAAAACCGAAGAAAAGACCTAGAGTTTGAAGTGGGTGATAAATTATTCTTACGAATATCTCCTCAGAAGAGAGTAATGAGATTTGGAAAGAAGGGCATGTTGAGCCCTAGGTATATTGGTCCTTCTCAAATACTAGATCATGTTGGGAAGGTAGCTTACCGATTGGTGCTTCCACTAAATCTCTCTCAAGTTCACGATATGTTCCATGTATCTCTCCTGATAAAGTAGATACATGATCCTTCACATGTACTAATCTCTGAAGTTGTACCACTGGAGCCAGATATTTCTTATGGAGAACAACCGATAGAGATTCTGGATCATAGCGAAACATTCTACGGAACTACACCACTCGCTTGGTGAATGTTTTATGGAGGAAGCACCAATTAGAAGAAGCTACATGGGAGCTTGAGGATATGATGATAGATAGGTATCCTCATCTGTTTGTTACGAAGTGACGAATTTCAAGGGCGAAATTCATTTTAAGGGGGGTAGAATGTAACACCCTGAGATTTTATGAGAAATATTTTTTTTATGTCTTATGTTATACCCAACACCAAAGGAATCTTTCACTATACACAACACTATCTTGGCTTTCATTGCACGCAAGAGCAACCTTCCTCGAAATCTTGTGTTGTACGTAATACCAACATTCACTAAACAACGATATGCTATTAAAATATTATATAAACTAGCCAATATGAATAGTAATACCCACTTTTTGAAATTTTTTAAATTTTATCTTTCAAAATGGAATTCATTTTTGGATTCATAATATCGAAATTAGACTAGGGTGAATTTTTTTTATTTTTCTGAAAACTTTTAATTTTTTATGAATAGTGGAAAAAACTTAGTTATAGTTTAAAAACCGAATTTTTAATTAAATAATTATTTTTTATTTATATTTATTTTAGGTCAAAATTGATACATAATACCTATATAAGTTCTATTTAATTCATTGGAGTCATTTTATAATAATTTTAAACATATAAAACTTTTATTGAACTTTTCACCCTCTTTTACCCACCTCCTAGGAGATTTGAAAATTTACAAAAAACTTAATTTTACCGCTTCTATGAGTGTAATTACCAAAATCCGAGAGACACGGTTAATATCAATGAGTAAAATGTGGTTCAATAAGACAAAATTATTTTTTGGTGAACAGTAACTTTTTACTTTTATTTACCACGGTTAAAAGTAAATAGCGTAATTAAGGGTAACATGATATTATTATTACCCTAACACATGTCATAATTCTATTGGATAAGTGTAATTCGACCAAAAACAACCTTAGGAATAAAATATTACCCTTTAGGCCCACATGTATTAGATTGGGATACTTCTTATTATTTTATTTAAGTGTTAAAATAGTTAAAATCAAAGTTTTATAACTAAAAAACATTTTTAATGTAAGGTTATACATAAGATAAATTAGACTATAAATATTCATTAGAAAAATAAAATGATTTCCTAACTAATGGTATTTTATTTATAACTTTTAGACATTAAATAATTTAATTTATTTTTGACACAATGATGATGTAGTAATTACCTTATTAATGCAATATTAACATAATTGATGTTATAAATACCCAAATAAATGTAATTTGAGACTTTTTATGAATTAAAATAATTTTATAGGTTAATATGGGATGTTATTATTGATTTAATTAACATTTTTTGAACTAATCATGCTGTTAAGAGTTTCACAAAAATAAAGTACCAAATACTGTCAAAATTGACATAAAATAGTTCTTAAAATAATATTATATTATTAATTGTTATTTTATTCATAAAAATCTAAGGTTTGTGCAAATGACTTATATAAGGTTATATATATTAATAATAAACCACTTGGGGTTATTTTTTCTTTTTATAGTAAGATTATTAACCATATAGTGTAAGGAAATAAAAAGACACAGTAAAAGTTAAATTATTTAACTTAGAGTTAAATCTAAATGATAAGGTTAAAATAGTAAACTAAACTTGTCTAAAACCTATTGGATGAAATTATTACGACCCATACCCACCTTATATTCAAAATAAATCAATTTGGAGCTATTAATAAACTAATATGACTTTATTATAAAATAATATTTTGAGTTTTTTCTAAGGTGCCTCTCTCCTCCCTTATAAAAGGGCACTTCCTCCCTCTCCTCCTCACATCATTTTGAGCCTTCAAACTCGGCCAACACCTGAAAATTTCCCTTATAAACTTTCCTAGAAACATACTAGAGGTCCTGGTATTCTTCAAAGTCCAAATTTGGTTCCCTAAGAGGAGGTTTCAAAGAGGCGTGTCGAAGAAGAGGTAATATCCGTTACTGATTCTTTCAAATTTATTTATTCTTTTAATTCCTCTTATTTAGTTGTTTAATTTTGATTTAATAACATCAGTATCATTCATATACTTATATGTTATTATAAATATGAAAAAACCATATTTCACCTTCTATCCATCCAACGGAAAACGAAATCACCGCATGTGCGTACGAATGGAATATCGTCTCCACACCGTGGTGTAATCTGTTTTCCACCACCACCTTACTTGGATGGATATAATGGTGTAAATAATAACTATATATGATTATTGTAAACTGTTATTTATTCTTAAATATTATACATACACTTCAATACAATTCCACGATCATGTGAATGATATCATCGCTCGTGCATACGTACGGCCTACCGTGTCCACGATGTGATGCGACTCATTCTACATGATCTTCATTGAATAATGATTTTATCAATGAATTGAATTAATAAATTTGATATATATTAAACTAATATCATTCTAGAAATGAGGTATCTATAACCTAAATAAAAATAATAATAATTTATTCGACAAAACATGCATAAGAACATAAAGCAATGAACACCCGAATAACAAGTAGCAGTGAATATTACTAATAAGAAGATACGAATATCACCATATATGATATCATAACAATTAATAAGATTATTTAATATGTCAATGACATTATTTAAATAATTATACAGGAGGTTCGAATGCGTACGAAGGAAATTGGACCTAAGGTAAGGGAAAATCTCGCAGTCTCATTTTTATCTGAGATTGTTTATACTTCAGAATTTACTGGGGAATATTTATCATCCACATACATGTTTCCTCAATATGTAATATTATTTTTATCCTCCTACAATTTTTGAAATCCAATTTTACCCATTGGTGAGTTTTTAGTAAAAGATATGAAAGGAATCTTTTGTTCTTTTTAGTACAAGGTACTTTTTGATTTTTCTGACCAAATTACGACAACAATGTTTTTTTAACTTATACGACATGAATGGATTTCTATGATTTCATAGAACATTATTTCCATGAAGCTTCATTTAAAAGTTTTCATGTTTATTTTTAATCAACTTATTTTATTTTAAAATTGTATGACATTTTAAGAAAGGAAAAAATGTTTTTGAAGTAGAAAGGATATTTTCATCAAGAATGGAGTTCAAGTGTTTTATCAAAATTATTTTCCATATAATATAATATAGGGTTATATTTATATACCTATTTTTACATTGATTTATTATGTTATCATGGAATTATTTTTATGATGTTCTTTTATCTTATATGAATTATGTTATAATGACATGATGTTTAAGAATCCCATTTTTAATACATGGGTTATGCTATGATGTATGATTTATGATATTGTGGCACACATAAGAATGATTTCATTATAATATGGTTGGGACCTATATATACCTCCAATTAATTGGGTAAAGATTTATATCTCATTATATAGACATGGCTGGAATGACTGGTTAATCTGGTTCCGTGATACAGGACTGAAACGAGGAGTGACCTCAGTTCAAAAATGGACTTTTTCAGCTAGGATAGTCTTGGCAATGAGTCTTGACTACTACGAAATGATTATCTATTATTATGTGTGTATGACACAATGTTTCATGTTTTATGTTATGATTATTGGGATTACATTTCACTACTACGATTAATCCCATGTTAGGATCTCTTTTGCAGGTTATGATTTTCAAAATGTTATGTTCTTATGAATATGATATGATTGATATTTCTTTTGTTTACCCTTACTGAGCATTTCGACTAAACCTTTTGTATGTTTTCTTTTCCCCAGGTTAGGAAGAAGTGTATTAATTAAGATATGCCAAAAGGGACTCTAGATATGATGAAATAAATGGGAGACAATGTAGATTCTTTATGAACCGGTTGTTTATGTTTCCATGTTTCTAAAGACACTATACCTATATGGTCGTTTCATGGTTTTTTTATGTGTTGTAATAACTATGCTTCAATTATGAATTAATAATAATGTATGTAAAGTATCGGTCTTTATAGATACCATACCTTCATGTCAAAGAGTTCATCGACATTGTTGGAACCATATGCCCACCACATCAACTTGAGTAAGCTAAGATGAGGCTCGTTGATTTCTAAATAAAGGATCGATAAAATAATTGGTTAAACAATCTCAGACCTGCATCAATACACTTCTAGGATGAATTACAAAGAGAATTCTACAAAAAAATATTTTCCACACCAGAAAACAATTGCACATAAAAAAAGCATCCAAAACTTTTTTGAAAAAGAGGTAGGGTCGTGCTATGAAACATGGGAGAGGTTCAAAGACACTCTAAACATGGTTCCAAACCATGGTTTTTCTATTCCTGAACAAGTTCTAATTTTTTATAAAGGGTTGGGCCTGGGGAACAAACAATTCATTGACATGATGTGTAATGTAGCCTTTAAAAAGAATGCCTAAAATGATTTTTATGAGTACCTATAAAGCATTACCGAAGAAAACCCAATATGGGAGGACATCACCTTACTATGAGAAGCCACCCAAATCTAGTGAAATTCACCCACATAGGGAGGAGGAAAGCCTTAGGGACAAACGTTTTGCACTATCAAGGAAGGTCGAGGAGATCGATCTTAGGAAGGTCTATGAAATTCAAACTATTGACCCTCTTTTCAGAAATTGTGATAAACATGTCCACAAGACTGAACACTTCCCAACCATCCCTTCCATTAAATACATTCTTATAAGAGGACCATTGGATAAGGTCAATTCTCTAAACTTTCAAAATCCCCTATACCAAAACACATTCAACCCAAGGTATAATGACCACCCAGTCTTCCGCTAGAAAGATAACCAACAATGTAGCCAACCACAAGGACCAAAACCCTACCCTACACAAAATATCCAAATACAAAACTAATTAAAACCACAACCAATCCAATACCAACATCCTCCTATCGAATACCAACAACCCATCCAACAACCAAAGTATCCTCCTGGGATAAACCAACCAACACAAGCCCCCACTCAATCTATCCCTCTTCCAATCCTTGAAAAGTTGTGTAAACAAATGGACAAAATGAACAGAGAATTCTCTTCCCTTAAACAAGAACTTCAAACCATCAAAACTAAAAATGCACCCATTCCAACTCAGGATGTACCATCCTCAAATTTAAGGGAAGAGTAATGTTTCACGTAAACAACTAATGAAAAACTAATGGTTGTGACAGTTTTTTGAAGTGGAAAATCAATTGAGAAACCTGAAAAAACAAGTCAGAAACCATGTGAAGGTTCAAACACTAATGAAAATTCAAATGAAACACATGATCAAACTATGGAAACTGATAACAATGTGAAAGAAACAACCCTTCAACAAACAGGCCCACAACCTACACCATTTCCTCAATGAATGAGGGGGAAAACTAAGCCTGAATTGAATAAAACATTGAGGGAAATATTCTCACAAGTCAAGTTGAACATTACACTCCTTGATTCTATCCAAACCATTCATGCATACTCAAAATAACTTAAGAATATCTTCACATTTAAAAAGAAATTCTCACATAAAAACCATGTTTTTCTATGAGAAAATGTTATCACAACAATCCAAGGAGACCTTCCACCAAATATGAAAGACACATGATGTCCTTACATAAATGGTAAACTGGGAGAGAAAAAAGTTGTCAAAGCCTTGTGTGACCTAGGTACTAGTGTAAATATCATTACCTATGTTGTGTATTGCTAGTTAGGATTATAAGAGCTCCAACCCACATTTGTCACACTTCTACTTGCTGATCGTAGCATTAGTGTTTCAAAGGGGATTTTGAAGGATGTTCTGGTAAAAGTAGAAAACTCCATCTACCCCATTGACTTCATTTTCCTTGACAACAATCCTAACATAGGAAACAAGGAAAAAACCCCAATCATCATTGGTTATCCCTTTCTTTGAACAATAAACACTCTTATCCGAGTCCAAAATAGGAACATGACCATCACCTTTGGAAACACGAGTCTTGATTTGAACATCAATAATGAAAGAACACTAATAGGGTATGATGAGGAAATTCATGAAGTAAACATGATAGGATGTGTTGATAATGAATCCATAGAACATCAAGGAATATTTGAGGAATGCTTAAGTTAGGATGAGATTAATTTCCTTTGTTAAAATGAAGGAAGTTTATCTCCTTGGCTAGAATTAGTTTGAGATTGCTTCTATTATTAAATATTAAGGCAAAAAATCAGTGAAATATTTAAGGAAACCAAATTCATGGAGACCACTCCATATTCCTTCCCTAAATAGGATCAATACAATGTAGTACCTGAAACTTTTACACATGGGGAATCAATTCAATCCAAAACTCTAAAAAAGGAAATTGATCTTGAGTCAATGTTCCAATATTCTGCTAATATTTTGAACCAACCTGATATTGAATTGAAATAACTTCATTTTTCACGTAAGTATGCCTTCTTAAGAGAAAATGGAACACATCTTATTGTCATTTCTTCTTCTCTTCAAGAAGATCATGAGAGGATACTTCTAGATGTCCTTAAGAAACAAAGGAAATCCATTGGATGGACCCTGTCTGATATTACTTGGATTAGAAAACATATTGGGGCTCATAGGATTGTTTTGGAATCTAATTATAAGACATTTCATCAACCTCAATAGCGACTCAATACTAATATTATGTAAGTAGTGACAAAAGAACTTCTGAAATTGTTAAAATCTGGTATCATATATCCCATAACTGAGAGATAGTGGGTCATCCCAATCGAGGTAGTTTTAAAAAAGTATAGAATAAAAATGATAACCAATGAGGATGGATATATTCTTCTAAAAAGGGTGAGTAGTGTCTGGAGAGTCTGTATCAACTATAGGAAGCTAATCAAATTTACCTAGAAGGACTATTCCCCCTTACCATTCATTGAAAAAGTCCTTGAGATAGTCATAGGTCCCGCCTTCTACTCTTTCTTAGATGGGTACATGGGGTATAATAAAATTGAGGTATCCCTATATGATCAAGGGAAGACTACATTCACATGTCCATTCAGCACCTTTTCTTTCAAACGTATTCCCTTCAGGTTATGAAATTCCCCTGGAACCTTCCAGCGGTGCATGCTGGGAATATTCTCAGACATGGTAGGGAATTTTCTAGAGGTCTCCATTGATGAATTATCTATGTTTAGAGATACATTTTAGTGATTTTTGAGGAATGTGGAGAGTGTCTTTTCAAGATGTGAAGAAATTAATCTAGTCCTAAACTTTTAAAAATCCATTTCATGGTTAAAGGGGGAGTAATCCTTTACCATCTCGTCTCGAGTAGGGGGATTGAAGTTGATAAAGCCAAGGTTGACATCATTAATCACCTTCCATCACCCAAAACTGTCAAGGAAGTGATGTCCATTTTAGGACATGATGGTTTCTATAGAAGGTTCATTAGGAATTCCAGGTCTATTTCTCGACCACTTTGTGCTCTATTGGTGAAATATGCTCCATTTTTAGGGAAATAAATCTATGAGGAATTACTCTCTACACTCAATTAATCTCTTATCTCTCCACCTATCATGTAGTCTCTAAATTCATAACATCATTTTGAGCTCATGTGTGATGTGAGTGACTTCACTGTAGGAGTAGTCTTAGGATAATTGTGTGATAAAAATTCATGTTTCATTACTTATTGAAGCAAATTTTTAAATGATGCACAAATCAACTACACCGGCACTGAGAATGAGTTACTTGATGTTGTGTTTGCCTAATAAAAGTTTAGTTACTACCTCTTAAGATCCCCCATCACTATGTTCACAGACCATTCTGCACTAAAATACCTCTTCCAAAGAAAAGAAGATAATTCTAGACTGATTATGTGGGTCCTTCTACTACAATAATTTGACCACACAATCAAGGATAAAATGGGTGTAGAAAATTTTTTATTTGATCATATCTATAGTATGTAATTCAAAGACAACTCAAATCACCTTTCTGTGTCTGATTCATTCCCATATGAGCACCTCTATTCAGAGAGTTATTTCCCCTGGTATGTTGACATAGCCAACTTTTTAGTTATAGTAGTCATTCCAAAATTATTAGGTACTCAAGATCGAAGGAAATTAATTAATTAGGTCAATCACTATAAATTTGACTATCCATACCTCTATAAGCTCTCTCCTAAACTAGTCATTAGGATGTGTGTCCTAGAATCTGAACAGAAGTCCATCCTCAAAATCTGTCATAGCGAGGCATGTGGGGGTCACTTTTCCTCTAAGAAAACATCTTCTAAGATTATTGAGTGTGGTCCCTTCTGACCCAACCTCTAAAGGGGCTCCTATACATTTTTTCAATGTTGTCTTAAGTGTCAACAAGTAGGGTCCGTCTGTAACACCTGATAATTTTATGAGAAATATTTTGTTTTTATGTTATATAAATCATCAAAGGAATCTTTCACTACACACAACACTAGCTTGGCTTGCTTTACACGCAACCGTGGCCTTTTCGATAGCTTGCTTCGTACGCAATACCGAGTTTCACTAAACAACGATATGCTATTAAAATATTATTAAAACTAGCCATTATGAATAGTAATAACCAATTTTTGAAATTTTTTAAACTTTATTTTTCAAAATGGACTTCATTTTTGGATTCTAAATATCGAAATTATCTTAGGGTGAAATTTTGGTACTTTTCGGATAACTTTCATATTCTGATGAATAGTGAAAATTATTAAATTTTAATTAAAAACAAATTTTTTAATCGAAATAATTAATAGTGATAAATTATTAATTTTAGTGGTTTTAAATTATATTTATAATATATTTTTATAATTTAATACAATGTTGATCATTGGATGTAATTTCACATTTAAACCAGACATAAACAAGTGTTAATCTTTCGATAGTTATTATCTCTTAAAAACATGATATTTGTCTTGACGACGGGAATTAATTTTTAAATTAGTTAATGTAACTGATATTTTTTGAATTTGGTAAAATAAAAATCATTTTTGAATTCATAATATCAAATATATCTTAGGCCTAATTTTTGGTATTTTTCTGGAAACATTTATTTTTTGATAAATAGTGAAACCACTATGTGGTAGTTAAAAAACTGAATTTTTTCATAAAACTTAATATTACCGCTTCTGTGAGTAGAATTTAGAAAATCCAAGAGACACGGTTAATATAAAGGACTAAAATGTCATTCAATGAAATGAAAATAGTTTTTGGTGAATAGTAACTTTTTACTTTTTTTACCACGGTTAAAAGTAAATAGGGTAGTTAAGGGTAAAAATGATATTATTATTAACCAAACACATGTCCTAATTCTATTGGATAAGTTTCATTCGACCTAAAACAACCTTATGAATAAAATATGGCCATTTATGCCCACTTGGATTAGATTAGGACATTTATTATCAATTTATTTAGAGAAGGGTTAAAATAGTTAAAATCAAAGTTTAATAACTAAATCATTTTTAAAATAGGGTTATACATAAGATAAATTAGACTATAAATATTAATTAGAAATCTAAAAATCTTTCCTACATAATGTTATTTTATTTGTAATTTTTAGACTTAATGTAATTTATTTTATTTATGATACAATGATGATGTAGTAATTATCTTATTAATGAAATATTGACATAATTGGTGTTATAAATATCCAAATAAATGTAATTTGAGACTTTTTATGAATTCAAATAATTTTATATGTTAATATGACATGTTATTATTGATTTAATTAAATGTTTTCGAACTAATTATTCTGTTATTATTTTCACAAAAATCAATTACCAAATAGTGTTAAAATTGACATAAAATAGTTTTTAAAACAAATACTATATTATTAATTGTTATTTTATTCATAAAAATCTAATGTTCGTCCAAATGACTTAGATAAGGTTATATATATTAATAATAAACAATTTGGGGTTCGTTTGTCTTGATATAGTAAGTTTATTAACCTTATAGTGTAAGAAAACAAGAAGACACCGTAAAAGTTAAATTATCTAACTTAAAGTTAAATCTAAATGATATGGTTAAAATTGATAAATAAACTTGTCTAAATTCAATTGGATGAGAGGATTTAGATCCATCCCCACCTTAGACTCTAAATATATCAATTTTTATCTATTAGAAACCTAATTTGACTTTATAATAAAATAATATGTTTAGTTATTCCAAAGGTTCCCCTCTCCTCCCTTATAAAAGGGCACATCCTCCCTCTATTCCTCACACCACATTGAGCCTTCAACCTCAGCCAAACCCTGCCAATATCACCTCTCCACTTCCCTAGAAACATCCTAGAGGTCCTGGTATTTTTCAAAGACCAATTTTAGTGCCCTAAGAGGAGGTCTCAAAGAGGCGCTTCAAAGAAGAGGTAATGCCCATTACCGATTCTTTCATATTTATTTCTTCTTCCACTTCTTCTTCTTTAGTTGTTTCATTATGAAGTAATAACATCAGTATCACTAATATACTGATATGTTATTATAAGTATTAAACAACCCTATTTCACCATCTATCCATCCTACGAAAAATGAAATCACCATGCGTGCTTACATATGGAATACCGTCTCCATGTCGCGGTGTAATCTATTTTCCACCACCACCTTACTCATATGGGTATAATGGTGTAAATAATAACTATATATGATTATTGTAAAGTGATATTGATTCTGAAATAGTATACATACACTCCAATACAATTCCATGATCATGGGAACGATATCATCGCTCGTGCGTACGTACGGAATATCGTCTCCACGATGTGATGTGACTCGTTATACATGATCTTCATTGCATAATGATTATATAAATGAATTGAGTTAATGAATATGATATATATTACACTAATACCATTCTGGAAATGAGTTATCTATAACCTAAAAAGGAAAATAAGAATTTATTTGACAAAACGCGCATAAGAACAAAAATTAATAAACACCCGAATAACAAGTAGTAATGAAATATTAATAATAAGAAGCTAATAATATGACCATATATAATATCATAAAAATAATTATGATTCTTTAGTAAGTCATTAACATTATGTAATTCATTATACAGGAGGTTCGGACACTTATGATGAAAATCAGACCTAAGGTAAGGGAAAATATCACAATCTCATTTTATCCGAGATTGTTTATACTTTGTTATTTACTAGGGTGTATTTTATCATCAACATCCATGTTTCCTCAATATGTAAAATTGTTTCCATCCACCTAAAATTTTTTAAATTAAATTTTACCCTTCGGTGAGTTTTTAGTAAAAGATATGAAAGAAATCTTTTGTCGTTTTTCGTACGAGGTACTTTTTGACTTTTCTGACAAAAGTACGAGAAGAATGTTTTTTTAACTTATACGGCATGAATGGATTTTTAAAACATTATCTCCAAGAATCTTCCTTTAAAAGTTTTCAAGTTTATTTTTAATCAACTCTTTTAGTTTAAAATTGTATGAAATGTTAAGAAAGGAAAATGTTTTTGAAGTAGAAAGGATATTTTCCTCAAGAATGGAGTTCAATGTTTTATCAAAATTATTTTCCATATAAGATAATATAGGGTTATGTTTCTATCCCTATTATTACATTGATTTGATTATGTTGTGGTGGAAATATTTTTATGAATTCCTTTATCTTATATGAATTGTTTTGTGATGTCATGATGTTTAAGAATCCCATTTTTATTACATGGGTTATGCTATGATGTATGGTTAATGATTTTGTGGCACACATAATAATGGTATCATTATAAGATGGGTGGGACCTATATCTCTCTCCAATGCATTGGGTAAAGATTTTATATCACATGAGATAGATATGGCTGTAATGGCAGGTTAAACCGGTTCAGTGAAACAGGACTGAAACGAGGAGTGAACTCGGTTCAGAAATGGACTTTGTCCACTAAGATAGTCCTGGAAACGAGTCTAGACTAATAAGAAATGATTATCTATGATTATGTGTGTATTCCACAAAGTTTCATGTTTTAAGTTATGATTATTGGGATTTCATTTCACTACTATGATTTATCCCATGTTATGAAATTATTCTCTCTTTTACAGGTTAAGATTTCCAAAAGTTATGTTCTTATGTATATGATGTGATTGATATTTCTTTTGTTTACCCTTACTGAGCATTTGAGCTCACCCTTTTGTATATTTTCTTTCCCCAGGTCAGGAAAAAGGTTATTAAGTAAGATATGCCAAAAGGGACTATAGATATGATGAAATAAATGGGAGACAGTGTAGACGGATTATGAACCAGTTGTTTATGTTTCCCAGTTTCTAAAGACACTATAACTATATGATCCTTTCATGGTTTTGTTATATGTTGTAATAAGTATGCTTCAATTGTGATGTAATAACAATTTATGTAAAGTATGGGTCATTATAGTTGGTATCAGAGGAAAGGTATAGTCAACCTTTGGAAACTAGGATGTGAAATCCTTAGTAAGAACCCTAAGGATAATTCTAAGCATAGAACACAATCATAGTGTTTTAGAAATGACCATGAATAACCTAGGATAATACCTAAAGTGTGTAATATTATTCTTGATTATGTGATTTTTATATTATAATTAGTGTTTCTCACACTATTCTTCTTGGATTTAGTCAATGGCTGGAACCCGAAGGAACCGTGTTAATGTAGAATGCGACGGGCAATGCAATGATTGTCCCCCTAAGCAACCAAATGTTATGGGAGCTGGAATGAAAAATCTTGTAGTCATGCTCACACAGCTTTCTCAAGCTATGAGTCATGCACGACTTCCAAACAAGAAAAGGAAAGAGAAACATTCTGTTGAATCTTTCATGAGGAATTTTCCACCTTCTTTCAGTAGGTCTATTGATCCATTAGTTGATAAACAATGGATTAGTACTACTGAAAAGATATTTTCAGTTCTTCAATGTTCTGAACATGATAAAGTCATCCTAGCAGTGTATCGTTTGGAAGGAGATGCTGATCAATGGTGGAATATTATTAAGAATACGAGGCAAAGGGATGAAATTGAGTCCATGGAATGGGACATGTTTAAGAACTTACTTTTCAATAAGTACTTCCCTCGTATTCTCCGAACAAAGATGGAGAAAGAGTTTCATGAACAGAAGAAAAAGGATGAGGAATCTGTTGGTACCTATGAAGCAAATTTTACAAGAGTTGTAAGGTATGCTTCCGGTATTATTATCCAACCTGAGAGTAAGATCGATCGATTCTTTAGTGGCTTAAAACCAAGTCTTAGAAGGGCCTTAGAAATAAGGGACTTCAATAGCTAAGAGGAAATATTTCGATGTGCTCTCAAAGATGAGATGGATATTGGAGTAACCCATCAGTCATACGGGTTTGATAAGAAGAGGAAAATGGAATTCAAAGGAAAATCTAAAGAGCACACTGAAAAGAAGATGAGATTTCCCTTATGCTCAAAGTGTGGAAAGAAACATGTAGGGAGATGTCTTATAGGGACACGTAAATGTTTCAAATGTGGAAGGGAATGTCATCGGGAATTTTAATGCCACAATTATGGCAAGAAGATGTCTAATGATGCAAACAAAGGAAGGGACACACAAAATGAACCTACTACACTTCAATGTTTCAAGTGCAAGGATATGGGGCATTATGCCATTAAATTCCCTAATCCAAGGGTTGATGATGATGATCGAAATCAACAAAATCTTAAGGATAAAGACAAAGAAATGTCACATGAAATTTCTATCAGCGATGTGGAGTACGATAACGATGTGGTGAAAGGTAAACTTACCATCCAATCTAATGTAGAAAATGTTTTATTTGATTCTGGATCCAACCACTCTTTTATTTCTGAAGATTTTTCTAAGGTTATCACCGTATTACCTCAACAATTAGATGTTGAGTTAGCTGTGACAACACCTAATGGCACAACAGTCGCATCAAAAGTTTATAATTCTTCCCCGATTGATGTTTGTGGGAATGTGCTTCCGAAAAATCTTGTGATCCTTCCTATAGTGGAATTTGATGTGATTCTTGGCATGGATTGGATTTCTTTATATGGAGCTCATATCAATTTCCAAAGAAGGGAAGTCACATTTCATATTCCAGATCAATCTATGATCGTATATCAATGCAAGGATGAACATAACCTTCCAGTGGAAATTTCTTCCATCTTATGGGTCTTGATTCCACTGAATGAAGGTTATTTATCTCAAATGGTTGGTGAGAAACTCACAATTAATAATATTCCCATTGTACGGGAGTTTTATAATCTCTTTCTAGAGGAATTTCCGGGTCTTCCACCAAATCGTGATGTTGAGTTTTCAGTAGAACTCATACCGGATGCTTTGCCTATTTCAAAGTCACCTTATAGAATGGCCCCAATTGAGTTGTAGTAATTGAAGAAACAACTCCAAGAGAATCTTAATAAGGGATTCATACGCCCTAGTGCGTCACCTTGGGGAGCACCTATTCTATTTGTTAAGAAGAAAAATGGATCAATGAGACTCTGCTTTGATTATCGAGAACCTATCAAGATCACTATCAAGATCAAATATCCTCTCCCATGCATTGATGACTTATTTGACCAACTACGCGGAGCTCAATACTTTTCCAAGACTGATCTTCGTTTTGGGTATCATCAATTAAGGGTCAAAAGGGAAGATATACCAAAGAAGGCTTTCCGTACAAGGTAAGGACACTATGAATTTATAGTGATGCCATTTGGTCTTATTAATGCCCCTGCTCTCTTCATAGATCTAATGAATAGAGTCATTAGAGACTATCTTGATCAATTTCTGGTAGTCTTTATAGATGATATTCTTGTCTATTCAAAGAGTAAGGAAGAACATGAATATCACTTGAGAATTATATTGATGTCCCTGAGAAAGGAGAAGCTTTATTCCAAATTTACGAAGTGTGAATTTTGGCATCAAAAAGATTCATTTTTGGGTCACATAATCTCAAAAGAGGGGATATATGTGGATCCAGCAAAAATAGAGGTTATCGAAAGATGGTCGAGGCTATCAACAGTAACTGAGATCCGAAGTTTTCTTGGTTTGGATGGATATTATCGACGTTGGGTGAATGATTTTTCATGATTATCTAATCCACTCACCAGGTTGACTCATAAAGGAGTTAAGTTTGTTTGGACGGAGGAATGTGAAGAGAATTTCAAGGACTTGAAAAGACGGTTATCCAGTGCACCTGTGCTCACACTGCCTTGTAGTGGAGAAAGGTTTGTGATCTACAGTGATGCATCCAAGAAGGGGCTGGGGTGTGTTCTTATGCAAAATGATATAGTGATAGCTTATGCCTCATGACAGTTGAAAATCCATGAGCAAAATTACCCAACACATGATTTGGATTTAGTTGCGGTAATATTTGCATTAAAGATTTGGAGGCATTATATTTATGGAGAAAGGTGTGACTTTATACTGATCATAAAAGTTTAAAGTATATTTTCACACAAAAGGATCTGAATATGCGCCAAAGAAGATGGTTAGAGCTGATTAAGGATTACGACTGCTCAATTCATTACCACCCTGGAAAAGCAAACAAGGTGGAAGATGCATTAAGTTGACAAGACCATGCCAGTTTATCCATGACAAGGATCACAAAAGATCCAATATTTATGGATTTACAAAGGATGGATCTTGGAATTATAATGGAAGGGGGAAAATCGTATATTTCTCAAATGATTGTTCAACCATCTATACATGTAAAGATTAAAGAGGCACAGAAAGAAGATGTAGATTTACAAAGGAAGGTGAGAAATATTCATGAATTCAACCTTTATTGTGATGGGATAATAAAGTTCAGGAATCGGGTTTGTGTTCCTCCCATCCCAGAATTAAAGGAGCTGTTGGATGAGGCTCATAGTTCTTCATTCTCTATTTATAATGGAAGCACGAATATGTATAGGGACCTAAAAGAGTACTTTTGGGGGGATGGAATGAAAAGAGATGTTGCTGAATATGTCTCTCGATGCTTGGTTTGTCAGCAAGTTAAAGATGAGAGACATAAGTCTAAGGGGATGTTACAACCATTACCCATACCTGAATGGAAATGGGAAAACATCACTATAGACTTTGTCACAGGACTTCCTAAAACATCCAGAGGCAATAATTCTATCTGGGTCATAGTTGATCATCTTACAAAGTCTGCACACTTCATTGCTATTAGAGAGGATTTCTCTCTAGATCAGCTTACCAGGATATATGTAAAGGAAGTGGTAAGATTGCATGGAGTACCACTTTCTATTATATCTGATTGGGATCCGATATTTACCTCGATGTTCTGGCGAAGTCTTCAGCATACTCTGGATACCGAGTTGAGTTTCAACACTACTTATCATCCTCAGACAGACGGTCAGTTTGAGAGAACAATTCAAACTCTATAAGATATGTTGAGAGCTTGCTCTATGGATTTCAAAGGTGGTTGGGGTCAACACCTACCTTTGGTGGAATTTTCTTATAATAATAGCTTTCACTCCAGTATTCAAATGGCTCCTTATGAAGCTATCTATGGAAAGAAATGCAGGACTCCAACTTGCTGGGATGAAGTTGGGGAAAGAAAGCTATTAGGACCTGATCTTTTTGATGAGATGGCAGAAAAGGTCCGATCTATTCAACAACACATAAGAGCAGCTCAGAGTCGACATAAAAGTTATACCGACAACCGAAGAAAAGACCTAGAGTTTGAAGTGGGTGATAAAGTGTTCTTACGAATATCTCCCGGAAAGAGGGTCCTGAGATTTGGAAAGAAGTGGAAGTTGAGCCCTAGATATATCGGTCCTTTCAAAATATTGGATCATGTTGGAAAGGTAGCTTACCGATTGGCACTTCCACCGAATCTCTCTCAAGTTCACGATGTGTTCCATGTATCTCTCCTGAGAAAGTACATACCTGATCCTTCAGATGCACTCAGCTCAGAAGTTGTACCACTGGAGAAAGATCTTTCTTATGAAGAACAGCCGATAGAGATTCTTGATCGTAGTGAAAAAGTCCTACAGAACAAGACCACTTGCATGGTGAAAGATTTATGGAGGAAACACCAATTAGAAGAAGCTACATGGGAGCTTGAGGATATGATGAGGGAGAGGTATCCTCATCTGTTTGTTACAAGTGATGAATTTCGAGGGAAAAATTCATTTTAAGGGGGGTAGAATGTAACACCCGAGACTTTTATGAGAAATATTTTGTTTTTATGTTATATAAATAATAAAAGGAATATTTCACTACATGAAACACTAGATTGGCTTTCTTTACATGCAACTGCGGCCTTCCTCGATAGCTTGCGTCGTACGCAATATCGAGTTTCACTAAACAACGATATGCTATTAAAATATTATTATAAATAACCGTTATGAATAGTAATAACCACTTTTTGAAATTTTGTAAATTTTATTTTTCAAAATGGACTTCATTTTTGGATTTGGAATATCAAAATTAGCTTAGGTTGAAATTTTGGTTCTTTTCGGATAACTTTCATATTCTGAGGAATAGTGAAAATTATTAAATTTTAATTAAAAACACATTTTTTAATCAAAATAATTAATAGTGATAAATTATAAATTTTAGTGGTTTTAAAGTATATTTAGAATATATTTTTACAATTTAATACAATGTTGGTTATTGGATGTAATTTCACATTTAAACCAGACATAAACAAGTGTCAATCTTTTGATAGTTATTATCTCTTAAAAATACGCTATTTGTCTTGACGACTGGAATTAATTTTTAAATTAGTTAATGTAACTGATATATTTTGAATTTGGTAAAATAAACATCATTTTTGAATTCATAATATCAAATATATCTTAGGCCTAATTTTTGGTATTTTTCTGGAAACATTCATTTTTTTGATGAATAGTGAAACCACTAAGTGGAAGTTAAAAAACTGAATTTTTTCATAAAACATAATTTTACCACTTCTGTGAGTAGAATTTCAAAAATCAGAGAGACACGGTTAATATCAAGGACTAAAATGTGGTTCAATGAGATGAAAATAATTTTCGGTGAATAATAACTTTTTACTTTTTTTTACCACTGTTAAGAGTAAATAGGGTAGTTAAGGGTACAAATGATATTATTATTACCCTAAAACATGTACTAATTCTATTGTATAAGTGTAATTAGACCAAAAAAACCTTAGGAATAAAATATGACCATTTAGGAACACTTGGATTAGATTTGGACATTTATTATCAATTTATTTAAAGAAGGGTTAAAATAGTTAAAATCAAAGATTAATAACTAAATAATTTTTAATATAGGGTTATACATAAGATAAATACGACTATAAATATTAATTATAAATATACAATGATTTCCTACATAATTGTATTTTATTTTTAATTTTTATACTTAAAGTAATTTTATTTATTAATGATACAATGATGATGCAGTAATTATCTTATTAATGCAATATTGACATAATTGATGTTATAAATACCCAAATAAATGTAATTTGAGACATTTTATGAATTCCAATAATTTTATATGTTAATATGAAATTTTATTATTGATTTACGTAAATGTTATGTAACTAAGAATTCTGTTATGATTTTCACAAAAATCAATTACCAAATAGTGTCAAAATATACATAAAATAGTTTTTAAAACAAATACTATATTATTAATTGTTATATTATTCCTAAAAATCTAAGGTTCGGCCAAATGACTTATATAAGGTTATATATATTAATTATAAACAACTTGGGGTTCTTTTGTCTTGATATAGTAAGTTTATTAACCTTATAGTTTAAGAAAACAAGAAGACACCGTAAAAGTTAAATTATCTAACTTAAAGTTTAATCAAAATGATAAGGTTAAAATTGATACCTAAACTTGTCTAAATTCTATTGGATGAGATTATTTCGACCCATTCCCACCTTAGCTTCGAAATATATCAATTTGGAGCTATTAAAAACCGAATTTGACTTTATAATAAAATAATAGTTTTAGTTATTCCAAAGGTGCCCCTCTCCTCCCTTATAAAAGGGCACCTCCTCCCTCTCTTCCTCACACCACTTTGAGACTTCAAGCTCATCCAACCCCTTCCAATATCTCCTCTAAAATTTCCTAGAAACATCCTAGAGGTCCTGGTCTTCTTCAAAGACCAATTTTAGTGCCCTAAGAGGAGGTCTCAAAGAGGCGCTTCAAAGAAGAGGTAATGCTCGTTACCGATTCTTTCATCTTTATTTCTTCTTCCACTTCTTCTTCTTTAGTTGTTTCATTATGAAGTAATACATTCAGTTAACTCATATACTGATATGTTATTATAAGTATGAAACAACCCTATTTCACCATCTATCCATCCTACAGAAAACGAAATCACCACGCGTGCATACATACGGAATACCGTCTCCACACCGTGGTGTAATCAATTTTACACCACCACATTACTCGGATGGGTATAATGGTGTAAATAATAACTATATATGATTATTGTAAATTGGTATTGATTCTGAAATAGTGTACATACACTCCAATACAATTCGACGATCATTGGAACGATATCATCGCTCGTGCGTACGTACCGAATACCGTCTCCACGATGTGACGCGACTCGTTATACATGATCTTCATTGCATAATGATTATATAAATTAATTGAGTGATTGAATATGATATATATTACACTAATACCATTCTGGAAATGAGGTATCTATTACCTAAAAAGAAAAATAAGAATTTATTCGACAAAATGCGCATAAGAACAAAAATTATTAAACACACAAATAACAAGTACTAATGAAATAATACTAATAAGAAGCTAATAATATGAACATATATAATATCATAAAAATAATTATGATTCTGGAATAAGTCAATAACATTATTTAAATCATTATACAGGAGGTTCGGACACTTACGAAGGAAATCGGACCTAAGGTAAGGGAAAATATCACAATCTCATTTTATCTGAGATTGTTTATACTTTGGTATTTACTGGGGTGTATTTTATCATCAAAATACATGTTTCCTCAATATGTAATATTGTTTGTATCAACCTAAAATTTTTTAAATCCAATTTTACCCTTCAGTGAGTTTTTAGTAAAAGATATGAAAGGAATATTTTGTCATTTTTCGTACGAGGTACTTTTTGACTTTTCCGAAAAAAGTTCGAGAAGAATGTTTTTTTAACTTATATGACATGAATGGATTTTTAAAACATTATCTCCAAGAATATTACTTTACAAGTTTTCAAGTTTATTTTTAATCAAATTCTTTTAGTTTAAAATTTTATGACATGTTATGAAAGGAAAATGTTTTTGAAGTAGAATGGATATTTTCCTCAAGAATGGAGTTCACGTGTTTTATCAAAATTATTTTCCATATAAGATAATATAGGGTTCTGTTTCTATCCCTATTATTACATTGATTTGATTATGTTGTGATGGAAATATTTTTATGAATTCCTTTATCTTATATGAATTGTTTTTTGATGTCATGATGTTTAAGATTCCCATTTTTATTACATGGGTTATGATATGATGTATGGTTTATGATTTTGTGGAACACATAAGTATGGTATCATTATAAGATGGGTGGGAACTATATCTCCCTCCAATACATTGGGTAAAGATTTTATATCTCATGAGATATACATAGCTGGAATGGCAGGTTAAACCGGTTTAGTGAAACTGGACTGAAACGAGGAGTGAACTCGGTTCAGAAATGGACTTTGTCCACTAATATAGTCTTGGCAATGAGTCTTGACTAATAAGAAATTATTCTCTATGATTATGTGTGTATGACACAAAGCTTCATGTTTTAAGTTATGATTATTGGGATTTCATTTCACTACTATGATTTATCCCATGTTATGAAATTATGCTCTCTTTTACAGGTTAAGATTTACAAAATTTATGTTCTTATGTATATGATGTGATTGATATTTCTTTTATTTACCCTTACTGAGCATTTGAGCTCACCATTTTGTATGTTTTCTTTCCGCAGGTCAGGAAGAAGGTTATTAAGTAAGATATGCCAAAAGGGACTATAGATATGATGAAATAAATAGGAGACAATGTAGACGGATTATGAACCAGTTGTTTATGTTTCCCAGTTTCTAAAGACACTATACCTATATGGTCCTTTCATGGTTTTGTTATATGTTGTAATAAGTATGCTTCAATATTGATGTAATAACAATGTATGTAATGTATGGGTCGTTATAGTTGTTATCATTGGAAAGGTATAGTCAACCTTTGGAAACTAGGATGTGAAAGCCTTAGTAAGAACCCTAAGGATAATTCTAAGCATAGAACACAATCATAGTGTTTTAGAAATGACCATGAATAACCTAGGATAAGACCTTAAGTGTGAAATTTTATTCTGGATTATGTGGTTTTCCTATTATAATTTGTATTGCTCACACTATTCTTCTTGGTTTTATTCAATGACTGGATTCTGAAGGAACCGTGTTAATTCGGAATGCGACGGGCAATGCAATGATTGTCCCCCTAAGCAACCAAACATTATGGGAGCTGGAATGAAAAATCTTGTAGCCATGATCACACAACTTTCTCAAGCTATTAATCATGAAGGACTTCCAAACGAGCAAAGGAAGGAGCAACATTCTGTTGAATCCTTCATGAGGCAGTGTCCACCTTCTTTCAGCGGGTCTATTGATCCATTAGTTTCTGAACAAAGGATTAGTACTACTGAAAAGATATTTTCTGTTCATCAATGTTCTTAACATGATAAAGTCATCCTAGGAGTGTATCGTTCGGAAGGAGATGCTGATCAATGGTGGAATCTTATTAAGAATACGAGGCAAAGGGATGAAATTGAGTCCATGGAATGGGACGAGTTCAAGAAATTATTTTTCAATAAGTACTTCCCTCGTATTCTCCGAACAAAGATAGAGAAAGATTTTCTTGAACTGAAGAAAAAGGATGATGAATCTGTTGGCACCTATGAAGAAAATGTTACAAGACTTTCAAGGTACGCTTCCGGTATTATTATCCAACCTGAGAGTAAGATCTATCGATTCTTTAGTGGCTTAAAACCAAGTCTTCGAAGGGCCTTATCCATAAGGGACTTCAATAGCTACTAGGAAATCCTTCGATGTTCTCTCAAAGTTGAGATGGAGATTGGAGTAACCCATCAGTCATATGGGTTTGATAAGAAGAGGAAAATGGAATTCAAAGGAAAATCTAAAGAGCACACTAAAAAGAAGATAAGCTTTCCCTTATGCTCAAAGTGTGGAAAGAAACATGGAGGGAGTTGTCTTAAAAGGATAAGTAAATGTTTCAAATGTGGAGAGGAAGGTCATTGGGCATGTGAATGTCGCAATGATGGGAAGATTATTTCTAATGATGCAAACAAAGGAAGGGACACACAGAATGAACCTACTACACTTCAATGTTTGAAGTGTAAGGAGATGGTGCATTATGCCAATAAATGCCCTAATCCAAGGGTTGTTGATGATGATAGACATCAAAAAAATCTTAAGGCTAAAGACAAAGGAAATTCACATGAAATTTCTATTAGAGATGTGGAGTACGATAACGATGTGGTGGAAGGTAAACTTACCATCCACTCTAAAGTAGAAAATGTTTTATTTGATTCTGGATCCACCCACTCTTTTATTTCTGAATATTTTTCTAAGGTTATCACCGTATTACCTCAACAATTAGATGTTGAGTTATATGTGACAACACCAAATGGCACAACAGTCACATCAAAAGTTTATAATTCTTCCCCGATTGAAGTTTGTGGGAAAGTGATTCCTGAAAATCTTGTGATCCTTCCTATAGTGGAATTTGATGTGATTCTTGGCAAGGATTGGCTTTCTTTATATGGAGCTCATATCAATTTCCAATGAAGGGAAGTCACATTTCATATTCCAGATCAATCTATGATCGTCTATCGATGCAAGGATGAACATAACCTTCCAGTGGAAATTTGTTCAATCTTATGGGACTTGATTCCACTGAATGAAGGTTATTTATCTCAAATGGTTGGTGAGAAACTCACAATTAAGAATATTCCCATTGTATGGGATTTTGATGATGTATTTCCAGAGGAATTACCGGGTCTTCCACTGTAGAGACCCTAAGCTTGACGTACATTGACATTACATTACTTTTGCGGAATACTTAGTACATAACAAAAACACACACACAAGGACCGTAATAGTTTAGTGTCTTTGGAAACATGGAACGTAATCTTCAAATCACGGTGAAAGATCTTCAACATCTCCCATAAAGATATTCCTTTTTTTATACCTAAAACCTTTCTTTATATCCTGGGGAAAAGAAAACATAAAAGGGTGAGCTCAAATGCTCAATAAGGGTAAGCAAAAGAAATATCAATCACATCATATTCATAAGAACATAACATTTTGGAAATCATAACCTGCAAAAGAGATCATAATATCATAACTTGGGATGAATCATAGTAGTGAAATGTAATCCCAATAATCATAACTTAAAACATGAAACTTTGTGGCATACACACATAATCATAGAGAATCATTTCTTATTAGTCAAGACTCATTTCCAAGACTATCTTAGTGGACAAAGTCCCTTTATGAACCGAGTTCACTCCTCGTTTCAGTCCTGTTTCACTGAACTGGTATAACCTACCGTTCCAGCCATGTCTATTTCATGAGATATAAAATCTTTACTCAATGCATTAGAGGGAGATATAGGTCCCACCCATCTCATAATGATACCATTCTTATGTGTGCCACAAAATCATAAATCATACATCATTGCATAACCCATGTAATAAAAATGGGATTCTTAAACAACATGACAACATAAAATAATTCATATAAGATAAAGGAATTCATAAAAATAATTCCTTCAAAACATAATCAAATCAATTTAATAATAGGGATAGAAACAGAACCCTATATTATCTTAGATAGAAAATAATTTATATAAAACACTTGAACTCCATTCTTGAGGAAAATATCCTTTCAACTTCAAAAACATTTTCCTTTCTTAACATGTCATACAATTTTAAACTAAAAAAAGTTGATTAAACATAAACTTGAAAACTTGTAAAGTAAGCTTCTTGGAAATAATGTTTTAAAAATCCATTCATGCCGTATAAGTTAAAAAACATTATTCTCTTACTTTTGTCGGAAACGCCAAAAAGTACATCGTACAAAAAAACGACAAATGATTCCTTTAATATCTTTTACTAAAAACTCACCGAAAGGTAAACTTGGATGTAAACAATTGTATAAGGATATAAATATTACATATTGAGGAAACATGGATGTGGATGATAAAATACACCCTAGTAAATACCAAAGTATAAACAATCTCGGAAAAAAATGAGATTATGATATTTCCCTTACCTTAGGTCCAATTTGCTTCGTAAGTGTCTGAACCTCCTGTATAATGATTTAAATAATGTCATTGACTTATTACAGAATCATATTAATTGTTATGATATCATGTATGGTTCACTTATGACTTTATATTACCCATTCTTTTGTAAATTCAATGTTAAAGAGCGTTTTGGGTAAAATTGTTTCATTTGTCGTCCGTGTTTTGACTTGTAATTATTCATATGATTACTTAGATCATGATTAATTAATTCCAGAATATAAAACATGGTTTATATATAATATATATAAGAATATACATATATATAATAAATCAGTAAATGGAAAGAAATACACCGTTCATGGAGACGGTAGGCCGTACCTACGCATGAACGCTGTTTTTGTTTCCTTATTGAGTTGAATGGAATTAAGTAGATGACATAAAAAAATATACACATAAATACAGTATCATTATTATTTCATATATTTCATGATTACTTGTTATATATACTTTATAATCATTCATGAATGGTTAAAGTGGAGAATGAATCTCATCGCGTCGTGGAGACGGTAGTCCGTACGTACGCACGAGCGATGATACCGTTCTCATGATCGTGGGACTATATTGGAGTGTATTTATACTATTTCAGAATCAATATCACATTAAAATAATAATATATAGTTATTATTTACACCATTATACCCATCCAAGTAAGGTGGTGGTGGAAAATATGTTTCACCACGGCGTGGAGACGGTATTCCGTACGTACGCACGTGCGGTGATTTCATTTTCCGTAGGATGGATAGATGGTGAAATAGGGTTGTTTCATATTTATAATAACATATCAGTATATGAGTTATACTTATTTTATTACTTCATAATGAAACAACTAAAGAAGAAGAATCGGAAGAAGAAATAAAGATGAAAGAATCGGTAACGAAAATTACCTCTTCTTTGAAGCGCCTCTTTGAGACCTCCACTTAGGGCACTAAAATTGGACTTTGAGGAAGACCGGAACATCTAGGATGTTTCTAGGGAAGTGTAGAAGATAAGTTTTCAGAGGTTGGACGAGATTTAAGGCTCAATGTACTATGAGGAAGAGAGGGAGGGGTGCCCTTTTATAAGGGAGGAGAGGGGCACCTTTGAAATAACTAAAAAGATTATTTTTTTATAAAGCCAAATTCGGTTTTAAATACATCCAAATTGATTTATTTCGAAGATAAGGTGGGGATGGGTCGAAATCCTCTCATAAAATAGAATTTAGACAAGTTTAGGTTCCTATTTTAACCTTATCATTTATATTTAACTTTAAGTTAGATAATTTTACTTTTACCGTGTCTTCTTGTTTTCTTACACTATAATGTTAATAAAATTACTATATAAATCCAAACGAACCCCATGTTGTTTATTATTAATATATATAACCTTATATAAGTCATTTGGTAGAACCGTAGATTTTTAGGAATAAAATAATAATTAATAATATAATATTTTCTTTAAAAACTATTTTATGTCAATTTTGACACTATTTAGTAATTAATTTTTGTGAAACTCATAACAGATTGATTTGTTAGAAAAAAGTTAATTAAATCACTAATAACATGTCATATTAACATATAAAATTAGTTTAAGTCATAAAAAGTCTTAAATTACATTTATTTGGGTATTTATGACATCAATTGTGTCAATATTTCATTAATAAGACAGTTACTATATCATCTTTGTGTCATAAAAATGATAATTATTTAATCCCTAAAAATTCAAAATAAATTCCTATGATGTAGATAATTGTATTATCTTTCTGGAGACTTTTCATGTTCTAAGGTTTATGAAGTGTATCACTAAATTAAAATTATTATACTTATAAGATTTAAGAAAGTGAAATGTTGTCGCATTCTTTGGTTTTAATAATAATTAAATTATTTTCATGGAAAAAAGTCCATTAAATTAATCTAATCCGACCCTTAGGTGATATGGGTCGACTTTTAGTCATCCAATAGGATTTTGACATGTGCTGGGTAATTTTATAAAATTATATTTACCCTTAATTACTTTATTTACCTTTAATTATGGTAAATAAAATTTACCGTAGTTACTATTCATAATTCCCAAAATTAAAAAGTAGCTTATTAACATAATCTTGATCCACTGATTCCAAATATGGAATCCATTTTTCCAAATTCAAAACACAAAAGGTTCAGAAATTAAATTAATATTAATCCCTTTGTCGAAAGAAAATGGGTTTTTCTTTAAAACAATGCAAAAGATTGAATTGATTTATCCTACGAATTCAAGGTAGAATCAATGCTAATGACATAAATTATATTAAATGGTAAAATTATATTCTATTTATACTTTAAAACCATTCAATATTATAATTTAACCATATAAATTATTACGATGAAAAAAAGTTGTTTTTAATTAAAATATAGCGTGTTTTTACTATTCATCAAAATATGAAAGTTACCAGAATAATATGAAAAATTTATCCAAAGTAACTTTTTATTTCATGATTCCAAAGAATAATTTTTTTTTGTAAAATTTAACTTATAAACATGTCAAAAACTAGATTTAAGGTGGGTGTGCCATCAAAATGCGGCAAAACTGCATTTTTTGAAAAATACTTATTTTACCCGAAATATTTATTTTGTTCTTATACCATGTTTTAGAAAATCTGAAAGACGAATAATAATGTTTTAAGATTAAAAATTTATTTAATACTATTCATAACGGATAGTTCATAATAATATTATAATAATATATCATTGTTTAGTAAAACCCAGTATTGTGTACAACACACGCTATCGAGGAAGGTCACGATTGCGGGTAATGCAAGCCAAGTCAGGGTTGCGTGCTGTGCAAGAGTCCTTTGTTGTTTCGTATAACATAATCCAACCATATTTCATTTATACATTGAATATATATATATACTCAATGTTGCGTAGAATAACTATTATCAAAATTGTGTGTAACACGATCCAAGAATAGTGTTGCGTATACTGCAAGATAATATGGTGTTGCATATAACGCAAGGTAATATTGGTGTAGCATACAACACAAGACATTAATTAAAAGAATATTTTTCATAAAATCTCAGGGTGTTACATTCTACCCCCCTTAAAATGAATTTCTCCCTCGAAATTCATCGGGGTTATAAATGGTTTACTATTCGAAAGTTTCTTTAATAGAAACCCACATCGTAAAAAGGAATACCAAAACCAATCTTTAAAAACAAAAGTATGAAACGTAATGGTTACCAAAATAAACTAATCACTGGGTTTCCACATAGGTGAAAATATGGATATGGAAGAGAAATCTAACCATCATGCTCTGATGGAGAGTGGTAGAGAACATGGCTATGGAAAATCCAGCAATCACAAAGCCATAAATTTGTGACGATCTAAGGTACCATCTGATTCATTAGATATAAGAGCACTAGGACAACATTTTTGGCTTTCAAGATCATTTCCCTAATGTTGATGAAATTGGAATTAGATGAAATACTTTCGTGATTTTGGTATAGTCTCATCGTTTGTCGTTCTTTGGACAATTTCCACTTCATCTCTTAAAGAAATGAAGTTGAATTTTTCATTCGTGATGTGTTAGCAGATCATGTGAAAGAATGATGGGTCATTACATCTGTCTCAAACAAAAGGTTAGAAAAGTTATCAAAAAATACATAAGTCCATCTATAGTGAGATTAATCATATATGGTTCATAAAATGGACATATACTTCATATATCATACTGCTTAATATAATAAAACTAGTTTCTATTAAACAGGGACTTTCTGTAGGCCAGTGGTAGGCGATAAAGGCCAGTCGCACTTCGGTTGTGGGTTCGATTCCCACAGCCTTGTCCGACGCGATGGGTTGTCGCCCGTCCTGCAGGTTGTCCTTTTTCTAAAGCTATATTACTATAACATCCCATCAACAATATCAAAAAAGTTTTATCCTTAAACAATACTAACTTATGTCCAACATAATCCATTCCAATCTTTAGGCTTATCTAAAAGACTTGGGTCCAAGCTCATAGTATAAAGAAAATGATCACGTGAATGCCATCATTTATCCCCCATATATCGTAAGATATATCTTGTTGGTCAAATTACAAACATGTGAATACCTTAATCATGTATTCTTTTGAAGAATGAATATCCATTGAACCTTAGTGAAAACATGAATGCAGTTAAAAGTTAACACTTTCCACATACCAAAATCCTCAAAATTCTATATCCTCAAACCATGATATCACTTAGTCCTTATATCAATCATTAGCTCATGAATACTATCAAACATAATATATTATCTTTATCCCTTCATTATGTGAATATCATCTTCTTTCCAAAAATATTTCAATCACTTTTCAAGGTTACCAATGCCATATAATTATTGAAAACCACAATAGACCAAAACATAAATATTCCAATATTTCATGATAATATATACAACATTATTCTGGAATCCCATTACATAAACACTTAATCATTCCACCACATCATTGTCATATTCAACATCGCCAATGGTGATCGAATGTGACTTCCCTTTGTCCTTTTCCTTAAGTGGTTTCTCATGTCGATCATCACTAACCCTTGGATTAGGGCATTTATTAGCATAATGCCCCATTTCCTTGCACTTGAAGCATTGATGTGTAGTAGGTTCATTCTTTGTATCCCTTCCTTTTTTTGCATCATTAGGCATCTTCTTCCCATCATTGCGGCATTCAAATGCCCGATGACCTTCCTTTCCACATTTGAAACATTTACTTGTCTCTTTAAGACAATCTCCACCATGCTTCTTTCCACACTTTGAGCATAAGGAAACATTCATCTTCTTTTCCCCATTATTCTGAGATTTCTCCTTGAACTCCATATTTCATTTCTTTTCAAAACTATGATATGGATAAGTAATACCAACTTCCATTTCTACCTTGATAGCACAACACACAATTTCTTCATAGCTACTGAAGTCTCTTATAGCTAATTTCCTTCGAAGATTTGGTTTTAATCCACTAAAGAATCAATCAACTTTACCTTCAGGTTGGATGATAAATCCAGATGCATACCATGAAAGCCTTGTAAAATTCGCTTCGTATATACCAACAGATTCATCATCCTTTTGCTTTAGTTCGAGAAACCCCTTATCCCTCATTGTTCGAATAATACGAGGGAAGTACTTATTGAAAAATAAGTTCTTGAACTCGTCCCATTCCATGGACTCAATTTCATCTCTTGGCCTTGTATTCTTGATACGATTCCACCATTTATCAGCTTCACCTTCCAAACAATATACTGCTAAGATGAATTTATCATGTTCATAACATTGAAGAACTGAAAATATCTTTTCAGTGGTAATGATCCATTGTTCAGCAAAACTAGATCAGGAGACCCACTGAAAGAAGGTGGATGTTGCCTCGTGAAGGAATCAATAGAATATTGTTCCCTTATCTACTCATTTGGAAGTCAAGAATGATTCATAGCTTGTGTAAGTATAGAAATAAGATTTTGCACTCCATATCCCATAACATTTGTTTGTTCAGGAGGACAATCATTTCATTGTCCATTAAATTGATCAACACGGTTCCTTCGGGTTCCATCCATCGTCTAAAACCCAAAAAGAATAGTGTGAGAGGCAGCAATCACGCTAGCGAAAACAATATAATAAAGGGGGAGTACCTTCAATATCTAATATCTTGGGTTACCGTAATTCTAGTACTATGAACTATGCTTATACTTAACCTTAGGGACATCCCTAGACACACCTTAGAAATATCTCTAGGGATCTCACTAAAGTTCTCGCATCCTAGTTTCCAAAGGTTGACTAAACCTTTCCTTTGATACCAACTGTAGAGACCCTAAGCTTGACGTACATTGACATTACATTACTTTTGTGGAATACTTAGTACATAACAAAAACACACACACAAGGACTGTAATAGTTTAGTGTCTTTGGAAACTTGGAACGTAATATTCTAATCATGGTGAAAGATCTTCAACATCTCCCATAAAGATCTTCCTTTTTTTTATACCTAAAACCATTTTTTATATCCTGGGGAAAAGAAAACATAAAAGGGTGATCTCAAATGCTCAGTAAGGGTAAATAAAAGAAATATCAATCACATCATATTCATAAGAACATAACATTTTGGAAATATTAACCTGCAAAAGAGATCATAATATCATAACATGGGATGAATCATAGTAGTGAAATGTAATCCCAATAATCATAACATAAAACATGAAACTTTGTGGCATACACACATAATCATATAGAATCATTTCTTATTAGTCAAGACTCATTCCCAAGACTATCTTAGTGGACAAAGACCCTTTATGAACCGAGTTCACTCCTCGTTTAAGTCCTGTTTCACTGAACCGGTATAACCTACCATTCCAGCCATGTCTATCTAATGAGATATAAAATCTTTACCCAATGCATTGGAGGTAGATATAGGTCCCACCAATCTCATAATGATACCATTCTTATTTGTGCTACAAAATCATAAATCATACATCATTGCATAACCCATGTAATAAAAATGGGATTCTTAAACAACATGATATCATAAAATAATTCATATAAGATAAAGGAATTCATAAAAATAATTCCTTCACAATATAATCAAATCAATGTAATAATAGGGATAGAAATAGAACCCTATATTATCATTGATAGAAAATAATTTTGATAAAACACTTGAACTCCATTCTTGAGGAAAATATCCTTTCTACTTCAAAAACATTTTCCTTTCTTAACATGTCATACAATTTTAAACTAAAAGAAGTTGATTAAAAATAAACATGAAAACTTGTAAAGGAAGATTCTTGGAAATAATGTTTTAAAAATCCATTCATGTCGTATAAGTTAAAAAAACATTATTCTCCTACTTTTGTCGGAAACGTCAAAAAGTACATCATACAAAAAAACGACAAATGATTCCTTTCATATCTTTTACTAAAAACTCACCGAAGGGTAAAATTGGATGTTAAAAATTGTAGAAGGTTATAAATATTACATATTGAAGAAACATGGATGTGGATGGTAAAATACACCCTCGTAAATACCAATGTTTAAACAATCTTGGATAAAAAATGAGATTGTGATATTTCCCTTACCTTAGGTACGATTTGCTTCGTAAGTGTCCGAACCTCCTGTATAATGATTTAAATAATGTCATTGACTTATTACAGAATCATATTAATTGTTATGATATCATATATGGTTCACTTATGAATTTATATTACCCGTTCTTTTGTAAATTCCATGTCAAAGAGCGTTTTGGGTAAAATTGTTTCATTTGTCGTCCGAGTTTTGACTTGTAGTTATTAATATGATTACTTAGATCATGATTACTTAATTACAGAATATAACACATGGTTTATATATAATATATATTTATAATATACATATATATAATAAATCAGTAAATGGAAAGAAATACACCGTTCATGGAGACGGTAGGTCGTACGTACGCATGAACGCTGTTTTCGTTTCCTTATTGAGTTGAATGGAATTAAGTAGATGAAATACATATATATACACATAAATACAGTATCATTATTATTTCATATATTTCATGATTACTTATTATATATACTTTATAATCATTCATGAATGGTTAAAGTGGAGAATGAATCTCATCGCGTCGTGGAGACGGTAGTTCGTACGTACGCACGAGCGATGATATCGTTCTCATGATCGTGGGAATGTATTGGAGTGTATGTATACTATTTCAGAATAAATATCACTTTAAAATAATCATATATAGTTATTATTTACACCATTATACCCATCCAAGTAAGGTGGTGGTGGAAAATAGATTTCACCATGGCATCGAGACGGTATTCCGTACGTACGCACGCGCGGTGATTTCGTTTTCCGTAGGATGGATAGATGGTGAAATAGGGTTGTTTCATACATATAATAACATATCAATATATGAGTGATACTGATGTTATTAATTCATAATGAAACAACTAAAGAAGAAGAAGCGGAAGAATAAATAAAGATGAAATAATCGGTAACGGAAATTACCTCTTCTTTGAAGCGCCTCTTTGAGACCTCCTCCTAGGGCACTAAAATTGGTCTTTGAGGAAGACCAGAACCTCTAGGATGTTTCTAGGGAAGTGGTGAATATAATTTGGCAGATTTTGGCCGAGCTTGAAGGCTCAAAGTTTTGTGAGGAAGAGAGGGAGGGGGTGCCCTTTTATAATGGAGGAGAGGGGCACCTTTGGAATAACTAAACATATTATTTTATTATAAAGCCAAATTCGGTTTTAAATAGATCCAAATTGATTTCTTTAGAAGCTAAGGTGGCAGTGGGTCGAAATACTCTCATCCAATAGAATTTAGACAAGTTTAGGTTCCTATTGTAACCTTATCATTTATATTTAACTTTAAGTTAGATAATTTTACTTTTACCGTGTCTTCTTGTTTTCTTACACTATAAGGTTAATAAACTTACTATATCAAGCCAAAAGAACCCCAAGTTGTATATTATTAATATATATAACCTTATCTAAGTCATTTGGAAGAACCTTTGTAACGCCCCGACCCCAGCTACCCAGAGTCGGTGCATTACGTCGTAACATTGGCATGATCACAAAGATCAAGTCTCGAAAGACCGATTAGTTTAGTAGCCTTGGAAACACTAGATATATTCATAAGTGTTACATTACATCATAAAGTAAAACAAAACTTCAACATCTTCTCTTAATATTCCCTTATATTATCCATGCAGGTCATTCATATAATACTTCTTCACATCCTGAAAAAAAATATTAAAACATTGAAAGGGGTGAGCTCAGATTTTTCAATAAGGATAACAATATAGCGGAAGCTTTCATAAATAAACATAAACATTTAAGGCAATGCATAACTAAAACAAAATCCTTTTAAACTTGAACATCAACATAAAATGGAAAAAGTAAAATGAGATAATGCCATTTACTTCTTCACATGGATATTCTACTGGTCGAATAATCACATGAAATATCATTAACCACTTTCATAATGATGGAATGCATAATTCCAGAATATCATAACAACGTAGCCAAGGCCTCGGGCCAAGACCACAAATAAGATTTTGTTAAGGCCTCGTGCCAAGACACTAGTTTGTCTCATGAGACCTTCTGATGCATCGAGGAGTTATAGCGGGCTCCACCCGTCACTTATTAAGTCCAATTCATTCCTCATATGAACAGGTTTAAACATATCATAAACTATAACATAATCGTATCACATAAAACATGCATAAAGGAAACAAAACATTTCCACATTCCAATCACAAGATATCAATACAACATATTGATATAATAAAAACACTTTCAAAACCAGTTTCAATACCAAAATAAAAGAAAGGTAAAACATGGTATTTATTTTTCTTTTAAAAAAAGTGATGGCTTGTAGAGGAAGACGAAACTCAAATAATGGTCACGGCGGTGGAGAAGTCATTGTCGCCGCATATGTACGGAAAGAAACACATTCCCTTTTTGTTGTTTAGTAAAACGCTTCGTATAAAAAAGATTCCTTTTGAATAAACATAAAAGTCAAAGGGGTTTATACACCGTATAAAAGAAAGTTGTGTATAAAACCAAATATGTCTCAATGAAAGGAGATTGAGACGAAGTCCTTAAAAAGATAATTTTTAAAATAAAATAGATCTATTATGTGTATTCACTATAGGTACACATAAATAAAGTAAAAATACAAAATAAGACATAATAATATCATGACATAATTTGAAAGTAGGAGATTAACCCAAAGAATGGAAGTTGGGTTAAGAAGTTCCCTTACCTTGCGTCCGGTCCTGACTCAACCGTTCTTTAACCTCCGGAATAATAAACTAGAGTTAATTTATATTTACTTAAGAACCTATTTCAAGTTCATTATTCCTTTTATATCCCTTATTACCATGTTATGAACATTATGTAATTATTTAAGTTTATAACGGTCATTTTGTCGATCTTAGGTACTTGAGTCAAAAATAAAATTCTTATAATTACAAGTTGTTCATTTGGTGATATATCCATTATATCCAGAATTATTTTCATGATGTAGATATCATATATATCATATATATCCAGTATATACGTGCATTTATAATATTATATAACATTTAGTGGTAAGAAATGAAATTCACCGTTCATGGAGACGGTAAGCCGTACGTACGCATGAACTCTACTTTCATTTCTATTTCGTATTTAATGGAATGAAATAATAATTATATAAAGGTATAATATAGTTCCAGTATAATATCATATATAATATCATTTAATCCATACTTTATACATCCCACATATGGCATTAACAATTCACATCACTTTGAGGGGGCGGTAGTCCGCACTTCCTAAAATGAAATTATCGCGTTTACCCATAATGGAAATCATAAAGTATTCCATAAATGAGAAATACAGAAGAATAAGTAAAACATAAGAATATTATATATCCTATATAAATATAGTGACATCTTAATGGACACCTTTGAAGGTGTTATACGAGTGTTGAACAATCATCGTTTTGTGAGGCAGAAATTCGCCATCCACAGAAACCGTATGTTCTTTAACCATTAGATGTAGGTGTGTGTAAGTGTCGATCGAATCCTTCTTATAAAAACATCCTAGTATATTTAGGATAATGGTGTTGTTACAAAAGAAATGAATAAAAAGAGTTTAGGGGGTTGGAGAAGAAAAATAAAACAAAACAACATTAGAGAAGACATTACCTCAAAATCGGGTAACTCTTTTTGATTTGAGCCAAAGGCTTCCTTGGGAAGAGTTCTGCCGAAAGTGAGGCTTCTAGGAGTAAGGGAGGGAAGTTGGGAGAGTATTTGGGCAGAGTTTGGCCGATCCAAATGGCTTGAAATTGTGAATGAGGTGGTAGAGGTGGGGGCCTTTTATAAGAGGAGAGGAGGGGCACTCTTGGAAAGTAAGGAAAGTTTACATTATTATACAATGCTTTTCGGATTGTAAATGTCCCACACTTATATAATTCGTGGATAAGGTGATACGGGTTCGAAATCTACTCATCCAATAGTCTTTGGACAAGTTTAAGCCTTGGATTGTACATTATCTTTTCATTTTATTAAAATCGTTAAATAATGAGGTCATCGCTGCATCATAATGATGTCATAAATAATTTAATTTATTTAATGTCTAAAAATTATATAAAAAAATACTATGTTGTAGGAAATATTTTTAGATTTCCAATGAATATTTATTGTAAAAAATATGACTTGTATAACCCCATTTAAAAATTGTTTTAGTAAAACATTTCATGTTTGTGTCTTTTTTTACTTTAATATTAAATAAAAGGTATTTATGTCATTTTCTAAATAAAGTGGATCCATGGGGTCCCCAAGTTGACCCATGGATTGTATTGGTCGGCCATGTAACATCCAATGAGGGTAGGACATGTGTCAAACTCATCTCATATTATTAAAACATTATTTTTATCTTAAACTACACTAATTACCTCTAATCGCGATTAAGAACTTAAAAGTTACTATTCACCAAAAATTATTTTAATCTCATTGAACCAAATTTTACTTCTTAATGACAAACATGTAAGTCGGATTTTTGAAAATCAAATCACAGAAGTGGTAATATTTCATTTAAACGAAAAATCAGTTATTTAACTACCACTTAGTGGTTTCACTATTCATCAAAAATTCAAGTTTTTCAGAAAAATCCCAAAATTTTACCCAAAGCTATAATTGATATTCCGAATTCAAAAATGATGCCTATTTTACAAAATTACAAACATATAAGTTTCATTAATTAATTTTATAATTAATTCCCGGTATCACAACAAATAGCTTGTTTTTAAGAAACAATTTATATCAAAAGATTGGCAATTGTTTATGTCCAATTTCAATGTAAAATTAATTCTAATGAACACCATTGGATAAAATGGTAAAAATATATTCTAATTATACTTTAAAACAACTCAATAGTATAACTTATCACTATAAATTAATTTTATTAAAAAAGTTGTTTTAAGTATTTTTCACTATTCATAAAAATTTGGAAGTTCTCAGGAAATTACAAAAAATTCAACATAGGCTAATTTCAATATTAGGATTACAAAAATGAATTCCATTTTGAAATATAAAATTTCTATAATTTTAAAAAGTGGTTATTACTATTCATAACGGCTACTTTGATTAGTCGCGGTGTTTTAGAACTCAAAGTTGTGTACAATGAAAGCTATTGCATTATTGAATGAGAAGCGTATTGTGGAAGCTCGGGGTGTTACATTCTCCCCTCCTTCAATAAATTGCGACCTCGCAATTTGAAATTTTTCTTGGAAAATAAAAGGTTGAAAATAGAAAATACCTTTGTGGAAAACCCACATCGGAAATAAGATTAATAAAATTTAGACTTAATAAGAGGGAAAGGGAAATGAAAAAGTCACCACCTAATTATGATCTTGATTAGGAGAACATTAGTGTCAATTACAGACATATAATTGGAGGAAAAACGTAAATATTTGTAGGGAGTGATTAAGGTCATCAATCACAATCAACTATCAAATTGAGGGCCTCAAAGCCTTCAATCTATGTTTATTTAAAATATCATCAGTTCAACAAGACATAAGGTATTAGGATAACACATTTTTTTGTTTTAATATCCCTTTACGAAAGTTTAAGAATTAATTTATTCATTGAATAAGAGATAGGTATATATATATTTATGCTTGATAATTAGAGTTTCAACCTTCAACTCATCTTTCACTCAAAAAGATAATAGAACTCAAAAATTTTATACTTATCCTAATTGTATAAGGTTCCAAATGTTAACACATACATTTTAGATTAGTAAAATTATTTTTTTAATAACCAGGGACTTCTTGTAGGCTAGTGGTAGGAAATAAAGGCCTGTCGCACTATGGTTGTGGGTTCGATTCCTGCAGCTTTGTCCGACGTGACGGGTTATGCCCCACCCTGCAGGTTGTCCTTTTCCTAAAACTATAGTAGTATAATATTCCAAAAATAATCTTCATAAATTTTTTAACCTTAAACAATACTATCCAAAGATCAACTTAATCCACTCCAACCTTTATAGTTATCCAAAATACCTCTATCCAGACTTTCTCTAAAAGGTCTCTTAATTCCAAAATCAATTTATCAGATTCCCCAAACAAAGTAAAGTTTCTCTTATTTTCACATACTAAAAATATGATTACCTTTATCATATTAAAACCTTACTAAAACAAAAAGTACTGCAGTACAATCCTTATATATATATCACATTATTCTAATAACCAGAATATAATCCATGAGTCCAAAAGCACCAATACATTAATTATTCCACTTCAACTGTAGTAACAGCATAAGATTGTCCTTGATCCCTTGGACTTTTCTGATGTAAGTTTCTCTGATGCTTAGGACATTCATTTGCATAATGCCCCATTTCCCTACAATTGTAGCAATCAACATTGATAGCCTCTTTCTTTCCCTTGTAATCACGCGCCTGGTGACCTTTTTCTCCACATTTATAACAATCTCCCATTCCTTTTAGGCAAGTACCAGGGTGATTCTTCCCACAATTATCACATAATGGAAAATCCTTCTTTCCCTTTTTCCCTTTATCTGTCTCTTGTTCCACAGTTCTCTTCTTCTCTTGCTTTACTTTGTTTTCATAAGACTTAGAGAATTCCTTTTCTGTCTTGATAGCACATGAGACAATATCTTTGTATGTTGAGAAAGATTGTGATACTAATTCTCTACGGAGAAATGGGTTTAACCCATAAAAGAAATGATCAATCTTACCTCTTGGTTTACGTATATAATCTGCAGCATACCTCGCCAACCTTGTAAAGTTGGCCTCATACTTTGCGACATTCTCATCCTCCTTTTGTCTCAGACTCAGAAATTGCCTTTCCATATCTTCTCGATGGTCATGAGGAAATTATTTTTCTAGGAAAATATCTTTGAACTCTCTCCATTCCATATTTGATACTTCATCATCTTCATTTGAGTTTTGAATCAATGACCACCATTGATCGACATCTCCAGTGAGGCAGTAGACTGCCATGATAACCTTTTCCCTTTCACAACTCCCCAAGGCGTGGAATATTTTCTCTAAGGAGTTTATCCATTGCTCAGCTACTAATGGATTTGTAACCCCATGAAATGTTGGTGGTTGTTTCCTCATGAAGCGGTCTAACATTGATCCTCCACGTTGCGGATCAGGGTGCTCCATTCGAGTAAGGTTATTATTCATAACCTGAGTGAGTTGTCCCAGTATGGTAATAAGTTGATCAGCACCAGTTGCATCTCCAGCTCCACAACAATTATCTTGAGCAGGAGGGAAATCCCTACATGGAGTGCGTGCATTGATACTGTTTCCATTCCTTCCACTAGGCGCCATTTCTAAACAATGGCATAAACTAGATTAGATTATGAATCAAAATACATAATTCCAGACTTGTAAACCACTTAACACTAATTGAACTATTTATGGATATAATACACAATCATAAAAATGTTTTCTTTGAGGAAGTATATACTCATAACCCTTCATAGTGTTTTGTATTGAAAATGAGAATTATCCAAAGCATATCCCCCGGAAGTGTCGTAACCAAGAGTGCAGCAAGGTCCGTTGTTGTGCACCAGTTCCCGTTCGAGTCTAGCTCAAAGCGGTGTTTTCGGTTTTTACCCTTAGGTACATCTGTGCCAGATCCACCTCTACCTGCTTGTATCCAGACAGGTATGTATTTCTCGAAAAACTCACAAAATCTCTATAATACCAAAATTCTAGGAAGTTCTTCTATACTAATCATCAAAGTCTATCTTCGGGATATGAGCTCTAATTAGAGTTTATCTTAATCTAGCTTCCAAGGTTAGTACTAAACTACCTCTGATACCAACTGTAACTCCTCGACCCAAGCTACCCAGAGTCGGTGCATTACTTCGTAACATTGGCATGATCACAAAAGATCAAGTCTCGAAAGACCGATTAGTTTAGTAGCCTTGGAAACACTAGATACATTCATAAGTCTTACATTACATCATAAAGTAAAACAAAACTACAACATCTTCTACTCATATCCCCTTATATTATCCCTGCAGGTCATTCATATTATACTTCTTCACATCCTGAAAAAAATATTAAAACATTGAAAGGGGTGAGCTCAGATGCTCAATAAGGATAACAATATAGAGGAAGCTTTCATAAATAAACATAAACATTTAAGGCAATGTATAACTAAAACAAAAGCCTTTTAAACTTGAACATCAACATAATATGGCAAAAGTAAAATGAGATAATTCCATTTACTTCTTCACATGGATATTCTACTGGTCGAATAATCACATGAAATATCATTGACCACTTTCATAATGATGGAATGCATAATGCCAGACTATCATAACCACGTAGCCAAGGCCTCGTTCCAAGACCAAAAATAAGATTTTGTCAAGGCCTCGTGCCAAGACACTATTTTGTCTCATGAGACCTGCCAATTCATCGAGGAGCTATAGCAGGCTCCACCCGTCACTTATTAAGTCCAATGCATTCCTCATATGAACAGGTTTAAACATATCATAAACCATAACATAATCGTATCACATAAAACATTCATAATGGAAACATAAAATTTCCACATTCCAATCAAAAGATATCAATATAACATATTGATATAATAAAAACACTTTCAAAACCATTTTCAATACCAAAATAAAAGAAAGTTAAAACATGGTATTTATATTTCTTTTAAAAAAAGTGATGGCTTGTAGAGGAAGCCAAAACACAAATAATGGTCACGGCGGCGGAGAAGTCGTTGTCGCCGCATATGTACGGAAAGAAAAACATTCTATTTTTTTTGTTTAGTAAAACACTTCATATAAAAAAGATTCCTTTTGAATAAACATAAAATTCAAAGGGGTGTATACACTGTATAAAAGAAAGTTGTGTATAAAACCAAATATGTCTCAATGAAAGGAGATTGAGACAAAGTCCTTAAAAAGATAATTTTTAAAATAAAATAGATCTATTATGTGTATTCAGTATAGGTACACATAAAGAAAGTAAAAATACAAAATAAGACATAATAATATCATGACATAATTTGAAAGTAGGAGATTAACCCAAAGAATGGAAGTTGGGTTAAGAAGTTCCCTTACCTTGCGTCCTGTCCTGACTCGACCATTCTTTAACCTCCTGAATAATAAACTAGAGTTAATTTCTATTTACTTAAGAACCTTTTTCATGTTCATTATTCCTTTTATATCCCTTATTACCATGTTATGAACATTATGTAATTATTTAAGTTTATAACGGTCATTTTGTCAATCTTAGGTACTTGAGTCAAAAATAAAATTCTTATAATTACAAGTTGTTCATTTGGTGATATATCCATTATATCTAGAATTATGTTCATGATGTAGATATAAAATATATCATATATATCCAGTATATACATGCATTTATAATATTACATAACATTTAGAGGTAAGAAATGAAATTCACCGTTCATGGAGACGGTAAGCCGAACGTACGCATGAACGCTACTTTCATTTCTATTTCGTATTTAATGGAATGAAATCATAATTATATAAAGGTATAATATAGTTCCAGTATAATATCATATATAATTTCATTTACTCCATCCTTTATACATCCCACATATGGCATTAACGATTCACATCACTTTGAGGGGGCGGTAGTCCGCACTTCCTAAAATGAAATTATCGCGTTTACCCATAATGGAAATCATAAAGTATGACATAAATGAGAAATACAGAATCATAAGTAAAACATAAACATATTATATATCCTATATAAATATAGTGACATCTTAATGGCCACCTTTGAAGGTGTTATATGAGTGTTGAACAATCATCGTTTCGTGAGGCAGAAATTCGCCATCCACAGAAACCGTATGTTCTTTAACCATTAGATGTAGGTGTGTGTAATTGTAGCTCGAATAATTCTTATAAAAACATCCTAGTATATTGAGGATACTGGTGTTGTTACAAAATAAATGAATAAAAAGAGTTTAGGGGGTTGGAGAAGAAAAATAAAACAAAACAACATTAGAGAAGACATTACCTCAAAATCGGGTAACTCTTTTTGATTTGAGCCAAAGGCTTCCTTGGGAAGAGTTCTGCCCAAAGTGAGGCTTCTAGGAGTAAGGGAGGGAAGTTGGGAGAGTATTTGGGAAGAGGTTTGCCGAGCCAAATGGCTTGAAAGTGTGAATGAGGTGGTAGAGGTGGGGGCCTTTTATAAGAGGAGAGGAGGGTCACTCTTGGAAAGTAAGGAAAGTTTACATTATTATAAAATGCTTTTCGGATTCTAAAGGTCCCACACTTATATAATTCGTGGATAAGGTGATAAGGGTTCGAAATCTACCCATCCAATAGTCTTTGGACAAGTGTTAACCTTGGATTGTACATTATCTTTTCATTTTATTAAAATCGTTAAATAATGAGGTCATCGCTGCATCATAATGATGTCATAAATAATTTAATTTATTTAATGTCTAAAAATTATATAAAAAAATACTATGTTGTAGGAAATATTTTTAGCTTTCCAATGACTATTTATAGTCAAAACGATGACTTGTATAACCCCATGTAAAAATTGTTTTAGTAAAACATTTCATGTTTGTGTCTTTTTTAACTTTAACATTAAATAAAAGGTATTTATGTCATTTTCTAACTAAAGTGGCTCCATGGGGTCCCAAAGTTGACCCATGGATTGTCTTGGTCGGACATGGCACATCCAATGAGGGTAGGACATGTGTCAAGCTCATCTCATATTATTAAAACATTATTTTTAACTTAAACTACACTAATTACCTCCAATAGCGATTAAGAACTTAAAAGTTAATATTCACCAAAAATTATTTTAATCTCATTGAACAACATTTTACTTCTTAATGACAACCATGTATGTCAGATTTTTGAAAATCAAATCACAGAAGTGGTAATATTTCATTTAAACGAAAAATCATTTATTTAACTACCACTTAGTGGTTTCACTATTCATCAAAAATTGAAGTTTTTCAGAAAAATCCCAAAATTTCACCCTAATCTATATTTGATATTATGAATTCAAAAATGATGTCTATTTTACAAAATTCCAAACATATAAGTTGCATTAATTAATTTTATAATTAATTCCCGCTATCACAACAAATAGCGTGTCTTTAAGAAACAATTTAGATCAAAAGATTGGCAATTGCTTATATCCAATTTCAAAGTGAATTTAATTCTAATGAACACCATTGGATAAAATGGTAAAAATATATTCTAATTATACTTTAAAACCACTCAATAGTATAACTTATCACTATAAATTATTTTGATTAAAAAAGTTGTTTTAAGTATTTTTCACTATTCATAAAAATTTGGAAGTTCTCAGAAAATTACAAAAAATTCAACATAGTCTAATTTCAATATTAGGAATACAAAAATGAATTCCATTTTGAAATATAAAATTTCTATAATTTTAAAAAGTGGTTATTACTATTCATAACGGCTACTTTGATTAGTCGCGGTGTTTTAGAACTCGAAGTTGCGTACAGTGCAAGCTATTGCATTATTGAATGAGAAGCGTATTGTAGAAGCTAGAGGTGTTACAACCTTAGATTTTTAGGAATAAAAGAACAATTAATAATATAATATTTGTTTTAAAAACTATTTTATGTCAATTTTGACACTATTTAGTAATTGATTTTTTTGAAACTCATAAAAGATTGATTAGTTAGAAAAAAGTTAATTAAATCAATAATAACATGTCTTATTAACATATAAAATTATTGTAATTCATAAAAAGTCTTAAATTACATTTATTTGGGTATTTATAACATCAATTGTGTCAATATTTCATTAATAAGACAATTACTACATCATCTTTGTGTCATAATAAATGATAATTATTTAATCCCTAAAAATTATAAATAAATTCCTATGATGTAGATAATTGTATTAGCTTTCTGGAGACTATTCATGTTCGATTTTTCATGAAGTGTATCACTAAATTAAAATTATTATACTTATAAGATTTAAGAAAGTGACATGTTGTCACATTCTTTGGTTTTCAAAATAATTAAATTATTTTCAGGTAAAAAAGTCCATTAAATGAATCTAATCCGACCCTTAGGTGATATGGGTCAACTTTTAGTTATCAAATAGGATTTTTACATGTGCTGGGGTAATTTTATAATATTATATTTACCCTTAATTACCTGATTTACCTTTAATTATGGTAAATAAAATTTACCGTAGTTACTATTCATAATTCCCAAAAATAAAAAGTATCTTATTAACATAATTTGGATCCACTGATTCCAAATATGGATTCCATTTTTCCAAATTCAATACACAAAAGTTGTAGAAATTAAATTAAAATTAATCCCATTGTCGAAAGAAAACGGGTTTTTCTTTAAAACATTACAAAAGATTGAATTGATTTATCCTACGAATTCAAGGTAGAATCAATGCTAATGACATACATTATATTAAATGGTAAAAATATATTCTATTTATACTTTAAAACCATTAAATATTATAATTTAACCATATAAATTATTGCGATGAAAAAAGTTGTTTTTAATTAAAATATAGCGCGTTTTTACTATTCATCAAAATATGAAAGTTACCAGAATAATATGAAAAATTTATCCAAAGTAAATTTTTATTTCATGATTCCAAAGAATAATTTTATTTTGTCAAATTAAACTTATAAACATGTCAAAAACTAGATATAAAGTTGGTGCGCCATCAAAAGGCGGCAAAACTGCATTTTTGGAAAAATACTTATTTTACCCGAAAAATTTATTTTGTTCTTATACCATGTTTTAGAAAATGTGCAAGACTAATAATAATGTTATATGATTCAAAATTTAGTTAATACTATTCATAAAGGCTAGTTCATAATAATATTATAATAATATATCGTTGTTTAGTAAAACCCGGTATTGCGTATAACACACGCTATCGAGGAAGGTCGTGATTGTGTGTAATGCAAGCCAAGTCAGGGTTGCGTGCTATGCAAGAATCCTTCGTTTTTTCGTATAACATAATCCAACCATATTTCATTTATACATTGAATATATATATATATATACTCAATGTTGCGTAGAATAACTATTATCAAAATTGTGTATAACACGATCCAAGAATAGTGTTGTGTATACTGTAAGCTAATATGGTGTTGCGTATAGCGCAAGGTAATCTTGGTGTAGCATACAACACAAGACATTAATTAAAAGAATATTTTTCATAAAATCTCGGGGTGTTACATTCTACCCCCCTTAAAATGAATTTCGCCCTCGAAATTCGTCGGGGTTATAAATGGTTTACTATTCGAAAGTTTCTTTAATAGAAACTCACATCGTAAAAAGGAATACCAAAACCAATCTTTAAAAACAAAAGTATTAAACGTAACGGTTACCCAAATAAACTAATCACTGGGTTTCCACATAGATGAAAATATGGATATGGAAGAGAAATCTAACCATCATGTTATGATGGAGAGTGGTAGAGAACATGGCTATGGAAAATCCAGCAATCACAAAGCCATAAACTTATGATGATCTAAGGTACCATCTGATTCATTGGATATAAGAGCACTAGGACAACATTTTTGGTTTTCAAGATTATTTCCCTAAAGTTGATGAAATTGGAATTAGAAGAAATACTTTCGTGATTTTGGAATAGTCTCACTGTTTGTCGTTCTTTGTAGAATTTCCACTTCATCCCTTAAAGAAATGAAGTTGAATTTTTCATTCGTGATGTGTTAGCAAATCATGTGATAGAATGATGGGTCATTCCATCTATCTCAAACAAAAGGGTAGAAAAATTATCAAAAAATACATAAGTCCATCTATAGTGAGATTAATCATATATGAATCCTAAAATGGACATATACTTCATATATCATACTGCTTAAAATAATAAAACTAGTTTCTACTAAACAGGGACTTCCTGTAGGCCAGTGGTAGGCGATAAAGGCCAGTCGCACTTCGGTTGTGGGTTCGATTCCCACAGCCTTGTCCGACGCGATGGGCTGTCGCCCATCCTACAGGTTGTCCTTTTTCTAAAGCTATCTTACTATAACATCCCATCAACAATATCAAAAATGTTTTATCCTTAAACAATACTAACTTATGTCCAACATAATCCATTCCAATCTTTAGGATTATCTAAAATACTTCGGTCCAAGCTCATAGTATAAAGAAAATGATCACGTGAATTCCATCATTTATCCCCCATATATCATAACATATATCTTGTTGGTCAAATTACAAACATGTGAATACCTTAATCATGTATTCTCTTGAAGAATGAATATCCATTGAACCTTAGTGAAAACATGAATGCAGTTAAAAGTTAACACTTTCCACATACCAAAATCCTAAAAATTCTATATCCTCAAACCATGATATCACTTAGTCCTTATATCAATCATGAGCTCATGAATACTATCAAACATATTAGATTCTCTTTATCCCTTCATTATGTGCATATCATCTGCTTTCCAAAAATATTTCAATCACTTTTCATGGTTACCGATGCCATAAAATTATTGAAAACCACAATAGACCAAAACATAAATATTCCAATATTCCACGATATTATATACAACATTATTCTGGAATCCCATTACATAAACACTTAATCATTCCACCACATCGTTGTCATATTCAACATCGCCAATGGTGATCACATGTGACTTCCCTTTGTCCTTTTCCTTAAGTGGTTGCTCATGTCGATCATCACTAACCCATGGATTAGGGCATTTATTAGCATAATGCCCCATTTCCTTGCACTTGAAGCATTGAAGTGTAGTAGGTTCGTTCTGTGGATCCCTTCCTTTGTTTGCATCATTAGGCATCTTCTTCCCATCATTGCAGCATTGAAATGCCCGATGACCTTCCTTTCCTCATTTGAAACATTTACTTGTACCTTTAAGACAATCTCCACCATGCTTCTTTCCACACTTTAAGCATAAGGAAACATTCATCTTCTTTTCACCATTATTCTGACATTTCTCCTTGAACTCCTTCTTTCGTTTCTTGTCAAAACTATGAGATAGATAAGTAACACCAACTTCTATTTCTACCTTGATAGCACAACGCACAATTTCATCATAGCTACTGAAGTCTCTTATAGCTAATGCCCTTCGAAGATTTGGTTTTAAGCCACTGAAGAATAGATCAACTTTACTTTCAGGTTGGATGATAAATCCAGATGCATACCATGCATGCCTTATAAAATTCGCTTCGTATATACCAACGGATTCATCATCCTTTTGCTATAGTTCGAGAAACTCCTTCTCCATCTTTGTGCGAAGAATACGAGGTAAGTACTTATTGAAAAATATGTTCTTGAACTCGTCCCATTCCAGGGAGTCAATTTCATCTCTTAGCCTGGTATTCTTGATAATATTACACCATTGATCAGCTTCACCTTCCAAATGATATACTGCTAAGATGACTTTATCATGTTCAGAACATTGAAGAACTGAAAATATCTTTTCAGTGGTAATGATCCATTGTTCAGCAACAAGTGGATCAGAAGACCCACTGAAATAAGGTGGACGTTGCCTCATGAAGGACTCAATAGAATATTGTTCCCTTCTCTACTCATTTGGAAGTCCAGAATGATTCATAGCTTGTGTAAGTATAGAAATAACATTTTGCACTCCATCTCCCATAACATTTGTTTGTTCAGGAGGACAATCATTGCATTGTCCATTACATTGATCAACACGGTTCCTTCGGGTTCCATCCATCATCTAAAACCCAAAAAGAATAGTGTGAGAGGAAAAAATCACGCTAGGGAAAACAATATAATAAAGGGGGAGTACCTTCAATATATAACATCTTGGGTTACCGTAATTCTAGTACTATAACCTATGCTTATACTTAACCTTAGGGGCATCCCTAGACACACCTTAGAAATATCTCTAAGGATCTCACTAAAGTTTTCGCATCCTAGTTTCCAAAGGTTGACTAAACCTTTCCTCTGATACCAACTGTAGAGACCCTAATCTTGAAGTACATTGAAATTACATTACTTTTGCGGAATACTTAGTACATAAAAAAACACACACACAAGGACCGTAATAGTTTAGTGTCTTTGGAAACATGGAACGTAATCTTCTAATCGTGGTGAAAGATCTTCAACATCTCCCATAAAGAACTTCCTTTTTTTATACCTAAAACCTTTCTTTATATCCTGGGGAAAAGAAAACATAAATGGATAAGCTCAAATACTCAGAAAGGGTAAACAAAAGAAATATCAATCACATCATATTCATAAGAACATAACATTTTGGAAATCATAACCTGCAAAAGAGATCATAATATCATAACATGGGATGAATCATAGTAGTGAAATGTAATCCCAATAATCATAACTTAAAACATGAAACTTTGTGGCATCCACACATAATCATAGAGAATCATTTCTTATTAGTCAAGACCCATTTCCATGACTATCTTAGTAGACAAAGTCCCTTTCTGAACCGAGTTCACTCCTCGTTTCAGTCCTGTTTCACTGAACCAGTATAACCTACCGTTCCAGCCATGTCTATCTCATGAGATATAAAATCTTTACCCAATGCATTGGAGGGAGATATAGGCCCCACCCATCTCATAATGATATCATTCTTATGTGTGCCACAAAATCATAAATCATACATCATTGCATAACCCATGTAATAAAAATGGGATTCTTAAACAACATGACATCATAAAATAATTCATATAAGATAAAGAAATTCATAAAAATAATTCCTTCACAACATAATAAAATCAATGTAATAATAGGGATAGAAATAGAACCCTATATTATCATAGATAGAAAATAATTTTGATAAAACACTTGAACTCTATTCTTGAGGAAAATATCCTTTCTAGTTCAAAAACATTTTCCTTTCTTAACATGTCATACAATTTTAAACTAAAAGAATTTGATTAAAAATAAACTTGAAAACTTGTAAACTAATATTCTTGGAAATAATGTTTTAAAAATCCATTCATGCCATAGAAGTTAAAAAAAACATTATTCTCTTACTTTTGTCGGAAACGTCAAAAATGTACATCGTACAAAAAAACGACAAATGATTCCTTTCATATCTTTTACTAAAAACTCACCGAAGGGTAAAATTGTATGTCAACAATTGTAGAAGGATATAAATATTAAATATTGAGGAAACATGGATGTGGATTATAAAATACACCCTATTAAATACCAAAGTATAAACAATCTCGGATAAAAAAATGAGATTGTGATATTTCCCTTACCTTAGGTCTGATTTGCTTCGTAAGTGTCCGAACCTCCTATATAATGATTTAAATAATTCCATTGACTTATTAAAGAATCATATTAATTGTTATGATATCATATATGGTTCACTTATGACTTTATATTACCCGTTCTTTTGTAATTTCCATGTTAAAGATCGTTTTGTGTAAAATTGTTTCATTTGTTGTCCGTGTTTTGACTTGTAATTATTCATATGATTACTTAGATCATGATTACCTAATTCCAGAATATAAAACATGGTTTATATATAATATATATTCAGACTATACATATATATAATAAATCAGTAAATGGAAATAAATACACCGTTCATGGAGACGGTAGGCCGTACGTACGCATGAATGCTGTTTTCGTTTCCTTATTGAGTTGAATGGAATTAAGTAGATGACATACATATATATAAACATAAATCCAGTATCATTATTATGTCATATATTTCATGATTACTTATTATATATACTTTATAATCATTCATGAATGGTTAAAGTGGAGAATTAATCTCATCGCGTCGTGGAGACGGTAGTCCGTACGTACGCACGAGCGATGATATCATTATCATGATCGTGAGACTATATTGGAGTGTATGTTTATTATTTAAGAATAAATATCACTTTAAAATAATCATATATATTTATTATTTACACCATTATACCAATCCATGTAAGGTGGTGGTGGAAAATAGATTTCACCATGGCGTGGAGACGGTATTCCGTACGTGCGCACGCGCGGTGATTTCATTTTTCTTAGGTTGGATAGATGGTGAAATAGGGCTGTTTCATACTTATAATAACATATCAGTATATGAGTGATACTGATGTTATTACTTCATAATTAAACAACTAAATAAGAAGAAGCAAAAGAAGAAATAAAGATGAAAGAATCGGTAATGGAAATTACCTCTTCTTTGAAGCGCCTCTTTGAGACATCCTCTTAGGGCACTAAAATCGGTCTTTGAGGATGACCAGAACCTCTAGGATGTTGCTAGGGAAGTGGAGAAGATAATTTTTCAGAGTTTGGCCGAGCTTGAAGGCTCAAAGTGTTGTGATGAAGAGAGGTAGGGGGTGCCCTTTTATAAGGGAGGAGAGGGGCACCTTTGGAAGAACTAAAATTATTATTTTATTATAAAGCCAAATTCGGTTTTAAATAGATCCAAATTAATTTATTTCGAAGATAAGGTGGGGATGGGTCGAAATAACCTCATCCAACAGAATTTATGAAAGTTTAGGTTCCTATGTTAACCTTATCATTTATAGTTAACTTTAATTTAGATAATTTTACTTTTACCGTGTCTTCTTGTTTTCTTACACTATAAGGTTAATAAACTTACTATATCAAGCCAAACGAATGCCAAGTTATTTATTATTAATATATATAACACTATCTAAGTCATTTGGAAGAACCTTATATTTTTAGGAATAAAATAACAATTAATAATATAATATTTGTTTTAAAAAGTATTTTATGTCAATTTTGACACTATTTAGTAATTGATTTTTGTGAAACTCATAACAGATTGATTAGTTAGAAACAAGTTAATTAAATCCATAATAACATGTCATATTAACATATAAAATTATTTTAATTCATAAAAAGTCTTAAATTACATTTATTTGGGTATTTATAACATCAATTGTTTCAATATTTCATTAATAAGACAATTACGGCATCATCTTTGTGTCATAATAAATGATAATTATATAATCCCTAAAAATTATAAATAAATTCCTATGATGTAGATACTTGTATTATATTTTGGGATACTTTTCATGTTCTAATTTTCATGAAGTGTATCACTAAATTAAAATTATTATACTTATACAATTTAAGAAAGTGACATGTTGTCACATTCTTTGGTTTTAATAATAATTAAATTATTTTCATGAACAAAAGTCCATTAAATGAATCTAATCCGACCCTTAGGGGATATGGGTCTACGTTTAGTCATCCAATAGGATTTTTACATGTGCTAGGGTAATTTTATAATTTTATATTTACACTTAATTATGCGATTTACCTTTAATTATGGTAAATAAAATTTACCATAGTTACTATTCATAATTCCCAAAAAAAAGTAGCTTATTAACATAATTTGTATCCACTGATTCCAAATATGGAATCCATTTTTCCAAATTCAATACACAAAAGTTGTATAAATTAAATTAAAATTAATCCCGTTGTCGAATGAAAACGGGTTTTTCTTTAAAACATTGCAAAAGATTGAATTGATTTATCCTACGAATTCAAGGTAGAATCAATGCTAATGAAATACATTATATTAAATGGTAAAATTATATTATATTTATACTTTAAAACCATTAAATATTATAATTTAACCATATTAATTATTGTGATGAAAAAAGTTGTTTTTAATTAAAATATAACATGTTTTTACTATTCATCAAAATATGAAAGTTACCAGAATAATATGAAAAATTTGTCCAAAGTAAATTTTTATTTCATGATTCAAAAGAATAATTTTATTTTGTCAAATTAATCTTATAAGAATGTAAAAAACTAGATTTAAAGTGGGTGCGCCATCAAAAGGTGGCAAAACTGCATTTTTTGAAAAATACTTTTTTTACACGAAAAATTTATTTTGTTCTTATACCATGTTTTAGAAAATGTGAAAGACGGATAATAATGTTATAAGATTCAAAATTTAGTTAATACTATTCATAACGGCTAGTTCATAATAATATTATAATAATATATCGTAGTTTAGTAAAACCTGGTATTGCGTACAACACACGCTATCGAGGAAGGTCGCGATTGCGTTTAATGCAAGCCAAGTCAGGGTTGTGTGCTATGAAAGAATCCTTTGTTGTTTCGTATAACATAATCCAACCATATTTCACTTATACATTGAATATATATATATATATATATACTCAATGTTGCATAGAATAACTATTATCAAAATTGTGTGTAACACCATCCAAGAATAGTGTTGCGTATACTACAAGATAATATGGTGTTGCGTATAGTGCAAGGTAATCTTGGTGTAGCATACAACACAAGACATTAATTAAAAGAATGTTTTTCATAAAATATCGGGGTGTTACATCCACTAAATCGTGAAGTTGAGTTTTCAATAGAACTCGTACCGGGTTCTTTGCCTATTTCAAAGACACCTTGTAGAATGGCCCCAATTGAGTGGTAAGAATTGAAGAAGCAACTCTAAGAGAATCTTGATAAGGGATTCAAACTCCCTAGTGCGTCACCTTGGAGAACACCTGTTCTATTTGATAATAAGAAAGATGGATCAATGAGACTCAGCATTGATTATCGAGAACGTAACAAGATCACCATCAAGAACAAATATCCTCTCCCACACATTGATGACTTATTTTACCAACTATGAGGAGCTCAATACTTTTCCAAGATTGATCTTCGTTCAGGGTATCATCAATTAAGGGTCAAAAGGGAGGATATACCAAAGACGATTTTCCATACAAGGTATGGACACTATGATTTTATAGTGATGCCATTTGGTCTTACTAATTCCCCAGCTATCTTCATGGATCTAATGAATAGAGTCTTTAGAGACTATCTTGATCAATTTTTGGTAGTCTTTATAGACGATATTCTTGTCTATTCAAAGAGTAAGGAAGAACATGAAGATCACTTGAAAATTATATTGAAGACCCTGAGAAAGGATAAGCTTTATGCCAAATTTACCAAGTGTGAATTTTGGCTTCAAAAAGTTTCATTTTTGGGTCACATAATCTCAAAATAGGGGATATCTGTGGATCCAGCAAATACAGAGGTTATCAAAAGATGGTCGAGACCAACAACAGTAACTGAGATCCGAAGTATTCTTGGTTTGGTTGGATATTATCGACGTTTTGTGAAAGATTTTTCACGATTATCTAATCCACTCACCAGGTTGACTCAGAAAGGAGTTAAGTTTGTTTGGATGGAGGAATGTGAAGAGAATTTCATGGAGTTGAAAGAAGGTTATCCAGTGAACCTGTGCTCACACTACCTTGTAGTGGAGAAAGGTTTTTGATCTACAGTGATGCATCCAAGAAGGGGTTGGGGTGTGTTCTTATGAAAAATGATATGTTGATAGCTTATTCCTCATGACAGTTGAAAATCCATGTGAAAATTTACCCAACACATGATTTGGAGTTAGCTGCGGTAATCATTGCATTAAAGATTCGGAGGAATTATCTTTATGGAGAAAGGTGTGACATTTATACTGGTCATAAAAGTTTAAAGTATATTTTCACACAAAACGAGCTGAATATGCACCAAAGAAGATGGTTAGAGCTGATTAAGAATTACTAATGCTCAATTCATTACCACCCTGGGAAAGCAAACAAGGTGGTAGATGCATTAAGTCGACAAGACCATGCCAATTTATCCATGACGAGGATCACAAAAGATCCAATATTTATAGATTTACAAATGATGGATCTTGGAATTATAATGGAAGGGGGAAAATCGTATCTTTCTCAAATGAATGTTCAAACATCTATACATGTGATGATTAAAGAGTCATAGAAAGAAAATGTAGAGTTACAAAAGAAGGTGAGAAATATTCCTGAATTCAACCTTGATTGTGATGGGATAATATTGTTCAGGAATCGGGTTTGTGTTCCTCCCATCCCAGAATTAAAGAAGGAGCTGCTGGATGAGGCTCATAGTTCTCCATTCTCTATTCATCATGGAAGCACGAAGATGTATAAGGACCTAAAAGAGTACTTCTGGTGGGATGGCATGAAAAGAGATGTTGCTGAATATGTCTCTCAATGCTTGGTTTGTCAGCAAGTTAAAGCTGAGAGACAGAAGTCTAAGGGGATGTTACAACCATTACCCATACCCGAATGGAAATGGAAAAAAATCACTATGGACTTTGTCACAGGACTTCCTAAAACATCCAAAGGCAATAATGCTATTTGGGTCATAGTTGATCGTCTTACAAAGTATGCACACTTCATTGCTATTAGAGAGGATTTCTCTCTGGATCACCTTTCCAGGATATATGTAAAGGAAGCGGTAAGATTGTATAGAGTACCACTTTCTATTATATCTAATAGGGATCCGATATTTACCTCGAAGTTCTGGCGAAGTCTTCATCATACTCTGGATACAGAGTTGAGTTTCAGCACTGCTTATCATCCTCAGACAGACGGTCAGTCTGAGAGAACAATTCAAACTCTATAAGATATGTTGAGAGATTTCTCTATGGATTTCAAAGGTGGTTAGGATCAACACCTACCTTTGGTGGAATTTTATTATAATAATATCTTTTACTCCAGTATTCAGATGGCTCTTTATGAAGCTCTCTATAGAAAGAAATTCAGGACTCCAACTTGCTGGGATGAAGTTGGGGAAAGAAATCTATTAGGACCTGATCTTGTTGATGAGATGGCAGAAAAGGTCTGATCTATTCAAAAACACATAAGAGCAGCTCAGAGTCGACAGAAAAGTTATGACGAAAACCGAAGAAAATACCTAGAGTTTGAAGTGGGTGATAAAGTGTTCTTATGAATATTTCCCTGGAAGAGGGTCATGAGATTTGGAAAGAAGGGGAAGTTGAGCCCTAGATATATCGGTCCTTTCGAAATACTAGATCATGTTCGAAAGTTAGCTTACCGATTGGAGCTTCCACCAAATCTCTCTCAAGTTCACAATGTTTTCCATGTATCTCTCCTGAGAAAATACATACCTGATCCTTCACATGTACTCAGCTCAGAATTTTTACCGCTGGAGTAAGATCTTTCTTATGAAGAACAGCCGATAGAGATTCTAGATCGTAGTGAAAAAGTCCTACGGAACAAGACCACTCGCTTGGTAAAAGTTTTATGGAGGAACCACCAATTATAAGAAGCTACATGTGAGCTTGAGGATATTATGAGGGAGAGGTATCCTCATCTGTCTGTTACAAGTGACGAATTTCGAGGGCGAAATTCATTTTAAGGGGCGTAGAATGTAACACGTGAGACTTTTATGAGAAATATTTTGTTTTCATGTTATATAAATCAACAAAGTAATCTTTCACTACACACAACACTAGCTTGGATTTCTTTACACGCAATTGTGGCCTTCCTCGATAACTTGCATCATACGCAATACCGAGTTTCACTAAACAACGATATGCTATTAAAATATTATTATAACTAGCCATTATGAATAGTAATAACCCCTTTTTGAAATTTTTTAAATTTTATTTTTCAAAATTGAATTCATTTTTGGATTCGGAATATCGAAATTAGCTTAGGGTGAAACTTTGATACATTTCGGATAACTTTCATATTCTGATGAATAGTGAAAATTATTAAATTTTAATTAAAAACAACTTTTTTAATCGAAATAATTAATAGTGATAAATTATTAATTTTATTAATTTTAAAGTATATTTAGAATATATTTTTACAATTTAATACAATGTTGGTCATTGGATGTAATTTGACATTTAAACCAGATATAAACAAGTGTCAATCTTTTGATAGTTATAATCTCTTAAAAACACGTTATTTGTCTTGACGACAAGAATTATTTTTTAAATTAGTTAATGTAACTGATATGTTTAGAATTTGGTAAAATAAACATCATTTTTGAATTCATAATATCAAATACATCTTAGGCCTAATTTTTGGTATTTTTCTGGAAACGTTTATTTTTTGATGAATAGTGAAACCACTAATTGGTAGTTAAAAAACTGAATTTTTTCATAAAACTTAATTTTACCGCTTCTGTGAGTAGAATTTTGAAAATCCGAGAGACATGGTTAATATCAAGGAGTAAAATTTGGTTCAATGAGATGAAAATAATTTTTGATGAATAGTAACTTTTTACTTTTTTTACCACGACTATAAGTAAATAGGGTAGTTAAGGTTAAAAATGATATTATTATTACCCTAACACATGTCCTAATTCTATTGGATAAGTGTAATTCGACCAAAAACAACCTTATGAATATAATATGACCATTTAGGCCCACTTGGATTAGATTAGGATATTTATTATCAATTTATTTAAAGAAGGGTTAAAATAGTTAAAATCAAAGTTTAATAACTCAAGAATTTTTAATATAGGGTTATACATAAGATAAATTAGACTATAAATATTAATTAGAAAGCTAATAAGATTTCCTACATAATGGTAATTTTTTGGTAATTTTTATACTTAAAATAATTTAATTTATTTATGATACAATGATGATGTAGTAATTATCTTATTAATGAAATATTGACATAATTGACGTTAGAAATACCCAAATAAATGTAATTTTAGTATTTTTATGAATTAAAATACTTTTATATGTTAATATGACATGTTAGTATTAATTTAATTAAAATTTTTATAACTAATCATTCTGTTATGAGTTTCACAAAAATCAATTACCAAATAGTGTCAAAATTTACATAAAATAGTTTTTAAAACAAATACTATATTATTAATTGTTATTATATTCCTAAAAATCTAAGGTTCAGAAAAATGACTTATATAAGGTTATATATATTAATAATAAACATCTTGGGGTTCGTTTGGTCTGATATAGTAAATTTATTAACCTTATAGTGTAAGAAAACAAGAAGACACCGTAAAAGGTAAATTATTTAACTTAAAGTTAAATCTAAATGATAAGGTTAAAATTGATACCTAAACTTGTCTAAATTATATTGGATGAGAGTATTTTGACCCATCCCCACATTATCTTCGATTTATATCAATTTAGAGCTATTAAAAACCTAATTTGACTTTATAATAAAATAATAGTTTTAGTTATTCCAAAGGTGCCCCTCTCCTCCCTTATAAAAGGGCACCTCCTCCCTCTCTTCCTCACACCACTTTGAGCCTTCATGCTTGGACAAACCCTAAAAATATCTCCTCTCCACTTCCCTAGAAACATCATAGAGTTCCTGGTCTTCTTCAAAGACCAATTTTAGTGCCCTAAGAGGAGGTCTCAAAGAGGCGCTTCAAAGAAGAGGTAATGCCCGTTACCGATTCTTTCATCTTTATTTCTTCTTCAACTTCTTATTCTTTAGTTGTTTCATTATTAAGTAATAACATCAGTATCACTTATATAATGATATGTTATTATATGTATTAAACAACCCTATTTCACCATCTATCCATCCTACGGAAAACGAAATCATCATGCGTGCGTACGTATGGAATACCGTCTCCACAACGTGGTGTAATCTATTTTCCACAACCACCTTACTCGGATGGGTATAATGGTGAAAATAATAACTATATATGATTATTGTAAAGTGATATTGATTCTGAAATTGTATATATACACTCCAATACAATTCCACGATCATGGGAACGATATCATCGCTCGTGCGTACGTACAAAATACCGTCTCCACGATGTGATGCGACTCGTTATACATGATCTTCATTGCATAATGATTATATTAATGAATTGAGTGAATGAATATGATATATATTACACTAATACCATTCTGTAAATGAGTTATCTATAACCTAAAAAGAAAAATAATAATTTATTCGACCAAACGCGCATAAGAACAAAAATTAATAAACACCCGAATAACAAGTAGTAATGAAATATTACTAATAAGAAGCAAATAATATGACCATATATGATATCATAAAAATATGTATGATTCTGGAATAAGTCAATAACATTATTTAAATCATTATACAGGAGGTTCAGACACTTACGAAGCAAATCGGACCTATGGTAAGGGAAACTATCACAATCTCACTTTATCCGAGATTGTTTATACTTTGGTATTTACTGAGGTGTATTTTATCATACACATACATGTTTCCTCAATATGTAATATTGTTTACATCCACCTACAATTGTTTAAATCCAATTTTACCCTTCGGTGAGTTTTTAGTAAAATATATGAAAGGAATCTTTTGTCATTTTTCGTACGAGGTACTTTTTGACTTTTCCGACAAAAGTACGAGAAGAATATAGTTTTTTAACTTATACGACATGAATGGATTTTTAAAACATTATTTACAAGATGCTTCCTTTACAAGCTTTCAATTTTATTTTTAATCAACTTCTTTTAGTTTAAAATTGTATGACATGTTAAGAAAGGAAATTGTTTTTGAAGTAGAAAGGATATTTTCCTCAAGAATAGAGTTCACGTGTTTTATCAAAATTATTTTCCATCTAAGATAACATGGGGTTCTGTTTCTATCCCTATTATTACATTGATTTGATTATGTTGTGATGGAAATATTTTTATGAATTCCTTTATCTTATATGCATTTTTTTGTGATGTCATGATGTTTAAGATTCCCATTTGTATTACATGGGTTATGCTATGATGTATGGTTTATGATTTTGTGGCACACATAAGAATGGTATCATTATAAGATGTGTGGGACCTATATCTCCCTCCAATAAATTGGATAAAGATTTTATATCTCATGAGATAGACATGGCTGGAACGGCAGGTTAAACTGGTTCAGTGAAACATGACTGAAACGAAGAGTGAACTCGGTTCAGAAATGGACTTTGTCCACTATGATAGTCTTGGAAATGAGTCTTGACTAATAAGAAATGATTCTCTATGATTATGTGTGTATTCCACAAAGTTTAATGTTTTATGTTATTATTATTGGGATTTCATTTCACTTCTATGATTTATCCCATGTTATGAAATTATGCTCTCTTTTGCAGGTTAAGATTTCCAAAAGATATGTTCTTATGTATATGATGTGATGGATATTTCATTTGTTTACCCTTACTTAGAATTTGAGCTCACCCTTTTGTATGTTTTCTTTCCCCAGGTCAGGAAGAAGGTTACTGAGTAAGATATTCCAAAAGGGACTATAGATATGATGAAATAAATGGGAGACAGTGTAGACGCTTTATGAACCAGTTGTTTATGTTTCCCAGTTTCTAAAGACACTATACCTATATGGTCCTTTCATGGTTTTGTTATATGTTGTAATAAGTATGCTTCAATTTTGAAGTAGTAACAATGTATGTAAAGTATGGGTCGTTATACCGTCGCAAAAAGGAATCAAATGCCACTCACTCCCATCTTAGTGATTGAAATCTTTGAATAATGGGGATTTGATTTCCTGGGTCCCTTATCAAACTCTAGGGGATATCTGTAAATTCTTTTATTTGTCGATTATGCCTCCAAATGGGTTGATTCCATTCCTAAAAAATCCAATGATCATTAAACTGTGATTAGGTTTCTCAAGGAAAACATCCTCTCAAGATTTAGAATTCCTAGGGATATCATTAGTGATCGTGAAACTCATTTTTGCTATCGTCCATTCTAAACACTCATGGAAAAGTATGGAATTTATCACAAAGTGTCCACTACTTACCCCCCATAGACCAATGTTAAAGCTGAGTTAGTTAATCGATAAATCAAACAAATTCTTGAGAAAACTGTTAATCCATCTAGGAAAGATTGGTCGAGCAAACTCTTAGATTATCTTTGGGCCTATCGAACCACATATAATACCATTTTATGAATGTACCCATATAGTTAAGTTTATGGTAAATCATTCCATTTTCTAGTAGAGATTGAACATAAGGCCTTTTGGGAAATTAATAAAATGAATTATGACCTCCCATTTTCCAAAACAAAATAGAACTTAGAAGTCAATGAACTTAAGGAACTTAGGATGGAGGCTTATGAAAATTCAAGGATGAATAAATCTATAGTACAAGCCTACCAATATCAAAATCTTAAACCCAACATATTGTACCTGGTATAATGATTCTTTTGTATAGTTCTAAACTTCATTTACATCTGGTAAAGTTACGGTCTAGATGGTCAGGTCCATTCATAGTGCATAAGGTGTACCCCCATGGGGCAATAGAAATTCAAGATCCCACCAATGGTCAAACATTTAAAGTTAATGGTCATAGATTAAAACCATTCATTTAATCATTACAAAAAATGAAGTTGATAAAAACTTGTGTTAACCAACCTTATATAAAGAAAATACTTAAATAATTAAGGGTCTATGTTTAGCTACAGATATTAAACCAAAGCGTTGCATGGGAGGAAACCCGTGGATTTCATCTTTGTGAATCATCTTTTTTTAAATAGGATTCATGAATCATTTTGATATTTAAAAATAAAAAGCATACTATTTACATGTTCTTCTATTATGAGTATGGATGGGTATGAAAGGGGAGCACTATATTTATCCATGTCATGTGGTGTGATCATTGTGTAATACCATACCCAGAAATTTAAAAAGAAGTCAATGTATCATTTGTTCATTTTATTTTTATGTTTTTGTAGGTTAAAAAAATAAAAAAATTAAAATGCCACATTGTAGGTCATGGGGAAAACCCCGTCACATCCAGCGAAGCTGTGGGGACTCAAATTTGGGACCAAAGGGGGATAGAGGTGTGCAATTACCACTAAACTATGTCTTATAGTGCTTCCATATTCTATAATTTTTGAATACATACTTTTATTTTACTTTTTTATTACATGAATATATATATATATATCTATATATATATATATAGTTTTGTTTTTTATTGTTTTTTTGTTTTTTATTCCACTAGTAAATTCTCAGAGTGAAATGGCGATCACGTGATTAAAATATAGCAACAATAATTTCAACTTCAACCACCAGGTGACTTCATTACATAATCCTAGTTTTCAATTTCCTTTTTGATCTCCCATTATCTGCCTCTACCCCCTATTAAATTTTCCTTTCATTAAACACTGGGGTGTGTGTTATTTTAAGTTGGGGGTGATAAAATAAAAAAAAATTCTTTTGTTTCAAAAAAATGAATGATCTGAAGAAAAAAAGTGTGCCTTAATGGAAGGAATTTTTTTTTAACATTGAACTTCATAATAGACATTGTACACTTTGAAACTGAATATTAAATAATTTAGCATGCCTTGATTCTAATTTTAATAAATGTATATTTCATGAACAATTATTTTGGAAAGTGTGGTTGTCTAATGTGATATTTCATTGTTTTTATTTTCATCCAAATAAAAAAAGAATCACAACACATGTTTTTTTGATAGTGGGGTATTATTTTCAGTTCATGGGGTCCCCCAAATAAATACCCTAGGTATGGTGATCATTTTAGTTTTAACATGAGTATTAAAAAACAATAAATGTGCTCGTAGATCAATGAAATGACCTAATATGTGGCTTTTGACACTATGAGATAGTAAATCCATAGTTTTCTTGCCCATAGTTGGTAATTTTACCTCTATTTATGGTAACTTTACTTTGTTTTTTATTGAGTTAACTCGAAATGATGCTCGAGTATGTGGGCTTGACTTGGTTCCCTAAGGTCTTCGAGCCTAAGAGTCATCAGCAAAGTCTTGCTACAGGGGTTGAATCTTTTGAGTTCAATTTCAATTACCTTGAAAAATTGTAAAAAACAATAAAAAAACAATAAAAAAATTTGAATAATCATACTAATATTGAAATGTGATTCCACCTAGTGCTTCTATCATTTCACAATTGAATATAGATGAACCCTTATGTATAATATGATGCACAACAAATCATCACTCTTAATTGATATTGGATGAAATATCATTATTCATTTGAACAAAGGAATAGTCTTGGGATTGAGATATTATTATGAAACTATCTTGTATTAAAATATTTTTATGAGTTTCATGATTTTTTGGTATATGGTTTTTTGGTGATCATTGTGTATTAAAATGTTTTTCGAAAAGGGAATTCAAATTTCATATTGTTGAGATACATTTTTCCCGGGACAGGAAAATCTCAAGTTGGGGGGTGTGATTGGCCAATATAATCACATATGTTAATTAATTTTTAATGGTATTAAATTTTTATTTTTGATCTTATGGGCCTGAGTTAGTAGATTTTAATTTTGAACATCCATTCTCTTCATGCCTAATGTACACCAAATTAGGCATAATGATTCATCTGATTTTAAGGAATGTAGTTTTCCATATTTTAATTTGATATTTTGAGAAATGGATCTAAACTTTAATATGAACATTTTTCATTTGGGGATCAATGGAGGATTCATAAAGGATGATGGAGATATTTGGCGATGAAAGGAATCAATTCTGGAGACGGAAGTTTGGACAACAACCAACTAATGAGAATGTGGGGCCCCCAATACATTCCCAATAAAGCCCATATTTTTTGGGATGATAGAGGAAATATATAGGAACAAATAAAGCTGCAGGAGCCTATGCTAATTCGGCTTCCATGGTGGTTATTAAGGCGGCCCAAATACGATATCAAAATCTAGCCTAAACTCTGAAGCCTAGAATGTTATCCAAATAAATTAGGCATAATCCCCTATCCAAATCTCCAAATAGGACCAAAATTTATAGAAGTCTAGAGGAAATCAGTGGGCACAATGGACTCTCCTATGGCCCACCGAGATTCGGCAGTATTTCTTCCCATACAGTACTATCTTTCTGGGGGAGACAATGAGGATAAAAAGTGAAGGAGGGAATCAATTTCTCAACCACTTTCCACCACCCTAAGGCCTAAATTAATTTAATAATTGGGATTACATTGATTGAAGCTTAGTATTAGGATTACAAATAGCCTATTTATGGAATTTGTGGTGAGTGGGAAGATATCTCTTGTTTTTTGGATGTAATGTTGTTTTGCCAAAGTTCTTTTGTAATGTTTTGAATTTCCATGTAAGTGTTTTTTGGATTTATATGTTCTTAATCAACATATTTTTCTTATATTCTTCCCATATCTTTCATTAAAACTATATAATCACAAATCAAAGTGATATCTATTTGTTGTGGTGAATTAGTTCACACATATGTGTGAATTTCATTCACAAACATGGAGGAGTGCTCGTTATTTCTGTGATTTTAATTTCATAAATCCAATTCTTTAAAGACATCTTCTGCCCACCATTGATAATATACCATCAATGGAGGGATAACCCTTTAATGGGTTGATCGTAGGAAGATGCAAAGGATGGATTGAATGTTATTATATGAACTAATTGTTATTAATTATCTAACTAATTTAAGACTTCCATTATTCAGTTATTTCAACTCTTCATATTCACTATGTTTGAGGAAGTTAAATCCAAGTACTAAAATGACCATATACCCTTTAGAGATCATGAATTTGGTTCTCTAACTATTTAGGGGATTATTAATTGAATTTAGTTAGAATCAAAATAGAAAATGATGAAGGTAGTGTTATTTTGAAGAATGGATTTGTCATGAATTAATAAAACCAAAATTGTCTAGAGAAGTAAAATTAATTCAATCCACCCTGAGAATAATCCTAAGATCAACCCATTTTCATTGAATTGAATTTACCTAGGTTTCTTAGTGTAATTTAAAACCATCTAAAATCAAAACAATGTTGGCCACTTTATAGCCAATAATTCATCTCATAGGTTGTGTATCTTAGGTATCTTCTTAGGTCTTAGTGGATTCGACAACCCAAGAAATACTATAAGGACTATTCTAACTTCATCTATTAGGTAAATTTGAGTGTGAATCAGAAATTTTAATATTCCTATGAATATAATTCTTAACTACTTTTAAATTTTAAATTAGATTAATATTATTCAATGATTGAAGAAATTTATGTGTGATTAGTAAGAAATACTAATTAATTATTGAATATTCATAACGATCTCTTAAATAGAAAATATTTCATATTAAAATGACACAAGAAATGGAATGTTAAATTAATAAAACTCACTTTAGGATAGTATATTCATGAAAATAATATTAATGACTTACATGACGAATTTGAATCTTTTAAATGTTATTCTACTATATTTTCATTTGTAGTAGAGTCAATAAACCCGATTCTCGGAAACTATCTATATAGATTATAAAGATATTTTATAGGAGTTAATGGTTAATTATTTAATCTATATATAAACTATTTTTTAACTAGATAAATGAATCAAAACTTGTAAAAAGTTATATATGTTTGCAATTATAGTAGAGTTCATTATGCTAAAACAATTATGAAAAATCCTTAGATCATTAGTGTTAAGAAAGACTTATGTTATATGTTATTTTTATAGAGTTTTTTCACACAAGGTAAAATATATCTTGTTTCTCAAATCATTGATCACTGAAAATGAAGGAGATAAGAGAGTTTGGGAAACCAAATAAGTTCAATTTTGATATTTTTATATGTGAGATCCATATATATTGAAATGAAATAAATTATTTAAATAGTGGCTTCTCGAAGAATATGAGTGGATACTTTTTAAATATCCATCAACTTACAAAAATAGATAGAGAATTTTCTACCTTCAGTGAAAATGAAAAAAAGAATATCATTATAGTGGGATCAGATCAGGATCCAAAATAAATCTGAATCAATAAAGTTCTCGACATTAAAGAGTGGAAGAGAAATATAATAAATATATCTCACCACATTGTCAAGGGATTTTCCTTTAATTTATCTATAAATTATTTTTCTATATTTAAAGATATATATCATAATTTTTAAGAACATTTAACTAAATTTTTTTATTACTTGGATGTATGTTCATTGGTTGAACATAAATTCAAATATTTTTGTACTGAAATAAAAAAATATGCGTCATGGTAAAATAGAATTTTTCATTGAAATATATTTTTATTATTTATGTTATTTTAGGTGAATATAGTTTCAGTTATACATAGTCATACATTTTATAAGAATTTACCTTTTGATTCATGCCAAATAGAAAAGATTATAAAGAATTTTCTCAAATCAATTACCAATGATACAACTTCTAAAAATTTAGAACAAATCCAAAATATATTTTTTTTTGAAAATTTAGAATAACATAATTGGCTGGTGTATTCTTTTTTTGTTTAATTTAATTATATTTCTATATTTACATAGGTTTAAATTATTTTTTATTTAAAAGAGAATCTTTATCAACTTTTCTATGTTTTTTATCTTTTCTTCATAATAAAAATGATATACAAATAATTACATTGATCATAGATCATGATAAGGAGTTTAAGATTAAATGATTTCATTATTTTTTTCACAATTGGGTATTAAATGTACTTTTTATTCTCTAATAACACCTCAACATAATGGAATTATTAAAATAAGAAATAAAATTATTCATGAATTGAAAATAACTGTGTTGAGTTAATATAGTTTACCTAACTGTTTTTTGAAAGAATATATTAATACAGTTTTCCATATCATGAAAATATTTTTAATTATGCCTTGTCTAAAAAAGACACCTTATAAGTTATGGGATAATAGAAAACATAAATTTGGATAGTTTAATGTTTTTAAATACTAGGTGAATATCGTGAATCCAAGTGAAAAAATGGTAACATTTATCCAAATTATGGTGAAGGAATATTTATCAGGTATTATACTTATAAATCTTAGAGTGTGTTTTATTAAAATTAAGGGATTGTTGAAGAATCAGTTCATGTGATGTTCGATGATATTTTTACATTTGATCATAACATAATTAAAATAAATAAAGTTACTAATTATTTAAATAACAAGTGGTTTTATTCTTCTAAGGATATATTTGAAAGTAAATTGTAATATGACTAGAATCAATATAGTTTTTAAGAACATGAAGTAGTAGAACATGAATGTTTCTTACCTATACAGCCAAGAGACTTGAAGGAACACCCTTTGGAGAACATTATAAAATACCTGGTTGAAGGAGTATAGAGAAGATGGAATTAATGAAACTTAGCTAATTTTTAAACCTCACCATCACAGTTTCAACATAAGATTATATAATTATCCTTATATGATAAGACAATTCTGTTAGCTATGTACGAAGAGTATAATTAATTTAAGAGTAGTGAATTTTTGAGAATATTTTTATAGGTCCTCAAACCAACAAGTAATAGTAACCAAATGGTTCATCATAAATAAAAATATGATCAATGAATAATCACTAGGAATAAGTCTCGGATTGTTGTTAAGGGTTAAAACCATTAGAAAGGAATAGTATATGAGAAATTCTTTTCCTTGATAGAAGGCCTTGAATCTATTAGGATACTTTTGTCCAACAAATCTCATATGAACATTAAATTATAATATATGGATTCGAGATATAAAATTTAAAGTGAATTTTCAGGAACATTATGTTTAAAAAACGTTCTTAACCATAATCTACCAAATAATTCTTTTTAAAAACGAGATATATTTGTGAACCTAAAAAAACACCATGGTATTGGTATAAAAGATTTTGTTCTTTTCTTTAGAAAAAAAATTCAATAAGGTTAGTTCATCTTACGCTTTTTATAAAATCCCCTCTTCGAATTTTTTTAGTAGCATCTATATAGATTATGTTATTTTTGGTTCAACTAATTTTTTTGGTAATTATGTTTCCAGAAATATGAAAAAATAATTTCAAATTAGTTTTATGGGAGAATTTAATTTTTTTATTTCATTTTAAATTTTCAAAAAGTATTTCGAATAGGTTTTCTATCAAAGAAAAATTTATTATTTATTTATTGGAATTTTATGGATTTTAAAATGGAATATCTTCGAAAAATATAACTTGTACTAATATAGAACTTTATTTGGATGAAACTATAAAATTATTTTGCTGAAAGATATATATAGTTTTTATAGGTAGTTTTCAATATCATAATACTATTAGAACAGACATGTGGTTTTCAATTTTTCTTTGTGAAAGATTTCAATGAAATCTAAAATAATCTTATCAAAATGTTGTTACAATAATATTTATATATTAGAATTGAACTATTTTTCAATATATTCTTTATCCAAAAACACCCAATTATGATTTCATCACATATTTCTATAATGTTTTGGGAGGTTGTAGATTAGAAAGAAAATTCATGCTAAGTAATTTTCCTTTTTTAGGAAACTCACTTGTTTCATGATCAAGTAAAAAATATCATTCAATTTCATTGTCTACAACTGAGGAAGACAACATGTTTGATGTATGTTTTTGTATACATGTTTTATCGATGAAAAACCCACTTTTGGACTTTATACATAGTTTTGATCTTATATCTATTTTTTGTGATAATACTATCATTATTAATATTTCAAAAAATTAGTTGATTCACTTTAGAATTAAGGATGTTGATATAAAATGTTATATTTTATGAGATCACGTCCATAATGGGGATATATATATTAATAATTTTTTAATACTATGTATCAAATTGCTAATATTTCCCCTAAACCAGTTCCCAGATCTGGTTTTTATTTTAATAAGAGGGTATAGGTTTGTTTAATTTAAATTAAATCAATTATTTTCTTATTAAGCTTTTTTAAGATTATTAATTTTTTTTATTTGTGTTTTTAAAGGATTTTTATATTTATATTGTTTATTTGGTTTATAAAATCATTTAACTTAAAATTTTATTTGTGTGTTTTATTTTTAAAATTTTCCTTTTTACTTTAAAAATAAAAAATGATTACACTATCACATTAGATTATGAAATTGAAAAGTAACCTAAGAACTGTTAGATTTAACATTTCTCCATATCTTACCATCAAACCTTTACCCTTTCAATCACTCAATGTCTAAATCTATTAAGAATCTGAGTGTCTAGACATCAAACATTATAATTATTTAATGGAAAATAGTATGAAAACTAATGAGGCTAGTAATTTTTTAAAAGGTTGTGGTCGAAGCCTCAATTTATTATTTAAATCAAATACCTCTTTGGTGTGGGTATAGGGAGACCCATTACAGAGCTCAAAGTCCTAAGGCCAATTGGCCTTAATTCAAGGCTTGAAAGCCCATTTTTTGGCCCAAATGACCCCTCGGTGAATAGTACTGCTACAATACCCCATGCTGCTATAGGAACTACTACAGTACCCGCCTCTGCTACAGTACCCTGCAAAAGTGCCTCTTCCACTACAGTGCCACCGCTGCTATAGTTCCTCCGCTACTATAGTACTACTACAGTACCTTGCTACAGTCTGCTACAGTACCCATAAATTCATCCCTGCCCGGATTTGATCCCGGGTCTTTTGGATTCCAAGAAGGAGCTTGTACCACTTGGGTACAAGCTCGTTGGCACTAATGAGGTAATATGAGTTGATTGAAAAGGATGAGTCCTTCATGTTTTTAGTAGTAATTTTTTTAAGGGAATGTTTTATATTTTGAGTCATTGTTTTAGAAGAGTATATTTATGATGATTTTGATTTTGTTTTCAAGGATTTAAATTTATGTTGAATTATAGTAAAACTAAGTATGTATATAAGGAAGAGGTAAAATAATTTTATGAGAATACACTGATCAGTTTTAATGATATCATAGAATTTTTTGCCTCGAAAGCGAAAAAATAGTTTACTATTTTCTTAGTGGGAATGGCGTAGATAGTCATATTCCTCCATAAAGGGGTATTTAATTTTAATTAATGATCTATTGGGGAAAGTGTTCATGAATTTGGGGATATCATGTCCTTCCTATTTGGAATCACCCAAATCAATAAAATCGTGGTTAATTATATGGAGGTTGATCAAAAAGTTCTATTAAATTTTATTCAAATTGATATTGTGCCAAGGATTACAAAATTATGGAATACTCTATTTATAGGCATGTATATCACAATACTCATGTTGAGTGCCATCAATATTGATTTTAGTAGGTATATGTTATTGGATATGAATCAATGTTGATACAAGGAATCCAGAATATCATTCAACCATTCAAAAGGATAGTGGATCTTGTTCATTACGAGAGAAGAATGATTCGTGACATCAAAACATGGTTTAAATTTAAGCATAGAAATGTGATGTATGTTTGAATGAACAGATTTTTTTTTATTTTTGACTGTTATTAGAGGAAATATAACGTCTGTCCAATCTAAATAAAAATAAAAATAAGGTGAACATGGTAACGGGAAGAACCGAATCCTGAAATCAGTCAGTTCTATGAAATGTGGTGTAGAATAAATTAGTGAACACCGATTTCAAGGGATATATATTGTACCTAAAGTGGATTCAGTTTGAGAGTACTTGTATTTTGGTGGTGAAAATATTCTTATATATAGTAGAATAAGGTAAATCATGGTTGAGAATATCTTCCAAAGGATTTGGGGAGTTCTTTAGTTTTCAAGATCATTTTAAGAAACATCTACTGAAACATTTCATGAATATGTTTTGGTTTGGTTTTGATGGAGAATATAGGAACCTATAACTATTGAAGAGGTAATTGAGAATGATAGTGAAGTTAATAAAATTACATATGTTATTGAATAAAGGGTTGAAGATTTATCTATGTTAGTGGTTTAGGAAAGAGTTTAGCAAGTTTTTCTGGGTGAAAAATAACAAATATAAGAACCCTATCTTTCTAAAGGTTCTTAAAGAAAGGAATAAATTAATGTATTAAAATCTCACTCTTATAAGAAGGTATGAACCCCAGTTACTTCAATAACTGAAATGATAGAGTATCAATCAATTTTTATTATCGGATATTCTTTGGATAAGACGATTAAATTGGATTTTGAAGCTACATAATTTTTTAAAGGGATATCATAAATTTCTAATGAATTGTTAGAAGTTCGACCTATTCAACTGGTTTAGGTTATATAACATTATATTAAACCCAAGAATGTCTTATTTGTTTCTAAATATAACTGGTTAAAGGAAGACTCAGAAAATATTCAAGAAGAACTTGTATGTTCTCACAAATATATTGATTAGTTAAATAGTTCATCTATTTCCATAGATGATTTTGAGTCTATATGTACATAATATATAAAATTTAAGGAGATATCAATATCATGAAAATATTTTTGTTGTTTAAACATATAATTATAAAAAGAATTATTGGTTTCAAGTAAATGTAACTTCTTAATCTACTTTTAGTTATTTACAAAATCTCTTATCAAATCAATTTGAATTTATAAGAACTAGTTCAATTCAAGGAAAATATTTCACTTCCAGTGTTGTTGGATATGCATAAGTGAACATAAGAATAGAGTTATTTTCAAATTATCTCTCTTATATTATTGATAGAATTAAAATATTAGGATGTTATAGTGTCCCAATGAATTATTTTTTGATGAATCAGAAAGAATGTTTTAAGAAGTTGACTTTGGTAGATCCAGGAGTTCATGTTTTTTTCAAACAGCTGTGAGAAGTGATCGTCATATGTGTTTAGTATTCTGTGACTATTCATAATCATATGAGGGTAAATCAGGTATATGTGATGCATATTTATCAGGAATCATGATGTTTTATGAAATAATGGGTTACTCCAATGAACTAAAATTTCCAGGATTTGATGTTGTAGCTGAAAGAAGTGCATCAAACTATTAGAGACTCCATCACCATAGACTCTTCTTCCTCTGATGAACATGAAACTTAACCCTCCTATCATCATTTATAAAAACCTATTAATGCATGGTATAAAAATAATTTTAAAATGGTTTATTTAATAAAATTATATTTTTTGGTAAATTTTAATCACCTAAATTTCTAGTCACTGTAGTTTTCTATTTTTAAGCTTATCCATTTTCAAGATACAATAATTTTGTGATTCACTAATATTAAATTATATTTTTATTATACATCATATGCACCTCAATACAATTTTATAATTTATTTTTGATTTCATAAAATGAGGGGATATAAATAAACATAACATTCATCTCTTTTATTGATAATTAATCTCTATTTGATTTATTTATTACTACAACCTATTTTTAATGTTCATTTTTATATGGGTTTTATGATCATAAAAATGGGGTAGACTGTTGAGCATATGGATATTGATCCAAAAAATATATTAATTTTACATTGATTCTGATGATAAAAAATTCCCAATTTTTTTAATAATGACATTTCTTATGCGAATTTTATGATTTTTTAAGATAATGTTTGTTTTAATTTCTCTATATTTCATGGAGCTCTTTACTGTTATTTTGGATGAACATTTTATTTAGAAATTATTTTTGATGTTTTTAAGAGGTCTAGAATCACTATTAAACACATTGTGTTTAAGTTTAATGTTAGGTTAGGGAACCTAACTTTTGATAAAAAATGATACATTTGTAATTTTAATTCTGAGGTTGAAACTAGTCTTGGGAATCTTTCTTTTATAAATAACCCTTCATTTTAGTATCTAATTTTCGGTAAGTTAACATAACTTTTTCAACAAATAGTACATTCATAGACCATACATTAAAATTTATCTGCACTTAGAGATCTTAAATAGAATCAATCATTTGGGGGATTTAAATTTTGAGATCTTATTAACTATAATAAAATATTATTTCATATTTCTTATCAACAGATTTATCTAGACAAGTTCTTTCAATTTCATATCATCAAATTTTTTTAAACAACACTCCACTTCTCTGAATTTCTGTAAGATCTATTTATAATTTAATTGGTACTTTTTTATAAAATTATTTATTACTACTACTATTTTATTTCAGTTTTTAACCTATTACAGTGTTATGAAGTTCATTTTCAAAATTATACTTTTCCAACATACATGTTTTACTATAATGTTGTGATCATCGTACGATTATGAATTATATTTTATTATTGTGGTGTCATTTTGGAATATTCTATAGAAAACTCAGATATTCTAAAGGAGGGTAGTTCAATAAATTATTTCTTATATTCCTCTGAATATCTCTTCTTATGTTAGTTGTTGAGGAAATAATAATCTAAACTATTATTCAAAAATATACATCTCATTTACTTCCTATAAGTATAAAATTATTGTATATAGTCTTGGTGGAGTGTCAACTTCTCTTACAAAGTATTAGTTGTCCATATTCCCTATAAAATAATTTAGCTTCTTATATGTTTTTTTTTCCTTAACCTAGTTCTTGAGGTCCCTTGAAAAAATTATATGCTTATTGAAAATCACCATGATTGTTGAGAAGGTATTGGTGGATTGGACTGTGTTACCTTGGTTCCCTAAACCACTATAATTTTTTTTCTTTTTCTTTACCAATTCATTAATATAGTTTATGAAAATTGTAGTGGAACACATTCCATAACACAAAGGGGTCCATTTTTAAAATTTTCGACTTTTTTTTAATATGAAACAATTAACACCCCCATTTTCATGAATCTTTTAATTATTTTAATATAAAAACATACTATGTGACTTTAGGGTTACTATCATGATATATCTATTGATATCTTGAGATTAAGATGGAATATATACCTACCATTGTTGCACAATAAAAATATACTAATGATTTTATTCATAATGAGAAGAAATATATGACTGCCTTTCACTTTCTATTTACATATTCAAATAGTCCATAAAACATTTATGTGGATTAGGAATATAGGTCTACTCTAAAGTGACCATAGAAAAAAACCAAAACTTTCTATGAGTTTGGAATGGATTTATTCCCACATCTAAGTGGTCATTAAGATATATCAATGAGATCATATAAGAATGGGGACATGAACCTGATCAAATTCTCTACTATTTATCATGAAACATTAAGAATCCATTATAAGGGGATCAAAGGTATAGTACTAATACTAATTAGTTATCAATTTTTATTAATGATATATTATGATGGAAGGGTTGAGAATATGATTCTGCCTCCAATTCGACATCGGGATATATTGACAGTGTAAATTTTTGGAAATTTCTAGGTTGGGAGGAAAATTCTGTAAGGGGTCAGTTTGGATATTAGCTCACCATCCAATCACTTAAATAATATGATGTATGGATTATTTATTGGGAATGACAATAGAGGACCACACCACTATAGAATTTAAGATATTATCATACTAAATTCCTTTGTTTTCGATTGAGATAAATTAATAGTCTTCTTATGTTCGGGAAATGGTATGACTTACTCCACGGGCACTTCCTGAATTTCCCAACACGCTCCTCCTAACTTGGTAAGGGAAACTAACATACATGATGAGTGGAGGAATTAATATAACACTTTTTATTAAATATCATCAGATTATACTGATGCATGACTTCCACATATGTGTGAATATGATCATTTTCCCAAATTTAAGTTATATGTCTTATAAAAACCCAAAATTTCATTAATGGAAATCCCTCTTGATATAATTAAATCTCTCTTTATTTAAAATTTTTATATAAAATGTCAACTTATTTGGTTTTATTTTAAAAATTGTTACAGTTTCTAATATAGCCATTGAACAATGATCACTTGATTAGTATAAATATAGGGATTTAACAATCTAATTCACTCAAACAAAGGAATTGATGGCCTCAGCCCATAGAATTGCTCCATACGAAGACCATTTGTCAGTGCTTAGAAAATAGGTGGCATCTTTGTGATTTTCTCTTGAACAATCACAAGTCAAGATTTATCATGTCAAGCTCGAATGGAACCATCCACAGGAGAATTGGAAGTTGATTGATATCACCATGTGTGTAATGTTATCCAAGACACCCCAAGAGGATGTCACCATCAGGCACCTTAACCATAGGTCTTATGCAGATTTTTTATGTTGTTATGTAACAAATACCTAGTACTATGGTTATGTACATTATTTTTGTATATAATAATGAAGATACATTCATTTTATTATTGTCACCTTGTAAATAGTTTTTAAATCACAAATAGTATTTTTAGTTAATGTTAAACTAAGAAATATATTTTGATAAATAAATAGATTTTTGAATTAACTAATATTTTAATAAAATACTATTATTATTAAATTTATTTTTATTAAATTTAAATGATAGTATAATTTTATGAATGCAATTGTAATTTTTATTAAGGTTTGGAAGCTATTTTTGCCAAAACCCATGAATTTTCGATAAATGTAAGTTTTTATTTTAAAAGTGAAAATTAAAATATTTAGAAAATTATTTATATAAAATTAATATTATTTTTGGAAGCAGGATGTCAAAATTATCCAATGGTGAATTTTTCATAATTTTCAGAGACTCTAAAATTTTTGGGTGAAAATTAAATACTGTTTAAATATATAATGTGTTTTATGACATCATAATGAACCAATAGTGATGTAATAAAATACTATAAGCCTCATGTTTAGCCAATATATGTTTTAACATTAAAATAATGTGATTTTAGATTTTTCTGATTTATTTTACAAAGCTTTAGTGGGCCCTTTATTACTTATTAATCATTTTCTCTTTTTCAATTGTTTTCTTAGGGAGTGTGACTCACCTCCAGATAAGAAACCCCATTATTTTTAGAATTTAGTACTTTTACCATATAAAATATATTTTTCCACTTCCCTTTTCCAAAAACCATGGGCAAAAACCATGGGGTGGTTTGTGGTTTGGATTAGTTTAATGTGAGGGTCCAAAACCTAAATAATAAATAATTCCCTCACCTTTCCTATATAAACCCACCCTTGCTCCCACTTCCTCCTCACTAAAATCCATTGGAGTTCATCCAACATCTGCCCTATTCTTTCTATAATCCTCCCAAGGTGTCCCAACCTACCAAGAATCCTCTCTCAATCCCCTCTCAATCCTTTGGAAGAATACTTCAAAGTAAGGGGTTTTCTTCCTTTCTGATTTTTGAAATATTTTCTTATTGTTGTTATACACTTTTAATTTCAATTATAAATCTTGGGGTATGGTTTCTAACCTCCCCCATAATTCCCTATTTGTGTTTGAATTATTGGAGACCCCTTTATCTCTCATTAAATTCCTCCCATGTTCACCTATTACTATGCTGAAATTCTGAAAGGAATTCCTCTCTCCTCATTTACATTCAAGAAATTATTTTGTATCATGAATCTAAATTCCATTAAATCTATTGTGACATGTATCTATATGCTCCCCTTAACTTCCATGTCATTTAAATATGATGAGAAACCCCTTTCTCTCTCATCAATCATTTTTATGAATTCTCACGTCACGGTGCTATGCTGTAGAAATCACACAGATTTTACAAGCCAATGCCATTGTGTAGCGAATACCATGACCATTTCTCTATCAAGGGTATTAAACTTTATTAATAATTACTTATTTATTATAATGCTTCATATATTAATTCCGCATTCCTTTATCGTGGAATAAATGATGATGTTTTATGAATCTATGTTATATGATCTACGTGGCACACTTATGCATGTAATTAAAGGTTTAAGAAGGGTGTGCCCTTATAGCGCTCCAATGCATTGGGTAAAGTATAGTATAATGATATGTTATGTGAAATGGGTGTTTAATCATGATTATTCAAGTTCAATTTGGTTTTACTCGTGCTTCTTGTGCAATGAGTATTTACTCATGCTCCATGTGCAATGAGCCTTAGCTCATGCTAATTCCATGTTTAGTGTTGTTGGGACATTTCCATGTTGTGATTATCATGAATTAATGTTTATAATTATCTTGTGCTCTATTTATATGCCTATTATCTAACATGTATTGTATTCCTAATGTTATTCCATGAAAATTACCTTACTGGTCTTTATAGCTCACCCTTTGTTATGCATGTCCTCAGGTTATCCAATGAATTGCTATGTATAAGAGAATGTAGTGGTCATGTAAAGGAAGTTTTCAATAATGATGTTTTTTTTCATGTTTTAAGTTGTTATGCAATGATCATAATACCCAAATACACTAGACCACTTGATATTCTATGTTGTATCAAGTGAAGTTTATGTAATAAATTATGTTTAGTTTTTTAATAAAAGAGCAGGGTTTTCATAGTTGGTATCAGAGGATAGGTTTAGTTATATTCGGGATTAGGATTAGAAAACCCTATTAAATCTTTAGAGACAAGACTAAGTATAATAAAAAATATCCCTATGTTTTGGTGAATATTGTGTAAGTTGTTTATCAAGAAAATACATCACTGTATGGATACGAGTAGGTACAGGATGCTCTAGCACATATGTATCCTTGGGGTAAAACACAAAAACACCACTTTGAGCTTGACTCGAATGGGAACTAGTGCACGACAATAAGCCTTGGTGCACTCCTGTTTATGACACACCTGGGGTATATGATTTGGTAAATTCACAAGCTTAGTTTGAACCATTATTAAGGGACAAAAAAATGCACTAAGCATATATGTTAGAAAGCAGATCATGGATAACATAGACTAAATCCAATTGATTCGTATGTTAAGGAAATAGAATTTATTTATAAGTCTTCAATTTTTTCCTTGTATTACCCTTTATTTGTTACCCCTAACTTTCATTTTATTATAGCCAATGGCCGGAAATACAAGTACTCGAGCTAACAATAGATGTGAAGATCAATGTGATGACCATACTAATGAGATGCCCAGCCCAATTGGAGCAGGAATCACAAACTTTTTTATGCTTCTCTCTCATATAACTCAATATTTTAATAGAAACATGGGTCATGAGAACATTCAACCCCCCCTAAGAATGAACAAGTCACTATTGAGAGCTTCATGAGAGAAAGTCCTCATAATTTTAATGGATCATCTGATCCCTCAATAATTGAACAATGGATCAACTCCATTGAAAATATCCTCTCCATCCTTCAATTTCCTGAACAAGTGAAGGTTGTCCTGGCTGGTTATCATATAGAGGGTGCAGCTGATCAATAGTGGACGTTGATAAAAAATACGAAGCCTGAGGAGGAGATCGAGGCGTTGGAATGGAATGATTTCTAAAAGATGTTTTTTGATAAATATTTTATGCACACCCTCTGGCTTAAGATGGAAAGGGACTTCCTTGACCTCAAGAAAAAAGATGACAAATTTGTTGGAGCGTATGAGGAAAACATTACAAGGCTTGCACGATATGCTTACTTCTTTGTCGTTACCCCCAAATTCAAGTTTGACCGCTTCTTTGGTGGGCTGAAACCTTGCCTTTGGAAAGCACTGGAAATCTGTGACTTCGACAGCTATGAGGAAATTTTCCGATATGCCCTCAAGGTCAAAATGGAGATTGGAGAATCTCAGGGGTATCATGGGGATAATAAGGGTAAGGTGGAACTTAATTTTGACGGTCTGATGGATAAATCCAACAGTGCTAAGAAGATCCATCACCCCACATGCCAATGGTGCAGAAAGAAGCACCCAAGAAACTACCTGAAGGGGATTAGGAAATGCTTTAGGTGTGGTAGAGAAGGGAACCTAGCTATTAACTGTCAGCAAGAAAGACCCACGACTGTGACCGAGGATCAGAACTCTCCGTTCGAACCTCAATACGTGGTTCATTGCAAATACTTCAAGGAACTAGGGAATATTGAAAATCATTACCCTAATAAAAGGGTCTTTGGAGGCAACCAACAACCTCCAAGGTAGCAAGGGTGAGCTTTTTCCATCACTACTGCCAATGTGAACCCCAACAACAAAGTGGTGATAGGTACACTAGTTTTTCATTCAAGAAGAGAACATAATTTTTAATTCAGGTTCTAAGAATTCTTTTATATCTCAAAAGTTTAGTAGAACAATCTCAGCACCACCACAAATCATGGAAGTGAAGATGTTAGTGAGTATGACAAATGCAGCAATCATTGTGTCCCGTGAATATAACTCCTCCACTATCATAATATGTGAATTGAACTTTCTGGTGAACCTCATCACACTCCATCTGGTATAATTTGATTAAATTATAGGAATTGATTTGCTTTCCTTATATAGAGCCAAGATAAATTACTGTGAGAGGGAAATCACTCTCCATATAGAGAATCGACCCCCGATTCATTTCAAGTGAAAGGAAGATGATGAATCTTCTTTAGCTCCATCATCTCAAGTGTGGATATTACTGACCTATGAGCACACATATCTGGCTCTAATGATTGATTCTAAGGAGGCAACCATCTTAGAATACATTCCCATTTTGAGTTAATTCGCTAAAGTGTTTCCCGAGGAATTGCATGGTCTTCCTCTTAGAAGAGATGTTGAATTCTCAATCAATCTTATACCTGGGGCATTGCCAACATCCAAGACTCCATAAATAATGGCTGTTGTGGATCTTGAGGAGCTTCAGAAACAACTACATGAGAATTTGGATAAATTATTTATATGCCAATGTGTTTCACCATGGGGTACATGAGTCCTCTTCGTCAAGAAGAAGGATGGGTCAATGTGCCTTTGCATCGATTATCGTGAGCTTAACAAAATCACGATAAAGAACAAATAACATCTCCCCCAAATTGATGACTTGATCTATCAGCTACGTGGAGCACAATACTTCTCAAAGGTTGATTTGAGGTTGGGATATTATAATGTAAGGGTGAAGAAGGAAGATATCCCCAAGACTTCTTTTTGTACAAGATACGGGCACTATGAATTCATAGTAATTCCTTTCGGACTCACCAATGCTCCACCAATCTTTGTGGAATTGATGAATAGAGTCTTTAGAGATTACCTAGACAAATTTTTGGTAGTCTTTATATATGATATTCTAATATACTCGATTGGAACCATGGTCATCTTTTAATGAATTGGAGTATGGTTTGTGTTTGTTGTCAATCTTTAGAGAAAGTTCAGAATGTGTGCCAGCAAAGTGCTCATACAATTCAAGCACACCTCTGCTCAGGGGGTCCAATTTTTCAATAAATAGAGGACCAACCCTCCTCATTTGTAACAAAGTTCGGACTTTGATTATTTTCAGAGCTCCAATTGCTCAGGTGTAGAATTTCCGCAAGTGGTGGTGTGTCGCACAAGTTTGGAGCTAGGGAAGGAATAGTCCCACAGGTTGTTTGGTGATACTTGCGCGCCAGTCATGGATTTGCACGATATGTGACAATTGGGCGCCAAAATTGGTTTGGGTGGAAAAGGAGTAGGGTCGCGCAAGTTTGGTATTGAAGAAGGTGGAGTTGCGCAAGTGTTGGAGCTGGACTTGTGGACCAGTTATAACTTGTGCGCCGTCCCTGAAACTTGTACGTCAGGCTTGGACTTGCGCGCCAGGTATTATTGAAGCTTTCCAGTAATCTTGGAGCTACACGGAAGCTAGAAGATTTACCGATACCTTCGGTGCAAAGTGAGATCGGTTTACAGGTGAGAGTTGGAATTCAACAGAGAATCTACATACAACAGAGGATTCATTCACTTAGAAATTATGGGGAGACCTTCACGTCTATAAATTGAGTGGGACTTCACCAATGGCAGTGATCTAGGGGAAGTCAACGAGAGTGACCCAAGGGACGCAGTGAGCTATCCTTGAACAGTTGTAAAGGCAGGGTGCCTGGGACAGAGTGACTGCTCCCGAACCTTTGTTATCCATAACTAGTGAAGAATAGTGGATTTTGGTATGACCAAAAAATTGTCGGCATATGCTCCTTGGACATATCCCTTAGCAGTGAACCAAGTAAAATTTTTGGTGTCATCTCTTTGCATGTGAATGTTTCATTGCATATCATATCCATCAGATATGTTTAACTAGTTCCTACCAACGTGGGAACAAGATCCTTGTTTTTAAAAGAAAACATTATCACCCTAATTCACCCCTCCCCTCTCAGGGTGCCCCAGGGTCCTACAAGTGGTATCAGAGTGTAAAGTTTAACTGGTGGTTCGTCTATCACTTACCATTATGGACCATACGAGCAATGTTAGAGGAGTCCCTCTCTTTGATGGAAGTAATTTACAGATCTGGAAGAACAGAATGAGATCTTATCTATGATCTCTTGGAATGGAAGTTCTGTTTTCGATTGTGCAAGGAATACAAGTCACTGATCCAACATTCCTGGCTATGACTGACACAAACAGGAAAATTATTAATGTAGATGCTAAAGCGAAAATGCACTCTCTATAGATATTTCTGATCAAATCTATCTAAAGGTTATGAGTTTCACCTCAGAAAAATCCATGTGGGATAAACTCAAAAATATTTATGAAGGAGATATAAAAGTGTAGGAGGCGAAATTACAACTGCTGCAAAATAGGTTCGATGATTTAAAGATGCATCCAGATGAGAATGCAGACTCCTTCAATCAAATTAATGAAGTGGTTGGAGCAATTCAGGGCCTTGGGGAAGAAATAAAAAATGTTGACATTGTCAAGAAAATATTGAGAATACTTCCACCCCTTTACAATGAAAAGGTATAAGCCCTTGAGGAAAGAGATCTTTTGGAACTTTCTCTAGATGATCTTCTGAGAATCTTGGTAGCATATGAAATGAGAGTCAAACCAGAAGATGCTACAACTCATGTGAGAAAGGAAAAGGAATTAAAGGCCATTGATAAACTAAAAACATCAAAAGATATTAGTGGTGAAGATGATGAATAAAAATAAATTCTTTCTCTTATTGAAAAGAAGTTCCAGAAGGGAAAATGTAAATTCAAAGGGAAGCTACCTCTTGCTTGCTTTCGCTGTGGTAAAGTTGGGTACATTGCTTCTCAGTGCTTAAGAAAGATCTATGATGATGATATCAATTATGAAAACATAGAGAAGCCTTAGAAAAGGTTTTTCAAGAAAGGATACTTCAAAACTAGAAAGAAAGTTATGAAGAAGAGTATTTTCTATGAAGAATATGATGATGATAATGAATTCTGTGAAGAAGAAGAACCAGAGTTTAAAACTAGAAACCATGCTTCCATGATGTCCACTGTTGAAAAATCAAAAGATAATGGTGGAAACAATTAGTTAAAAAATAGTGGAAATCTTGAGTTGCAACTTAAGGATGTTGTTATTAGTCTTATGATAAAATGCAAGAGTTGCAATACGTGGAAATCCATTGTAGTGTAATCAACTGAATATGTTAATCAGCTCGAAGATGAAATTTAATGAATGGAAGAATTTTTGAAAATACAATCTAAAATCCTTGAAAGCAATGATGATGTAGTGGATCTGAAGCTGAGAATAGAAGAGTAGGGAAAGGTCATCAATGACCCCAAATCTAGACTGGAAGAAAAGAACAAGACTGTTGAGGGTCCGGAAGAAGATGTTGTTACCCTCAAGAGTAAACTAGAGACTGAATCAATTACAAAAGAATCAAGGAAGAAAATGCAGTTTGGAAGTTTCTTAGATGCAGAATTACTGGAAAGAGCCATGTGTGGTTCAGATGGGGTTGGAAAAATCTTGAGTGATTAGAGACCTGCTTGCATGGGAAAGAAGCTATCTAAATGGAGAAGATATAGGAGTTCAACAGAGGATAAAAAATTCATATCCTAATTCTTATAGACGAAACAATTTCTATGGATATTGTTTTTGTTGTTCTAAATTTGGTCATAAGGATGTTTATTGCAAACAGATAAGGGACATGGAAACCTCATACCAGAGTTCACGACAAGCCAAACCTCGTCAACAAGATAGTGTTTCTCCTTCAAATAGGTTTTCTCCTCTCAAAGAAGAATTCAACTATGAAGAACCAATGTACACAGATGAGATAATTGAATGTCCATCAGTGATCTATACTCAATCCAACATTTCATGGAAGGAAAAGAAGAAAATTGAGAAATCCAATATTGCAGAGGTGGCCCTCAAAGCCACAAAATGAAATAGTACTTGGATTCTAGACTGTGTTTGTTCATCTCATATGACAGGTAATGTTGTCCTATTAACAGATATCAAAAGAAAGGTTGACGATACAGTACGATTTGTGAATGGTGGAGCTCTGAAAATAAAAGGCAGTGGAAGTACAGAATTAGCTATTGGAGATATAAAGAAGACTGAAGTCCTCTATGTAGCTGGCCTACGTCATAATCTACTCAGTGTGAATCAACTCTGTGACTTGGGACTTATAGTTACTTTTAATCAGAAAGGCTGCACTATCAAGGGAAAGACAATCAATTAACTTATGAAGGGATGCAGAACAGAACCTAATTTGTATTACGTTGATAGTAGAGAAAACGTTTGTTATATAACTGTTGAAGAAGAAAACAATTTCTGGCATCGAAGACTGGGGAACATCAATCAACAATACATGGAGAAAATATAAAAATAGACGATTGTCATGGACATTCCCAAACTGAAGCATGAGCATGAAAAGTATTGTGATGCTTGTATTTGTGGGAAGATGGTCTGCAGTTCATATCTTCCAATAAAGAAAAGGGAATCTCATTTCTTGATCTAATTCACACTGATGTATGCGGGTGGATAAATGTTGCTGGAACTTGTGGAGAGAGGTAATTTGTTCTTTTCATAGATTATTATAGAATAATGGCATGTGTGATGGTCATTCACAGGAAACGAAAAGTCCTTGACTTCATGAAAACGTATCATAGAATCACAGAGAATGATACCGGACGAACTATAAAAGTGTTGCGATCTGAAAATGGAGGGGAATACACATCCATTGAATTTGAAAATTATCTTCAGAACCATGGGATACAACATGAGGTAGCTTCTGTGAGAACTCCATAACAAAATTGAGTCATTTAATGTAGGAATAGACACGTGAACAACATGGCATAAACTATACTAATTGAAAGTCGTATTCCATGACATTACTGGAACGAGGCTGTTCAAGCTGCAGTGTATATTCAAAATCGAACAAGACACTATATAGGTGAGACGAATACACCATATGAATTGTGGCATGGAAGAAATCCCAATTTGAAATACTTTCTTGTTTTTTTGGAAGTAAATTACTCATCAGAAACAAAGAAGGAAATCAAGGGAAGTATGGTGACAATGGAGATGAAGGTATTTTCCTCGGATACTCAATGAATATCAAAGCCTACAAGTGCTTCAACAAGCGATTAGGAAGGATTTTGGAAAGCAGTGACGTTAAGATAATTGAAGAGAAAACCACAAATTCTTCAAGGAAGTCTTATGATGATGTGATAGAGAGTGAGGAAGGAAGTGAATGTGGATAAAATACAAATACAGAAATAGAGGAAGTTGAACAAAACAGTCAGCAGTCACATCATTATTTTGACTCAGAAGAAGAATCCGAAGAAGAAACTATGGATGGAGAGAATGCAACTGAATGTCATAGGAGAAATCGAAGAGCTGAGATTGATCCATATAACATAATTGGGGATCGACACTCACCCACTCTAACAAGGAGGATGAGGAATAACACGTAATCTGTATTTCTGTCAGTTGTGAAGCCATCCTCATTTGAAGAAGCTACAAAGGATGAATCATGGGTTAAATCCATGAATGAAGAGTTAGATCAGATTGACAATAATCAGGCATGGGATCTTGTCAAGATACCCTAAGGTCACAATGTGATTGGTACAAAATGAATCTTCAAGAACAAGTTTGATGAGCATGGAAGTTTTATTCAAAATAAGGCACGTCTGGTATGAAAAGGATATTCGCAGATTGAAGGCATTCATGTTTAAGAAACCTTTTCTCCATTGGCTAGACTGGAGTCAATCAGACTTTTCCTTTCCATGGCACTCCAAATAGGATATAAAGTATATCAAATGGATGTCCAGGCAGCATTCTTGAATGGTGTTCTTGAAGAAGAAGTCTACATTGAACAACCAGTGGGTTTTGTTCTTGGTACTGATGAAAATAAGGTCTGCAAACTGAAGAAAGCTATATATGGATTGAAGCAGGCAACATGAGAATGGTTTTCTCGGCTGGACTCGTATCTCAAGAAGCTGGAATTCAAAAGAGGAGGAGTAGACCACAATCTATACATGAAGAATTCTCCAAACGATCAGTTCATGGTTCCAGTCTATGTTGATGACATTATTTTTGGTGGCAGTAAGCAGAAGTCAGTGGATGAATTTTCCAATCACATGAAATCAGAATTTGAGTTGTCTATGATTGGAGAGCTCACATATTTCTTGGGGCTGCAGGTGATTAAATGGTATGATTACACTTTCCTTTCACAAGAAAATTATTCAAGAGAACTGCTAAAGAAGTTCAATATGAAAGACTCCAAAAAAATCTCAACTCCGATTGCAGTTGGAACCAAAATTGGAAAGAATGAGGTTGGGGAATCTATAGACCCCACTATATACAGGAGGATAATTGGGGGCCTACAATACCTAACAGCGACACAGCCAGATATTATCTTTGCAACTTGTCTAGCGGCTCGCTTTTAGAGTAATCCAATGGAGGAACATATGAAAGTATTAAAAAGAATCCTATGTTATATTCAAGGTACTAACAATTGTGGCTTATACTTTGCTACAAGAAGAGACAGTGAATTATCAGCTTTTTCTGATGCTAACTAGGCTGGTGATGTAGTGGAAAAAAATTCCACCAGTGGTGGAGCATTCTACATTGGGAATAAATGTGTTGGAAGGTTGAGGAAGAAACAAGAAATTACTTCTCTTAGTAATGATGAAGTTGATTATATATCCTCTACATAGGAATGCGCTCAACTGTTATGGATGAAGCAACAAATTACAGATATTGGTGATGAGGTGAAACAATCAATGGTGATTTACTGTGATAACAGGAGTGAAATTGATCTTACGAAGAATCCTGGTCAGAATTCTCGTATAAAACATATTGAAATAAGGTATCACTTTATCAAAGAGAAGGTTGAGAAAGACGTGATTAGAATGGATCATGTGGGAACAAATGAGCAAGTTGCTGATATCCTGACCAAGACACTATTAACGGCTGTGTTTGAGAATCATCAGATGAACCTTGTTGTTCAGCCACCTCCCATTGCATAAGGAGCATACGAAACACCCCTCTCCCCATTTATGATTATTGTTTTTAACTGTTTATGGATGTGATGCAGTTTTGTGGGGGAGATACTATCCAGGGAGAGTATGGTTTGAGTTTAACAATAAACTAATTACCGGTCTTTGGGTTTATTGTCAATGGGGGAGAAAGGAATAAATTCAGGCATGCTCAGGCATGTAATGCTTCTCTGACATGATACGAATTCAGTGTTAGTGATAGGATGAGAAGGATGATAAGGAATAATTTTGTCATGTAATGCTTGAGTGTCATTGAAAATTCCAAAACATAGGAACTCAATTAAAGATTTCTCTCTTGTTTTGTACACTGAGCATTTCTCACGTAGACTTAAAGTTTTGGCTGAGTTGATTCTTGCATTTTTGGTTTACATGTGGATGGGGATCTATTGAATTTATTTTCTGATTGACAACAAACCCAAAGGGGGAGATTGTTGGAACCATTGTCATCTTTGAATGAATTGAAGTATGGTTTTTTATTGTTGTCAATCCTTAAAGGAAGTTCAGAATGTATGCCAGCAAAGTGCTCATACAGGTCAAGAAGATTACAGTATTAGAGGTGGCACCATTTTCCAGTGTTTTGCAAATTTTTGGGCCTGAAAAATCAACAAATGGAGAAACATGTTTTTTTGGAAAAGAGACTTTCAAACCGTGAGGACACTTGCGCACCTCCACTCAGGGGGTCCAGTTTGCCTATAAATAAAGGACCACCCCTCATCATCTGTAACAAAATTTGGACATAGAGAATTTTCAGAACTCCCATTGCGAAGGTGTAGAAGTCACTTAAGTGGTTGTGTGTCGTGCAAGTTTGGAGCTGGGGAAGGCATAGTCATGTAGGTTGTTTGGTGATACATGCATGCCAGGATTAGATTTGCATGACAGGTGACCATTGGGTGCCAAAATTGGTTTTGGTGGAAAAGGAGTAGGGTCGCACAAGTTTGGTATTGAAGAAGGTGGAGTCGTGAAAGTGTTGGAGGTGGAATTTCACGCCAGTTATAACTTGTGCGTCGTCCCTGAAAGTTGCACGCCTAGCTTGGACTTTCGTGCCAGCAATTGTTGATGCTTTCCGGTCGTCTTGGAGCTACACGGAAGCTGGAAGATTTCCCGATAACTTCGGTGCAAAGTGATATCAGTTTACAGGTGAGAGTTGTACTTCAACAGAGTATCTACATACAACAGAGGATACATTCATTTAACAATGATGGGGAGACCTTTACATCTATAAACTAAGTGGGACTTCACCAACGACCGTGAGCTAGTGGGAGTCAACGGGAGTGACCCGAGGGATGCAATGAGCTATCCTTGAACAGTTGTAAAGGCAGTGTACCTGGGACAAAGTGACTGTTCTCGAACCTTTGTAATCCATAACTAGTAAGGAATAGTGGATTTTGGTACAACTGACAACTTGTCGGCATATGCTCCTTGGACGTAGCCCTTAGCAGTGAACCACGAAAAATTTGTTGTGTCATCTCTTTGCATGTGAATGTTTCATTGTAGATCATATCCATCATATAGGTTCAACTCGTTCCTAACAACGTGGGAACATGATCCTTGGTTTTAAAATAAAAAGTTGTAACTCTGATACACCCCTCCCCTCTCAGGGTGCCCTGGGGTCCTACATACTCCAAAACCAAGGAGGATCATGAGGAGCATTTAAGAATTTTACTAGAGGCCTTGCTGAAGGAGAAGCTCTATTCAAAGTAAAAAAAGTGTGAGTTATTGTTGAAGGATGTCTCCTTCTTGGTCCATATCATCTAAAGTAATGGGATATTTCTATATCCCTCCAAAAAAATGAAATTGAGGGATGGATGAGGACAACATCAGTAACAGATATCTGTAGCTTCTTGGGGTTAACTGGATATTATCGACGATTTGTGATAAACTTATCAAGATTGTCCAACCCTCTTACAAAGCAAAGTAGGAAGAGTGTAAAGTTTTCTTGGAGTGATGAATGCATTGAAAGCTTCAAGGAGTAGAATATGAGACTTATCACAATGCTAGTGATCACTTTTATCACAATTGGAGAACTGTTTGTGGAATTCAGTGATGATTTGAAGAAGGTCTTGGGATGTGTGTTGATGTAAAATAAAAAAGTCATTGCCTATGCTTCAAGGAAATTGAATGTTCATGAACAAAACTATCCAACACATGACTTCGAGTTTCCTGTAGTGATCTTCACTTTGAAAATTTTGCAGCATTATCTCTTTCGGGAGAGTTGTGAAATATATATGGACCACAAAAGCCTCATGTATATATTTACACAGAGAGATTTGAACATGCACCAACGAATATGGTTAGAGATGATCAATGACTATGACTGCTCAATCCATTACCGCCCTGGGAAATCAAACAAGGTGGTGGATTCCCTAAGTAGAAAGGACCCAGTGATTCTATCATTGATGAAATTAAAAAGGATCCAATCTTCTTAGATTTTATAAAGATGGAAATGGGAATCATAAAGGATGGAACATCATCAATCCTTTCATAAATTATTGCCCAACCATCACTTTTGGAAAGGTCAACGGATGCTCAAAAGATTGATGTGGTAATTCATGAAAAAGTGGAAGCTATCAGAAAAGGGGAATCCTCAGAGTTTAATGTTAATGAGGAAGGGATTGTGAGATTTGGGAAAAGACTATGTGTTCCATCAAGTCCAGAGTTGAAGAAGGAAATTTTGGATGATGCACATAGTTTGAATTTCTCTATTCACCTAGGAAACACAAAGATGTATCGAGATATCCAAGAGAATTATAGGTGGGATAATATGAAGAAGGACATCGCTGAATATACATCAAAGTGCCTAGTGTGTCAGCAAGTGAAGGTAGAGAGGTAGAAGTATAAAGGGATGATTCAACCACTGTCCATACCAAAATGGAAATGTGAGAACATCACCATGGATTTTTCCACTGGACTTCCGAAGACATCCAAAAGAAATAATGCAATTTGGGATATTGTAGATCGTCTTACGAAGTCTGCACACATCATTGCTATTTGGGAGGATTTTTTCATTGGATTAACCAGCACAGATATATATCAGGGAAGTGGTAAGGCTGAATGGAGTACCATTATCTATTATGTCTGATCAAGATCCAAGATTCACCTCCAATTTTTGGAATAGTATTCAACAAGATTGTAATACTAAACTAAACATCAGTACGACCTATCATCCTCAAACTGATGTCCAATCTGAGCGGACTATACAAACTCTTGAGGACATGTTGAGAGCATGCTCAATGGAATTTAAAAAAAAAGGATGGGATCAATATCTTCCTCTAGTTGAGTTCTCTTATAATTACAGTTTCCACTCGAGCATTCAAATGGCACCATATGATGCCCTTTATGGGAAAAGGTGAAGAAAACTATTGTTGTTGTGATGAGGTCTGTGAGCATAAGCTGCTTGGACCAAAATTGGTCGATGAAATGGTGGAGAAGGTGAAAACCATTCAGCAGCATATCAAGACAGCCTAGAGTCGATAGAAGAGTTATGCAGATAACCATCGATGAGACCTATATTTTAAAGTTGGAAACCTTGTATTTATACGTATATATCCTTGGAATAAGGTTATGAGGATTGGAAAGAAATGGAAGTTAATTCTAAGGTACATCGGCCCCTTCGATATTCTTGATCGTGTCGGGGATGTGGCCTATCGACAAGAACTTCCACCTACTATGACCAAAGTACATGATGTCTTTCATGTATCCCTCTTAAGGAAGTACATACCAGACCCTTCACATGTACTCTCTTTATAGGTGGTACAGTTAGAGGATGATCTTTCTTATGAGGATAAACCAGTGAAGATCTTAGATCATAGAGAAATGTTTCTACAAAATATGACAATGGCCCTTGTCAAGGTGTTGTGGAGAAACCACAAGTTTGAAGAGGTGGCGTGAGAATCAGAGAAAATGATAAAGCAGAGTTACCCACATCTGTTTCAGTGCGGGAAAATGAAATTTTGAGGGTGATATGTCTTAAGGGGGGAAGATTGTAATGACCCAAAATTTCATTAATGGAAATCCTTATTGATCTAATTAAATGTATCTTTATGTAAAATGTTTAAATAAAATGTCAACTTCTTTGGTTGTATTTTAAGAATTGTGATTGTTGCTAATATATCAGTTGAACAGTGATTACATGATTAGTATAAATATAGGGCGTTAACAATCTAATTTACCCAGACAAAGGAAGTGATGGCCTAATCCAATATAATTGATCCATACGAAGCCCATTTGTCGGAGCTCGAAAAAAAGGTTACATCATCGGGCTTTACTCATGACCAAGTCCAACCCGAGCTTCATCATGTCAGGCTCGAATGGAACTGTCTACGGGAGAATAGGAAGTTTATAGAGATCACCACGCGTGCAATGTTATCCGAGCCACCCCAAGATTTTGTCACCATCACGCACCTTACCCTTAGGTCTTATGCGGCTGTTTTAAGGGGTTATGTAACAAATCCCTAGTACTATTATTATGTGCATTATTTTTTCATATAATATTGAATATACTTTCATTTTATTATTGTCAGCTTGTAAATAGTTTTTTAAGCACCAATAGTATTTTTAGTTAATGTTCAACTAAGAAATCTACATAGATGAATTAATGGATTTTTTAATTTAATAATATTTCAGTAAAATATTATTATTATTAAATTATTTTTTATTAAATATAAATGATTGTATAATTTTATGAATGCAATTTTAATTTTTATTATGGTTTGAAAGCCATTTTTGTCAAAACCGATGAATTTTCGATAAATGTCGGTTTTTATTTTAAATGTGAAAATTAACATATTTAAAAAATTATTTAGATAAAATTAATATTATTTATAGAATCAGGATGTTTAAATTATCCAACAATGAATTTTTCATAATTTTCCGACACAGTCAAATTTTTGGGTAAAAATTAAATACCCTTTAAATATATAATGTGTTTTATGACATCATAATGACCCAATAGGGATGTAATAAAATACAATAAACCTCATATTCAGACAATATATGTTTTCACATTAAAATAATGTGATTTTGGGTTTGTTTTATTTATTTTAAAAAGCTTTAGTGGACCCTTCAATACTAATTAATCATTTTGTCTTTTTTAAATTGTCTTCCTTGGGAGTGTGACTCACCACCACATAAGAAACCCAATTATTTTTAAAAGTTTGGACTTTGTCCTTATAAAATATTTTTTTCAACTTCCCTTTTCCAAAAAACATGGGTAAAAAACATGGGATGGGTTGTGGTTTGGATTAGTTTAATGTGAGGGTCCCAAACCTAAATAATAAAGAATTCCCTCACCTTTCTTATACAAACCCACCCATGATCCCACTTCCTCCTCACTCAAAGCCTTTGGAGTTCGTCCAACATCTACCCTCCTTTATCTAGAATCCTCCCAAGGTTTCCCAATGTCCCAAGAAGCCTCTCTCAATCCTCTCTCATGCCTTTGAAGCGTACTTCCAAGTAAGGGTTTTTATTCCTTTCTCATTTTTGCCCAATTTTCTTAATGTTGTTATTACCTTTTAATTTCAATTATAAATGTTGGGGTATGGTTTCAAACCTACCCCATACTGCACTTTTAATTTTTGAGTGATGGGAGACCCCTTTTTCTCTCATTAAATTCCTCCCATGTACACCCGATACTATGCCGAAATTCCGAAAGGAATTCCTCTCTCCTCATTAACATTCAAGAAATTATTTTGTATCATGAATATAACTCCCATTACATTTGTTGGGACAAGCATCTATATGACCCACTTACTATCCATGTCATGTAAATATTATAAGACACCCCTTTCTCTCTCATCCCCAATTTTTATGAATTCGTACATCACGTCGTTATGCTACCGAAATTGCACTTTTTTTCCTAGCCAATGCCATTGTGTAGTGAATACCATGTCCATTTCTATATCAAGGGTATTCACCTTTATGCACATTTACTTATTGATTATAAATATTCATATATTAATTCCACATTACTTTATTATGTAATAAATTATTATGTTTTATGAATCCGTGTTATATGATCCATGTCGCACACTTATGCATGAAATGAAAGGTTTAAGAAGGGTGTGACCTGATTGCGCTCCAATGCATTGGGTATAGTATAGTATCATTATAAATCATGTGCAATGGGTGTTGAATCATTCTAATTCAAGCGCAATTAGGATTTTCTCATGTTTCATGTGCAATGATTATTTACTAATGCTCCATGTGAAATGAGCCTTGGATCATTCTAATTCTATGTTAAGTGTTGTTGCCACATTTTCATGTTATGATTATCATGATTTATCATGCCTTTATGTTTATGCTTATCTAGTGATCTATTGATATGCCTGTTTTCTAACATTTATTGTATTCCTCATGTTATTACATGATAATTCCCTTACGGGGCTTTATATCTCACCATTTTTTATGCATGTCCTCTGGTTATCCCATGCAATGCTTAGTACAACGGAATGTAGTGGTCATGTAAAGGAAGTTTTCAATAAAGATATTGTTTTTCATATTTAAATTTGTTATGTAATGATCCAAATCCCCAAAGACACTATACATCTCGATCTTCTATGTTAGATCACTACTAGAAAATGGGATTATACCCACGGTTTTGCAAAAAAAACCATGGTTATAGGGGTAATATGGGGATCAATACCCACGGTTTTGCCCAAAACTGTGGGTATAGATTATTTTTAAAGACCTATATCCATTATTTTGAATACCCGTGGGTATAGGTGTTTTTTTGGAAGACATATACCCACAGTTTTGGTCAAAATGTGTTATACAGTTTTTTTAGAAGACCTATACCCATGGTTTTGAAAAACTGTGGGTATAGATTTGCCGCCATAACGCGGGAAAAACATTATGCGGGACAACAAAAAAAATTAGCAGGGACATGGTTTTTTTAATATAATTACAAATATACAAATATAAATGCAACCAGCATCCATAGATTAGTTGGTTAGATCGTTGGTTTTGTTTAAAATATTCTGTTGTTCGAATCCCAGTGAATTATATTTTTCTTTTAAATGAGTTTAAATAATATAATTAAATTGATATATGATAATATTAACAAAATAATCCTAGCTGAGTTGGTCAGGCGTCGGTTCTTGCCCACAGAGGTCGCATGTTCGAATCCCGCAAATATCATTTTTTGGTATGCACCTATATTAATATATATATATATATATATATATATCAAATAATGTAGTGTCTTGGTTGGTCATTTGGTGGCGCGCATCAGTGAGGCCCAGCATGAGCCTCAGTATCGAACCCCCTTGACCGCATATTTAGATTACACCATGTCGATTAAATGAATATATATACTCTGATATATGATTATATAATAAAAAGAATTCACACTTGGTTGGTCCCTTGGCGGTGCGTAGCGTGAGGTGCAGCGTGAGTGCAGGGTTCAAACACTGCCCCTGTGAATTTTTTGAATTTAAATACCCCACGGTTTGAAAACCGTGGGGTCTGTTGTGTGCCACACTGGAACAGCCGTGGTGCACACAATGACTCTCCTATACCCACGGTTCTCCAAAACCGTGGGTATAGGTTGAGACCCCTATACCGACGTCGTTCCATACCACGGTTCCCAAAACCGTGGGTATAGGACGCTTTTCCAGTAGTGAATCATGTAATGTTTATGTAATAAATTATGTTTAATTGTGTAATAAAAGAGCAGGGTTGTCATATTTCTTCTATAGTGACATATTCTCATAGTCACCTTTAATTGGTTGATCATAGCATGGAACTCCTTGGATAACTCCCCAGCAACCAATTCATATGTTTATAGCTTCCTACACTTGTGGTGGAAATGGTTGGATCCCAATTTAATCATCAGTTGTAATGATTTCATAATCGACCTCCTCCAACACCTCCCTAAGTTAAGGGATATACATGTTTCTAAACTCTTTAGGGTACCACATGAAATTTTTTGAGGTTTAAATAGACACAACAAGATTTTTCATAGTCTTCCTCCACTAAAGAGGTGATATGTGAGGCTCGAAATCTTATTGTCTCTCTCATGCCAACAATAGGTTGGTCATTGTATGATTGAGGAAATACGCTCTCGGTTTCATGTTAGTGTCCATGTATTTTAGATTTTGGGTTAGTGATAGTGTAGTCTTCTTTAGTGGGGACTCTTTTACTTCCCAATAACTGATCCATATGTTTGAATCTTTAATGGTTCCATCTCTTTTTGATTTAAAGGGTGTTTATTGAATGATCAGGAAGTCCTTATGGGGGAATAAAGAAACTCATATAATAAAATACATTACTAAATCAACACGAGTAAGATAATCGTCGATCAATCACATTCATATTTATAGGATTCAAAACAAGTTCACCATTTTTAACTAATGTTCAATGTTCCTTTTCTAACATTTATGAAAACAATTTTTCCAATTGTTGGTGGTCATTTGGATTTTACCAGTGACACATTTGTCACATATTAGTTATGAGTATAGGATATTGTGATCATCCACGCCATTTGGGGTATTTATTTCCATCACTAACAATGTCATATATATTTAACTCATTTTAATAAATACTTTCCAAGACTTAGTGAAAGATTAGATACCCCTTTGACAGCGATTTGATTAGAACCATGTATTAGTATAAACAGTTATATGTATCATAAGTTCTATATATATATGAAAAACAAATATATCATAGGTAATATGTTGTTGTGACCATTTTTATGTATTATATTCTATATATATTTATATTTAGTAATAATAGATATTTTATTTTAAATCCAGTCAATGGGGAGCTTTAGAATTTAGGAAAATCCATTAAGGGAGTTAATATTTGGCTATTGAGACTAGCCCCTTGATTATGGATTTTTTATTTTCAATTTAATAGGAATAAAAACCATTTTAGTTCTATTTTATTTATCTATACATGTATTACATTTTATGTTCATGCGATAGGGACTAATTCTGAGTAGTTTAATGTAATATAGGGTTGAAAGTAAGGTGATAGGTGACTAGAAATGGTTGATGTGGGACATAAACATGAGAATACCTTTCTTCTTGACATCAAGGGGAATATGACCTCATAGGGATGGGTTTTATCAGTAGAAATAAGACCATATTCGATATGTGGTTTGCTTGTCATGTAGAGATCATGAAATCTAAGGAGGATATGCCCCCCTTATAAATATATCCTAATAAAGGGATGGATCAATGGGATTATGTCCTCAATGGAGGTAAAGCATGGAATTAGGGTAAATATAGAAAAATGAGTAGGTGTGTCTAGGATCATGGGTAATATGGCCTAGTGAGGAAGTATGTAGTTGATTTAATGAGGAATTTTGACTCCTCTAGATTAGTTCATAGGGACTGTAACTCTTCTGAGGTGATATGAATATGTGGAGAGGTTTGGATTGAACCTTAGGAAAGATTACTATGTATCCCACTATGATCATAATCAAAGACAACTTATTTTAATTCTAATAGTCTAAGGTCATGTGGTAGGACTTTACCATGTAGTTTAATGTCATGAAGTAAGGATATTTCCATTCTATTTTACATCTTATGATGAGGATGGGGTGCCACACAGTTTAACTCCTATTTACCATGATTTCTATGTAAAAAATAGTGTTAAAATAATAATATAGTTGGGATTATTCATGAGGTATAACCTTTCTAGATTATTTATGTCTCTTGGTGATGGAGAATAGAATGGATAAATGGTCTGGGACATACACCCTGTGAGGAGGCCCATTGGCTCATAGATCATTTTGTGGGAATGTTTGGTAGATTTTAAAATTTAGTATCCATGATTGAAAACCTGATATAAGATAAACTAATCTATTCCATTTTTTGATGGAGACCCTCATTATCAATGTTATACATGGTATTGACCAACCTTCAGGTTCTATTTATCTGGGAGGACAATTCTCTAGCATCCTTATATAAAGGTGATACATGATTATCGAATGGAACTCTGGCAAGCCTAACAACCTTGTCATGTGTTTATACTATTTTTGGAAAAAGTTATTTATTTTTATATTTCAATGTTTTGAACTTGGTGACTGAGTTCTATAAAAGAAATTTGAATTAACATATCTTAGGTTGGTGAATGAGCTAATATATATTAAACAAGGTAGGCCCATTTTCCACAATTTGGGTGTCTCATGAATAGGACATGAGGACACTGAATTCTTTGCAGATGTGTTCCATTATGATGATGAACATATATACCCTAGGGGATCTACAACATTAATTATGTTATTTTCTACCTGGATAGGAGGCACTCACATGGGGATTGAATTCTGGGACCTCTATAATGAGGCCTCACGGGAATCATTTTTATGAAAGGTGTCGTGAACATTACATTTTTTAAGGGATATATGATCCCTCTCACTTTACAAGGGTCTTGATATTCCTTTAATTATTTAAGGTATGTCTTATCCATTCTTTCTAAAGGTCCAACAAATCCCATTCGTTTTTAAGGTACTCGTTAACCTCTTAATTTGAAAAGGGATTTTTTTTGCCTCTTTGTTCATGAAGTGTCTCACATTATTTTGAATTTCGGTTTCTTAAATATAATTCCATTAGTTACCTATGATTTCACCAATATGGGAGTTATAAATACCTTTCATTTTTACCCAATGATAGTTCTATCTTCTAGGTTGTTCTTTCAATGCTCCTCTTCCTTTCTCATTTATTGTCTCTCCCTCTATGTGTATCTATTTGAAATTGTTATGGGATAGTTATGGGAGATTTTAGGTAACTAATTTCATATAATATGCGGTATTATTGAGATTACAAGACAAAATATTGGGATAATAGATGGTTAGGCCCCACATATAATTCATACGTTGAAAAGTGTTGTGATATGGATAACAATAACATCCTATGATTCATAAACAATGAATCTGTGTTTTAATGGGTTTGTGGGTGCATGGAATCCCCATTTTTAGGCTCAAAATAAATAATTCTGGGTGGATGACCCATGTTCTATGCATCTGGTCTACATGTTTCATGATTTTTTAAGTATGTAAGACAATAATTTCTTTGTGAACCAAATGATTCTTCTTGAATCACAAGAGTTTATTTATAGAATCTTTTCCATCATAAATTTTCGTTATTTTTTTCTTCTTGTAATTTTTCCAAATTTTTTACTATTGTAGAATTTGTGTACCTCATCAAATTCCCCCACTTAATGGGGTTGATCATCATAAAAAGATATTGATTATAAGGAAGTAATGTTAATGAAAGGATTCTAATACAGTGCATGTGAATTTAGGTTCCTCTATATAAAGCATCGTAGGGATCTTTATTTGTCACATGTGACTCAAATAGTGAATTAGAAACAACTCTAGATATTTTTATCATCATAGCAGAGATCTCCTATATGGGAATCACAAACTAGTATATTTTGAAAAGGTACATCATAACCATCCATTCATAGACCATCTAATAAGAATTCAATAATATGATATATGATGTTTTTCTTGAAAAACAATATGAGACTCATGTGATGACCAAGAGAACCTTATATAATTTAGGGGTCTCATGTACTTCCTACATGGTTTTCATGCGTGTTGTGAGGAAATATTGACTTTTATATTTTTTGTATTATATGATTTTCTTTAAAAATAATCATTATCATTTATGTTGGTATATATAATTCATTTAGGATTTTATTATCTTTCTAATTCAATGAATGTGGATGAAATATGCGAAATATCTTCTAGAAACATTGAGTATTCTCATTGATATCATGTATTTCCCTAGAAAACTTCTTTGAATAATCCTTTAACCAAATAAATTTGAAATTATGAACTATATGTAATAATTACAATATAAAACTTAGTTATTAATTGTGATGATTCAATTCCTACACTAGATCATAGATAACCATAAGCATGATTCACATCATCCTTGAGCTATGTCAAGGAAAATATTTCGAATGAGGGACAAATTTTCCTAGAGTAACAATAAGCGAGTGAAAAAAAACTTGAACATGTCTTCACTAACTCAGAATGATCAAGATCTGTATTAGAACACGATTTATTTTAAATAATCATGTTTCTTAACTATCACACCAAACGACCACAGTATAGGATAGAGTCCAAAGTGGGATTTATACCTTAGTTGTAACTTATCAAATAGATAATACTAATCCTTTTGGTTACATCATATTTGTGTGTATTTCATCAAATAATTATATTTAGTTGATCATTATGATGTGTTATAGGTATCCCAAGTCATGATACTACATCTAGTAAAGCTTCTCCCATTATTCATCAATCATTACTGTTCAATTGTCAAAACATTCCATTTACATCATGGTGATGTAAGAACCAGTTTATGGATATCCAACAACATGGAGTATCTTAACCCTCATTGGTATTTATGATGTGTTTTTCAATGAATAATGGGTGGGAGGATATAGGGTATATCCCTCCCTTAATAAGATATCTACTAAATGAAGTAGAGATAATTTTGGGTAGGAGTATCAATATTAATATGATTATCCCATTTACAAAATGGTTGGAAACCATATATAATACCTATAAATATATTTTTATAGTAAGGAACTCAAGGAGATTCCAAAACAAAGATGTTATGAATATTAAAGGATCATATAGGGATTCCTTGGAAGAAAGGAAGTAGAAATCATGTGGATTTTCATTCCTGCCAAATGTGTCCCCCAACCTATAACTAGTATGATTTTTATATATGTTTATGAGTGTCTAGATATTCCCACTTGGGGAAACCCACTTTGGTTTCAGGGTTATCACCATGATGATGCATATATGTCTAGTGAAAGGTTAGATGACCAGCATTTTAGTGTTGGTTCTTTCTCAAAATTTACCCATGATCAGCTATATATAAGAAGGAAAACCACCATATCAACTCATCAGTCTATTATAGATCTTTTATATCTTTATGGATATATAATTTTTCTGATACAAATTTTATAATAAATATAAAATTATTTGTTATTTATCATTTCCCATGTTTCTCAATATAATTTTCATTTGGCTGATGTCATTGAATATCAATGATTACGCTAACAAGAAAGGGAATTATTTTAATTTCTATGATGTTTCTTATAGATACACACCTTTGATAAGGGTCATTAATAATGTGAAAAGTTCCCAATAAGTGATTTACTTAATTATTTCCTTTTAAGATGGGGTTTTCTTTGTCTGATTAGATATTCTGGTCTTATATGAGCCTTATTCCCCTTACATATTTTCACTTCTATTCAGATGCTTAAAAAGGGTATCACAAATATAAAAAATTGGATTTGGTGTCACCATTATATCAACGGTTTTTTCAAAATAGAAGTTATAATGCATGATGAGGAACTTTCAACATCATTATTTTGTAAAACGAACTTTAAAAGTCTTTCAAACATACTTTTGATGTCATATTTTCATAAAATTGACATAAAAATTATTTTTTAAAACTTTGAAATATTTGTTTAGTAAAACCAACCATTTTATTTACATTTGATTTTGGTTTTTAGTAAAATCAAAATTAAATATATTAAAAATATATGTTCCTGAGTTCCCTCTCCCTCATTCATTATACCTTTCCAAAAACCATAATATGTTATTTGTGATACTCTCTATAGGACCCAAACATTACATATATAAATATTACAACAGTTTTATGAATATTTTGTAAATATCACAATAATTAATGGCCATGGACCATAAAGGTTTAATGTCTTTATAATAATGGACTTATTAAAAACTAGTACATAAATGATCTACATCATCTCCCTCATAGTGATTCACAAATAGCACCCTTCATAGACATATCATACTTAAAACAGTTCTTTATAACCTATGTAATGGAAACATACGAAAGGGTGAGTTCATATGCTCAATAATGGTAAACATGGAATATAATAATCAATGTTCATAAGTGATCATAACATAATTATAAGGGTATGAGAGTGTCATCTTAACATTATAAAATCATACCCAATAATTCATAGGTGATAAACAGGAATCATGCCATAATGATTCAGTAGTTCATGAGACATAACTAATAAGAAAATCAAAGATCATGATCCCTGATAATAAAAATTTAGTATAAAAATATGTCATAAGAGACTAGGAAAAAATGTCACATAATCATAAACATAAAAAAATTATACCAAGGCGGCCCACCATAACATTCATCACATGTTAGGCTTTCTCTAACCAAACATGTACCTACATTTATATTGGGATAACCTCTCATACACCCTGTATTTTTCTGGGTATAACATACCATATACCCTCTTTTAGGTTTGGATAACCTACCTTGTACCTTCTTTTCACCTTATTATAACCTCTCATACACCCTCTTTTATGCATTGGATAACATACTGTGTAACCTGTATTGGGATTGGGTTAACCTCTCAAGTACCTTGTTTTGGACTTATGATAACCTCATGTATACCCTTTGAGATCATAAAATGTTAATATTTAACCAATACATTGGAAGGATGTAATGGAAAAACCTTACAAAAAATTACAATTCACTCATATGTATGTCGTAAGATAATGAATATATTAATCATTGCATCAAACATTAACCCATGAAAAGAAAATGGGTTAAATGAATATTTCATTTTCAAAATCTTAAACCATTCAGAGAATGAATAAAGATGATACTACTGTATTATATCCCTAGTAAAATATAATAAACACAAAATTATGTTTTTATCTATGATAATACCTTTAAATGATCACCAGAACCGTACTTTAGGAAAATACCCTTTTCATTTATAAATTTGTTATTTAAAATCCAAAAAATAAGAATATTACGAAAAACATTCTTTGAAAAGAACCTTGAAATTTTTAAATGAACATAAAAGGAAATATAGTTGACATTTATGGAAAAATTCACTCATGTGGCATACATTAAATTACTAACTCATTTCACATTTTTCATAGAAATTCAAAAGTACCTCATTTAGACAAATATAAGAACACTACATTAAAAACAATGTATAAATTCAATAAATTAGTAGTACTGATATTATAAAATCATTACAGATTTGTAAAAATATTTTTGAAAACATATTAAATAGAACATGGATATGTTTGAGAAATATTCCAAGAAAAAGAGAGAAAAAAGTAGGTTTTTCTTAAAAATATTCTTTTAGTCTCTTGAGTAGTTAGAGAGATGAAAATGAAAGGAAAACATGTAGTATATAGAGATAACATGAGGAAAATAAAATATATATTATTTTTTAGATATAGATTTTATAATTTCATCATTGGGAAATTAAAGAAAAAAATCTAAGTAAAAAAGTTGGATTATAACATAAATACCTAACTACTTTAGTAACTTTTGAGTAATAAGTCATATAAATAAAATAACATGAAATAAAACATTAAATACCCAAAAAATAATAATATTCATGATAAAACAAATAAAAGGGTCAGTATATACACCTCATAAAATAATATAGGTTTATTAAATAACATATGTCCCAAATTTGGAAATTTGATATGATAAACCACAATAAATTTTATATCATTTGAATCAAATCCCCTTAGATGAAATATCTTTCATTATAACTTTATATACCATGATTTAAAAAATATCAATGATATGACATATAAATGGGTTATATATAAACCTAATAAAAATAAATAGGTGTATAATAATAAACATGTCTCAATGAAACTACATTGAGATGAATAATTATTAAATCATGTTTTTCATTTTTTATAAGTGCTCAAACTGCCTCTCTTTCTGATACCTCCTTTGACTTACACCGTAAATCCTAAAATATTGGTTCTATGATAATACTAGAAGATTGAAGCTAAATGGATAGAACTATACATGTTTTAGATTATGTCTTAGCTCGGTTAGAAGGCTCAAATTGTCTTTATAACAGAGCATAAAATATGGTTGTTGATAAGTGAAGGGAGGGACCCATAAGGAATTTCTTAAATGAATTAAATATTATAAGGAAACTTTCTTGTACAAGTTTATCAAAATTTCCATGAATTTGAAGGAAGGATAAAATAATTTTGATATCTATTAACCCAATAAGAATATAACATGTTTAGGTGGAATTCATACACTTATCTCTTAGTTTATCCCCCCACCCCTTGGTAAACCAATTTTTACCTCAACTGATGTAAAATGTTTTTTCTATTATTATTATTTATAATAACAAAAAAATAATTTGAACCTACTAAATTGTATTAATAATTATTATTCTAAATATATAATCCATTTTAATGGATTCAATTTCTATAAGTGGTATAATTTAGTTTTAAATAATCTTGCACAACTCAATAAATCCCCATTTTTATAAAAAAATGACTTTTATGCATAAAACTGAATTTACTTCCATATATTTACTTTTAAAACCCATGAAATAAATCTTAAAACGTATTATTAAATATATAATACAAAACATTAATTAAACCCATTAATAAATAGTTATTAATTTAATTTATTAGTATGAAAACATATTGCATGCAGAAAATGGATTTCAGATAAATGTGTTTTAACCCCCAAAATGAACTTATACACAAACATATTATAATATTAATTCCTATGAAATTAATTATATAATATATAATTAAATTAGTATCATTTATTTAAATATAAAATTAAAATCACAATGGTACTTTTCAAATTACTCAATTTAATGAAAATAAAATACAACTATAGAAAAAATGGTATTTCAATATTCAATAAAAATTAATTGATTTAAGAAAAATACAAAAAAATCAGTCAAAAAATTATTTTCATGATGATTTCAAATATTATATCAATTTACCATAATAAAAAATCTAAAACTGATATAAATTAATGTATTTTTCATGAAAAAAAATAATGGAATACATTTGGGAAGAAAACATATTTTGTAAGCATAAAAGGGTTTTACAAAAAAATAAGTAATTATTAATTATTTATTAATAAATGAATTTGAATTATTTTAAATCATTATGCATATTTTTTTTATAATTTAGTTATTAATATTCACTCTTATAAATTTAATTATTAGGTTATAAAATATTACTATAATGGAGTTTGTTTAGAATTAGGGTATCATATTAATAAATTTATCGGATACATCATTTTTATTTCCAATTAAATATATATAAAATCTTAGGGTGTTAAATTATACCCCTTAACCCATAAAAATAAATTTTACCCGCAAAATTCAATTAATATGAAATAAAAAAATTAGGACATCTACGATTCATCACATCCTTGGGTTCCAATGTTGCTTACTTGAATTACTTATTCTTATAAAGAACATTAACCATGTGAAAAGTATTATTCCACAAAACATTATCCTTGTGATCTAAGATTTATAATAATTATTCATCATATAAAATATCATTATGTAGTAGTTAAACCAATTAGTTCAATATATATAAAGTACCATGAATATACTTCCCCAAAAGAGATAAATGGAACACATCATGATCTTAGGTGAGGTTTGGTGGAAGAGTTAAGTGATGAGATACAATCCATACTCTATCAAGAATATAAAAGTTACCTATATACATAGGGATGAGATTTATATTTATTATGAATCACATAAAAAAATTTCATGGACAAACTTGTAGAAATGTCTTCTCTCTATATTCAAATTATAGATCTCACTAATGATTGTCATCATAAATATTATGTATACTCTTGGATAATTTGATGTGTTACTAAATAGAACTTACCTTCTATAACAATTACTTAGTTAACTCAAGTCACACTAGCTTTATTTCTCCAAATTTATCCTACTATATTGTATTTCTTCATTTCTTTCCATATAAGGCTTTTTAAGGACCTATCTAAATTCATGTGTGAAAGATATTGTTTTATGAAAACACCGCAATAGGAAGGTGATGATTCCAAACACCTTAAAAATCTAGATAACATGTCCTCATTTTATCTTTTATGTTTTGAATGGTTCTCTTAGACTTATCATCTATCTAAGGATAATAAGTAGCATTGAATCATAACATTGTATCCAGATGTTTCTATGGACTTCACCAAATATTTGAGGTAAACATGGGATCAAAATCAAATAAAATAGAATGTGGTACTATATAAAAACATACCTAATATGTAATATATATCTTAGTAAGTTAAACAAGAGATTAATATTCTCTGTTAGTAATGTAATGCACTGAATTCATAAAGAAGCTAACGATAACCCAAATATCAATATGGACTTTAGATATTTTGGGGAGCCCAATAACAAAATCTATGGTGATGTTTCCACATTTCCATTATAGTAAGGGTATTGTTTTAAATATCATATTAGAATTTTTTTTCTCTTAGACTTAACATTATATCATAACTTGAACCAATATATATACTCTAAAATATATCTCTTCATTTCCTGTGACTATAAATACTCTTTCAGGTCTGTATACAAATTCTAACTTCTAAGATGAATAAAGAATGATAAGATATGAGGTTCTTCCAATAGATATTTCTTTAATACATTTATTTATGGGACATATAATCAATTACCAATCCTTATCATTCCTCCATAATCAACGTTGAACTTAGGAAAATTTCTCACCTTTGTTTTCAACTCTAAATCCTACTTTTGTGCCTCTTAAATCATTACATGCATAAGTGGTTGTCCACTAATTTAAGTAAGGTACTATTTATCCCCTTATGTCAAGATTTATATGTACATTATTTGTAAATACATAAATACTTTATATTTTTCTCCACATCATAGATAATTTATCATGATCCTTTCTACTTAAAGCATCAACCACCTTGTTTTATTTCTTAGGTTGGTAGTGTGTTAAGTAGTCATAATATTTAATCAACTCAAACCATAATCTCTATAACACATCAAACTATTTATGGCTAAATATTTAATTTAAACTTTTATGATCATTAGGTATGTCACATCTTACTACATGAAGATAATTCCTCAAAATCTTTAATGAATAATTACTACAACGAAGACCAAATCACGAGTCTGGTAATTTTTCTCATGAACATTCAATTTGCATGAGGTGTTAGGTATCAACATATCATTCTATATAACAACACATCTTATACCCTTAATTTATTCATTAATATAAATCGTAAAACTTCTACACTATTTTTTCATGTGATAATAGGTGTAGTAATTATCCTTAACTTCAATTCCGTGAAGCTTTCATTGTATTTGTTAGTCTAAAGAAATCGGACTCCAATCTAGGTTAACATAGTGAGTGGATAAAAAATCCAACATAAGTCCTTCAAAAATAATTGATAATATTTTTCCATTCAAATATATTTATAGATCACAATCATTATGGTTGGATTGGGCCATTTTTTGATAACTTTCATATTTAATGGATCTATAGATATACCCTCACATGAGATTATGTGAATAAAAAATCAATCATTTTGAGGCCAATATTTTAACATGTAAAATTTTCTATATATATTCACCTTTCTTAGTCAATTTAGTGGGAGAATAAAGTGATCTATGTGCTCTTCCTTTCTCTTGGGATATATAATAATATCATCTATAAAGATTTCCTATATTTGATAAAAATAATAATTATAGAAAATCCTTTAAATCCATGAAGATAGATGAGGAATTATTAAGTCCAAATGAATTGACTATAAATTCGTAGTATCAAAAACATCACATATAATGATGTATTGGGTATGTATTCACATTAATCCCTCAATTGATAGTATACAGACCAAATAACCATCTTGGAAAAATATTGATCTCCATGTAGTTGATTAAAAAATCATCAATACAAAGTAGATGATATTTATTCTTAATGGTGATCTTGTTATATTCGAAATAATCAATATAGATTCAAATTGATCTCTATTGTTTCATAAAAAATAGGTGCAACCAATGTTTATTCCCTTGGATGAATAAATCCTTTATTAATATTCTCCTAAAGTTTCTTCTCCAATTCATGTAGCTCAACCGAGATAATTATATAAGGTTACTTTTAAATCGGTGTAGAACTGGTTATGAGTCATATTGAAAATAAAAATTCATGATTTGAATAAATACTTATTAACTTTTCCATAAATATATACAAAAAATATAATATAATAATAATTCCATTGAAGTTTAATTATCTTCCCAAACATCTAAGATAAATACCACCCTTTAATAGGAATGAAGACACATGAAATGGATAGAATTTCCATTAGAGTTTTAAATATATCATTACAAAAAAATGACCATAGGATTGTTTATAATATCGAACATGACTACCATTAAATTTTAATTAATATCAAATATATAAAAAGAATGCCAATAAATTCCCAAATTAAGATCAAATTCATCTAGAGGGAGAATAATGATATTTAAGGGAAGCAAACTACCACAAAGATCAATCATAGAAGAATCATAGACGTGAGTTTTGGTCATTTTATAGTTAGGTGTTAATATTTATAATTTAGTATCTAACCATTTAGGATATGAATTAAATTTTCTAAAGACATGTCATGATATAATGAAACTCATATGACTATGCTCAAATAAGATACTTCAATATCATATTCTTCCCTTCAAAACCTTAATATTATTTCTCTATCTCAACTCCATTAATAAAAATAAAATGTTTTTTATGTCCATAAAACATCATTAATTAATGTGATCAATCATATGATCATGAAATAAATTTATATTATATCTAAATTTGACATGATATGTTTCAATATTTGACACCTTAGGATTAACCTACCTTATCCATGTTCATGATCTATTCAATTACTTCATAATGGATCATAAATAAAATGATATTTAATCCAAGAATATCCCATAGGAGTGTTTATCTAGGAGTGAAGTTTTAGGCTCACTCATCATACATCATCAATGATTGAGTTAATACCCAATATACCCCATTAAAAGTGTTAACCCTATGTTCAATTATTCTACAACTGCATCCTATTTCAAGTATCTATATAGGGATGTATTTTTTATGAAAACTACACTCCTTTATTTTACATAACATAGGATATACTTCAATGCATAGGATTATCCCTAGGGTTCTCACTAATTTTTTCATCCAAGATTTATAAAATAACTAAATAAAAATTTTTAACCAGTTATATTCACCAAAACATTACATAAATAATTATAAAATCATTTTAGATTAACATTCATTACATTTCAGAAAAATATATTCCCCAAGACGGTAAAGGTTTGGTTTATTTGGAAACCAATACATATAAAAACCTAGTACAAAAAATATCTAAATAATAACCCACTTTGTTTTTCAAACATTTACCCTTCATAGATGAATAATACATAAAAACTTTCTTTGTAATATATTAAAATGAAACATAAGAATTGGTTACCATATATTCCCATTAAATGTAAATACAAGTTATATTAGTCAATAATCATAATTTTGAATGAGATAAGTATAAGGGCATGATATCATTATCTAAACATTATAAAATTATACCCAAAAGTTCATAGATTTTAAACATGAATAATGTATGTTTCCTTCAGTGACATGTTGATAGTTCCTAATGTTTTTGTGACATGATTCCTAATGCCTATAATGATTCTGTTATTCTATAATTACATACATTCATGTCAGGTTAACCATTGTTTTTCCTTCTAAGAGAGTAATAAAATATGATGATTGATTTTAGTAGGATAAAGAATGGTTCTATAATCATTTACACCTGGTTTGCAATTTTAATCTCTCATTGAAACTCCCAATGGTTCTCACATCCATTATAAAGTCAAATCAATTTGTCATTTGGTGTTTCAAACACAATTATTCTTAAGAGATCGCATTGGTCAAGTTGTTGGGAGGTCATGCTCATTGCACCCTTTTGGGGGAATTATTTTCTATATAGGGACTCTCTTATAGATTAAAGATATGTTCATGAATTTCTTCACAATCACAATGAAGTACTGGTTTCCCTAATAAAATGATCATGTGTTGAATCCTTCTCCATATAATGGGTGTTTATTGATGATACAATCTTTATGTATTTTAGGTTCTATATTTGTTTCTCATTATATCTTTTATATGTGTATATAATTATATTTTGAATCCATATAATCCAACACTTTAGATTTTACAGTTTTCCAGTGAGTTGATTGGTGTTTCAATGATGGGATTTAACCTTCATGAGGTGTGATATATACCCTTTTATAACATGAATAAAAACCCATCTTTTTTATTCATGTCGATGCTATGTAGTTTAACCTAATTTAAAAGGGCATATATGAGGGCACTTTGGACCTAGGTATAGAGCTCGAGCCATAAGAAGGAATCATATATATCCTACTTATAGCAAGAATCAAATTCATCATAGTTAATTTTTACCTTAATCCAATGATGGGTGGTAACACATAATTCATTCCCATGATGTTTTTTTACTTAATCTTTACCAGTGTGGGATTTCCTTATGGAATTACACTGAGGTGGGTGACCTTATATGGGGGAAGTTGTATCATGTCATTGAGTGAAGATTTTACACTGTGGTTGACCTAGACGGGGGAAATTTAGTATGAAAGTGATATAATCATTCCAAATACCAAAGACCATGTGAGTCAAGCTCTATGTAAGAAATAAGGGTTATCAAGGGACCAGACACACTGTATTTGGATATGGGACATATGCACTAGGTAGTCTCTACTTGGTTGGTTTATATAGATCTCTAGAATTTGTATGGAATACTTCATATCTTTTTTATAATAGTAAATAATGTCCTTGTAGTTTAATATGTTCCCATACTGCTAATGGGTTGGAATGGGAGATTACACTTGGATAAATTATTTTTATACCTATGTTTTATGCGATTTATGGGCTATTACCAATGTGCATGCAATTTATAAGATATATGAGCCATACCCTCTAAAATATAAATGGTAGTAACCATGAGTGGCCAGTTGAGCTTTTTTGGGTTTCATGAAGAAACAATAATAACAATAGGATTGTATGACTATTCATTCTTACCCTTTTATGAAAAATTACCAAATTGAATTGGAATTCCCATCCAAAGTCTCATGGTTTATTATTAACATGGTTCTAGGTCTTATTCTCATGTACTAATAGATTAAAAGCCCAAAAATTCGGGGGGGGGGGGTTTCTTGACATGTCCTAATTTTCTACCAGACATGTCTTGGGTGTCAGTCTAACATGTCTTCGGTGTCGTCATGTTATTTCTAGGGTGTCTCCCCAATATGTATGGAGTGTTTTCCTGATAAGGATGAGTTATCCACTAGAAAGGCTGACATGTCCCAGGTTTCTTTTTTAATCAAATATCACATATAAATGGGTTGTCTCATGACAATTCATGCATGTCTAAGGAGATTAAAATGATCAAGGTAGATATTTCTAAGGTCCTTTGTGTGATCAAGGTCAATATGTCATAGGGCTACTACATGATCCAGATAAAAATTATGGTGGACAGTTGTGTGACTTGGCTAACATGTCTAGGAAGTCTTTGTGTGATCGATACAAAAAATTTCCATGGGTTTCATTAGATCAAGGTTTATATGTATGGTGTAATTCATGTGACTTTGCAGGATATTTCTAGAGGACTTTGTGTGACTTAGATTACATGTCTGAGGGTTTTCACATGACTTAGCAGACATGTTCAGGTGCTATCATTTGAATTGGCTAACATGGCAGGGTCCTTTCACATGACTAATGAATAGGTTATGCAATGTGAATGAGTCCATCACATAAAAATGTGGGTATCCTTCTTCATGTAAGGTATCCAAATTTTTTTCCATAATTTATAAATTCGTCAATGTTCATCAAAAATTAGAATATTAAGATGCCACATGACCAAGAGGTTACATGAAAACTCATTTACGTAATCTATCAGGTGCATTGAAATTACTTAGTGTGATCAATGGGGTGATCAACTTAATAATATATATATTTCACATAATCCCTAAAGTCATTCCTAGGGTTTACCTGGTGGAAGATCCTTGAGATTTTGTTGATTTAATCTATGAGAAGCCTACTCTTACTACTATGATATCATGTGTCTATTTAAATGCAGAAGGGGAAGAATTTATAGGGCCCTCATACCAAATTTTACGCTACTTCATATAGCGTATATATCATAGTTATGGTATTGAGTCATTGTAGCATCACAAATTTCACATTAACCTGTTGTGGGTAATCCATGGAATCATCTTTAGGTCTCATGATAAATAGTGATTGTGATATCATTCTGTTATCACCAAATTTTTTAGCGCCAAGGCTTTTCATATGGATTTCAAAAAATAAAATCTATATGTCTAAGTTCCTTCACAATATAAATATGACATGCTAGGGAGTCTTCACGAGATTAGGATGCCTGCCAATGCATCATTTGTGTCATCAATAGAGATTTTTTTATGTCCCTTCATGAGATCAAACTAGCCTTTTAGATGGTGTTCATATGATAAACGGTGTAATACTGCTAAGAGAATTACCCCTTCACATGAAAATATGAAAAATTATCATTCACATAAGGTTTCCTCTTGTTAAAGATATTATTTTAAAAAGGCTATGGTTCCCACCCAATGATTGTCTAGCCGGGCATCACATAATCCAACAGAGATATAGGAAGTCTATTGTATGATGAAGGTCACATGTCTAGTGGACTTCACATGATGAATTTGGAATGTCCATGGGGTTTTTTAAGGATCAATTTTTTGTTCATGTAGAATAAATCAAATGTTCTCATGAAAAATAGTGTGAATTCGTTTTTCATGAAGATTACTTCCTTTTCAGCTTTACATGTTCAATTTTCATATAACTTCAATGTTTTACCACTGGTTATCCTTTAGATCATCACATGATCAATAATAGATCTCATGATGGAATGTCAGAAATATCATTACCTATGACTCCCCTTCTTTGTGTTGCATCACATGGTAAATGCATGATCTCACAACAGAATGAGAGCATTGTCATGGATGGTCGCTCTTCTTGTCTGGCGATCTGAAGGGGTGTCAAATGATAAAATGGATGAAGGTGAAAACCCAAATGATTTCACGCATCCTAGTGGACTCACATCTAGGGATCTCATTTCATCATTGTACTTATCACAGGACCAACATATTCCCTTCACATGTAAATAAACCTAACTTTAATCACATGAATATATAATCTATTTCAAGTTTTATTTAATAAGGGGATTTTCTTGATTGTTATATTCCTATAGGTTCAAGTGTTTCTTAGTCACATGATCTCCTATTCTATACATCACATTATCATTAGGGATTGATAGAGGGAATTTTCATGATGAATCGGGCTATCTTATAGGGATTTATATGATCATAAAGACTCCCCAAAGTGGAATCACAAGGTCATTATCATATCACTAGGAATACATGACTTGAATGAAGGATTTTTCAAGGTTCATGTAATCAAAAGTTCTCATGGGGGTCACATGATCGATATAACCAATCCATGTGATCTCTATGTAGATTTATTATTCCTTCCTATCTTTTATGGAGGAAATAATACCTACACTTTTGTTACATCATTGATCTTAAAATATTTGATGCTCATATAGAGGGTGTCAAAAAAAACCCTCCCCTTAGTAGTGAGGTCAGCAGAAACAAGGACACTGTTTGAAGAAATGTAAATTCATCCATGATCTATTTAGTATTACTATAGTGAGTGTTCTGAGTGGATTTTTATATTTTGGGTGACCTATGTTATTTTGAAGGGAACCTTATAAATATGGTAGTGAGGGACATTTCATTTCACCAGCAAATCATACCTTCAGAGCTCTTGTTATCTCTTCTCTCATGTGACTGCTTAAAGACACTTCATGTTACCCTATTTTGAGAACCATTTTTGAGATCCAATCATGAGATCTCACAGTGAGATCAATTGTTTCTCAAATAATTGAATAATAGATTCTATAAATCCATGGAAATGTCCTTAATCTATGTTATATATCATTAACTATAGGGTTTCCTTGTGTGATTATCATGGTACAATAGTTCTTTATCATCTCATTTCTTGGTCATTGTGTGATAATCATGACCTCCATATTAAAACATTATCTAAGTCTTAAAATTATATCATATGATCATGAAGTATTACATTTTTCACACAATTAATAAGACGAGTAATTTCTTACATGACCACAAAAAATTATATGGGTCAGATGATTTTCTCGATGCTACCTACATTGCACATTTATTTTAAATGATCTCCCTTTTTAGGATGGTAATCATTCTCATGTATGCTTCATACTCCTGTGCAGATGGATTCTAATTTGCAGATGTCTCCTAATGTGGCTAGCTAGATGGATAGGAATGTAGATAATCACAATGATGACCCTTAGTAGTATGTATTTTCTAATAATGAAAATCTAAAGGGGATTATTTTGGCTAAACTTCATTACAACACTTTAACACACAAAATTCCTTTGTATTGATTAAGGGTTCTAGATGATACAATAACTCCTTCACCCAACTATAATCTTCAAACCCACCAGTTGTCATATTCTATCAATTGCATTGAAATGATAAGTTATGAAGACCTAAAATTGATTATAGAACCAATCCATAGGCTAAAATATATGACGGATAACTCCCCACTAAGTACAGAGAGTCATGATATCTCCCACTAATTAATTTCCCAGAGTAATGTGAACATACATGTCTCCCCTTTGAAAAATCAAAGAAGTGTATGGAGTTCATAGTGGGACTTGATTCATAGTAATAACTTCTCTGATGAATATAGACGGCCATTATGGGTTCAGAGAAGTTTCATATAACTCTTTGACCAACAGCAGGCTACCCAAATTTACATGGCCACATTGATTTATATGTTTTTCATGTACCATAATTAGGATTTACATGTATATATTATCATCCACTAGTGTTCTTGTTATAACTCTGTTATTTTTTTACGAGGAAGTAGGGATCACGCTTTGCGACATTAATCAGTTGGGAGGGATACCACCTCTTGGGGAGATATTTGATAAATTCCTTCCATCTATGGACATTTGTAATAACCCTAAACAAAATCCAACCATGGCATAAGAGACACTCATTATTGTGAAATAGAACATAAATAATGACCTAAACCAATTCCCACTTGTTTCTCTCAATGATTGAATATTCACTTAGTTTTATTATATAAGGAACCAACCAACCTCCATATACCCCCATCAATGTCCTTCTTGACATGTTTGAGATAATGAAAGATTTTATAGGCCCATTTTGGAATCTAGAGAGCACACATCATGGGGATACTGGGTGATACTACAGGTATCCCAAAGTCAATAGTTAGCATTCCTTTTTTATATGTTTTTAAATGGAAGGATTTTCCTAGTTGGGGTCGCACACTTGGGAATTCGAGTAAGAACATTGTTTATTAAAAACCAATTATAAAAATGTTTTCCCCTTAATATTTTCATTCCAACTATTTCCTATATTTATAATGTCCCTTGTCATATCCAACAATAAAAAATCCCTTACCAGGTTGCAGGCCCTTTTCAAATATTATTTGGATGTATTGGAATGAATTTACAATGTTAATAATATCAAAAAAAATACTAATATCCCCCATTCCTCATTCCAACCCAAGTTGTTGAGCCTTTATAGGGTTTAGGTGATTCTATTAGTTCCTAATGTGGTTATTTATATATTGACCCAGTATTATCATTTAGACTCCATGACCTATCTCGCAATAATTCAGATAATTATTGATAATGGTGGTGTCTATTTCATCAAGAGGCTATATAAAATATACAACTAGGATGGGGTCCATATAGCTCATTTATATGGTGAAATTATATATCATCCATATACCCCTTACCAGTTTTCTCACCTAATTTGATGTATATAGAAGGTTTCCCCTCTTACCCTAGTTTGTATGTAGAGAGAAAAACTTCATGAGATCAAACTCTAATTTTTTATTATACTAGTATATTATCAAGCAAATGATAAAATTATTATTCTACATGTTGATGACCCTATCTTCTTATATCACAAACATGCCAAATAATGTGTGAGAGTTTACCATAGTGGTTTTTTGAATCAATAAATGCATCAGGTGGACAAGCATTTAGCTTCCTCGAGCCCCTTATTTGTGGTAGTAATAGAGTTTCATCTAACTCAAGGTTCCCCCAAGGAAACACTTTTTCCATAATGATAAACCTATAATTATCATTGTAGAGTTTGTTGAGGAATTTGGATCTCCAATTCTAGTTATAGATGATGTATCATTTCACCAAGAAATACCTTAGACTCTATCCCTTGCATCTTTATCAACTCAATCAATCCCTACATCAACAGACATGACACCACAATGACTAATTTGTATGTGAATTAACTCCCTAATTATAGAGACTCCATTTTATAAAATTCATGAACAAGAATAACTTCACCACCATCTCTTTCATGATTTGGGAGCTGGGGGATTCGAATATTGGCAATTAAATGATTTCATTCTATAGATTCTCCTATTTCTGTAATAAATGAGAAGTGATGAAAGATACTTTCATATTTTTGATTATAACACTCATATGGATGAATTATTAAAAGAAGATATAGAAGTTATTTAACAAATACATCAAAAGATCTCCCAGTTGTCTGTGTTGATGGATGACTTTGCTGCACAAATATTAGAATGGGAATCAGTCATAACTCATGAAATATCCAATATTTTGATGTCATCATACTCATTAGTGACTACATATAAAGGAGGTGAAGAGTTATATTATTTTATTAAGACTCTCTTCCCTCAAGTGGTGGAAAAAGAAATAAAGAGGAATACACTTCAGCAGTCAATGTACACCTCTCACCAGACTCTTACAGACATAGCACACTCAGTCAATATGATTTTATTCAATTCCAATAAAAAAAATATAGAAACTTATAGATACTAATGAATGTGGATGTTTCTCCTTCATATACTCATCATCAATGAAAAAACATCTATAAATTAAATTTCATTTCCAGAATTTCATTCATTCATGATGTTCATGTAATTTCAATAACATGATATCAAATGAATCATAAAAGATACATGTCCTTTGTATAATACCAAGTAAACCCAAATGACTAAATTTAAATGATTGAATTATAATAGACTTTCTGAAAGAACATTTCCTGAATGATTAATTGAATAAGAATCCTCATTGATGTATCTACATCATTCATCCCAATATAACCCAATTTAAATGGATAACTAAGGTAAAAATATATCCTACAGGGTGAGTGCTCCAATTTCTACACAAGTAAGAGAACTTAGAGAGAATAATATTATTTATTATAAGGAAAAATAATTATCTCTATAAGATTTCACTACTAGAAAATGGACATATCCCCACAGTTTTTTATAACTGTGGGCATAGTTAAATTTTCAAGACCTATACCCACGGTTTTCCAAAACAGTGGGTATAGGGGTGTCTATCCCCACAGTTTTCCAAGACCATGGGGATTGGTCCTGAAAAGTCACATATACCCACGGTTTTCCCAAACCATGGGTATAGGGGTACCTATCCCCATGGTTTTTCCCATAACCTTGGGGATAGGTGTTGGCTAAAATACATATACCCACGATTATAAAAAACCGTGTGTATAGGTTTCCCATCTGTGCTTGGGAAAAAAATTCATGGGAAGGAATTGTTTTTTTGAGGGAGTCCTATACCCACAGTACTTCCCTCTATACCCACGGTTTATATAACTATATTTAACTAAATATAAATATATATACACATTGGTGATGTTAGACTAGTGTTTAGATGTAGTGTTTGTAGGGAAGAGGATGGGGGATTGAATCTCGCCGCCTGCATTATTTTAGGATCTATACCCACGGGTTTGAAAGCGTGGGTAAAAGACTTCGACACCGTGGCAATTGGGTATGTTTCATTGACAGGGTGGCAGAACACCTATACCCATGGTTTCGGAAAATTGTGGGTTTAGGCTAGGACCGATACTGATGCCATTCTAGCCCTTGGTTCCCAAAACTATGGGTATATCCTATACCCACGGTTTTGGGGGCAATACCCATTATTTCGAACCGTGGGTATAGGCCATTTTTTCAATAGTGTTTTCATCTTTTTTAATATTTCCCTAAATTTTTTCAATGATTCATATGAGGAATTATTAGCGGTCATGAACTTGGATTTTTATTAGATTTTTATTTTATGGGTTTTCAACCTGATATGTTTTATTTATTTACCGATTTATGAGTGCTCAATGTTTCCTTGAGAACAAAAAGTGCACCTCTAGTGATTAAAGGCAAAAAAAATTCTCATGAATCCCTTTTTGGGTTTTCAACTGAGAGAGAAATGTGTATATTTCAATTGGATATTTAAGGTATTACAAACTAGAACATTATTTTTGTTTATGATCTTCTATCTTGGACTATATATTACTATAGTATAGGGTATTTTATATTGGCACATATATTGTTTTATTTTAGGATATTTTAGCATAGAACATATGTTTTTATAATTTAGTGTTTTTCCTTGGACTATTTATTGTGGGGTATTAGGTTGTTTTAGCTCAGACCATTTATTATTGTATTTGAGGGTATTTTAGCTTGGATGATCTTCAACTTTATTTTTTGGACTTTTATATCAACCCATCTATTACTAGTAGTGAAGGATGTTTATTCATGAAGGTTTCTATAACCCCACATCCTTGATTTGATTTTAAAGAATGAGTGTCCATAAAGGGTTCTAATACACTATATTCTTAATATATAATCTGAATAATGAATGTTTATGAAGGGTTATGACACCTTGCATTCTTGCAGAAAACATGAAGGATGAATATACATGAGAGGTTGTGCACCCTTAAACCTTACCTTAAAGGGTATTAGTGGATGAAAAAATGTTAGGGATTTCAATTCCACATGGATAATTGGAAAATAGGTTGTGTAAATCAAAATTCTAGGATCTTGAATTACTAAATCTGGAATAGGTAAGACATACGAAGGATTGTCGTGTATGTTGTTGAGTTATATAACAGTGTTTTCGGTGCTCACTTGGATTAGATGTCCTTTTTAATAATGAGTATATGCCTCTAGTTGATGGTTTAGAGTCTATTATGTATGATACCAAAGGGATTAAATGAATGGAAAATTAAAATGGTCTCTATTCTATTACAATAGAAGTGGAGTGTTTGTGAATATTCAAATGTTTCGATGATGATGTGGGATGTGAAGAACAGAGCTATCCAAGAAGGGTTCCAGCACTCTAGGGAAGTTTAGTTTTTGTTTGGAAGTTCATTCCCTATACCATGTAGTTTTTAGTCATGTGTTTTGGTCCATCAATTTTTTTGGGAATGGAACATCTCATTACTTCTTTGAGATTGGGTACAATACATGGTGATGTAATGTTAAGAATATTGAATCCAATTGAATAATATGGTTATAGGGATTGTAAATAATGGTATAGGAATATATGAGTCAATTGATGGTGGAAACTAGTGGGGAATGGCTATCCATTAAGAATTGAGGAATCTAATATTCTGTGTAGTTTGGATAGTAAATTTTGGGTACAATGGGGGAATCTTCTCCAGGGTAAAGCATCATTTTGGAAAAAGATCTAAATTATTGTGTCATTCACTAATGAATCCTAATGGGGTTCCTTTGGAACAAACATTCCTTGTTACCAAATTACAAGTGGGGAAATCAAGGACAAATATCTTGAGACTATGGGGTTCCTGGAGAAGGGTGTCAACTCATGGAATTATTGGTTTCATCTCATACTTTGAATACCTAAAGGTTGTTAATGGAAAATGTATCATTCATGAAGGTTTTGAGCACACTAAAAGTTATTTCATCCCATAATGAACACTCTTTCATGGTGAGGAGATGTGATGAATCATTTTTATAAATTTTTTCGGGATTAGGGGTTCTACTGAGCATATCTCAGCTTTTACTAGGGCCACAATATGGTTCCCATGACCTTTTTACCATGTTTATTTATACTCTAACTTTATAAAAAAAATATAGAGAGGAAGAGTTTAGTGATTAGAAAATTGAATATTTATTGGCCAACATTTCCCTTTGTTTGTTAAATTTTTTTATGTCTCCATCACTATTAGTTTAGGGGCATCTATCTTGGACCATCTAAAGCTAATGTTTCAAGTCATACAACCTTTCCCAAGTTTCATAAAATTTAAGTTCACAATGTATGTGGAAATTGAATAAAGTAAGTGTTTTTGCAATATCATAATAAGGATTCTCAGGGTCAAGAGTACTCCAACATCCTTTTCATTAGAATATGAGAGTATTATAAATCTTATCTGAATGTTCTTGGGTTATGGGTAATGGTATTAGAAAATCAATACAAAAATGATCATGAATAACTCTATGTGGATGAGATCCACATTGATGATGTCATAGATCGCAAGGATCAGATGTCCCTAACAATTTGTAAATGATTCCACTTGTAGGAGGGTGTAAGGACCTTATGAAGATCCAACTCTTCAATGGTCAAATAGAGGGATATTTTATCCTTTCTAAGTTCCATTAAAGGATCGTAAAATCAAATATTCTTATAATGTGAAGTGTGTTAAATGGATTGATGTACCTAAAATATAATAGAAGCACCACGTACTATGGTTAATGGGGGTTAAGCTCATGTGTTCCTTTGATAATTGGTGATATTGGATGATGGTCTGCGTGATTTAATATCATGTAGTTGTGTTGCATTTGTAATGTAGTTTAAAATCATGAAATGGTGATATCTTCCTATTAGTATAGTGTTTTCTAGTAAGTATGTAGTTATTAATGTGAAATTGTGAAAGATATCATTGGGGACTATATAACCCCTATATTTTCTTACTTGACTATTACATAATTTTAAAGATAAACACAATAATTGCATTACAAAACCATGATCCAATGGTTTAGTGTCATGGTAAAATTAAGACCATAATTAACATTTAAATAATAAAACATTATTTTTTTTAATTACTACTTCTCTAGAATTGTAGTGGACCTCATTTTCTCTTAAGTATATTTAATCACCTATGGACATACATTAATTAAATGGTTGAGGTAAAAGATGATAAAAAGAACCTGGATGAATATAACATGTGTCAGAATAATAATAACATATATAACATATTCATGGGATAAGTATCATAATCATGAGAGGAATAATTACATAAATTCAAGGAATTAGGAAATTCATAAAAATGATACATCATGACTTAGTGATTAAATACCACACATAGTGGTAAACCAAGCTAATATATTGTTCATGAATAACATATGTGAATAATCATATCATCATCACTGTGATCAAATATAGAATCATGTTAACACATATTTCACATTATCTCTTGAGATAAATCACATTAAATAATACATTGGAGCACTATATAATTCTGGGATGACCCGTCACATTATAACGTCTACATAACCATGCATGGCACATAGAATATATAACAGACTTTTCCATAAAATGACCCCGGGAAAGGAAATTGGTTTTATGATAATTGAATAGACCATAAATTCATGAATAAAATTTTGGGCTCCAAAAAATAAAATTGAATTAAATACATGGTATAAGAAACATCAATCTTGAGTAAAGAATAAACAATATCAATAGAAGTAAAAGATGTTTTTAGAAAGAAGAGTTATTTGGGAAAAATATATTCATTTTTTATAAAATTTGATTCAATATGTGTATATGCCAGAAAATAAATGTGTGGTAAAATTAAATTATTATTTAGGATTATTAAAATAATATCCCCACTCAAATATGGAAAGAAATAAGATTATACTAAAGAAAAGGGGATGGGTTTTAGAATTCCACTTACATTATGTCTAAATGATTTATTCACATTAATATCATAAATAATAAAATTAGATTCATTAATTACAAAATATAAAACCTATTATATATTTATTTTATTCATTTTAATTTTATAATGTTTATTTATGGATATTTTGAAAAGTTTTATAGTTCAATTTCATCATTCGGGATTTTTTATTTTCTTGGTTTTCCTGATTAGTTCAATTGTATATATGTGTGGAAGGCAATGAAAAATGAGAATAATTATACATAATTGAATTATATTTTTTTGATGCACTTAAAAAATATTAATGTACTTTTATATTGTTTTATTAATATATATAATGATAATTAATTAGATAAAATAGGTCATAAAATAATATGTTTTTCTATTATTTTATAGTTTTTTTATAATTTAATATTCTGTATAGATGTTATTCCTAGAACCTAAGAAATTCATAAAATAAATTTTATAATCTATTTTCAGTCTATTTTACCAGATTAAAAACATAGAAGTTTCATTTATTAATTTAAAATTAATTCCCATTGTAAAAACCAAAAAGCGTGTTTTTAAGAAATAATAACTAACAAATGATTGATACTTGTTTATGTTCAATTTCAAAGTGAAATTATTTCCATTGAATAAATTTGTATTAAATGATAAAAATATAATAAATTTATAATTAAAAACCATTAAATTATATAATTTAACACTACAAATTATTTTGATTAAAAAAGTTGTTTTCAGTTAAAATATAGTATTTGCCACTATTCACCCAAAATATGAACGTTATCCGAAAAATACCAATGATTTATTGAAACTAAATTATTATTTCCCAATTATAAAGTAGATGTATATTTTTTAAAATTGAATATATAAATGTTTCAAATATTGTATTTTAAAAGTGTTCGCCATTAAAAGGTGGTAAAATTGCATTTTTTGAAAAATACTTCTTTTATCTAAAAAAATGAATTTATTCTTACATTATCTCTAAGAAATTCATAATATGGATTCTAAAATTATAAGGATTATACAAAGTTCAAAATTCAGTTAATACTATTCATAACCGCATTTTAATGGCTATTTTGCTAAGTCAAGGTGCGCTTGAACTCATTGTTGTGTGTAGTGTAAGTTATTAAATTACTTTGAAGAAATAATGTACTATGAAATCATGGGGTGTTACACACATAATGAAATTACACTATTTTAGTTGGATTATATATATCGTAATATGTGTTAGGTGGGATTTCTTTCTCTATATAAGGATAATAATCAATGCAAGAGTTTCCCATGAGTAGTTCCTCAGGGTGTTGATAGAGATTTTGTATCTAATTTTCATATTATGCCAGTTGTTCCTCTGTATAGGTGATTTCATCTCCCCAACTGGGAAATTTGTATGTATCCAAACTATTCCCTTTATCCATGGTAGTGTTCTACTGTGGATTTTAAAATTCAAAATTCATTGTTTCTAGGTGCTATATTTTTCCCTGATACCACGTACGCAAAACCTCAGTTTGTGCTTCCAGATCAAACACCTCTAAAGGTATGGTTTCTATATTGTGTCCCTCTATTTATATCTTAGTCCATGTCATTTTATGTGTTGATGGGGGCAATATTTATTGAGATGTATCGGATAATGGTATTTTCCCCAATAATATCTATATATTAAGGTGATTATGCATTGCTTACTCCTCTTTAAAGGGTTGCATTACGGCCATTTCTATAAACCCTAGCCATATCAGACCAATTTGATTTATGATCCTTATATGGTTTGATTAACTTCTCCATACGTTCTTCCTATCTCAATATATGAATAGTGACCTTATAGGAGTTTTCATTCGTGTCTACCGAATGGGCCCCAAAAAGAAAAGTTATGTCTCATAGTGGAAAGAATAGATGGTCAGTCAGTCATTGATATTTACCTCTAAACTTAGAGAAAATAGATTCCTTACAAGTTGATGATAATGATAAAACTTCCCTGAACCCTCTAGGTTGGGTATGATTTTTGGCTGCTATTGGCACTTTTTTTTCTTATTGTGGAGGAGTTTATGAATCCCATTGAGGATCTAATGTCTTCTGGGACAAAAATCAAGTTATAAATACCCCCATTCCTATGGGTTGGTGTTGATCGGGAACCACTACTAACTTCTCAAACACCCTCCTAGGGTTTAATGAACCTAGTGATGGTGACTGAGATAAATATTTATACAACCCATATCGATAGGGTTGGTTTGAAACTTCCATTGTGGCTTTCTAGATCCTCTTAAGGTTGGATGACTAGAGGGGTGGAGGTGGTGGTAAAAATTCCCCTAGCCCCTTGAGATGGGGTTTCTCCTAAATGATTTCTAGGGTTGATTTCATCATGATTTAGTTTATCTGGCACAATTGTTGTCTTTTATGAGTTGGATTTTATGAATGCATGTGATATGAGTCATATTCTATATTAATCTCTTGGGTACTTCACAACTTTGGTTTCCATGTCTAAAATTGTTCCCATCATTTCGAGGTGATCGGCTTAAGAGTCTGTTGGTATCTCATTCCCTCCATTCATGACGTCTTTATGCATTCATAGTGGGGAAATATCACTATATTTTCCAACTAGCTGGTGAATTACCTGGTCCCCAGATTTCTTTGATGGATATAATAATACAAAATTTCATATATATGGAGATTTTTTGTTCTAGAGATATCGTGAAGTAAAAATATCCATATTTTCCCCATCCCCGGATATGAATGTTTGGTGGGGCTTTGAATATAAGTTTGTTGAAAGCTTTATGACACAGATACAAACTCTTTATAGGAATCTATCATGCTCTTTCATCCCTGGGTTCCATGCTATAGGGAATGCGACCATGCCCAACAGAAAATTGATTGTATTTATGATCTAGAGATTACCCCCATATCCTTGTTAAGGGAGGTGTTTAGACACCAACATTTGATGATTCTCCTACATTTTTAGGCATAATTATATAATTTAATCCTTCTCTATTTCATTTTAAATATCATAATTTGAAGTGGTGATGGGCCAGATCATGGTTGGTAGGTTTTTTCCATATAACTCTCTCCATATATTCATGTTGGACTCTTCCTCATTAGATTTATGTTCTTCCATCTGGTCATACCATATTGGTTTCTTTTCTTGGTTTCATGTTGAATGTGGTTATGTGAAACTGATAGTTAATGGGGAACTATATAGGGATAACTCTAGTGTTTTGAGCACCTTTATTATAAAGGTATCCATGTTTTTACTACCTCTGTATATGAATGTGTCATGGAAGGGAATGATTACTTTTTTAGATAGATATTTCACCTTGGGGAGGTTGACTATAGAATATTTCAATATTATAGTTCCTATAATCCATCTCTTCACTACTACAAAAAGGGATATCAAAGTACTAATTTCATTATTCTTTAGTTGAATATTTGGTGGACCCTTGATTTGTTTTTTATATGCATCGTATAGCCTCAAGAATAATGGTATTGAGAAGATAAAAAATACAAGCCTTAATATACATCATTGCTGGAATATGTAGAACATCCTTTTGGGGTTGAGTTAGGATATGATACTACTTCATGACTGTTGTCAGAATATTTTGATAACTATCTTCTATTATAGATATACGATTCAATTTCTATGAAGTTACTGGAATACGATGGTGAAAATATATATTATCAGCATGAATATGACTTTTCATGGGTGTGGTTTCCAAAATCTGTTGGTCAATCATGGATGAAGCAAGGTTATGATTCTTATTCAAATATTACTTCCCCATTTGAATTTTCCAACGGACCTTTGAAATGGAATCAGGAATATGAGCCTCCTATTGTATAGCCTCTGGTGAATTTCAATGTAGTCACTCATACCAAAATGTAGGGATATGGGTGTGACTTCTATTAGCTAATGGAATATACTGATTATCTTCATTGGAATGGATATGAGCCTTATCTAAGGTGATTACAATATTGCACTAAAAACATTTTATTAGAGTAGGGATATGGGCCCAATCCATTTAATTTGGAGTATGTCACCAGTATTTTTCAACTGGAATATATAAAGATCTTGAGTCATGCACCAAACATAGTTTGTGAGCCCCATCTGAAATAGAGATATAATCCTAGTCCTATTGCTCCTCCTTTAACATAATATGTCAAAAACCTTCTTAGGTGGGAGAAATAATGAGAACATTAACTAGAGCAGGAATGTGTTTATATAGGTCATTAGGAAATTATTTTATGGCTATTAGGATAGGGTTATGTTCATGTACCTGTATCTGTACTAGTTTGGGAATATTCTAAGAAATCCCTTCTACTAATGCAAAAATGCAGTGACACTTTAGAAAAGTGTGTGTAGAAATTTAGGCCTACACATTCTCAGTCTTAAAGATATACTTGGAGTTTTTTTTATTGAAGAGGTGATGTAGGTCCACTTCTATCCTGCTTGTGTATTTGAAATATACCAATGGGATTCATTAATGTGGATATAGATATATTCCTCCTCCATGCCTGATGCAGGAATATGTGTAATGACTTGATCAGAGTGAGGAAGGCTATGAGACTAAATTCTAACTAATATTGTAATATACCAACATGATTCATTAGTGGAAGGGGAGATACGATCCCTCTCCAAGGATATGATACTACATTCTAACTACTATCGAAAGAGTGTGTCTGATATCCATTAGATGGAGGTGTCTATAATTTTAGGTCTAAATCATTGCATATAAAATACTTGAATATAGAGGATATTTTTTTTTCACACAAGAATGTAATAAATAGATTGGTTGGGGTGAGGAGGGAAAATAAAGGAAAGGAGATAGAGAGAAGGTGTTACCTCTTAATCGGGTAACTCCTTTTGGTTTATGACAAACGACTTCCTTGAGAAGCTTTCTAACCAAAGGGAGGATTCAAAGTCAAAGGTTGGATTTTTGGGAGACTAATTTTTTAGATCTTTTCCGAACATAAAAGGTTTCAAAGGTGTAAGGAATGAGTAGAGGTGGTGGCCTTTTATAGTGGAGGAGGAGTGGAACTCTCCTAAAAATTTGAAGAGAGAATTCCAACCATATTTTTCATGTTTGAGGTGGATCCAATAATTTACCAAGGTTTATAAATTTGATTATAGGGTCTTAATATATCCATTCAATGGGTTTTAGACATGTTTATAGGTCGTTTGATCCCTTAATGTTAAGGTTTAGTCCCTAATTAGGCATAATTTGGCCTTCACTACTGTGATTAATTTTAATCACTTTTACTAATCATTTTGGTCAAAAAAATTACATTATTAGAAATTTTAAATTATTCTAATTCCAAATATTGAATCAATTTTTTCATATTATAATCACATAATTGTTAGAAACTAATTAAAATTAATCTTATTGATGGGACAACACTATGGGTTTTTATAATAAAAAGGATCAAAATATTGTGAAGTCTTTATGTCCAATTTAATGATGGAAAGGTTTCAAATGGCCAAAATTGGATTAATTGATAAAAATATTATCTAATTCAAATTTTAGTAAAATTATAATATATATTTACCTTAAAAATAAATTTAATTAAAAAGAAATTTAGATTTAAAACTGGTATTTTTTACAATTCATCCAAAAAATGAAGTATGTCAAAAAAATACCAAATTTTCACCCTATAATAATTTTGACATTCTAAATTAAAAAATGAGGTTTATTTTATCATATTCAGTTTCTAAATACGTCTAAAATTAATTTTATTGTAAGTACATGAAAAACACTATTTTTAGACAAGGAATGACTTTATGATAAATCATATCTTTCATTAACAATATGATTAATTTATTTAAAAAATATAATAGAAAATATTTGAAAATTATTTATTTCAATTCATATCACTATTTTTAATGGATAGGATATGATTATCTTATATAAAAAGTAAAATTATGTTTCGTAGAAACTCATTATTGCATGTATTGTACGCCAACTCAGTGTTGTGTGTATTGTACAACAAGTCGTTATTTCATTTTGTTTCCCCCCATAACATATGTACTAATTAGGAATCAATAATTCGGAATAGTTTCTATCATATTTATTTATGGAACTATAAACATCTAACAGTTTTGTATCCAAATGGACCTTCTTTCCAAAGAAATGCATTCGTTTGTTTTGGACCTACGATACTTAAGAACTCACAAGGGTTGAGTGGATAGAAGGTTGAGCTCATCACACCCATTTAAGGGGAATTATTTCCTACTCTGTGGGATCTCTTATAGATTTAATATATTTTCATGAATCCTTATTAATTTACCATGTATAACATAGGTTTCCATTTGATATTTGCAATCAATTATTAGCATGTGTGGAATTTTAGAATCATCCGTATGTATTCATGGTTCTTCATTAATGGAGAAATCCATGTGTATTAGAGGTTATACATAAATGGTACCCTATTATATACTGTATAGAGATACTTTTATTCAATTTTATGATGATGCTGGTTTTTATAACACTCATTGGGGCACTCTGGAATTTATGGTCATCTAGGTAAACAAAAGTTATTTTAATGTTGGGATCATACCTAGAAATGGGATACCTACATTTCCTTGTGAATAAAATCAAAACCCTCATATTTTGGTTCAACTTAATACAATAAATAATACCTATTAATTTCATTTGATAAGGACTCAACTATATAGTTTAATGTTATGTGGTATGGACATTTAAGAACAAGGATCATAGTCAAAGCATGGTGTGGGACTTCAGCCTAATAATTCCAAGGAACATGGAAAGTATATAGGTTTCCAAGTTGGATTAGACCATGTTGGTAATGTAGCCCAGAAATAATAGTGTTGATTGTGAGTTTAGGGTTTTAACCTCAGGGAGGCTTCCTACATATCCCACTTAGATGGGATTCAATGCCCGCATAGTTCGATAGGTATTGTAGGGGAATATGAACCTTTGAGAGAAATAGGTTGGGGCTTACTCATAAAGAGGATTCCATTATAGCAAGGTCCATGAGAAATTTATTAACTAATGGAGTTTTGGGGTTCTTAATTAAGGGCTTACTCCAAATGAGGATTCCCAGATTTAGGGAATTAGGGTTGGATTTTAGAAGAGGATATCCATTGATCATGGGTACTGGGTGAAGTATTCTTATATATTCCAACTAGGGTAAGAATTAGAGTTCCCATAGTTCAATAAATGAAGTGTATTGTGTGGATTTTCTGATCATCACAAATATCTATTTCCACATGAGTTATTATCGGTGTGATAAATTAGAGAATTTTAAATATTCAACAAACCACACACTTTCTCCTCCTCTGATGGAAGAGGTTAGGCCTATGGTGAAATAAGATGAGGTGATTGTGGGTGAGGGTGAGGAGCAATAAACCATTAAATGTGAAATGAAAAAGAAGGTCATTGAGTCTGGATCAAAAGACTATGGGCTTACTCTAGAAGGGATGCCCTCAGATGGGTCTTGGGAGAAGAGGGGGAAATTTCTTTTTTTGAATGAAAAACAAAGTGTGACCCTCACTTTCTCTATTTATAACCAAATGATATGAATCGTAGAGATGAAAAGGGGAGGAAAGAGTCATATCCGTAGAGTCCAAGACTAGAAACTTCGAAACACTATCTCTAGCGTATGTATCCATGTGACTGTAGATATAGAATCCTATAAACATTCAATGGATTCTGACTACCTTAGAAGACAAACGATGGAAACCTCTGACCATAAAAATACAAACCCAAGTGGAGTGAATGTATATGTGTCTTTTCCAATAGTTTGGTAAGTCAAGAGGTTTTGGTGGGGATTTCAACTTGGTCCATTTTAGGAAAGGGATAAAAGGAAGGAGATACCACTCCTCTATAGGTGGATTAGAAGAGTACTTTAAAGATGTAAAGCATAGGTTTACCAAGAAATTTTTCCATGTAGGTATGAAATGTAGGTATGTTGTGTAGGTATGTTTTACAGGTGTGTCATGCAGGTCCTAGGAGGAACTAAGAACAATGCTTAACACAGAGGAATTAAGCATATTCAAGCCTCAAAAGTTCTACCAGGAAAACAAAATTGGGGTGATATTTTAATCTTAATAACCTAGGCCTCCTTTGGTGTCTTTGGAATATCCCTATATAGGCCTTTAAGGAATATTAATTATGTTGGTAGCTTTGTCTTGATATGATCAGGGTCCTTAATCCGATGTTTTGTATTTCAAAATATAAAAGGACTTCAAAGTTTCTTATCCCATATAATTCTCTCTTATCTTGTGTTTTAGAGAGATACCTAAGAATGTTTGGGGGACTTGGAAGAAAGAGCTACACAATGGGAGATTAAAGAGTTCTTCAAACTTTTTTAGTTCCCAAATGGGGAGCCCAAGGGTCCTATTTCTAGCTAATGAAGGGGGGTGGTTCAAAGGAGGTTTTCTACAGAGGTCATCCACATATATCTTTAGTGTAGCTCCTCTACATAGAAGAACATAAATTGTACAGAAGTATAGGTCCTTTGTGTAGGTCCTCTGTGTATCTCCATAGAGTAGGTATATGGATGAGGGGTTGTGCACTGGGCTATATGAGAAGAATGTGCATTGGTCTTCTAGTTGCGAAGGTGTCATGCGTAGGTCCGTCATGTAGTTGTTCTGCATTGGTCCCTTACAATCTATATTTTTTTCTTCCTTTGGCTTCATATTTGATACATTATAATATCCAAGGGACTTTTTCATAATCAATATTCCTTCCTAATGAGTGTCAACAAAATCCCCCCCCCCTATATTTGATCTATTTGAAAAGAGGGTTGAGTCCTAGGTTAGGATTATGGGAAAAATATTATGAAGTGTTAATTTTCGATTGTGTAAATCTATGGGGTATCTATGTTTGGTAGGTTGGTAGCATAGCTACGGCATGCTCGTCTACGACATAGCCATGGTACGCTGGTCTATAGCATAGCTATGGGGCACATGTTGGGTTCATAGGTCAGCGATGCCTATAAATACCTTCATTCCTTTTCGATTTTCCTTAACCAGAATCTCGGATTTCTTTTTACTCTCTTTCCATAGCTCATTCATCCAAATTTATCATGTTGTCATCTCATGTAGTTACCTTGAAAATTTATTGAGGTAAAACTATTTTATTGATAGTGTTATGTGGAAGGACTTAATCGAAGGACCTTCCCTTGTATCTTTATCGAATGACCCGTGCGAATGACCTCGTCGAAGGACCTATGCAGATGACCTCATCGAAGGATCTATGTGAAGATTTTTCATTGCCAAATTATTGAATTCTTTTAAGTTTAAATTTGAACTATCTTAAGTCAAAATTAAAACTTAATGTATAGAAATTGGTAAATATTTTGTATGAAAGGGCTAAATAGACGACCTCAACTAAGCAAGATAATGTTCCTCAAAATAACATGATGAAATTTGTTGGACCATAATATTAAGTTGTTGTGGAGAGTACCCTCCCTTGGTTACTGAAAGGCTTGATTTCATACCAATGGGAATATCTAAAAGCCATTATCATCCTCGTTACAGGCATGGGATTTTACCAGATTACCACATTCATGCTTGTAAGAGATATTTTCCAAACACTTGGTTTACCTAACACTCTAACTACCATAATATTTCATGAATAAGATTGTGAAGGGTATTCTATTAACGAGGGAACAATTTCTATTGGATTAATACTAAATAATAGTGGTTTTAATACTAATGTTAAGGATCATGTTGTAGATAAAAGGCCTCATTGTTTTGATTCAACATTTCATGATTCAAAAAAAGATAATTATAATGGGTGGAAAGAGGACTGGTAACTTCATTCTGGAGGAGGAGTTAAACCTGAATAGATGTGGGCATTATGGATATGATAAACCATTGCTAAATTTGGGAATGAAATAATATATGTTCACATTTATGATGCTGTCAGGATTGGAAAAAGATATGTTTATAAAAAATGACTTCATTACTAAATGACTGGGTCGATGGAGTCTTTAAAAAAATTATTTCCACTTGACACATGGTGAATTTGGCAGCAGTCTATGGGATATCTACCTAATATATGGGGTTCCCATTCTTGGGGAGATGTTTTATGAATTCATTCCACTAACAACCACATGGGATGATGTTAAGAGGACTCCACCATTGGCTCAAGAATTATTCAAAATAGAAAAAATTGTTTTTTAGAGAAAAGACATATTCTTGTGCTATGGCTGATATTCACCCAAGAGTGTGGATGAAAGATTTTTTAGAAACAATGAAATAGAAATGTCCTACCTGCATACATCCTACCATCTTCCCAACAGTCGATAATTGTGGTATTTTTGGCACATATTGGACTAAATTGGAGAGAGGTGACTAAAAGCGTAGGGGTTATAATGTCAAGTCTAATATTGATGCAAAGGTATGCTTATATGGCTTCCTTGTCAAGTGGATATGTATTTACTTGCTTCTAATACATGAGTTTGGTGGTGGTGTAAGTCTATAGAATTATTTTATTTCATCCATTTTGGTAGTGGGGAAATATATTATGTTGGAAATTCCTGTATTATCAAGAATCTATCATTCCCTACTGTATTTTTACAATTGGAAGGAAAGATTTAGACTTTCAACACCATTTCATGTGTTGTGGGTCTATATTGCATTACATTTTTCCATATTACATGTCGGATTTATTTAGAATCCCAATGGGTGATTTTCCCCATTTTTTAAGAAATTCTCTAGTATTCAGCCTTTTAACCTAAAGCCTGTTGATGTTCTGAGAGCATTATGCATCAGGAGAATTTAGCTTCTTTCTGTTTGGTAACTCACCAACTGAAACATTTATTGATTATGGAAAGGAAGAAAATTATTAATTTAGGGATTATATGATGGCATTCAGGGATAGAGTGTTATCAACCAGGATTGATGGTGAAATCATTTGTGAGGCCTATGTCTCTTATAGGTTTGATCTCCAGTTCAAATGTCTTCAACAATCAAGTGTTTTTTATTCCATGTATGTTAAACAAGAGAAACATCTAATGGTATCCACAAAATTTTGGATTCTGATGGCTCTAAAGACATCCAAAAGACTAATTAAGCTACCTCCATCAGACACATCAATTGGATTTGAGGCTAAATATGCTAAAGCTTGGGATTATTCATACCCTCAGGGGGATTTAACAAAAGGAATATATCAGGTAGTAGCCATGAAAACTATTTTCTGTAGCAATTTTGGTACAGTATAATGCCAAAGATGATGAAAAGTCTTTAGAATCTTTTAAAAAATCAACAAATATCTAATGAAAATCCACCAAGAAGACTATGTCCATGGAAAAAATGCCTCCAGTACAGAGTTGATCTAGTCACTATCATTAAAAATATATTACTGTCCCATCTATAGATTCTTCTAAAGAATAAAGTAGGCCATAAGAGGCCTTCCAATTAGAGGGTGTTGACTTTTCACCACATCCAACCAAAAAGTCAATGCCAAATTATGTGCGGCCTTTAGTTATCTAGTACTAGGAAATCATCACTTGTGAACTTAGCGATGCATGGGAATTACACAAATCTAGCCATTGAAAATAGAATGTGGGTGATATTACAACACCCTCCGATATTCATCCAGATAGAAATCTGAAAAAATTACGAAGAAAATATTGAGGATCTGGAGACCTTTATATATGCAATTGATGACCAAATCCCTGCCACAAAATGATTATCTTAAATAACGGATTGTAGAATACATGAAGGGGTAATTGTTCACCCTAAAGAGGAATGATAAATTTATGTTAATACTGATAATTTTTTTCACTTCACTTTTGTTTCAATTCTGATTGATCATTCACTATCATTAATGTTGATAAGATTTCATTTTATAGGTTGAAATTTAGGAAGGAACCTCAGCAAAGGTTCTCGAGTCACCAAAATACAGACCCACGAGCACCCCTATTGATCAAAAGTGTTTGTTGAAAAAGTAATTATTCATGATGTCTTATAGTATTAGGACTTTCTTGATACACCTTGGTGACCGTGTTAATCTTATCAAACTATATTAATTTCTTTCTTTCCTTAAGGTATTAAAAATTGGTCCTTTAAGGACTGAGAATGAAACTCCAGGAGGAGTAAAAATTCTGGATGATTAATTTGTTACATTAATAGACAAAGTAACTAGGGATGTGTATGGATATGATATTGTTTCTACAGAGAGGAACAATGACCATGGGAATTTCAAATTCATTTCTTCTAGGTATCACATGTTGTTTCAAGCATTAATTTCTACATAATATTTCAGATCTCTTGACTGTATAGATGGATATTGCGATATTCAATACTAAAATTTCTATCACTCCTAAAGGAATGAAAAAGGATCCTAGGCGATATAAGGTAGATATTGGTGCTAATCTTGATGTGGAGAGACTTGATGAAATTGCACCATTTGAAGAATCAATGGAACAAAATGTCAGCAAATCCAATTTGGGCATTGAACAAAATTATTTGGATTCCATGAATGGTGAGGATGCTATAACATAAAAATCCATATTCACTGAAATGATGGATTATTTTAATCCAAACATTGATATTCCAGGTTTCATAAAGCATTTTGGGGACTTCTATGAGAAATTAAAAGGATGTAAGTTCTCATTCTTTCATTTTCCATGCATAATTTTTATTTTATCTGATATTTCAAATTAAAACTCAATTTATGCAGCTTTCTCTATAGATAACATTGGGAAGACCTTCACGAACAAGGCATTCCAATCTATCCTTATTCTGATAATGTTGAAGAGTCACCAATGTAAAATCCAATGTCGAGATATTCTCTATAGACAATGGTTATAGAGAATGGGTAAGCTCATGAGAATTGTCCTACCCAAAAAGTACTTACTCGAACTAGTGAAGCTAGTAATACTATAGAGGAATCTACTCAAGTAGTCAACTTATTACTGGGAAAATGTTATTTACTGTATTAATAATAATTTTCCTTTACCATACATTTAGAGATAACAATAATTCTAATCCACCATTTAGGGTTATCAGTTCCCTTGATTGAGTCTGAAGGTTAATCTCCTACATTGGATCAACCAAAAATACAATATAGAGTACTTGCTGCTTCGAAAATAGAAGCTCCAAGCACCTCCTTGAGTGATCTTATTCTAGAATATGTTTCACCTTATGGTAGTGATTATTATTCAGATTTATAATTAAAGTATGATATTAGTATTTTGTGTAAAAAACATGGAAAGCCATTTGGGATCTAATATTAGAGGAACCTTGGGATGAGATTCTCTCAAATTTTGGACAACTTCAAGTATTATTCAGTGTAATGAGATTTTGTGGAATTTGTTACCACCCCGTATAAAATGTGGTGAAAGAAACCGTTCACTAGTGGGACCAGGAACAAAAATTATAGCAAGATGTTTCAAAGTCCAAAATACTCACCAACATCAAGGGTTTTTGAGCTGTAGTATCGAATACTAAAGTCAATATTAGAAAAAAAAAATATGAAATAATTAAATCTATAAATTAAGAAGATAGTTAGGGAAATGACACATCTTCAACAAAAAATGGATGTTGTCCAAAATAGGTTTGAGAAACTGAACCAATCATTGTGAAAAGCCCAATTAGAAGCATTAATTTCTATTGTAACTACCAAAGACACACTTTTTCATGCCTAAGATGTTGAAACTACTCAACTGACTAAACATCAGCAAGGGGTTGATAAGGCCTAGGGGGGTTATTCAATAGGTAAAGAGTTATGTTGAAATGTTTTTGAAATATGTGATGGAGAGACTCCATTTTAGGGATATTATTCCATTTTTTCATATAAATTAAAAATATTTTCTTTCCCATTATATATTCATAATTACTTCATATTTCTTTCTATAATTACAACATTAAAGATGATTTTCACAACATGGAATCTTTATATATTATAATCATAATTTCATTAACAGGGACGGGGGTGATTTGACTCTTATCTACGCCAAGATACCTAGTGAGTTATGTTTGACTATTTCTAGGTTTGTGTGGACAAACCCAAAAACATTGTGCATTTTGACTTTTTATTATTCGATATTTCTTAACCCATAAAAATTGTAGGTCTAGCGAGTTGAGACTCAACTTTTATCCAGAGTGCCCTTTGTGGGGATTCAACCTGGTGAGTGTTGTGTCTCTTTTATTAGGAAGTTTAAATTCATGCATTTCATACTAATAAATCTATTGTTTTAGGACAAATAGCTTTGACTATGAATTTTTTAAAATTTAATAAAATCTTAATGGCTAGAAATGTCCCAATATTTTCTTAGGTACTTACAAGGGGAATATTTTATCATGATTTAATTTTTTTTTTATGGTTACCAAATCTATAATTTGATGTATCATAATAGATAATATCAACCTTAAGAATAATGTTACCTCTATTTGACAAACCCTTTATGGGGGCTATATTTTGTAGGGCCAACTAAGGCATGTGCTTCATATCCAAATAGTGGGATCTCTTGACTGGCCGACCTGTTCTGTAGGTGAATTATGTAAGGCCACATATGGGCATGTACTGAATTATCATGAAAAAGAGATATCGATAATTCTGATATTTTATTATTGATAAACAATGGGGTTAAAATTTGCATGTCTCAAGACCAAAGGGGATGGGTTTTCTAGGGAAAGTTATTTGAGAATATATGTGTTCATCTGTGTTGATATAGAATATAAATGAGGAACCAATCCCACATGAATTTTGTGTAGGAAGGAGGGAATACTTTTCAGAATGGGGTTTTCTGATATTCTGCTAAGAAGTTTAAAGTCATTCAGTAAGGATATTATGATGCGTAGTTTCAATTCATGCAACATTGACACTAGAGATATTAAATCTAAGAACATTATCTTTGAATAACGGATTATGAGTCTCTAATTTTTTGATAATTATTTTGGAAACATACTACCATGTTCAGGTATGGAAATAAAGAATTGAAAATAGTGATCTGGGAATTTCTAAATCCAGATAATGGAATGGGAAAGGGTTAAAGGCATTGGAGGAAGTCTTTTCCAACAACGAAGTAACCATTATTTGAAAAACCCATTATGGGGTATGTATTATGCAGGGTCAAATAGTGCATATGATACATATCCAAATAATGACATCTTTTGACTCGTAGGCCTGTTATGTAGGTGACTTATGAAAGGCCACATATGGGCACGTACTGCACAGTCTGGTAAAAGATATCTTTGGTATCATACATTCTTTTTCTAAAAGCCAAAAAAAGTTTTTGGAGATTCTGATTTTCCAAATCCCGTAGTTTGGTTTATGAGTAAAAAAGTACCTGAACATAGAAATAACATTTCCAATCATGATTTCCAAATAAATGGAGGAATGGACTTTCTATGATGGTCTGATCGAAATGTAAGAAATATGGTTTCTGTTGTTTTTTAGGTCACAACATCTGGACAATAATAGCATGAAAACAATGGATGATATGTTGTTAAATGATCCAAGGTTATTTCAATATGCCTTGAACACATGTAAAGGGAAAACATTTAAACCATGGTTTGGGAGATTTTTAGTTCGAGAGAAAGGATATGAGACAAATACATAATGTATGACTGCTTTAAAATATGGGTTCCTATGTATCATCATCAAAGTATGAAGGAGACAAAAACATATTATGCCAAGAATGAAGTTAATACTATTTGAAAAACCTATCATGGGTGTTTTATTATGTAGGTCTATCTATGTCATGTGCTACATAGCCGAAAAGTGGCATCCTTTGGCTGAAAGGCCCATTATGTTGGCCAATTTTATGCAAGGCCACCTAGGGGAACATACTGCATAGTAAAGCATAAGAGTTCATAGGTATCAGAAATTTTGTCACCAGAAACCGAAGAATGATTATAAATATCTGAAGGTATTCAATATTAAGAGTGTCAAATCTATAAGTTTGGATGTTTAATTCATAGGAGAAATATTTTAATCAGTATTGGCCATGAGTTTGGAATCCCTTACATTGATCTGACTCTTATTTATAATTAGAATATATTTTGTTTCCTTAGTGGGATCTCTAACAAGAGGACCCAAAAATAAATGGCTCCTACATGGATTTTTAATTGTATATAATAGATAAGGAATTTTATTTATCAAATATCTAGAACTAAAATCTAAGTTATAGTTTTCATTACATATCTCAATAAGGTAGGAATCAATCCATACAGAGTACTTTGGGTATTGTACAATTTAAATTCATGCAGTAATGACATTAGGGTCTTTGATATAAATAGAATTTGAATCTCCTCATATAGATCTAATCTTAAATGGGAGATAAGAGATTTTTTTCACATCATGTTGTAGTTGGGAAAAGGATTGAATGTTGGGATGTCACAATGTATCTCATATAAATTTAAATCAAGCCACTTTCCATGCAGATTAACATCTGGCGATGAGAACGAAGTTGAACTGACATGAAATGACTATATATCTCATAAAAATGAGAATCATAACACACATAGTTTTTTTGGAAGATCATGCAGTTTATCATCATTTAATGAGGACATCTATTGTGTATTTTATTTTCTTATATCCAGGACCATTGATAAATTAAAATAATAATTGAGATACCTTATTTATGTAAATAATCTCTTCACCCAATTCCTAAGACCACATGAGTTTTGCTCAATGTGAGAAAAAAGGGTTGGTAAAAAGGTCTCTTCTGCAACACAAAGGTATAACAAGTGAAGAATATGTGTATAATAATTATATGCTGGTTGGTAAAGGTTATAGGACCTGGTCATCAATATGTATCTTGCTGAAACAAGAATCAAGGCACATGTAGTTCTTGAGATTTTCCCCATAGCAACCAAGTTTTGATGTGGGGAAGAGGGATTTTTATTTAATTTCTAGGCTAATGGTTTGTCTGGAAGTAGAAAGTATATGAATCTCCTTGTATCTTAATAAAATTAGAATCAACGTAGAAGTCTTATAAGAAGTCCAAATAAAAATATTATTTCGGTATAGGTAAAAGGAAGAGGGTTTTCATTCATGAAATTGTAGTGGGACCCAATATTAGAGATCTGGATATCACTACGTATCTCATATGAATGAGAATAATTCCACATGTAGTTCTTGAAACTTTCCTAATGAAGGTTTAATTAATACATATAGAAAATAAAGGGTTATTTTTGTTGTGGATGGGACCAAGATTGGAGATCTAGGCATCTCTACAAATTTCATATGGAATCAGAATCAAGCCAAATGCAGTTCTGGAAATGTTAATTCCCCACACCAATTGGGTTTGCTAATAGAGATGGTGGATTTTAATGAATTTCAAAATAATGGTTAAACATAAGACACCATAGGGTATGAAGATAAAACAATGTATTCTGGAAGAGTAATCTATATAGATTTGGTTCATATGCAAGAGGAAAATAAGAAATAAATTTCATTATGGTTGTGGTAGGGCTCAAGATTAGAGATCTGGGTGCCACTACATATCCCATTGGAATGTAAATCATGTGGCACATAGTTCTTAAAAATAGTCTTCCCTGTGTAGATATGACCCATTAACACATATAATGGGGGGATTTTATTTTGTTGTGGCTAGGAAAAAGATTAGAAATCTGGGTATCACTACGTATCTCATTAGAATGAGAATAAAGCCAAATGTAGTTCATGAAAAGAGGTTTCTATGAAAATCTGATTCACACATAGGGAGAAATGGGAATTATGTGCCACTAAGTAGTAGCAATGAGGTGATTAATGCTTGCACATGAAAGCTACTCGTTTTATAAATAACCGTAAGGAATTCCAAATTTTGTTATCATGGGGGATTTCTTAGTGTGAAATGAAGTAGATGTTAACCTTATAGTTTTATTTTGTGTAGTGAGGATAGACGATGTCATGTAGTTTAACATTGTGGGACAAGGAAAAATATGATATGCATTTTAACGTCATGTATCATGGATGCATATGGTTCATTTATAGTTTAATGTATTGCAACTAGGACATTTATCTGTGGGACTAAACAAATTACTTATTCAAGAATCTTGCATTGGTTGGAGTTGTAATAAGTTCTCCATCCCTTGAGATTATGGAATAAGCTCTATTAAAATATACCTTATGTATGGAATAAGGTCCTTCCCACTTTGGATCAATATTTGTAGGCTTCTTTCCTTGTATCATCAGAGTCCTACGAACTAATACCAATTCTACTTGAAGAAATGATCCTAGGAAAACTTTCTTGTTAAATGATCATTCTATTATGTTCTGATATACTTCCAAATGATGAAAAGTATGAAATATATTTTCTTATAATAATTCCATATCATCAAATTACTTCTGAGACTGTTCATATGTAAATAACTGATCACATATCGAAACTCAGAGTAAAGGAAATTAAATTTCAATAGGAAAAACTGCTTCAGTTCCATATACCAATGAGTATGGAGTTTCCCATGTGAAAATATAGGTAGTAGTATGATAATACCATAAATCATGAAAAGGTTTATTCGGATAAGATTTATTATCTTTATACACCATTTTCTTGAGTATATAATATAAGGTCTTGTTGAAATCCTCTATCTATCCATTGGTCACTGCATGATAATGAGATGAATGGTTGGATTTGATATCGTTCTCATAATATAACTTCTTTACCTCAACAAAATAAGAATTGGTTTTGTTGTCCATCAGTATGGTATGAGGAACCCCAAATATGGTAATGATACTAGATTTGATAATGTTAACAATGCTTTTGACCTTAATTATATGATAAGTATTACTTACACCCATTTGGAGAAGAAATCGGTAGCAGTAAGAATATATTTGAACTGCTTAGCCGTAGTTGGAGGATAAGGTCCTACTACATCCACTCCCTATATTGAAAAAGGACATGAGTACTTTGTTTTATGTTGCAACTCTGAGGGTTGATGAATAAAGTTTTCAAGCGCCTAGAATGGGTGACACTTCTTAGTTAAATTTGTGTAATCTTATGTCATCAATTTCCAAAAGTATCCAAGACTTTGCATTTGATCAGAAATCTTATGCCCAGACTGGTGAACAACACAAGTTCCCACTTGCAATTCTTTCATGAAAGTCATAGTTAAATCCCCATCACTGAATTTGAGAATACTTCTATTGAACCCTCATCTATAATGTATATTTTGATTTTTTGGGACATCATAAAGAGTGAATTTAACTTCTCATCGTCAGATCTCTTCTCTTTCAATTCTATATGGTGAATGTATCGTATTTTAGAGATATTCTGTGATGGGTCTCATCCATCCCATGGTATGACCATATGGATCAGAAATGGGATTTATTTCATTGATTTACTCTATTTTAATTTGAACAAAATGTGAAACCACTTGATGATGAGTAATGGTAATGATTGTTTCATCCCAGTTTGGATGTGCCAAGGTTGTAGGTTCATTTTCCAATGCATCAACTTGGGAATTTTGTGACCATGGAAAGTAAGAAAATGTTGGATTTGATGGAAATTCTACCATTAACCATTTAACATAATCACATAGGGGAATTTGTTCTTTTTAGGGTGTAATATTCATTGATTTGTTTGATTACCCATTCTGAATCACCTGTCACCTCCAGGTAATCCTCTAGTACTTATAGTGCTAATTCTAGGATTGTAAAGAGAGCTTGATATTATACCAAATTGTTGGTAACACCTTTTGATAACATAAAGGAGTATGTAAATACTTCCTTTTTGGGTAGATAAGAACAATTCCTAAAACAACATTGGTATGCTTAGAGTATTTTATTTTCTTAACCATCAGGCTTCTCTAAGTACCATCAATGTACATTTCCCATATTTGAGGACTTTCTTGAATAGAGATCATTTATTCATCAAGAAATTCATTGTTCAATGATTTATCTTCTGTAGATGGTTTCTCATCAAGGAAATATGCAAAATCTTAGTCGTTTACTTATTTCTAAGGTATAAAAATTATATCAAACTATTGTAGAATAATCACCAACTATGCCAGACGTCCGGTAAACATAGGATGATTGAGGATAAATTTTAGTAGGTTATTGTGAGATAGCATGTGGACCTTGAGATTCTACAAATAGGGTCATATTATCTTAACTATAAAGATTTATTCGAGGTAGAGTTTCTCAATATCTGTATATCGAGTCTCTGCGTCAATCATGATTCAGACGAGATAGTAATGGCAATTTTTATTTCCTGCATCGTTCTTTTGTGCAAGGAAGACACCCAATGATCACTCCAAGCATTTCATATAAATAATGAGTGTATTTACTTCAACAGGTGGCATCAATACTGGTTGAATCAAGAAGTATTTCTTGAGAATAAAAATTGTTTTTTGGCAGTCATTGTTCCACTGATATGTGAACCTTTTCTTCATCAATTTATTGAAGGGAAAATAGTTGCCTTCCCAATTGGGTATGAAGATATATATATAATGCAAGTGTACTTAAGTCCTTTCAATTATTTCATGTTTCTAGGAGGTTAAATTCCAAGGATAGTCTTGGTATTCATATGGTCAAGTTCACTGTTGTGATAGTTTACAGCATAACCTAGAAATTTCCCAAAGGTTACCCCAAATGCAAATTTCAAGGGGTTCATCTTCAAATTATGTTGGTGAACCATGATGAATATGGTCTCCAGATCTACCAAGTGATTTGAACTTTTTTTTACATAACCACTAGATCATCCACATAGCATTCAATATATTTCCCAAATAAGTGTATGAAAATATGGTGCATTGCACATTGATATGTCGCACCAGTATTCTTCAAGAGATAGGCATTACCCGATATCAAAATATTCCTTGAGGGGCTCTCAATTATGTATATTACTCATATTTTGGGTCCATTCAAATTTGGTTATACCCAAAGTATCCATTCATGAAGGAGAGAGCTTCGTAGACAACTATTTCATCAATCAAAATTTCGTTGATTGGAACTGAGAAGTCATCCTTGGGACCATGCTGAATAAGATCTATGAAATCAATGAAAACTTTAATTTTCCCATTCTTAATTTTCACTAGTACAATGTTGTCCAGAAATTTGGTATATTTTACATCCCTGATAAAGTTATTTTTGTAAATATTGTTGATTTTATCTTTACTTTTAGAGGCGTGATATGGGTGTGTTCTTCTAGGTACACTCTTAAATCCCTGATTCTCTTCAGGAAAACCCAAATGATGAGTGGAAACATCAGGATCAAAATCTAGAATATTTTCTATAGTTCTAATATATACATATCTATATTTCTTTATAACTTAATTGTACATATTTTTCTGTTTGGAAGTCTTGGACTCACTAATTAGAGTGGGGCGTTGATCTTCCACCATATGCAAATTATTTCTCGGAGCTCATCCACAATGGTGGAGATGCCTTCCTCAAATGCCAAAGGGGAATCCCTAATATCTTTCTCTTCTTCGCCTTATTTATATTCATCACATGTCACTTCTTCTATTTCTACTTAATGGTAGTTAATAAATCAAGACACTCAGAGCTAGGGGAGGAGTCGGTATTTGAACATCCTGAAGAATTCTGACCGTACTAATCATGAAGGGTATTTTAGGAGTATTGAGGTAAAAATGATGGGTTGGGATTCTGGATACCTATATTTATCTATTAATATGATAACTTGTTATATCCTGGTGGATTAAGAAAATACATGCTGAAGTTTGGTGGATGAAATAAAGACATCTTTGTTTAAGCTTTCACCATTTCTCGGTAAATCAACAATTTCACCCATGTTGTCAGACTCAATTTCCACAACAGACATTATGGAAGTCACTAGATGAGTGGTTGGATTTGGTTCTATCCTTTAAATTTGTTTTATTTGTAATATGTAATATATAATGAGATTCTTGAATGGGTTAGTATGGATCTTTTCTAGACCCTTCGAAGCATTGATTCTTGTTATATATTTTTCCACAGACTTAGTTTCCTCTGTGTGATACAACTATGCCTCAATATACTATGATTCAAAAGTTTTGAAAATTTCTCTATCACCATGAAATGTAACAATTTTACCATCAATGAAATACTTGAGACATTAGTGGCATGAGGAAGGAATGGACACATGTTGAAGTAGCCAAGGCCATCCAAGAAGAATTTGGAAAGCTATTTCCTGTCAAACAACCATGAAATATGAATTACATACAAGATCCTAAAATATATTTTTGAAAATAATCTCACCTAGAGGTTCTTTTTCATTCTTAAAATAAGCTTGAAATGTCATATAGTTGGGTGATAAGTCATATTCAGTGAGACCCAACAGAAAAAGTGTATGGATGGGAATGAGGTAGACTCCATAGACAATATCAATGAAGGCTCATCAGATATCTATATCATTATACATTCCAGATATATACAAGGTCAAGATGTGTACTTGTAAAACATCATCCTCATATTGTTATATTAAATATATAACTGCATGATATTCTTTAGGATCATTCTCTATATGGTAGACCTCAGCAGCAACAACCTCTATTTCAAACTCTCGAGGACATGGGAGATTAGACTGACTAGGTCTATCTACTAGCTGAGATAGTGTTGGTATATCCTCTCATCAATCTTTTAGGATTATCATGTTCGGGATTATTCTGTCTTGTGTGGGAGAGTTCCCTTGTTTTTACGAAGCCCATTGAAGAGATCTCCCATGAGTGTTACTGCATAAACGATTCGAGGAGGAGTATAATTAAAATATTTCCTTCTATATAATCTAAAGATACCCTAGACTTTCCACATAAAATTACATGATTTTAAGCATAATTATACATCAGAGAACAAGCCAATGATCATGAATTCTTATGTATTTGAAGAATAGGTAAATAAAAACAAAAACATGGGACTAAAAAACTCTTCTTTATTTAATCTTCAAATTGATCTCCTAACATCCATTTTTCTCAAACATCTTCATAGGGTACCTTGGTGAACATGTGGACAAAGGTATTATATTAATTTAATAGTAAAATAATAACCATAACAACAAAGAATTAGTACAAGGAATAGAAGGCATGACATGATGATAATAAAAGGTATGTAACATATGGAACCTTAGCATATAAACATGTAATCATAAAATCATAAAGTCATATAAATGTGGTAGAAACATAAAACATTAATTTAGTACAATTTAAGGCTAACCACCAAGATTGTTTCACAAAGTATCACAAGCCAAGGATAACCACCAAGACCATCACACATAGCATCTCATGAGACATAATTTTACCGAATTCATTAGAGCGCTATGTTGGAGAAACCATATTAACTTTTCCTAAATATGTTTTCACTATAAATAATCATACATTATTAATCATACAAAAACATGTGGGTTACTAAGGGAAAGAATTGGACACCACAATCATGTCATAAAGCATAAAAAATGGTAATATTATAAAAGTGTCCATGCAAGAGGGGAGATAAAATATACATGGAAATTCATAAGGGAAAATAGTAATGTATCATGGTAACTGATGTAAAGTATAAGTGACCACATGTAATAAAAGTATTTATGAAATTTTAGCATAAAAACATTTTGGAGCGGTTCTAAGAAAAATATTATAGAGCCTTTAAAATAAAAAATGGAAAAAACCGTAATTCAAAACCAGAATTGAACTTGGAAGGTTTTCAAAATAAAAATAATTATTTTATAAATACAATGGTGGCTTAAAACAGAAGATAGATTTCATTTTAAATCATGTAAGAATTCGGGAAATTCCCTCAAAACAGGGTTTCTTATCGGGAAGTATTGAGGAGAGAATCATATAAAAAGATGTATATCTCCGAAAGAGAATGATGAATTGAAAATGATATGTGAGTTTGGAAAATTCACATATAATTTATAATAATAACATATAAATAATTTATAACCTCATTTTTCTAATGAAGAACATAAAGAAACCCAACGGAATAAAAGAAGTTCGGGTTTAATCCCTTATGGAATATCAACATGGTATCGTGTGTACTTAAGAGGGATTAATGATAGAGAAAGTGATTATCATAATTTAAAAATGATGAGTAAGGTATGGTGAGGTTCTTAATCACACCCCATCACTAGTAATTACCCATAAATGAGCATAACATAGAGGACAATCTTGAATAAATGTTAAATGGAGAGGATCCCTTAACTTAAGTATGATGATGTCCTTGACTTGATATTATTGAATTGAATAATAAAATTAGGTTCATTAATTAATAATTATAGAACCCGTTATATATGTAAAATATTTATTATAAACCTTTTAAGTTCATTCATGACATTTTTTATGAGTTAATTGGATCAATTTCATTGTTTGAGTCTGTTTTCTTTCTGGGTTTTTATGATCAGTTTACTTATTTTCATGAGAAAATAAACATGTAAGATGATATTTGTTATATATAATTTTAGTTATATAAAAATATTTAACATAAAAGATATTAAATGTTTAAGAAATTCAATTGTTTATTTGGAATGAAGTTGAATCTTTATATAAAACATTAATGATAAACGCTTGAATTAATTTTAGCCATTTTGCTAACAATTAACTTGTTTTGTATTATTATATTTCATCATGTGAGAAAAGAGGATTCCAAACATCAAATAATATAAAATACATATTTAATAGTTTGGTTCGACTAGAAAAATGGTTTCATGACCGTAATTTAATATAGTAATAGAAATTGATATCATGTCATCCTTGAATGTGCTAAATTAACACATCTCAAACGGTGTTTTCATTTCTTTCAAATAAAATGTGTGCAAATGAGAGATTATAATGAATTATACAATTAGATAAACAAAATTATAGTACATTTATATTACTATATTTTTAATACCATTTGGATGAGTATATGTTTTAAAAGAAAACATAACAAAAGAACATAAAAATGAAAGAAAAGAAAAGAGGAATTTTACTTCTTGGATCAAACTTCCATGAGAGCCTCTTAAAGGGATAATATTTGGTCTTTTTAGGAGACCAAGGGATTTTGGATGTGGGGAGGGAGTTTGGAGAGAGATTGGGGTATAATTTAGGGGAGTTACAAGGCTTGATATGTGACAAAAGAATAGGTAAGGATAGTGGTATATATAGTGGAGGTGATGAGGGTTTTCATAAAATTTAATTCATTAGTTTGTTAGTTTATATAAATACAAAAAATAGTGATGATTACAAGACAAAAAAATAGTAAAATGTTCACGTGAGTTATATATTTGGGTGTTTACATCAATTTTGATGTCAGAAATAGTGGATATAAATTATAATGTATAAACACGGTAAATTAATGTATTTTAATTCTCACCAAAAATCCAAGAATGTTAGAAAAATCTCAAAAATTCAACCTAACCATTTTTTTTGATGTGTAGAATTCAAAAATGAAATCAATTTTTCAAAAATAATTTTCTAAATATGATTAATTTAATATTTACTTAAAATCATTATTTATTCTAAAAAATCATTTTTTAAAACATTTATTTACTTATTCCAATATATAGGTAAATCATACTTTCAATTAAATATTTTTAAATATTATCATAGGTAAGGTTTTTATTCATTAGGGTATATCACTATTCATAAGGGTAACATTACTATTCATAAGGGTATGTTACTATTCACACAAAATAAAGTTTGTCTTATCGGATCCCAAACATCTTACTGATCGAAACTATGAATTTCTGATTTTTGAAATTCAAAACACAAAAGTGTCAAAATTATGTTTAAAGGTTACATAGTACTTATTAGTTCGTTGTTTTTTGATTTCATGTGACTGCATGTCATAATAATAATATGGAAATTTACATTGAAAAACATTGGGTCGTTACATTCTCCCCCCATTAAAAAATTTCACCCTTGAAATTTTGTTTTACATTCTAGGCTATAAATAGGTGTAGGTACTTTTACTTCATTTCTACCTCTAGTTCCCATGTTGCCTCTTCATACTTATGGTTTTGGAACAGTACTTTGACCAGGTGAGTAGTCTTGTTACGTGGAAATTAATCTCTACAATCCAAGATCTTCACTAGCTACTCCATGTAAGAAAGATCATCCTCTAATTTTACCACCTTTTAAGAAAGTACATGTGAAGGATCAGCTATGTACTTCTATAAGAGGGATATGTGGAAGATACTATGTACTTTAGACATGGAAGGTGGAACTGATAGTCAATAGGCCACATCCCTGATACGATCAAGAATCTCAAAGGGGTCGATTTACATAGGAATTAACATTCCTTTCTTCTCAAATGTCATGAACATCTTCAATGGAGATGTGTGGAGAAATTCCATGTCTCCAACTTTGAACTCAAGGTCTCATCGATGATTGTCCGCATAACACTTCTATAATATTTTGGATTCCTTGATGTGTTGGTGAATGGTTTTTACCTTCTCTTCCATTTCATAGACCATTTCAGGTCCTAGTAGTGTACGCTCCTAGAATACATCCCAACGCATCGGTGTTATTCACCTATTCCCATTAAGGTATTCATATGGTTCCATTCATCTGCTCATGTGGAAAATATTATTATAGGAGAATTCAATAAGTGGAATATTCTGGTCCATTCCTCCTTTGAATTCCATAGAAAAGGCTCTCAATATATCCTCCAGTGTATGAATATTCTACTCAGATTGGCTATCGGTCTGCAGATGATAGGCTATATTGAAGTTCTTTTTAGTGCTTAGAGAATGTTAGAGACTTTTCCAAAACATTAAGGTGAATCTTGTATCTATATATAATACAATAAATAGTGGTACTCCATGAATCTTTACCAATTATTTGATATATATTCGTCCAAGTTGATCTAATGTGAAGTCCCCATGAATTGCAATAAAGTGAGCTATCTTTGTAAGACGATCCACAATTACCCATGTAACATTGTTTCCTCTGGATGTCCATGGAATTCCAATGACAATTTCCACCGTGAGGTTCTCACACTTCTATCTTGGAATGGGTAGTTTATTCCGCATCCCCTTAGACTTTTGTCTTTTAGCCTTCACTTATTGACATACCAGGTACTTTTATGTATACTTAGCAATCTATTTCTTCATATTATTCCCAAAAAAGTTCTCCTGGAGATCTTGATACATCTTTGTGCTCCCAAGGTGGATAGAGATGGTTGAGCTATGTGCATCATTAATAATACCATTCTTTATATCTATATTAGATGGTACACCTAATTTTGACCCAAATCTTACAACTTCATCCTTGTCAACTTTGAAATCGGTAGATTTCCTATTTCTGATAGCTTCCACCCTTTTCTTAATTTTTTTATCATTTCTTTGAGAATCCATTATATTATACATCAGGGATGGTTGAGAAATAATTTGATAAATTATTAAACATGTTTCTCCCTTAATAATTCCCATGTCCATCCTATGAAAATGTAAGAAGATCATATCCTTTTAAATTCTCATCATTGATAAAGATGCAGGATCCTTTCTACATAGAGAATCTTCCACCTTATTTATCTTACTGGGTTGGTTGTAGATTGAAATATCATAATCCTTTACAAGTTATATCCATCGTCACTAGAACATATTTATCTCTTTTTATGTGAATATATATTTGAGACTCTTGAGGTCATTATATATGTCAGACTTCTCCCCAAATAAATAATGCAACTAGATTTTTAATGTTGAGATCAATGTCGCCAACTCCAGATTATTCTTAGGATAGTTTTGCTCGTGGATTCTTAGCTACCATGATGCATAGGCTATCACAATATCATTTTGTATTATCACACACCATAAGATCCTCTCTAAAGCATCATGGTACACCACAAAGAGTTATCCACTTGTTGGGAGTGTGTGTACTAGTGTAGTGATAAGCATATTTTTGAACTCCTTAAAATAGTATTCACATTCCTCTATCAAGAAAAACTTTACATTCTTATGTTTCATCTTGGTCATTGGGTTTGACAATTGTGAAAAGTTTTCCACAAATCATCAATAATATCCAGCAAGACCCAGGAAGACGTGGATTTCTGTTACAAATGTTCGTCTAGGCCACACTTCAATTGCCTTCATCTTAGAAGGATCAATATATATCCTGTTACTAGTGATAACATTCCCCAAAAATGATACTTCCTCCATCTAGTAAACACATTCACTATACTTTCATATATATTCTCCATCCATAAATTCTTTAGCATAGTATTCAAATTCTCCTCATGTTCCTCCTTGATTTTGGAGTATATGAGAATATCAACAATAAAGACAACGCAAAAAATTTCAAGGTAATATCTAAAATATCTATTCATTAAATCTATGAAAATTTCTAGGAAATTAGTGAGTCTGAAGGGAATCTGTAAAATCCTGGTTTTGGAAGCCACCCAGAGGAACCCTGTACATGGTTGGTCACATGGCCTCAAGCGCATTTCCCCAAATTCCAGAGGTTGCCGACTAGTAGTGAATGCATAGGGTGTGATAGTGGGGAAATAATTCCCTCATTGGCAGGGTAACACATCAAAAGTAAACAAATATCCATGGATAAAGTAGTAATAATGACATACAAAAGGGAACAGTGGAAGACTGAAGAAATAAACAGCTGTAATATATATATAATGATGAATGATACATAAGTCTAGGAAAATAGCCAAACACGTCACAATGCTGAAAAAACAGTACTAATCCAAGTAGAAAAGAAAAATAGTAAACATCTCCACAGCATCGCAAGCCATAGCTTGGTCTAATGGACTCCAGCTCCACAACAATCAAGTACCTGAAGTAGAAGGGAATTTTCCCTTATCTATACCTGCAACATTATAATCTGTTTGGGCACAAAAGCGTGGCCCAAATAAGGTGTGAGACTAAATCCGAGTAGGTAACCACCACAGGATCTGTGCCTAACATTCAGTGAATATATGGCAGGTAACAAGTAAAAGGAAGTAGTAAAAAAGGAATTACTCAATAGTAAACAATCCACGGTATCAAAGAAATCCATTCTATATATCAAACAATAACTAATCAAAGAAGGTGACCCTTTGGTTAGTCCTCTTAGCCTAACCCCTATAGTTCAACCAAAACAAGGATAGATATTTCCAAGACTCTCTGAGGAATAACTCACCGTCAATTCCCCCTATAATCATGTGTGATTCAAAGAATCTCTAAGGAATCACTCACCATTAATTCCCCCTATAGTCTTTCAGTAGTAACTACAGTCTCTATGAGGAATCACCCAATGTCAATTCCTCTTATGGCCTCGTAATGTATCTCAAGACCCTCTTAGGGAGAACTCAACATCAATCCCCCATATGGTCTCGTAGTGTGATAATTATAATAAACACTCTAGAAAATCCCTCAACGTCAATTTCCACTATGGTCCCACTACAACAGGTTCTCACATCCCCGTGTAAAAAAACATGCACCAACGATGAACAGAATCCAATGTGAACCCCTAGGACTACATGGATAACAATATATAGAATATCAGTGTGTCAGATAAAATAAAATACTCTATCCTACATTAACAGGCATGGAAACAGTATCCTAAAAGGAATAACTAGACCAAACGGTCAAAACAAGAAATGAGGTGAAGCCCTGGAAATCAATTTGGAAGCTAAATGTTCCCCCTAAAATCCACTTTTTCTGGTGGCAGATACGCACTGGTATCCTTCCTACCAAGAGCCTCCTAGCCTTCTGACATTTTTCAAATGAAAATTCATGCCCTTCTTCCCTTCTGTCCCTGAATCCCCTCTTTATGCTCTCATTCAATGCCCCGGGGCTCAGGAGGTTTGGAATTGCTGGGGATCTTCCATAGATCTTTACCTGGACGCTGCCTCGAATCATTCTTCTCTCATGATGCGATGTGCTCCACCTTTTCACCAGTTAAAGCAGGCTCCCTGTGCATTTTGGCCTGGATTATCTGGGATCGGCGTAACGAAGCCATTTTCAATCTTTTTCTTAGCCCCCCCCCCAGATTTTGGATTAATCGGGAATCATCTTGGATTGCAGGTTGGCAGCACCACACTGAGCAGCAAAGATTTTCCACCCCCTTTCCTCACTCCCAACATTGGCACCCACCACCGGAAGGGACTATTAAGATTAATGTGGATGCCTCTCTCCCTATGGATGGACCTGTTGGATTAGGTATGCTGGCCCGGGACAACCATGGACATCTTATTGTAGCCAAACATGAATCTCACCACGAACTTTGGGAGCCCTCAGTCGCGGAGGCTGATACCATCCTTGCTGGGTTAAATTATTCAAAAGACCATGGATGGGACTCAATACACATAGAATTTGATAGTCTCACCATCATCAATTCCATCAATCTCAACGACGGTGGGATACAATCTTTTGGATCCATCACTCAGAGTATTCACTCTCTCAGGAAAAGATTTATTTCCTGCATTTTCTCATTTATCAAAAGGGAAGGGAACAAGGCCACTCACCAGCTAGCAGCCGTTGGCACTCCTTACGATGATATGCTATGGCTTGACCACTTCCCCCATTGGTTATGTTCTTGTATTTCTGTTGATCACTTTCTTTAATGAATTTCTTCTTTAGTAAAAAAACATATACTCAAGCATAAAATCATAACAGAAAATTATTAGGGCTAAAAGAGTAAACACACATTACCTTGTTTGGGGGTATTGGGAAATTTTTAACAATATATCTCAACGACATTCAACAAAAAGGCACAAACCACCTACCTAGGCGTTGGGAGATTAATATACTTGAGTATTAGGCCTTGAATCACCCTAGAACACCATAGATCTACAAAAATGCTTAAAACGTTCCATAAGGGATAACATGAGGATGAGGAGAAATCCGGAAATGAAGCTCCTACAGAAAGAAGAGCTTACCGAGGTGATCCCAACGCAATTGATGGATCTCTATTCAGAGAACTGATGCTCACTCGGGGCCTCAAAGAAGATTCGTGGTCGTACGAGTTCTCTCAGATGAACCATACCTAGAATTAGAGAATTCTGTCCATCAAAAGCGACCCCGATACATTTAATGAAAAAAAAGAAAATAAACTGTGTGTACAAGCATTTTCCATAATCCACTATAGGCAGTCACTAGGTCACCACACACAGCCAGGTTGGTTACCGTTACATGACCAGCATATGGCTACCTACGGTAACAGAGTACACGACATATATTCAGAATGTACACAGCGTGTACTTCCAAAATTTCCAGAAACTCACCTTTTTCTCAAAAACAACCAGAAGATGAAAACATACCTGAGAAGATGATCTATGTTCTTACAAACATCCCCCCTTAAAGTAATTCATCCCCAAATTTCCCTAGTAAGACGTCGAAGAAAAAAACTCTGAACAGCTCGGGCTAGTGCGATCATATATCAACCTCCCTCTCCTAAGTCTCGTCCCTTACTCGCCTGTGATACCATTGAACTCACCCCAGAGGAATAGATCAGCCATGGAGAACCTCTGTACTTCGATCAAAAATCTGAATAGGATGCTCCTCAGAATATGCGTACACTACCAACTCAACCTCCATGGGATGAAAAGCATGAGACGAGTTTGAGAAGTAACGTCGAAGTTGAGAAATGTGGAAGTCATCATGCATAGACCGATACCTTTGAGGTAACTACAACCAATAGACAACCGTACCAACTCTCTCCAACACCTCAAATGGCTCGACATACCTCAGTGAAAGCTTACCCTGTCTCCTAATCCTCCAGTGTTCCAACCTTAGTGTGATATGACAGATAACCTGTTCCCTGACCTAGAACTCAAGAGGTCATCTCTACTGATCATCATAAGACTTCTGTAAAGACTGTGCAATATCTATTCTCTTCTGAATCAACAATATCTACTCTTTGTTCTTCTGGACAAGATGAGGTCCCAGTATAGCTACTTCTCCTGCCTCCATTCAACATATTGGTGATTGTAATGGCCCACCATAAAAATCCTCATAAGGTTCCATCTGAATAGTTTCATGAAAACTATTATTATAGGAAAATTCCACAAGAGGTATATACTTCCCCCAAGAACCTCAAAAATCCAAGATTCATGCTCGGTGCATGTCCTCAAGAACCTAAATCGTACGCTTGGACTGGCCATCTTTATGGGGGTGGTAAGATGTACTCAAAAGTACCTGTGTACCCAAACCCTACGGTAGCCCCTGCCAGACCCGAGAAGTACGATGTGCATCCCTATCTGAAACAATGGAGTGCGGAACCCCATGCGGACTTATGATCTCATAGATGTACAACCGTCCCAGCTCATCCACACTGAAGGTCTCCTTGATCATCAAAAAGTGATAATCCTTCGTGAGTCTATCAATGATGACCCAAACTGCATAATTCCCTTGAGGAGACCTCGATAACCCTATCATGAAATCCATCGTGACATCATTCCACCTCTACTTGGGAAGGGGTAACTGATGAAAAATCCCTACTGGTCACTAATTCTCTTGCTTCACCTGCTAACAGGTGGAACACCACATGAAAAATCCAAAAACATCTATCTTCATTCCTGGCCACCAATATTGATGGTGTAGATCATGATACATCTTGGTGACACCAGGATTAACTTCCCAAACTAAGGAATAATAGTCCTGCATCAGCTCCTCGCATATGTCTAGTTTCTCCCATACACACCCTTGGAAACACAAGATATCGTCCTTGCCTACGGTCCATCTAGGAATAGGTTCATCTCCTGACACGTTCTCCCATAGGACTAGGCCTTTAGAATCTGATAGTTGCCTCATTCACACTCGATCAAGAAGAGTAGAGGTAATAGCTACTGAAGAAAGAAATGTCTGCCACTATCTATCATGTACCTCTAAATGCATCTCAGAGAATAGAGCCATAAGATTCAACTCACTACTGGCCTCTGGAACTACATGTATATGAGTCCTTCTTCTCAATGTATCAGCCATAACATTTCCGTTCCTAGGCTTATAGGCAAGCTTGATGTCAAAAGACTAAAGGTACTCAACCCACCTTCACTGTCTCAAATTCAAGTCACGCTGAGTGAAGATATACTTGAGAATATTTTGTTCTGTGAAAACCCCAAAATTCTCTCCTAATAGATATTGTCTCCAACAGCGTACGTCATTAACAACTTCTTCCAACTCGAGATCAGGAGTCAAGTAATTCATCTCATGTGGCCTCAACTGTCAAGACCCGTATGCAACGACTCATTCTCCTTGCATATGCACAGCTCCAAGCCCAATACCTGATGCATAACTGTAAAAATGATAGCTCTTGCCCGGATTTTGCTAGACAAGTATCTGTGATGAAGTCAGTCTCCCTTTTATCTCCAAAAATTCTAACTCGCAAGGATCTGACCACATGTACTTCACACCCTTCTTAGTCAGACCTGTCAGTGGTGCTGCTAAGCATGAAAAGTCTTGAATGAAATGTATGTAGTATCCATCCTACCCTATAAAACTACATACCTCAAATATGTTCTTTGACTTCTCCTAAGAAATTACAACTCTCACATTCTCTGGGTTTACTGATACACCTGACTCTGAGATAATATGACACAAGAAGTGAATCTGATCCTTCCAAAAGTGCCATTTTGAGGGCTTAGCATATAACAGATACTCTCTTAGTGTACTCAAAATGATCTCAATTTGGGAATCATGGTCATGTCGAGTGTGAGATTACACCAAGATATCATCCATGAAGACCACCAAGAATGAATCCAAGTATGGATGGAACACTCAGTTCATCAATGCCATGAAAACTACATGCACGTTTATGAGACCGAACGACATAACCATATACTTGTAAAGACCATACCTACTCTGGAAGGCTATAAGAGGTATATCATATGGTCTAATGTGCAATTGATGATAACTTGAACTCATGTAAATCTTCATGAACACCCTGGCTCCTCGAAGCTGATCAAAGAGATCATCATTCCTAGACAAGGGATATCGGTTCCCAACCGTCAACCAGTTCAACTTCTGATAATCCACACAAAGCCTGAGGGTACTTCCTACCTTCTTCACAAATAGTACAGGTTAACTATAACATCCCAAGTTTCCACGGTATGTTTCCCTTTGAATAATACAATGGCGTGCATTGTACGCAACTTCGAAATTCTAACACACCACAACCAATCGAACTAGCCATTATGAATAGTAATACCTAATTTTTGAAATTTTATAAATTATATCTCTCAAAATGGACTTCATTTTTGGATTCAGAAAATCGAAATTATCCTAGGGTGAAATTTTGGTACTTTTCAGATAACTTTCATATTTTGATGAATAGTGAAAATTACTAAATTTTAATTAAAAACAAAATTTTTAATTGAAATAATTAATATTGATAAATTATGAATTTGAGTGGTTTTAAAGTATATTAAGAATATAATTTTTCCATTTAATTCAATGTTTTTCATCAGACATAATTTCACAATTAAACCAGACATAAACAAGTGCCAATCTTTTGATAGTTATTATCTCTTAAAAACACGCTTTTTGTTTTAACAACGGGAATTAATTTTAAATTAATTTCTGCCACTTCTGTGTTTTGAATTAGGAAAAATTTATTCTATATTTAGAATCATGATGTTCAAATTTTGTAAATAGGTAAATTTTATTTTTAGACATTTTGAATAATTACTTCGGTAAATATTTTCTTTACCATGGTTAAAGGGTAAATCCGGTAAATAAGGGTTAACAAATAATATTATAGTAATACTAAATTACCCTAAAACGTGTCTTAACCCTATTTTTTGATACATAGACGACCATGGGCATATTTGGGACGATTTGGAGACCCCATGGATCCACTTGTAAGTGATAGGGACGCTTTATTTTAATTAAGTTAAAATGAATACAAAAATGACACAAGCATATATGTTTTAGCAAACAAATTGTTAAATAGGGTTATATATGTTGGATTTTAGACTATAAATATTCAATAGAAAGATAAAAATATTTCCTAAATAATGATATTTTATTTATAATTTTTAGACATTAAATAAGTAAACCTAGTTATGACACAATGACGATACAGTAATTATCCATAATAGTGAAAAACTAAAATAATTGATATTATAAATACCCAAATAAATATAATTTGAGACTTTTTATGAATTAAACTATTTTTATAGGATAAACGTACATGTTATAAGTGATTTAATTAACTTTTTTCTAAGTAATCATTCCGTTATAAGTTTTACAAAAATCAATTATTGAATAGAGTCAAAATTGACATAAAAGAGTTTTCAAAATAATATTATATTATTAATTGATATTAAATTCCTAAAAATCTGTGGTTCGGCCAAGAGACTTATATCATGATAGGTGTATCATTAATATACCACTTGGTGGTCGCTTGTATGTATATAGTAAGTTTATTAACCATATAATATAAAAATACAAAGAGACGTTGTAAAAGTGAAACTAATTAACTAAGAGTTAATACTTAAAGATAAGGTTAATATAATGACCCAACCTGTCCAAATTATATTGGTTGAGTGTTTGTCGACCCATTCCCACCTTAACCTTTAAATAATCCACTTTGGAGCCTTTAGAAACCGAATATGAATTTATTATAAAATAATATTTCTAGCTTTTCCAAAGGTGCCCCTCACCCCTCTTATAAAAGGGCACTCCTTCTTCTCATTACATCACAGCTTCAAAGCCTTTTTTTTCGGCCAACCCCTTCCCAAATACTCTCTCAACTTCCCTCAATTTATCCTAGAGGCCTTCATTTATTCATAAATCCAACCTAAGATCCCTTTTTATCAAATCAAAAGGAAGAACCCGAAGAAGAGGTAATGATTTCACCACCCTTTTCCAAGTTCCTTTCTTCTTCCACTTCTTCCTTCATTGTTATTACCATTATAAAATAATAACTCTGGTATCTTATATATACTGTTATGTTATTATAAATATGGTACAACCATATTCAGTATTCTATCCATCCTTTGAATAACATGTCACCATACATGCGTACGTACGACTTACCGTCTCCACGTTGTGGTGTAATTGTTATTCAATAAATTATTTGGATGGGTATAATAATGATGAGTAACTCATGTAAATAATAAATATAACATGATAATGATTCTGTATATATGATATTCCATCCAATTATATATTATTTTAATATCAAAAGAATGATATTGTCGCTCGTGCGTACGTACGAACTACCGTCTCCACGAACGCGATGAGATTTATTATCCATCGTATCCATTCAAGTATAATTCTAATTTGATGATTAATAATAGTATCTAAAGACTTGATATCATTCTGGATATGATTAAGATACAACCTATCCATGACAAACATGGATTATGTAACAAAACATATCAAAGAAAACGAGTAAGTTAACACCCGAAACGACGATAATACTAAGATATTATTAACAAATAAATGTTAAAAGATAATATATGATATCATATTAATATATATGATTATTTTATAATTTAACAAAAATTATTTCACTATTATACAGGAGGTTAACCTACCATCTACTAAGGAAAAAGTACAAAGTAATGGGTTTCTTATCTCACTCTTAATTCCGTGAGAATTCCATGGTTCACCACTTATTTATTGCATGTGGTGTGTGTATTTCCCATGATTGTATTCATTGTGTAATATACTTTAATTTATGGGTATTTACATAATCATTGTATGATCCTTATTTAATGGGTGTATGTTTCATAAGTTACCTAATCGATAAGGGAATTTGAAATTTCAATTTCCATTTATTCGGCTTTACGCAAACTTCATTGATTTTTTTACTCCGAGATTATGTGTGGAATCACTATTAATTTTCTTATGTCATAATTTACACTCCCCTTTTCTTTGGATATACTTTTGATACACATAATCACTCCATTGATAATTTCTCAAGTCATCAATATGAATTTGATAAGAGTAATTTTAACTCATTCTCCATTTGTTGAGTTAAACATTCAATTCATTAGTGTTATTCTTACAAGATTATGTGTTAATGTCCTTTGATTGTTTTACACTGAATATCTAATCATATTTAGTGTATTTATATTTTTCACACATAACTATTTCGTTGATTTATCCTTAACCTAAGGATATGGACTTTATGAGATATTTCATCTCAATTTACATTCCATTGAGACTTCTTTGTTTTTATACACCAAATCACTTTTATGTGGTGTATATAATGTAATTTTACATAGTACATCATGAATCTCTTTATTCTCATGATATTACAATGTTTTGATTACCTCAATTATTTTTATTCAAGTGTCTCTCTTTTGGTTAGAAACTCTAACTAAAATACCATTTTTAAATGTTTTAAAGACTTATTATTCTAAATCAATATCATTAATGTCCATGTTTTAAAAATGGTTTTAAGGATTTATTTATATTGACATTAAAATTTTAAAATTAAAAATACTTTTAAAAGTTTCAATGTGGTATGGGACACTTTGATTCTAAAATCTATTTTAAATGGATTCTTGACGAATAGTGTGACTTTTAAATGATTTCAAGAAAAAGGGGGATATTTCACTCTAATTGTTTTGATGATTATTTTCATCTATGTCAATATCCTTCATCATTATCGATTGAGGTTAATATGATACAATACAATCTTACATATTGTATCAAATGAGTTATGTTTGACTGTGGATGTTCTATTTTTATACCATTCATGGTTTCTGGATAAAGTATTGACATTTATTATTCTAGTTTTAATGTGAATGTTTATGTTATGTTTTAAAATTTTCATATGGGGAATGCATTGGACTTAGTATGTGACGGGTGGAGCCCGCTATAGCTCCTCGATGCATTAGTAGGTCTCATGAGACAAACTAGTGTCTTGGCACAAGGTCTTGGAAAAATCTTATTTGTAGTCTTGGAACGAGGACTTGGCTATGTGGTTATGATAGTCTGGAATAATTCATTCCATCATTATGAAAGTGGTTATTGATATTGCATGTGATTGTTCGACAAGTAGAATATCCATGTGAATGAGTAAATAGAATTATTTCATTTATCTTTTCCACATTATGCTGAAGTTCAAGTTTAAAAGGATTTTGATTTAGTTATAAATTTCATTAAGTGTTTATGCTTATCTATGAAAGCTTCTGCTATATTGTCATCCTTACTGATCATCTGAGCTCACCCCTTTCAATGTTTTATTTTTCCCAGGATAAGAAGAAGTAATTTATGAATGACTTGCAGGAATAGTATGTGGGGATATGAAGACAATATGTTCTTTTAGTGTTTTTTACCATATGATGTAATGTAAGACTTATGAATATATATAGTGTTTCCAAGACTACAAAACGAATCAGTATTTCGAGACTTGATCCTTTGTGATCATGCCAATGTTATGTAATAATGCACCAACTCTATGTATCTAGGGTCGGGGAATTACATGAACCCCAAGGAGAAGTACTGGGTCAGATGAAACCCTTTCCCCTCAACTCCTCCAACTACTTCTTGAGCTCCTGAAACTCTGGTGTTGCCATCCTATAAGGATTAATGGACACCGGTGCCGCCTATGGCATGAGCTAAATAGAAATTTTTACCAATCGCTCTGGAGGAAAACCTGAAAAGTCCTCTGGGAAGACATCCCTAAAACAATCCACCACTAGAGGAAATTCCAACTGTGATGTCCCTTGGTCATCCAAAAATAAACTAGAAATCTAGGTCATAACTCCTCTCAACCCATGATGCTTGGGTCCCACCCTGCTCGACTATATATCTCATTCTCCCTTATGGAGAGACAATAAACCCTATGAGGATGTGAAACTCAACATACAGTGATGATAGTCGATAAATGATTGTAAGGGAACTAGCCATTCCATTCTGAGAATGACATCATAGCATGTCATCTCTAGGGCATAGAGGTTCCACAAGAAGTGACACCCACCAAACTCTAGTGGGCCCTCCTTGCACTATCGCACACTATCCATTCTAGTCCCCAAGGGAGTGTCTAGCATTAATATATTAGGAGAAGTGAAGATACATAGCTCAAAAATCTCCACAACTCCAACATATATAATGCTATGGGAAGCCCCTATATCAAAAAGAGTAGGACCAAAAAGTGGGGCAACTAAAATCGTACCTCGAACTGTGGAAGGTCTGGGATCCTGCTTATGCTGGGTGTGCTCCACTGCAAAATTTTGGCCGGTACCATGGCCTTGTGACCCTACCTGGACACTCTGAGCTGATCCACCCTGATATCGTTGAAAGCCTGGTGACTGACTACCACGGCCATGAACACCACCTCAACTAGAACAGCTGAAAAAAACTCTTGTTCCCAGACTTATGAGAAACTGGTAGCACTGCTCCTAAACGAGGAGTCATAGAGGAACCCTTATCACTAGTTGCTGGTGAGAAGAACTGAGAAAAGCGCTTAAGATGACCCATCTTGCTACAAGATCGGCACTCCATTGGTTCTCTCGGGAAAATTGTCCTTGTATACGTGACCTTCCCACACTGGTAGCATTCCACCTGGCTACATGAAGGTGAATCTTTCCTACTCGGATCTCCACATGTAGTCTCCCTTCAGTGCTTCATGATATCAGCTGGTGGAAAACTCACTCTAGATGTAGAACCACCCTTTCTCAAGGCTCCAGAATCCCTCATATTATGCTCTGTGATCAGGTCCTAGTTGACGATTGAAGTGATAGAGGTCAACCTAAAGATGTTCACCTGCAATCAGATGTCATACCTTAGACAATCCTTGAACTTATATTCCAAGAATAACTTATCACCTCCTGTAAAGGGTGTAAAGCACTTCAGATCTAGGAAATAAGAGGAATAATCCATAACAGAAAGAGAACCCTTCTCTAGATTCATAAACTCTCAGCCTTGATCGGCCCTCAAGGTCTCTGGATAGAAGTAGTCACAGAAGGAACACTGAAACTCATCCCAATCCATAACCTGTTGGAATCCCACCTATGAGATCACTTCCCATAATCTACTGGTGGAATCTCGCAGCATGTACATAGCGAGCTTGACCCTCCTCTATGGAGGTATCTCTAGATTCTTGAAGATTGTTAGAATGTCTTCTAGCCCTAACTCTGCTTCCTGCGTTCCTCAATCCTCTGAAAATGTCGGAGGATGATACTGCTGAAAGTCCTACGTCCATTCTTTCATTGACGGGGTAGGAGGCGGTGCTCCCTGAAAGGTCTGCATCATCCTAATAATTCCCTCCCTATAATGTGCATCAGCACCTATGTTAGGTAAAATGGCCGGTGCCTAGACTGGAACAACTGGAGGATCTGCTGGAAGTCTTTGATCTACCATGTCCAATGTCTGATCACCGCCTATGAAAAGGCGTACAACTAGAGGACGTCTCACTGGCATGACTCTTCAAGGCCAAGCACACACCATAGATAAAAATTATCAAAGGAATGAAAACTAGAAGTTTAAAAAGGGAACAGGAGAAAGAAAGCATTCAAGTGTTTTTTCAAAACAAGACTACACAGCATGTATGCCCCCTACATAGTGTGTTCCCTCAAGACAACACTTGGGCATGTACTTTTTCCAAAATTGGTCTTGTAAATCCCCCAAACACAGGGCGTGTTCTCCTAACACATGGCATGTACTTGAATTCTATTCCCCTGTGTGAGTTAACTTACTTGTCTATGTCTCACGATTCTACTTAGAATGAGACTACATGGTGTGTTAGTTCCAGACACGTTGTGTACTAGATGAACTTCACCAACCTGTGTTGTTAGTTACACGGCTAGTTACACAGCTGAATCTACACGGAGTGTTAGCTCTAGACACGACGTGTACTAGACAAAATTCACCAACTTGTGTTGTTAATTACATGGCTGGATTCAAAGGTTACACTACACGGCATGTTCAAATTTGACACGACATGTATGGCTTATGATTTATCATTCTGTTATGTTAGTCACATAGGTGGACACGAGGTCAACACAACACGGTGTGTACAGACGGTACATAGTGTCTTCGCCCAAAGATTCCCCTATACCATGTCTCTGTCCACAAATCCTATAACATAGTTAGAGACTACACGACATGTACATACGGTACATGACATGTACTTAAGGAAAACAGTTTCTTCCCAAATAGAAGAACGCATGGCATGTAGTCAAAACTACACGATGTGTATTCTGGGTGTTTCCGGATAGTAACCTCACAAACTACTCTAGAGCCCAAAAAAACACTGAAATGAACACCAAAGTGCCAAATTCCAGTCCATGAGGGCCCATACTCCCCCCGAGTCAAGGCTTTACATATTATACATGTTATAACAAACATAAAAAAGGCAATGATCCACCAAATTCTGGTATATGAGGGCCAATAAAACTTTAAGAACCAAAGTTTGGCATTCATTTAAAAAAAACATTCATAATCCAATACCATTTCAAATAGAAGGAATTATTTCAAGGAATATATCGAAACAGTAATCATATCATGCACAACATATATCACAATAACTTGCAATCACTAATGCACCCAATATGGCATGGTAATAATGCATGACATGTGATTTATAACAAGTTCCTATATGATGAATGAGATGGAATACCCTCATCTCATCAGGTTGAAACAGAAATAGAACCTCAATAATATCAACAGTAACAACACAAATCATGTGAGTCACCCAATAGTGAAAATCAAATGAATCGTAAAATTGCAAAACTATAGAAATTGCAATAAATGAGGTAGATTGGCTTTTCCATGTACAAGGGTTAGATACTCATGGGAACAACTTATTACCAAGTACCTATTCCATCCTATCCCTGACTAAAGGCTCCAAACAGTAAGTCAGGAAGAAAAGAACCCCTCTGATACAACTTTGTAGCATCCCTGTTTCAAAAGCCACCCAGAGGCACCCCGTACCCGGTTGGTCACATGGCCCCAAGCTCATTTCCCAGAACGCCAGAGGCTGTCGACTAGCAGCGAGGGCCTAGGGTGTGATAATGGGGAACCTATACCCTCATTGGCAGAGTAACATAGTGAAAGTAAACAAATATCCATGGTGGAAGTAGTGATAATGACATACAAAAGGAAACAACAGAAGACTGATGAAATAAATAGTTGAAACATATATATAATGATGCATGATACATATATATAAGAAAACATAAAACATGTCACAATGCAAAAAAACAGTAGTAACACAAGTACAAAAGAAATACAATAAACATATCCACAAAATCGCAAGTCATATCTTGGTCCCATGCTCTCCAGCTTCACAACATTCATGTACCCGAAGTAGAAGGGTGCTTGCCCTTATCTATACCTGCAACATTATAATCTATTTGGGCCCAAAAGAATTTCCCAAACCGGGTGTGAGATTAAATCCCAGTAAGCAACCACCATTAGATATATTCCTAAAAATCAGTGAATATATAGCAGGTAACAAGTAATAGGAAGTAGTAAACAATGAAGTACTCAGTAGTAAACAATCCACAGTTTCAAAGCAATTAGTTCCATATATCAAACAATAGCTAATAAAAGCAGGTAACCCTCTGGTTAGTCCTCTTAGACTAACCCCTTTGCTTCACCAAAACAATGATAGATATTTCCAATACTCTCTGAGGAAGCACTCACCTTAAATTCCCCCTATAGTCATGTGTGATTGAAAGACTCTCTGAGGAAGAACTCACCCTCAATTCCACCTATAGTCTTTCAGCGGTAACTACTGGCGCCTTGAGGAATCACACAATGTCAATTCTTCATGTGGAATCATAACATATCTATAAACCCTCCTAGTAAACACTGAACATAAATCCCCCCTATGGTCTCACAGCGTGATAATTATAACAAACACTATAGAAAAGCCCTCAACGTCAATTTCCCCTGTGGTCCCACTACAACAGGTTCCTTCATCCTTGTGTAAACAAAACATGCACAAACAATGAACAATAGGAAAAGTAAACACCTAGGACAACATGGCTAACAATCTACAACATATCTGTATGTTAGAGACAATAAAACACCCCATTCTATAATACCATGCATGGAAAAAAAATAGCATCCTAAAAGGCATAACTAGACCAAACGATCAAAACATTTAATGAGGGAAAAAACTTCAAGGCATAGAAACTAACCCTATTCATATTAAATCAACCTCTACTCAAGCATACAATCATAACAGGCAATTATCAGGCCTAAAACAGTGAACACCCAATACCCTTTTCATGAGTATTGGGCAATTTTGCATATATATCTCAATGAATTTCAACAAAAAGGAACAAAACACCTACCTCAGAGTTGGGAGATTAATATACTTGAGTCTTAGACCTTGAATCACCCTAAAACGGTGTAGAGCTACAAAAATTCTAAAAACGTTCAGCAGGGGATAACATGAGAAATAGGAGGAATCAATAGATGAAGCTCTAGTAGAAAGAAGAGCTTATCGAAGCGATTCCAACATAATTGATGATGATCGATTCAGAGAACTGACACCCCCTCAGGGTTTTAGAGAAGATTTGCAGTAGTACGGGTTCTCTCGGATGAACTAGACCTAGAAGTAGATTATTTTTTTATCAGATGTGACCCATGTACGTTTAATGAAAAAAATACACATTGTGTACTTTAGAATTACATGACATGCACTTTCCTTTTCCATACTCTACTTTAGGCGGTCTACAGGTCACCATACACGACCGTGTGTGTGGATGTTACATGGCTAGTAGACGACAACCCGCAGTAACTGAGTACACAGTGTGTACTCATAAAGTACACAACATGTACTTCAAAAATTTCTAGAAACTCATCTTTTTCTCAAAAACAACCAGAAGAGGAAAACATACTTGAAAAAAATATCCAGGGTCTTATAGAATCACTATGAACGCATAGTGTACATACCTTATTCGAAGGATAGTCTTGAGAATATCTTCCTTCCTCGCCTTTAATTGTTGATATCCTCATCAAATGCCCACATTAGAGTAATAACTGGACCATTGAATCTGATAAAAAAAGGCATCTATATGAGGCAGAAATATTTGTTATTTATCATGATTTTATTGATCTCACAATAATCAATGTAGAGGTGTGTTGATCCATCCATATTATTGAATAGGAGGGCTGGTGCACCCCATGGGGAAGCACAAAAGTGTATAAATCCCTTATCCAGATTCTCCTATAACTTCTTTAGTTCTTCCAGCTCTACATTGGCCATTCTATAAGGTTTCTTTGATATAGGAAGAGATCTAGGAATGAGTCCAATTGAGAACTCAACCTCTCAATTTTGAGGAGGCCAGGAAACTCTTCAAGGAATACATCAGTGTAATCCCTCATGATGTTCATGTCCCCAAGCATGATTCTCTCCTTTGTCTCAACCATTTGAGCTATAAATTCTTGATCATAAGGAATTAATATCCACACTCAAGACAATTATTCAAAATGAGATTCATCTTCTTCATTATACTTGTATAGAATTGGAGGATGCTTCAAGATGTGAGGAGTGGTATCCCTTTCCCGAAATTTGATGTTGTATTTTTATAATGATAGTCAATCCATTCCCAAGATAACATCGAACACCACAAAAGGAAGTATGATAAGATTTTCTAGGAGGTTCAATCCACAAACATTAAACCAGGAGGAGTTATAAAAAATTGAAGTAATAATTTCCATACTCACTCTTCTCACATATAACTTATTATTTAAATTATGAGTTGATTTTTGAATAGTTCTATGAAACTTGAAAGATATGAAAGAGTGTGTATAACCATAATCAAATATTATATTCTCTATTCTTTAATGAATAACTAGTGTACATGTCACCACATCATTGTCCAGATCCACCTCAGTAATAGTGATAACATAAGATCTTCCTTGTTTCGTTAGAGGTTGTTGTTGATTTCCTCCAACAAACCTTGGATTAGGGAAATTATTCACATAATTACCATGATCCTTACAGTAATATCACAACACTATAGGGTGAGTGTTGCTCTGAACCTTCTTTTCTTCTTCCACATTAGTGGTATTTTTCATTTCTCATTGGCAGTACTTGGACAAATGTCCCATTCTTCTACATTTGAAGCAATTATTGGTAACCATTAGAAAACTCCCAATATTATTCTTCTAAAAAAATTTACAAGTGGTATAGTTAGGATTCTTTCTATCATGGGATTTTTTGAAGAACCACCCATGTTGTTCTTAATTCTTCACTTCTTTTCACTGGTCCCACAAGACCACTGAAATTCTTTAATCTCCATTTCATCCTTGAGGGAACAACGTAAAATCCTCTGATAACTGTCAAAGTCTCGAATCGTTAACACTTTTCATAGACTCAGATTTAGTCCCCTAAAGATGTGATCAACCTTTCCTTTGATGTTCGTGATAAACCCAGAGGCATACCTTGAAATCCTTGTAAATGTTTCTTCAAATGCCCCGATGGAATCATCTTCCCTCTGCTTGATTCTGAGGAACTATCTTTCCATATTGAGATGGAGGGTTCAGGGAATATTTTTATTGAAACAAATATTATTGAATTCCTCCCAATACATGGAATATAATTCTTATTGGGACATTGTAGTTTGATTAGTGTCCACCACTGATCAGCTTCCCCATCAAAATTATAGACCTCCAGTTCAACTTTCCCTTCTACTGAGCACTAGAGGATGGAGAAAATCTTTTCAATGGAGTTAGTACACTATTTTGTGAGGAGGGAATCAGAAGATCCACTAAAAATGGGAGGTCTTTTTAGCATGAAAGTTTCTATAGAAAATTTATCTTTACGAGGATGAGGAGGGCGTTCCACATGATTCAAGTTATTATTCATAACTTGAGCCAGCTGAACAAGTACTGTCATGGTATTTTTAGAACTTGTTCCCGTCATATAAGGCATATCATTAGTGCAATCATCACATTCCCTATCAAATTTATTATAGGTATGTGTTCTTATATTTACCTTCATTAACTAAGATAAATATAGTACAATTAGAGGGATTGAATACTTACCTATTTAGTATAAAAGGAAAATTTGAACATAATAGGATAAACATTTTTAGTAGAAGTATATCCAAAATTGTGATTCCCTATGTTTCATTCTGGGTTATCCTTGATTTATTTATTAACATATATTCTTGTGGGCATCTTATTCTATTAAAAATGGTTTGTAATAAGCTCATGAATTTACCAAAGAATATCCCTTGGGATTGTCAACCCAAGAGTGCAGAAAGGCCTGTTTTCATGTACCAGGATACCCTGAGTTAGGCCTAAAACTCCTTGTCAGATTTTTTACTCCTAGGTATATTTTTGATAGATCCACCTATACCAGTTTGTATCTAGATAGGGATGTATTTTCCTGATAAACCACTACCTCTATACTTACCAAAATTTAGGGATGTTTTTTTATACATCATCTTGTCCTTAAGGTTCTTACTAAAGTGCTCTATTCCTATTCTACAAAAAACCAAAACATCCTCTAATACCAACTGTACTGACCCTATCCTTTTCACATAACATTACATGATTTTAATAATAATTATACATTATAGTCCAAGGTATGTATTTCGAAGTTCTATGTCCTTGAAGACTAGGTACATAAAACTAAAAACACGGGACTAAAAAACAAATCTTTATTTAATCTTCAAATTGAGCTCCAAACATTCATTATGCTCAAACATCTTTATAGGGTACCTAGGGGAACACATGAACAATGGTAAGAGCTAAATATCCTAGTAAAGGAATAACTGTAAGAACAATGCACTAGGAAAAGGAATATAAGGCATGGATTGATGATATAAAGAGGAATGTAACATATATATCCTTAGAATATAAACATGGAATAATATACACATGAAGTAATATAAATGTGGAATATACATAAAAGATAACTTTAGTATGAGTCATGAATAACCGCCAAGATCGTTCAACATAATAGTGTCCATGAAAGAAAGGAAAGAAAATATACATGGAAATTCACAAGGGAAAATAGGCATGTATTGTGGTAGTTTATTTTAAGTAGAACTGGCCACATGTAATAAACGTATTCAATATATTTTTTCATAAAAACTTTTTTGAGTGGTTTTAAGTAAAATACTATAGATCCTTTAAAATTGAAAAGTGAAAAATCACTTATACAAAAACAGAAGTGAACAAGTAAGGTTTTCAGAATAAAAATAATTATTTAATAATTACAATGGAGGATTAAAATATAATATATAGTTCACTTGAAATCAAGTAAGAATTAGGGAAGTTCCCTAAAAACAGGTTTGCTTATTGAGAAGTATTGAAGAGGGAATCACTTAAAAACATGTCTATCCTTGAAAGGGAATGATGAATGGAACTCGATACATGTGTTTGGAACATTGAAGTAGCATTTATATGAATAAGATAATTATAATATATTACCATATTTTGGTAAAAATAATGAAAAAGAAACCTGAATGAATAAAAGAGGTTCGGGTTAAATCTCTTACAGAATATCGACATGGTATCATCTGTACTTAAGAGGTATTATTGTGAGAGAAAGGGGTTTCTCATCACTTAAACATCATTATCAAAGTATGGGTGAGGTGGGTAATAAATCCCCATGACTAGGAATTACACATAAAATTTAATAACATTGAAGACAATCTTGAATAAAAGTCAAATTTAGAGGACCCCTTACCTTAAGTGCAATGGTGTTCTCCACTTGATATAAATGACCAGAATAATAAAATTAGGTTCATTAATTAATAATTACAGAACCTATTATATATGTAATAGATTTATTATAACCTTTTAAAGTTAATTAATGACCTTTTTGATGAGTTATGTGGTTCAATTTCATTGTTTTGGTCTGTTTGTTTTCTTTGTTTTTTATGATCATTTTACTTATTTTCCTGAATAGATAGACATGTAAGATGAAAGTGGTTCTATAGAAATGATGTTAAATGAAATTAGTGAACATACAATAGATTAAATTGTTATAAAATTCATTTTGTTATTTGTAGTGAATGTGAATAATTATATAAATCATTAATGATAAATGGTTGAATTAATTTTAGTAATTTTTCTCAAAATTAATTTGTTTTGTTTTATTATTTTACATAATGTTAGAATAAAGGATTAAAGAACACCAAATAATATAATAAAATATTTAATATTCTGTTTCACCAATAAAAATCGTTTCATTACTATAATTGAAGATATTAATAGAAATAGATACCTCGTCATCCTTGAATGTGATAAATTAACACATCTCAAACGGTGTTTTCATTTCATTCAAATACAAGGTGGGGAAAAGAGATATGACAATGAATTATCTAGTTAGAATAACAATAATCCAATACTTTTATGTTACTGGAGTTTTCATACCATTTGGATGATTATATGTTAGGAAACAAATAGAACAAAAGAACTAAAAAAATGGAAGAAAATAAAAGTGGAATTTTACATCTTGAATCATACTTCCTTGAGAGCATCTTAATGAGTGTGGATTTGGAATTTTATTAATAAAGGGATATTTGACGTGGGGGGGGGGGAGTTTATGGAGATATTTGGCCATAATATAGGGAAGACACAAGTCTTTAAAGGATTCCAGAGAAGAGGTAAGGAGGGGTGGTATTTGTAGTGGGTGAGAGGATGGTTTTCATAATATTTAGCTCATTATTTTATTAATTTCCATCAAGAAAAACAACAGTGATGATTATAAAATAAAAAAATAGTAATATGTGCATGTGAGTTCAATATTTGGGTGAATACAAAGCTTATGATTTCAGGAATGTGGATTTAAATTATAATGTATTAATATGGTAAATTATTGTATTTTACTATTCCTGAAAAAATCAAGTATTTCAAAAAAATAAAAAAATCGCCCTAACCATTTTTCAATGTGTAGAATTAAAAAATGAAATCAATTATTCTAAAATATTTTTCTAAATATTAATAATTTTATATTTAGTTAAAATGATTATTTATTCTAAAAAATCATTTTTTTAAAACATTTATTTATTCCAAAATATAGGTACATCAAACATTCACTTAAATCATATTTATATACAATCATAGGTAAGGTTACTATTAATTAGGGTATATCACTATTCTTAAAGTTAATATTACTATTCATAAGGGTATGTTACCATTCACCATAAATTATTTTTGTCTTATCGGACTCCAAACATCTTATTGATCGTAGTTGTGAATGTCAGTTTTTTGAAATTTAAAACATAAAAGTAAAAACATTATATCTAAAGGTCACATAGTACTTAGTAGTTCATTGTGTTTTGATTTTATGTGATTATTTAACATAATCATATGAATAAAATTTCCATTGAAAATATCGGTTCATTACAAAATCCACATCTTCCTGAATACCCTCGACCATGACTTATTCCCCTAGTTCCCTAATAAAATACAAGGAAATAAGGTTTAAAACCATAATCTTCATTTAAATAGGGTTTTGTTAAGTGTATAACTTTAATGTAAGTGAGGATAAATTCCTCATCTGATAAAGAATCAACTTGATAGGTTGGTTATTGTTTTTCCATTTGGTGTGGCGGTGCCTGTTCTTTAGAGACAGATGCCCGGAAATATTCCAAAGTCAAGAATAACTTTGGTTTTAACATGTAATCATATTATTATGACTTCTATTTATATTTTTGATCATATTAGTTCTTTAAGGATTTGAATTTGGAGAATTGGACTTTGGATAAAGATGGATTTTGTGAAGCTGAAGTGGCAAGAGGCACAATTGGTTGTTTCAACTGTGTTTTTATAATAGAATGAGTTAAATTGATCATTTTTGTAACCATCCAATCATCATACTTCTGTGCATTTTTTCTTTTGAATTCCCACCATCTTTATCATTCCTCCGGATCAGTTGCAGCAATACATGCTTCTTGGTTTGATGAAATTTTTTATTTCACCTGTCCAAAGTCCACCATATTTTTTATAGAGATATTTGAAAACAAAACAGTCCTGAATGGGGATCCCTAACATTTTATTAAAGGTTAAATAATTTTGGAGGTCTTTATCTCCATCTTTTTTTGGTTTTAAGGGCCTAGGAAACTGTACTAATTATTTTCCAAGGATGAAATGAAGTAACCAAGAACCTGTTCATTCTGAAACAAATATATCTTGTTCATTAAATCCTCAAACTATATTCGCCTTGGATATTTTCAATCATATTTATGAATCGGTCAATTTTGAAGATTCTTGAGAGGAGGAGCCTTACGATATGATGAAGGTTTTGATTTAGAGGTAGATATAGGTGATTTCTTGAGTTTCACTTTGCCAGCCTTTGTTTTATTATTCTCATCCTTGGAGATGATGGGATTACACAAGACTTAGATTTGGTTTCTTTGATTGAATTATCCACTTTTTGGATGAATGAAGCAAGGTCCTGAAACCCTCCTATGTTTTTCATAGGGATTATTGGTTCACGCAGCTCATCAGAGATATTTTCTTCACAAATTGGTAGAAACTCATCACTAAGGAGTGGTATGTTTAAACAATATGTTAGTCCTTTCCATCGACCAATGATGTATGAAACTCTTTCATTCTCCCTTTGTTTTCAATTCTTAAGATCAAAGAATGTTTCCTTCAAAAGCGTTGAGCTAAAATGGAAAAGGAATTTTTGATTGATGTCTTTCCATCCAGTAATTCATTGAGACTTCAAACTTGTATACCAAGCAAAGGTCGACCACTGTTTTGATTGCCCAAAACCTCGGATATTTGCTTCTTTTTTATTAAGGGGCCCTATCATGGGATCACATTGGGAAACAAAATGTTTTAATTGCGACTCCAAATATCATGAACCATTAAAGATTGGAATGTGGTATTCAAAATGTTTGGTGGGGGAGGGATCAGATATACCCATTTGGGGTAAACCTTCTTTTATAGTTGTATGGGTGCATGCTATTCTTCCATAGATTCCAATTGAGTTTTTAATTAATAAATTATATTAATAATTATTTGGAGAATATCTGGATGATATGGGACCTATATATGTATTTCATCTAGAACCTAAACTAGCATGAAAACTAGAAAAACCAATGCTGGTGGTGCTGCTGGTATTTTTCTTGGATATCCCATAGGTAAAAACCTGTAAGCATGTGTTTGACCATGTTCTGTTTGTGTACCTAATGAATGGTATTCATTATTCACATCAGCAGTTACAATAAAAACTCTTTTCCAATGAGCTCCTACAAGAAGCATAAGATGCGGATCGACTTGCAGAGCATGTCTGGTAGGAATACAGCTTCAGAGTAACTCTACAATGAGTCTTATAAACTCTTTCATCTCCTCATATTATTAGGAAAATCTTCCATCAAGCGAAATATATTGACCTTATCCTACGGAAAATTGATTCATGATCTAAATTTTACCTTTCCCATTGTTAGGTTCATTTTGAAAAGGTGGAAGTTGGTTATTTGAGAGAATACCTTAATTTTGGGTAAGCCTATGATTTTGGGTACATAAACCTCCTCCATTTTATTTACTTTGAACCAAATTATGAATAAGAACATAATCCTATGACTCCCTTTAATGAGACTTATTTTATATAGGATCTTCTATAATGGAATTATAGGCATTTACTGATGCATAACGCATTAATGTCATTCTATCTATATATTTGTGAGATATCATTCTTCTTCTTCCTATATGAGACTTTATTCTCCTATTTTTTGATTTCCTAGGGATAGTTTGATAGACTATAATCTAAAGGAAATCCTTTGATAGTTCATCTGTGCATTCTTTTTATGGTTTCATCCCTTATCAGGTGAATACTGAATTTTGCTGAGGAGGGGATTGTGGATGTGAAAAATCCCCCAGCTATGTAGGTCGGGGTTGTTCCTATTCTCCTTCCTAAACCCTTCAGTCTCTATTTGTTGGATCTAGATTTTTGGTTAAAAAATCCCCTATCCATGTGGGTTGGGGTGGTTCCTGAACTTCTATAGCTAATTTCAATGCATCTTCCCTTCTGATTTTACAAATTCCAGTCCAAACATTGGTTGAGTGCATTATATGGTACCCACTTAAATCACCTATTTGGAAAGACTGTTGTACTATTTTAGAAATTTTCTAAATTTGATGGTTGACATCTTCTAAGTAGGAAGCTAGCTTGATGTTTCTAGATTCCTGATCAGAAGCATGTCAATATTTTTCTCTCTTTGGTAATGACTTTGGTTAAAACTAGTCGAGGATTGTACTTGTTGAGAATGACATTAGTCATGAGTAGAATTTTTTTACAGTATCCATCCTAGGGAAATAACAATGCATGAGACCACATATGGAAGTCTTTGTTGATTTTTGAGCACAGAGAAATGAAATTATCTATGTTCACCCCATCCATTGATATGGACACCAGATGGGGTTTTTGAGATCAATTATTTCAACATCTTTAATGCATTCAGGAATTTACATTGAAGGTCCTCATGTTTCTTCTCGATCTTTGGATGTCGAGAATCCTAGAGAGATGCCAAGTCAATTTATCAAAACAACCCTTTTATTACATTGAGATGAATTTGATATTCCTTATATAGTAATACATTGATTTTTAAAGGAATAAGAGCCTTCAATAGGTTGATGAGAATATCATGGATGCAATCTTCTGCCATTATTTCTTGAATTTTGTACTGATAGGTTTATAAAGGGGAAATCATGGCTGGTATTCCACCCTTAGGTAGTAGTTTTATCTTATTCAACATATATTCTTCATCTTTTTCTAGAGGTTTCTAAACTTGGTTTGGCCAAAGTGGACGCTTCTTGATTTCCTTATAACAAGAAATGGGACCAGTTGATGTTTCCTCAGCTATTTTTGGAGACATATGACCCAATGTAGGTTTGGAGAATGACTGTTGCATTGGGTTGTCTTTTGGCTAATAAATAATTTCTCCTTAGAGTAATAAGACACCATACATGACAGGACTTACATTTGAAAGTGCCTCGTGATAAAAACGATTTCACATAACTAAATTTTCAATTAGAGAATTTTCATGAAAATGTGAAACACTACTGTGGAGAGGAATTTCTCAGTAAATTCCATTGTGGAGAGGACCCCCATAGTGGATTACAGTAAGTGATAAATCTTCTTTATCCATGGTCTTTGGGACACACATAGGGTTTTCATGAAACTCATTCATAGATAGGTTCTCAAAATTGACCGAATTATCATGAAACAATCCTTCAGGATGAAGTATTTGATGAATAAATTCAGAATTTATACTATTAATCCCATAATTTCGAAACAGGAAGATAGGATCTTGAGCTGCAATAGATAAATTTCTAAGGGATTCAAGAAATCCAACATTAATAGGATCCAAATCACCGATTGACTCTTGATTTTCCAACTGTGCTTGGAGAGATTTATTCTTATATGTTCTATTACATGTAATTGGGGCCAATATCTGGGAGAATTGGTTATCATGGGCATGTGTTTCTTTCTAACTTAAAGTGGACATCATAATATCTTGATTATCTCCAATTGGAAAGGGTGTATGTTCCTAATCCAGTCATCTGTATGATAAATAGGATTATGCCACATAACCCTCCTAGACTGGAATAGGGGTATGTATCTACTATAAGATTGAATACAGAAAATTCATCCTATGTGTGGGTAAAAAATTAAGTGTTCATCCTACTGGTACTGCTGAAGTTTCCATTTGGATATTCTGGTAGGCTTTTAGGATATGAGTTGGAATTTGTGTCTTCTATTTCCCCATTACTAAAATGAGTTTAGTGACTTCTGTAACTAAAATGGGAATATATGTCCATTATGTATCTAGATTAGGTGTATGTACCTACTATTTTCATCCATTTGTTATCATTGGATATTGATAGTACTGATGTGTGGGAGCACAAAGTTGAGTCAACCCCAGGTTTGTTATTGGAGGTTTCCGAATAACTTCTCTGAGTGCTACCAAATGAGACTATCAGCATGCCTAATGGATACCGATAGGTGTATGTGCTTGTTGGATGTTTTCATCCAATCATGGTATATGGACTTCCATCAATGCTGGAAGATGAAAAATCTAGAAGTATTGATGAGTGCAGGCGGGTGTATGTTACTGCTTATAAGTTGCTACCACATTTGATTGACGGACATCCATGAATTCCACTAGATGAGTATCTTGACTGGATAGTATATTATAAGCAGGTGTATATTCTTGAACATAGTACTCAACAGATTTGAATAGTGGGGTTGGTTGGGTGCCACCAAATGAGTCTTCTAACTAGAATAATTAAGTCGGACGGGTGTATGTGCTCGTTTGTTGTTTTCCACCAAGTTGGATTGATGGACTTCTCTAAAGGGAGAAAAGGTAGATTCCTTCTCCCTAATGGTTGGTTGTTCTCCCCAGCACTTTATCTTATGTTCCCATGTCTAAGGGACCTAGGTCAGATAGCCAAAGATAACGCCCTCAATATGTTGAGGTTTTTTAACCTCACAGTTTTGGCGGTGGTGTTTTTTTTGGCACATGCCCTTGGGAAGCACCCATGTGTCTTTGTGGCGAGGCCATGAGTGGCATCTAGGTCGACCTACCTAGTACATGGGAGGGATTGGTGATTTAATTATAGGGATAAAATCATAAAATGGTTGAGGCAGATGCTTATCTCCATATTCTTATAGACCATTCGACATCATTGACCAGATGACCCGGGATTGTTCTTGATTTAGATGGTCTGTGGGTAGCCACCAATGTTGGGATAGTAACATGTTGATGGTACTTTCAAACCCATACATTGGAGACCCATCAATTAAGACATTTTTTTAATTATGATGTCGTCTGAGTGGATGAGTATCCAACTTGAGCAACAGTGATGGAATTCAGAGGTGCAATCTTGAAGAAATCCATTTGGAATGAATGGATTTCTCAAAAAAAAGTTCATGTATATATAACAAATACAAACAGTTAACTCCATTAATGAAACATATTTTCTAATGAAAACATGTGTGGTAGATTCCCTTGTTTTCCCCTATTATATAAATTTATATGGGCCTATGATATGGGTGACACTCTTATCTTATTTATGGATTCATGTCTGTTTCACCATTTTTTTGTTTTCATATGGGTGCAAAAAAATTCAAAACAGACACTAACCAAATGTCTATTTTATAGAGTGTATTTCATTGGGTAATTGATCACATTATTTAAGGATTCACATAGGGTTTATCATTTAATTTTTCCTTGGAACGTATGTAAAATCTAGGAATCAGTACTTCCATACAGTTCCAATAGATTTATTTTTGTAACCATAAACATCCAGCAGTTTTGTATCCAAAGGGGCCTACTTTCCAAAGGAATACATTGGTTAGCTTTTGACCTACGAGACTTAAGAACTCACATTAGTTGAGAGGATGGGAGTTCAGGCTCATCATACCCTTTTGGGGGGAATTATTTTCTACTCCGGGACTCTCTTATATTTTTAAGATTTGTTCACGAATCCTTATTAATTTACCATGTATAATGTATGTTTCCATTTGAGATTTTCAATAAATTGTTATCATGCATGGAATTTTAGAATCATCCATATTTATTTTAGGTTCTCCATTAATGAAGATATCCATATGTATTCGAGGTTCTCCATAAATTGTATACTCTTATATACTACGTGGATATTCTTTTAGTCATTATTACGATGAAATAGGTTTTTCAACAACATAGTGGGGAACTCTAGAATTTTTTGTTATCTAAGAAGAAAAAATATGTTTTGATGTTGGTATCATACCCATAAATAGGCTACCTATGTATCATTGTGAAACGAATCATAAACTTTTTAGTTTAGTTCCACTTAATAAGAAACATCCTTCCATTTAAGGTCATGTGATAAGGACCTAACCATACAGTTTAATGTCATGTGGTAAGGACATCTAAGTGGAAGGTGATTAGGCAAAGCTTGGTGTGGGACTTAAGCCTAAGCAGCCTAAGGAACATGGAAATGAAATAGATTTCCATGTTGGATTAGACCCTGTGGGGAAATGTAGCCCTGAAAGAACATGGATGATTTAGGGTGTTGCGTCGAAACCTGAGGGAGACTTCCTATATATCCCATTGGGATTTTAATCAAAGCCCACATAGTTCGATAAGTCTTGTTGAGAAATATGTCCCATAGAGAGAAATATGCTAGGGCTTACTCTTAAAGAGGATTCCAGTGTAACAAGTCCCATGAGAAATGTCTTAACTTTTGGAGATTTAGGGGGGTTTAATTTGAGGATTACTCCTAATCAGGATGCTTAGATTAATGGAATTAGTGTTGGATTCTTGAAGAGGATATCCAGTTATCTTAGGCCTTGGGTGAAGGCTTCCTATATATCTAAATTACGGTTGGAATCCTATTTATCAAAGTTTAATAATTGAATTGAATTATTTTAATGTTTTGATCATCAAAAATATATAATCCCACATGATTCATTCTTGGTGTGGGAAACTAGATAATGTGAAAAATCCAAAAAAGCACACACTTTCTCCTCCTAAAATGGAAGAGGTCAGGCCTATGGTTGAAGAATCTGAGGTGATGATGAGTGTGGGTGTGAATCAATGAAACCGTCAATGAAAAATAAAAATGAAGGTCATTGGATCCAACTCAACTGAATATGGGATCACTCCAAGAGGGATGCCATCAGATGGGTTCCATGAGTAGAGGGAGACTTTTACTTTATTAGATGGAATGGAATGTGTGACCCACACTCCCCCTATTGGGAATCATAGGATTCTGATCTTAAATACAAAAAGGTGTGGATAGAGTCCTATCCCCAAAATCTAAGACTGGGAACTTCCCAACATTGTATCTAGGTAAGGATCTATGTTATTATAGAGATATACACCAATAAATATCCCAAGGATCTAGAGACACTTAGAAGACAAATGTGGGAAACCTATGAAAGTAGAAATATGAACCCAAGTGGAGGACACGTTGATGTTTCTTATCTAATGGTTTGGAAAGTCATGAGGTTTTGGTGGAGGTTTCAACTTGTTCCCTTTGAAGAAAGGGGTGCAAGGGAAGAAATACCCCTCCTCCATAGGTGGATTAGACGAGGCCTTCAATGATGGCTCAGATAGGTGTACTGTGTAGGAATACCGCATAGGTTTTCTACATAGGTATCCCATATAGGTATTTCACATAGGTTTATCACATAGGTCCAAGGAGGAACTAAAAAAATTATTAAAACAAGGGAGTTAATCCTATGAAAGCATACAAAGTATTATCAATAAAACAACACTTTGGTGAGATTTAACTCTAAACACCCTAGGTCTTTTTTTTTGTCTTTAGAATATCCCAGCATATGTCCTTAATGAATATTTATTGTGTAGGTAGATTATTCCTAATAGAACAAGTTTCCTTAATCATATGTTCTTTATTTAAAACTATTAAAGGGCTTACAACATTCATATCCCATCTAATTCCCCATTCTCTAGTGTTTTAGAGAGAAACTTGATAATATTTGGGGGACTTGGGAGAATGAGCTACATAATGGGATATTCAAGTGTTCTTCCAATTTTTTCAGTTCTAAAATGGGGAGCCCAAGGGTACTATTTATATGCAATAAATGGGTCTGATTGAAAGGAGGTTTCCTAGGGAGGTCGGTTTCATATCTCTTTTGTGTAGCTCCTCCACGTAGAGGTTTTGAAATGATACTTCCACGTTAGTCTGTCGCATCGGTCCTCTATATATCTCCCATGTGTAGGTCTTTGACATAATGGCAATGAACTTGGCTATATGAGTAGAACATGTGCTGGTCTTCTAAATGTAGAGGTGTACTCCATAGGTCCTTAGTGTAGGTGTTCCCTATAGGTCCCTTGTAATTTATATGTTTTGTTTCCTTTAGCTTCTTATTTGATACTTTGAAATATCCAATGGTCTTACTGATAATCTGGATTCCTTCCTAAGGAGTGTCAACACATGTAACATATGAAATTTTGGTTTACTGTGAATGTTTTCTTTGACTTAGTGCATTGTAATATGACAATTTTAATTATTTCAAAAAAATCCATAAAAACATAGGGTGTTACATTCTACTATGCTTAAAATGAATTTCTCCCTCAAAATTATCCACTCAAGTAGAAACAAATGGGGAAAATTCTACTTTATCATATCCTCAAGTTCCCATTTTTCTTCCTTTAACTAGTGATTTCTAAAAAACATTGGCCATGTGAGTTTTATTATTTTCTAGAACTTTCTTTGATCAGTCAATAATTTCAACAGGTTTCCCCTTGTAAGAATGATATTTCTCTATTTGTATGCCCTATGATTTCATTACATGTTAAGGATTAGGTATGTACTTCCTCAGGAGTGATACAAGGAACACATCAAGGACTTTATAGAGACTTTAAAAAAGTTCTAAGAAATATTCTATAGTCTGGATATGATCAAGAATATCAAATGGACCAATATACATAGGTCTTAGTTTCACTTTCTTCTCGAATCTCATAACTTTCTTCAAGGGTGATATTCATAGAAACACCTTATCACCAACATCAAATTCTATATCATTCTTATGGTTATTATAATAACTTTTCTATCAACTTTGAGTGGCCTTGAGATGCTGTTGAGCGGTTCTAACCATCTCAACCATTTCTTTAGAAATATTAGGTCTTAATATGTTTGTTTCTCGAACCACATCCTAGAACATTGGAGCTCTACATTTATTCATATAGAGGGAATCATATGGTGTCATCTGAATTCTTGAGTGAATTTTATTTTCTCATGAAAATTCAACTGGAGAATGTTTTTGATCCCAACTTGCTTTCAAATATAGAGAACAATATATCAGCATATCCTCTAGGGTTGGGATTGTTATTTCACACTGGAAATCTATTTGAGGATGGTAATAAGTAATGAAACTCAATTCAGTATCATGTTATTTCTAAAGACTTCTCCAAAACATTGAGTTAAACCTTAGGTACCGATATGATACAATAGATTATGGTACATCGTTCAACCTTACCACTTCCTTAGTGTATATTATGGAAAGCTAACTAATAGTGAATTTTTCATTGATAGAAATGAAGTGTGTTGACTTAGTAAGGAGATCAACTACCAACCATATAACATTAAACCCTTTATAGGTTTTGGGTAGTCCAACCAAAAAATATATTGTACTGTTCTCCCATTTCCATTATGGTATGGGTAATGGATGCGACAACCATATAGAATTTTGTCTTTCAACCTTAACTTTCTAGTATACCAAACACCAAGATACCAACTCTATGATATCTCTCTTCATTCCATACCACTAGATGTATTATTTATGTCCATATACTTCTTCATACTTCCAGGATGAATAGATAATGAAGAACTATGAGCTTCCTCGAATAGATCCCTCTTAAAATATGGCACGGAAGGAATACATAAATGATTCATGAACCTTATCATTGCATCCTGATTAAGGATAAACTAAGGAAAATTTTTAACCTTTTTTTAGTTCTTCATCTTCCTTTTAGGCCTCCTTAATCTTCACATAAATAGAGGGTTGAATAATATTTTGAGAACAAAAATATTGTTCCCCTTCCATTAGGATTTCTAGATCCATCCTTTGAAAATATGGAAATATTGTATATTGTGTGATTCTCATCATAGATAATTTAGAAAGATATTTTCTACTCAAAGAATCAAAAATATTATTTTCTTTTCTTGTGTTGTAATGTATTGAGCAGTCATAATTCATTTTAAACTCTAACCATATTCTCTATCGCATGATCAAATCCTTCTATGTGAATATATATTTTAAACTTTTTTTTTATCGGTACATATATCAAACATTTCCCCATAAAGATAATGCCTCCATATATTTAATGAAAAAATTATGGATGTTAACTCTAAATCATGATTTTGTTAATTTTTCTAATGAATATTCAACTATCATGATTCACAGGCAATAAATTCGTTTTTCACAAGAACACATTTCATTCTATTCATGGATGCATCACTAAAAATTATAAACCCTTATCCACTATACAGTTATGTATTCTCTGATTCACTGACCAAAATTCTTTTTAATTCCTTGAAATTTTCCTCACATTCATCTGTACATAGGAAATTAACACCCTTCTAAGTTAACATTGTTAGAGGATATGATAGTCATGAGAAATTATCCATAAACCCTCAATAATATCAAGATAAAAAAGAAATATATGGATCTCCGTCACTGTTGTTGTTCTAGTCCATCTTTCAATAGCCTAATTCATTGATGGATCTACTACTATACCATCTATTGAGAATATGTGGCCCAAAAATGATATTTTTTGCAGCCAAAAATTACACTTTGTAAATTTTTCATATAACATCTCTTTACTTAGGGATTTAGTGCAATTCTCAATTTATCTTCATTATCATACTTTCATATTGAATAGATAATAATATCATCTATATATACTACTACAAACATATCAAGGTAATCACTAAAGACTCAGTTCTTTAAATCCATGAAGATATAAGGGGAATTAGTAAGACCAAATTCCATAACTATAACTTCATAGTGGCCATACCATGTATAGAATGTTGTCTTGGGAATATACTCATTTTTAACCCTCAATTAATGATTTCCATAATGAAGGAAAATCTTGGAAAAGTATTCAGATCCATCCAGTTGATCAAATAAGTCCTTAATAAGGGGAAGAGGACACTTGTTCTTGATTCTAATCTAGTTCAAATCTCAATAATTAATGTAGAGTTGAATGGATTCATCTTTACTTTTCACAAAACGAACCAGTGCACCCCAATGTAAAACAATTGGATGAATTAATACCTTATAAAGGTTTTCTTGGAGTTTCTTCTTCAATTCATACAACTCAATCAGGTCCATTCTGTAAGGAGTCTTTGAAATTAGTGTGGAACCAGGTATAAGTTATATCGAGAACTCAACTTCACATTTTGGCAGAAGACTAAAAAAATCTTCTGGAATGACATCCACAAATTCTTGAACGACATGAATATCATCAATTTTGATCTTCTCCCCAACCATTTGAAATAAATAACCCTTTTGAATGGTAATTAAGACTCATACACTGGATTTAATCTCTTTAGGATGTTCAAACTTATCATCACATTGATGGGTGATCATAAGAGGGTTTGATAATCAAACATATCTTCCATTCCTTGATAATTGACATGGGATTTATGCTTATAAATCCAATAAATTAATAACATGACATCAAATTTGATGAAAGTAAGAATAACAAGATTTCTAGGAAGAAAATTCCCACAAAATTAATTCAGAGAAGAATTATATACTTGAGATGAAATCATCATACCATTAAGGATTTACACTTCTAATTTTATCCCAAATTATTTTGGAGTAATCTGAACACCCTTATCAAATTCATTATATATGAAATAGTTAGTATATCCAAAATAAAATAATACATCGATAATCTTGAATGGATCACAAGTATACGTTTCATCATGTCAGTATCTCACCCCTCATCAGATATAGTGATTGCATGAGATTTCCCCTTATACATAGGATTAAGAGGTTTTTGATTTCGATCACCATCACCAACCCTTGGTTTGGGGAAGTAGTCAGCATAATTTCTGTTATCCACACACTTGTAGCACTAAATCCTGAGTGGTTCATTATATCTGGAATTTTTTCAACTAGCATTTTGAGCCGACTTATTCTCATAACCTCAGTAATCAATTGATTGATAGCCTTCTTTTCCTCACATAAAACATTTATTATACCCCATAAGGAAATTTAATCCATGTTTCTTCCCATGCTTAGAGCATAAAGGAACTTCCATCTTCTATTCTCTTTGGTTTTTAGAGATTCCTTTAAAATCCAGCTTCATCTTATTGTCAAAGGCATGAAATTGATATGTGACTCCAACATCTATTTCAACCTTCATTTCACAAATCAAAATGTATCAATAGCTACTAAATTTACTAATGGATAATTCGTTTCTGATAATTTTCTTCAATCCATTGAAGAACCTATCCAATTTACTTTCTGTTTGGATGATTATTCCTAAATTGTACCTTGCACGTCTCGTGAAATTTGCTTCATAGGTACCAACAAATTCATCATCCCATTTATCCAACTCAAGGATCCCTTTTTCTATCATGGGATGAATATTTCTAAGAGTTTACTTATAGAAAAATTAGTTCTTGAACTCATCCCAATCCATGGATTTAATGTCATCACGGTGCCCCGTATTGTTGATTAGAATCCACAATTGATCTGTTTCACATTCTGAAAAAATAAACCACCAGAATGACTTTATCATGATCCGAACACTAAAGAATAGATAGTATATTTTCAGTGGTACTAATACATTATTCAGCAACAAGTGAATCATGAGACCCTCTAAAATAAGGTGTATGTTTCCTCATTAAAGACTCAACTTTATGTTGTTCCCTTCTCTTCTCATTTAGAAGTCTACCATGATTCATAGCTTGAGAAAGACGTGTGAGCATAAAAATGGTGTTTCTCATTCCATCTCCCATAGTAGTCGGTTGTTAAAGTGGACAATCGTTTCATTATCCATCACAAACTCTATTAACATGGTTCCTTTGGGATCCCCCTATTGACTAAAACCAATATCATAGAGTAGAAATAGTTATCAAAATGATGAACCACATAATCCTGAAAAATCACTTTTAGTATGTCTAACTTATGACACCTTCCATTATCTATGACACCTTAAGTTTGTCCTATGTTATTCATACCCAAATTAAATTTAAATCTTTCATAATGGTTCATGAAGTGTTTTTGAATTCCCAAAGCATATCCCCTAAGAGTGTTAAACCAGGTGTGCAGCAAGGCCCATTGTCATGTACCAGATTACCCTAAGTCAAGCCTGGAACATCTTGTCGGAGTTGTCAACCCTAGGTAAATTTGGTCCAGTGCCATATCCATTTTCATTATCAAAAAATGGATTTAATTTTAGAATTCCACTCACTCTATACTTAACCATTATTATAGTACATTTTCCTATTTTTTATACTTAGAATTATCCTTTGGAAATGTCCTTATGGTACTCACTAAGGTGTTCTCATCCTAGATTCCAAAGGTTAACTACAATTTTTCTCTGATACCAACTATAGAAACCATAATTTTTTAAACATTAATATTAGATAAATTTTGTGGAATACTTAAACATTATACAAACTGATGCCCAAATACCGTAGTTTGTATAGTGCCTTTGGAAACATGGAAACGTAAAAACTAATACATATGTGATCTAAATTATATCCCACTAGGTTCTTCTTGACTCGAACCCATCTTAGAAACATCAAACATAATACATATCTTCATAACTTGGGGAAGGAATCATACGAATGGATGGGATCAAATTCTGAGAAAGGGTAAATAAGGGAGACATGTATGTGTAAAGATAAGATTAAGGGTATTATACTGTGATCATGAAGATATAATATTATACCCTTCATATCAAAGATCATATAAATGAATCATGGTATAAAGGTTGGAAGTTTATAAAACATGAATAAAAAGGAAGTAAAGGACTAAACCCTTGAAAGAATAACATAGTAGTAAAACATGAAATTGTGTTAACCACATAAACATATAACGATTTCCATATAATCCAATGCATTGCTTCCAAAACAAACTTAGTAACATGGGTTCACTCCGTATACCATCATAGTAGTCATGTTTCACTCCCATGGACATCATAGTAGTGTGAGTTCACTCCTAATACAATATTTGTAGTCATATTTCACTACCATGGTCGTCATAGTAATCAAGGCTCACTCGCAAGACCTACTTAGTTTATCTCATGAGATATAAATCTTTACCAAATAAATTGGAGGGAGATATAGGTCTCACTCATCACATAATAAAATCATACATACATGTTCCACAAGATCATAAATAATCATATCATAACCCATGAAATGAAATGGGTATCATAAACATGTTAACAGATCATAAACTATTGAAAGGGATAGGTTTCATAATGATTTTCTTATAATAACAACTCATGAAAAAAGTTGGTTTTGAAATCATGTAACCCATGAAGGAGATACAAGATTCATAATCAACATGCCATCAATAAAATAAAACATTAAAAGAAAAAATATTAATGGAATCATTGAATTGTTTCCCTATATAGGCCTGAGTAAAAAAAAGTATGTCATCTCAGATGGTAAATAAGTTTGATTGATCTTTTGGGAACATTTCAGGATGAATATATTCATTCTTCTTTGAAATATTCTTTTTATAACATAAGGCCTTTTGAAACTCTTTTTCTTTGAAATTTGATTTGAAATATTATAATGGAATATTTGAAAAAAATAAAACATTTTTAAAATCCTTTTCCCTTGAAAATGATCCTGCAGGTTATTTTTAAATCATTTTGATTTTTTTAAAACATTGATTTTGTATACAATAGATTTTCGATTGAAGACAGAGACAACTATATTTTACATAAAAAATATCTTAAGTACCAAAGAGTGGAAAATGGTACTAAAAATATTGGAAATCCTGAATAAAAATAGGTTTATGAAAATCATGAAAAATCAGGAGATATGGATCATAATGTTTCATCCAGGGAAGCATAAACATGAACAATCTCAAAAAGTGATGAGGTTGTATCAATAAACTCTTATAATTCAGTAACTTGGGATCATAATCTCCATGTAAGAAACTAAAATTATATGAATCTTAATGTATCAATAAAACAAGTTTATTTGTGATATAAGATGTAAAATGGAATTATATACTCCTTGAAAAACAGTTTAGGTGCATAATAAAACTTCAATCTCAAAGAAGGAAAATTGAGAAAAAACTATTTTATCGATTTGGTAACTTTTGAATGTTGAACCTCATGAATGAGGTATCATATAATGGATTTTTCAGTACAAATAAATATAATTATAAGATACATTGAATTAAATCTTGGTTAGTATGTATACCACACTAAATTAAATAGTGCTGAACATGACATGAATCTTACAAAAATTAAAAGTGAGATGAAATTATCCTTACCTTGTGTCTTGACTCTCTCCGCACTCATACAAGATTCATGTATAATAAATATATTCATATTATACATATTTTATAGAATAAAATTATTTTATAAATTACCATATATGGTTTTATTTTGATCATATATTACCCTCTTGTTAATGATCATATGTTAAGGTTTCACTTTGAGTAATATTCAGTTTGTTCTTTGCATGTGTCTTAATTTGTTATATAGTTTGTCCTTATACATATATAATGATTCTATAATTTCAATAATGATATAAATATCATTTATATTCATTATATTTATATTATAATCATTTATTTCATAAATAATTATGAATTGTAAAACACAGTTCATGGGGACAGTAAGACATACGTATGCATGAATATTGTCTCTGTTGGTATTGTTGTAATGAATGAAAGTATTTAATTGACCTGTGTATATTTATGAATATATATATATATATATAATTATTAAAATATAATTACTATATCATATATATCATATAATCTCACAAAACCCATCCATAAAACATTCCATGTGTTGTGTGAATGAATTGCATTGCTTTGAATGGGTGGTAATCAACACTTCCTCAAACGAGATTATCGTATTAACACCAAATGGAAATTAAAGAGATTTGTGTTATAAATGGAATAGAGAAGCATAAATACATAATATATATAATATATGACATATATAAATAGATTTTATATCATAATGACCACTATGATAGGTGGTTAATGAAAAATCAACAATCATCATTTTGTGAGGAAATACTTCACCACACACAAAAACAATATGTTCAATATCCATTGGATGGAGGTGTGTTTATGTGTAGGTATAAATATTAGCATAAAAATATACGATTATATGTAGTATACCTTTTTTCACACAATAATGGAATAAATATACTGGGGTGAATAAAGAAAATAAATGAAAGGATTTTGAGAGAAGATGTTACCTTTTAATCGGGTAACTCTATTTGGTTTATGCCAAAAGACTTCCTTGAGAATACTTCTAACCAAAGGGTGGATTAAAAGTTTAATGGTTGATTTTTTAGAGGATACATGGGAATATCTTGGCCAAACATAAATATTTTGAGAGGTATGAGGAATGGGTAGAGGTGGTGGCCTTTTATAGTGGAGGAGGAGTGGCACTCTTGCCAATATTTGAAGAGAGAATCCCACCTATGTCTTTCATATTGAATTTGGATAAAATAATGGAGCAAGGTAGATAAAACTAATTATAGGGTATAAATATGGAAATACAATGGGTTTTGGACATGTATATAGGTCTTTTGAGCCCTTAATGTTAAGGTTTAGTCCACAATTAAGCATAATTTGGCCTTAACCGCTGTGATTATTTTTAATAACTTTTACTAATAATTTTGGTCAAAAAACTGAGGAACTTATTAGAAATTAGAAATTATTTTGATCAAAAATATGGAATCTGTTTTTCCAAATTATAATCATCTAGGTGGTAGAAATTAATTTAAAAATAATCCTGCTATCGATACGTCACTCTAGGTTTTTAAGGTAAAAAGGATAAAAAGATTATTAAGTTTTTATGTCCAATTAAAATGAGGAAATGGTTCCAATGGAAAAAATTGGATTACATTAAAAAAATATTATCTAATTTAATATTGAAATCAAATTAAAATATATTTTAACCTTTAAATAAATTTAATTAAAAAGAAATTTTGAATTAAAAAACTGTATTTTTCACTATTCATCCAAAACTGAAGTTTCTCAGAAAAATCTGATATTTTCACCATAAGATATTCTTGAAATTCTAAATTCAAAAATGAGGATTATTTTACCAAATTAAATTTCAAAATGTGTCTAAAATAAATTTTACTATACATACATTAAAACTAGTATTTTAGACATAGAAGGACTTTACCCAAAATCATATCATTCATTATCAATATGTTTTAGTTATATAAAACAATTAAAGAAAATATTTGTAAAGAAGTTATTACTATTAATATAACTAAGTTTAAATTCTAGGTTATGATTATCTTATTTAAAAAATAAAATTATGTTTCATAGAAACTCAACGGCTTGTGTATCGTAAGCTAACTCAATGTTGCGTGTATCATACGTCAACATAGTGTTGTGTGTATCGTACAAGAAGTTGGAGTTGTGTGTAACATATGAAATTTTAATATAGGGTTAAAGTAATATTTTACTTAGTGAATTTCAAGATGAAAATTTTAATTTATTCAAAAAAATGGTCTATAAAAACTCGGGGTGCTACACCTACCTAGAAGATAGGGATCAAAACCCACAGATTTTGTTGTCATGGTTTATGGTCATATAACAATATTGATCCATGTATTTTATTTCCATGAGTTACGGATTATTGAATCATGGGAGAACCATTTATTAGTGATGGTGTGGGGATTATGTGTGGAATGTACCCTTCAAAAAAGGATATATCTTTATTGAAGTTGGTTTTGGGATTATGCATTGAGTTTCTTAAGGAACCTGGAGGAAATTGAGTCTCTCTGGTGGAGGTTAGGGCTTATACATTATAGGAGGACCATATTAATATTTGGGATCATGTGGATGTCATGATCACTACTTACCTCTAACCCCATTTGATTTATGATCGATTTGAGAAACATGAGGAAGTGGTGGATCTAAAGGTTTTATGATCAAATTCTTCCATAGCGGGATTATTGTTGGAACCAAAGGGAGAGTGAATGAACTTTGGAGTGCCAATCCCCTCACTTGTTTTGGTATATTGGGGAGGGTAAGGGTAGAAAGAGAGCCTCCTCATGCAAGAGATACAAGAGATTACTCAAGGAGGGATTCCCCTGGATGATCTCATTCCTTGTGAGGGCAAGTAGTGTGGGGAATATCCCATTGAATTCATACATGAAGCATATTTTTCTTATTTCACATGGTAAATCCATAGTTTAATTTATTGTTTTAAGGGTTTGTGACAAGTAAGATTTAAATTATTCATCTTATAAATGGTAGACTCACTATTTACCCCTGGGTGGTACATGACCACCGCTCATACGCCTCTTTGTGGGCATGGATTTGGAAATGCCATAGTGGATCAATGGGGGACAGTGGTCACTCATAAGCTCCGCATCAGCATTCCAATGCTAAGAAGAAATAGGATTTAACATACCAATGTTAAGAAGAAATAGGTTGGTGGAATCCTTAGGTTTCAGTTGAAGTGGAGTGGGCCATAGGAATTGGTGGAACATGCCCCATGGGGATTTGAGGTGTAGTTAGACAGTCCTAAATGGGTTTCAAAGATCTAGGCACTCAACCTTCATGAATAGTTATTATTAGAAGGGTGGTGGCATGGAGATTCCCAGGAGTGATTTTTCTAGATTTTGGGGCCTTTTGGGAGTTTTTTCATGAATTTTAGGCTCCTTTTGGATGTTATGGTCTTTATGAAGTTGTAGGATTCGCAAAATAGGGTAACCCTACCTTTGGATGAAGTCCTAGCTCATTAAAGGAGTGCTTTGTAAAGGATGAATGATTCACGAATCCTCAAGAGCCTTTGAGGACCTTCTTCCTTCATGAAGTTAATATTACATCATGATAGGTGTCACCACCTAGGGTGGAAGCCTTTAAGAAAACATTAAAGGGGTTTTTTTTGAAGTATAGGTACCTTGGATAATCATTTTTTTAGTTTTTGATTTTTAGAGAGGTCCCAAATTTGGGAAAATTTGAAATCTAAAGGGCTATGTAATTATCCCAAAGATATCAGAATAAGGGCGTATTTATATGGAAGGGTTTTCTAAAATATTTGAAATAGTTTGGGAATAATTTTTGGGCATCAATAATTGTTGTGGATGAACTATACTAACGAAGACACTAGAAATAATTTGCATGGACGCAAAGCACTATCATATTTATGGAGGAACATCATTATGGATTTGCATGTTTGCGAAGGATATTTCTTATATGGATGCTCTGTGAGATCCAAAAGATCATGAAGAGGTAGGTCTTTGTGAAGCAGATCCATAATAGTGGTTTGGTCTATTTTGTCTTAGAGTTTCTCTGAACCATCTATGTATTCCTTAAATATTCCCATAGAACATATTTCATCACCAAAAAAATAATCACCCCTCATAATTGGATCCAATAGATAAAGGTGGGTCGCATTATAAATGGGAAATCACAAAAAATCAGCAATCATCTCCCAGTGATGAAGCTCACTCATGAAGGTTTCTAGTATGGCTCATGCATTGTGACATCTAGGAAGAAGGCTATCACGAGGCCCGACCCAGCTTTGTGGATATAAATACCACTGTGGGAACTCAAAGGCGCCTCACTTAATGTGAATAAAATATTTTTTCTATTTCTAACAAAGCTCGTGATCTAAAAAACTTCATTATATGAATATATTTTTAGAGAACTAGACTTTTGGACCCTTATTCCATGAATGGTTCTTAGTGAACAAAACACTGCAAAACACTTCTCTACGAAGATATACCCATGACCCAAAGATCTGATAACTGGTTTTAAGAAAACTATTTTCAAATTATATTCATAAACAAGACTCTTAAATCCCTTAATTCATGAATCCTATGGATTCCTATGAAGTCAATGCAGATGCTTCTCAGATGGATGAGATTGTGGACAACATCATGATGGGGGAGTTCATCCAGAGCACCTTAGACAATGATTCACTACTTAAACTACTATCAAAGGTTCAAAATAATATCATTTGTGAAAGATACTTCTATGATATGAATTTGGATTGAGAGACGATGTATTTATACTGTAGGTGAGCAAGGATAAATGAAGTTACATGTATACGGGAATATAGGAGCAATACTAGTGGCACAGGGCAGATGATAAGTGTATTTCATGCATATATTTTGAGGTGTTTTAATAAAGGAATTTTTATATTTAAATGATATATCTTTCCAATTATGTAGTGATTTTGAGTTATTTTGTATTTTATTCTTCAATTATAAGAATATTTGATAAACGAATAAGAAGGGATGAATTTGGGGGCTTCAGGACACTTCGTGTGGTAATATTCTCTCACAGTGCGACAACAGAATTTTGAAATCAAAGCGGAGATGGAAATTATTGAGCAGAGAAACTACACGATGTGTACTTCACTTACATTTCATGACTTCATCAGAGATGCAGGCCACTCCCAGGATAAACAAGATGTTAATGACAATTACACTTCGTGTAACCTTAGTACACGAAGTGACGCTTTTCACCAAAAATATTGGAGAAGATTTTGGAGAGATCTGCTGTGACTAAAGACTGAGGAATTAAACATCATGACTGATGAGTACATGAAATTATGGTAGTGAAACTAAGAATTAATGAATGTGATACACACAGGATGCACACAGACTCAGAGACAACGCAGGGAAAAAGTAAACGACATGAACACTCAGTACATGTCATGATGGAGGTCCGGCAGACCCCTTTTAGTTCCTATAAAAGAATACCTAGCCTTAACATTTTCAGATCGTTTGGATGGAGCACCACCGAGGGACTCTTTTAGACACAGGGTCCCACCAGCTTCCTCCACTTTATTTAGGACATTCATTTTATTTATTTTTTCACTCCTGCTCATTGTTAGCTTGAGCGGTTGATTTATTTGTGCCAGTGCATGCGTGATGAAGGGGGGTTATATGTATAGTTATTTTATTTTTTAATACAATTCATATTGCGATTTCACATTTTATCTTCAACTAAATATTTTTTTATGTCTTCTTGCATGACCATTGTGAGAAGGGATAAATATTGGTTTTAATTTCGTTCTTTGCGCATTACTATTTCCAAGATTGAATATAACTATTTAATATGAAATCCTGGGAATATAAATCCACCATGACTGTCGGGTTTGTCCTTTCCCTATTTTAAATAAGGTTTTGTGTTACCCATCATTTTTAATCTTAAGTACCTGACAATGAAAAAAATGAGCACTTTTGATGGAAAGAATTTTTCATGACCATTGAACTCACTAAGACCCAATTCCAACAACCTCATGATTATTGATTGTTTATTTCATACCTTGTCATCTCATGATCCTAAATTAATTTTTTCTTGGCATGTGTTTTATATTTTCTTCTCCCACACTCTAAATCAAATCCAATACTTAATAGCTTAGATATAAATTATGAAAATATAAATTTTTTTGGGTCTATCTTATTTGATTAATATTTTCTCTAACCCTAAACTATAGGGTCGTATAGGATAATCAAGTCTGAGATCGAACCCATATAGATAGGGTAGGAGAAAATATTAATCAAATAAAATAAAACTAAAATAATTACATTTTTTAGAATTTAAATCTAATCTATTGTTCATTGGATTTGATTTAGAATGTTGAAGAATAAAATATAAAATATGTTTTGGGAAGCAATGAATACAGGTTCATGAGATGATAAGGTATGAAATAATCAATCAATAATCATGAACTCTTCATAATCAAGTCTTAGTGAGTTCAGCGATCATGATAAACACTATCTGTCATAAGTTCTCTTTTTTTCTCATGTTCAGGTACATCAAATTACAAATTATCGGTAATATGAAACCTTATTTAAACATAGGGGAAGGAAAAACCCAATGGTTATGGAGTAATTCTAGTCCCAATATTTCATATTATGTAGTTGGATTCCATCTTAACAATGTTCATGCATAGAGAATGAAATTAAACTGAATCTCGAACCCCTCTCACAAGAATCGTGCAATAATAAATCTTTAAAGGTATAGATTTCAAGAGAAAATGTGAAATCCCAACATGAATTATATTAAAATATAAAATACCACAACATACAATCCACCTTCATCTCATATATTATAGTGAAAATAAATTATCTTCTCATACTAACCATGAGCAGGTGTGGAAAAATAAATAAAGTTAAAGTCCTACAGAAAGTAGTTGAAACTGGTGGGAGACTTCATCCATAGGCATCCATTGGCGGTGTTCTGTCAAGATGATATGAAAATGTTATGGCCAAGGTGTCCTTTTACAGGAGATGAAAGGGGCCTTCTCAACCACCATCATGACATGTACTAAGTGTACACATCGTGTAATTTTGTTCTGTGTTGTCACTGTGTCTGAGTTAATCCTATTCCAAACGAGTTAATTAATTCTTAGTTTGATTTGAATCACATCGTGTACTCAGCAATCACAATGTGTAATTCCTCAGACTTCAGTTGTCATAAATCTGGAGAAAATATTCTCAAAAAATTTAGCTGAAAAGTGTCACGTCATGTACTGAAGTTACACGACATGTAATTGTCATTCTCAATGTGTTTTCAAGTCATATCTTGTCCTAGCAGCAGCCTGCTTCTCCAACGAAGTCATGATGTGTAAGTACCACACACCCATAGAAGTACCACACACCCATCATAGAAAACAGCCTCTACAACCTTATCAACAACATCTATGGGGAGAAGATAAGGGATGAAGCATCCCCACTATAGTATCATACTATCATCAAGGTGTGTTAGGGGGTCTGTAGAAGGGATGGAATGATGGATGAAACTTTCACGAGGGTGGAAAATTCACCGAATACTATGCTTGGGGCTACTGGCCTTGTACGTTCAGCTGAGAAGTAAAGGTAGAGCTAAAGCGGGGAGGACATTATGAAGTTGCATGGGGTTCATAGTTCCATGTTTTCTGGATGCATGAGATCATGAATTATCTGCTAAAAATATTGTCACCAGGGACTAATACATTCCATTTTCATTAAGGTTATGTCGATGTGAGCCTCTTGGACTTTCCCCAAATCATCGAGCCCCCGTTCCAGTTAGTGATGTGCGATGAATTTACCCCTATGAAGAATGTAAGGGGGCCAAGAGAGTTTTCTGACCTTAGAAAGTGTGCTTCTTGATCAAGTGTAGGGAACCAGTGAAGAGAATTTGGGGATAATGGATGTTCCCTTTAATCATTGGTTAAGACATTTGTTGAAAGAACCAGTGAAAAAAACTAGTTGAAAGGGAGGAGCTGGTGGATATGTTACTAACTAGGTCTTTCACATGTCCTAGGGGATACCAAGGTGGAAAAGGAAGTCTTCTACCAGAGGATTTTGGAAACAATCTAGTGGAAGCTATGGGGATACAGTTTAAATACAGGGTCTCAACCCATAGTTAGGTTGGTAGGATTCGAAATGACACTCATTTGTAGTTATATTCTCCCAGTGAGGGATGTAAACATATGGGTGTTGCCATGCACCTTCATAATAATGGTGATTCTAGGGATGGGGACGTGTGTACACTATTTTTTCATAGTATTAGTCAAGTTACACATGGTACTTTGACATATCAGCAAAGTAAAAATTATACAATTTGTGTGTGTTCTTTTAATTTATTGTATGTTTGGGTGGCTGCATACATGGGGGGTCATGAATACTAGAATTACATCCCCCCACAAATAATATATATATGGAAATATTGAATATCATGGGAAATTTCTCATTCAAGATGGGTATGGTGGTAGTGATAGAGAAGTTCTAGTTGGAGGAGAACATCATTTTTTACCCATTTTCCTAACTGACAAGGGTGGTGACAGATGACAGCTCATGGACCAAGGAATAGAGATTATATATCTTAGACTATTGAGGTGGGGTACTAGTAGTAAGAGTCGATTGTGGACCAGTTTTCATGTCATACAATCCAAACTGGTTGGAAATATAATTCATATGTCTATATAGGGTGGCTTTAAAGGTGTACTAAGAGGTGATTCATAAGTGTCTCCCTTTTGTAGTGAGATAGTTATGGTGTGTGTTCACATATAAGGATGGAAATGTGCAGGATGAATTTCTTCCACCCACTGTTATGTATGGGCTTACTCGTGATTATATGTAGAGTCTGCAGAGCGCATATCCCAATGTTATATTGAGGCATCGTACCACACAATCCAAAGAAGGGATGGTCTCTCTTACAAGGTTATATGACCTAATGTTAGATGTAATATTTCATGGTAGTAGAGTTGGCCTAGTGGGTAGGGCATCAGTAGTGGGTCCAGTGGTTTCTGGCCCCAAATAGGTAAGAGGAGAAGGGTGAGGAGTGATAGTACTAGGAACAACATCATTAGAAAAGAGAACTTTTGAATAAGGGGACCCATATAGGGAAGTCCCTAAGAAATCTTTCAAATCTCACCAGAAGCAGTTTCACCACCTTGATAATCCTAATGATGTCGTCCTTCCATAAGCATAGGACAACTATGATGATTACGTGCAATTTCACCAATCCTCTTGGAATGTGATATGATATAATTAGGTATATGATTCATATTTTCAGGATTTTCCAAGATTAGAACATCTTCCTCATTTCTTGGGATGATGGGGAGTGATATGTAGTAGAGAAAGAAGACCTGGAGCATTCTCAGGTCACTGCATGTCCACTGAATATCCAGGAGAAGCTGTTTCTAGACAAGAATTATCCACCAAAACTATTGGTATTATAGTCAATTGTGTGTTCTTGAGGAGTCATGTGAGTCATTGGGAAGTTATGACTATCAAGGCTCTCCTAGGGGAGGATGTTGTTTTGCAAACTTGGTAAATATTTTGATCTTCCATACCATAAATATAGTGTGTTCCTTAGAACTGTTGTCAAACCCTTTTTTCAAATTGAACAGAAATCAAGCCAAAACGAGGGGGATATCCAATACGAACCTAAAAAGGGGTTAAAGGTTACCTCAACCATTGAAAATGTAAAATTGGGGTCCCTTCTTGATTATGTGGTTGTAATAAGTCAATCACCAGTGGTTGCAATTGGGGAAGGGGTTTCGGAAGGAACCCTACCTGTGGTACTACCTATGAATATATAGGAACTTGTCAATAGAGTATAAAATTCACATAAGAACCTTTCTGATTTATTTATTTAACTCTATAATTTCCTTCCTATTCCTGACTGACATATTTTGGAATTATAGTTTGAACAACATTTGGGACTCCACCACCAGTGCCAAACTCACATTAGTTATTCCTTGGGCTAAGGCAGTGATAACATATGCTTCTATATGAGTATAAATGATAGAATAATCCATAGTTTTTAGGCCAAATTAGGCATCAATGGGGGTGACTATTGAGACTATTCCTTCAATAGAGAAGGTTAATATAGGGAACACAACAAGGATAACTGAAATAGTTGTGGTGGAAGGGCCTATGGTAGTAAAGTTTCCAGAAACAGCTACTGAAAATGAGATTGTGATGGGGGAAGCGACTATAGAATTAGTGGTTGGGCTGACTATGGAGGTTTAATTAGGTATGAATACCCCATAATTACCACCAGTGGTGCTTGTGTGAGCTAAAGTTGGGGTTGTGCCACTAGCATGAGTAGCCAAGGGAGCTCAGATGACAGTTTCCACATTAGTGTTACTACAAGGTGCATTAAAGGCTTCACCTATTAGTAGGGAATCTGAAGAGGAACTATTCTATGGGATAGTAATAAAAATTCTCTCAGCTACAAATATAATATTTTTCCATCCTCTCTCATTTAACAATCTATACCTATAGGATTTATCTGACGATATATAGGAAATCATTCTTCTTTAGAAGCTAATACCACATGATGATTTCAAGGATTCTAATCAAGAGGACACTGAGGATAATCAGGATATCCATCGCAAGGTGTGGAGGAATTTACGGAACATCATCACTCATATTTGATAGTTAAACTACTAAAATAGGTAGGATCTATCTGCCATTGTTTACTCATCCTGTGTCTAGTTGGGAGAATTCCAAAAATATTCTGGCATTGGCCTAGGATTCCTAGTTGAGCGGGCATGTGAGGAATGGAAAAAAACTTGAACTAGCCTATAAAAAACACAATATTGATTATCTCAAGTGCTTTATAAATATGACTGGGAGATTTACCATTTGGAGGGGCTGAAGCAGAAGCATTTAAAGACCGCTTCTACTAAGGCTGAGATCACTAACAGTATGAGGGCTCAACTGGAAGCATCTGGGGCCAAGGATGTCAAGACCAAGAAATAAGAGTTTGATTGTTAGGAGGATTAATATTGATAGTTCATTATGGCCAAATATGTTCTCTTCTTGTCCAATGAAGATTAATAAGAACTGGTAACGAAGAAGTTTGTCTTCGAGATCACTCAATGGAGGTTTTCCAAGATTAATTTCTCAATCACTGAGGCGGAGCCATAGATGCGCATTTTTCAGAGGTGGGGGTTTCAATTTGTGGATCCCCTTATGAAACTATTTTTTTCTTAATTTTCATACTCTGACATGTTTCCTTTCTATATTTTCTTACTTTGATCATATTCTGAGACAAGCAACAACAAATCCATAATCCCACGTGGATCATTCCTTGTGTGAGAAACAAGGGATGACCATTTTATTACCCTTCATATGATATTTCTAGACAACAATTAAGAATTTAAAATCTTTTATTATTGACTAAACATTAAGTGTGTCTGGGATGAGAGAGTTTGTGGCTAGGGAACAAGTCTATCATTACATCCATCTTACTTTTCCAATGTTTTCTAGCTCACCAATGGGGTAATGTTAGGTGTGTCAAATTATGCCCAAAAAAGGGAAATCGGAAGTTCGAATCACTATTCCCAAAATATGTAACATGAAGAGAGTATCAAGGATATAGATAATAACATTTAACTACATTTGAAACAAAAAATGTATACCACTAGCCAATAATGTGGACAAATAAAGGAGGTTCAATTTCTAAACATGTTCAAAACAAGGAACTTGTCTCAGATTATCATCCAAAAGCTTTTGGGGAATTATCCAAGGATGGTATGAGAACCTTGAAAAAAAAACCATTCCATTAGCGGGGTCCTTTCAGACATATAAGAGTATGATGATCTGAATAAGGGGCACAAAAAGCATGTGATTGAAGTGATGGAATGTTTTAATTGATTACAACACTCTTAGAATCACACAACTTTGCATTGAAGAATGTTGTTGTGGTTGTATAGCTTTTTAAAAATTGCAGAATTTTCATCTAGGGAAGTTTCATCACAGATTCCAACCGATAGTCTAAGAGAATGAATGATGTGATAGACGCCCATGCCAAATTAAGTACCTCTTAGGAAATGGGCTAATATTCCTTCCAGTTTAATTTCATGTAATGAGGATGATGGACACCTAGTTTTACATAATACGATGAGGATGATACATGGTGCAGTTTAACATCATGTGATTAGGATGCACCTCACAATTTAATGTCATGTGATTGGGATGTTTCACACAATTTAAGGTCATCTGGATTGGGACATCGAAAATAGTTTATAGTTTTGTTCTATAGAATATTATTCTTTTTTTTGTTATAAAGATTAGGAAATGTTGAGGGTTATTTAAATGGGTATATTTGGAGTGGAGAGTGGAATAATCCTTCAAGAATAAGGTCCAAAGTGGATCAATACCACACTGTATATTTCCAAGAGTATTTACACATAGTTTAGAGTCATAATTCATGTACAAAGACTCATAATTAATGGTCATAGATCTCATACAATGAGTCTCTTCAAAAAAAAAATATAGTGTTCCATATTGACAACCCTCATGTAAATGAGGGGTGAGGTGGCCTAATACCCCTCCACATACATTGAGGAGGATATCCATATTGTTTAATGCCTTTATTATGGGGCTGAGGTAATTAGTTTAAATTCATGATGTATTTATTTGGAAAGTTTTGTTTCAAGGTAATTTGTGTGGGTTAGGGGAATAATAACCCAACATGAATGGAACAAAATAGTCTCATGTATCACATACACACCTTTAGATGGACTACATATAGTTTATTATCATAATTACTAGGCTATAACTGAGGCCAATGAGATCAAATTTTGGTAAATTTTCAGATGGGAACAAAGAAAAAATGTATTTATGTCTCTACAGATCACATCATAATGAAAATAAATCCACACATAGTTCTGAGAAAACAACATTTTGGAAGATCAAAACCCATGGGGTAGTCCTATTTGTCGAGAAAACATGAAATTCCAATGGTTTTCACGGGGCATCCCTCAATTAGGACATGGGTTAAGGTTTACTAAACATCCCATACTTATTGTACGAGGCATCTCGGTCTAAAATGGGGTATAATTACACTTTTATGTAGAGTATCATGGCCATCATGATTTTTAGTTTAAATTCATACAAATTAGACTATAGGGGTTGAAAAGAGTTTAAGTTCATAATTCATGGACCTACTATAAATTGTTTAATGCCATGTCACCTAAACAGTAGGTTCTTGGTTTAAAGTCATGGAGATTGGAAAAAATATAGGGGTAGTGCATCCAAATAATATGTGTTGTGTGGTTTCATGATAAACAGAACATGAATTAGGGATAAGGAGGCCTGACCCCACACACCACAATCAAGAGAGAATCCTGTATACTATTTAATGTCTTGATGATTAGACTTGTTGTAAATAGTTTATAGGCTTGTTGTAGGACCATAGGATATTATTTTAGGGTTATATAGTTTGGAACAAGAACCTAGTTTAACATCATATTCATGGAAAAAAGACTCCTAGTTATGGTCTAAATTTCTGGACCATTTAGGGGATCATCTCAAGAAAAAGAGATATGTTGGGCAAGACAGCAGTAACTATATGTGAGGGAGGACCAACCCATGCCACACTGAACATTCCCTAGGAGACTCACAAATAGTTTAAAGTCATGATGTTGGGAATTCAACTCTCAGTTTAAGGATTTTAGACCTAAAAAGGAGAACTTATTAAAAGTAATATGTGTTGGGAGGTAGAGAAAAAAATGACATGAATGAGGTTTTAGGAGGTCTATTTCTACACAAAACATCCTGAATAAAATCCATGTATAGTTTAAATTCATGTTACTTGTACTGGTATTCCCAGTTTAAAGTAATAGATCTTGAATCTTTTTCAAATTTTTTATGGTCATGTTTCACAGACCACGTATGGATTATTTATATGAATTATTTCTTGAGAAACTTGATGTTGGTGGGGGGAGTGATACATTCTATGAATATTGTGATCAAAGTGTATGTTTTATTATAATAGACCTTGTGAAAGGTGCAGGTTCATTCCCACTTGAGATAAAACCTTGGATTATTCTTACAATGTATCATTGGAGTTCTCAGATCCAGTATTGTGTCACCGTGGAGAATAGGGCCCAGAAAAACCTTTATTTTGAATGTTATTTCTATCTTTTTCTAGTGCCTCTCTAGATTTTGTAATGCCTATATCTTATACTCTTCAAGGTATTATAGCTCATCTAAACAAAAAATCATTATATCTAGAATCTAATTGTCATAAAAAAGTTTTTTGGAGTGATAGTAGCTGAATATTAATTTGAAGGACTACCTATGTTCCATACACTATGGAATGTGGAGTTGTCATGGTTGATTTGTGAGTCATAGTCTAATAATCCCATAGGAGATTGGGGGGATTTTCTATCCAACTCTTCTTGTTCTTGCACACCATCTTCTATAACATTTTATAGAGGGTTTGGTTGAACTCCTCAATTCATCCATTTTCCTTCCCATGATAGCAGGAAATATGGTTGGACTGGAAACTATACTTAGCATATAATCTATTCATCTCAGCAGACCGAAATTTGTTTCTATTGTTAGTGAGAGTGTCCTGAGGAACTTTGAATTTATGGATGATATGGGAGCTCACAAATTCAATAACTAATCAGGCCTTGACTTCCTTAGGAGGAATCGATTATTCCCCCTTGGAGAGTAAATCTCTCACTTTCAAAATGAATCCACACTCGAAAGATGTTTCTTGTGGGTATAGTGCCATGAAATCAAGTTCACATACCACAATGGGTCGAGAATACTTTGTGGTGTAGAGGGGATCTGGAGATCGATGAACAAATATGGAATAGAAATGACATGCGTGAAAACTCTTTGAAAACTAGATGTACTCATGGATCATGGTGGGTTAAAAGTATCTCAGCCACCGAATCTGGTGAGAGAGCTTCAATCCTATATTATGGGTTTGACATGGCATGGAATTAACATCCTAAATAACATGGGGAATCTCATCTCCATGCATCTAATATAGGATTATTCCATAAAATCCTCATCTGTAGAGAATTTATTCAAGGTTAGGATCACTCTATAGGGTGAGCGTCATTGTGTGTTGATGGACTCACTCACACATGACTTCATATGGCAGGATATTTTCACACTGGAGATACACAAAAAAGGGAGATATCCAATCTATGGTTTCCTCAATAGTGGGGGAACTAAAATGTCCTGATATAGAAGCAACGACAGTCAGTTGTTTTATATGTCAACTATTATCATCATCTGAGAAGAAGGGAATGATGAACCTCCAATGTGCCACATGATTGAATTAGTCATCTCAGTTGGGATCTGTAAGAATTGTTTATAGACTCTTTAGAGAACTGTCTCGACCATTTTGCGACTGAGGTGCATGAGACACTTTCGTCAGAGAAGGGAATTGGGCTATCAACTGGCGAGTTACCTACAACAAGGGATCCAACTATAGATTCTTCATTATATAGTCACCATTGATCTACTTGATGACTATTTCAGAGTACCCCTTTACATTAAGGTGGGTGAAATCAATCTTGAGATCCATATTGAGACCAGTAGTGAGATCCTAATACTCTACCTATTTTTTGGAATGAAGTTTTTGTGGAAGGAATGAATACAGAAAGTTATCATGTGCATGGGTGATAAAGAAAATCCATTTTCCTACTCTGTTGATCATGGGATCATCGATCCTTATACTGATTAGGCTCTGAGAGGTACCAAAAAAATAAATCTTCTATAATATCATCGACTGGTCAACTAAAATTATTTACTCATAGGAAATCAAAATCTATATCCAATTCTTTGGGATCAGAATGGGAAGCCAAAAATTCATCTGATTCCTAACCCTTAACCACTTTCTATGGAATGAATATGATGTCGAACTAGTGATGGATCAACACCCTGGTCAATATTCTTCCTGTAAAATGGGGTGAATGAGGATATAATTTAATGGATCCACATGGGGCACTAACTGTATCTCATGATGATGTAGATAATGCCTCAAATTATAGACTACAAAAACATGAATGAGGAAACTCTTCTTGATTGGGGAATATCTAGAATCCAAGTTTAGGGGCATGAGACTAAGATATAATAAATTGTTCTCTCTACCTACATTATTCTTTTAGAAAAAAGTCATCAAAGGACTGTTCCAGGGCAGTAACATAATGGACTATAGGATTCACTGAGATGAGTGGCGTCATAACTGAAGGATATAGTATATACTTAATGATCTCCTCAAAGTCACTCTAAATCTCCTTGTACTATTGGTAGGAAGTAATTTTCTTCATTATTATCGAAAAATTCTTACACATGTTGGCCATATTCATAATGAATCATCCTAAGTATTCCAACTGGATTAGGAGACACTTGACCTTTTGGATGTTTCTCTAGGGAGGCATCAAGATGATGGACAAGACATTCTTCAGGTTTATCTTGACTCCTCTATATCTGAAGAAGAAGCTAAGATACTTCCCAGGGGTAACCCTAAATGAACACTTCAAGGTTACATCTTAAAATACCATGAGCGGAGGAAGATGAACACATACTCAATATCTTTGAGATGGTCCTGATAGTAGAAGGTCCCTTGCGATGCTTGGAGGGGAATAGAATTCTCATCCTTGTGGGTCATCTAGATATGATCATATTTGGAGTATCCATCCATGAATGATAGCTCCCAGAAATTGTTTTTAGCTTCGATCAACAACTATATCACTATAAGGGGGGAATTAACCTTTGCAAATGGGTTTTGAGGTCCCAAAAGTCAATACAGGCTCTTATTTTCCCTTTCTTCACCCCCACTAGGATGATGTTGGGTAGCCACTTTTTCTACTAAACATCCTAGATGAATTTTTCATTGATAAGATTATCAACCTCGACCTTGACCATAGATCTATGAGAGGGATTCATTTTACATAGTGGTTGTTTGAATCCATGAAAAATCATTGGGATACCAAGATAGTGGAAAGATATATGGGTTCCTATTCATAGAATATTGTCATAACACTAGGAAAATACATCATGACGCTACTTTAAGAAATCAATGTATTTCTACTTCTCCTCTATAGGATAGGATGCGCTAATTTGCATTCGCCTTAGATCTGTCTCAATACCATGGTTTAAGTGACTCGACTCTTCTATGGTGGTGGAGACACAATCTTAAAATGTAGGAGGAGTGTGTTCAAAATACCCATTATCTTATAAGGTAATAGAATTTGTTGGTGGAGGTTCATCTAGGCTAACGAATTCTTGGGGAACATTGAAACCTATTCATGTGGATGTGGAATCCCCACTATGAGACTCCTTCTATTATAAAACCTTGATGACTGATGTTGTCAAATCGATTACATTATGGATTTACCCTTGGTTTCATGCTTGATTTAAAAGAATTGGTGGTGTGTCCGCTTATTTTGATTCATCACAACTTTGTGGGTATGGGAGTGTCGTGAAATGGTGGTCATAATGTAAGATTCTTGGTACTTCGTAGGGGTAGGGGTTTCTGGAATCACCCAGAACTTTCCAATGTAGGAGTACGAGGTAATATTTGGGTGTTTCTTATATGTAGGGATGTGAAATCCTTTTCTATGGGGTATTATAAAGAAACTTCTGGAGCCCATCATTATAGCCTCAATCTGATGAATCGGGAGAAGGAAAGCCTTATAAAAGTTTTTCAATGGACAGGTTGTGGAGGTTGTGTTCTCAATCTAATTGGTATAAATATTATTTCCCTTTCACTTGTAATATTCAGAATCCAGATAGTGTACTTTGATGGAGTTGAAGGGGGACTCATTAACTTGAATCATGCCTACTCAACCATTGAGTGAGTACTTAAGTCATTTGTGATACGAGGAGGGAACTGTCAAATTCATATGAATCCACCTTCTAGCCATTAAAACATTGTAGGTAGTATCCTGTGAGACAAAAATTAATTCAACATGTGTTATTAAGAAACCGAACATGTTTTTCAACTAAATTATACCACACTATCTCTACTTAGTTCTGTAATGACCCTATATATTCAGGTAAGAGGGACTTAAATCTTATTTGGTCAGTCCTAACTCATGAATTTTCTAGGTCAAGATGAGATTGATCTTGGAACTTATTTCAACATGAAAATAATGGATCTCAATGAAATTGAACTTGTCTATGATGTACAGTAGGAGAATTTACCCCTGCACAAGGGAGAACCCATCTTTATTGAATAATGAGATAATGTAAAGGCATTCGCCTTATTTAACCTCTTATTTATAGAAGGTATTTGTTGTATCTACCTCTATTTCAAGCTAAATGTGGCTCTTCAAGGCCTCAAAGAGAGCCTTACACATTACCTTAGAACATCGGAGGGCCTCTATGATTGAGAATCTCACTATTATTCTGACAAAGTGCTTATTCACACCATAATTCCATGCATGATAAACATTTATACACTAGGGGCATCTCTCTTTAGTGTGAGGTACCACATGCATTGTTGGATGAATACATAGGTTCTCACTAGTGCTAGCTATATCCTACTGCTCATCTGCTAACTCACCCATAATCTCTATTGGATGGTCATTTGCTGGCTAACCCATGGATTTAGCTATTTGTGATCAATCACTATACAACTTTTGTAGTTCTTCCCAATCAGTCAGCACAGTCGGCTATCAAGGACAATACAAAGAAGTGGCCTAAGAGGATTGTGCATACTGAGATATATGAAACACCTAGTTTTTGGTCTTGGTAGCATGGACAACTTGGTTCTGAGTTGTTAGCCTGTGTATTTCGGTAGTTTTCATCTCCTTATCCTCCTCTTTGACGATGTATACCAAATTAATCCAAGGGATTTTTAGGGTATTCCTCATCATCAGGTAGTGTGATGTAGTCTACTAGTTTAATGGTATTCATGAAGGCATACTCGTACACATCATTAGAGGGATCTTCCAAAGCTAGATGAAACCTGGGCATAATTCCCAATTTTTGAGCCATGAAATAATTGAAAGTTGAATACATATTCTATACTGATAGGGGACAAATATTTTCCTTGTGTCATTGGTGCCAACTCTTTCGAGATTTGGAGGGATGCAATGTGGATATAGAAGCACCAGTCAAGGGTGGTACAGTGAATTCCCAAGGTTTGGTTCGGCCTAAGTAGGAATGAATGAAACCATGTGAGTGAAAAAATTCTTTGTGATTTAACCAGTGATTATACTACTAAGTCCCATGGTTGGAAACCAACTTCCATTCACCTAAACCCTGATTTCCACTATTGGGCTTGGTGGAGATGTGTGACACCTATTTGGAACATTTAACAATTTGAACAACCATTATCCACTTGGTCATGTATCCAATACAAAAATACATATTATTCATTGATTATCTTTCCATGGATCCTATGGTAATGGAAATGGTCATGGTGATCAATAAGTTAGGCTTTATGGGGCTTCATGTAATCTGGAATCATCAGAATCCCCTATTCTATGGAACTGAGGAAATAATCAAGGAACTATGAATCTTTGGAAGAATATTTATAGTTCCTCCTATCTAATAAGGGCACAATGGGAGCCTAAACTTAACAATGGGATGGATCCTTCCGAGGGGATAGAGCCACATTTTCTCATCTAGCTTATTGTTCTTGGAAAGTTAGTGCCAGCCTAATTTTTATTGGGTAAGGCTGAACATGATAAGGCTTCTGCACTTAGAAACGTTCTTCTAGAAAAGGTTCCAAAAATTATATAGGATCAGGGGGGCCTCCACATGTACTAAGGTGGAAATATCTTCTTCTTAAGCTATTCTAATAGGATCTAGAATTGGTAATGGTTGTGTCTGTTTGGATTGCTGCAAGGAATCCAACAAATGATGGGCCTTATTAGAGAAATCCTAGAACCATAACAGGAAGTTATGAGTGATGAGGGAAGTGACCAACTCATTATTAACATTCCCAAATACATCATTATAGTCTACACTTAGTACAATGAAATATCAAGTGAATACATGAGGCCTTTCCAACATGTGACAAAGTCTGTGACATTATCGTTGGGGTTTTTCTGGAACTTGAAGAGGTATGTGAAGATTTTCTTATGTCTGGTAGAGCTAATATGGTATAGGAAAATCCTATTATGGTCCTCCCAACTGATGATGGTCCCTATGGGTAACGTTTTATACAAGACAAACACAAGTCCCTCCGATTTTTAAAAAACAATGGAGCTTGGTGGCCTCTTACTGCTCTAGGGGCCCCAACATAGTTCCAAACCTTAAGATGAAGTGGGATAAATGCTATAGTAGGTCACCCATCCCATTGAATGGGGAACATCTAGGGTTCCAAAAATCTATTGGTGCTCTTATGTCATCTACCCATGTCGGATACAACATTCCATAAGGTGGGATCACCACCAATCATGTCTATAGGGTTTGAGGTGAGTGGTGAGAGTGGAAATCAATTAATCTTGGAGGGGATATCTATCTTGATGATTATGTATAACAAAAAATGTGTTGAAAAGATCATATACTTGGTAAAGAGGCTCGATGGCTCTTGGAGAAGGTCGATATAAGTCCTAAGGAAGATGGTATGCTTCCCAGAAATGTTTATCAACTCATATTCTAGTTTTTTTCCATGAACTACTTATTCTAATCTTTCTATATATTAAGGATTGTCGAGATAGACTTGGGAAAACGAACCATGGATGTGGTGGTGCTTCCCCAGTGGAAGAGAAATGATATCTTGTCAAGGGGCACCATAATTAATGCACCATTTTTCAAGGAGCACATTGATAATCCTTTTTTAATATATGACATGCTGGAGAAAGAAAGAAATCATGTTATTGGTCACTATCTTCAATGAAATATAAAATTGATGAGAAGAATTAGAAGGGCCAATATTTTCTTTACCCTTTTTGAGGTTCCACTTGGAAGGTAGTAACTCATAAGGGTCCCCAAGGCCAAGTGTCTAGATTTTTTGGCTGATGAGGAAACGTTTATGAGGGTCTACCTAGTGTTTTTCTTCCCTTGGGTTTTCTTTTTCTCTATCCACCCCTACATATAAATCCATATCTTTAGACAACTTGAGAAAAATAATGTTCATCGTCACTATACCTAGAACAAAATTCCCAATATCTAAGCGCAGCTCGAGATGATTCAAGATAGAGTTGAAATAAAGACCATTGTACTATCCCCATCCCTATATCTACACAAGAAAAGAAACCTCTTCCATGATTCTATAGAGAATTATGAGGCTCTTGACACATCTCTATTGGGGGATCTGGTTGTAATAGGTTTATGTAGGGTGCTGAGCCACTGGGACTGCTTCCAGCTTGACTGTTTGACACTACTTATCAATCTCGCTGAACTGGTCCGAGATTCCTAGATAGACCAACTAATGATAATAGATGTGTTATATCATCTCCTAGATGGTATGTCGAAAACACACATTCTGTTCCTCCATAAGGAATTCTAGGATATCAAAGATGGATGTTTCATTTGGCCAAAATACTACTAACAATTGATCGGTATCCAGATTCTCCCAAAAGATTTCTTGATCCAAGGCGGGGCTCTATTCTTGGTCTGTCTGAGCTCAGATTGGCGATAGCCAATAGGTATATAGGGGAACCAATTTGTACTACTGAGGTGGTTTTTTGTACATAAGAGGATCCACTATGTGAGTTACCTGTTTGTTGCACACTAGGTAATCTCTTGAGGGTGGTACCAACGACATCATCACACCCATTTTGGATGTTTTTATTGTTAATGCCTCAACTTAAATGGAAGTGTCTCTCATCGATGCCTATTTATGTAACTCACCATCTGAAGGATTCAACCTAAAATAGAATAAATCTACATGATCTATGGTAGTGGTGGAGAGGGATACATGTGATGATGGATATGGTTTCACTGTGATCCCCTAGAAGGGATCCAGAACTTCCACCACATATATGTACCTATAAAGTGATATGTCGATTCTATGGATCTCACCTTCTTAGATGAATAACTTCACATGTTGGGCTTCATCCCCAAAATCTGATGCTAGAATCTAGGGCCAAAGCTCCATCAATTAATCATATTCTCCCTAATAATATGAGAGGTGTACGAAATCAATAGAGACCTAGAGTTTCATTGTATTTAACATTTGGTGGTGTATTTTCATCCTTTTTCCCCTAGAAGGTTCCTTAGGATAAGGAAAAAATTTAACATGGGGACTACCTCAATGCTGTTTGGTGGTAATGTGGAGAGGAACTCTACATTTTCTAGTTAGGATATGGGGAGGTTCTCTGTATTAGATGTTATCGAAGTGGGGAGGACCTTTTCATTAGAAATTGGGAACATGGGGAGGACCTCTATGATAACTGGTAGTAATGGTATGTGAAGACCCTCTGTACTATCATATTGAAGCATGGTGTGGTCAATCGCACTGATTGAAATGGGTATGGGGAAGACCTCCATTTCATGAGTGTGGATATGGATAAGAACAATGTAGTAGTTTCTGAATTCATGGGTAGGACCTCCAATTTGGGTATTGAATGAGTATGGTGGAACTCCCAACTAATTCATAAAAATAAGGGGAGGAACTCCATGTTGACTTTGATAAAGTAAGGAGGACCTCTGTCTTGATTGGTGTTGGAGTAGGGAGGACCTCTGCTTAAGCTGATAATGACATAAGTAGGACCTTCATACTAATTGGTTGTCACACGGGGGGGGGGGGACCTCCATGTTTGGAAGAATAAGTATAGGGAGGACCTCCATACTGATTGGAGATGAAGTCAGGAGGACCTCATCTTTGATCAATCGGAACATGGGGAGGACCGCCATACTAATATTGAGATTGGGGAGGACCTACTCTTAAGAAATTAATTTCTTGAGGAGGACCTTTGTGTTGGTACTCATCATCACTAGTTGGCCCATAACCACTATTAGTGGTGCTGGTGATTTATAGAGTCAAACCATCATATCTGTGAGCTACATTAGTTCTAAATCCCAATCAAGTGAAGACTGGTTCCATTTCATTTGTTGCAATGATTTGAAGGAATGCACAAAAAGAGGTAGGTTCCGCTATATCTATATAAGATGATTCCCCTTTAATAGAATTCTCCTGATCATGTGATCAAAATTGGCGTCGGGTAATTCGGACTTGGGTCGACGGAGTATGTGTATAGTCCATCAGTTCATTCGCATAAACAACTGGTCTTTTCTAGAACTGATGGGGACTAGTGGGAGTCCTCCATGGAGTTTCCTCATAGATATTCATGGATGGGGTGACTCAGGCATCCCCCACCTCCTCAACATTTAATAAAGAGTTAGATCATCTCTCATAGGAGGGACACCTAGTGTGATTCACAATTGGAAGAGGGAGTGCTTTTGGCCCTACATGGTCCTTGGGGGAATTGGTGTTGTTTATCAGTTAAAGATTTCAGGTCTGGGTGGGCCAAGTACCTTATGGGAAATACCCCCTTCTACTCGTACTAACACACAGGGGTGACCATAAACATCTGTCAGATAATCTCCGATGGTGACACGATGCATGGGTTCCTGATAGTCATAGTCACAGTTGATGTTTTGATGGAGGTAGAGTTGTGTAGGATTTCTACATTGACATTTATCCTACCTAAAATCTATAAGTAATGGGTGTATGGTTTCCTATGGATGGTTTATTTCAATGTAGGTGTATATAGAAATTAGTATGCATGAAAGAAAATTGATGTCTAATACATCATTATCATTCAATCTTAAAAGGATGTAGAGGGGTCAATGTTGATGATGCCACAGAATATGAATGACCAATGTTTTTTACAAAAATTTCATTTGATCTTCATGTTGGGACCACTATTTTCTTAATGGGACCCAGCACAAGATACCTATATCTGGTGACATACTAATCTGCTAATGTCTCAAACACTACTAGTCCCCACACTTAGGAGAATATTTTCTTGTTGGGTTCAATATTTTTTCTTTCGACAATTTCATTATGGGTCTCTCATTTGTGTTAATGTGTGATAGTGATCTTGTTACACTGCATTCCCTTTTTCCAAATTTGGTAATATTTCATCACCTTCAATGAGGATTTTTTCTCCTTGATCGAAACGGTATGTTGGGAAGTCATTTCCTCCTTCCAGGGATTCCTCTTTGGAATGCGATGTCTCATCCATCTCTCCCTCATAAATTAAATTCATGTTCATGGAAATCATTCCTAATTTCATCTCTTTTTTTGATGTAATTTAATTACAATGCTTCTATCTAAACATTCTAGTTTGTCTTGATAGGGAAGAAAACTTCGTTCTAGAGAATAGTCACACTGGGCATCGTTGACACGTCTGGATACTGAGAACATTGGTCACATGTATTCTTCCTCATAAGAGGTCATCTTAAGGAGGCATATTAGGCATGGAACCCAAGGTATATTATGTTGATCAAGAGGTGTATGGCATCGAAGTATTATATCTTTTGAGGATTTCATCTCACGAAACTAATGTTTTTCATGAGGTAGTTTTTGTGGTGGGTATATATCTTCTTAATCTTTCACCACAGGCATCCCATTTTTTTTGACGTAATCATGGGAATATATGTTCCAATTCATTCATGTTTTTTAATAGGAATGTATTTTGGTGCAAGTTCATGAGTTTAACATCTTGTGGATATGGAATGGAACATCCTACAGAGATAGATTAGGGAACAAAATTAACATATTTTTAGGTGGATTTGATTGATTAGAAGGATCCATGGAGGTAGACCAAGAAGGTTCATACCTAGGATGGAAGATGTCAAACCCCTAATATTTTCATTGGTCAGTTTTGAATTCCATATAAGGGCGGACTCAGTAGGTTCATCTCTAGGAGGGGTTATATAAAAATTTAGCTATGGACGGATCAGAATTTCCAATCAAGGAGGATCCGAGGGGTGTATCCCATTAAGGGATGTTTTAAAACAGTGAATGTTTGTAAAAACACCCATGGATGAGTATTAGGTAGGTATATCTCTCAGAGGGACCACCTATGTTTACCATTGGTTGGCATTGAACCTTAGACTCATCTTATGTACCCTACCTATAACACATGGATCAAAACCCACATAGTTCGATACTACAATTTATGTTTGTGTGATACAATGGATCCATGTAGTTTAACATCATGTAGTAAGGATGCTCACATCATGGAAGGAGCATCAATGAGGGATAGTGTGGGGATTACATTTGAAATATTCCATCCTCAGGAGGATCACTTTTGGTTGGGGTTTTTGTATGAATTAGGAATTAAATTTCTTAAGGTACCAAGAGGAAATGTATTCTACTAGGTCTGGGGCACGGTCGTCCTGGGGATGTATCCCAGATGAAATCAATATGGATGAGGATGTTGGGTTGAGACCTTAGGGTCCCTTACTATGTATTATATTTTGTTCAGAATAAAATCCCATGTAGTTTAGAATGGTTGGGGATTATATATAAGGAGTACTTATATTAAATGTAGAGACTAGGGATTAAACCAGATAGTTGGCCCATGGAAAAAATTAGGATTTTGTGGCTTTCAAGATATCAAATAACCTCTAAGAACATGTGATCCATTATTTATGTGACAAATAAGAGGAAGTGGTGGATCTAGAGATCACATGATCCACCTCATCCCCTGGTTGATAGATTATGGGACCAAAGCGAGAGAGACCAGACATTGAAGTGCTCATCCCCTTTCTTGTTTTGGTATCCTTTGAAGGTGAAGAGAAGAAAGAGTGTCTCCTCCCATAAACAAATATTGGGGATTACTCCAAGAGGGATTCCCAAGGAGGATCTCATTCCATGTGAGGATATGCAGTGTGTGGACCATCCCATGCCACTCATACATGGAGCATCATGTTCTTATTTCATTTGTTAAATCCATAGTTTAACATCTTGTGTTGAGGATGTTAGGATGAGGTAGATTCACATCATGAAAGTAGTATGTGGGGGACTAACTCCTTACCCCTAGGGTTTACATGACCAACACTCATGAGCCTATGGGAAAAGCATTGATTTGGTAATTCCTGGGGATAAAGATTAGTGAGTGGTGATCAATCACGACATCCAAATTATCATGCCTATACTGAGAAGCAATAGGTGTTATCATACCGGTGATAAAAAATGAAAGGTATGTGTGATTATTGGGATGAACATAAAGTGGAGTGGTCTATAGGAATGGGAAGCACATGTCACATGGGGACTCAATGTGTAACAAGACATGTCTTTGATGGGTATGGGGGATCATGGAACTCAACCATTGTAAATAGTTGAGGGTAGATGGGATTCAACATAGAGAGGCCTATAAGAGAAATTTCATGACTCTCAGGGCCTCACATAGAGGTGATTCAAGAATATCAGGTGCTTAATATATTTTAGGTTCTTTTCGAAGAAGTAGGATTCACGAAAAAGGGTAACCCTATATCTGGGTGAATTCTTCGATAAGGAAAGAGTGCTTCACAAAGGTAGAATTCTTTTTGAAGACCCAATAGAATTTTAGAGGCTTCTCCATTCATGAAGGGAGTAGGAATTCACCAAAGGCATCTCGACATGTGTTAGAGGTTTTCAAGAACACAATAAATAGGGTTTTATAAAGCCCAGTTACCTTGGATGATCGTTTTTTTTTCAGGTTTTTGATGCGCTGGAGGTTCCCAAATTAAGAGTAATTCAGAAGCTTAAATATTGGGTAATCATACCTAAAATATTGTAATTATGGGGTATTTATACTAAAGGGTATCATGAAGATTTAAAACTGTTCATGTTGAATTTTTGGGCTTCATGAATGGTCATGGCTCCATCGAACTCATGATGACACCATCAATCATTCACATATTTGAGGAAAACAATCAAATTCATGGAGGAACACCATTATGGCCTCACAAATTTATAATTTTTATTTATTTCTTAGAATCTCTTTGAGAACTGATTATTCGTGAAGAGGTGCGTCTTTACAAAGTAGTCCCTTAAGATGGTTTTTGGATCATTTTGGCTAAAGCCTGATATGAACCAACCATGTTTTTTTTGAGTATTCTCATAGAACACATTTCAGAACCAGTAACTGTGTTTTATTCATTCTCTTTGGATGACTTGGCATGTTTCTAGACTCTAACCTTGGAATTGAGTCTATTTCTCCTAAATCCACAAAGAAATAGGCTTAGAGGGCCACACACTAATTGTATTCAAAATCTCTATTATATTATATATTATTATTTTTTATTTATCAAGTTGATTAAATATTATTCATGTACAAGGTTTAATAATTACAATTATTTTCTTGATCCCATATACTCTATCACTAGTTACTCAAAATAATATAATGTTAGAGAAATATCTAATAAATATTTATTTTTTCAATATAATAATTATTTATTTATTAGAAAATAATGTGTTTATATTTATTAATAAAATTAATATTCATTATTCATGACCTAATAAATATTTTGGAGAATGGAAGATCGAGTTTTTAGGTCTGATGATAAATAAAATGTATTGATTAATATTTTATTAAATAATATTTAATATATTTTTCAATTTAATCACATGTCAAGGAAATTATATTATTATTGTTATTATTATTATCATTTCAGATATTAGATTTCCCAAGGGAATAAATAAATATTAAAGGGAACATATAAATATATTTATTTATAAACCCTAGCTATATTTAAATAAAATTTATTATTTTTCAAAATTTCCAATTAATTTGTGTTGTGCACAATGACAGTTGGAGAGAATCCTCTCAATCCTGAGAGAGATCCATCTACTATAATGATCTCTAAAATGGAAATAGATCTTCCTCAACCATCAACTCTCATGTCTATAGATATCATGGATAATTATTTGGAAGTGATTCTCATAGTGATCAAAGGAGAACGATGAAAGAAATAAGTTCTGTCATGATAGCTCTCGAATATTCCTAAATAAGAGTTCATATATTATTGGAGAACATGTGGATCACCACTAGAGGGAATCCTTTCTTGATTACTATAATAAAACAACTATAAAACATAAATCTTTTTTCTACTCCATCAATAAATAAATAATTTATACAAGGAATTTCTTAAATTTATTAAATTCATTATAAATAATAAGTCGTGATCATGATCTTGGTCTTGGAGTTCTATCCCATTTTTATTTTCATTGATTCAATTTCACATATTATGACATTAATCATCATGTATATCTTAGATAAGTCATAAATCATGACAAAAACCAAAGATAGGAAATTCCCATCACATGATTCCACTAAAACTATAACCTTTATGATTGTATGAGTATCTATCCATAACCTATTATGTTTACTTACCATAGGAAAGGGGAACTCTCAGCTAAAGACTTGTGGTTTTGGGTTCACAGGGTTCTTGGTAACATTCCCAAGTACTCATTCTGTAAAGATGAAATTTCTGGGGGTGTCTTCAAGACCATCATTATTTATTTTACTTAACATATCCTGGGTGTTTTTTTAACATTTGTAGGGTGTCATCCTATAATATCTGATGTGTCTTCCCAACACGCCTTGAGTGCTTTCCTAACACGGCTGAGTGTTTACCTGGAAATGTTGACATGTCCTAGGGTGCTTCATATGATTTAATATGGCATTAAAATGGGATGTCGCATGAAAATGATGTAATATATAAGGTGTTTATCATGATAAAACAATACATGTTCGATTTATTTCACATTATCAAGGCTATAAATTCATAGTATTTCCACATGATCTGACTGACATGTCCAGAGGACAATCATGTGACTTGGGTGTCATGTGTAGGTAGTCTCTATGTAATTGATGTAGACACATCCAAGGGTGTTGTTTAATCAAGGATGATATGTCTACAGGAATTCATGTGATGTGGTTGATATGTCTAAAGGACTTCATGTGACATGGATGACATGTTTGAGGGTTTCCACATGACTGGAATGACATGTTTGGGTGTTGTATCATGACTTGGGTAACACATCCATGTTATGTCATAACACTAATTTATGGTGCACCATATGCTTATCGCGTGATCCATAGGTTGATCAAATGATGTTTATATAAAATTCATGTAATCTCTAAAGTCATTCTCTAGGTTTATCTGCAGAAATACCCTTCTCATTTCATGAAATTCCACCTTGAGAAGTCCACTTTTGCCTTGGCTCAATTATGTGTCTATTTTTTAGGGGTAATTTATAAGCCCTTCCACCCTGAATCTGTTTCACTTACCATGAAATGTATATCATAGATATGGGCTTCGGTCGGTGGAGAATCACACTTTACACATGAACCTTCCATGGGTCATTCATGGTGTCATATTTGTGTCACATGATGAAGAATGATCGTAAAATCATTCCATCATACAAATATTTTTTCGACCCATGGATTTTTGAAGGGATTTCACATAATCTAGACTACATGTCAAAGGTCTATCACAAGAGTGGGATTACATCTCATGGAGTCTTCACAAAATCCGGAGGCCTGTAAAAGAGGATTTCATGTGATCAAGGAAGAATTTTCTGGGACCTTTTATGAGATCAAAGGAGACCATCATAGGGACTTCATGTGATCAACGGTCTGATCTCATAGAGAACATTACCCCTTCACATGAAATTAAATGTATATATATTTCACATAAGGGTTTCACATTTTTCAGCATAAATTTTTAAAATAAAACGGTGATCACCCATTAATTGTCTATAAGGGAATTTCTTGATCACATGGATATGTTTAAAGTCCTTTGTATTATAAAGGCGACATGTCCATTGGCCTTCAAGTGATGAATTTGCAATTTCCTAGAGGATATCTCTTGATCAATGGGTTGTTCAGGTGGAACACATTATCCCTTCACATGAAAAATAATATAAATTCCTTTCGTATGAAGGTTCTACTTTTTCCCACTTCTTATCTTTTTATTTTCCAACACCTTTGAATTTTTTGAATTTTTTGAATTTTTTCCATCAGGACATTGCGTGATCATTAATGGATCTTGGGACAACATGTCATAATTTTCATGTATATTCAATCCACTTTTATGTGGTGAATTTCATGATCAATGGTGGATCTCACGATGGCATATGAGCATGATCATAGATAGTCTATCTACTTGTCTGTGGATCTAAAGGGGTGTCATGTGATCAAAGGGACATATCTGATGGACTTCTCAAGATGATGGTATATACCCAAATTATTTCACGAGTTATAGAATAAATGCCTCTAGGGATCTCGTGTGATCATTGAACCGATCACATGAGTCATATAAGCCCTTCATGTGAAAATAAATGTAACATAATTTTCATGAAAATTCCACATTTTTATGTTTTATTTCAAAATTTTACTTTGTTTATTATCATTTATATGTTGTTTGACATCAATTATCATGGGAAGAACTCATCAGGAATCCTTTTGATGATTATGAGGACATGTCATGGGGGCCTCACATAATGAAGTGAGTTGTTTAATGGGTATCTGTAGGATTATAAGGAATTCCCAAAGGGGTTTCACATAATCATTATTAGATCACACAAAATACATGATCAAGTCATGTTATGTTTTTGGGTCATAGGATCATGTGTCCTCCTGGGGGTCACATGATTAGTGTATCCTACCCACCAGATCTCCATGTAGCCATGCTTCTTATTCCTCTCCTTTAAAGACAAAATAATACCAAAAATTCTGGTATTTCATCAATCCTAAAATTGTTGATCCTTATTCATTAGGCATGAACAATGGCGTAAATCATTGGAAGTATATAATATAAAAACCTTAAGAAAATCAGAGATCATAAGATATGAGAATGTAACTTGTTCATAAGAAAATGTCATATGAGAGTATCATAAAGTGTTTCATAACCATTATCATAGAAATACAATACCCAGAAAACCCCCCAAGATAGTAATCATATGTTATGATTTAGATAAACACCCTTATACATGTTTTGGGCTTTGAATAAATTCTTATGTACCCATTTTGGGCTTTGGATAACCTAAATTATACCAACATTTGGTCACGGGATAACCTCCTATGTACTCCATTTTGGGATTGGGATTACCTCCCACATACCCTCTTTGGGAAATGGGATAACCGCACGAGTATACTCTTAGAAAAAAAGACCTTAATATTTCCTTAATGAATTAGAGAGACATAACAGACCCAACCATCACAAAATAATAATACATTCATATGTATTTTCTAATATCATGAAAACAATTATCATTACATCAAATGTTAACTAGTGAAAAAGAAAATGGGATAAATCGATATTTCATAATCAAAATCATAAACTACCTAGAGAAATAATAAATATGGAAACATTGTACTATATCCCGATTAAAGCATAAAAAACATTAAATTATTTCTTATAGGTTAAAATACCTTTAAAATATCACAAAAACATTTTTTTGAAGAAAATATCATTTCCATTTTTAAATAACATATTTAAAATATAAAATTTCCAAAATATTTAGGGAAATTTTTATAGTAAAACATCTTTTGAAACTAGAAATGGAATCTTAAAAAAATATAAGTCCTGATGAATTGGAAAATAATTCTTGGGTTTTGTGTTAAAATAATTCATTTCATGTTTTAGGTAAAATTTAAAATGTAACTCATTCATGAAATGACATAAATATTAATATTTAAAAAAAATATAGATAGTAAAAAAAACAAGAAAAAATGAATTTATAAAATCCTTAAAGGATTATAAAAACATTTTCAAAGACAGTTAAAATGAAATATGTGTATGGAAGAGAATGATTCCCTATTAAAAAGAGAAATAAATTTTCTTTCCTTTAAAATGTTCACACGGTCTATTGAGTACATGAAGATATTAAAATTAATATCAAAACTTTAATCAAGAAAAATAACAAAAGGATAATAAAATAAAAATTATTTTGGAGAGGTATATCATATAATTTAATAATAAAAAATTTATTCATTGAAAATTTAGGTAAAAAAAATATTTTAACATCAAAATCTTGCTACTTTGTTTAATTTTTATTCATACACCCCAGAAAGAAATAACAACAAAAGAAAAATATATGTTCCATGAAAATAAGGATACTAATGATAAAACATATCAAAGGTTTTGTATATGATCCTCATAAATGAATGTAAGTGTATAACATAACATATGTCCCAAATAAAAAAAATCGGTATGATAAATTCTGACCACTTTGGTAACTTTCAAAATCAAATTCCCTTGGATGAAATAATTTTATTTGTAACATTAAATTCATAAATAAAGAAGTGTGAATTATATAAAATTGTAAAAGGGATGTATATAAACCTCAAATACATAAATATTTGTATAAAATCAAAAATGTCTCATCAGAATATTTTTTATATGAATAACCCTTAACTCAAGTATAGCTTTCTTATAATCTCTCTAACCCCCTCTTCATTGGGATACATCCTTATCCATACATATTAATCTTTGAAAGATTAGTCTTACAATGATAAGAACCAAATATATATTATTTAGGGAAGGAATCTCAAAATGTTTTGGAGTATGGATTGGATGATCTAGAACACTAAAATTGTTTTTTTAATGTAGGATAATATGTTCCATTAAGTGATAGGAGGGGGGTGCATGGAGTTTCATAAAACATTTCTGAAATATAAGGTTAATTTCATGTGAAATTTGATCCAAATGGACATTAATTAATATATAGTATAATATATGGTTGAAATATATTCAACTAATAATAATTATATAATATTATTTGTAATTTATGAGCCTCTTTATTACTTACCCGCTCTTAAACTTGTTTTAACAATAACTTTTTCAACAAAATCTCACTATTTTAACAATTAATTGTGACTAAAAATTAGGTTAAGTGTATCACATTATAATAATTATTTTCATTCCAAATATGGAATCCATTTTACCAAATTTAATTTCAATAATTCATTTAATATAATTTATAATAAACCTTCAAAATGAAAGGAAAACACATTTTTAGAAAAAAAATGATTTTTTAAGAATACAACTTGTTTTATGTCTAGTTATTTCCTTAAAAACAACATCAAATGAATGTTAAAATATTTTATTGAATATATAATCTATAACTTTCATTAAAAACAATAAAAAATTGATATTAATTTAATTAATTAATATCAAAACACATTATACACATAAAAAGTTTTTAGGAAAAAATTTTTAAGCTCCAAAATAAACATATACCATAATAAAGTATAATAATGATTAAGATGTATTTAATTATATTATTTATATTTAATTGATATTTATTTCAATATAATATCAAATTCAATTCATAATGGGACTTTTAAAATTTCTTAATTTAGTGGAAATGAATGATAGTTTTAATAAATATGTATATTATCGATTAACTAAAAAATAAATGTTTTAGAAAAATAATAAATAATCATCATTATAAAATATTGACACGGGGACTTATAAGATAATATTCATTTCATAAAATAATATTTTTAAAAGTATTTGAAATTAATTATAATGTTTCTACAAAAAAACGAAATTAAACCTTTTTTGAAGCGTAAAATGAATTTACTAAAAATTAAGTACTTATTTATTTTGAATTAATAAATACTTATAAATTATTTATAACATGTATGTGTATTTTTTATAAAATTATTATTACTATTCTGAAATTTCAACTCCACGACTAGGTTATAAAGGATTAAAATATCATGATTTATTTATACACAGTGTTGTGTGTAAAGAAAGCGACCAAATACTTAAATTTTATTTTAATTGAAATAAATATAAAATATTAGGGTGTTTTATAATACACCCTACTTCATTATCCTCAATACTCAATTTTCAAATTTTTACTTTATTTTCATCATTTCTCGTCCATGATGCACCCCCACCCATCATCATTGTTTACATTCATCCCAACAATCTTTGTCCCATTTATCAGGTTTGAGATTCACCATCAACAGTATTACTATCTATTTTAAGCCATGTTATTTTCTTTTTTGAAATCAGAAGGTCGTCAATCATCATTTTGGGACTATTGTTTGTAGACTTGTATCATTAATCTCTATATTTTCTAAGTTACTTTTTTGTTATTTATATTAAAAATATTTATTAAGTATTTATTAGTTATAAATTATATTCATTAATTTTTGTATTTATATATAAATATTTTTCAATTTTTTTTGTTATAATAATTTTTAAATTATAATTTCATTAGGATTGAAAAAAATAATTATGATGAAATAATTTAATTGTAATTGTAATTGTTTGTATTTTTTATTTTTTGTATTTATAAATTTTTACCATTAAATTTTTTAGATTTAATGTAATCATAAATAGATAACAAAGGATAGATATTTTAATTGTGAGTTTGATTTTTTGATATTATGTATTAATATATCATCTTGATATATAAAATTATTTTTTATCACTCCTTTTAATTTCATAAGATCATATAAGGTAAGTCTACTTAAATTTAACATATATTTTTTCATTTTCTTATTAAATAGTTATCAATATATGGTTAATTTATTATTTTGATTTTATTTTTATATGTTTTAAATCTTTAAATTTAAATTTCATTTTAAATATTTATATATTTTTGTATATTAGCCGTTTATATTATATTCTTAGGAAATTAATGGATTGTAATCAGATAAATAAACAAATAACAACTAATGAATTTTAAAAAAATGGTTTTTGATTTCATGGAATTTTTTAACTAATATATTAAAAAAGATCTAATTTTCTATCCATGTGTGATGTGTTTAAATATAAGAAATCGACAATCCATAGGATTCAAATACCAAACTAATTTTCTATGGTTTTAATAATAAATATACAAGTTGTATCTTCAATGGTGAAATAAAATAATGTTCAACATCTAATATTGATGAAGATATTTATCATGTAGTAGATGATCATATTGATTAATTAATTCATGATCTAGGAATGTAATTTTTATAAAGAATAGAAACTTTTAAAAGATTTCATGGAGATGATGGGAAACCACTATTTTCATGTTGTAATAAATTTAATTTGTTATCAATAGTGATGAGATAAAACTAAATTGAAAAAAGTAAATTATTGGAGTGATAAATTATTAACTAAATTACTTTAAATTTTAAAAGAGATACTTCAGTATAGAAATTTGGTTTTGGAATACAATTAAAATGTAAATAAATTAATATCTTCAAAGAGATTGTGGTATAAAAAGTTACATTCTTTCCCTAAGGTCTTTTTATTTTACTGTATTGAGTGTAAATGTTTATCAGAATGTCATAAATTTGGTAGATCATGATATTATATGGATGAAAAATTAAACTTTGATTCATTCTCAAGAATAGAAACAAAAACCTCTCACAAAATCAATTTGGTATCTTCCAATAATTCCAAATTAAAGTGTGTATTTACAAGTTTAAATGATTTAATGTGTATAAGATAACATAAAAATAAGCACATATCAAATAAAAAACATTTTCTCCAGATTAAATAACCATAGTTCAATAGAATTGATAAAACACTTTCCAATTTTCAAGGTCGATCTAGAAATCTCATAAATGGAATGTTTACAAATGGAATGAATCCATATTAGGGATTGGTAGCCAAAAAAATAACCGCATGTTATGTTAGTAGTTTATAACTTTTCCCCGCATATGTGTATAAAGAAAAAATATATCATGATTATATTGATGATATATAGAAAAAAATAGAAAATAAACAATATTGATATATATATATATATATATATCACCATTAATTAATGATTTTAAATGTCTTTGGAGGTAGATGTTAAAAATAATTATTTATTTTCCATGTTTTGGTAATATTAGGTATAAATTACTTTTCACCACATGGAAACTTATCATGATGTTGTGTTAAGGGACATAAATCTTATCCAATTTTTAAAAATAAGTTTTAATGTTATCAATTATAGATCCATTTTAAACTTATTAATATTATGACATGCTGAAAAATATTTATTTCACAATTAAAAATAATGGAAGTTCTGGTCACCAAAAAATATATGGAATACTTTTTCTATTTAATTAAATCTACTTTATTGTAAATTTTTAGAGATAAAAAATAATAGAAATTGTGCACATTTATTAAAACATATGTGCCAATTTGATTGAAATATTTTTTATTGTAAAAGAAAATAAAAAGGAGATAGTTCATTTCAGATTGGACTTGATATACATGGGGATATGCTTAGTGTCTGACCCCACTATAAAAGGGAACCAAACATTTTTACCTCCATCTTGTCACACATTATGAAAAATTGGGATGATTATTTTTTATACTTTTTTTATTGGTATTAAATTACCCCATTGATATTCATCAAAGGAAATAATTTAGTGTCATTAAAGCATTTAAATTAGATATGTATGAAATATTATAACTGACATGTATTGATGTATCAATTGATACTGGTCTCACTTTGTGACATATTTCGAATACCAATATAAGGCCCCAACCTTAAACCTTACTTAATCTTGAGTTATTACAAGATTACACATTGAGGATCTTTTCGGGTTTAGAGTTTTAGAGAATTAGATCATAAAACTTGCATTACATTCCACATATAAACAAAGTGGTTACATAATGATAGTATTATTCTTTCCCATCAATTGAAACTTATTTAAAATAAAACATGGATTCTTTCTTGACACTTCCTTGACACTATCATCATATCATATACCTTTCTCTTGACCTGTGAAAAGAATTTCAAAAAAACTTGGGATGAGCATAAAAAGCTCAGTAAGGGATATAAAAATATGGAAAGGAAACATGGGTACATATATACATAAGAATTAAGTAATACTTTACCCATAAAAAATATGCACTTTAACATACCTCATCAAATCATGAATAAATCATAGAAATCATAAGACATAAAGGTAACTTGAGGCATTTATAACATTCTTACGTAGGGAGTAACCCTCTTGGTTACGCTTGGAATACCCATCACAGTATATTCCCTAAATCTCTTCGGAGAAACCTTAACGTTTCACTCCTTCGCATTACCCAATGCATTGGAGTGCTATATAGGGCTCACCCGCACTTAGTTTATCACGGAACCACCCTTCTTCATAATAATGCCCAAGAACCTCAACATAATCGTATCACATAAAACATGCATAAAGGAAACATAACATTTCCACCTTTCAATCACAAGATATCAATACAACACATTGATATAAAAACATTATGAAAACCATTTCCAATACCAAAATAAAAGAAAAGTAAAACATGGTATTTATTTTTCTTTAAAATAAAAGCTATGGCTTATAGAGGAAGCTGAAACTCAAATAATGGTCACGACAGCGGAGAAGTCATTGTCGCCACATACGTACGACAAAAACATTCCCTTTTGTTATTTTGTAAAACTCTTCGTATAAAAAATATTCCTTTTGGATAAAAGTAATAGTCAAAGGTGTTTACAAGCCGTATAAAAGAAAGTTGTGTATAAAATAAAATATGCCTCAATGAAAGGAGATTGAGACGAAGTCCCATACCTCTGGTCCGACTTGACTCGATCGTTCTTTAATGTCCTGAATAATAAACATGAGTTAATTTATACTTGCATAAGAACCTTTTTCAAGTTCATTATTCCTTTTATATCACTTATTACCATGTCATGAACACTTTGTAATTATTTAAGTTAATAACGGTCAATTTAACGATCATTGGTACTTGAGTCAAAAATAAACCCTTTATAATTACAAGTTGTTCATGTATCCATTATATCCTGAATGGTATTCATGATGTAGATATCATATATGTCATAGATATCCAGTACATGTATTCATTTATAATATTACATAATCATTTAGAGGTAAGAAATGAAATGCACCGTTCATGGAGACGGTAAGCCGTACGTACGCATGAACGCTACTTGCATTTCTATTTCGTATTTTATAGAATGGAATCGTAATGATATAAAGATATATTATAATTCCAGTATAATATCATATTTAATATCATAGTTCCATCCTTTATACGTCCCACATATGGTATTTAACGAATCTAATCACTTTGAGGGGGCGGTAGTCCGCACTTCCTTAAATGAAGATATCGCGTTTACCCATAATGGAAACCATAAAGGTATGACCAAGATGAAAAATACAGAAGCTTAAGGAAAACATAAACATATTATATATCATATATAAATATAGTTACATATTAATGGCCACCTTTGAAGGTGTTAAAAGAATTTTGAACAATCATCATTTCGGGAGGCATAAATTCACCATCCACAGAAACCGTATGTTCTTTAACCATTAGATGTAGGTGTGTGTAAGTGTATCTTTAATACTTCTTATAACAACATCCTAGTATATTTAAGATACTGGATTTGTTACAAAAGAAATAAATAAAAAGAGTTTAGGGGGTTGGAGAAGCAAAATAAAACAAAAGGACTCAAGTGAAGACATTACCTTAAAATCGGGTAACTCCCTTTGGTTTGAGCTCAAAGGCTTCCTTGGGAAGACTTATTCCCAAAGTGAGGCTTCAAGGAGTAAGAGAGGGAAGTGGGGAGACAAAAAGGGCAGGGTTTGGCCAATCCAAAGGCTTTGTAAGTGTGGTTAAGGAGGTAGAGGTGGGGGCCTTTTATAAGAGGAGAGGAGGGGAACTCTTGGAATGTAAAGATAAGTTACTTTATTTTAAAATGATTTTCGTATTCCAAAGGTCCCAAATTGATATAATTCTAGTATACAGTGATAAGGGATCTAAATCCACTCATCCAATTGGTTTTTCCATGTGTATGTTTTAGATTTTACATTATCTTTCCATTTTATTTAAATCGTTAAATAATGAGGTCATCGCTGCATCATCATGATGTCATAAATAATTTAATTTATTTAATGTCTAAAAATTATAAAAAAACTACTATGATGTCGGAAATCTTTTTATCTTTCTAATGAATATTTATAGTCAAAAATTGGACTTGTATAACCCCATTTCAAAATTGTTTTCGTAAAACATTTTATGTTTGTGTCATTTTTACTTTTTCATTAAATAAAAAGTTATTTATGTCATTTCCCAACCAAAGTGGCTCCATGGGGTCCCCAAGTTGACCCATGGATTTTCTCGGTCGGCCATGACACATCCAATGAGGGTAGGACATATGTCAAGCTCATCTCATACTATTGAAACATTATTTTTACCTTAAACTACACTAATTACCACTAATCGCGATTAAAAACTTAATAAGTTACTATTCACCAAAAATTATTTTAATCTCATTGAACCACATTTTACTTCTTAATGACAACCATGTATGTCGGATTTTTTAAATTCAAAATACAAAGGTGGAAAAATTTCATTTAAATGGAAAATCAGTTTTTATAAGTACCACTTAGTTGTTTCACTATTCATCAAAAATTGAAGTTTTTCAGAAAAATACCAAAAATTCACCCAAAGATATATTTGATATTCTGAATTCAAAAAAATTTTCTATTTTACAAAATTCAAAACATATAAGTTTCATTAATTAATTTAATAATTAATTCCCACTGTCAGATCAAATAGCGTGTTTTTATGAAACAATAAGTATCAAAAGATTGACACTAGTTTAAGTCCAATTTCAAAGTGAAATTAATTCCAATGACCACTATTGGATTAAATGGTAAAAATATATTATAAATTAACTTTAAAACAAAATAAAAAGATAATCTAATCATATAAATAAATTATATTAAAAAGCATTTTTGATGTAAAATGAAGTATTTTTCACTATTCATAAAAAAATGAACATTGTCAGAAAAATACCAAAACTTCACACAAAGTAAATTTTGATGTCCCAATCATAAAGAATAGGTTTATTTTGAAAAACATAGCTTATAAAATTGTCAAAATATAGATTTAAAAATGGTTTGCAATCAAATGGCAGTAAAACAATCTTTTAAAAATATTAGTGTATTCCATGCTTACGATTGGATTTATACTCATTTTAAGCCTCTAAAACACTATCTAATTCATTAATAGACATAGATAAAAATTATCTATTATTCATTACTAACTTGGGATGTTATATCCTTCCCCCCTTTTGAAAATTGCATCCCCACAATTTATTTACTTATCAAATAAATGGGGGTACTTATCCCTCATTGCATTTTCAGATTCCCATGTTGCCTCTTCCATCATGTGGTTTTTCCACAAAACCTTTACCTGATTAATCACCATATTTCGTAACACTTGATTCCTGTGGTCAAGAATCTGGACCGGTTGTTCCTCATAAGATAGGTTCTCTTCCAGCTGAATTACCTCTGGACTCAAAACATGAGATGGATCTGGCATGTACTTTCTCAACATCGAAACGTGAAAAACATTGTGTACCTGAGATAAAATCAGAGGTAAAGCCACTCGGTAAGAAACTGATCCAACTCTCTCCAGAATTTCATATGGTCCAATGAACCTTGGACTCAGCTTTCCTTTCTTACCAAATCGCATCACACTTTTCCATGGTGATACTTTGAGAAAAACATGATCACCTACCTCAAAAGAGAGATCCTTCCTCCTATTGTCCGCATAACTCTTCTGCCTACTCTGAGCTATTCTCATGTGTTTCTGTATCAGCTGAACTTTTTCTGCCAACTCTTCTACCATTTTTGGTCCCATCAACTTCATTTCACCCACTTCATCCTAGAAAGCTGGAGTTCGACACCGCTTCCCATATAATTCCTGAAATGGTTCCATCTGTATACTAGAATGAAAACTGTTATTATATGAAAATTCAACCAAAGAAATATGTTGGTCCAACTTCCCTGATAATCCATAGAGCAAGAACGTAACATATCCTCCAATGTCTGAATTGTTCGTAATGACTGCCCATCTGATTGAGGATGAAATGTTGTACTAAAATTTAATTCAGTACCCAACGACTTCTGAAGGCCTTTCCAAAAGTTATAAGTGAACCTGGGATCACGATCAGATACAATGGAGAGGGGAACTCCATGTAACCTAACTATCTCTTTAAGATACAAACGGGAAAGTTGATCTAGGGAAAACGTATCTCGTATAACAAGGAAATGAGCAGACTTGGTCAAGCGATCAATAATAACCCAGATTGCATTATTACCTCGAGATGTCTTCGGTAATCCCACAACAAAGTCCATGGATATATTCTCCCATTTCCACTCTGGCACTGGTAAAGGCTGAAGCATCCCTTTCAGTAACTGCCGCTCTGCTTTAACCTGTTGACAAGTCAAACACTTCACAGTAAAATCAGCAATATCTCTTTCCATTCCATCCCACCAGTAATACTCCCGCAGATCTCTGTACATCTTAGTACTTCCAGGATGAACTGAAAACGGAGAACTATGAGCTTCACATAAAAACTCTCTCTTCAACTTTGAATCAAAAGGCACACACAATCTCTTCCCAAATATCAAAACGCAATCACTATCAATGTTGAATTCAGGCAACTTACCTTTCTGAACCAGCTCTACCTTTTTCTGCAACTCGCTGTCTTGCTTCTGTGCTTGCTTGATTCTATCTGATAGAGATGATCTCACTAATACCTGAAAAAAAACAGAAGAAATTCCTGCACCAACAACTTCTATGCCAAAGTTCATCAAATCCTTAACCAAAGGATCATGTTCCAAACGCAACATTGCTAATGAAGCATTACTTTTTCCACTCAAAGCATCAGCCACTTTATTTTCTTTTCTCGGATGGTAATGAATTGTACAATCATAATCCTTGATTAATTTCAGCCATCTCCTTTGTCTCGTTTTTAATTATTTCTGAGTGAATATATACTTTAAACTTTTGTGATCGGTATATATTTCAAACTTTACTCAATACAAATGATGCCTCCAAATATTTAAAGCGAAAACAACAGTAGCTAATTCCAAATCATGTGTAGGGTAATTTACCTCATGAGTTTTCAACTGACATGAAGCATAAGCAATTACCTGATCATTCTGCATTAGGACGCAACCAAGTCCTTTCAATGAAGCATCACTGTAGATAACAAACTCACCATTCCTGGAAGGTAGTGCCAAAACTAGAGTATTCACCAATCTTCTTTTAAATTCCTGAAAACAATCATCACATTATTTTGTCCAGATAAACTTAACACCCTTCCGAGTTAGCTTAGTCATTGGACAAGATAACCGTGAAAAATTTCTAAAAAACCTTCGGTAATAGCCTGCCAAACCAAGGAAACTACGAATCTCTGTTACATTTGTGGGTCTTGGCCATTCTTCAACAACCTTTGTTTTGGAAGGATCAACAGTTATCCCATCTTTAGAAACAATATGACTATGGAAAGAAATTTTTTGCAACTAAAACTCACAATTGCTGAATTTTTCATACAGTTTATTTTCTTTTAAGGTTTGCAAGATAACCCTAAAATGTCTTTCATGCTCCTATTTACTTTTAGAAAACACCAAAATATCATCAATGAAAACCACCACAAACGTATCCAAGAACTCATGGAAAATTCAATTCATTAAGTCCATGAATACAGCAGGTGCATTGGTTATCCCAAAAGGCATTACTAAAAATTCATAATGGCCATATCTCGTACGGAACGCGGTCTTCGTAATATCAACCTATTTTACCTTCAGTTGATGGTACCTCGATCTCAAGTCAATCTTTGAAAAAAAACTCATCTCCCTGGAGCTGATCAAACAAATCATCGATATGAGGCAAAGGATATTTTTTCTTAACAGTGATGTTATTCAAGGCTCTATAATCAATGCAAAGTCTCATTGAACCATCTTTATTTTTAACAAATAAAACAGGAGCACCCCATGGTGATGTGCTAGGTCTAATGAAACCTTTCTCTAATAAATCTTGCAATTTCTCCTTCAACTCTAAAAGCTCAATTTGAGCCATTTGATAAGGGGGTTTTGAAATTGGCTTAGCATCAGGAACTAAGTCGACAGTAAACTCAACTTCCCGATCTGGTATTATTCCAGGCAACTTATTAGGAAAAACATCAGGATACTCATTTACCACTGGCACATCATTAATTTGAACAGTTCCTTTATTTTCAACGATGTGTGCAAGGTAACATTCATTTACATCTTTTACAAGTTTCTTGGCCTCTTGATAAGTTATCAACAGTAAGGGTTAATTCTTGTACACAAACTGAAAGTCTTTCTGAAAAGAAACTTCTTTACCTCTACAGTCAGTCTTAGCATGGTAAATAGAGAGCCAATCCATACCTAGGATAACATCAAACTCTACTAGAGGTAGAACAATAAGGTTTGCAAGTATGTTATTTCCACAGATAAGGATAGGAAGATTCTTATAAATTCTTTTCACCTCAACATTTCCCCCAGGTATTTTTACCACAAGTTCAGGAGTCACTTCTTGAGATGGTATTCCCATTTTACTAGAAAAGTTTTCAAAGATAAAAGAATGTATAGACCCCGAATCAAACAACACACTGGCATAATCTGAAAAACAAACAAAGTACCTGATACAACTTCATTTGATGGCCCGACGTCTGCCGAAGTAGTTGGAAAATATTTCACCACCCCTTTCTGCTTGTAGTCTAACTGCTTTCCATCACTCAAGCTCTTTGTCAGACACTCATTTGCATAGTGACCCATCTCATTTCACTTATAACATTTCACTAACTGTAAATCAAATTTGGTCTTACCATCACCCTGATCTTTTTCAGTCCAATCACGAGCCTTATGTCCCATCTTACCACATCAGTAGCACTTTCCAGAATTCAGAAGACATTCCCCAGCATGCCTTTTGCCACATTTATCACAAACTGGAAACTTAGTTTTCTTACAATCAGACTTTTTTGAAGAATTCTTACCTTTCTTCTGCCACCTCGGTCTCTTCTTCTGTTTGTTGTTATAGAACACTTGATCATCGGCAAACTCCATTTCCACCTTCTCAGCACATCGAACAAGCTTTTCATAACTTTTAAACTCATGAGAAGATAATGCCCTTCGATATTTTGGATTTAATCCTGAGTAAAAATGATTGATTTTACTATCAAGTTCTCAGATAAAATTTGGAGCATACCTTGCCAAACGAGTGAACCTTTCTTCATAGGCAGCCACTGAGTCTTCCTCTTGCCTCAATTCCAAGAATTGCTTTTCCATCCTAAGTCGAACAGCCTTAGGAAAATACTTCTCAAGAAACATACCTTTGAATTCATCCCAGTCAAGAGCATCAATCTCATCAGCGTCCCTAATTTTTTTAACCATCGACCACCACTGATCTGCCTCACCCTCCAAACGATAAATAGCAAGACTAACCTTTTGATTATCTGAACACCCCATGACATCGAAAACCTTCTCCAGTGCTTTAATCCACCCTTCAGCTAGCACAGGGTCAGATGATCCTCTGAAGGATGGGGGATGTTGCCTCATGAAATGTTCCACCACTGACATGTTCCTCTGCAGTTGATCTGGCTGATCTCGTGCATGGATACCACCACCATTTATACCCTCAGTCAACTGTGCCATCACTACAACAAACTGTTCAGTTCCAATTCCGACCATCTCGGGATGCTAATTCGGAAGGTTATTTCCTTCTGTATGCCTTCCTAGCACTGCTTCCCTGTTTCTTCTGCGGAAAACCATTCTGAACAAACATGTCTTAGATGAAGCAACATGATAATCTTCAAATTCTATATCACTTCAATTTTACCATAAAAAAAATATTTTTGGATAATCATTTAATATAATTCTAACTCCTAAATTTATCTAAACTGACCTTTGATACCAACTATAAGGCCCCAGTCTTAAACCATACTTAATCTTGAGTTATTACAAGATTACACATTGAGGATATTTTCGGGTTTAGAGTTTTAGAGAATTAGATCATAAAACTTGCATTACATTCCACATATAAACAAAGTGGTTACATAAAGATAGTATTCTTCTTTCCCATCAATGGAAACTTATTTAAAATAAAACAGGGATTCTTTCTTGACACTTCCTTGACACTATCATCATATCATGTACCTTTCCCTTGACCTATGAAAAACATTTCAAAAAAACTTGGGATGTGCATAAAAAGATCAGTAAGGGATATAAAAATATGGAAAAGAAACATGGGTACATATATACATAAGAATGAAATCATACTTTACCCATAAAACATATGCACTTTAACATACCTCATCAAATCATGAATAAATCATAGAAATCATAAGACATAAAGGTAACTTGAGGAATTTATAACATTCTTACGTAGGGAGTAACCCTCTTGGTTACGTTTGGAATAACCATCATAGTATATTCCCTAAATCTCCTCAGAGAAACCTTAACGTTTCACTCCTTCACGTTACCCAATGCATTGGAGAGCTATATCGGGCTCACCCGCACTTAGTTTATCACGGAACCACCCGTCTTCATAATAATGCCCAAGAACCTCAACATAATTGTATCACATAAAACATGCATAAAGGAAACATAACATTTCCACCTTTCAATCACAAGATATCAATAAAACACATTGATATAAAAAATTATGAAAACCATTTCCAATCCCAAAATAAAAGAAAAGTAAAACATGGTATTTATTTTTCATTAAAATAAAAGGTATGTCTTATAGAGGAATCCAAAACGCAAATAATGGTCACGACAACGGAGAAGTCGTTGTCGCCGCATACGTATGACAAAAACATTCCCTTTTGTCATTTTGTAAAACGCTTTGTATTAAAAAGATTCCTTTTGGATAAACGTAAAAGTTAAAGGGGTTTCTACACTGTATAAAAGAAAGTTGTGTATAAAATAAAATATTCCTCAATGAAAGGAGATTGAGACGAAGTCCCATACCTCGGGTCCGACTTGACTCGATCGTTCTTTAATGTCCTGAATAATAAACTTGAGTTAATTTCTACTTTCTTAAGAACCTTTTTCAAGTTCATTATTCCTTTTATATCACTTATTACCATGTCATGAACACTATGTAATTATTTAAGTTAATAACGGTCCTTTTAACGATCATTGGTACTTGAGTCAAAAATAAACCCTGTATAATTACAAGTTGTTCATGTATCCATTATATCCAGAATGGTATTCATGATGTATATATCATATATGTCATATATATCCAGTACATGCATGCATTTATAATATTATATAATCATTTAGAGGTAAGAAATGAAATGCATCATTCATGGAGACGGTAAGTCGTACGTACGCATGAACGCTGCTTCCATTTCTATTTTGTATTTTATAGAATGGAATCATAATGATATAAAGGTATATTATAATTCCATTATAATATCATATATAATATCATATTTCCATCCTTTATACGTCCCATATATGGTATTTAACGAATCAAATCACTTTGAGGGGGCGGTAGCTCGCACTTCCTTAAATGAAGATATCGCGTTTACCCATAATGGAAACCATAAAGGTATGCCCAAAATGAAAAATACAGAAGCTTAAGGAAAACATAAACATATTATTTATCATATATAAATATAGTGACATCTTAATGGCCACCTTTGAAGGTGTTAAAATAATGTTGAACATTCATCGTTTCGGGAGGCATAAATTCACCATCCACGGAAACCGTATGTTCTTTAACCATTAGATGTAGGTGTGTGTAAGTGTAGCCTGAATCCTACTTATAACAACATCCTAGTATATTGAAGATACTGGAGTTGTTACAAAAGAAATAAATAAAAAGAGTTTAGGGGGTTGGAGAAGCAAAATAAAACAAAAGGACTCAAGTGAAGACATTACCTTAAAATCGGGTAACTCCCTTTGGTTTGAGCTCAAAGGCTTCCTTGGGAAGACTTCTGCCCAAAGTGAGGCTTCAAGGAGTAATATAGGGAAGTGTAGAGACAAAATGGGCAGGGGTTGTCCGAGCCAAAGGCTTTGGAATTGTGGGTAAGGAGGTAGAGGTGGGGGCCTTTTATAAGAGGAGATGAGGGGCACTCTTGAAAAGTAAAGATAAGTTACTTTATTTTAAAATGAGTTTCAGATTAAAAAGGTCCCACATTGATATAATTTGAGGATAAGGTGATAAGGGTTCTAAATCCACTCATCCAATTGTTTTTTTCCATGTTTAGGTTTTAGATGTTACATTATCTTTCCATTTTATTTAAATCGTTAAATAATGAGGTCATCGCTGCATCATCACGATGTCATAAATAATTTAATTTATTTAATGTCTAAAAATTATAAAACAAAATTTATGATGTAGGAAATATTTTTATATTTCTAATGAATATTTATAGTCAAAAATCTGGCTTGTATAGACCCATTTCAAAATTGTTTTCGTAAAACATTTAATGTTTGTGTCATTTTTACTTTTTCATTAAATAAAAAGTTATTTATGTCATTTCCCAACCAAACTGGCTCCATGGGGTCCCCAAGTTGACCCATGGATTTTCTCGGTCGTCCATGACACATCCAATTAGGGTAGGACATATGTCAAGCTCATCTCATACTATTAAAACATTATTTTTACCTTAAACTACACTAATTACCACTAATCGCGATTAAAAACTTAATAAGTTACTATTCACCAAAAAATTATTTTAATCTCATTGAACCACATTTTACATCTTAATGACAACCATTTATGTCAGATTTTTGAGATTCAAAACACAAAGGTGGCAAAATTTCATTTAAATGGAAAATAAGTTTTTATAAGTACCACTTAGTGGTTTCACTATTCAACAAAAATTAAAGTTTTTCAGAAACATACCAAAAATTCACCCTAACCTATATTTGATATTCTGAATTCAAAAATGTTTTATATTTTAAAAAATTCAAAACATATAAGTTGCATTAATTAATTTAATAATTAATTCCCGCTGTCAGAGCAAATAGCGTGTTTTTATGAAACAATAAGTATCAAAAAGATTGACACTAGTTTAAGTCCAATTTCAACATGAAATTAATTCCAATGACCACTATTGGATTAAATGGTAAAAATATATTATAATTTCACTTTAAAACCAATTCAAAAGATAATATAATCATATAAATAAATTAGATTAAAAAGAATTTTTGATGTAAAATGCAGTATTTTTCACTATTCATAAAAAAATGAACATTGTCAGAAAAATACCAAAAATTCACACAAAGTAAATGTTGATGTCCCAATAATAAAGAATAAGTTTATTTTGACAAACATAGCTTATTAAATTTTCAAAAGATAGATTTAAAAATGGTTTGCCATCAAATGGCATTAAAACAATCTTTTAAAAATATTAGTGTATTCCATGCTTAAGATTGGATTTATTCTCATTTTAAGCCTCTAAAACACTATCTAATTCATTAATAGACATAGATAAAAAATATCTATTATTCATTATTCACTTGGGATGTTACAACCAATGAGAAATTATTTCATCAGGCTATGTAACTTTTTAAAATCCATTTTTAGAAAACTCATGGATCTAAATTTAATAGATACGTATAATAATGATGTTTTCCCCTTAATTATTCAACTATAAATGTATATCCCACTAATATTTTATTAATATAATGGTTCATAAGGTGATTGATTTAGTACAAGATATAATAATATATAGGCATACTTATTTAAGGTAGATATATCATTTTGAAATATATATGGAAATTTTTAAGGGATATCTAAAAAATAATCTGCAACTGGAGGACTCTATTAATAAAAAAATGTATTAGAAGAGGCGATTAAGCTCTGTACTGATTATTTATATGAGGTGGATCACATTATTCACCCAATATTTCACCATATTAAAGTTTATAGTATAGGTAAATTTATTCATCTCATAAAGGTAATGTTAATTCTGTGTAAGGAAGTAATGTATGAACATTTATACATTTCCAACAGTATAGATTAGTTTTAACCGTATATTTCATCACATATTAATATATTTATTGTATGATATATTAAATTAAATGAAATGAAAAGTGGTTTATGATTGAAAATAAAAAATATATCTTTATCATGGTTTAAACAAAAATCCAATAATAATTAATCTATATCATAAATATAAAAATGTTTAACTCGGGGCCACGTCTTAACAAGATTATGTTCTAACCTGACCAGAGTATCCCAAAGACAATGTCTGGTTCATTACATTATCTGGATATCCAAGAATTTTCTTCATGAAGGACTGAATATCTTAATAGTTTTTGTGAACTAGACATATACTATAAATTCACATTACATTCTAACGCCAAAATATACAATGAATTTTCATTGATAATTCCATCATTCCCCTTAGTGTGTCCTTGTATATCAATCCCAACATACATCCTGGTATCCTAGTGAAAATAACCAAGGGGAGGGCCCAAATAATCAGTAAGGTTAAAGCTACAACATAATTTATGAATAAAAATATACAATCTATACGGAAAGGAAAATTACTGAAACACATTTCAGTTAATCAGAAAATTCAGTATAATATGTAAGGAATAAAAGATGACAAGATAGTTCCGCATAAATTATCACATGAGATTGAAACCTTACCATGGATATTCAAACTAAATGTATAATCACATGTAATATAAATAACTTAGTTAATAATGATGGAATGTATACTGTTGAACATCTAAAACAAACCATCATGGCTTATTAAAAGTAATATAATATTGCTGATGGTATTTACAAGACATATAAAACCATCAATTATTCTTCAAATGCATCTATATAAATGGGTAATTTTTTGCCGAAAACCATATCTAGTTTGTCCCATTTGACACATCGATACATCTCGGGGCTATATTAGGCCACAAAAATAACTTAAAAGGTATAATAATTTCCTCATATAAAAGGGGTGAAACATAACACACATAAACATTTGTACTTAAAATAGTATATTAAATGTAAATAAATTCCCCAATTAATAAAAATAATCATAAAAATCCCATGTAAAGTGAATTTTATCAATATAGAACATCCCCAGACAAACTAAAAATAACCCATATAGAGAAATAATAAAGATGATATCACTAGAGTATATCCGCATTAAAGTATAAGTGACACCAATAAATGTCTTTTTATATGGAAAATGATTTTGAAAAAACACTAAAAATATTTTATTTTGAAAATAACTTTTATTTTAAAATCACACTTTTGTTTTAAAATAATAAAATTCTATAAATATTTTCAAATTCCATTTCTTTTAATATGATTTTTGAAAAATAATAGTTTTCCAAATATTCCAAAACAAATTCAATAAAAATAAAACTAGAAAAAACCAAAGTAATATTCAAATAGATGGTGATCATGATGGTGGGTATTTTCACACATGCCAAATAATATAAAAGGAACATTCCTTTTGCATTGTAAATAGTTTAGAAAAGTGACTCTTCAGAAAAAAACAATAAGATTCCTTCCAAACTGTTTCATAAAAACTAAAAAAGTGGTTACAATTTCATTAATAATTTGTCTATATAATTCTAAAACATTTTGGAATTCATTTTCAAAAAATGTGGTTTTGGAATAAAAATAATTTCGACCGAAAAGAGAAATAAAGTTGGATTTTATTAAAAATAGTTTCTTAACCAGTTTAAATGCCAAAGGGAGGGGAAATGGTACTATTACATGAAAAAGATCATGAATAACAATATTAGAAAAAATATATATTTATTTTAAGATATAAATATAAATAATTCCACCAATGGAGACTTAAATAAAAATAGTCTGGAAAAATGGTGGGATTGTGAAATAAACCCTCACCACTTTGGAAACTTTTCAATCATAATCACCATGAATGAAATAACTTTAAATAAATCTTTAAGTAACATTAAGATAAATTATTTCATGATATAAAATATGAAATTTAATATATACACAACAAAAGAGAACCAAGTGGTGAATATGTTGTATGTCTCACAGAAGTCGAAGTGTCACGAGAAACCCTAAACTTGAGTAAGACTAGTCACGTATATTTTATCTTACTATATTACAAAATTATGGTAATTATTTAATTTATTAACAACCATTATAATGTTCATTATTACATTTATTTAACCTTTTACTATGTTATATATAATTACTTAGTCAATTAAGCTTACGTCAGATGTTTTGAGGATATTTTTCTTCGATGGAAAAAATGACTTTGTAAGGTTGACTATGGTCAAAAATTTTGTTTTTTAAACATATAAAGAATTAATATAATTAAATAATTATCATATTTATACATAACTTATGATTTTAAAACCAATCATGAAATATGGTTATGAAAAATGACTTACGTTATGATCATAGAGATGATAGGTCATACGTATGTATGAGTAACGTTTCAGTTTCTCAATGATCACTATAGAAAGAAGGTAAGTAATATTTTATCTTTCTATAATGATACTAATATCATATATATATACCATATTATTTCTTTAAATATACTTATATATACCATCCATGTGGTTTTGTGACAAAAAGAGAGCTGCATCGCATCCTGAAGGCGGTAGTCCCCATGCACTCGAGCGACATTGTCATTTCAAATTGTAAGAAATAAAATTATATATTATCTTTAAAAATGATATATATATATATATAATATCATAATAATTTCATTTATATCACATATGTGTATTAATGTTTCCTTACCACCTTCTATGTAAATCATTAGTGAAATATTAACTGCATAGCATCATGTGGTAGTAGTTCATCGTACACACGAGCGACTTTATTATATTCCCTACGAAATGGAAATTGAAAAGGGAATATATGATATAATTATTTAAAAGATATAATTACATTATAAATATCATTTATATTTTTAAAATTCATTGTCATACCCAACCATAAGGTGTGGTAATGGAAAAATGAATGGAATTTGTTCGAGGGTGGTATTCTAGTGTACATGTGATTGATGAATTCATTACCCATTTCATGGAAGTGGGGGTGTTTGTAGGAAATTACCATAAAAAATATAAGAATATTTACAATATTAGGGTTATGATATATATTTTTTTTAATAACTCAATGATGTTGAGTAAGAAATAAAATAAAAACACTTGTTGAAGATCATTACCTTTTCTCCAGGTATCCTTCCTTTTGCACGAAAGCCTTCCTATGGTGGATTTCTTCCTTAAATTATGCTTATAGGATGGGAGGAGGGAAGAGGGGACGTGATTTTTAAGGTATTTTCTGAACCAAAATTGTTTTAATGTTTGAATAATATAGCGCATAGTGATATTTTTTAAGGGAGGTTAGAGGTACACTTATAATTATTTGAATGAAAAAGGTGTGTCCACATTGTTTACTTACCAAAAGGGTAAAAATGAGGTTTTAACGATCCTTAGACATTATAAGGTAAAAATATATCCATAAAATAGATTTTTTATAATTTTTTAGTTCAATTGAACACTTATATTTTAAATTTAACCCCCTAGTAAATCAATTTTGACCTTAACTGTGACAAATAATTTTAACAATTTTCATTATTCATTTTCGATGAAAATTGAAGTTGAACATTTTATATAATATAAATAAATATTATTCAAAATTTTTAATCTATATATCTAAATTCCATCCATATAAGTTTAAAAAATTCAATTGCAATTAGTTTTACATATGTGATGTGATATCTGGTTTTTTAAGAGAAAATGTTAAAAAGTTTACCATGTTTTTATACCAAGATTCAACATAAAAATGATTACAATTTTCTAAATTGGATTAATTATAATACATTTTAATTAATTTTATTTTAAATCATTTCACAATATAATAGAAAATTATTTATAATTTAATCTATAAGTCATTTCTCAATTAAAATTCACTATTTATGATTATTCATCATAAAATAAAAAATATCAAACAAATCAAAAACAAACCACCCTAAGATAATTTTTATATTATGATTTAAAAATTAATATTTATTTTTCCATATAAATGTTATAAAAATTTTAAAAATTAATTATAAAATTTGTGTGTAATATATGGCTTAACCATTTTTAGAAAGAAACATAGTTTTTTAGAAAACATTTATTTTATTTCAAATGGTTATATTTTTTTATATATTTAAAATATATCCATTTTATTCTTTTAGACCATATAATTCTCATATTTTAAGTATTAATATTAAAACATGCCAATTTAATTCCTAGGTTATAATAATAATATTCTAATAGAGTATAATGTTTCATTCAAACCTGGTGTAACATACTTTGCAAACAATCAAAGAGATTGAATTTATTTAAAAATTGATATATCATAAAGTATCAGGATGTTATACTCCCTTCTATGCATGGTGTTTCATTTCACACGCGCTATCAAATATGATTTTTCATATTTTAAAATATCATAGTGTTATATTCTACCCCCTTAAATATATTTTTTTCCTTTCAATTTAATCTTGACCTTAGTAATATATGGTTTATCATTTGAAAATACCTTTGTTTGAAACCCACATCATAAAAAGGGAAAATAAAACCTCCTCCTAATAATAGAGAAAGGAATGTGTGATGTTCGTATGGAATAATCACATAAATAGGTTCCCGAGTAAGATAACATAGGTGGGAAATGAAAACATAGACATTGAAGAGAATACCAACATCCAAGGATTAATAGAGATTGATAGATATCATTGATCACAAGATAGTTGGTGATCTAGATAAGGTTAATTTCCACAAAAATATAAATTTTTGATGAGTTAAGGAACTATTTGATTCATTATAAATGAATGTACTAGGAATACCTTTTTCAATATACTCTCCTAATATTGAGTAATTTTTTGACTACATAAAAATTTAAGGAAACACCATTAATTGATACATTTATATTTCATAAGATCAATTTCATCCTTTGGTTATTCTTAGATCAATTTCTAATTCATCGCTTACTCCAGTAAATCAATATCCAAAAATTAATATTTTTATTCCTAAAGCACTAAAATTAAATTGTAATAGTCATAACATCCATAACAGAAAAATATGTCATTTCTTAAAACTTTAGTTATTATTATAAAAAAATTATTTTCACATGTTGTATAATATGCATAAATATTTATATAGCGAAGTAATACAGTAATATCTAAATTATCATCCAAAGTTATACTTAAACCATTTCATAAATTGTTAACCTTATGACCCTTTGAAAATATGATGATCCAAAACATTATAATTGAGGTTAGTAAATTTCCAAAATATGGATGTATCTTTAATCACACAAAAAATCAAGTAGCTGTTAATTATCATATACTAAACATGTGAATACATTCATTAGGTTTTATAGTGAGACATAGTAATAACATAAACTTCCATAAAACCAAATTAAAAAATCTATTTTTCTTTATTCCTTAAATAAAACACATATTATTGGATATATTCTATAAATTCCAAAATAAAATCCATCAATTTTAGCATAAAACACTACATTAATAAATCATTGACCAGTTCTGAGTTTTTTTATACTATCCAATTTACTTTATCCATATAAACTATCTTTTCCCCAAACATCATTTTCTCAACTTCAAGAACTTATTAAGTGTCATATTTCTCTTAATAATGTGTTTTCTTTGAAGTTTCACTTTCTACTGGTTAATTTTTCATTTCCATTGGTATCGCTCAACCTAATCTTTCATATCCTTAATACAAAATTACTGTAGTACAATCCTTATACATTATAGGAATTTCATTGATAAAATAATTTAACAATATATTTCATGGATCCAAATACATAAGAAAATTAATCCTTACAAATTTTTTGTGGTAATCGAATAAGATTTAACTTGACCCCTTATATTATTTTGAAGTATTTTCCCTTGATGATTAGAGAAATAATTTGAGTAGTTCCTCATCTCATTATAGTGTAATCATTGATGATTGGTATATTTATTCCCTCGATATGTTGAAGAATTTTAGTGTATCTATTTATATCAGTCAAAAAATGAATCCTCATATCCTAAAGAAAACAAAACATAACAAAGGGGTGAGATAAGATTCTCAGCATGGGTAAGAGTACAATAGAAGATATGAGTAAATAAAAAATAATTAATACGGAATGGTTAATAAATAAAACTCATTGCATTTAATCAATAACATGATCATGATATGGAAGTAATAAAATATTATCAAATAATAAAATATAATTAATCTCATGAACTTAAAACTTGACCATAGATATTCTAACTAATTGAATAATCACATTTAATATCAATAACTAAATTTATAATGACTGAATTCGAAATGTTGGTCATCTAAAACATACCATCAATTCTTATTCCCAGACATCCAATATCATCGAGTCTTGTTCAATGACATCTAATACTATTGAGGATTATGATAGGATATCTATGTAAATTGAAAATACCTAGTCCAAACCCATATCTATCTTGACTCTTCAGACCTACCCATTCATCGAGAGGCTATAGTAGGCCCTACCCATAACATTATAAGTCCAATATATTCCTTATATAAACGTTTTGAGACATAATTCACATAAAAATTCATATTTAAATTAGTATATGATATGTAAATACTTTCCCCAATCAATAAACAAAACCATAAACCATCTAAATTAAGGTGAATGGTATTAATATTGTACAACTTTAGTCAAACTAACCATAAAAAACATAAATTAATAATATCTATGGTGTCATTTGATTATATATTTATAAAAGTATACGTAACATCAAATAATGTTTTCTTATATGGAAAATGATTTCAAAATATCACTAGGAACATTTCTTGAGGAAAACAACAGTTCTTTGAAGATAACCTTTTTTTTTAAAACTGGAAAATTTGTAAAGTATTATCACAATCATTTCCTTTGAAAATTAATTTTTAAAACAAATAGTTTCCTGAATATTAAAAAAATTATTTAACAACAACCATGTAAACTAGAAAATCATGATTCAAAAAATAATGTCCATGATGGGGGTAATTCTATACATGATATTTATGTAAAAAAAGAACATTCATTTTGCACTATAAAAGGGTTTTATAAGTGCCTCATTAAAAAATGACATGTATATTACTTTAATTTTTTTTTACAGATTTTGAAACATGAGTACAAATAAATTTAATAAATCATTTGTATAATTCAAAAACATGTTTGAATTGTTCTTATACAAAATGGTTTTAAAAGTAAAATAATTTTTTACCAAAGAGATAAATAAATTCATATTTTCTTACAAACATTTTACAAATCATTTTAATTAATGATGATAATAAAAAAGAAAATATTATTTGAAAAATTCCATTAATAACCATAATAGAAGAAAAAAATATTTTTATTAAGATATAAATGTCAAATAATTCTCCTAAGAGAGACTTTAACAAAAACAATATTGAATTATGATTATATTGTGAAATAAACTCTTACTAATTTGGAAAGATTTTAATCACAAACACGATGAAAGAAATAAATTTAAAATATAATTCTAATAAAATGATTAAAATAAATTCATTATATAACTTATGAAAATGAAATTATATATACCACACAAGGGAAATAAGTGGGGAATATGGCATATGTCTTACGAATGTTAAAGTAAGATGAGAAACTCTTACCTTGAGTTTGAAAAATAACATAATTTCAATATTTTATTGAATCATAAAATAATGATAATTTTTTTACATTATCAAGAACCATTTACAAGTTCATTATTACTTTTATTTAACTAGTTTGAAATGCTCCAAAATTCTAAAGTAATAACATTGTATTCGATAATGTGTAAGACACGCAACACCAATCATGTAACACCCGAGACTTTTATGAGAAATATTTTGTTTTTATCATCAAAGGAATCTTTCACTACACACAACACTAGCTTGGCTTGCTTTACATACAACCGCGACCTTCCTCGATAGCTTGCGTCGTACGCAATACCGAGTTTCACAAAACAACGATATGCTATTAAAATATTATTAAAACTAGCCGTTATGAATAGTAATAACCACTTTTTGATTTTTTTTAAATTTTATTTTTCAAAATGGACTTAATTTTTGGACTCGGAATATTGAAATTAGCTTAGGGTGAAATTTTGGTACTTTTCGGATAACTTTCATATTCTGATGAATAGTGAAAATTATTAAATTTTAATTAATAAAAACTTTTTTAATCGAAATAATTAATAGTGATAAATTATTAATTTTAGTGGTTTTAAAGTATATTTAGAATATATTTTTACAATTTAATACAATTTTGTTTATTGGATGTTATTTCACATTTAAACCAGACATAAACAAGTGTCAATTTTTTGATAGTTATTATCTCTTAAAACACGCTATTTGTCTTGACGGCAGGAATTAATTTTTAAATTAGTTAATGTAACTGATATTTTTTTAATTTGGTAAAATAAACATTATTTTTGAATTCATAATATCAAATATATCTTAGGCCTGATTTTTGGTATTTTTCTGGAAACTTTCATTTTTGATGAAGAGTGAAACAACTAAGTGGTATTTAAAAAACTGAATTTTTTCATAAAACATAATTTTACCGCTTCTGTGAGTGGAATTTCAAAACTTCGAGAGACACGGTTAATATCAAGGACTAAAATGTGGTTAAATGAGATGAAAATAAGTGTTGGTGAATAGTAACGTTTTACTTTTGTTTTACCACGGTTAAAAGTAAATAGGGTAGTTAAGGGTAAAAATGATATTATTATTACCCTAAGACATGTCCCAATTCTATTGGATAAGTGTAATTCAACCAAAAACAACCTTAGGAATAAAATATGACCATTTAGGCCCACTTGGATTATATTAGGACATTTATTATCAATTTATTTAAAGAAGGTTTAAAATAGTTAAAATCAAAGTTTAATAACTAAAGAATTTCTAATATAGGGTTATACATAAGATAAATTCGACTATAAATATTCGTTAGAAATATAAAACGATTTCCTACATAATGGTAGTTTATTTGTAATTTTTAGACTTAAAATAAGTTAATTTATTTATGATACAATGATGATGCAGTAATTATCTTATTAATGAAATATTGACATAATTGATGTTATAAATACCCAAATAAATGTAATTTAAGACTTTCTATGAATTAAAATAATTTTATATGATAATATGACATGTGTTTATTGATTTAATTAAATTTTTTCGAACTAATCATTCTGTTATAATTTTCAAAAAAAAAATCAATTATCAAATAGTGGCAAAATTGACATAAAATAGTTTTTAAAACAAATACTATATTATTAATTGTTATTTTATTACTAAAAATATATTGTTCGTCCATCTGACTTAGATAAGGTTATATATATTAATAATATACAACTTGGGGTTCTTTTGTCTTGATATAGTAAGTTTATTAACCTTATAGTGTAAGAAAACAAGAAGACACGGTAAAAGTTAAATTATCTAACTTAAAGTTAAATCTATATAATAAGGTTACAATTGATACCTAAACTTGTCTAAATTCTATTGGATGAGCGGATTTCGACCCATACCCACCATAGCATCGAAATATATCTATTTTGAGCTCTTAAAAACAGAATATGACTTTATAATAAAATAATATGTTTAGTTATCCCTAAGGTGCCCCTCTCCTCCCTTATAAAAGGGAACCTCCTCCCTCTCTTCCTCACACCACATTGAGCCTTAAATCTCAGCCAACCCCTTACAATATCTCCTCTCCACTTCCCTAGAAACATCCTAGAGGTCCTGGTCTTCTTCAAAGACCAATTTTAGTGCCCTAAGAGGAGGTCTCAAAGTGGCGCTTCAATGAATAGGTAATGCATGTTACCTATTCTTTCTTCTTTATTTCTTCTTCCACTTCTTCTTATTTAGTTGTTTCATTATGAAGTAATAACATAAGTATCAATAATATACTGATATTTTATTAAAAGTATGAAACAACCCTATTTCACCATCTATCCATCCTATAGAAAACAAAATCACTACGCGTGCGTACGTACGGAATACCGTCTCCACGCCGTGGTGTAATCTATTTTCCACCACCACCTTACTCGGATGGGTATAATGGTGTAAATAATAACTATATATGATTATTGAAATGTGATATTGATTCTGAAATAGTATACATACACTCCAATACAATTCCACGATCATGGGAACGATATCATCGCTCGTGCGTACTTACGGAATACCGTCTCCACGATGTGATGCGACTCGTTATACATGATCTTCATTGCATAATGATTATATAAATGAATTGAGTGAATGAATATGATATATATTAAACTAATACCATTCTGTAAATGAGGTATCTATAACCTAAAAATAAAAATAAGAATTTATTCGACAAAACGCGCATAAGAACAAAACGTAATAAACACCCGAATAACAAGTAGTGATGAAATATTACTAATAAGAAGCTAAGAATATGACCATATATGATATAATAAAAATAAGTATGATTCTGGAATAAGTCAATAAAATTATTTAAATCATTATACAGTAGTTTCAGACACTTACGATGCAAATCGGACCTAAGGTAAGGGAAAATATCACAATCTCATTTTATCTGAGATTGTTTATACTTTGGTATTTACTGGGGTGTATTTTATCATCCACATCCAGGTTTCCTCAATATTTATTATTGTTTCTATCCACATAAAATTGTTTAAATCCAATTTTACGCTTCGGTGAGTTTTTAGTAAAATATATGAAAGGATTCTTTTGTTATTTTTCGTACGAGGTACTTTTTGACTTTTCTGACAAAAGTACGAGAAGAATGTTTTTTTAACTTATACGGCATGAATGGATTTTTAAAACATTATTTCCAAGAATATTCCATTACAAGTTTTCATGTTTATTTTTTATCAACTTCTTTTAGTTTAAAATTTTATGACATGTTAAGAAAGAAAAATGTTTTTTAAGTAGAAAGGATATTTTACTCAAGAATGGAGTTTAAGTGTTTTATCAAAATTATTTTCCATATAAGATAATATAGGATTCTGTTTCTATCCCTATTATAACATTGATTTGATTATGTTGTGATGGAATTATTTTTATTCCTTTATATTATATGAATTGTTTTATGATGTCACGTTGTTTAAGAATCCCATTTTTATTACATGGGTTATGCAATGATTTATGATTTTGTGGCACACATATGAATGGTGTCATTATGAGATAGGTGGGAATTATATCTCCCTCCAATGAATTGGGTAAAGATTTTATATCTCATGAGATATACATGGCTGGAACGGCAGGTTAAACCGGTTCAGTGAAATAGGACTGAAACGAGGAGTGAACTTGGTTCAGAAATGGACTTTTTCCACTAAGATAGTCTTGGAAATGAGTCTTGACTAATAATAAATGATTATCTATGATTATGTTTGTATTCCACAAAGTTTCATATTTTAAGTTATGATTATTGGAATTTCATTTCACTACTATGATTAACCCATGTTATGAAATTATGCTCTCTTTTGCAGGTTAAGATTTCCAAAATGTTATGTTCTTATGAATATGATGTGATTGATATTTCTTTTGCTTACCCTTACTGAGCATTTGAGAACACCCTTTTGTATGTTTTCTTTCCCCAAGTAAGGAAGAAGGTTATTAAGTAAGATATGCCAAAAGGGACTATAGATATTATGAAATAAATGGGAGACAGTGTAGACGCTTTACGAACCAGTTGTTTATGTTTCCTAGTTTCTAAAGACACTATACCTATACGGTCCTTTCATGGTTTTGTTATATGTTGTAATAAGTATGCTTCAATTTTGAAGTAATAACAATGTATATGAAGTATGGGTCGTTATAAATCATGTAAGGGAATATAATATCCCAAGATGGTATATATATATTTTATTTTAAACAAATTCAATATATTATATACCTTTAAATGAACTCAATGCAGAGTTAGCAGGTTCCACACATAGTAATGTGTTTCTTTGATAGCTTGTGTTACATGCAACACCGACTTTTTTGAGAAAATATGTATTATTAAAATATTAAAAATAATATAACAAGATATAAACTAGACAATAAATTAGTTGTTATGAATAAGATTAAATAACATAAAAAATATATTTTTACGGAATTATAAAATGGATTCATAGGTAGGAAATTAATTATAAATTAATATAAAAACTAATTGAATATAAAGGAATTTTTTTCATTGTCACAAAGTTATTATATCCAAATAAATAAATAAATTTTAAATTTTAAATTATAATAATTAAATATACATGTTATATATATCATAAATATTTTTTGCCTTTCATCCAATTTAATTTATAGGCATAAGAAAAAAATAAACACAATTTTCTACATAAAAAATTATATTTTTCTAAAGGTAGTTTTACCTCCTTTTAAAAGAGGAACAATTTTAGATATAAACTTTTTATCTTTAATAGATTCTATATGTAAAAATAAACATAATATTTTTAATGTTAAATAAAAAAAATATATTAGGTTGAATTTTTGAAATTTTTCTATGAGGTTTCATTTGTTGACGAATAGTAAAAAATACAGAATTTTAATTCAAAAATGCATTTTCATAAAATATATATTTAATGTTTGATTATATTTTTTCTTTATTTTAAAGTTCAATTAGATCAATTTTAAATCATTTAATCCAATTTAGGTCATTTTAATTAATTTCACTTTGAAATTGGATATAAAAAGATAGCAACCCTTGGAACATTTGTACATTAAAAACATGAATTGTCATCTCATATACAAGATAAAATATAAATTAATTTCTTGGAATTATGTTATTGAAATTTTTAAAAATTTCTTATATATTTGGAAAAATATTAATTTATAATTTATAATATGTTAAACTAAGTTTTTGATAAAAAAAATATAAGTGAATGTAATTAAACTTAATTACAATGACTCAGAGAAACATTAGCTTAATAAAGTACTAACCCTTAAACTCAAGAGACAAAATATCTTATAACCTAGTCCCAAAAACATTTTATGTTCATTTTGTAAACTTATAAACCCTTTTATATAATTTTTACTATTATTCGATCCACTTTTCATGTGAGAAACGTGGTTTGAATTCCCTTTCAAAAAGTTTACAAGAGTGTCACTTCTCCTCCACTATTAAAATTTAGTCACCCCACCCACTTACTCAAACCTATAAAGAAACATTATCTTAACCTATATCTTGAAAAATATCTCCTAAAAATCCCTACCCTCATTAAAGAATCCTGAACATGGTCATAAATCCATCCAAGGAAGCCCTTAGGTTCAAACCAAAAAGAGTTACCTAAAAAAGAGATAACATCCTTCCTCGAGATATTTTGTTTTATTTTCATTATCCATCCCCTCAAAACATAATATTACATGATTAAATAATAACATAATTAGCCTAAATAGAATAATTATTATTTTTATTTTAAGGTCTTGAAAAAAAATTCACACACATTCATATAATGTGTAACTGACTTACAGTTCGTGTTCAGCGAACTACCACCTCGAGAAACATTGATAGTTCATTTTTCCATCAACAAAAGAAATAATTTATTTTTTCTTCACATGGGATATGTTTTATTGAAACTATCATTATTATTCCCCTTTATATTTTTTGATTGATTTAACCAAGGATAGTATTGAGATTCACTTTATTGATTCATTTTTTATTCCCCTTAAAATATTAAATTTTATATGATCATTAAACATTAAACATACCCTAATTATCCATATCATTTGTCATGGATATTGATTTTTCCTTAACTGTATACCATTTTACATATGGTGTGTATTGGGATACTATTTTATTATCATGTAAATATTTTTGTATCTGTATCTTCTTCTCCAAATGGATATTTGAAAAAACGCATTGTTAAATAAATTATTTGATATAGGAGGAATTGTTTGGAGAGGTATGACATGGGTGGGGCACAATTATATATATCCCCTTCATACATCAGTAGTCTCATGGGATGAGTCAGTTAACTAGCCTTAGATGGGTTTTTACCCAGTATTTTTAAACTATCTTGTGAATGGTATTGATTGCAAAGGTACCATGCACCTAGAAAACACTACATCCAATAATTAACCATTTCCCTAATTTAGAATCAGTTATCATTTATCCCAGAAATTTTTTGTTTACATATATATTAATGCATTTATTTTTTAGTTTATTAATTAAATAACATTCATTTTCATTTTCTTACATTTCTATATTGATTATGCCTTAATTATTTATTGCAATAGAATGTGTTTTTAGTTATTACATTATGATATTGTTTAACTATTAATTTTATTGATTAAATGTCATGTGTGCTCAATTAGTTCCTTTTTATATTGACTATTTTGATTGATCATAATTTATTATACCATAATTAACCCTTACTGATCATTTGAGATCACCCTTATTTTTTCCTTTACCCTTGATTCTCTAATGTTTACAAAGAAAGATATGCAAGGATACTCTATATTTGAAATATTTATTATCATCGAAAAAGAATTATATTGAAATTAGTGTATTCATTTGTAAAACAAGACTCGTGTATTTATCTTGTTTGATGGTATTACTAAAATTTTTGGTCCTTTTGGATTTTAATATTGTTTCTATGCCAATGTAATGGTAGCAAAACACCAGCATTGGGCTAATGGGGTCTGGTTGCTACAGTTAGTGTCAGAGAAGGTTAGTTGAAACCTTGGGTACTATATTGGAGAAAACCTAGATTAGAAAACATAACCATAAGGTAAAATTAGAGGGCGATTATATAAGAATATCCTAAAGTTTGGATTAAAATGGATTATGTTCTTATCCTATAAATATATCATTTTTTTGATACTCGAAGTGGATGCTGTTCTGGTATAAATGGACCTAGGGGTAACAACATTGACATGGCGTGTCAGGAATGACTTGGTGTTACCTAGTACATGACAACGTGCCTAACATAAAACCTAGTTTGAAACTCCTAATGGATATTCTTAGGATAATTCACAATTTCATTAGAAACCATTATAAATGATTTGAATATATGATGAAAATAAATAGCATGTGTTAAAACTCAAGTGACATTGATTTTAAAATAGTCTATTATGATTTAAACCACCTAAAAATGATTATATGGTTTTTTCATTTTGATAATTTATTCTCATACTATGGTTTTTGGTTTTAGGAAATTCACTCCTCTCTAGGATAAACTCTACACTAAGGAAGGACCTACGTGGAAATAATGGATGAAGTATTTATGTATTGAAGTTCTATTTGAAAACTTTGTTAAAAGGATATTTAATTATTAACTTTACTTCAAAGATGTAAATCATATTCTTTGGAAATTAAATTAATTTTTTTCATAAAATGGAAACTTGTATGTCGATTCATGACCCATCATGTTCGGCAAGGCTACCGGGATCTAACCCATGATCGAAGGACGATAAGTTTTTAACGCTAACCATAGACCTAGGCAATGTCCTAGTTCATATTTTATTATTTTTAGTTGATAATTTTGAATAATATATTTTAATTATAAACAAAATGTATTAATTTTTAGGTTTCTATATTAATTTACTAACAATATTGTGTTTTTTGAATAGTTAAGATACATGTCACTATTTCCTGGGTATTACGATCAGATAAAAGAAAATTTTAGTGCTTTAGGTACCAAAGATAATTTTTTAGATATCCATTTCATAAAGTAATTGATGAATTAAAAATTGATCAATTAAAAAACAAAGGATGGATTTTTTATAGAAATATGTCAAGTAAGTATAATTCCTTATATACATAGGCAGTAAAATAATTCTCCAACATTCAGGAAATGATATACAAATAAAATGTAAACCTAATACCTTAATTTTTTTTGAACTTTTGGTTTTCTAAATCATCAATAATTTATGAATTGGATACCCACAACATTCCATCAATCATTCACTTGTTTTTGTTCGATGACCACCATCACTCCATATAAATATTTATTCTATTTGTCTTTGTACATATCCCCAATGTCCACTGATGTTCTCTAATATAGAAACCCAAATATATTTTAGCCCATGTGACCTTTGTACTACCCATTCCTCATTTAATATAAGAAGTTTTATGAACCATTCTCAAAATGTGGTATTTTAGCAAAGGAAATGTAAATCAATATATTACCAATATCATGTTTAAATTGCGATGATGCATTTTATTTAAGGTGGTGAGAATGTAATTACCTGAAATTTCAATGTAAGATCATTGAATTCGATAGCATATATACCACGCAACACCAAGCCTGTGAGGGAATATAATATCATGAGACATTAAAATATTTTTAATATTTTAAATAAATTCAATCTTCTATATATATTTCAATGCATATAATGCAGAGTTGGCATGCATCGCACCAACAAAAAATTTCTTTGATAGTTATCATTACATGTAAGACCGAGTTTTACCAAGAAACAATGTATTGTTGAAATATAAATAGTTAATATAATAATATATAAACTATCTATTAAATTAATGTTTATGAATAGTATTAACTAAAAAAATATTTTTTTGCACAAATATAAAATTAATGCACAGGTTACCAATAAATTATTAATGAATATAAAAACCTATTGAATATGATGAAAATGTTTTTACGGTCATAAATATGTTTTATGCTAATAAAATAAATTAATTGAAATTAAGTAATGATATTAATGACATATATATTTTATATATTCAATAAAATATTTTTGACATTCATCTAATAGACATAAGAATTATCTTATCGTGAATTTATATGTGAAAAAAAATAATATTTTAAATAGTAACATAAGAATTATCTTATCGTGAATTTTGTGTATTTTTCTATGAGGTTTCATTTGTTAATGAAGAGTGAAAAATTCTAAATTTTTATTCAGTACCCATTTTTCATATAATTTTTATATATGGTTAAATTATATTTTTAGTTGTTCCTAAATATCAATTAAATAAAATTTTCAAAATTTTATCAAATTAAATCATGGTAATCAATTTACCTTTGAAACAAGATATAAAAATATAGCAATCTTGTGAACATTTAAAATCCACTTATTTATACTATTTTTAGGACTAAATTTAAAATAATTTCCAAAACTTATGTGATTGGAATTTGGAACAATGGATTACAGATTTAGAATAATAATAATGTATGATTTGATTACAAGATCAATTTAGTTTTTTATAAAAATAATTAGTAAATGTAATCAAAATCAATTTCAATGATTAAGAGAAAAAATCGCTTGATAAAGAACTAAACCATAATTCTAATGTACAAAATAACCTAAAAACATTTATAAAATAAATTTTATGGACATTTTTATACCATATAATCACTTTTCTATAATTTTTACCATTATTGGAGCCATTTTATATGTTAAAAACGTTTTTGGAATTCCCTTTCCAAAAATTTACAAGTGTGTCACTCCTTCAACACTAAAAAATGGTACCCGAGGCTCTCATTTCCTCACACCTCTCAAGACACATTGGATAGACCATGATCAACCCATATAGCTCCAAATAAAATTTCCACTAATCCTAGAAGCCTCAAATTTCTTATAAATCCAACCAAGTATTCCCTTTGGTTAAAACCAAAAGAAGTTATCCAAAGATGAGGTGACATCCTTCCTCAAGATCTGTTGTTTTATTTTCATTATACACCCCCTAAAAACTTAATATTCCATAATTAAAAATTAAAATAATTATACTAAATATATTATTATTATTTACGATAAGTTTTAGAACAACACTTATACACACATCCATCTAATGGGTAACGAACTTACCATTCATATACAGTGAACTACCACCTCACGAAATAATGATTGTTCATTTTTCCATTACCAAATATCATATTTGGGTATTATAATGGATATGATGTTTATATATTATATATATGATATTTATAAAAACATTATTATATTTTATTTATTTTATTACACATACCTTTATGCTTTCCAATTTTTGTAAATACAAGAACATCATTTGCCGACATGTGGGAAACTACCTCCTCGAAGTAATGTGACATGTTCACACTTTACATGGAAAGTATTAAGGATGGTTTTATTAACCCTTTCATAATAATATGAAATATATATAACTAAATAATACTAACATATATCATTTATTTTTCATTTCTTTTTGTAAAATAAGTGAATGTAGCGTTCATAGGTACGTATGACATACCATCTCCATGAATAGTGAATTTCATTTTTTAACTCCAAAATTTATAGATTGTGATAAATAAATATATGTGATAATAAAATCATGTTTAAGATTATTGAGATTATGAAATAAGGATCTATGAAATAGGAACAATAAGTAAGAAGTTAAAACATACTAGGAAAACCTGAAAATTAACACCCAAAATAATGAAAATGATAAAATATTATTTATAAAATATTAATAAGATATTATAAGAAGATGATATATGATATTATGAATTTGATTATTTTTATATTAGAATCTATTTACATGATTAAAACCATTATACATTAAGTGAAATTATTTTTACCTGAAAGGAAACACAAGGTAAGGGATTCTGGTCTCAATTTTATTTTTATGAGGAATCTGACATTAACATCAATTACTTATTTTGAGTTGTGTATATAATTCCCATTATAATATATTATATCATGTATTATTTTATCTTTTTGGTATTTTTAGTTTCAATTCAAATTATTCCTTTCAAGGGGATTTGATTTAAAAGTGTCCAAGTGGTAAATAATTTACTAACATGATTCCTTTTCATTAGATTATATTACTTCCTAATTCTCATTAATTTTATAGGATTATGTGTGTAATAACGTTTTACTATTTATTTTTGAATTTATAATTATTTTACGAGGATTTAAATTTGACAAACACAATCTCTTCCTTTATAGAATCTCAAAACAACGTTATGGTCTTCTCAAAGGGTTACTTCACAATCTCATTTTATTCAAGATTGTTTACACTTGAATTCCATTAGAGGAATTTTTTTTAACATTTTATAATAAAAACTTTTCTTTTATTAACCTCCAGTCATTCATATCCCATTTTAAGTAATAATACCATTTTCCTTACTTTATTAATTAAAATGTTTTGAAAAATGTTTTTAACCAAACCTTACTTCATTTATCTCTCTTTTCAGAGAAACTATTTAATTTTAATAAAACACAGTCTTCTAAACAGATTTTAAAAATATTTTTTTATTATCTCCGTAATTATTTATTGAAGAGATTTTTACATTTTTTATTTTAAAAATATTTTCTAAAGTGTATTATTTTGACTTTCTTAATAAGGCACATTTGTAGCATTTTTACCATGAAAAAAGGAATGTTATTTTAAAATTGTATGGAATGTATAAATTCTCCCACTATAATTTCTCTCAAGATTCTGTTGGAAGTTAGAAAGTTTAATATTTAATCAATATGTTTTTAAAAGTTATTTTCAAAGAAATTTTTTTTCAAATTTTTTTTCAAAATAAAACGGAAGTTTTCCTCAAAAAAGGTTTCTAAAAAATACTTTAATATTATTTATATTCATCAACCACAAAACAAATTTTATTTTACCCCACATTGGATACAATGAAGTAATACCATTATTATTCTTCCTCTAGATATTTTTTATTTTATTTTAACAAGTATAATATTGATATTCACTTCATTGATTTTTTTTGTTAGTCCCATTAAAATATTCAATTTTCTATGATCATTGAAAACTGAATTTCCACGAATTATAAATATCATCTATCATGGATGTTACTATTTTTTTAACCATATAACATTTTATATACAGTATATAATTGAAACTAATTTGATTAGATTGTGGAATATTTATAAATTTTTACCTTCTTCTGCATATGGATATTTGATAAGGAACAATATTAACATGATTATTTGATATATGATGAATGATTTGGATATTTATGACATGTATGAGGTCCAATAATAGATATCCCCTCGATGTAGTGGTAGTCTCATGGGTTGAGTCAGTTGGTTAGACATATATGGGTTTTCACCCATTATGTTTTAAACTGTCTTATAAAAGTTCTTGACATTAAAGGTACCATGTACCTAGGAAACAAGGTATCCAATAATTAATCATTTCCATAATTTAAATAAAAGGACCTATTTATCCATTAATTGTTTTGATTATATGGAATGTGTGTTCAGTTATTATATTTCTATATGGACTATTCTCTTTGATTCATTATTGCTTCTACTATACTTAATCCTTACTGAGAATTTGAGCTCACCCTTATTTTGTTTCCTTTCCTTAGGATTCCTTGAACTGCATTAAGAAATATATGAAATGATACACTTGATGGGATAGAGTTATTACCATTGAAAAAAGTTTGTTTCAATTAGTGTATTCATTTTTAAATCAAGTCTCATGTATGCATATGGTTTACTAAGACTGCTAAAATATTTCTTCATTTGATATTTGAAGATTTTATATGTCTTAATTTAATGGTATCATGACACCATCTATGACATCATGGGGTTGGGTCACTACATTATTACCATGTTATATATGATTACTTATTCAATTAAGTTTACATTGTAAGATTCGATGATATTTGGCTTATGTGTCAAAAATGGAATTGGTAGGTTGACTATAGTTAAAGAGGTTACTATTTAATCTATTACAAAATAATAATCATGTAATAATTATCAAATTTAGGCATAAAATATAATTTTAAAACCAATCTTGAAATATTGTAATGAAAAATAAAATATGTTATAATCATTAAAATGATAGGTCGTACATACACATGAGTAGTGTTTCTATTTTTCAATGATTTTTATTGAATGAATTTAAGTAACATTTTTTCTTACAATAATGATCACAATATTATATATATATATATATATACCATTTTTTAATAATACGTATATATATAATCCATTTGGTGTGGGGATGAAAAGAGAATCACATCACATCATGAATGCGGTACTCCACATGTACACGAGCAACGTTATCATTTTTCACTGTAATAAATAAAATGATATAATATATTTAAGAATAAAAATATGAAATAAATATTGTAGTAATATCAAATATATATCATATATTAATTAAATTTATTCTTATAACCAATAGTGTAAAGAATTAGTGAAATACAAATCTCATCGCTTCGTGTGGTAGTAGTCTTCCATACACATGAGCGACGTTATCCTATCCCTTATAGAATAAAAAAATAGGTATATATGGTATAATTATAATATAAGTATAATTATTATATATATATATATAATTTATATCCATCATCATTCCTAAATTTGAGAGATGGTAATGTAAAAAAATGAAAGACATCGGTTCGTGAGGCAGTAGTTTGTCATAGAAACGAGTGATGATTTCATAACCCATTTAATGGATGTGGGGGTGGTTTTAGGTCATTAACATAAAATAAAAATTTATCATTATGTTTAAGATACTTATTTTCTTATATAATTATAGTTTAATAATAGTTTAGGTAGTTGGAGGAAGTAATAAAAAAATTGATTGTGGAGGAACATTATCTCTTCTTCGTGTATCCTCCTTAGGTTTGCACCAAAGCCTTCCCATGATGTGTTTATGGCAAATATATGGATAATAGGATAATATGAGTAAATTATAGAAGTTATTTGATTATTTATAGTAAAAAATGTTTTTATGTGTGAAGAAAAGTTGAGAGGGTGTGGCCTTTTATATGCAAGATGAGTCGCACACTTGAATTTGTTTTAAAGAAAAAGGTGTACCCATGTCATTAACATTCTACAAGGGACTAAAAGGGATTATTATATAGACTTATACATTACAAGGTAAAAAATTGAAAAAATATATTGAATACAGTTTTTCGGATCAATTTAATACCAATCATTTTACTCTAACCCCTAGGTAAATCCATTTTTACCTTAATTGGAATAAATATTTTTTTACTATTTTCAATATTAATTTTTATATTAAATGAATCATAACTTGTTAGATAATTTATAATAATATGATTAAAAATATTTAATCTATTTTTTAAAATTCAATAAATATAATTGGAAATTGGTAATTTAAAATTAATCTCGCAGATGCGATAAGAATGCGTGTTTTCTTAAAGAGAAAATATTCAAATGTTCACAAAGTTATTATTTAAAAATTCAAAATTAAAATGAATAAAATTTTCTAAATTAAATCCATTTATATAATATTTAACTAATATTAATTTAAAACCAACTCAAAATATCATTTTACATTATAAATAATTTAAACTAAAAGAAAATTTTCAATTAACATTCATTATTTTTCACTATTCATCAAAAAGTAAAACTTTTATGAGAAATACCAAAAAATCACCATAATATAATAATCATATGATTATTTAAAAATTATATTTATTTTTTTAATTTTTTTTAAACTGGAAAAAAATAATTATAAATTATGTGTGCAAATCATGACTATCATCTTTTAGAAAAAATATTTATTTTAAAAATTTATTTTTTCTCTATAATGGTTCTAATTTTATCCATGATAAATAGATATCCATTTAATTTATGTGAAAATCATATAATTTTAATAATTTATCTTGTACTATTAATACATGAAAATCAACGGGTATGTTATAATAATAATATTTTAACAGAGTGTCATGTTTCATTCAAACATATTGTTTTGTGCATTGCAAGCTATCGAAGGGATTGAATTTATATGAAAATAGATATATCATAAAGTCTCAATATTTTATATTGCCATATATATTAGGTGTTATGTGTCATACATTCTATCAAATATGATGTTTATATTTTAAAATATTGTTTTTTAGCTGATTACATGGTCTAGTTTTGATATTAATTGTCTCACATTTTACATAAAAAAATAACGATAAACATTGAATTGTTCGAAATAATATAGAAATGACCATAATTTTAGTACTAAAGTTTTTGTGTGAAAATTATAAAATACCAATTTATACATCAATGACATATTTATATGTTTTGACGATATAAAAGAAATTAATTATACTAATGTTTGAGTAATATTATTTTTGTTTAACTATATTTATATCAATAGTGATGTATAACATGATGATTATGGGTCTACACTCATCAATATGAAAATATTTACTTCAAAGAGGAACTGATTATCACAGAGACACATCAAAATCAAATATCTTATATAAGTGACCCATATAATGATCTATGGTATGTCATTTTTCTTGTAAAAAAGAATTCATTTGTGTGATGAGGTTGGTGAAGTTGTTATGGATTTATGTGAGATTTATTATTCTAGTACATGATTTCGTAATGATAACTATGACTATAATGTTGACATTATCCATTCCATATTAAATTACATGTTTAAGGGACATGGTTAAATACTCAATTTCTCTACTATTTATTTATATGAATACTTATATGTTATTTTTATGAAATTTAAACTAATTTTTTTTAAAATAATGTATATTTAAATCTATATATATTTATCATTTAAATAATTGTTTCATTAAATTTTATATTAAATAGTTATAGTTAAACATTTTTTGAATGAGAAGCCCTTAAATCATTAGTTTTTTGTAATATATATATATATATATATATTATTTGTAAATGTGATATTTAAAATTTTAAATGTTTACAATTTCATTCATTTTTTTAATTACTATATTGACTAGTATAGGTAACATATATGTTTTTCTAAGAATCACGACACTGTAAGTTTTTTTAATCTTTCACATTTAATGAAACTATTTTTTTCTGTGTCTATTTTCTTATTCATTATTTTTAAATATTAACATTTTGAATAATATGATGGTACATAGAATATCATTATATTCACCTATTAAAATGATAGACATTGATATAGGGGTAATAAGGTATTTTGTAATTATTTTATAATAATAAATAATTAATAATTAAACTTTAAATTTTTTAACAAATATTTTGTAGAACTGCTAGTAAGCCTCCAACGATGGAGTCTACGTCTTGTTTATATCCAGAGAACCTGATTCCTAGAGTTAGTGGACATGGGATTAAAAAATGACCAAAACATTTATTTTTTCATGGATATTAGAGTATAAATATTGAATTTAATTATAACGATAACACATTTTGAACAAATTCAATTTATTTTAGGATTTATATATCCATGTAGAGACATTGTAGAATCAACATTCTATATGTTGTTTGGAAGACCCCTAACAAGTTGAAAAGGAGTGGCTATGTGATTACTTAATAGAGAAATATCTCAAATGTCAATAAAATTCTTCAAATATTATATATTTAATATGGATAATATTTAATATTTTCAATTATGGTTGAACTTATCCTTTAAATAGATGATATAAATGAAGAAAAACTATTTATATTTAGTTGCATTCTAATTAAGTGACTTTAAACCAATATTGAAAAAAATATATGTTTCTACAAAGTTACAGAATGAAAACCCATGCCACATGTGTGAATTTTTAAATATATATATGAGGTATAAATTTCTCCCCAATTAACAAGATGAAACGTTTTTTATGTGAACTATTATATATTTTGAAAATATTTATTTATAACATAATTACTTATCCATTTGTTTTTATTTAGCTGCCCTTCATATGATCTTACTATGAGATCCAGTTGTTGAATGTAACCCCTTATACTTTATAATGTTTGGTGTATCATCTACTATAGGATAAAAGAATTATATTAATGTTTGAATTATTTTGATCTAAATCATGTAGTGGGTAAGAATACTTCTAGTTTATTCCTATATTTCCACCAACTCTCCATGAAAAATGAAAAAGGAATAAATTGAGAAAAAATTATAAGTTTCTAAAAAACCATCTAATGATGCAGGTGAACAAATTACAAAAAAAATATAATTTGCTTTTTCTTGAAAGTCAGTATTATTCAAATTAATATCATGAGTATACCATTTTAAGATAACATTTCTATATGGCCTTCCAGAGAATGTTTTGTAGAGTAATGTTTTCCTTTATGGTAGGATAGACATTCAAGAATCTTCTTTAAGAAGACAAAAATTCCCCGAACACATAAGAGGGTATGAAGGGGTTGTCAGTATTCTGCATTTTTATGGTTTTCATAGTATGAAATTGAGATATATAAAATATAATCTATAACGGTTGAGGTAAAATATCATAAATAATTTATGGGAGATAAAATTAAATCACATTTCCAATCTCTATTTTAAAACATGACAAGACAATCACTTCCTACATAGCCCACCTACTACGATTTTTCACCACCACTTTTAGACTTGACATTATATTCTGATTTATATTTTATGGATCCCCATGTAAAAAATTTATCATATAGAGTTCTAAATATTTTTTGGGATTATGCCCATCACTAGACTATGTATTTAGGTTAGGTGTGTGTAACTGTTAATGATATTATTGATCTAAATTACCTTTTGTTATTAATATAGGGGTGGATACTAGAGTTTAAGATTATGTAGGTCATTTTTAATCTGGTTGGTTATACTTATTTTTCACCTGGAATGTGAGTTTGGAATTATTTTATAAATTTTATTTACTTTTGATTGAAAAATAATTATAATCTTTACCTATATTTAATTTATATTTCATTTTCAAAAATCAAAACAATTAATGTTAAAGAAACAAAATGTTCCTAAATAAACAAATATGGATACTTATGATATTTCTAGAAGGGAAAAAAATATCATCCTAGATATACTCTTTCTTAGAGCCTTTTTTGGAGTTTTCAATGATGAATGACATATCTAAAAATAAGAGAATGTACATTAAGCATATTCAAAATATATCATTGGTGTTTTTATTTTTGATCTTCTCACCATACAAGTGTTTTAGTGGTTTACCATGTATGTAAATTTAAATTTTATTTACACTCTCTTTAAATAAATATGAATTATAGAAAAATAATTTAATATTTATCTAATCAGTTATCTCAACATGATTTTCATTCAATACAAGATCTATTTCTTATATAGTTATATGGATCTAGAGTACATTTAAATATTTATTATATATCTGAATGATCATGTTATTGTTACATATATTTGTAAAATATTAAAAAATATGTATATTGGGTGTTTTTCTTTTCCATTACATGATGGGTAAGAATACTAATATAGTTATAAAATAATATCCATTATAACCTCATTAATTTTGAAAATTTTATATTATAGTGGTCATTGAATTTTATCTATAATCTTCCCATAAAAATGAATGATATATTATTTTTTTCAATATTGAGTGGTGTTTATAAAAGTTTTGTAAATTTATTATAATTTTTGTTTTAATATATATTATGTGTTCTATAATCTTAAATCATTATTTTATACATTATTTTTATTTCATATAAGAAAATACCGATCATGAAAAAATTTAATGATGTTCAGTTGTTGATAAAAAAGATAGATAAAATTAAATATGTGAATATGTTTGTAACAAAATATATCAAATAATTTTTTTTCATAAATGTGTGTGTCTATGTGTTGGTTTCTATTTCAAAGGAACTTTTTCGTAATCATAGTGTCATCGTCAAAAAGGAAATTCTGAATGCAGTTAATATGTTTTAAGATTCATGGTTAGGTTCATAAATACTAGGATAATGAGTTTTTTTATAAGTATAGTTATTTTACAAATTATTTTCCTTTATATCATCTAAAAATGATGTTGCGTCATCTAAAAATAAAGAATTTTCCCAAAATTAAAATTTGGTTTAAAACTATTCTTAAAGTACGGTTAATTTATTGATTGTATATCATGTATATATTTTTATCTTTATTAAAAGATAAAAAATTAATATTTACAAAACAAATCATTGATTTTTTCTTTGTTATTTTTTTTGTAAATTAAATATTTTCATAGGATTTTGGGGTAAGAATTTATCTATATTTAAAAAAATCATACTTTTGTCATTGGCTTATAACAAAACTAACATGGAAAGTGAAACTATTTTACTTTTAATGTCGTTTATAAGTAAAAAACCACTGTTCAAATAACTTTCCATGTTGGTATTTCTAAAAAATCGAAATAAAAAATCCTAATAAAATTTATTTTTTAGGATCTTTTGGAAGTGCCCTTTACAAACAAAATGACGTTAAAATCAACCTTACTAATTGGTTTTTTGGAAAACCGAATCTAAAATGTCAATAAATTCTTCTTTTGAATATTTTAATATTGGATTAACCATAAAACTGAAATTTAGATAACCTTTTAAGGACAGTTTTCTAAAAACCTGTTGTGCGAAGATAATTAAATTTTGTTTCTATGATCATCCCATATTATTTTTTATCTAATATTAATGTTGAACTACACTTTTTACATCAGTGTTTCCAAAACAAAATGCACACATCCAAATAAATTCAATTTTTTCAATGTTTCAATATCGATTTTTAGGAAGTTGATGATAAAACTATTATTATTAACATTGCATATATCAAAATAAATTAAAAATGACATTTGAGATTAGAATTACTAATATCAGAATGTTTTTATTCTTATAGTTTAGCCCTGTAAAAATTTAATATAATCAAAAGTGATTTATTTCCTAATATCATATATTATATTAGTAAAATTATGAGGGGGTAGTACAAAAATGGTTTAATATAACACTATATTTATGGTTCCCATTTCCTGATGCTACCTTAGACTTGGTCTTCCAACTATATGGGTTCGTACACAAGATCCCTATGAATATTATAGAACCCCCATACTTACATTATATTTATATCAAATGTGGGGCATGCTAAATTCCAATTAATCATTTTACAAGTTGAATTCACGATTTATGTTTTACTATGTCTACAATAATTGATTAAAAAATATAATTTTTTCAACTGAGTTTATATATAGAACTAGATAAGGATTGATCGTTGAAGATTCATCCATACCCATATCACCAGTTGAATATTTTTATTCCATTACAAAATTGATTCTTGATTATATACATGTGGAGGAAAATGAAAAAATTATGGATCTCGAATGGTATATCAAGGAAATTTTTGTGAAGAAGTAGAATTCACACCAAATCCATAGTATTATCATAGTGACTTGGTTGAATGATATTTTTGACAATGATAAGTGCCTTCACCAACTCTTTAGTTTTTTAGGGGTGGGTGTATTTGACTATCAACACATGTATGCTCTCATTCGGAAAGTCCCAGTTATCCTAGGGAAACTATCATCCTAGGAAAGATACTTCCAATTATTTAATTGTGATAACTATCACATAGAAACTATGGTGGTGGAAAAGTGGAGTTGATGAACATTTTTATTTATGAATTTTTTCTTCTTGACTAGGTTTCCACTCAAACATTGGATTTTCAAGATTACAAGGCCCACATATCAATGTTATGGTAAATAAACTAAAAAACTACTAATATTAATGCCTTTGAATGAACGAAATGAGAATTAGTCAATCATAACAATCAAAAAAATCCTTTGGCGGAGGATAAAGGTATCAAATGATAATATTTTTGAAAATATATCAGTGATTCCCCCTAATTATTATTAACATGCATATATAATCTAAAGAGATCCTATCATAGTTATTTTCATTTATTTTCACTAATGCTTAATACAAGGGAGAGATTCTAAATTTGGGATATTCCACCATTTTTTTAATAAATGAATAAAATAACATATCTTATGATCATTTAAAATTATTTTGGACTCTATTTTATCTCAATTATATTTCTTAGATAATCTGTGAAGATAATAAATAATAATACTGATGTTAATGAATCCTTATAAATATTTAATGTAAATTAAATATGGTCAATCATGATATTCAGAGAATTTCATTAATGATATTTCACATCTAATGGTGTTCTTATAGATAATTATAGGAATATATACCATCATTGTACATAAGAGTTATTAAATTACGATATGGAATATGGTTTTCATGTGTTCATGTTCTTAGGAATAGTTATAGGTTTGAAATCCATTACCATAACAATAGAAAAATCCTATTTTTATGTGGAAAATGGCTTAACTAGAAAATTTTCTATCGTGAAGAGTTTCTTTTAAACAAGGATTACAATATTCAAATGATCTCAAATATTTTTGACTCACACATCTATCAGTTCATTGTGAGTGTACACACTGACATATCAATATGATTTGAGTGAAATAATATTTTACTAGGATAAGGGGACAAAAAAGAATGACTTGACTTTTTCAAGGATCATATAATATACCCTTAAAGTATGGGATATTCTTATTTTCATAGCCCCAAAAGTTTCATAATTCTCATATAATAGAAAGTTAAAAATATCGATTTGGATTTTGATCAGTCCACCATTTATGTGTTTTAACCAGATAGTTTTTCTAATAACACCAACTCCAGTAACCCAGAGTTCGTGGATACTTTATTAAATTATCACTAGAAAGAAGGAATGACATCCCAAAGAACCAAATATATTAGTAGTATAGAAGAACCATATATGTATACATGATTCCTATATTATATTGTAAATATATAATACATACCATAAAAAAAATTATTGTATCATTGATATTATTCATAAAAAACATCTTCATATCTTAGGGAAAATAAGAAAAATAAAATGGTGACCTCATATTCTCATTTACTGTAACATACAACGGAATTTATCCTGATTAAATAAGTCAAAATAATTATGAAAAGGTTAAAAACAAAAAATACTTTTCATTTAATCTATAACTTGGCTAAAAAAATGCATCCGTGGATAATATAAATGTAGTAATCTCCTGGATAATAATTATTTAATTCTCAATGAATTAAATTCTTAATATTGGACATCAAGATCTCAAACATCGTGGTATTTATACCATCAAGTCCTTGTGCCAAGACAATTTAATATTATGGGTTGGAATACACCAAAACCACATTTAATTATAGCTTACTGATTTTTCCTATGATACATATCAATGCATCATGGAGATATATAATTCCAATCCCCACCCATCATAGCATGTCCAAAGCATTCCACATATATCAAATGATTGATTTAATTAATTAAAAATATTTTTTATAAAAAAATATTAAATAAATAATACATATTTAAAAAACTTATTCCCCAATAAATCAAATAATTTCAAAATACAACACCATAGGTATAATTTCTATACAGTTTAGGAGAAAATAATATCCCTGAAAAAAAATAATCTAAGTATTTAATAGAAATGAAATATCAAAGGATCATATGTAAGGCTATTTTTTAAAGTATGGTATCATTAAAACCTATCCCCAATGGTGAATAAGTAAAATTAAGGGATTTTGACTATGATTAATAGAAAATATATTAAAATAAATTATATCATTGTTGAGAAAATAACCATTCCATTATATTGAAATCACTTATTAACGAAACTATGAAACTATAAAGTAAAAAAACTTTCTTTGAAAATAAACTTATAAACATGTAATATAATAATTAAAAAAATTATTCATGTTGGTGGGATAATCCTCTCATGTCGTATAAGTTAAAAAAACACATTCCTTGCATACTTTTTTTGCAAAATTCACAAAGTGAATTATTTGGAAAATGAAAAAATATCCCTTACCAACAATTTTATAAAACATCAAAAGTGGGTAAAAATATATTTTGATAAATAATTTTGTAGTTTTAAAAACTTTTTTTGAAAACGTTTATATGAAATATGGACATGGAATTAAAATAAATTCAATCAAAAGATCGATGGGGTCCATTTTTTATTTGAAACATTTATTTTTAATGATTCATGTTTCAAAGAGAGGAAAAGTTGTAAGAAAATATGGAAAATCATTAAAAAATGAACATTAAAAATCATGAATAATTATATATTCATGTTAGTTAACTAAAAGGTGTGGTATATATAACACAAGAAAATAAACTTGTGTATAATACCAAATATATCAACGGAATGGAAACTGAGATGAAATCTTTTACCTCTAATCTGAATTGTCACATAGGTTCTTTAAGATCTTATATAATAAATTTATATTTATTATACATACATAATATAACCATATTCATGTCTTATATTTCATATATTATCTATTTATAACATTTTTATAACCTATTTGTCAATAATCGTTTATTATTATCATTTTTAGTATATAAAAAAATTATATTAATTATGTAGTTCCGATACTTGTTAATTTATTGTGGCTCACTCATGTCCAAAATTTTATTAATGTTATAAATATCATATTTATTCTATATATATATTTTTTTATCTATTAAATATATAGATTTAAAAAAGGATCCATTCATTTAGATGGTAGGTTGTATGTACGCATGAATGATGTTTTCACTTTTCAATAGATTGAAAGAAGGAAAGGATAATAATAATTAATATTTAAAATAAATATTAAAACTTATATAAAATATATATTCACCAAAATCCAACATTAATACCATCCATGTAAAATGTAAATGAAAAATGGATTTCATCACCTTATTGAGATAGAAAGTTGTAAATATGCATGGGTGATGTTTTCACTTTTAGTAGGAGGGAAAAGAGATGGAATATGGTTTTACCATAATAATAAAAAAAATTATTATATCTATGATAATATATTTTTTATTTTATGATGGTTACAACAATATATGAGGAATTAGGAGAAAGATTAATCTTGAAGAACTCGGTAAATAAAATTACCTATTCTTTGGTAAAAGTTATCTAGATCTCTCCTTGAGGGACAAAAGGTTAGACTTTTGGGGATAAAAGAACCTCAAGAACTTATATGTGGATATTTATAGGAATAATTACTAGGTTTTGGTTCAGATATATTAATATATTTGGTGTAAATAATTGAAAGATGAGAGCCATTTATAACTGGAGTGAGGGGAACTTTTGGAATTTCATAAAAAATTAAATATAAAATAAAAATATTATAGATCCAAATGTTTAAAATAGTCATTAATTTGAGGAAAATGTTTCTAGGGTTGAAATAATTAACCAATGAAATTTAAACAAGTAATTCTATCATCTTATTCATTATCATTGTGATGAACCACTTTCTAAATTATTTTTGACCTTAACAGTCGTGACAACTATTTTAATAAAAAAGGGCCAATAATGTTTTTATAAAGGGAAAAAAGACTTCAAAATGGACCATGGATGATTTCTTAAACCATTATACATTAACTTTGGTGAAGATAAAATTTTTATGAATTCTAAAAAATTTAAGAAAACATTATTTTGATAAAATTGCATTAAAAACAATTTTGATATTATTCATTTAATTTGTGTTTAAATAAATAAAAAAATTGTGATTTGAATATAATATTTGAATACTATCGTAGAATTTTATATAGATCATCATATATTTTTTTGAATCTTTTTATTTTTCTAATTATATCATGTTCAATATGTTTAAAATCATTTATTTTATTTTTCTGTTAATTAAATAAATATAGTATTTGTGCTGCAAGAATATTTATGGTAATTATATTAATTATAAAATATAGAAATAAAATTTTATCATTAAAATAATTTCATTCATCTCAGAATAGACATTTATATTTTCTCATATCGGAAATTTCTCCCTACGTTGACACATAATACATATCTAAAACTAAGAGATTGACATTTTGTAACTTTTTTTTATTTAAATAATTTAAGGGTCACCTTCATGGAGAGGTTAATATTAAATAAGTAAAATTAAAGAATAATCTGATAGGGGTAGAATTATATTCGTACAGTGATAATAAAGATGAAGCATTATGCACTTATCACATAGTTTTAACATAGATTAACTGAATTTTCCATTTAGTGAGGTGATAAATTTAACCATTCTTACTATCTATATTGACCAAAAATTAAAGGATCTATTTATAAAATATTAACCTCATAAATAAAAAAATGGGATAAATTTTATCAAATTCAATACCAAAAATTATACGAAATTAATTTTAAAATAATCAAACAAAATGCGATGAAAATCACTTTTAAAAAACTTTAGTTTGTATGCATAATCTTAGTTTATTCTTATCTCATTCATAGTAAACATATTTTTCGAATGTCAAAATATTATATTGAATATAAAATATATAAATTTAATTAAAATAATTCACAAATAGTGATATATTTAATTTATTAATATAGAAACATGATGTGTACAAGAAAACAGTTTTTCAAAAAAAATCCCTTTTTATATACAAAATTGTTTCCATAAATCATTTTAACATGTAATTGATTCCAACGTTCCTAAAGGGATTATTAAAAAAATATAACTAATTTTACAATTAAACCATTAAAAAAATGGAAGTTTGAAAATGGTTGAAACAAAAATAAAAATTTCAATAAAAATCAGTATTTTTAACTATTCAATTGAAAATGAATATTTTAAAATGAATATAAAAATTTCACCCTAATAAAATTTTAATATTATTATTTAAAAATGATATTATTTTTATAAAATAATATTTATATAATTTACATATATTTAATATAATTTTTACTAAAAAGTTAAAAAACTTATTTTGTAGAAAACTTGTTTCTGAAGCATAAAATAACCTTACTAGAAATTGAGTTTTGATTTCCTAATAATTAACCAATATTTTTTATTTAGTTGTTTCTATGTATATTTATTTCATAATTCAATTAATACTATTAATACCGTCTATTTCAACGGCTTGGTGATAAGTGATAAATTAAATAATAATGTTTTAGTAGTATATTGTGATTTATTTAGACATGGTGTTGTGGATTTTGTAGTCTGTTGAACATATAGTTATTATTTTAAATCCTCGGGGTTTAATATTCTCCCCCCTTAAATAAATTTCATCCGCAAAATTTTAATTTGAACTTTTTAATAAATGGTTTTAAATTTGGGAAACCACATTGTAAATAGGGTTATTAAAATTACCTCTTGAAAAGAAGAAAAGGGAAGTACGAAGGTCACCACAAAACTATGTTTCAAAATATTAGATCATCAGTGTGAAGTGAAAATATTGACATAAATGTTAAAAAACCATCAAGGGGTTAATATAAAGTGATAGATAACATGGTTAATAGGATGTTATCCCCTAAAAAATATAAATCTATGATGGGTAACAAGGTCATTGATTTCTTAGTTAGAAAAATAAGAAGATATTGTTTTTATTTCAAGGTCCTTTTCTGATAGTTGATGGATTATTTTAATAAACAAATATGGAACATCAGAAAATATACATACTTGATTAATTCTCAGGTTGTTGTTATAATATTATCAACTTGTTTTTCCCCTATCAACTTAATCTATACTATAAAAATATTATGTAAATAAACATTTGAAATAAATCATACAAAACATAAAAAACTGAAATATCAGCTCATGAAATTCATAATGTCACATTATAAATTTATGAATACAATAATAACATATAATAATAAATTTAATCACCATTAAACTTTTCATTATTCTATATGACCCTTAAATACAAAAATATTTTATACTCTATGATAAAATACTTTTACATCTAATCGCTAACCATTTTCAAGGTCACCAATACTTTTATGTTTACTTTATCAATTTTAATATAACATTTATCCCAACTAAAAATTATCGACTCAACATCAAGAATATATTAAGTTTTATTTTCCATTCCTTGTGTATTCTTCAATAATATCACTATACCACTGAATAACTTTTATTTTTAATCATTATTATTTACAATATTCTTTAATGTCCTCAAATAATACTAATTTAGTACAATTCTTATATGTTCCATGATTCTTATAAACAAAATATCATTAATAAAAAAATTATAAAAAATTATTTAATCCAAATACACAATAACTTCATTCATTACACTTTAAAAGTTGTAGTATCATAATCTTTTCCTTCTATCCTTATATTTTTATTTCCTAGGATCCCTTTATTTTTAGGGAACTAGTTTGAATAATTCCACATATCTTCATAGTTGAATCACTGTATAGTAGTGGATGTTTTCTTTTAAATATATAAATAATCTTGATAACCCTTATCTCCACACTTGTAACAAAATATCATACCCTTAAATAATTTTCTAGGATCCTACTTTCGACAATTTCCACATTATGAAAATTGCTTCATTTTCTTCTAATACTTTCATGATTTTTAATTTTATTGTTACTCATTCAAACCCTTCTTCTCTTGATTTTACATGAAGACATAGGATCTAAAAATCATTCTTTCTCTTAAGGGGACTTTATATTATATCATCATAAGATAAAAATTCTTAGAAACTAGTGCCCTTGATAGACTCTTCTTAATCCCATAAATGAAATAGTCAATTTTAATTTTTGGATTATATATATAGCCTATGATTTGTTTAGATATATTGTTAAGTTTGGACTCATACTCTTCTATAATTTTTATTACATCTTTATTAATGTGAGAAACAATATTCCATTTTTAGATCACTGTTTTTTATATATTTATTTCTCAAAGAAAATCACTTTCAAATTTTCTTTATTCCAAAAATTATATTTCATAAGCCTCTTTATTATTCCAGATTAATAACCACCAATGATTGGTTTCTTCTTTTAAAAAATAAACTTCAAGAGTATTATTTTTTGTTTCCTTACATCCAAAATCTAGGAATGTATTTTGAGAGATTTAGTTTATTTCTCAGTTGACAATTGATTAGTAGTTCCACTAAAAGACTGTGTATTTTTTGTGATTAAGTTATCTAATGTATGTGAATCATATTATGTAAAAATAGGTTGTTCAATATGTGTAGGGTTATTTTTCATAACTTTAGTTGACTTCCCCAATATAGACCTGATATTCTATGTTAGAACACCAAATATATTGTTTTTATCGGTAGAGAAATAACTACATTATCTATGGTTATTGATTCCCTATATTTTGTTAGGAGCCATCACTAAATAATAGCACACACGATGTAAGCTAATATTCATCATGAATATTGAGGCATAAAATAAAATCCATGTTGTGGTAAACATTCTCAAAAACTATAAAGGATTATAATAATACTCATGTTATCTATGTATATTTAAAATCCAGTTCCCAATTTTTCAATTAAATTTTCTCTGATACCAAATATAAAAACCCTAAATCTAGTAGACCAGTATCAGTGGTTACTTTATTTGATAGAAACTATATATAAGGAATTGTATCTCTAAGGAAAAAATAATTTATTAATCATGAAGAACTAAGTACATACATGATTACTATATTAAATTCTAAATATAAAATACATATTATAAAATAATTATTGCATACTTGATATTACTCATAAAATTTTTCTTTGTATCTTGGGGAAAAGATTACAAGTAAAAGGGTTAGATCATATGATCAGTATAGGTTACAAACACTACAATCTATCTTAAGTATATAAGTAATAATCAATATAACAAGGTTAATAACTTAAAACACATTCCATTTAATAAATAACATGAGCAAAAAAATGCATCCATGGATAATATCAATTAATTAATATCATATATAATAATAATCAAATTGTCAATGAAGGAAATTTAAAATATTGGGTAATGTGACCTTAGAAATCATTGTATATATACCATTGAGGCACTATTTCAATATAGTATAAAACTATGGGTATGTACACAACAAAAAAAACAATTAAAACTATCTTACTGATTTTCATTGTGATACATGTTGACACATCGAGGGGAAACCAATGTGTATAGAGATTATGATTTCATTCCAGAGTTATTATGTCAGTGGATCCTAGAGACTAACTCCTACCATTTAACACATGGATAGTTAGGTATTAGTTTGTGGGATGTTTCGAAAAATTTTGGAGTTCCAATCCTTGGAGACATGTACAATGAGTTTATTCCTCCCATGGTGACATAAAATGACTCAGATAAGACACCATATTTGGATTGTGAGTTAATGTAAATATTTAAAAAACACAATAATTCAACCACCATTAAAATTCTCACCATGAGGGACATTCATCCAGAGGAATGGATGGAAATTTTTTTGGTAAAGAAGAAGGAAAAGGGGACCACTTACACCCATCCAACTAGTTGTATAAGGGAAGAGAAGAGAGGCACTCCTGTCACCTTTTGTCTAACATTGGAGAAGGGAGAATTTGAAAGATGGGGATATGATATCAAACTAAAAATTCTTTCAAATACACATCTGTCAGGTTTCTTATCCTTGTGGCTCAGCATATATTTATTACTATTCCAAGACTCCAAAGGAGGTGGGAGGCCAGGAACCATTGTTATTATAGAGAATATGGAAGAGAAAAGGATGGTAGGGTTGGATAATATTATTTTATCCAATATTCATAGTAGTTTTCAGCATATTTACAAAGGAAAATATCCCTTTAGAATAGCGGGGCCATTCCAAGTGTTGTGGGGATGGATTTCTTCTCACATTTGAACTTATGTTGCACAAAGTGGAGTATATGTTTTTGTAAGTTCTTTCCAACCATCTCTTCAAGACTTTTCTAGTATTTCACCCTTGTATTTGAATGTTTTTGACAACAAGTTCAGATAGATCATGCATAAGTATTTTAATTTCATTCCTTATGGGAATCCTCTTATAGGGTGATTTTTTGATGATGGTGCTGCCATTTTGGAAATGAGCGCATATAAGCTAGTTGGAAGAGATGGCATGTTGGCCACCATAATTGATGGAGAAATCATATTTGAGGCATATTCTCCTTATAGATTTAGACTTAAATTCAAATGTCTATAATATAATACTATATAACATCCCTTTCATGTTAGATTAGAGTAACACCCCATGGTTTCCTGACAATTATGGTTGTTGACATCTGTAGAGAAGACTGGGGCAGTTTTTAATTTACCTATTACGGATGCAGTAAAAAGATTAACCATCTGGTTTGTGTAAAACTAGGTTTCATCATACCCTAAAGGGGTATTAAATCATGTTTTCAACCAATTCGGTATAAAGAGATGTTTTAGGAAGGAACACCAACACTTGGAAGATAATTCTTCATCATTAGGTGCTGATTTGCAAGAATGAGAGAATAGAAGTGATGATGCTCCAAATCCATTAAAGAAACCTTGCACCAAATATATTCCTCCTACTAGAATAAAAAGATCCACTCTATTAATATCTACTAAAGTCATATCAAGGGCATCTAGTTAAAATCATTATGATGTGTAACGAGTTCCATTTTCCAATCCTTCATCCATGACTACGGGTGCTGGGAGGAAACTTATGTCCAAGGTTGTAAGATCCTCATCACAACCCTCAGACATAAATTTTGAATATATAAGACTGGAGTCTATTATAACATGGAAGAGACTATACTATGATGTTGATACCATGTGGATGGATTTGTGTGAAGGACTGCATATTCTAGGTGTAGTAAATTTTTGGGATTCTTCTGACATTCTTTTTAAGGATAATCCCAATGAGGTATTGTCCTACATTAGAGAGATGGAAATTCTCATATATACCACTGATGACTCTATTAATACCACAAATCATGTAAAGGAAATGATATATTATGTTACCACTAAAGGGATTAATCCTTCATTAGATGAAGAATAGCGTGACTTTGTAGAACCTGAGGATGTAAGTTCCCCCTTTTTATATCTTCCGTCATTTTGCAACTTGAGTTTTGATCAAAACATTGTTACATAGGAAAAAGTGTGTCTTAAATTATAGTTTGGTGAAGGAAAGACAACTAAAATTCCTTCACTATAATATAGTCCTAGTGGAACTACTCTTGGAGATACTAGATAACCTCATGAATCAGGAGAAATATCTTCAGGCTGATAGGCCATGCAGGATGAAATAGAGAGGGAACTGGGGAACGCCGATACCAGCCATTATAGATAACGATGCAAGCCCTCCTAAAAAGAAAAATAAGAAAAAGCATCGAAGAAATAAACCCATGGTTATGCACTTTCTTATTAGTGGTAAGTTTCCCTGATAATCATGAATTTTATTTTTAGTCGTGAAAAAATGTTAAAACTTTTTAAGTCTATAGGGGATTCTTCTCTTTCTTGTTTGAAATAAACCACTGATAATACTCAATGATCTGTAGAAGGTGAAATTGATAAAACCCAAATTCTTATAAATCTAATGGTTCCTAAAGAGGCATTGAAGCCAAAGGATCCAACATATGTCCCCAACACTTCATCGATAACTATAATAATAGGAGAGGAAGCTTATGGTAAATCGATAATATTTCATAATGCATTCCATGCAATAATTTCTGAATTCAATTATATGATTATTTTAAGTTCATCACAAGCACCATAACATCTGGATACAACTGATGTTGACCCCATAATTATTTCTGAAGAATCTACTCAGGGTCACAGGTTGTAGGAGGAAGGTTGTGAGGTAAACACAACAAGTGTTCCCACGAGAGAGACTAACCTGGGATCTGAGATATCATTTGATGAAACGATGAAGTTTGGCTTGTATTTTGAAGAACTATTAGAACATGTTAAAATAACAAATGATTTAGAAGATTTTGGAGTTCCTTATATAGAATCAACTGGACGCGAGTTCTCATTATTTGTACTGTTAATCATCTTATGATTAACCTTTTAACCATGTTTGATTGAAATATGTAGTTCTATCTAAAGAAATTGATGCTGCAACAATATTTGAAGGATGTGTTGATATTAATTTCAACCCGACCATTGCCGAAACATTGGATCTGGTGAATTTTGTGGTAGCAGGTCTTCCTGATATTCACTCTGAAAATCCTGAGCATATTAAAGATAACAATCCTCAATTAGAGACATCAAATAAAATTTCTAAAACTGAAAATATTGGGGTGTATTCTTCTCAAACTTCTAACTTACTGCTATGTAAGAGATACTGATATTATGAATTAATTGACTTTTATTATCTCTTAAATATAACTATTATTCTTGATTTACCATACAAGGTTGTCAAATCCAATGGCTAGGTCTACAGGTGAAGACTCCGCATTTTCCCAAAAAACATTTGAAGGTGGAGAAATTATTGTCTAAGAAGGAATAGATCAGGGAAATTTTTTAAGTGCATTAGTCCCAGAATATATCTCTACTAGTGACAGTGATTCTGAATCAGACCCAGAACTATAGAAGTCTCTTCGTCTTGCTCGTCGTAAAGCATGGAATAATATCTGGAAGATAATATTTGAGATGCACCTTGAAGAATGTCCTTCAATAATTCCATGACATTCATATTTGTTTATCACGCTAGGATTTAGAGGTTTTGAATACCATGAAATTCATACTATGGTGAAAGATATTATCTAGAGGAGGGAGCGAGATCAAAAGCTTCAACAAGACTTGATAGAAGCCAAACTGTTTATCAAAATTGAAGATTTACAAGAAGAACTGTACCAAGATGAGGCTAATCACAATGAAAAGTTGAATGGACTGATGAAAACAATTAAAGAAAATACAATTCAGAAATTACGCCTTAAACTGGAGTTAGATATCATTATATGGGATCTTGAACAGTTTCATAGTTCATTAGAAGAAGTCTGGAAGGAAGGTGAAAAAGCCATCTCAGATGCTAAAGAGGTACTTCATCATGCCGAAGAGACTATGGCTAGTTAGATAAACAATCTCCAATATGTAGTTGATGGGGTTCGGGAAGCTTTTAAACAAATGGTTAAATACGTAGAAATCATTTTGTAAAAAAAATTAAGAGAGAGATTCCAATTTGTGGATTCTTATCCGTAAAAAAATCATAAATGAAAATTATTTTCTCTTTAATAATATATGTTTCCACATTCATTAATTGCTTTTGTTTTACCTAGGCCATTGGGCCCAGTAAGAAAAATGGAATAATATTTATGGTTGAAAGAGCTTTTTCTATAAACTTTGAATTAGATCCCAAAACAACTATGTGGCTAAGAATTACTTTAATATTCTTTAATTATTTCCAGGAGGAATCTTTATTTATGAATTTCATGGTCCCCAAATCTAAAACCTGTATAAACATAAGGGTTGTCTCTTCCCCAAACAAAGTTACTATTACTTGAGAAACCCATTATGGGGGTTTTATTAGGTAGATCCAACTAGGTCTCATGTTGTATGGACAAAGAGTGGAATTTTTTATTTACATACCTTTTATGTTGGATGCTTATGCAGGTCCACCTAAAGGCACATACTGCATAGTCAGACAAAAAGAGTTCTTTGATGTTTGACATAGTTTTGTTGATAGATAGGGGAAAATAAGATCTGGGTAACTGAACACCACAGTGAGTGGTTTTTCCAAGGAAATAAATTTTAAAAATGAAAAATGTCTATTTAGACTGACATAAGTCAAAAATAGGAAAACCCTTTCTATACGTATTTGGTGTATGATAAATGGTTAAAATTTATTAGAAAGGGGAATTTATGATATCATACTATGCATTTTAAAGTCTTGTAGTGAGGATGTTGTACTGTGTGCAGTTTAAAGTCTTCCAGTGGGGACGTTGTGTGGTTTTAAATTAAAGTCTTTAGATTTGACCAAAGGTATGAGAAAACTCTACCAATTTCTTGATAATTTGTTTGGAAACATACTACCATATTCAGGTATGGAAGGGAAAATTGTAAAATGTGATTTGGTAATTTTTGAAACTAAGGAATGATATGGGAAAGGGGATAAAATAATTAGAGGAAATATTTTCCCAGAATAAAGTTACCATTATTTCAAAAACTTGTTATGGGGGTTGTCTTATTCAGGGCCAAATATGGCATATGCTACATAGCCCAATAGTGTAATCTTTTTCCTAACAGGCCTGTAATGTGGCCAACTTATGAAAGGATGCCTAAGGGAACGTGCTGCATAGTCAAGAAAAAGAGCTCTTATATGTTTAATATTCTATTTCGAAAATTTGAACAAAGTTTATGGAGATTCAGATTTTTCAAGGAATAGAGATTGGTTTGTGCAGAAAGGTACCTGAATATGTAATGGGTATTTCCAACCAAGATGTCCAAAGAATCAAAGTAATATGAATTTTACGAAGTTTTGACCCAAACATAAGAGTTATGGTGTTTGTAGATTTAGGTCATACAACTAGGACCAAAAATTGAAACAATATATAATATGTGGCCAATTGAATTCATGGTTATTTCATATTGTGTTGAACATATGGTGATGGAAATGTTTAAACCATGGTCTTGAAGTCTTTTAAATTTTGACAAAGATAATGGGACAAGTATACTTGAATGACTATTTTAAAATATATATTCTCGTATATTGTCATCAAATATTAAAGGGGACAAAGATACTATAACAAAGAACTAATTTAACATTACTTGACAAAACCGTTATGGGGGCAGTATTATGAAGGTCCAACTAGGGTATATGTTGCATAGCCAAATACTGGTATCTTTTGACTAACATTCCTATTATGTAGGAAACTTATACAAGGCCACCTAAGGGAACATGCTGTGTAGTCAGGAAAACGAGCTCTCAGATTTTAGAAACCATGTTACCAGAAACAATAAGAAAGATTATGAAGATCTGAAAATATTCAAGATTATGGGTATAAAATATGGAAAGGGTTTATGATCAATGCGGATGATTAATTTTTGAACGATTATTGGCCATAAGTTTTACCTCCTTTACATAGATATGACTCATATGTAAAATGGAGACTTTCTTTGTTTCCTCTTAATGAATATTATGATGTGTTGTTTAATGTCATGCAATGAGGACATTATACTATGCAGTTTTAAGACATGCAGTGAAGACATTAATAATCCCATAATAAATTGAGACACCTTATTTTTATAAAGAATAAATTTACCCAATTCCAAAGCCCATGTAAACTATGCTCGGTGTGAGAAACAAGGAGCCGTAAAGGTTTCTTTTATAGCACAAACGTGACACAATTGAAGAATATGGATGCTATATTTCCGTGTTGTTTAATGTCTTGTGGAAAGGAATAAGATGAACTGATGTGAATGGAAAAGACATATTGTAACTAGGTTAAGGGATAACACCCAATTGTCATTATATGTCTTGATGGGGGAAGGATCAAGTCATACATAAATCTTAAAACATTTTCTATGCAGATTTTATTCTTATATAAGAAATAAAGGGTGGTTTTTTATCATGGTTGGGCCCAAGATTGGAGATCTAGGCATCTCTACGTATCTCAAAATAGATTAGAATTAATCCGTATATAGTTTTTTTAAACAATAATTCCTCATGATAATGGAGTTTGACATGAAGAATGTGGTTTTTAAACATGTTCTGAGATAACGGAAAATCTTAATACATAAAATGGTATAAGGACCAAATCATATATCTTAAGGAAACACTCTGTATGAATCTAATTAATATACAGGAGGAGAAAAGAAAATAAGAAATTTTTTTGATTATGGTAGGGCCCAAAAAATGGAGATTTAGGCATCTCTACATAACTCATTGAAAATGAGAATCAATCCATACATAGTTCTTGAAACATGGTCTCTATAAAGATTTGACTCAGACATAGGAGAGAGAGGGACTCATGTACTACTTTGGAGTAGTAATGATGTTAAGGATGTTTGTTTATGGATACTTCTAACATCAAATAAAGATAACAGTAGTTGTAAAAATGATGTCATGTAATTTAACGACATGTGACAAGGATGTATATGTTATTCATTTTAACACCATGCAGCATGGACGTCAACGGTTGTTATGCAGTTTAATGTCTTCTAACTAGGACATGAGGGCTGTGTAGTTTTATGTCTTACTGTAAGTACATGAGGGTTCTGCATTTTTATGTCATGCATCAAGGACATGGTACTGTGTAGTTTAAAGTCTTGCAGTGAAGACTATTTGTACAAAACTACACAAAGTATTTTTTCAAAAAATATCAAATTGGATGGAGTTGTGATAATCTCTCCATCTATTGAGATTAAGGCATAAAATCCATTTCAACAGAACTTATATATAAAATAAGTTCCTTCCCACTTTGGTTCAAGTTTTGGATTTTTCTTTCCTGGGACCATTTGAGTCCTAAGGAAAAATATCAATTCTCCTTGAAGGAATGAACAAAGGTGAACCTTCTCATTAATATCTTTCACTATACTAATCTGGTAGAATTCTAAATGATGAAAAGTATGCAATATTTTCTCGTCTAATCTTTTTAACTCATTGAACCATTTCTGAGATCATTCATTTGCAGACAACTGATCACAGATTGAAACTCTAAGTGAAGGAAATTGTATTTCAATTGGAAAAACTACTTTGGTTCCATATAACAATTAATAAGAAGTATCTTGGGTAGTAGTATGGGTAGTTGTATGATAAGCTCATAAAGAATTCAAAAGATTATCAGGCCATGATTTCTTATTCTTTTCCACCATCTTCTGGATTATATTTGATATGGTCTTATTGAAGTCCTTTATCTCTCCATGGGTTTCCACATGATAGAGAGATGAATGGTTGGACTTGATATTATGATCTTCATACAACTTTTTTACTTCTGCACAACAAAAAATTATGCCATTGTCCGTCAAAATAGTATGAGGGTTTCCAAATATGGTGATGATATTAGTTTCAAAAAAATAACAATTATTTTTGATCCAACTTCCATGAGAGGTATTTCTTCATCCCATTTAGAGAAGAAGTCAGTAGTAGTGAGAATATACTTGAACTGCTTAGCCATGACTGGAGGATAAGGAACTACTACATCTGTTACACATGTGGAAAATGGCCAAGAGTATTTAGTTGTATGTAGAAACTTTTGGGGTTGATGAATGAAGTTGGCATACACTTGATAGGGTTGACATTTTTTAGTGAAATCTGTACAGTCCTTCAACATTGAAGGCCAAAAGTATCCAAGCCTTCAGATCTGATCATAGAGTCTGTGCCCAGATTGGTGGGAACCACAAGATCATGAATGTAATTATTTCATGATAGCTACGGTCTCTTCTCTATCAATACATCTGAAGATAATTCCCTCAAAGCCTCACTTTAAATTGATCTTTTGGAGGTCAGGACTATCGTAAAGAGTAAAATTGGATGCTTATTGCTGAATCTGTTCTTTCTTAGCCCTATCAGGTGGAAGTACCCCATTTTGATGATATTTCATGATGGATGTTCTCCATCCTGTGGTATGACCAGGTGGTTCATAAATAGGACAAATTTGATTAATTTCCTCTACTCTAGTTTGAAAAAAATGTGAGACCACATGGTGATGGGTTATGTTGATAGCTTTCTCATCCAGATTTGGATTTTCCAATGGCTGTAGCCACATTAGCCAGTGAATCTGCTTGAGCATTTTGGGATCGCGGGACATAAGACAATGTGGGATCTGAGGGAAATTTAGCCATTAACCCTCTGATAATAATCACACAAAGGAATTAATTCTTCTTTTCTCATAGAATATTCCTCATTAATTTGTTTGACTACCAATTCTAAACCACATTTTACCTTTAAATGTTCCATTTTTACCTAAAGGGACAACTCTGAAACTAAGATGAGAGCTTGATATTCTACTTCATTGTTGGTACCACCATCTGATAATAGGAAAGAATAAGGAAATATTTCCTTTTTGGGGAAATATAAACAATTCTTAATCCAAACATGTTGAGTTTAGGGTTTTCCATTCTCTTTCCTATTGGAATTCTATAAGCACCATCAAATATATATTTCCAATATTTGGTAATTATCTTGAATAGAGAAGACCTATTCATCAGGAAGATCAGTATTAAATGATGTATCTTCCACAGATGGATTCTCACTAAGGAAGTTGGCCAGATCTTGTACTTTTATTACCTTTTGAGGTAAAAACTGGATATCAAATTATTGTAAAATAACTGCCCACTGTTCTAGACATCCTGTAAGCATAGGAAGACGGAGGATAAATTTGAGTGCATTATTATGAGACACCAATTAGACCTTATGATGTTTCAGGTAATGTCTCAATTTATGAACTGAAAATATTAATTCCAGGCGGCACTTCCCAATACTTAAATATCGAGTTTCCACATCAAGTATAGTTCTACTGAGATAGTAAAGTTTGTTTTCATTCCCAGCATCATTCTTTGGGGAAAGGATGACACCTAGTGATCGCTCTGAAGAAATCACATAGAGAAGAAGTGGTCTTCCTTCAATAGGTGGCATTAATACTAGTGGACTAAAGAGATATTTCTTAAGGGTATTAAATGATTCTTGGAAATATTCAGTCCATTGGTAGGTGACTCCCTTATTTATTAATCTGGTGACGGGTAAACACCTGCCTACCAAATTGGCGATAAAGCACCGAATATAGGACAAGTTTCCTTGGATTGCTCTTAATTATTTTAAATTTTTATGAGGTGACATACCAAGGATTTATTTCTTTTCTTAAGATAAACTTCGATACCATGATTGCATACAACGAAGCCAAGGAATTTTCCTGAGGTTACCCTGAAAGAACATTTGAAGGGTTTTATATTAAAACTGTGTTGCCGAAGTTTATTGAATGTGGTTTCTAAATCAGTTAGGTGATTGGAACATTGTCCGTACTTGACAACCAAATCATCCACATGACACTCAGCAAATCTCCCTAAGAATCGTTTGAAGATATAGTGCATGGAATGCTAGTATGTTTCACCTACATTCTTTAATCCAAAGGGAATTTCCCGATAGAAAAACACACCTTGAGTTGCTCTAAAGGCTATATATTCTTCATCCTATGGGGCCATACGGATCAGATTATACCCAAAATAGCCATCCATGAAGAAAAGATCTTTATATCCAGCTGTTTCAACAATTAGATGTTCTGTAATCGGGACTAGAATACCTTCTTCAGGACAATTTCGATTAAGATTGATGAAATCAATGGATACTCTAATTTTACTATTCTTCTTTTTCAATAGGACAATATTTTCCAAAAATTTGGGACACTGAACTTCCCTGAAAATGTTATCCATTATAAGCTTATCAACTTCAGCTTCAATTTTAGAGGCATGAGCTTGGTGTGTTCTCCTTGTTGCTTGCTTAAATCCACGATGTTCTTCTAGAAAAACAAAATCATGGGTGGATATATCAGAATTAAGACCTGGAATTTCTATATAATACCAAGTAAATAAATCTCTATGTTTCTTTATGAATGATTTATACACATTATGTTCATCAGAGGTCATGGAAACACTAATTAGAGTGGGGTGCAGATCTTCTTATGTACCCAAATTTATTTCTCTAAGTTCATCTATAGTGGCAGAGACACCTTATTCAAATGCAGGAGGAGCGTCCCCAAGATCTTCCTCTTCTTCTTAATTATGTATTACCTACTCTATTTTCACTTGCATTGTAGATGATGAGGAAAAACTTACAGTGTTCTAGGAGAAATCAGTATTTGAAAATCCCAAAGAAAAGGCCACCATATCAGATCCTGCTAATGATGAAGAGGCGTCCTGTGGTAAGAAAGAGGGATTGATGGATTGAGAATCAACATCTTTGTCTTCCTCTAGCATTAAAACAATCTCTTATACTCTTGTTGAATAATTATAGTCTTCTTTTTGTTTAGTAGAAGAGATGAAAACATCTCCATTTAGGATTTTATTGTTGCTTGGTGTATCAATAATTTCTTCTATGTTGTCTGGATCAATTGTCGTAATTGATATTATGGAAGTTACAAGATGAGTATTGGTGTTTGGTTTTACCATTTTTATTTGATTGATGGGTAACACATAATTTTTACTCAAATTCATGATTGGATTTTCTTGGATCTTTTCCAGTCCATTTGGAGATTAACTATGGTTATCTTCTTTGTCATGGGCTTCGTTCCTTTTATTTGATAAAAATCTTCCTCAATGTACTAAGATTTATGTGTTCTAAATGGAGCCTTATCACCATAAAATGTTTTTATTTGACCACTAAAATATTATTGTATACATTGGTGGTATGATGAAGGTATGACTGCATGTTGATGAAACCAAGGCCTTACAAGCAGAATATTCAAGGTTGTGTCCTGACGAACAACCATGAAATCTGAATTAGACACAAGATCTCTGAACTGAGTTTTGATTGTAATCTCACCCAGAGGTTATTGTTCATTCATATCATATCCTTGAAACATTAATGTTGACAGAGATAAGTTGGATTCAGTCTAGCCTAATCAATGAAGTATAGGAATGGGAATAAGGTTGACCCTAGAGCCATTATCAATGAAGGCTCATCAGATATCTATGCCATTGACCTTGCCAGAAAAATACAAAGGTCTAATATGCCCATACATAACATCATCTTTATCTTCATTCATACAATTTATTACTTCATGACATTCTGTGGGATCATTATCTATAGAGTAAACCTCAGCAGCATCATCTTCAGTTTCAAATTCTTGGAGACTTGACAAAGACTCATTTGGTGCTTCTTGAAGATCTTTTGACAGATTCAAAGCATCAAAAATTGATAATATGGTTGGTAATTGGGCTAATTGTTTCAATACATCATACCTTTTATCCAAAGTTTAGTGTTTCCCAGCATGGAGATGAGGTTTTTCAGGTGCTTTGGAAATTGATGCTTCTGATGTCGATGTGCTCTATGTTGGATCTAAAGATGGAAATACTGCTAGATTTGGTAAATTAGATTGACTGATTCTATTAATTTGGTAAGAAGAAGATGGTGTGGCTTCTAATCAGTCTTCCAAAATAATTTTTTTAGAATCAAACATGTCTTTCATGGAATAAACTCTTTGTTCTTATTGAGCCTACTGAAGGGCTCTTCCATGAGATTTTCCTGTATTTATGGTTCGATCAGGGGTAGAGTTAAAATGGTGGTTTCTAGAATTCTCATGTTTTCCCCTATATCCTTGACCTTGGACACTTATTCTTGTTCCCCAATTAGGTAAAAGGAATTCTAGATCACTATAATCAAAATCACCATTGGCATAAGGATCTGTTAAATTGATAACATTAACAAAACCAAAGATCAATTCTTCATCTGATGAAGATTCTTCTTGACAGGTTAATTATGGTTGTACCATTTGGTGGGGAAGTGCCTGTGCATTTGAAACATATGGAATAAAATATTGAAGGTCAAGGAAAACTTTGGCCTTGACACGAGCTCATCTTCTTCTAAATGCTCTTTGGCCTTATGATCACTTATCTTCTTTGAGGAAAGGACTTTTTATGAAGATGGTTTTTATGTGGAAGGAGTGGAGGAAGAAACAATTGGTTGCTTCAACAGTGTTCATAAAATATCATGAGTCCATCTGATCATTTCCTGATCATCCAATCATCATATTTTTTCACATTTTTACTTTTAATCTCTTTAAATTCTCTCTCTTCCTCTGGATTGGCAGTATTAACACTTGCTACATGAGCTGATGAACTTTTTAATTTCACTTTTCCATAGTCTACTATATTTTTCAGATGGTCTTCGAAAAAAATGCACTCTTGAATGGGGTGTCCCAATATCTGATGAAAGGGACAATAATTTGAACGATCTTCATCTCCATCTTTATTTTGCCTTTTCGGCATTGGAATAGGAACCAAATTGTTTTCTAAGGATGAGATGATGTAATTAGGAAGTTGTTCATTCTAGAAAGAATAAAGTTTATTCTATTATTCCTCAAAATTTTAATCCTTTTATCTCTTTGATCTTCTCGACGAGGTAGTCGTTGCTGTTGTTGGTCTGGAGGAGAAGGCATTTGGTATGATGATGGTCTTGAAGTGGAAGTAGGTACATGTGCCTGTTTGAGGGAAACTGTAGCAGCTTCAACTTTTCCTATCCTCCTCCCTAGATTTGGTGGAATTACATGATTTTTAGCCTTAGTCTCTATAATAGAATATTATATCTGTTGAGCAATCAAAGTAAGTTCCCGAAACCCTCCTATGTATTTCACAGGGATCAATGGTGTGTGTAATTCATCACATAGATTTCCCACATAGATTGGCAGCAATTCCTCTTGAGGTAGTACTAAACTTAAAGAATATGTTAATACTTTCCATCATGCAATGAAATATAAAACTCTTTCATTCTCTTTTTTTTTACAATTATAAAGATAAAACATTGTTTTCTTCAGTAGTGTTGAGATAAATTGGAGAAGAAATTTTTGATAGAGATCTTCTCATCCAGTAATTGATCGAGATTTTAATTTTGTATACCAGACAAAAACTGGTCCTTATAATAACTGCACAAAACACATAAGCTTAACTTCTTCTTTCTATTGATAAGTTCTCATCATGGGATCACAATGAGAAACAAAATGTGTTAGGTGTTGTTCCGGATCTTCCGAACCGTTAAAGATTAGTAATGTGGTATTCACAAAATTTGGTGGGGGAGGAATTGCAGCTACCCATTCGGAGTAAGCCCTTTTCTTCATCTAAACTGGTATATGTTGTTCCTCTATAGCTTCCAATAGAGTCGTTAATTCCCCAATTGTGTTCATAAACATTTTTGGAACATCTGAATGAGCTGGAACCTATGTAGGTATAGCAACTAAAGCATGAGTTGGTGCAGTGAACAATAAAACCATGAATGGTTGTGCTGATACCTACCTTGGATTTATACCCAACAAAGGGAATTCATTATCCGTATCTTTAGTTACTACAAATACTCTTTCCTGAGGAGATCCTATATGATTTTCATGTTGAGGACTTTCATGGGGATACCGTCTAGCAGAAATGTTGTTTCAAAGAATCTCAGTGTGGAGTATTTCCAAATCATTCATTTCCTATTCTTGGTGTGAAAATCTCACTTAAATTGAAAGATATTGACCTTCTCTAGTGGAAAAGTAAGTTTCAATTTGACTTTTTTTATTACCCCATGTTAGATGCCTTTCAGAGAGGGGGGAGTTGGTTATTTGAAGGAATACCTAGATTTTGGGTAAGCCTTTGATTTTGAGTACGCACACCTTGTTTATTTGCCTCGGTGTGTACCATATTATAGAAAATAACTTCATCATTTATACCCTTGAACTGGACATATTTTTTGGAGGATCTTCTACAATGGTGTTAATAAAATTCACTCATGCAAAATTAATTGATGGCATTATATCAGTTTTTTTGTTAGATTTTTTCAATTTGTCTCATTCACAATACTTCTTTATCCTATATGAAGAATTACCTAGAACTATTTGGTAGTCAATAACCTAAAGGGAATTAGTGGATAGTTCAGTTGTACGCTTTCCTTGTGGCTTCTTTCCTAATCAAGAGAAAACTAACTTCCGTTGAGGAGGAGATTGAATATGTGAAAAAGCCACCAGCCTAGTAGGATAGGGATGTTCTTGTTCTTCTTCTTCAAATCATAGAACATTGTTTAATGAATTTGATGGTTGAATTAAATGAGCCCCCAGCCTGGAAAGATGGGATGATTCATGAAATTCTATGGCTGAAATTCCTGTGATTGACCATCTGGTTTTGTGAATTTTGGTTTGAACATTAGCTGGGTGCATCATCCGATAATCACTTAAATCACCTATTTCAGAAGATCGTTGTGCTATTTAAAACATTTCCATTCTCTAACACTTGTCATCCTCTAAACGGGATGCCTATTCAAGATTATTAGATACTTAATGTATAAGAAACTCAAAAACTTATGTTCTTTGGGCCTGATTCTAATGAGAACTAGTTGAGGCATGTTCTAGAGTGTATAGTTGATTACATACAAAACCTACGGATTATGGTTGACCTTGGGAAATAACATTTCGTGAGACCAATTTTGGAAGACTTTGCTGATATTGGAGTGTAGTGAAATGAAAATCTCCATATGCACCCAATATTCTGATACAAACACTAGATGTGGAATCAGAAATTTACTGGCATAGCCTCTTTAGAGCATTGAGACATGCACGCTGAAGGGTTCTATGTTATTTTTCAAACTTTGGATGTTGAGAAACTGATAGAGATCACAAGTCAATTTGGCGATACAACCCTTCTACTACCTTTACATGAATTTGATATACATCATATGATAAGACATTGGTTTTACAATAATGAAGAGTTTTCTATAAGTTGAGACGAATGTCACGAATACAATCTTCTTTTATCATTTATAGAATTCTATACTGAGAATTTTCCAAAGTCCATAACATGACTGGGATTTCTTCTTTATCTAATTATTTCCTCACGTTTAACACATCTTATTCCTATTTCACAAGAGATTTCCCCACTTGGTCTGACCATAGTGGATGCTCTGTATTGGAAGACAAATGACCAAAATGGGTTTTGGATAATTATCTTTACCTTAATACGTCTTTTGGTTGAGAAAGTATTTCACCCGTAAATGACACGGCATCAGACACAACTGGAATTGTGTTTTAAAGTGACTCCAGATAGAAGGGATTTCTCATCGCTACATTTTATATTATGGAATTGTCTTGACAATGTGAAATAATACTGTGGATAGGACATTCGCAGTGAATTCTATCATGGAAAGGATCACCACTGTGGATTACAGCAAGGGATAAATACACTTGATTTTTGGTCTTTTAGAAACATAGAGGGTTTTCATGGCTCTCATCCAGAGATAGGAACTCTGGATTGAACGAATTTTCATAAAGAAAGCCTTCATGATGAAGTCTCTGACAAGGAACATTAGAATTACAACAACCACTCCCATAATTTGGTAATGAGAGGATAGGATCTTGAGTAGCAATAGATAAATGTCTGGGGGCTTCAAGAACTCCAGCATTAAGATGTGCCACATCAAAGCATAACTCTTGATTTTCCAACAATGCTTGGGGAGATGCTTTCTTAGATGTTCTCTTATTCTTAGTTGGGGATAATTGTTTGGAAAAGTGGTTATCATTGGTGTATATATGTGCCTATACTGGTTTGGTTACCAGAACGAATAGATTGCCTCCAATTGGAAAGGGTGTATATTCCTGGTCCTGTAGTCCATATGATATGGGGGAGTATGCCCCATGGCCCTCCTGCAATAGAGCAGAGGTGTGTATCTGCTCTGGGATGGCATACTGATGTGTCTTCCCATGTGTGGAACATTTTTATGTGTCTTTTTCCCTAATATTTATAAATTAGTTGTTAAAATATCCAAGCATGCTTCTAGAATATTGGAAAGGATATGTGTCTACCCTTTCACCATTGATAAGATGTGTTTGGTGACATCAACAGCCAGAACGGGAATATACATCCATTCTGTATCTATAGTAGGTGTATGTGCCTGCTCTTGTCCTCCTTTTATTGTCAATGGATATTGATAGAACTCACGAATGGGGGTAGAGGGTTGGGTCTGCCCCAAATTTACCATTATTGCTTTTTGACTGACTTCTTTGGGTGATACCAAACGAGATTATTGGTAGGATTGATGAACATTGGAAGGTGTATGGCTCTCCTGGTCGTTTTCCATCACGTATGGTCGACAAACTTCCTTCAATACTGGCAGACAAGACTACTTACAGAATTGGTGATTGTGAAAAGGTGTATGTTCCTGTTTACCAGTTTCCACAAAATTAGATTGACGGACTTCTTTAAATGCAGTTAGACGAGCATGTTGGCTGGTTAGTGACTTAAAAATAGTGGTATGTGCATGTTCATAGTTCTCAACCTTTTTTATCTGGTGGGATTCATGGGTTGCTGTTAGATGAGTCTACTGAGCAGCAAAATTAGGATGGACGAGTGTATGTGCACGCTCATTGTATGCCATAAAGTTAAATTGATGGACTTCTCCAGAGAAGGTAGAGGTGAGAACGTGCTCCCTATTGATTGGAAATTGTCCCTGACGATTCTTCTCGCATGCCCGGGTTTGAGAGACCTAGGAGAAACATCCAGAGGCAACACACCCATCATGTTGGGGGTACACTACCGTGTGATTCTGACTGTCATTTCCTATGGGAGTTCTCAGGAAAGACTCTTGCATTCTTGAATTGAACCCTTGAGTGACCTCTTGATCCACCTCACTGAATTACAAGAGTAATTGATTATTGTGTTCCATGGATAATAACCCGAAACAATTAGAGATAATGGTTGAAACCATTTCCTTCAATATCATTGGTCATGGATGTCTATATAATTGTGGATTTGTATTAACCCGTAGGGCCTGTCGAGAAGCCTCAAGACTATGTATTGTACCATGATGGAGATATTCATTTACCATCACATTAGAGACCCATTGTTGAAGATGCTGGGTTGGTGATGACATCCTTCCCGTAGATGGAGTTCTAGCTTGAGTAGCGGTCAGGACGTTCGCAGATTTTGTCTGGGAGAAAGCCATACTTCGTATTGAAGGAATTTCTTTGGAAAACTTGAATACAACAACAAGATCTATTAAAACAACATCTTTTTATATTGATACATGCGTGATTAATTCCTTTGTCGAAACTTCCTTTGTCAATTTATAGGGGCCTAACAGGTGGCTAACATTATTAACTTGGTTAAGGATTCACGTCGGGATCGCCATGTTTGTTTTGAATTTCATTGAAGCATGTGTTCACGTTTTAAGAATCTCTATTTCTAGGTGGTTTCCATTGGATTTATTTATGGAACCAAAAACTTTCAACAATTATTTTACAAAATGGGACCTCCTTTAAAAAGGTAGACGATCGTTAAGTTTGAACTTTACGATACTTAATAACATTCATTGGTCGAGATGATGGGAGGTCAGACTCATCAAACCCCTTTGGGGGGAATTATTTCCTACTCAAGGACTCTATTTTTGAATTTAATATATTTTCATGAATCCTTATTAATTCACCCAGTATATCAAAAGTATCTCTTGGAATTTACAATCACTGATTAACATGTGTAAAATTTAGAATCATCAATATGCATTCAGGGTTCTTCATTAATGGAAACATCAAGGTGTATTCAAGGTTTTCCATCAATGGTATCATCTAATATAATGATTAGATATTCTTTTAATCTTTGTTGTGACAATACTAGTTTTTAAAACACTTAGTGGGGCACTCTAGAATTTATTGTAATCTAGGGATATGTAGGTTTCTTTTGATCATGGGATCATCCCCATAAAATGAGCTTCCTATGTATCCCTGTGAAAGGAATCAGAACCCTCATAGTTCAGTGCCACATAATAGGACACATCATACCTTTTAAGGTAATATGATAAGGAACTCTAAGTGAAAGATACTTGGTCAAAACTTAGAGTCAGACTTATGCTGAAGCAGCCCAACAAACATGGAAAGGATATGAGTTTCCAAGTACGATTATACCCTTTTGGGAATATGTCCCAAGGAGAACATGGTTGATTTGAAGTGTTGGGTTTTAACCTTAGGGAGGCTTCCTACGTATCCCATAAAAATGGTAATTAAATCCCACGTAGTTCGATAAGTCTCATAGGAGAGTATGGTCCTTTGAGAGAGATTAGTAAGGGCTTACTTCCCAAAAAGGATTCCTCGATGATTTGGGGTTAAATTTACAGCTTATTCCTAAGGAGGATGCCCAATGAGATCGGGACATGAGACAGCTTCCTATGTATCCCTGTTATGGTGGGAATCAGAGTTCTCATAGTTCTTTCCAATGAGTGTTTGTGAACATGTTGTAACCATCACATATCTCTAAGATCACGTGAGTCATGCTCGGTGTGAGAAACAGGATGATGCGAAATATTCCACAATGACACTTCACACGTTTCCTCCTCTACTAATGGAATAGGTCATGTTGATCGTGGAAGAGGGCAAGGCGACGAGCCTTCCCTCTGTTCAATATTACATTGGGAAATGGTCCAATTTAAGTAGGAAGGGATGAAGGTGAGCGGGCTGACACTAGGATAACTGCCCTAAAATTGACCTTGTTAGGAAAGGTAGACTTATCCTTTACTTGCGTGGAAAAGTAAGTGTGAACTATAACTTCCCTATTAGAGACTTGAGGTTTTGGGTCACCTGTTTGAGAAAGGAGAGGCCAAGACCCAACCCTCCTCCAAAATGAGATCTTCCCAACAATATTTTTGGGAGAAAGGTCCCTGTGACTATGGATATACAAACCCACAGACATTCCATTAATCCTAACCCCATTGTGAAACAAATGTAGAAAACCTCTGACTGCGGAAATAAAAACCCAAATATGAGACAAGATGATATAACTTTCCCAAAGGTTTGATAAGTTATGAGGTTTTGGTGGAGGTCTCAATAGAATCCCTTTTAGACAAGGGAGCCAATGAAGAAGAATCCTTGCCATGAATGGTTGAGGAAGGATTTATGGCTTGTAGACTGAAGAGAGTAAAGAGAATAAGTGAACCAAAGAGGGGAACCCATGAAGAGAAGGTCACACATGTATGGTCACGCAAGTATACTTGGGCGGCATGATGTTCACCTAGGCAATGAAGAACCTATTTGGTAATACTTGTGTGACACTTTTCTCAAGCCTTCAAAAGTATTCACAGGTGATCCAAGAAGTGGGGTGCTCAAGTTCTTATGAGAGTAATGGGAGGCGCACAAGTATTTTTGACATAGGTAGATTAGGCACTTTAGGTGCCCAAGTGTTGTGCTTTTCAAACACTAAAAGTACTTAAGTCCAATGATCCTACCTTAAATCCTCCACTCAAATTTTTTAATAACTACCTTGAATGTTTTGGAAGACTGGGGTGAAGTAATAGGTTAACCAAAGCAACAATTGGGCTTCAAGGAAATTTGTCCATACAAATGGGTCCCCCAAGGGTCTATTTATAAGAAAATAAATGACCTTGGGTGAAATTAGTTGGGTGGGCAAGTGACTTTCATGCCAAATTGGGGCGCAAAATGAGGTTGCGCGACATATTTAGTCCTGCAAGTAGATTGTGTGCAGCTGGCGTTAAGGCTTGACTAAGGTGATTCAAAATTCATGCTTTTGAAAATATTGGTTTTTCTTCATGTATTCTCCCATTTGTTTCTAAGGGGATCCCATTTGTCATTTTTTTGACTCTTTGATGGAATGGAGTGTCAACATTCATTATATATTATCTTTAAATAAATAATATATCGAATAATATATTTAACAAAAAACACAGAATTGAAATGAAAAACCTTGATATATTTTGAATAATAAATTTGAGCATCAAAATTTATCTATTGAATTAATTTTTATAAAATTGAAGAAACCATATTACTAGATCAGCCCAGACAGTAAGACATAATGGAATCCAAAACTTAATGTATTCCTTTTAAATACCATTTGTCTATTCTCATAAGTTAGGTATATTTACTAGAGTTTTCTATCGAACAATCATAATATGATCTCAACCAATTATGGTTTGAGTGAAATATGTGATAAGTTTAATATTTTAGATATTTCTAAAAGATCTATGTAAGATGAAATGCCACCCAAAACTACAATAATTGCTCATCTATTTCTTAGGTATTATACAAAGAACATAAGGGGTTATAAAAGTGTAAATTATGATTTTATCATTATGTGATAGAATGTTTATATGTATAGATATATCTTTAATTCTTATACATTTAAAAAAGACATTTTTTCTAAATTCACCTTATGAAAAAAAATCTGTAAATTTTCATTCAATTTTTACTGAACTATATTTATTATTATTGGATAAGATCAATATATATTAATGGTATAAATAATAATTAATTAAAATACTAATTAGTTATTTAAAGGAGATAGAATAGTGAAGATACCAAATGTTTTTTTATAAAATCAGATGTTTACTATATTTTTTATTCTTAAATTTGAAATAAAATTTATAAATTTTAGGATGTCAATTTTAAAAAAAAATTATTTCTGTATTTATCTTTGAAATATGGTTATAATATTATTTTTTGATATTTTTCTAAAATATTGGATTTTTCAATAAAAAGTTAAAAATATATTTTTTGGAAAAACTGTCACTTTTATTACTTTATCATTTTATAAGAAAAATATAGAAGTTTATAAAACTTTTAAATTTATAAAATTTTTATTTCTGAAATAATTTTGGGCATTTTAGAGATATTTTCTAAAAAAAATAACAAAACTAATGTTCAACCTTATAGGAACTTTAATATTTTAATTATAATAAAAAAATTCACCTTTTTGTTTAGTTATATATTATTTTGGTAAAATTATATTTTTTATTTATTTTGAATCCAAGAAAATTATTTATTTCAAAATAATCTAATTTCAATCTCTAGAATAAAAAATTCATAATCTTATCCCACATTTCATTTTTAAGATGAAAATGATCTTTATGAACTTTTTCTATGAAACGGTTCAAGTGCATCACTAAATGAAAATACTAAAATTAATTTCCATTAATCCAAGTAATTTTATTTTTTATAATTAATTCCAATTTTAAAATAATTATGTTATAATGATTAAATAATTTCACTTTATTCTTGTAAATTAAAATTAGTTAATGTGGCTGAAACTAGTGTTACTGAAAAAAAAGGTAAATGAGGGTAGAAGTGGTTTAATATAGTAAAAAGGGTTAAAACATGTGTAAAACATATATTATATTTTTATGGAAGATTTATTATCATTCTTAACTATTTTACCCCATTTTTTGATACTTTATCCATGAATAATGGAGTGATGTTTTTGAAAAGTAAAGAAACTTTTTATAAATGGCACTCTCCTTACTTATTAAAGTAACACACCTCCTCTAAAATATTCCACCCATTACAAAGATTTGGATCTAAAAAATTACATCCTTATTATCTCCTCAATACCCACCCCATTCCTTTAAATCATGTGTCTCGCCAAAAGACCAAGCTAAGGGCCCGTAAGGAGTTACCCAAGGGGGAACTTCAAAGAGAGAGGTAATACTCTAAACTCAACTTCTCCAGTTCTTTTCTTCTACTACAATACACATTTCCACTAAATAAATAAAGTTATTATTAAAATATAATATTTACTATAATTAAGTTTAATTAGAATAATGTAATATCCAATATATAACTTCCACAAAAATTATTTAGAATAAGGAAAATGTTGTCATGCATGTGTATAGACTATGGACTCCATAAATGATGTGTTAAATTTTCAACCACCACTATAAATGGAAGGTTAAAGAAGGTTATTTAATTAAATAATATGATATTTATAACATGATTTAAAATTTAAAATTATAATTATGTCATTTTTACCCCTCCCATTCCATAGAAAATTAATGTGCCATATATGAATTTGTGCACACTCCTACATCCATGAAGTTAAACGTTTTGTTTTTCATGAACACATTACATGGAAGACTATAAAAAATATTTTTTATGTAAAAATTATATTTTAAACATAATTAATATTATATAATACTAATATTTTTAAATCAATAGTATGATTAAAATAAATGTTTATAGTATCTTTAACCACCTTAAATGGCCTTATCAAGGAACCTTTTTAATTTTTTTCTATGTTGGGAAAACTTTTGAAACTATATAAGATTTATTATAATAAAGTGATAAATGACATAAAAATCCTTAATTATGGATATCAAGATGTTATTTTACAATATCTTTTACCATGGAAAAAAACTGAAAGTGCTATGAATAAGTGAACCAAAAAAACCCAAGTAAATGATATAAGTGGAAACTATATTAAAAATAAAAAAAGAATAAAAAAATGGCCTTATAAAATTAAATATAGTTGAATAATTTAATTGGATATATAATAAATGAAATTACCTTAATTATTTATTAATTTAATCACACATTAAGATCCAATTCATACACAAGTTAAGGTATCTTCAATAACACCCTCGTTATTTATCAATTACACATTCTCTTAATTTTTCACTATTTTGTGAAATATTACTATGATTAATATATTCAATTTATTAAATAGTTAATTTAAATATATACCTATTTATATATACATTTCATTTCTACGATTATACTTATTTTTATTTCCCTTCAGAACAACGAACTAAATATAATCCCAATTTATAGGAACCTTCCTAAGTCATATATCCGGTCAAGATTCACCCCCATAAAATATTTTCAAATCATAAATATATTAAAACCCCACTTTCACTTTATCTCTATCCAAATAGTTTCAATTTTAGTTTTATGGAAAATAAGGTTTTTCTTATTTAACAAATCCTTTTGTTATTTTATAAAATCTCCACCCCAGTGGTTATTTTTTATTCTTTATTCTCTAGATATTTCTCAATTAATTTCTATAGTTGAACTAAATATTCCAAAACTATTTTAATTTTCAATTATTAAAGATTGAATTAGTTTAATAACTTCTTATTTTTGTAATTTATATGATTTATCCTTCAGTTATACTTTGATTTAGAATTAGGTAACCCACTCCCTTATCATGGATCAGATCATGTGAATTATTTATGAATGGTTTATTTCCCTAATGTGGGATTAATATATATGATTTTTATTATGTAATGGTTCTTACCATAATTATATATCCATCAAAAGAAATGGGTAATGTTTTCATCTTATTATATTCTAGGTATGGTGCACGACAAGTTATCCTAAGCGCACAATATTATGTAGTGGGTGCATCCCAATTATACAGAACTCTATGGAATTGGCTAAAGATTTACATATATTGAGATTATATGCAACTAGGTATTAAACCTAATCTACCATGGTAATTTTTCACTATGTTTATGGTAATGGGGAGTGAACCTAATTAACCACGAGACTTTTTCCTATCCATGACGATAATCTTGGGAGAGACCCTTGGTTTAGGTTTATGATCCCATGTATTGTATTATTAACATATGTTACATTATTCCAGTATATTAGGATTTAATTTATTTATCCCACATTTCCATGATTATGATCATTCAATTTTTATATCATGTTATTCCTCTTAACTAGCATTTTATGTTTTATTTATATTTTTATTCAATTACTGGGATTTCTAGCTTTCCATTTTCCTTATATATTTTCCACAAGGTATCCTATGTAGTTTTTAAAGATATATAGTAGTCAAGATAACTATATTGAGTTTTAAATAAAGATAGTATTTTTTTTATTTAAGATGATGTATTTATTTATCTAATCTTCCAACGACTCTTGACCTCTAGATCCTTCGTTATTATTTTTCTGGAATCGATGTAAAAAATAATGAAATAAAGTGTCTTTAAGGATTGTGTTATTATAGTTAAATCATACAAATGAATAGTTATTTTTCGATATTATAATGAAATAAAATTTTTGAAAACCCTAGGAAATAGTCCTAAGTATTGGATAGCATCCTAAAAGTTTTTGCAAAATTTTGAGTAAATTGTTTTTACCTATAATTATATCCTTTTATGGATATTAAAAATTGGGTGTGATTGTGGTGTGGATTCACCTAATTATCATCACCCAAATAACTATTTCTTGAGCAATGACTCGATCATTATTTTAATTCATGATGTGTGGGCCTAATACAAAAACTGGGCTAGACAATCCAATGAGATATGTTTTTGTGATCATATGCCCTTTAGGAACCACTATAAAGGGTTTATTTTTCTTGTTACTTTGAGGGACTCAGTTGAGAAGTATATGATAATCCATATTACTGTAATTGATTTAAACAGGGATTTAAATTTATTTAACTAAAAAAATTATAGGCTAACGTGGTGATTTAAAGGGGTAAAAGTTTTGAAGGTTGAAACCCTTTTAGGTTATTTATTATGATAATATCCCTATGATATTAAAAAAATCACTCATGTTAAACATTTTAGTGTCAATAATGGATGTATCTAGAAATAACCATGGGTGTGAGAGATAATATGATGATTACTTCAATAAAAAAACCTTCAAAATTGGATATGGAGTTAGAATACTTATTATTATCTCAGACTAGATATCAAGAAATGTGATTAGTTATGTAATAATAGATAAAATCATGAGTGCCCCAAAGAGTAAAATGATGGAGACTCATTATAATTTAGGAAGGGAAGATAATTAAAGGATTATTAACCACAAATATGTCCAAATATGGTAAAAAGAACCATGGAAATTTCCTTAATAGAAATGAAATATTCTTTATTTGTGGATGTGTGGGTCATCGAGAATCAAACTACCGTAGGAAAATTAAGACGATGGTTTTTATGATGGGAGTGTAAATTTTGTATCGAAATGCCCAAGTAATGGTCCAATTCCTTACGCGTGGCAAACATGGAGATTACCCAATTGAGTTTCCTAAATCCAATTAAATTAAGAATGATTGGCGTGGAAAACCACCACATCCAAGGGAATAAGTTGGAGTATGTTCATTGACTACTAATGAGGTTTATTATGATAACTAAATCCTCTATTTCAGAATTATGATTATGAAATATTTATTCTATCCATAATAAGTTAATTAAAATGGTTTCAAAGTGTTCCACCATGATTTTATTTTTATCATATAAAATATCTAATTTTATGATGGGTACATTTTGAAAATTATGTTTATGGGAATATGAATCTTAATATGGGTTGTTTAGACAGATTTAATGTGATCCTTGTAATGGAATAAATATTTCAACGTAGACACTATATTCACTAATAATGGTTATATGACCCCCCACATCCTCATTATTGGATAATGGATTGGAGTAGAGACAATAACCATTAGCCACTATTGAGAGATATCAATATCCCTGATATAGTAGATAATAACAAAATAATATCTTTTTCATCATCCATCAATACACTTCTACCACATATATGCCTAATTAATTCCAAAGAATAATAATGAACTATGAAAATATTTGATATATAACACAACCTTTGATATTGTCTCTAGTTAAAGAGGACATTGTGATTATGTGAAAAAGGAGGAACCCTCATAGTGACATCAATGATGGTTTATATTTGAGAATCAAGATTGATGTCCTAGAGAACACAACCACTTATTGAATCATAGAAAATATTTTTGTCTTTAAAATTATTGTTTGGGAACATAAATATCCACCCATAGAAAACATGTTGACAAATCCATCCCCCTCTAATCTTTAGTTGAGAGGGATTCATAGTTTGTGAAATATAGGGACTTATACTGAATACTGGTGTGGAGATGACATATTATCTATTAAAAGGGAGCAGGATAGTGTAATGGAGGCATCTACTCCTAAAACATCTTGAAGGGGTCTAAACATGGATCTCAAAGGTCCTTATAAGGAGGAGTATATTTCTTCAACGACATAATCATTTGACCCCAACTTTTCACTCACACCGCCATGTTTATGAAACATGAGGGATGAGAGATATGTTTATGTGGTGTATCTATTATAAAAATAGGAAATGAAATTTCAAATCTCGTAAAAATTTATGATACTCCTCCACAACAAGTCTGACTATGAACTGATTGAAAATAATATATATCTCAACAAAAAACCATGAGAGGAATCTAACTCAGATGTTTATGCAGAACCAAAAATATAGAAATTATGTTTCTTATATGTGAATAGATTTGAATTATGCCTCTTTATAAAGTTAAATATTGTTCCATCTAATATACAACCATATATAATGTCATTCATAAGTAATAATGAAAAAAATTAGGATGCAATTTATTTAAAGAAGTGAATATAACAATATAAAATATCATTGAATATTACATTTAATTAAATAATATATCAAATATTTTATTTCACACACTATACAAAACTAAAATAAAAACCCATGAAATATTTTTAATATTAAGTTTAACCTATAAAGCATAGTCATTCAAGTAGATGGTATAAAATTTAAGTAAACACACTATAAAATCAATGAAGAAGTTGGGAATGAATGGCATTAATGAAAGGAATTCATTCTCATTAAGCCCATTTCTTAATCTCGGATGGGATTTTATTTCATAGGGGTTTTCCTTGGACTAGTATCATGATAAACATGAGCAATTATAGTTTTTTCGAAACTATATATAGGAGAGGCTCAATTTTATGGATATTATCATAAGATCCATGCTAGTAGAACCACTACCTAAAACCGTAATCAGAGCTTACTTAATTCTTAGGTATTACCTAAAGATCATAAGGGGGTATGTTTATAAGAATAAGGATTATATTAATATATAATAAAATATTTACATGTATATATATTGAATTTTTATACATTTTGGAAGGTCATTTTTTCACAATTACCTTTATACCAAAAAATGTGCTCCCGATAAATTTTTATTTATTTCATATAATTAATTTAAAATTGTTGAATTAAAACAGTACATACTTATTTTAGGAATGATAATTTAGAAATTTATTAATTAGTATTTTACAAGAAAATAATAGATATTATACAAAAAAAATAATTCTATATAAAAGTTTTTTTGTTATATATGATATTTTTTATTAATAATGATAATCATATGTTTTAGGATGTGAATTTTACAAAAAATAACTTCATTTTTTTGCTTTATCATGGAAATATAATTTTAGGATTAATTATTTTTAATATAATTTATTTTTAGAAGAATAGTGAAAAATATAGGTTTTGCAAAAATGGTAGATTTTATTACTTTATCAGTATATAAGAAAGACATTAAATTTTATAAAGCCTTCAAATTTATCAAGTATGTATTTATTTAATAATTTTATTAATTTAAAATAAATTGTTTAAAATTTATAAAACCTATATTCTACTTTATAAAAAAAAGTAATTTTATAATTCTAATAATTTTTCTTGTCTTTTCAGTTAAATAAATGTTATTTTGGTAAAATTAGGTTTTTTTTAATTTAAAGAAATGAAACATTTATTTGTGTTGTGATAAAAAAAATTTATGACATGATAATAAAAAAATTGTTATTCTCGTACCACACTTAAATATTAAGTTTAAAATGAACTATTTCGAAGAGATATTTATTATGTGATATATAAACTAATACTAAAACTAATTTTACTAACTCTTAGAAATATTATTTTATAAAATTATATAAATATTTTAAATATTTATTTTAGAATTAGTAAATTTTTTTTTTCATTAAAATTATTTATTGGTGTTGAATGTGGGGTTATCATTATAAGGTTAAATTTGGGCTATTTATGGTTTAACATAGTGAAAAAGGTTAGAAAAATGTGGAAACAATGGATAAAAATAGATTGTGGATAGATACCTCGCATTTTATATTTCCTAACATCATTATTGGAGAATTTTATTGATCCATTTCCCTCGAATAGTAGATTAACGTTATTGACAAGTAAAGATGTTTTACAAAAAATTCACTCTATTTACATATAGAAGGAGCTCACCTCCTACCCATTTATCAACCAATTATAAATATGTTTTTCAGACAAAAATCTTCCCTAGTATCACTTAAACATCCTCCCCAATCACTTCATGCCTTGTCAAACCAAAATACCAGCCTATGGACCCTTAAAGAGTTACCGATGAGAGAACATCCCAAGGTGAGGTAATAATCTCAGCCCAAATTATATGTTCTTCCCATATTCTATACCACTCATGTCCCATATATTTAGAATATTATGATAATATAATTATTTTTACTATGAATAATTTTTATTATAAAAATTTTATATCTATTTTATTCCATCCACAAAAATCATTGAGAAAAATGAAAACATTGTCCTATGTGTGTACGGACTACCACCTCCATGAATGGCGTATTTAATTTTTCGTCACTATATTAAATGGAATGTTAAAAAATATTTCCAAGTTAAATAATTGTATATTCAAAACATTTTTTTAATTTATAAATGATAATTATATCATTTTATATCCCCATCATATTCCACAAAAAATGAATGTGTCGTTCGTGTGTATCTACAGACTACCACATCCATAAATAGATATGTTTTTTCTTTCATTACCACCTTAGAAAAGAATTTAAAATTAATTTAGCATGTAACATCTAAAATTTTACATAATTAATATTTTGGATGTATAATATTGTTCATTATATATGTTTGATTAATATGAAATGACTATACTATCTTTAACCACCTTAAATGGACATATCGAGTAACCTTTTCTCATTTTTGTCTATCTTGAGATAACCATAGATGTTTTATTGGTATTTTATGATTTATTAATAAATTAAATAAAAATAAATAATTCTAGATATCACAAATTCATTTTACAACACCTTTAACCATAGTGAACAAACAGAATGTTTTATGAAACAATTAACCAAAAAATTCCAGGATCCCATGTTACTGACATTTACGAGAACTATATTAAATATAATTACCAAAAGAATATTATGGGACATGAGAAGAATAAATATATATTAATAATATTCTAGGGTATATATTTCATGAATTTAATTTAATTATTCACAAAGTTTGGTGAAAGTGAAGAGAAAATTTGAACATTAGGTAAAGGTTCTTTAGTACCAACCACAATACTTATTGGTAACATATTATCTTTCTTCGTCTCCCTTTTACATAATCTAATTAAAATGAAATTATTATATTTATATATATATTTCCATTATGTTTATACCTATTCAAATGTCCATCTCATTTCTAAGGTTATACATGATTTTCTTTCCCTTCAAAATTCCAACTTTATAGTAAAACTGGTTTAAGGGAACATTCTTGTTTCTTGTATCCGTTCATGCCTCACCCCCATAAAATATTTTAAAACATTAATATCTTAAAAATCCCAATTATTTTATGGATAATAATATTGGTTAAATTCTATTTTTATAAAAAAAAAATAATCACTTTTCTTTTATAAAAGATCCTTTAGTTATTTCTTAAAATCTCAAAATGAGTGGTGCATTTTTATTATATCATATCCAAAACATTCCCTTTAATTTTATAAAATTTAACTCCTTATTTAAGAACAATTTCTCATTTTAAATTATAAAATTCCAATATAGTTTAATTACTTCTTCGTTTAGAAACCCTTGTGGTTTATCCTTCAATTATACCTTGAATCTAAATTATGAAACCCACTTCTTTCTCATGGGTTTGATCATGCTTATGATTTAGGTTTAGTTTATTTTCAACATATAACACACTTATTTATGATTTTAATTATATTATTAGTGTTACATAAATTATATAATCCCCCATTGGATTGGGTAATATTTTCATCTAATGAGATACCATGTATGCTTCATGTGATGTTATCTTAAGAACACTATATTTTTTTATGGGTGGGACCATAATTATATTGCCCTCTAAGGAATTCGGTAAATCTTTACATCTCAGGAGATACTATATAAGGGATTCAGGAAGGATCCTAATTCTTTATGTGAATTTTTCCACTATTTTTATAGGAATGGGGATTAAACCCAAAACACAATGGTACTTTTCCTCCTTTATGTTGATGGTCTTGGAGTGACCCGTGACTTATGTTTATGATGCTATATCTTATGTTGTTCTTGTACATTCCATGATTTCATGTTCATATTATTTCATATCCTTATTTTATTCTTCTGTGATTTTGATCATTCTCTTTATTATATCACAATTTACCTATTGGCTCTCATGATTTTATTTATTTCCATGTTTATTCCCTTACTAAGAGTTTTAGCTCAATATTTTCCTTACACATTTCCCCTTAGGTATCCAATGCATATTTATAAGATTATTGGGTATTAAGAGCACTCTGTGGAGCATAAAAAATGTGATGCTGTTAAATATTAGATGATGTGATTATGTATCTAATATTCCAAATACACTAGACTTCTAGATCCTTGGTTTTTATTTATTTGTAATATATGTGAAAAATTATGAAATAAAGAATCTTTGAGGCTTCAATCAGTAGAATATTTATAAGCAGAAAACAATAGAAACTATGTAATATATTAAGAGTTATCTATGGATCAATGAGATTTTTGTTTGATAGAATGATCAAAATGTTGCGATTATATAATAATGCATAGTTCAATCCCATTGAAGAGGGGAAATAAATAAAAAAACAAGGGCTAAAACTTGATATTTAATCTTTTATAATACCATGAAAAGGATTATTTCAGTAATTAAATTCATAATGTATTGAATAAAAACAAATTCTTATTAATAAAATTGTTTTACGTGGATAATATTATAAGGTTGTAGTTTAAATGGATAGATATATTACAAATAGAGAATTTTCCTATTATAAAAAGAAGGAGACACCTTGCCTGGTGTTATTTGGAATTAAAAAAACTCTAATACAGTTTAGTTTCATTTTCAAAGTGTCTCATTTGGATAAATTAATAAAATAGTGGGATTTACAAAGTTGTTGTGAATAAATGAATTTTTCTTTGAAAAAATTCATTGATAAAATCATAAAAGTGATTAATCCAAAGTCTTAATGATATCATTGATATCATTCATATTAATTCAGTGATAAAAAATAAAAAATTTATAAAAACATTAAATTTTGATTGGGGATGTGAAAATAATATAGGATTAATTCTAAAAACATAATTCAAAATATGAATGGAATATCCTAAAGTATTAGAAAATATGAAAATTTACATTATGATAATTTTTTATTAACTTAATATGGAATCCAAATGATATGGTACAATGTTAATAAATAAATTATTATTCGTGACACATATATACATGAGTTAAAATATAAATTGAATAGTACTGATAGGAAATAACTTCTATGTCATATAGAACAAAGAACATTTGAAGAAGTGATAATGGATATTTCATGGTAAAAGGTAATTATTGGAAAATTTTACCAAATAAATAGAAATGTTATATAAGGGATTACATAGACACCACATATACATGATTTGATTTGAATGAAATTGATTTTAATTAAAAGAAACAAATCATCATGGAAATTTTAAAAGTATAATATCATGAATTTTATATAATGGATGTGAAATAATTAAGGGAACTTGTATTTAAGATAAATCTAAATAGATGAAATGAATTGAAAATATTCATTTATTATTAGAATTATTTATTTCATGAAATTTTAATATTATTACAATGGTCTTGAAAAACACATTTTCAAATATTTCTCTCAAAGTGGTGGTATGTATCCAATATAAAATTGAATATCATCATTTTCATGTTTATAGAAAGCTATGTCATTTGAAGAACAAAATATATAAGCACAAAAAATCCCTTCCGAAATTTTCTGTGAGACTTTTTTATAATATATAATATAAAATATATAGTTTCAAAAATAATTTATATGTCCTGATCGTGGATAAATAATAATTTATAAATCTTGTATGTGCTGATTATATCATATTTAGTTAAAGTTATTTGAAGTTATGTCAGATGTTTGAAAAACTAATTACATTAGAGTTTAAAATTATAATTTTTATGTAGATTATATATTTTATTATGATGCAATAAAAAATATGACCATCCATTTCTTTTTCATGTTATATTTTCTTATGAGTTATGCATAAATTTTGCATGAAAGAGGAAAATTTTATTTAACCATCCATCATTATTATAATGAGCCATAAAAATAACAAATATAGAAAAAATGTATATAAAACACTCTTCATGTTTATAATTAGATATTTTATCTATTAAACATCAAATATTTTTAACTTCTTGTGTTAAACATGTTTAGATTCTCATTTTTGAATGAATAAATCAAGATGCTTTGGGAATTTGGATATATATTAAATATATTCATGATTATATATAGACATACGCATTAAGGAAAGAGAAACCCAAGATGGATGATCATTTTTTGATAATAATTACTTCAAAGTAAAGAATAGTTATTTTAAAAATATTATGATTATTCCTACACTAACTAAAAAGGTGTAGTATTTTTCAAGCATAAGGTCTATCCCATGAGTAACAAGGAGTCTTGGTGATAACATAATGAACCAAATTTTAGATCTTTATAATACTTTCAGTACAATGAAATTAATTCAGCACTAAAATAAACTAATATACAAAGGATATGATCAAAAATGGAGAATAATTATTTAAGAGATGGGAATTAATATCCAAAGATAGACTTCAATATAAGGGATCAACTCAAATTAACTGGAAAAGTTTATCAAACTAAATATTTATGAGATTACAAATAGAATTGACATCCCCTTGGATTATTTACTTCAATACATCATTTATATATTGACTCTTTATATACAAATGAAACAAAGTACTTAAATAATATATAAATTAAATTGTAAAATAGAAATAATAATCAAGATCATTTTGGATGAATTAATATTCTCTAACATGTTGGGGTTCATCCATTATTAAATATACATTTTCAATGATTTAATAATGGAAATTATAAATTAATTAATTCATATAAAATACTAGTTAATATGTTAATCCCGTCATAAATGAGGAACTAAAACAATTTATTCACTCCCCCTTACAATGATCAGACTCCCTCCATTAAGTTACACAATCATAATTGAATATTCATTAATAATTAATAAACTATATATAATATTAATGGGGATAAGAAAACTAATAAATAATTTAGTAAATTTTCAAAAAATATCTAAACTTCATAAACAAATAAAAAGTATAAATCTCGTGATTATACATTGTAAATCTTAAAGAAAATGGAATAGTGGAATACCCTGTTACATTTAACTAATGTGGTTAATCCCAGGTGGATGATACATTCCAAAGTCACATCATCTTCCTTTTAAATGGATGCTTATTTATCACAAAAAACCGTGTAAATATCTTCATAAATCCATATATAAAAATAAAATACAATCTATACTTATATATTCTAGAAATATAAGAGATATGTTTTTATCTACTCAGCAATCACCCTCACAACGAATATTTACACTTTATAGTGAAAGGGTTATATTTACCCTATTTTACTTTCTCTAAATAATATATATTCCTGGAAAAAAATTATAACCATTTTCAGCTTCTTTGTTCATCAAAACATTATCTTTCTTATCTATAATCACATATATAATATAATTGATAGACTTCAAACTTATTTATCTACCCAATAATCTATCGTGGATCTTCTTGAACTTCATCGGTCGAGCTTGCTTGATCCACTCATGGTGCGAGGGTAATGCCCTTGCTGATTAAATGGCATCCCAAGGCAACCTATGTGATCCTTCTATTATTTATTTCTCCTGGGGCTCATTACCCCATGAGTGTGCAGCTTTTGTTCGGGCAGACGCACTTGGTTTGAATTTTTTCAGGCCCCCTTGATAGTGCCTCTCTTATTTTTTCCGTTTTATCTCTCTTATTTATGATTAATAAAAAAATCCCCATGTTCTGCTACAGAATAATATTATTCAACCTCATGTACTCATGGAGTAGCCTTCATCCAACTGTGCGTAATAATCCATTTGAATCTAAAAAATTATGATTTCTAACAAACTTTTTATCTATTATAGAATGATATTTTTCTATCATGGAATAGAGGTTTCATTTATCTTCTAACAACTCTTAATCATGCAGATGTTATAGAATTATAGAACCAAATATAGCACAACATGTTTTCTCAAATTAATCCTTCATAGTGAGCTCTTTTTCAATGGTAAAGGGATTAATATTATATATTATATCGGGTAATTTTTATTAAAATATTATGTATCATCTCATCTCTTTTTGGTAAAATACATTTCCTCTCCTAGTAATTGTAACACACTAAGGTTTTAAAATTAATTTAAATTCATGAAACTTTCTTTTAAGTAGATAGATATAACTATCCTTTAAACAAAATTTTTCTGCTTCTATGATTGTAATTTCAGAAAAAAAACATAATCTACGGTTGTGATCAGTAAGTTATTTGGTGTCTAATAGAACCAACTTGATTTTTAGTGAATAGTAACATACCCTTATGAATAGTAATGTGAATAGTAATATTACCAAAATGAATAGTAAATTTAATAATTATTTTACTTTCTTAAGTTTATAAGATAATGAAATCCTGATTAAATTTTCAAGGTGATATAAAATTAGTTATTGTTTTACAATTTTTATTTTGAAAATAAAATATGATTTTATTAAAAAATTAAATTGGAAATATTTGAAAATTAATTTTAAAAAATTAGAGTTCATTTTTTAATTCTAAATATTAAAAAATAGTTTTGGTGAATTTTGGATAATTTTCTGAAATTCTTAAATTTTTTATGAATAGTGAAATATGGTAAAATATCGAACAAACAAATTATCAGTTAAATACACTATTTTTGACATAATGAATAATGTAAGTGAAATTATTTTGAAATCACATACTTTATTTATTATGTTTATCATTATAATGAAGATTATTCATTGTATTGGACAAAAATATTAAAATAATATAAAATTTCTATTCTCATCCACTATAAATATCACCATAATTCACCTCCTCCTCTCACACCTCTCAAGACTTGAGAATTATATAAGTTCTACTATATCCTATCCCAAAGTCTCTTCCCTATGACCAAGACTATCAGGTCTCACCAAAAGGCCCAAACGAATGGCCTTAAGGAGGATCTAAAGGAGAAGAGATCAAGAGATAAAAATCATATTTCATTTTCATGTGTTTTCTTTTCCATTCCCCTCTTTTATTATACTCTCTTCCCATACCATTATCTAGTAGGTATCAAATATCAATAGTATTATTTATTTTTTATGTTATCATTTTCATATAAAAAATCATCATCTTTCTTCCTCTCCACTTCCTCTAATTCTAAAAAAATAAAAACACCATTCGTGATGTATTGTTTAAAAACATTGTGGATGATGTGATTTTAATTTCAGTTAATTACTTCAAATTTAATCATAAAAACTATTAAAGGTTGAAACATAATGTAAATTATATTACGTAACCTATTTTATGTTCTGTAATTAGATTCTATGCATGAAATTAAATTACATAACGAAACAAGTTCATGATTATCAACGAACCGCCAAAAATGATCTAAACAAATATCATTAAGGTTTTATCTAATAATTCATCATCATATATGATAAAAACATTATTTATGGTATCATTATATATTATGGAAACATATGACTACCATTTCATTCCACTTATATAATTTCACTTTCATACAAAAAAGAAAATAATATACAAACCAGCTTTGGAAATCATGTAATGAATGCACCTAAAACAATTGAAGAAACAAAATACTAAGAATTAAAGGGTGGAATGATGTTAATAAATGAACATATAAGGTGTTATAAACATGAATGTGTTTATATAAGATACTAATAACAATGTTTTAATCATTATACATTATTTTTAAACAATTTTGATGTAAGACAAACATGAGGTAATAGAATTCTTAACCCAATTTCTATTCTTTGGGTTAACCATCTACTTCATTAATTATGTAGTTTTAAGATCCTTTTTTTATTAAATTTTGTTAGTATTATGTTTTATTATGTATATTACCATTATATATATATTCCATTAATTCTCTTGATTCTCATATAAATTATATTTTATTTCTAAATGACCTTTCTAATAAAACCCGCTCTTAAACTTCTAGTTTTACAAAATTCAAAAGAAATTTTTTTATGAAATTATTCATGTTGTATGATTATGTTCTAGTTTATGGGAATTATTTATGAATAATTTTGGGACCGATATCTCCCTCCAATGCATTTTTTATGTTTATTTTGGATTTTGGTCATATGTGTACTCCATGTGTAACTGCGATGGTTACATAATAAGGTAGTCCTAAGGGAAACATTTTAAGGTAGTTGTGAGGGTTACACATCATACAGTTGTTGAGAGGGTTACAATGTTATGTAATCAATGACCCAATATACCTTGATGGTTCTATTTATGTTCTTTATGTTTTCTGTCAATCTCATGTAAATATCAAGTTTCACAAAGTAAGTATATATGGGTGAAAATTATGTCTTTTTGAAAATGATTTCATACGTTTACAAGTATTCATGGACTAATGTTTCCTTTCTTATTTTTATATCACTTACTAAGTTTTTTTTACTCATTCCATTTTTTAAATGATTTTGACATGTTATCAGGATGTGTAATACAAATAAGGAATACAAATTTATTTTTATTAAGAATTTTCAATGAAATCATGTTTTATTTGAAAAGTTATATATTTTAGAACAAATAGATACAGATTTTGTGTTATATGCTCTATATGATTGTGGAATGTTATGTATGTATTATATCCCAATTATCTAAAACTCTAAACTTGAAACGATCCTTATTGTGAAAGGAAGTGAGTTATTCACTAAAATTCAAGATTATGTAATGTAATATGGTTGGGTAGTTATAGTTGGTATTAGAGGATAGTTTAGATAAATTTAGGGGTTTGAATGATGTTAATATAGTACCACAAATTATTTTCACTCTATTTTTAATTTTAAAATAAATATAATTTAAATATTAACATGTTACTTTTATAAATATATGTTTTTTTAGAATGGTTTTCCACAGAAAAACAGGGAAGCTGAAGTGGAGAGGCACTGATAGAACGATATCCTTCTAAATATGCATCCTGGAATGGTAAGGATTGGAACCGAGCAGTTTTTTATTGTAATGGATCAACTGAAAAGGTCAATAAATGGTGGTATCTCCCATACAAGGGATCAACTAGAGGTACCACAAAGGAACAGGATGATAGAGGATCATTTAATGATACAACACCCTCATGCTTTCAATCGATCTCCCAACCTAGTTGCGGTGGAAGGATGGATTAAATCCATTGAAAAGATAATTGATGTTATGGGATGTTTAGATAATAAAAATTTAAGTCTTTCCATTTATAATTTTTAAGGGTAATTTGATTAGTGGTGTCCAATGGTCAAGAATATCTGGGATAGAGAGGAGATTGGTGCCATATATTGGGATGAATTTAAATGTATTTTCCTTGAATTTTTTTTCCTAGGGTGGTGTGACATAGGATGGAGAAGAAATTCATTGAATTGAATAAAATGAAGCAAGATTCAATGGTTGTATATGAAAAACAACTCAACCGAATGGTGAGGTATGCTCCAAATCATGTTCTGGATCTTGATAGAAAAATCAACCGCTTTTATTCAGTATTAAAGCCAATGTATCGAAGGGAATTGGCCTCATGTGAATTCAAAAGTTATGAGAAACTTATCCAATGTGTTGAGAGGGTATAAATAGAGTTTTTTATGATCACATGCACTTTGAAAACAAGGAGAAGAAGATGTGCATATGGGAAGACATGGTTAATAGTCAATCAATGAAATATGATGGTAAGATAGTCCAGTTTTGAGTTTGTGAAAAGTGTGGAAAAAATCACCCCAGGGAATGACTTACCAATATCGCGAAGTGTTTTCGATGTGGTATGTTTGGACATAAGGACCGATGTTGTAATGAAAATTATCCTAAGACTAATCTTGATAAGAAAACTATTAATTATTTTAAATGTGGTGTGATGGGACATTATAAAAATTCCTTCACAAAGAGACATCTAAATGATGAAAAGAAGATAGACTATAAGAAGAAAGGTGTTGTGAGATCCTTTTCAAATATATTATAAAATATTCGTACATCCAATGAATTTTTATCAGGTACCTTGTTGGTTTAATCAGATTTTTCTTAAGACTTGTTTGATACGGGGTCTATGCATTCCTTTATTTTTTAGGAATTTTCTGGTAAATTGGAAATATCACCTCACCATATGAGAACATAATTCATTGTTCAAATTCTAAGGGAGATGTTACAATAGAAAATAATTTTTTTGATTCTTCATATTGTTACATATGGAATTATATTACCTATAAACCTTGTTTTTACCTTAGTATAGTTTGATGTCATTTTGGGTTTGGATTGGCTTTCAATTTATCATGCTAAGATTGATTATAGAGATAAAGAATTTGTTTTTAAGAAATATTTTCAGTTTGTATACAAGAATGAACCCATAAATTTCAAAACATATCAGGTAGCTCAGAAACTATTGAAATATGGAAATAAAATTTATCTTTTTCATATTGTTGAATACAGGGAAACTATTCATATTAATGAAGTTCCATTGGTAAATGAATTTCTGGATGTGTTTCTTGATGATTTATTTGGTGTTATAACTAATAGAGATGTTTAATTCACAATTGAATTAGTTCCTGATGCTAATCCAATTACAAAACCCCCTTATCAAATGGATCAAATGAGATTTATTGAACTAAAAAAATCAGTTTTAGGAGTTTCTTGATAAGGGATTCATTCATCAGAGCACTTCCCCATGTGGTGCCCCTGTTTTTATCCTTAAAAGTAAAGATAGTTATTTGAGACTTAACATTGATTATTATGCCTTAAATTACATCTATTTTAAAAACAATTATCGTTTTCCTCATATTAAGGACTTGTTTGATCATGTTTTGGGATCTTAGTAATTTTTTGTGATTGAATTGAGATCCGAGTACCATCAAATGAAGGAGGATGACATCCTGAAAATAGATTTTGATACTAGATAAGACCATTACGAATTTGTTGTTAAGATATTTGGTTTAACTAATTCACCTGCTATATTCTTTGATCTTATGTATATTATATTTCATTAGTTCTTGAATATGTTTTTGGTTGTGTTTATTAATGAAATTTTGGTATTTTGTAAGAGTAAAGAGAAGCATGTAAAACATCTAAGGGTTTTTTTTTCAAACCATAATGGAAAATAAACTGTATAAAAAATTCATCATGTTTGATTTTTGGCTGAAATGGATTTATTTTCTTGGTAACATTATAAATAAGGATGGAACAATAGTTGATCCTGTAAAAAAGTGGTTGATGAATGGCCAAGACCTACAAATGCAACAAATATTTGTAGTTTTCTTGGATTAACAGGTTATTACTCATGGTTTGTTAAAATAATTACATTGTTGTCTAGCCCGCTAACTATGTTAACATTAAAAGGGGTTAAATTTGTTTGGATAGAAGAATGTGATGTTTGTTTTGAAGAACGGAATAAGAGATTGGTGAATACTCCGGTTTTGGCCTTTCCTTCCAGAAATGGTGAGTTTTTCATCTACAGTGACGCTTCATTGAAGGGAATTGGTTGTGTTTTGATGTAGAATGATGAGGTTATTTATTTTTCATCAAGAAAACTAAAACCTCATGAGTTAAATTATTCCACACATTATTTTCAATTAGCTGTTGTGGTTTTTTATTTGAAAACATGGAGGTAGCATTTATACTTATCGAAATGTCAAATATATACGGACTATAAAAGCCTGAAGAATATATTCAGTCAGATTGAATTAAGCATGAGGTAGAGAATATTGAATTGAAATGATAAAAGATTATGATTACATAATAAATTAACATCTAGGAAAATAAAACAAAGTGGAAAATTTCTTGAGTCAAAAACATCATGCATCATTAACCATGTTGTGTTTGGAACACGATCCCTTGAATAATGATTTGTTGAATTTTGGATTAGAATTTATTTGTGAAGGAAATAAACCTTTATTGTTTCATGTTTTAGTGTCTCCATTGTTGTTATATAGAATTAAGAAAGTATAGAAGGAAGACTGTGAGCTACAGAAAAAGGTATAATTGGTTTAAATGGGTAAATTTATATAATTTAACATTGATAAAGATTGAGTTTTAAGATTGGGAAAAAGGTTGTGTGTGCCATCTTTTTCTCATCTAAAGAAAGAATTATTGTGTGAAGCTTTTTTTTTCTCCTTTATCAGTTCATCCTGGAATTACTAAGATGTATGGAGACCTTCGGGAGTATTATTGGACAGATGGAATGAAAAATAGATATTGCTTAGTTTACCATAAAATGTTTGACATATCAACAGATTAAATTAGATCGGTAGCTACTGAAGGGAATTATTTAGCCTTTTCCAATGGTAGAGTGGAAATTTCAGAATATATATTTGGAAGTCATTATGGGACAACCAAAGACTTCTCAAGGTAACACTATGATTTGGGTTTTTGTTGATCGACTAAATAAATCTGCACATTTTCTTTGTATTTGAGATACAATTTCATTGGGTGAGATTTTTCGATTTTACCTCAAATATATAGTTTGGTTACATGGATTACTCTTTACATTGTATCTGATAGGGATCTGAGGTTAAATTATAATTTTTAGAAGGTACTTTAGAAGTCATTGGGCACAAAATTAAATTTCAGCACACCTTTTCGTCCTCAATCAGATAGATAGTCAGAACAAACAATTCAGACTTTGGAGGATATGTTTCAAGCTCATTAAATGGAATATCAGGGATGTTGTGATCAACATCATACTTTAGTTGAGTTTTCTTAAAATAACAAACTTCATTTTAGTATACGGATGCCACCTTTTGAGGCATTATATGGGAAGTGGTGTTGAACACTTTCTTTTTGGGATGAAGTTATGGAAAAGAATATAATGGGAACAGAATTAGTAGAGGAAGTGGATGAGAAAGTGAAGATGATCTAGCAACACATGAGAATATCTTACAGCAGGTAGAGAATTTATGCAAACAAAATAAGAAAAAACTTTTCATTCGAGGTAGGTGATCATTTTTTTCTTAGAATCTCACCATGGAAAAGTGAAATGAATTTTTCGTAATAAAGTAAATCTATGTCCATGGTTCATTTCACCTTATGAAATTATAGATAAAGTTAGAACAATCGACTAATGATTAGCTTTTCCACTGAGTATATCTCAGGTACACAACATTTTTTCATGTTTCGATGTTGAAAAATTATGTGCCAAATTCATCTCATGTCTTGATCCCAAAATTAGTTCATCTAGAAGATAACTTTTTTATGAATAGAAAATAGTTCAGATTCTTGATCGAAGATAAAAAAGTATTGTGGAATAAGGAAATCCAATAGGTAAAATATTTTTGGAGAAACCACATGGTTGAATAATCAATAAGGAAATCTTAAAATTCTATAAGGGAAAGGTTCCCTCACTTGTTTAATAAATAAATAAAATTGTAATAATGCAATTTTCAAGAGTTGGGGAGAATGTAATACCACAAGGTTTTAAAAATAAATTGAAAATCTGGAAAATTTGTTTTAAGTAGATAGTTATAACAAGCCTTTAAACATATTTTTTCCACTTCTATGATTTGAATTTCAAAAAACCGTCATCTACGGTTGTGATAAATAAGTTATTTAGAGTCAGATAGAACAAAAATGATTTTTGGTGAATAGTATCATACCCTTCTGAATAGTAAAATGAACCTAATGAATAGTAAATTTTATTATAATTTTATTTTATTAAGTTTATAAGATAATGATATCTTTTTTAATTTTTCAAGGTGATATAAAATCAGTTATAGTTTTAAAATTATTTTTTTCTAGAATAAAATATGATTTTATTTAAAAATTAAATTAATATTAATTAGAAAAATATTTCCAACATATGGATTTCATTTTGGAATTCAACACATCGAAAAATGGTCAGATTTAATTTTTTTATTTTTAAGAAATTCTTGAATTTTTTATGAATAGTGAAATACGGTAAAATACTATATATACAAATTATCAGTTAAATACGCCATTTTTAACCCATAACTGACATAATCTCACTTGTTTCAATATCACATTCTCTCTTTACTATTTTTATCGCAATGTTAAATAATATTCATTGTCTTGAAAAAATATTAAAATAATGATTAAAATAATGTAAAATCTCTCCAGTCCACATATAATACCACCCTTTGTACCCTCTTCCTCTCACACCTCTCAATCTTTGAGAAATATCTAAGTTATACCAAATCCCCTACCCAACTCCCTTCCTTATTTCAAAGGCCTGTTTTTCTCACAAAAAGGCCAAACCCAATGGCCTTAAGGAGGTTCTCAAAGAGAAGTGATCCAGAAGTAATAATCCTTTTTCATTTTCATGTGTTTTCTTTTCAATTGTTTAATTTTATTATACTCTCTTCCCCTACCCTTATTCAAGAGGAATTAAATATAAATAATCTTATATATTCTATATTTTTTCATGTTCTTATAAAAAATCTATAATCTTTTTTCCTCCCATTTTTCTCTTATACTAAAAAAAATAAAAACACCATTTGTGGTGTGTCGTTTACCAAAATTGTGGATGATGTGCTTTCAATTTCCACTAATTCCTTAAAATATGATAATAAAACCATTTAAGGGTTGAAATATAATGTAAATTATATTATTTATTGTATTTTATTTTCTTGAATAAAATTCTATTCATGACATTAAATTATATAATGAAACATATTCATGATTATCGAGGAACCTCCAAAAATGTTCTAAACAAATATCATTAATGTTTTATCTAATAATTCATCATCATATATGATAAAAAAATGATTTATGGATTAATTATATATTTTTAAAACATATTAATACCATTTCATTCTACTTTTGTAATTTCATTTTTATACGACATGAAAATCAAATACAAATCGGCCCTGGAAATCATGTAAAGAACGCCCAAAGTAATGGAAGTAACAAAATACTAATAATTAAATAGTGAAATTATGTTAATAATTGATCATATAAGGACTTATAAAAATGAATATGTTTCTATAATATACTTATAACACTATTTTAACAATAATACATGATTTTTGAACAAGTTTTATGTAATAAAAACCCAAGGTAATGTAATTCTTAACTGAATTTTCATTCTTTTGGTTAACCTTCTACTTCATTAATGGTGTTGTTTTAATATCATTTTTGTGATGAATTATTGTTTATAATATGATTTATTATGTTTATTTATATTTTATACACATATTAATTTGGTTTTATTTACTCTTATATCAATTATATGTTATTTGTAAGGGACTATTCTTATAAAATCATCTTTTAAACTTCTAGTTTTACAAAATTCAAAAGCAATGTTTTTATGAAATTATTCATGTTGTGTTATTATGTTTTGGTTTCTAGTAATGTTTTATAATGAAGGTTGGTATATATATATATATATCCCTCAAATTCATTGGTTATGTGTAAGTTGAAGGTCAAAAATATGGTTACACCAAGTGTAACTGTGATGGTTACACAATAAGGTAGCTGTTAAGGTTATATTATATGGTATCTATAAGGGTCACAGATCACAAGGTATATGAGAGGGTTACATGATTATGTATGTAATTCCCCAATATAGCTTCATGGTTCTATTAATGTTTTTTATGTTTTTTCAGAATCTCATAGAAATATCAAGTTTCAAAAAGTATATATAAATGGGTGATAAGTATGTCTTTTTGGAAATGATTTCACATGTATACAAGTACTCTTGGACTAATGATTTATTTTCTTATTTTTATATTCCTTATTGAGCATTTTTTTCTCATCCAATGTTTTTAAATTATTTTCACAGGTTATAAGGATGTGTAAGACATATAAGGAAGCCATGATAAATGTTATGAAGATTTGTCAAATAAATCATATTTTATTTAAAAAAATTATATTTTGGGAGATTTGAATACTGTTTTTATGGTATCTAATCTATATGAATGTGGAATGTTATGTATGTATTATATCTCAATTATCTAAAACTATATACATGAAAATATCCTCAATGTGAAACGAAGTTAGTTCATGAATAAAATTCAAGATTATTTAATGTAATAAGGTCAGGTTCTTATAGTAAAAATGTATAAATAATTCTATGAAAGCTTTGGATAAAATTCAATTAAGTACCAAACCTTATACAAGATTGTTGAAAATACTTAAAAGTGGAAAAAAACATGAAGATCACCCTGGATATTGAAAAATCCCAAAAGATGAGATACAAATAATTCAAAGAAAATACAAATTCTCTACAGAACTGCGTGGAAGACCTGCACGGCTGAGCTATGTGGAAGACCAGCATGGAAGAGCTACGTGAGAGACCTGCGTGGAAGATCTACACAATAGAAAAAGTCTCTTACCCTTGTGCATAGGATCTGCGGGGAGGACCTAAACGATGCACCTATGCGGAAAAATGTTATGTCGTCCAGGTCAATCCATGCATATAAATAGGACACTTGATTTCCCCATTTGAGGACTGATCAAATTTGAAACTCTCTAAAGCTCCCAGGGCATAGCTCTTTTTCCTAGATCCCTCAAATTATCACAGATAGCTCTTTAAAACATGAGAGAAGATATAATTAAAATGGGATAATCATGTTTTGAAAGTATTTTGCAATTTTTACATATGTTTAGCACCCCTATGTGAATATTCTTCTTTAGACATCATATAAACCTATGTGACACACCTACACAATGCACCTGTATGTTTCCCTTGTGTGACGCACCTGCACGATGCACCTGTGCTACACACCTGCACGTTACAGCTACACGATGTAGCAACGTAGGGTACCTACATGGCATACTTGCGTGAGGTACCTATGTGACATAGCTTGGTATAAAGACTACATACCAACTTAAGTACCCTCTATGAAGCCATTCATGGTAGGTTATCTCCTTCTTTGGTTCCCTTATCCGAAAGGGATTAAATTGAAGCCTCCACTGAAATCCTCTTGAATTATCAAACCTTTGAGAAAGGAACATTAGTGTGTCAACTATTTGGGTTTGTATTAATACAGTAGGAGGTTTCCCACATTTGTTATATAGGAGAGTTAAGATACATGTAATGTTTGTGGGTTTTTATATCCACAGTCACATGGACCTTTCTCCCAGGATCATTGTTGGGATGTTCTAGGTTTGGAGGATGAGGTTTTTGGTTCTGCCATCCCCTTTTCGTCTCTAAGACCTGGAACCTCAGGTCACCAGTAGGGAAGGTACGGTTCACACTTGCTTTTCCATGAAAGAAAAATAAAAGTCTCCCTCCCATAACAAGATCAATATTAGGGAAACCATCCTAGTATAAGCCCCTAGCCTTTCCAATAAGAGGTAGAATGATCGCTCCTCCTTTCTTCTTCGGTGCCAAAGACCAGAGAAGAGATGGACACATTGACCTTTGTAACCCTTTCCCTCTCCCATTGAGATTTTTCACCATGGGAAGCCATCCTGGTGTAACCCCTTAACCTTCATCCCTTCATTCTTCCAATGGACCCTTGTCCAATGTGAAGAGAATAGAGTAAGGCTCATCGCCTCACCATCGTCCACTCTCGCCGCCATAGGTGTGCCCTTTTCCATCAGTGGAGGAGTAAAAGTGCATGTGTCATTGTTGAATCTTTCACATCCTATTGTTTCTCACACTGGGAATGACTCACTTTTGATTCGATATTCTTGATGATTACAACATTTTCATAAACAATCACTGGAAAGAACTACAAGAACTCTAATTCCCACCACAATTAAGATACGTTGGAAACCCTTTCAAGGCCCGAGCTCATTGGATATCCTCCTTAGGAATCGAACACAAATTCCCTTAAATTTTGGAATCTCCTTAGGAATAAGAACTAAATTAAACCCTTAAATCCTCAAGGCGTAATTTTCAGGAAATAAGCTCAAACTCATTTTTCTCAAAGGAATGTACTCTCCTTTGAGACTTACCAAACTATGTGGTCTTTGATTCCCATCCACATGGGATATGTATGAATCCTCCATGAGGTTGAAACCCAACATTTCAAATCAAAACTGTTTTCCTTGTGCCATATATTCAACATGGTATGATCCTATATTGAAATCGATAACCTTTCCAAGTTATGTGGGCTACTTTAGCATAAGTCCCACACTACGTTTTGACTAAGCACCTTCTGTATATAAGTCCTTATCACATGACCTTAAAAGGTATGATGAGTCCCACTAAGCGACATTGAACTAAAAGGGTTTTGATTCCTTTCACAATGATACGTAGGTAGCCCATCTTATGGTAACGATCTTAAGATCAAAACAAACATTCATCTCCGTGGATGATGGTAAATTCCATAATGCCTCACTGAGTGGCATAAAAACTAGTATCATCATAATAATGATTATTAAAAGAATCTTTAATTAGTATATTAGATGATACCATTAATGGATAATCTTGAATACTTATGGATATCTTTATTAATAAAGAACATTGAATGCATACTAATTGTTCTAAATTTTACACATGTTAATGAGTGATTGAAAATTTCAATGGAAACGTAGGTCCTGCTTGGTAAATTAATAATAATTCATGAAAATATCTTAAATTTACAAAGATAATCCTAGAGTAGACAATAATTCCCCCCAAAAGGGTCTGATTAGTCCAACCTCCCATCCTCTCGACCAATGTATATTCCTATGTACCGTAAAGATTAAAATTAACGAACACCTGCCTTTGGGAAGGAGGCCCCTTTGGATAAATAACTATTGGATGTTTCATGTTCCATGAATAAATATAATGGAAACCTCCTTGAAGCATTGATTCTTAAAACTATAACACATGTTTCAAGGACCTACAAAACAAAAATAGTGAACCCAATATGAATCCTTAACCAAGAAAATGTTGTTACCCACCTGTTAGTACCCTATTAAATTGATAAAGGATTGTAAGACAAAGGAACCAATCACACATGTATCCATATAAAAAAAGTTTCTCTAATTATGTTTTTTTTTTGATTCTCAGTTTTTCTCAAAATTCCCTTCACTCCAAAATGGCTTTCTTGAAGAAAACATATGTGAACTTTCCAACCACTAATCAAGTTAGATCCTCATCTATGGGAAATACATCATCACCAACCCAGTCTCTCCAACACTGGGTCTATAATGTTCTGGTAAAGTAATATCACTAGAATAGTACAATCCTATCTTTGGAGGCAATTTAGCAGGCCCTCCAGGTCAATAACAATCATCGATCATTCATCCAACGATAACTGATGATTAAGAAGCATACAGTACCAACCACCATTTCTAACCATTTCAGGTCTTTATCCTTGGAACTCAACAACCAATCCCTCCCATACTATAGGTAGGGGGATCAAGAGGTCATTCAAGACCTCATATAAAAGATACAGGGGTCCTTCCTGAGGACTCCCACCAATAATCACCACCAGCAGAGTCGTGTGGTAGTGAACCCCAAACATGAGGGGGTAGTGCCTCTAGATGTTCGGCCCAGGTCTCTCAGACCCGATCATGTAAGAAGAACTGCTAGGGATGACGTCTGATCAAACGAGAGTAGGTTTTACCTATACCACTTCTAGAGAAGTCCATCAACCTAACTTGATGGCAAACAACAAGCAGGCCCATACACCTGTCTGTCCTAATTTTGCTACCTAAAAAACTTGTTTGGAAACTACCCACCAATCCCACAAGATAAAACTGATGGATTAGTATGAAAAGACACAAACACCTGTATAAAGTATGTCAGTTAGTCACCAGAATCATCTGAATGCATTTAAAGAAACTCGTCAATCCAATATAGTGTCCACTGGTAAATATGAAGATACACATTCTTACAATCACCTATTCTGCATGGAGTCTCATCTACCATTATTGAAGGAATTTCATCAACTGTACTTGATGGGAAAGAACCAACAGGCACACACACCTTCCAGTGTTCATCAAGCCTACCAACAATCTCGTTTTCCAGCACTCAGAGAAGTCAGTCGAAAAGCGTTGATGATAAATCTAGGTCAGACCCAACTCTCTTCACCAATGCATTAGTACTACCAATACCCATTGGCTGGAAAAAGAGGATAAGAGTAGGCATATACACCTACTCTAAACACGAAATGGACGTATATTCCCATTCCGGTCAGTAAAGTCACAAAACTTATCTTATTAATGGTGAAAGGGAAAATGAAAATCTTTTCCCATATTCAAGAAGCATGACAAGACATTATAACAACTACTTTAGCAGTACAAGGGGAACAGACACATAAATTAATCCCCACACTAGTCATGACATATCATCATTCCATCCTAGAGTATATATATACCTTTTTCCAGTCCATGAGGGTCATGTGTTAACTCCCCCATATCATAAGGACAACAAGATTGGAAATATACACCCTTTCCAATTGGAGGTAATATGTCCTTTCCGATAACCAATCCAAGGTGGGCATATACACCTACCCATGATAACCACTTCTCCCAGCAAGTGTCCCCAACTAATTGTAATAGAACATCCAAGAAGAAGTCTCAATAAACACAGTTGGAAAATAAAGAGTCAAACTGCAATTTGGATCCTCTTAATGTTGGAGTTCTTGATGCCCATAAACATTTATCTATTGCAGCTCGAGAACATATCCCCTCATCACCAAATTATGGAGGTGGTAGTAGTAAATTTGTTGTTCCCCATTGGTCACTTCATCATAAAGGCTTGCATCATCAAAATTCAGTCAATCCAGCGCACTTATCTCTTAATGAGATCCACGATAACCCACTGTGTGGCCAGAAGACCAAGGAGCAAGATGATTCAACCCTTGCTGTAATCCACCATGGGGATACTCCACATGATGGTATTTTCCATGAAAGTATTCTCCACTTTATTATTTCTCATTGTCAAGATAATTCTATAATTGATAATGTAGCGATGAGAAAGCCCTCCTATATATAGAAACATGAAAACACAAGGCCAATCATGTCTGAAGCCTTGTCATTGACAGGTGAAGCACTTTCTCAACCAGAATACATCTTAAGGGAATGGTCATTCTCTGAACCTTACTTGGGTCATTTTTCTTCTAATATATAGCATCCACTTTGGTCATACCAAGTGGGAAGACCTATAGTTAAAAACGATGAATATTTGTTAAGCATGAGAAAACAATTGGCTAAAGAAGAAATACTGGTCATGTTCTGGCCTTTGGAAAATTCTCAGTATAACTTTCCAAAATTGATGGTAGAAAATTACATTAATGATGTCCTCCTCAACTTATGGAAGAATATTCTTCATTTTATAACTAAAGTAATACCATATGATGTATATCAAAATCATGTAAAGGTGATAGAATGGTTGAAATGCCAAATTTACTGGGAGTATCTCTCAGTTTCCCAACATAAAAAGGCTGAAAAAAGTAGAGAACCCTTCACTGTGCATGCCTCAATGCTCTAAAGAGGATATTCTAGTTAATTTCTAATTCCTCATCCAGTGCTTATACCATAGGATGGGGTGCACATAGAGTATTACATTTCACTACACTCTAGAATCAAAAAGCCCCCCAAAAGTGGTCTCATGCAATGTTATTGCCCGCGGTCATCCAAAATCAATAGATTTTGTATGTAATCAAATGTATGCTCAAGAATAGACCTCATCAAGATCTCATTAGATTCAGGCCCAAAGAATAGAAGTTGTTGAGTAACTTTTACATCAAGCATATGAGAATCTTGAAAAGGAGTCCCGCTTAGAGGATGTCAGCCATCAGATAATTAAAATATTTGAAATAGAACAGAGATATTCCATAATAGATTATTTGAGTGGTTGTCGGATAATGCACCCAGCAAAAGTTTTGAACCAAAATTCACAAAATCAGAATATCAGTTTCATGAATTTCAGACATAATAATTCAATAATCACAACATCTTGTAAGACTGGGAGCTCGTTTAATTCAACCTTCAAATTAATTAAACAATTTTCAATGATTTGAAGAATAAGAAGAATAACATGAACAACCCCATCTAGCAGGTTTGGGGGCTTTTTCAAGTCTACAATCCACTCCTTAGTGGAAGTCATTTTTATCCTGATTAGGAAAACAGTAACAAGGAGAACACTCAACTGAACTATCAAAGGATTCCTTTTGGGTTACTTTCTGTAATAAAACCCCTAATAATCCCTCATATAGGACAACAAATCCTCGTGGATGATACAAAGAGAGATGATCTCAGAAAAATACTAATAGAATTCCATCTATGTATTATGCGTCATTGAATGCTATTAACACCGTTGCGGAGGATCCTTCAGAAAATGAGTCTAGTTCTGGGGAATCAGAAGATTAAGTTCTTATTCATAATACGGTACACACATAGGAAAATGAAGAAGGTGTATGTACTCGAAATCAGATTCTTACCCAGAATCTTGGTATGCTTTCAAATAACCAACTGTCAACCCTCTGAATGGCATCTAACAAGGGGAAAGGTAAAAGTCAGATTGCATCTCACTTTTCCACTGGATAATTTCAATCTCTTTCGCATGAATAGATATTTTCACAACAAGAAGAGGAAATGAAAGACTTGAAAAGACTCAATATAGAGTAAATTTGAAGAAGCATTTATCCTATATGTACTCCCCAGGCAGGTCCTCAACTTTCCAATCCTGCAGGAGATCCTCAACCAAGAGGATTTGTAGTAACTACAGATGTAGATAATGAGTTCCCCCAATTGGTTACACTATAAAGGCCGGATAAAAAACATCCTAATAGGGTTATTCTTATGGGTTGTCCAAGGAAAATATCAGCACCACCATCTATGGTTTTTTCGGTCGTTACACCAGCTCAAGCTCTAGTGGTTGTACCTGCACTGGTTCTATCTCATCAAGACATTCAACAAATGATTATGAATATAATTTTGGCATTGACAACTTGATTGGAATACAAGGAGGAATGACGTGTGTCAGTTCATCTATAAAAATAATGATTAGCCTGAATGGGTGGATACAAATCCTCCCCCACAAACTTTTTTGAATACCACATTCCCAATTTTTAATGGTTCAAGAGATCCAGATAAACACATAACACATTTGGTTTCTCGTTGTTATCCCATGATGGGAACTCCTCAACAAAAATAAGTAGTTAAGCTTAGGTGTTTTGTGTAGTCATTATAGGTACTAGATTTTGTCTGGTATACATGTTTATAGTCTCGACCAATTATGAGATGAGAATATCTCTATCAAAAATTCATTCTTCAATTTATCTCAACGCTACAGAAGACAAAAAAAATTTGATCTTACCAATTGTAAACAGAGGTTGAATGAAAGAGTTTAATATATCATTGAACATTGAAAAGGACTGACATATTCTTTAATTCCAGTGCTCCCTCAAGAATAATTGTTTCCAATTTGTGTGGAAAATATGCATGGTGAGTTATGCACACCACTGATCCATGTGAAATACACAGGAGGGTTTCAAGACCTTACTTCAATCGCTCAATAAATAGAAGATTATATTATAGAAACTAAGGATAAAACTTTTGCAATTCCATTAGCTCTGGGGAGGTGAATAGAGAAGTCAGATGTTGCTATAGTTATGCTCAACCAAGCACATGTACCTACTTCCACTTTAAAACCATTATCATATCAAAGATCTCTGCCTCTTGATAATCAGCTACAATAACCGACCCATAACAATGACCAAACAGATCAAAGGAAGAAATAGATTGATGAATTAAAAAAAATTAATCCATCCTGAATGAAAAAGTTCTTGGTTAATTCATCTCAACTCTGGAGTACAATTTGGTTCAGTTTCCAAGGCCCAAGAAACCAAATAAAGAAATAGATGAAGATCTTCAGAATTATTGTCCCTCTCACCATACATTAAGGCATCCCATCCTTGAGTATTTTTTTTTCAAGGACCTCTGACAAAATATGTTAGACTCTAGACAAGTGAAACTAAAAAGTTCATATTCTCAAGTAGCATGTCTTACAACTACTGATCCAGAGGAATAAGGGGAATGGAAATAAGTAAAAAGTAAAATTATGCAGAAACCTGATGATTGGATGATCCAGAAAATGATCAACCGGACTCATAACATTTTACGAACATAGTTGAAATAACCCATTGCATCTTCCACCCCTTCTGCAATGGTAAAACCACTTTCATCAAAAGGCTAATCCTCAACGAAACAAGATGATCAGAGGGATAAAGAGATGTCAGAAGAAGATGAGCTCATGTTAAGGACAAAGTTTCCCTTGACCCTAGTATATTTCATGCCATCTATTTTAAAAGTATGGGCACCACCCTGCCAAAGGGAATAACCAGAATTAACATATCAAGAAGAATCTCCATCAGATAAAGAGTTGATCTTTGGTTTCATCAATGTTATCCACTTAATAGATCCTTATACCGATGTTGATTTTGATTATAATGAGCTAGAATTACTTGTACCTAACTGGGGAACAAGAGGAAGAGGCCAAGGTTGAGGATATAGGGGAAGACATGGGAATTCTAGAAATCCCCATTTCAACTCTACCCCTTCTCGAACCGTGTATGTGGCAGAAACCCATGTAATAGCCCTTCAGTGGGCTTAATAGGAACAAGGAGTTTCTTCCATGCAAGATAGGTATGGTCCTGACACAATTATTTTGGAGGATTGGTTAGAAGTAACACCATCTTCCTCTCAACAAATGAATAGACCTAATCAGTCTAATATACCAAATCCAGTAGTTTTTCTTGCTTCTACTCAGACACAACGTACATATATATCAGAAGCATCATCTTCTAAAGCACCTAAAAAACCACATCTTAATATAGTGAAACGTAGACCTTTGGACAAAAAGTATGATGCCTTGAAACAATTATCCCATGTACCAGCTAAGTTATAAATTTTTTATGCTTTAAGTTTGTCAAATGTCCTTCGAGAAGCATTTATTAAGGCTTTATCAAGTCCTCAAGAGTTTGAAACCGAAGTTGCTGCTGCAGAGGTTTACCGTATAGAGAATGATCTTACAGAATTTCATGTAGTACTATCTTTTACAGATGAAGATAAAGATGATGTTGTACATGTACATATCAAAAACTTGTATTTATCCCGAAAGGTCAATGACATAGACATCCAATGGGACTTCCTTGATAATGGCTCCGGAGTCAACCTCATTACTAATCAGACACTTTTTCGATTGAGCCTTACCGAATCTGAATTATCTCCTTCCACTTTAATGTTGCAAGATTATAATATTAATGATCAATAACCTCTAGGAAAAATTACACTCAGAACTCAATTTGGAGATCTTGTATCAAATTCAGACTTCATGGTTGTTCGTCAAGACACAACCTTCAATATTCTTCTTGGAAGGCCATGACTACATCAGCCTGTGGCCATAACATCATCATACCACCAGTGTCTTAAGAACTATTTCAATGGTCAAATCAGGAATTTCTATGGTGACAATTATCCATTCAAAATTTATTAATCTCAATACATTGAGGAAGATTATTATCACACAAAATTAACGAGGTCCATTACAAATGAGATAACCCAAGTAAATCATACAAAGGGAATGAAAAAGATTATGGAAAATCCATTCATAAATTTGAGCACAGATTATGTGATACCCATCAATCAAATTGAAAGGGTAAAACCAAATCTAAGCACTCATCCAGTAACTTCTATAATGTCAATTGTGGAAACTAAACCTGATAACATGAGATAAATTGTTGATTCACCAAGTATGGATGGAAGATTAAATGGAGATTTCTTCATTTCATCCATTGAACTACAACAATCCACTACTTTTTCAATCAGAGTAAGAGAAATTATTGCAATTTTAGAGGAAGACAAATATTTTTATTCTCAATCCACCATCTTCTCTTTACTACAATAGGAAAACCATTTATCATTAGTAGGGTCAGATATGGTGGCCTCTTCTTCAAGATGTTAAAATAATGACTCCTCCCTTAACTCAGGAAGTTTTTCCTCATCATATACTATATAGGTAGAAATAGAAGAGGTATTATATAATGAATGAGAATAGGAAGATCTCATGGTTTCTCCTCTAGAATTTGAGGAAGGTGTGTCTACCACTGTGTATGAGCTTATAGAAATAAATCTAGGTAGAGAAGAAAATCCACACCCAACTATAATTAGTGTGGCCATGACTTATGAAGAGAAAGAGGTGCATACTTCATTTCTAAAGAAACATAAATATATATTTTCTTAGAATTATACAGAAATTCCATGTCTTAATTCTGATGTATCCACCCATCATTTGGGTCTTCTAGGAGAAAATCGTGGATTCAAGCAGGTAGCAAGAAGAACACACACAAATAATGCCTCTAAAATTAAATCTGAAGTTGATAAGGTTATAAAAGATAATTTTTTTAGAGAGGTTCAATATCCCAAATGATGGCCAACATTGGCATAGTGAAGAAGAAGAAGAATGGACAAATCATAGTTTTCATTGATTTCAAATATCTTAACTGACATTTTCTTAAATATGATTTTCTAGTTCAGAATACAGAAATTTTAATTGATGAAACATATAGATATAAAGCTCTTTCCTTCATGAATGGTTATTATCGGTATAATAAAATCTGTATGGCCCCAAAAGAATAATAATCTACAGCCTTCAAATCCCCTCAAGGTGTGTTTTTCTATTGGGTAATGCCCTCTGGCTTAAAACATGCGGGTGAAACATATCTATGTGCCATGCATCCTATCTTCAAATCATTATTAGAGAAATTTATTGAATGTTATGTGGATTATTTGGTGGTAAAATGTAGAAACTGTTCAAATCACTTGGTTGATCTAGAGATTTCATTCAATACACTTTCGTAACACAGTTTGGAGATGAACCTCTTGAAATGTGATTTTGGGGTAACCTCAAGAAAGTTCCTCAGTTTTCTTGTATGCCATTGTGGTATCTAAGTTGATCATGAGAAAACAAAATCATTCCTTGGTATGTCACATCCTCCAAATTTGAACGAATTAAGAGGAATACAAGGATACATATCCTACATTATGTTATTTATCACCAATTTGGCAAGCAAGTGTTTTCCCTTCACTAGATTAATGAATAATTGAGTCACTTATCTGTGAAATGAAGATTTAAAAGAAGCATTTGATACCCTCAATAAATACCTATTGATTACATGGGTATTAATTCCACCTATTGCAGGAAGACCACTTATCCGCTATGTGATAGCTTTAGAGAAATCACTGGGTTTCTTCCTTTCCCAAAAGAATGATGATGGGAATGAAAAAATTATTTGATATTTTAGTTGAACTATGCTTGATGCAGAAACTCAGTATTCACGTATTGAAAAGTGTTTCCTGGAATTAATATTTACAGTTCAAAAATTGAGGCACTACTTCCAACACCATGAGATTCAATTGGTATATCTTAGTAACCTGCTCAAATTTATCCTCGGTATTCTAATTCTTAAAGGGTATCTGGAACGATGGATGGTTATTCTCTAACATCTTGATATTCAGTTTTTACCTCAGAATTCAATGAAAGTCCAAGATCTGGCTGACTTCCTTATAGAGAATCCATCTGTGGAAGATTAATCATTAAATACTAAACTTCCTAAGGAAGAGGTCTTCTCTATTCTAGATAATTCAAAAACATGGAAAATTTACTTTGATGGTGCTTCTAGAAGTCCAACAGGTAAGAGAATGGAAAATCCTAAACTCAACAATGTTGAGTTTGGAATTGTTCTTATTTCCCCAGAAAAGGAAGTGTTTCCTTGTTCATTCCTATTGTCATAATCTTGTACAAAAAATGAGGTAGAATATCAAGCTCTAATCACAGTTTTAGAATTGTCCCTTTAGGTGAAAGTGGATCACTTTAAAGAAAAAGGTGATTTAGATTTGGTAATCAAGAAAATCAATAGGGAATATTATATCAGAAAAGAAGAGTTAATCCCTATCTATGATTATTTTATACGGTAAATGGATGAATTTCCCACAGATATGACACTATCTTATATCCCATTATCATAAAATTCCCAAGCTAATGCATTGGCTAATGCAGCTACAACTTTGGAAGATCCAGATCGGGAAGGGATAGTCATCAGCATAGCCCATCTTTGTGTGGACTTACAATTTGTCCAAATCAGAATAGTTGAAATTAATGAAATTAGCCCTATTTATGAGCCATATGTTCATACCATATGATGAAGAACAATTATCCTAGAATATATTCAAAATTTAGTATATCCACCAAATAGGGCTGAAAAAGAACAGATCTGATGAATAGCGGACAATATTACTCTTTTTGATAGTCCAGGCCATCAGATGAACCTTTATAAATGAGGATTTAATGGAATTCTATTCAGACGTATTGATGGACAAGAGATTGTAGTTGTCATAAAAGAAGTACATTTAGGAGCTTGTGGTTCCCACCAATTTGGGCACAGACTCTTAGATCAGATCTGAAGGCTGGGAAACTTTTGGCCTTCAATGACATAGGATTGAACATATTTCACTATGAAATGTCATCCCTACAAAGTGCATGCCAACTTCATTCATCAACCCCCTGGGTTTCTATAAACATCTAAATACTCATGGCCATTTTCTACATGGGGAATGGATATAGTAGGGCCTTATCCTCCTACCATGGCTAATCTGTTCAAATATATTCTTACTGCTAATGGATTCTTCTCTAAATGGCCTGAAGTAATACCTCTCAAAGAAGTCAGAGCCAATAGAATTGTTAGATTTTTCAAAACTAATATCATCACCAGATTTTGTGTCCCTAATACTATTTTTATGGACAATGGAACCAATCTTTGTTCTGCTAAGGTAAAAACGTTATATCAGGAACATAATATTAAATCTAACCATTCATCCCACTATCATGCAGTAACCAATGGATAGAGAGAGGCCTTAAATAAGACACTATCAAATATACTCTAGAAGATGGTGGATAAAGTTAAGAAATCATGTCCTGATAATCTTTTTAATTCATTATTGGCTTATCATACCACTACTAAAACTACCACCCAAGCAACTCCTTATTCATTGGTATATGGAACAAAAGAAGATTTTCTAATTCAAATTCAATTTCCTTCACTCAGAGTTGCAATATCTGATCAGTTATCAACATATGAGAGGTCTCAAAAATGGTTTGATAAGATAGAATGGTTAGAAAAAAAAGATTTCATATTTTTCATCACTTGGAAGTCTACCAGAAGAGAATAGTGCAAGCTTTTAACAAGAAATTTCGCTTCCATTCATTTCTTCAAGGAGAATTGGTATTGATCCTCAATACTCCAATGATACCAGAAAAGAAACATCCAAATATTCATCCAAAGTGGGAAGGAATGTATTATATACATAAGGTCTACAAAAATGGAGCCTATGCCTTAATCTCAATAGATGGAGAACTCATTACAGCTTCCACCAATGCGAATGTTTTGAAGAAATACTTTGTGTAATTGCATAGATAGTTTTTCCTAATCGCAAGACTGAAAACTGCATTGTACAATGTCCTAATTCTAATACATTAAACTTCATAACAACCATTTGTTTCCATGCTTCATGATGTAAAATGTGATGCATCATTGTCCTTGTCTCACACCATTGAACGGAATAACATCATTTTTCATTGTTAAATGAAATTAAACTATACAGATAACATCTTTTATACATACGTTAGGAGCTTCCATAAGAAAACATCGTTGAAATCATTTCTACTCCTTAGTGGTACATGAGTCCTTATCTTCCTTATGCCTGAATTAGATCTGCATAGGGACTTTGTTTCAAGAACTACGTATGGATTTATTCTCATTTTCAATGAGATACTTAGAGATGCCTAAATCTCCAATTTTGGGCCCAACCGTGGTCACAAAATCTTCTTATTTTATTTTCTCCTCCTGTATATGAATCAGATATATATAGAGTGTTTCCTTAAGATATATGATTTGGTCCTTATACCATTTTATGTCTTAAGATTAACCATTCTCCTAGAACATGTCAAATCCCCCATTCCTCCTATCAAACTCGATTGGCATGAGGGATGATTGTTTCAAGAACCATGTATGGCTTGATAATAATTTTCAATAAGACATGTAGAGACACCTAGATCTCCAATCATGGGACTAGACATAATAAAAAAACAACCTTTATTCCTTATATAATAATCAAACACAAATAAGTAATGTTTTAAGAACTATGTATGACTTGATTCTTTCCCTCATTAATACACATAGTGACACTTGGGTTTTATCCGTTAGTCCAGCTACAACAAGTCTTTCTTTTCACATCAGTACACCATTTCCTCAATGCATTACTTAAAACTGAATATTAGAATGTCCTCACTACAAGAATTAAAACTACATATGTACAAATTCCTAGTAGCAAGACTTTAAACTAAACATCACAACATTAATTCAGAGGAAACAAATAAAGTCTTCATTTTTATATACGAATCATATCTATGTAAAGGACATTAAACTCATGACCAATATTGATTTTAATATCTCAAATGTGTATTGACCATAACCCCCTTCCATATTTCACACTCTTAATCTTGAATGTTTCCAGATCTTCAAATTTTCCTTACGGTTTCTAGGGATAAATATTTTAATAACTGAGAGCTCTTTTTCTTGACTATGCAGTACATGCCCTTAGGTTTCCCTACATAAGATTCTTACATAGTTGTCTTGTCAGCCAACAGATGCCACTATTTGGATATGCAGTATATGCCCTATTTTTCCATGCATAACACAACCCCCATAATGTGTTTTTAAAATAATGGTAACTTTGTTCTTGGTTATAGTATTTTTGTCCCCTTCAAACTTTGATGAAAATGTTCAAGAATGTGTATTTTAGAACAATCATTCAAGTATACTTGTCCCATTGTCTTTCTCCTTATCTAAAAGTATTCAATATAACAGATGACACATTTCCCTTACCATGTGTTCAATGTAATATGAAATAACCTTGGAATCACATGATCACATATCATATATTGTTCCAATTTCTGGTCCTAGTGGTATGACCAAAAACTAAAAACAACATAACTATTACATATGGGTCAGACCTTCGTAGGGGTATTATTCCTCTGATTCATAGAAATATTTTTTGGAAATACCTTCTCCATATTTAGGTACCTTTCCCCATAAACCAAACTTCATGCTATGGAAAATCTGAATCTCCAAAATCTTTCTTCAGCTTTTAGAAATAGAATTTCAAATTTCATAGAGCTATTTTGCTTGATTATGTTGTATGTTCCCTTAGGTAGCCTTTCATAAGCTTCCTACATAATAGGATTTTCATCCAAAAGATGCCACTATTTGGCTATGCAGCATATTCCCCATTTCGCCCTGCATAACAAAACCCCCATAATGAGTTTTTCAAGTAATGGAAACTTCGTTCTTGAAAAATACTTCTTCAAATGATTTTATCCCTTTTCCCATATCATTTTTTGAATTCAGGAATTCTTCAATTACCTTTTATGACTTTTCATTCCATACCTGGATATGGTAGTATATTTCTAAAAAAATGTCAAGAAATTCATAGAGTCTCACGCGTTTTATTAGAGCTAAAGACCTTAAATTAAAGCCTCATAGTGTCCTCACTGCATGACTTAGAATTCCACAGTACAAATTTCCACACTGCATGACTTAAAACTGCACAATATGATATTATAAATTTCCCTTTATAAAAAATTTTAACCATTCCTCATACACCAAACTTATATAGAAATGGTTTTCCTATTCATGACATATGTATGCATAAAGTATCCCTTTCATTTTTAAAATTCCTTTCCTTGGAAAAACCACCCACTGTGGTCTTGAGTCACCCTAATATTATTTCCCCCTATCTATCAGTAGTAAAATGTTAAATTCCTAAGATCTCTTTTGCTTGACTATGCAGCACGTTCCCTTAGGTGACCTTGCATATGTTGCCTACATAATTGTCATGTCAGCCAAAAGATGTCACTATTTGGATATACAGCATATACCACAGTTGGCTCTTCATAACATAATCCTCATAACAAGTTTTTCAAATAATGGTAACATCATTCTTGTAAGAGACTCCCCTTATGTTGATACAGGTTTTAAATTTGGTGGAAATAAAAATCATGGCTCCAGATTCCCCATGGAAATATTTAAAGAATATTAAAACAATTCTTAGTTGCATAGTCTTTTTTAAGAACAGATTTCAACATTTTTGGTCAAATATATTCAACCCTAAATATTATCCCTTTATAATCCGACTTGCATGACTATGAACTACCCACAACAAATGACTTGGTACTCCCTTGGTTGAGAACCCGCAAAGGGAACTCTAAATAAAAGTCGAGTCCCAGCTCACTAAATGTACATTTTTGTATGATTTAGGTAATATTGAGAAATGAAATGTCACAAGATACGAAATTTGTGGGGTTTTACATATAACCCTAGAAAAATAAAATTATGATCCTTAGGTCCATCTTCTTAATAAGAAAATTATGACCACTCCATTCTTGTCATTGTAATAATAATTGTCTAACCTGAAGGATTGATGATTAAAAAAATGTCATTATCATCATTACCTTTAAAATTGAAATCCTAAAAAATAGTAATGAATACATATATGATTGAAGGAAAAATTTATTTCATTCATATTAAATTAGATGGGCATCCACAAAATGGAGCCTCTCTATCATGTTTCAAAATAAACTCTCAACATGACTTTTCATTTGTTGAACCACTTCATAAGCTCTATTAGCTAACTTTTGAAGTTGAGATAGCTGAGTAACTCCAGCCACATTGGCCCAATGAAGTGCTTAAATAGTAGTTAAAATGGAAATTATCCCCTCTAATTGGGTTTCTCCCAATGTCTGGCATAATTGTTTAAGTTTGTTATGAACAACATCCTGTTCAAGTTGGAGATATAACGACTCCTTTGTGGCCTCTTTGATTTGTTGGATAATTTTGATTGATTTATTATTATAATATACTTCCTCCATAGATACCACAGCTTGAAAGCCCTCGATATTGATAATTCATTTAGCCTTTTCAATATCATTTCGCAGCTTATGCTTCTACTGCCATCGACAAATGGCCTCTTTCATAGCATCATAGACTGGTCGATAATTAAATCCACAAAATCAAAATACACAGAATATGATGGGAGTTTGAAAAAATGGGACACATGTTCAACTAAAGGATTCTTAGAAATTATGCTCCAGATATTCCACAATGTCTTCTGACGTGCCATGACAAGATCATATTGAATCTCTAAGTATGAATCTAATCCACTAGCATGAGGTAAAATATACCCTGGAAACAGATCACTTAAAGGGATGCCTCGTTCTACTTCTCTCAAAATAGTAGAAGCTTCACCTTATGATCTAGGAGATGATAACCCTAAATGATAAATCAAGGACACTGTCAGTTTCAAATGGAATAAACAGATATGATTTAGACAGCTAATTGTATATACCCTATAATAATTCAGCTACTTGATTGGATTCATCCCTTGTATTCTCAACTTCAGCGATTTGAGAAGATGCTTCTTGAGAAGGGGAACTCCCCTAAGTTTGATCAGTTATCATATTTTAAGGCTTTGGAGCATATCTAGATAGAGGATCCTCTACAGGTATTTATCCATCTCCAACGGAATGATAGAGTGGAATACCCCGTTTCTCAAGATCCTTTGCAACATTTTCTGCAAATAAAGTAGCATAAGGTGAACTTTGATGTAAAAAATAAAGTAAAGAAGAAAAATTGTGTTTGAAAAATGAAATAATAAGAACTTTTGTCCATTAAATTCCTCATTAAAATTCCCAAACTCCTTGATGGGGCCTGGAATATTAATATTTGTATTAAGTTCTTCCATCGTTTCATTGTATGTGGCTTGGAATGTTATAGAATCCACAGCATTTAAGGTATCCAACAAACATTGGTTGATTCAAAAATTGGATATGCTAAAATTTTGTTCTTTTGTATCTTCAATTGGTACAACGTCATCAGATCTTTCTAGGTTCGGACCTACATCGGTATTTATTTTAGATTTCTCTGGGTCATTATTCCTTAATTTTGTAGCAATAAGAATATCAGCATTGGTTATTTCATGATCTTTTAGAAAAGGAAAATGAGGGATGTATTTAATCTTATTGTGGATTTTCTCTCGTCAGTAGAGCCAAGAGAGGGTATAGCTGAATATTTCGTGATATATCTACTAATATTGTAGAATCATCCACATGAACCTCGGTTTCCCATAGGGTTTCTTTCTCTGGTCTCAAAAAATCATCTATTAATCCCTTGAGAGAGGATAGATACACAGATCCTACAAAAGGATAAAATGTGGTTACCTGAGTGTATTGAGAAAATTACATTCCCTAAAAAATATAAATACTTATTCCTTTGTTGAAAACTTTGGATTAATCTCATTTCTCTCTTGCATTTCATTTCAAATGCTTGGGGAGAAATTGAAACACTCATCTTGGCAAGAGAAACTTGTAGTAATGGTTGCGAATTATCTGTCACCATTACCCCAATCATAATTCTCACTCTTGGAGAATGTTTTGGACACTTGGGAGGATCATTTGATGTGTTTATAAGAGATCCTCCAGGCCCTTATTTTGGTGATTCAATAATTGGTCCGGAGTTTCCTTGTCTATATTCAAGCTGCACAAATGAATTTTCTTTAAGATTAATGGTGATGAATGGTAAAGTAGAGTTGAGACAAAAGAAGATGAAAATACATTATCAGTATTAACATAAATATCCCATTCATCCTTAGGGTCAATAATTACCCCACTTTATACTATTAACTCCACCATGTGGAATACTCTTTTAGAGACTAGAATTGGTTAATCAGTTGCATATATAAAGGCCTCCAACTCCATAATATACTCTCGTACTTCAGCTAGGTTATTATACAGATTATAATTAGAAGGTGCATAAATGTCATCCCCATCTGGTATTCTAATTCCTTGTTAGAGGAATACCCATGCATCCCTGAGTTCTTGAGTTAGGCTCTCCCAAAAGTGAATGGATGAAGGTCGCACATAATTCAATATCGATATGGTCGATTGTGGAGGATATTCAAAACCATCTAACTGGTGAGCCTCTTCAGGCCTCCCTTCTTCATCAGGAAGTTCATCATGTGGAACATGAATCTCTTTTTAATGGAGGTGACTGGAGCGCCTTGGATTTTGAGGTATTACTTTCCTAGCCTTGGTCTTCTTGGTGTACCTCTTGCAAGGATGTTTTTAAGGCCTCTGAAACCTCCAAATATTATACATCATCTCTCGCCTTAGACTTATTACCAGGATTTCTATGTGCAATAGTCTTTGTAGCTAAAACTCGATATATTCCTTTTTTCAAATACCCTTGAGGATATGAAGAATCCCAAGCATTGGCATATCCAACCTCCAATCCGATTTATGCATCTGATGGAGGCAATGTAATCAACAATTTGGACGCCTCTAAAGCCATTTGAATCCATAATTGTCTCACTACCATTGGTTTATTCTCTTGTCTAAGATACATAGGTGGAAATGTCTTTGATTGTTGAAGACTTATGAACTGATGAGAAAACCTATAAGAGATGTAAGCCTCACAGATAATTTCACCATCAATCCTAGTCAATAATACACCATACTTGAATGCTATCATGTAAGATCTCAGCTTCTAGTTCTTTTCTTTACCATCACAAATAAATGTTCTAGTTGATGGGTTACCAAAAGGAAAGAATTTTAATTCTCCTGAGACATTCAATGCCTTTTGCACCACACAAGTCTCAAATTTAGAGGCAAAATACTAGGACAATTGTGTAAAAATGGGGTGAATAAACCATTTGGAACTCTAACTGAATTCAACTCCAAGTATAAATAGAAGTGTGCTTCCATCCAACCCCACAACACTAGGAATGGCCCGATAGTTCTAAATGGAGCCTTACCATTGTATAAATGTAGTATGATATGGTAAATTGTTTCTAATACAGGGGTTTCTAACCCAATATGCTTCCCTTATACCAATTTAGCTGCAATGAAAAAATTACATCGCCTTACACCGCCTCCTGAATCTTGGACTGGAAGCAAGTAAATGCATAGCCACATGGCTAGGAAGGTGGGTAAGCGTGTCTTTGCCTCAATATCATTCTTAAATTTGTAGCCCTAGTTCTTATAGTCACATCTCTCCAACATAGGCCAATGTGTGCCTACACTACCCTGATTATTGGTAGAAGTAAAAACAGTAGGAGATCCACAACTTGTACCTTCCTCTCTTGTTGATTCAAAAAAGTCTTCCATCCACACCTTGGCATAAATATCTTTCTTTTCATTCGGTAAGTTCCTTGATATTTTGAATACTTCATGAGCCAATAGTGGTGTTCTAGTAGCATCATCACATGTTGTACATGGGGGTATAGACTCATCCTACATTTACCTGAGAATGGGAACTCTAACTATTTAGTAGACATCCCAAAAATTAATGCCAACTTCACAATGTGTCAAGTGGAAATAATTTATTTTTAGACTCAATCAGCTTAGTAATTCACAAATAAGATCATTTTTATAAACATAAGTTTGTCCCATTCATTGAGATTCCAAAATATAAACATCTGTTAAATCTTTCCTGAATTTTTCACAAGTTTGGCGCATCCAAAATGCCCACATCCATACAGGTTTCACACCTCCTCTAGAAAGAAGATCTCAATCGTCTTTCCAAACATTAAACTGATCTAACTAAGAAGCCCAAAAAGTTGAATCATAGAAATGTGGCCTTGTCTCTACAACATGATCCTTCATATCAGAATTAAAACTGTTGTGATGCAGAATGCAACCAATATGGAGTGTTCCTTCATGTACTGGCACCCCCTTGCACTAATATTCATGCAATTACAGTTGGATAATTGAAGAAACCAATTCTTGAGGAAGTACATATTAACTGATGGAATATGGGAATCTTACAAAATCCCATGTCCTTAAATGGGTAAGTAAAGACTTGTTGGATATTCACGTTGATATAGAATTAGACTTTTCCATAGTCTAGGAAGAGTTCTTTCAACAACATCATAATAGTCCGGTATGACGATCTTCGTCATTTCATTTTGATGAGCCTTATCTTCTTTAGTAGATGTTATCAAATGAGAAATTTTCTTTTTTCCCTACAAACTATTTACCAAAAATCCCCTATTAGGTTGGAATTTTAACTTAAATTTCAAACTTAATGAAAAAAGGAAATTGTTAATTTCACAAAGGACATTGTTCATGTAGGTCCTCCGACGAGGTCTGCCGCATAGTTCCTTCGGCGAGGTCCCTCATGTAGGTCCCTCAACAAGGGTCCTGGTGAAACCCCTTCAATAAAGACCTTTCAAGTAGCTCCATCGACCAATTAGTTCCACCTTGAGAAAATTTCAAAGAAACTATGTGAGAGAACAACACGTTGAGACTAGACGAACGAGCTATGAAACTATATCCAGAAACAATTTGGAGTCATGAGTGAAGAAAATCGAAAATGGTCGAGCCAATTTATATCCATCCAAGACCATGCATGATATACCTGCATGGCAACACTATGCGTTGCACCTACGAAAAGTACCTGTGTGGAAAACCTATGTTGTTCAGCAATTAACCAAATGTCTTTTCCCTACCAATTTACCTCAGGACTCGATCCTCCTTCTAATTGGATCCAATCCTGGGGGGGATTTTTTTAACAATAATTAAAAGTGTAAAAAGACCATGAAGATCAACTGGGATATTCCAAAGTCCCAAAATACGAGATTCAAAGAATTCAAGGGAAAGACAAATTGTCCACAGACCTGCACGGCGGCACTACATGTCAGACCTATGCGGTAGAGCTACATGGAAGACTAGAATAGTAGAGCTACACAAGAGACATGCGGGGTATATCTACATAACAACAAAAGTCTTGTACCCCTCCAGGGATGATTTATAGGGTGGAATTTCATGGAACACCAAAGTGGACAAATGTTCTTTCAACTAAGCCCATCCATGCCTATAAATAGGACCCTTGGGTTCCCCATTTGAGGACTTAAAGAAAATGAAAGACTCTCTGATGCTCCCATTGCATAACTCTTTTTCCAAGATCACTCAATTTATCTCATTTAGATCACTAAAACATGAGAGAAGATATAATTAAAATGGGATAATCATGTTTTGAAATTCTTTTGAAATTTTTACATAGGATGGGCCACCCTAGGTCAATATTCATCTTTAGTCATAACATATTATTGCACAATGCACCTGCACGACATACCTTCATGACGCCCCAGAGCGATGCGCCTATGAGACGTACCTGCATAACACACCTATGCGTTATAGCTGTGCGATGAAGCAACACAAGGTACCTACGCGGCACACTTCCATGAGGTACCTAGGAAGAAAATCTTGATATAAAGCCTATATACCCACTCAAGTACCCTATTTGAATACATTCATGGTAGGGTATCCCTTTCCTTGGTTCCCCTATCTGAAAGGGACTAAATTGAAGCCCCCACTAAAACCTCCTGACATATCAAAACCATTGGGAAAGACACATTATCATATCTTCTATTTGGGTTTGTATTTCTACAGTTAGAGGTTTACCACATTTGTTTTATAGGTTAGTTAAGATACATGGAATTAATGTGGGTTTTTATATCCACAGTCACATGGACCTTTCTCCCAGAAATAGTGTTGGGAGGTTCTTAGTTTGGTGGATTAGGGTTTGGGTTCGGTCCTCCCCTTTTCATCTCTAAGACCTGGATCCTCAGGTCACATCTAGGAAAGGTATGGTTCACACGTGATTTTTCAAGAATGAAAACGGTAATTATCCCTACCCTACCATGATCAATTTTAGGGAAACTATCCTGGAATATGCACCATGCTCATCTTTCCATAGGTAGCATCATCACTCTCCATTATTCTTCGGTGCCAATGATCAGAGGGGAGATGGAAACAAGGACTTTTGATACCCTTTACCTCTCCAGTTGAGCTTTTTCACCATGGTTAGTCATCTTGGTGTAAGACCCTAACCTTAATCCCTTATTTCCCCCATTAGAACCCTGTCCAATGGGAAGATAACAGAGGGAAGGCTCATCGCCTCTCCCTCATCCACTCTCACCGCATTAGGTGCAGCCTCTTCCATCAGTGGAGGAGGAAAAGTGCATGTGTCATTATTGAATCCTTCATATCCTCTTGTTTATCACACTGATCATGACTCATATGGGATTAGATATTCGTGATGATTACACCATTTTCACAAACACTCAGTAGAATTAACTACAAGAACATTTATTCCCACCATAATTGGGATACGTAGGAATCCCTTTCAGGGCCCGAGCTCACTGGATATCCTCCTCGAGAATCTAACCCTAATTCACTTAAATCTGGGAATCCTTTTTAGGAATAATCCCCAAATTAAACCTCTAAATCATCAAGGCATCCTTTTCAGGAAGTAATCCCAATGACATTTTTTCCAAAGGACTATACTATCCTATGGAACTTATCAAGCAACATAGGTTTTGATTCTCATCCACATGGGATACGTAGGAATACTCCTTGAGGTTCAAACCCAACATTTCAAATCAACACTGTTCTCCTTGGTCCATATTTTCAACATGTTATGATCCTACATAGAAACCCATATCCTTTCCAAGTTCTGTGGGATACTTCAGCATAAGTCCCACACTATGTTTTGACTAAGCACCTTCCACTTAGACGTCCTTATCACATGACCTTAAAAGGTATGTTGTGTCCCATAATGCGACCTCGAACTATGAGGGTTATGATTCCTTTCACAAGGATATATAGGTAGCTCATCTTATGGATATGATCTTAAGATATAAACAATAATTCATCTCCCTAGATGATGGTAAATTCCAGAGTGCCTCACTGAGTGGCTTAGAAACCAGTGTCATCATAACAATGATAATTAAAAAATCATTAAAGAGTATATTAGAGGATACCATTGATAGGGAATCTAGAATATATATATATATTCGTTAATAAAGAACCTTGAATGCATACTAATGATTCTTAATTTTACGCATGTTAATTATTGATTGAAAATTTTAGGGGAAACTTATGACATGCATGGTAAATTAATAAAGATATATGAAAATATCTTAAATTTACCAAGATGGTCCTAGTGTAGATATTAATTCCCCCCAAAACTGTGTGATGAGTCCGACCTCCCATCCTCTCAACCAATGTACATTTTTAAGTATCATAATGCTCAAACTTAATGAACACCTGCCTTTAGAAAGTACGTCCCATTTGGATAAAGAATAGTTGGAAGGTTCGGGTTCCATGAATAAATCCAATGGAAACCTCCTCGAAGTTGTTATTATTAAAACCAGAAGAAACTTTTCAAGGACCTGCGAAACAATGTTCTCAATTATATTATATATCACCAAAATATATTATATCTTTGTAGTACAACCATATCTGATATCAACAAATTATTATCTGTTGCCCAAACACTCTTACATTTTATTATTCCCATATGTATTGTTTTCCTGTTTGAATGTAATCCCACAATGTACTTCAAAATTATTAATTATTCATCTTTCCTCAAAAAATTCATAAAAAATATCATAAAAACTATGTCAAGTTATTCCCTTCTATTCAACATTAAATACAAAAAAAATATTCAATATTAAAAAAAAATTGAATCAAAATCCATTGAATATATATATATATATAATAAATATATCAATCGCCTATGTGGATATATACTAGGATGTTTATTCCATAAATAGAATATCTAATAGTGAGTTTATTCTAAAATGGATATGATTTTCAAGATGGATATATAAGAAATAAGAAATTATTTTTCAAAATATTTTGGAAATTGAAAATATTGAAACTATAAGAACACATGCACAATTGATTTGAAAAAATATACATTTGAAGGATATTTAAGAACACTTGAATATGTATAAGTTGATTTTCCTATAAAAAAATATTATTGATCTCATAAAGAGTCTATATAAAACTTCAATCTATATCATAGTGAGACAAATTATCAGTTCATTAAATATGTGGTATAAAAAGAAGATTCAAAAGTAGATTAAAATGGAATTAATGAAAATTTGGTTTTCATATTCACCAAGTCACTAATAAAACCAAAATTTGAGGACCATTAGTATAACCTTGTTTTTCATACATAGATTTTTTTATTACCCATTTTTGATTAATTTTTTATTAACATAAATTATTACTAATGATTACAAGTTTCTTTTAAAAAATGGTTTTATTGGTGGTAAACCATTTAACACATGATTAAAAATTGTTAAAATAAAGAATAATTTGAAAATTTACTGATCATGATTCTTACCAATAATTCATACTAATTTATAACACACTATAAATTTTATAAAAGGATTTCATATATATTTATCTTACTCATTATTCACTCAATAAAACTTGTGATTGAATCCCATTATTTCTTAATTCTACATTTTAATCAACATAAATTTTCAACTTTTGGAAATTAAGTTGACTTGTATAGGTGATAGTTTATAGATGGTGATTAATTAGTTATATAAATATTTTGATAAGTTTTTCTATTATGCAAAAATATGGTATTTAAAAAACAATAAAAATGAATATAATATGCAAACCAACAAGGAAATAATTGTTATGTATTTTATTTTCTACAAATGGTAGTGTAAATTAATTTAATATGTATTTGGATATCATTAGAGTTTAATAAAGCTATAAATAAGGATGAGGAAATAAGAAGAATCCAACAATATTTGGATCATCCTGACTGTAGTTTAATTTATATGAAAACTAGAAATATTGATTTAAATATAATAAATATATTAAATCACCCAAATTTTGATTCATTGAGAAGTATGTTTTATTTATCATGAATTGGTCAAAAATATATGAGGTGAATTTTAAGAATTTGATCCATTTGAATTAGGTGTTTAATATGGATCCTTTGAATATTTTATCATATAACACATATTGAAAAAGAAGAACATATTATAGACTTGATAATTTTTTTCTTTTATAATTTAAACCATCAATGTATGAAATGTGATATAATCCAATGTATATGTCATGTTGATAGTCATGGTGAGGGGGGATAAGAGACATCGACCTTAATAAAATAGAGGCTGAATTTAAATCAATATAATGGTATAAAAGTTATTGAAATGTAAATGACATGATATATAAGATCATAACATTTAAAATTATATTTTTTAAGATGATATCAATTTTGGGAGAAGATAAATACACAAGGATTGGTATATGGATTACAATTTTGGTTTTATTCAATAGAATTTCAGGATTTAAAGGCATGAAATTAAAAGTATATATTTAATATATTACAGTTGGAAATGATAATGTGTCTTTTATAGAATCTATTAAAACAACTAGAGGTATGGGAATTGATATTTTATAAATTTTAATTTTAAAATTATATCAAAATTAAATCATATATTTTAATTCATGTTAAAAATTCCAGAATATCTGAAAATTTATTTTTAATGAACAAAATAATGTTTTAATTGAAAATGGGTGGATTATCATATCAAAATAAAATAAAAAAATGTTTTGTATGTAAGTTGATAAAAAAATAAAATTTGAAAAGGTGAACAAAATAAATAAATTACAATGATTGTAACTAAGAAACAATTAACAGAGGATGGGGATAAGAAATTACTAGCCACACATTTACCATATTGTTGGATATGTAATGTTACAATATCTGTAATTTCTATTTATTTCTAACAAACATAGGAGAAGAATTTTAAAATAGATCTAAAGTGAATAACAATGTAACACCCCGAGCTTCCACGATACGCCTCTCTTTCAATAATGAAATAGCTTGCATTGTACGCAAGTTCGAGTTCTAAAACACCGCGACTAATCAAAGTAGCCGTTATGAATAGTAATAACCACTTTTTAAAATTATAGAAAATTTTATATTTCAAAATGGACTTCATTTTTGTATTCGTAATATCGAAATTAGCCTATATTGAATTTTTGGTATTTTTCTGAGAACTTCTAAATTTTTATGAATAGTGAAAATTACTTAAAAACAACTTTTTAAATAAAAATAATTTATAGTGATAAATTATACTATTTAGTGGTTTTGAAGTATAATTAGAATATATTTTTACCATTTTATCCAATGGTGGTCATTAGAATTAATTTAACATTCAAATTGGACATAAACAATTGCCAATCTTTTGATATAAATTGTTTCTTAAAAACACGCTATTTGTTGTAACAGCGGGAATTAATTATAAAATTAATTAATGCAACTTATATGTTTGTAATTTTTTAAAATAGACATCATTTTTGAATTCGGAATATCAATTATAGCTTAGGGTGAAATTTTGGCCTTATTCTGAAAAACTTCAATTTTTGATGAATAGTGAAACCACTAAGTGGTAGTTAAATAACTGATTTTTCGTTTAAATGGAATATTACCACTTCTGTGATTTGATTTTCAAGAATCCGACATACATGGTTGTCATTAAGAAGTAAAATGTGGTTCAATGAGATTAAAATAATTTTTGGTGAATAGTAACTTTTAAGTTCTTAATCGCGATTAGAGGTAATTAGTGTAGTTTAAGGTAAAAATAATGTTTTAATAATATGAGATGGGCTTGACACTTGTCCTACTCCTATTGGATGAGTCATGGCCGACCAATACAACCCATGGGTCGTCTTGGGGACCCCATGGAGCCACTTTAGATGGAAAATGACATTAATATATATTTATTTAATGTTAAAATTAAATTGACACAAACATGAGTTGTTTTACTAAAACAGTTTTTAAGTGGGGTTACACAAGTCCAAATTTTGATTATAAATATTCATTAGAAAACTAAAAAGATTTCCTACATCATAGTATTTTGTTTATAATTTTTATACATTAAATAAATTAAATTATTTATGACATCATTATGATGCGGCGATGACCTCATTATTTAACGATTTAAATAAAATGAGAAGATAATGCAAAATCCAAGGCTTACACTTGTCCAAAGCCTATTGGATGAAGCTATTTAGAACCCTTATCACATTATCCATTAATTATATAAGTGTGGGACCTTTATAATCCGAAAAGAATTGTGTAATAATGTAACATTTCAATCTTTCCAAAAGAGCCCCTCCTCTCCACTTATAAAAGGCCCCCACCTCTCCCACCTTATTCACACCTTCAAGCCATTTGGCTCGGCCAACCTCTGCCCAAATACTCTCCCAACATCCCTCTATTACTCCTAGAAGCCTCACTTTGGGCATAACTCTTCCCAAGGAAGCCATTGGCTCAAATCAAAAAGAGTTACCCGATTTTGAGGTAATGTCTTCTCTAATGTTGTTTTGTTTTATTTTTCTTCTCCAACCCCCTAAACTCTTTTTATTCATTTCTTTTGTAACAAAACCAGTATCCTCAATATACTAGGATGTTTTTATAAGAAGTATTAGAGCTACACTTACACACACCTACATCTAATGGTAAAAGAACATACAGTTTCTGTGGATGGCGAATTTCTGCCTCACGAAACGATGATTGTTCAACACTCATATAACACCTTAAAAGGTGGCCATTAAGATGTCACTATTTTTATATATGATATATAATATGTTTATGTTTTACTTATGCTTCTGTATTTCTCATTTATGGCATACTTTATGATTTCCATTATGGGTAAAACGCGATAATTTCATTTTAGGAAGTGCGGACTACCGCCCCCTCAAAGTGATTTGAATCGTTAATGTCATATGTGGGATGTATAAAGGATGGAGTAAATGGTATTATACACTATATTATACTGGAATTATATTATAAATTTATATCATTATGATTTCGTTCCATTAAATATGAAATTGAAATGAAAGTAGCGTTCATGCGTACGTACGGCTTACCGTCTCCATGAACGGTGCATTTCATTTCATACCTCTAAATGTTACGTAATATTATAAATGAATGTATATACTGGATATATAAGATATATATGACATCTAAATCATGAATATAATTCTGGAGATAATGGATATTCTACCACATAAACAACTTGTAATTATAAGAAGTATATTGTTGACTCAAGTACCAAAGATCGACAAAACTACCTTTATTAACTTAAATAATTACATAATGTTCATATCATTGTAATAAGTGATATAATAAAGATAATGAAATTGAAAATGGTTCTTAATAAGGTATATATTAACTCTAGTTTATTATTCAGGAGGTTAAAGAACGGTTGAGTCAAGTCAGACATGAGGTAAGGGAACTTCTTAACCCAATTTCTATTCTTTGGGTTAATCTCCTACTTTCAAATTATGTCATGATATTATTATGTAATATCTTGTATGTGTACTTTATTTATGTGTACTTATAGTGAATACACATAATATATCTACTTTATTTTAAAAAAATGATCTTTGTAAGGGTCTTCGTCTCAATCACCTTTCATTGAGGCGTATTTGGTTTTATACACAACTTTCTTTTATACGGTGTATAAACCCCTTTGACTTTTACGTTTATTCAAAAGGAATATTTTTTATACGAAGCATTTTACTAAACGACAAAAAGGGAATGTTTTTCTTTCCGTACTTATGCGGCGACAACGACTTCTCCGCCGCCGTGACCATTATTTGAGTTTCGGCTTCCTCTACAAGCCATCATTTTTTTTAATGAAAAATAAATACAAAGTTTTAACTTTCTTTTATTTTGGTATTGAAAATGGTTTTGAAAGTGTTTTTATTATATAAATTTGTTGTATTGATATCTTGTGATTGAAATTTGGAAATGTTATGTTTCCTTTATGCATGTTTTATGTGATACGATTATGTTATGGTTTATGATATGTTTAAACCTATTCATATGAGGAATGTATTGGACATAATAAGTGACGGGTGGAGCCCGCTATAGCTCCTCGATGCATCGGTAGGTCTCATGAGACAACTAGACGTGGAATTGGCCGAGGTCCATTCCCAATTTGATTTATGGTTTTGGCCAAGGCCTTAATCATTTTAGACGTCTTGGCCGAGGCCTTGACAAAATGTTTCAGAATGTCCGGCATTATACATTCCCTCATTATGAAAGTGGTTATTGATCTTTCATGTGATTATTCGTCTAGTAGAATATCCATGTGAGTAAGTAAGTGGAATTATTTGATTTTACTTTTTCCATATTATGCTGAAGTTCAAGTATAATAAGGCTTTTGTTTAGTTATACATTGCCTTAAATGTTTATGTTTATTTATGAAAGCTTCCGCAATATTGTTATCCTTACTGAGCATCTGAGCTCACCCCTTTCAATGTTTTGATATTTTCCAGGATGTGAAGAAGTATTTTATGAATGACCTGCAGGGATTGTCAGAAGAGGATATGAGTGTGGTCTATGGAGACTTTGTTATTGTAGTTTTTCACTTTATAATGTAATGTAAGACTTATGAATGTATCTAGTGTTTCCAAGTCTACTAAACTAATCGGTCTTTCGAGACTTGATCTTTTGTGATCATGCCAATGTTACGAAGTAATGCACCGACTCTGGGTAGCTGGGGTCGGGGCGTTACAGTTGGTATCAGAGGCAGTTTAGTACTAACCTTGGAAGCTAGATTTAGATAAACTCTGATTAGAGCACATATCCCGAAGATAGACTTTGAGGATTAGTATAGAAGAACTTCCTACAATTTTGGTATTGTAGAGATGTTGTGAGTCTTCCGAGCAATACATCCCTGTATGGATACGAACAGGTAGTGGCGGCACTGGCATAGATATACCTAGGGGTAAAACCCGAAAACACCGCTTTGAGCTAGACTTTAACGGGAACTGGTGCACAACAACGGGCCTTGCTGCACTCTTGGTTACGACACTCCCGCGGGATTTGCTTAGGATAATTCTCATTTTCTTTACAGACCATTATGTATGGTTTATGAGTATATACTTCCTCAATGAAAACATTCTTATGATTATGGATTATATCTATAAACCGTTCAATTTACATTAACTATTTTAAAAGTTTGAAATTATTCATTGTAATTCATAAACTAACCTAGTTTATGCCATTGTTTAGAAATGGCGCTTAGTGGAAGGAATGGAAACCGTATCAATGCACGAACTCCGTGTAGGGATTTCCCTCCTGCTCAAGATAATTATTGTGGATCTGGAGATACAACTGGTGCTGATCAACTTATTACCATACTGGGACAACTCACTCAGGTTATGAATAATAACCTTACTCGTATGGAGCACCCTGATCCGCAACGTGGAGGATCAATGCTAGACCGTTTCATGAGGCAACAACCACCAACCTTCAATGGGAGTACAAATCCTATAGTAGCTGAGCAATGGATAAATTCCTTAGAGAAAATATTCCATGCCTTGGGGAGTAGTGAAAGGGATAAAGTTGTCATGGCAGTTTACCACCTCACTGGAGATGCCGATCAATGGTGGTCACTAATTCAAAACACAAAGGAAGATGATGACGTAACGAATATGGAATGGAGGGAGTTCAAAGATATTTTCTTAGAAAAATACTTTCCTCGTGACCATCGAGCAGATATGGAAAGGCAATTTCTGAGTCTGAGGTAGAAGGAGGATGAGAATGTCGCAAAGTATGAGGCCAACTTTACAAGGTTAGCAAGGCATGCTGCCGATTATATACGTAACCCAAGGAGTAAGATTTATCGTTTCTTTGATGGGTTAAAACCATTTCTCCATCGAAATTTAGTATCACAATCCTTCTCATCATACGAAGATATTGTCTCATGTGCTATCAAGACGGAAAAGGAATTCTCTAAGTCGTATGACAACAAAGTAAAGCAAGAGAAGAAGAGAACGAGGGAACAAGAGACAGATAATGGGGAAAAGGGAAAGAAGGATTTTCCATTATGTGATAATTGTGGGAAGAATCACCCTGGTACGTGCCTAAAAGGAATGGGAGTTTGTTATAAATGTGGAGAAAAGGGTCACGAGGCTCGTGATTGCAAGGGAAAGAATGAGGCTGTCAAAGTTGAATGCTACAATTGTAGGGAAATAGGGCATTATGCAAATGAATGTCCTAAGAATCAAGGAAACTTACCTCAGAAAAGGCCAAGGGATCAAGGCCAATCTTATGCTGTGACTACAGTTGAAGCGGAATAATTAAGGTATTGGTGCTTTTGGACTCAAGGATTATATTCTGGTTATAAGAATAATGTGATATATATATATAAGGATTGTACTGCAGTACATGTTGATTTCAGTAAGGTTTTAATATGATTAAGGTAATCATATTTTTAGTATGTGACAATAAGAGAAACTTTACTTTGTTTGGTGAATTTGATAAATTGATTTTGGAATTTAGAGACCTTTTAGAGAGAGTCTGGACGGAGGTATTTTGGATAACTATTAAGGTTGGAATAGATTAAGTTGAACCATGGATAGTATTGTTTAATGTTAAAGCATTTCTGAAGATTATTTTTGGAATATTATAATACTATAGTTTTAGGAAAAGGACAACCTGCAGGGTGGGGAATAACCCGTCGCGTCGGACAAAGCTGCAGGAATCGAACTCACAACCATAGTGCGACAAGCCTTTATTTCCTACCACTAGCCTACAGGAAGTCCCTGGTTATTACAAAATAGTTTTACTAATCTAAATGGTATGTGTTAATATTTGGAACCTTATACAATTAGGTTAAAAAGAATATTTTTGAGTTCCGTTACCATTTGGAGTAAAAGATGGGTTTGTGGTAAAAATTTATTAACGAATGAAAGTATACATAACAAGTATGTATATTCCCTTACGTTCTTAGTAAATCTCCTAAATAAATTCCTCAACATTATAAAAGGTAACTTAAAATAAAAATGTTGTCGGTTAACGTTTCCAACTGGGGATTCAATGACCGTTTAACCAATCACAAGTTTGTGATTTTCTTGTAGTTAAACTTTCTCCTAATCCTGTTTTCTATAACTCTCCATCAGACCTTGATGTTTTGTTTCTCCTCCATATCCATATTTTCATAGAATCCTAGAATGGGCTATATCGGGTGACCTTTGTACTTATCTTGCTTTCTTTTAATGTTATATATTTATTAACCTTATTTCCGATGTGGGTTTTCCTCAAAGGTATTTTCTATTTTCAACCTTTTATTTTCAAAGAAAAAAATTTCAAATTGCGAGGACGCAATTTATTGATGGAGGGGAGAATGTAACACCCCGAGCTTCCACGATACGCCTCTCTTTCAATAATGCAATAGCTTGCATTGTACGCAAGTTCGAGTTCTAAAACACCGCGACTAATCAAAGTAGCCGTTATGAATAGTAATAACCACTTTTTAAAATTATAGAAATTTTATATTTCAAAATGGACTTCATTTTTGTATTCGTAATATCGAAATTAGCCTATATTGAATTTTTGGTATTTTTCTGAGAACTTCTAAATTTTTATGAAAAGTGAAAATTACTTAAAAACAACTTTTTAAATCAAAATAATTTATAGTGATAAATTATACTATTTAGTGGTTTTAAAGTATAATTAGAATATATTTTTACCATTTTATCCAATGGTGGTCATTATAATTAATTTAACATTGAAATTGGACATAAACAATTGCCAATCTTTTGATATAAATTGTTTCTTAAAAACACACTATTTGTTGTAACAACGGGAATTAATTATAAAATTAATTAATGCAACTTATATGTTTGTAATTTTTTAAAATAGACATCATTTTTGAATTCGGAATATTAATTATAGCTTAGGGTGAAATTTTGGCCTTATTCTGAAAAACTTCAATTTTTGATGAATAGTGAAACCACTAAGTGGTAGTTAAATAACTGATTTTTCGTTTAAATGAAATATTACCACTTCTGTGATTTTATTTTCAAGAATCCGACATACATGGTTGTCATTAAGAAGTGAAATGTGGTTCAATGAGATTAAAATAATTTTTGGTGAATAGTAACTTTTAAGTTCTTAATCGCGATTAGAGGTAATTAGTGTAGTTTAAGGTAAAAATAATGTCTTAATAATATGAGATGGGCTTGAAACTTGTCCTACTCCTATTGGATGAGTCATGGACGACCCAGACAACCCATGAGTCAACTTGGGGACCCCATGGATCCACTTTAGTTGGAAAATGACATTAATATATATTTATTTAATGTTAAAATTAAATTGACACAAACATGAGTTGTTTTACTAAAACAGTTTTTAAGTGGGGTTACACAAGTCCAAATTTTGATTATAAATATTCATTAGAAATATAAAAATATTTCCTACATCATAGTATTTTTTTTATAATTTTTAGACATTAAATAAATTAAATTATTTATGACATCATTATGATGCGGTGATGACCTCATTATTTAACGATTTAAATAAAATGAGAAGATAATGAAAACTCCAAGGCTTACACTTGTCCAAAGACTATTGGATGAAGATATTTCGAACCCTTATCACATTATCCACAAATTATATAAGTGTGGGACCTTTAGAATCCGAAAATAATTGTTTAATAATGTAACATTTCAATCTTTCCAAAAGAGCCCCTCCTCTCCACTTATAAAAGGCCCCCACCTCTCCCACCTTATTCACACCTTCAAGCCATTTGGCTCGGAAAAAATCTACCCAAATACTCTCCCAACATCCCTCTCTTACTCCTAGAGGCCTCACTTTGAGCAGAACACTTCCCAAGGAAGCCTTTGGCTCAAATCAAAAAGAGTTACCCGATTTTGAGGTAATGTCTTCTCTAATGTTGTTTTGTTTTATTTTTCTTCTCCAACCCCCTAAACTCTTTTTATTCATTTCTTTTGTAACAACACCAGTATCCTAAATATACTAGTATGTTGTTATAAGAAGTATTCGAGCTACACTTACACACACATACATCTAATGGTTAAAGAACATACAGTTTCTGTGGATGGCGAATTTCTGCCTCACGAAACGATGATTGTTCAAAACTCATATAACACTTTCAAAGGTGGACATTAAGATGTCACTATTTTTATATATGATATATAATATGTTTATTTTTTACTTATGCTTCTGTATTTCTCATTTATGTCATACTTTATGATTTCCATTATGGGTAAAACACGATAATTTCATTTTAGGAAGTGCGGACTACCGCCCCCTCAAAGTGATTTGAATCGTTAATGACATATGTGGGATGTATAAAGGATGGAGTAAATGGTATTATACACTATATTATACTGGAATTATATTATAAATTTATATCATTATGATTTTGTTCCATTAAATATGAAATTGAAATGAAAGTAGCGTTCATGCGTACGTACGGCTTACCGTCTCCATGAACGGTGCATTTCATTTCTTACCTCTAAATGTTACGTAATATTATAAATGAATGTATATACTGGATATATAAGATATATATGACATCTAAATCATGAATATAATTCTGGAGATAATGGATATTCTACCACATAAACAACTTGTAATTATAAGAAGTTTATTGTTGACTCAAGTACCAAAGATCGACAAAACTACCGTTATTAACTTAAATAATTACATAATATTCATATCATTGTAATAAGTGATATAATAAAGATAATGAAATTGAAAATGGTTCTTAATAAGGTATATATTAACTCTAGTTTATTATTCAGGAGGTTAAATAACGGTTGAGTCAAGTCAGACACGAGGTAAGGGAACTTCTTAACCCAATTTCTATTCTTTGGGTTAATCTCCTACTTTCAAATTATGTCATGATATTATTATGTACTATCTTTTATGTGTACTTTCTTTATGTGTACTTATAGTGAATACACATAATATATCTAATTTATTTTAAAAAAATGATCTTTGTAAGGGTCTTCGTCTCAATCACCTTTCATTGAGGCATATTTGGTTTTATACACAACTTTCTTTTATACGGTGTATAAACCCCTTTGACTTTTACGTTTATTCAAAAGGAATCTTTTTTATACGAAGAATTTTACTAAACGACAAAAAGGGAATGTTTTTCTTTCCGTACTTATGCGGCGAAAACGACTTCTCCGCCGCCGTGACCATTATTTGAGTTTCGGATTCCTCTACAAGACATCATTTTGTTTAATGAAAAATAAATACAAAGTTTTAACTTTCTTTTATTTTGGTATTGAAAATGGTTTTGAAAGTGTTTTTATTATATCAATGTGTTGTATTGATATCTTGTGATTGAAATGTGGAAATGTTATGTTTCCTTTATGCATGTTTTATGTTATACGATTATGTTATGGTTTATGATATGTTTAAACCTATTCATATGAGGAATGTATTGGACATAATAAGTGACGGGTGGAGACCGCTATAGCTCCTCGATGCATCGGTAGGTCTCATGAGACAACTAGACGTGGAATTGGCCGAGGCCCATTCCCAATTTGATTTATGGTTTTGGACGAGGCCTTAATCATTTTAGACGTCTTGGATGAGTCCTTGACAAAATGTTTCAGAATGTCCGGCATTATACATTCCCTCATTATGAAAGTGGTTATTGATCTTTCTTGTGATTATTCATCTAGTAGAATATCCATGTGAGTAAGTAAGTGGCATTATTTGATTTTACTTTTTCCATATTATGCTGAAGTTCAAGTTTAATAAGGCTTTTGTTTAGTTATACATTGCCTTAAATGTTTATGTTTATTTATGAAAGCTTCCGCAATATTGTTATCCTTACTGAGCATCTGAGCTCACCCCTTTCAATAATTTGATATTTTCCAGGATGTGAAGAAGTATTTTATGAATGACCTACAGGGATTGTCAGAAGAGGATATGAGTTTGGTCTATGGAGACTTTGTTATTGTAGTTTTTCACTTTATAATATAATGTAAGACTTATGAATGTATCTAGTGTTTCCAAGGCTACTAAACTAATCGGTCTTTCGAGACTTGATCTTTTGTGATCATGCCAATGTTACGAAGTAATGCACCGACTCTGGGTAGCTGGGGTTGGGGCGTTACAAACAATAAATTAAATTTTTAACTCCTTAAAATAAGTTCTTGTGCTTATAAATTCTCCATCCATAAGATTAGAATGAATAAAAATTATAAATTAATAATAAAACATCCTTGTGGAAATTCGAAAAAGTATATGAATATATGGTAAGGTATATTTCAAAAAAAAGAAAAATTAATATGTAATATAGAAGAATTTTTTTTTAAAATTATATAATTAATTAATATATTTTTCTTTCTTCGTGTTAGGTGTTAATAACATTGATGTGTTTCTATTATCTCAATCTATATGAGTCGAAAATATTACCATTGAGTTCAGCAACCTTTGATGTGTTTCATTCTGAAATTTATTATTCATGAAGATTAAATATTTTCTTACACTACTATTATAATTTATAATTTAATTAATGAATATTTTTCCTTTAGTGTAGTCAGATAAAAAATAAATATTTTTATTTTATTTATAAAAGAAAAAGGGTTTTCAAAAGGAATTTATATATCATTGTAATTGTATATTTGTTAATCTTTCATCTTGTATCATCTAATTGCTAATATTGCTTTAAGTCCTTTGATCTATTTTCATGATTTCATTATTTTTTTCATATTATTTTAAGTGATTCAAGTAAAATAGATATATTAATTATGATGGATGAATCTTTAATGGTCATTCTGGTATGTATGTGTTTTGAGAGAGGTTTATTTAAGTACACATCTTAATTTTGAAAAATATTTTTAATTTTAATTAATCATTGAAACTATTTCTATAAAATCATTCATATAAATGTTGATTTAGATAAATTAAAAAATTAATTTTAGGTTTTAATTAATGAAATATCCAAAAAAAATCAATCCCATTTGTATAATCATAATACACAGTATTTATAACATACTTACCTAAGTTATAATAACATATCCTTTTCCAAGTTACTGGAATTAAGTGGTGATAGAACTCTAATTGACTAGATGATAATGTAAAGTAAAAATTTTATAATCATACCATTGTAAGGTGTCATTTTAACACCCAAAAAATATTATTTTAAACTAATAATAATCTTGATAACCTTCTTAACACACTACATTAATCTTTAATCAAATTTAAATAATAAAATGAAAATATTATTATTTATGTGAAACCATTATAAATTATGAATTAAATTTGTGGGTATAAATATTAGTAACCACATTATGATATATATGTATAATGGCCCTATTAAATATAAATTTATTTATTATTTCATAGTAAATAAACACTCAATTTTTAGATTCGTCATTTATATGCTTCAAAAACAATTTCTTAAAAAATAATTTTTTTCCTTGATATTATAATTAATTTCTTCCATGTTAAGAAATTTAATTGTATAAAAATGTTACCTTTTTTAAAATATTCATATAAAAATTATATTTTGGGTAAATTTTGGAGTTTTTTTGAAAAAAGATAATTTTTTGTGAACAGTGAAAGTACCAATTTTTAAAGAGAATAGTATTTTACCTTCTATTATGTAAAAACATTTTTTTTTATTATTTGTATTAAGATTCCATTTTTTAATATTTTTATAAGTTATTTAATTTATACCTTATTGATCAATATTATACTTGATCTTGAAGTAAAAATACTTTCATTCTTAAAGAAACATTTTTCTGAAAAAACATTTTGTATTAAGCATGGTGAGATTATTATTAAAAGGATATATTCCAATTATAGAAATTTAATTAATTTAAATGGATTATATAACACTAATAATAATACATAAAATTATTTAGAATGTTAAACTCAATTTTTTGTCATAATAAATAGTAAAAATAGGAAAAACCATGGTTCTAAAAGGGTAAATCTGGTTAAGCTTCATTAAAAGCAAGTGATAAGGCCACAATTTTACATATAAATTTTTATTTAATGAATTTATTTATACCTTTATAACCTTTTTAGATTTAATTTTTTAGGGGACATTTTCCATGAAAATGACTTATATAATACATTAAGAAAAGAAAAGTACATAATGTCAATCTCTTGTTTTATAATATCTCATATATGTTGAAATTGGAATGAAAATAAGTTTTACTTGAATATTAAAGTTTATTTTGATCAATAATAAATTATTTTCATTATTTTAATTAATTTTTAATTTTTATTTATTATATAATTACCTTAAATGACTATACAACGTTGACTAAGTGTTTGTGCATATAGTGGAAAACTCAAAATAAATAATTTTATAAACATTAAAAGTAAATTATTCAGGATTATTTATGGTTCCAAAATAATATTATAGTTAATAATACTATATTATTTATGTTTTAATTTACTATATTCAAAATTATTAATCATATTTGGATCATTATATTCAAATTACATGAATTGTGTCAAAAAGGACATTGGGGATATTTTGTGTTAAATGGTAGTTTGTTAAATTATTTTAAAATAATAAATAAATCCAAAGAAGATAATTATGATGATAAATTGTAAAAAATTTAATAGATTTTATATTTATTCTCCAATTTTAATCTTTTAAGTAAAATTATAGCCCTTCAATATTGAAAAATTCATAACAACGGTTAGGGGTAAGATTGGTAAACCAAGTGGTTAAACCAAATTAAATGTTTCAAAATAATATATAAACCAATATAAATTTTATTATGTGATTATATTAATACCATATCCTCATTATATTTTAATACCTAGCATTTTGGAACCATTATACATGAATTAGATACATATTATATTATATTATTTCAAAAATTTCTAAAAGTGCATTTCCCCTCCTTTATTAAAGGAAACCCCTCCTTTCCCATTATTACACCACTTATAGGAATATATATTGACCAAAACCTAAAAATATATCTTATAAACATTCCTAAATATGAATTATAGGATCTGGTATTCTTAAAATACCATTTCAAGGGTCCTTAATAAGTGATCTAAAAGAAGTCAAACAAATAAGAGGTGATTGTTTTTACTAACTCCTTAAAATTATATCTTCATATTTTTTTATAAATATTCTTTAACCATACTAAAATAATAAATATACTACCTCACATGAATTTAAATTTTATTATTATCATGATAAAAAAAATCCATTCCTTCTATCTTATAAAAAGTGAAGTCATTGGTTGTGGGTACGTACGACACGTCGTCTCCACGTAGTGGTGTAATTCAATTTACATAAAAAATTTAATTGGTTGATTATAAAGATAAAAATAATGATTATATATGATATTTATGACATAATTTTTTTTAAAGATAATATACCATTTCAAATGTTAAAAAATGATTATGTCGCTCGTGCGTACTTGTGGACCACCACCTCCACGAAGTGATGTAATTCATTTTTCAAGTTCTCATTTAAGTAGTGACTACAAATATATTTATAATGGATAAATATGATATTTATAACATTAATATAATTTTTTAAATAAAGATTCTATTACCTATTCTGAAGAACCATAAGATTTTCGGTCAAACAAAAATGAGAAAACTATGTAATTAACACTTGAAAAAATGATAGTAATGAATAATTATTTATAAATGAGTGATAATATGTTTTAATTGTATCATATATGATACAATAAATATGAATATGGTTTTGGAATAAATTATTAAAAATCTTTAAACCATTATATATAAATTTAATTAATGTTCAACTATGTGGAGGTATCTGGTAAGGGATTTTGTTTCAATTTTCATTCCATTGAGACATATTTGGTACTATGAAACTAATTAATTTTATATGGAGAATTTATTGATTATTATATATATTTAACATGAATATATATTTTTTCATGAAAATTAATGTTTCAATTCAATTTTATAGTTTCAAAGTTTTATAATTTAAAAGTTACCAACGAGATAATAATTTATTTTACAATATCATTTTTATACAGCTAGTTAGATTTTCTGTTAAAGTAATCATATAATATTTCATTCATAAAATTATATATTATATTATTATATAGATGTTAAATTATTTCCTTTTTTCTTCTATATTTTCCTCTATTTGGAACTTAAATAATGAAAAGAAATTTTTAACATAAAATATAATCTAATTTCCCTTCTTCATTGGATATATTTTTCTTCCATGACCACATTTTTTGAAAATTTCTTCACAAAAGTTATTATTATTTAATAAAATTATTTATAATGGAAATATTATGTTATCATTGAATTTTTAAAAGTTTTAAATGAATCATTTAAATGTCATTATAAAGGTTCATTTTTGGATTTATTTAAAATAAGTCAAAAAGGAATGTTTCTTTTGAATTTATACGGTGTTAATATACATTCCCACCACCATAAACTTCTTAAGATATTTACAATATTCTGAAAGTTTTAAATGGTTTTAAAAAATAACTTATTGAAAACATATTTTAATATTTCTATTCCATTTTATTATATTCTATATAAGTTTTGAATTTAATACAAAACACATTTTTTTGATGAATTGATGGAAATATTTTATCTCCTACTAATTTTATAGAAAATAAATTTCTATTCAAATAATCAATTTATTATGGCCATATCTCATTTGATATTATATTTTTCTTAAGTACCTATATTTTTTTTTAGTATTTATAAACTTATTACTAAAGAATATATCACCTTAGTATATTATTATTTACCTTAAATGTTATTTGATTAACTGTGGAAATTTTAAGATTTTGTATCCTTCACTCAATAATGATATGTGTTGATAATGAATATTGTCTAAAAACTAAATTTATTATTCAATATATGAGGAATCAATTGATAATATAATGATGGGTGTGGCCAAGAATTATATATCCCTTCGATGCATCGATGAGTATTATAAAAAAACTGGTTGGCTTACCTTATTAAATAGTTTTTTAGTGTTTACCTACCTATAGTTTAATCCATATCAGATCAAGGACTTGGTGGTAAGGATATCATAATGTATGATATCATGAAATCCTAAAAAATCATTTCCTTCATTGAGAATTCAGTTATTATTATCTATCACATTATTTTATTTATGTTATCTATGTTTCATTTCATTCTTAATTTATTGATTAAATGGCATGTGTTTTCAGTTATTTAAATTTCCATATTGATTTTCCTTATTTATTCATGATATATTCCATGTATGTGATCCATTTTATCTTATGCCTATATAATAATGTAAACATTGACTCTGGCTTACTATATTTGGGTTCTTTATAGTTTTCTTGAGAGCAAGTTTAGTAGAATCCTTGGGAACTAGATTTTGGAAAATGCAGATTAGGGAACATAAACCAATGATAGAATTTCCAGATATGTCTAATTATTGAATAATATCATAAATTTTTTCATAAAGATAGAGATTATGTGTTTTTCGTAGAAATAAATCCATTTATAGATAAAAGAAGTATATTTTTTTATCCCAAATGTATCCAGGTGTATCAACCCCAAAAAGAGTTTTTAGAGTATATATCAGACATTATTCTAGAACATGGTTAATGGGCCCCTAATGTTCACCAAGTTTCAAACTATTAAGGGATATTTTTGGAATAAATTAAATTTTATTTTTAAACAATTATAATATATTTGAAAATATTCTATTATTATAATATTCCCAAATAAACCAATCTTATGATTTTATGATTGTTTGTACGTAAATTTTATATTTACATTAAGTGTTTCAGTAGTTTGAATATTATACATTATTATTTGGATTGTTATAACCAAATATAGTGTAGTCCTTTATTTAGAAATGATATATAGTGGAAGGAATGTAATACATGTCAATAATCATAATAAATTTAGTGATTTCTGTCATTAAAGAGTTAATATTAACTGTATTGGAGCAGAGTACATTATGATTGTTATAGGACATTTGAATTAGGTTTTTACCAATAACCATTTATGTATGGGACAAAATATTGCCTCAATGTAGGATTCATTGATATTGGAAGAGTTCATGTAGTATAATCCTCCATCATTTAAAGGAATTACAAATCCATTGATACCAAAATAGTGGATTAAGTCACTAGAAACGTTATTTCGTCTTTGAGAATTAATGAAAAGGAGAAGGTTATTTCGATGGTGTATTGTTTAAAATAAGATATAGATCAATGGTTTCTATTTATTAAAAAAAGTAGTATGAGATAGAGAGAATGTAATGTAATAATTTTAAGGATATATTCTTTTAAAAATACTTTCATTGTGATAAATTAGCTGATATGAAAAGAAAATTACTTGAGCTAAGAAAAAATGAATAGGAAATTGTTTTGGAGTATAAGGAAAACATTAAAATATTAAAAAGGAATTATGGGACAACATACATAATCTAGAAAATAATATTGAATTTTTCTTTGATTTTATTAATCCATACCTCTAAAGGGAACTAACCTATCACAAATTTTCATTATATTATGATATAGTATCAAGTGCCATCAGAGTGAAGAGAGAATTATCTAATTATATATTTTTAATGGAAATAAAGAGATTAATAGTTTGAATAATAAAAAATAAAAAAATTATGAAATGGGAAATAAATTAATTATGGAACTTCCCACAAGTGATAATTTTGGAAAAATCACCATTTTACAAACTTGAACGGAATGGGTGTTTACTTAAATTGTGGAGAGAAAGGACATCAAAAGCATGAATATAACTATAAAAAGAAGTCTATAATTTTTATTATTTAATGTAACATCCCATGTAAGTAATGAATAATAGATATTTTTATCTATGTCTATTAATGATTAAGATAGTGTGATAGAGGCTTAAAATTAAAATAAATACAATCTTATGTATGGAATACACTAATATTCTTAAAAGATTGTTTTAGTGCCTTTTGATGGAAAACCATTTTTGAATCTATATTTTGACAATTTTATAAACTATGTTTGTCAAAATAAACTTTTTCTTCGTGATTGGGACATAAAAATTTACCTTGTGTGATTTTTTGGTATTTTTCTAACAATGTTCATTTGTTAATGAATAGTGAAAAATACTGCATTTTACATCAAAACTGTTTTTTAATCTAATTTATTTATATGATTAGATTATGTTTTGAATTGGTTTTGAAGTGAAATTATAATATATGTTTACCATTTTATCCAATGGTGGTCATTGGAATCAATTTCACTTTGAAATTAGACTTAAACTGGTGTCAATCTTTTGATACTTATTGTTTTGTAAAAACACGCTATTTGCTCTGGCAGCGAGAATTAATTATGGAATTAATTAATGTGACTTATATGATTTGAATTTTTTAAAATGGAATTCATTTTTGAATTCGGAATATCAAATATAGCTTATGGTGAATTTTTGGTAATTTTCTGAAAAACTTCAATTTTTGATGAATAGTGAAACCACTAAGTGGTAATCAAGCAAACTGATTTTTCAGTTAAATGAAAGTTTACCACTAATGTGTATTGAATTTTGAAAATCCGACATACATGGTTGTCATTAATAAGTAAAATGTGGTTCAATGAGATTATAATAATTTTTTGGTGAATAGTAACTTATTAAGTTCTTAATCGCGATTAGTGGTAATTAGGGTAGTTTAAGGTATAAATAATGCTTTAATAATAGGAAATGACCTAGACACATGTCCCAACCTTATTGGTTGTGTCATGGCCGACCCAGACAAGCCATGGGTCGACTTGGGGACCCCATGGAGCCACTTTAGTTGGAAAATGACATTAATATATTTTTATTTAATGTTAAAGTTAAAATGACACTAACATAAATTGTTTTACTAAAATAATTTTTAAGTGGGGTTATACAAGTCCAAATTTTGATTATAAATAGTCATTGGAAATCTAAAAGGATTTCCTACATCATAGTATTTGTTTTATAATTTTTAGACATTAAATAAATTAAATTATATATGACATAATAATGATGCAGCGATGACATCATTATTTGACGATTTAAATAAAATGGAATGATAATGAAAACTCTAAAACCTACACATGGCCAAAACCAATTGGAAGAGTGGATTTAGAACCCTTATCACCTTATCCACGAATTATATCAATGTGGGACCTTTTAAAACCGAAACACATTTTCAAATAAAGTAATGTTTCTTTACTTTCCAAAAGTTCCCCTCCTCTCCTCTTATAAAAGGCCCCCACCTCTACCTCATTTCACACACACTTCAAGCCTTTGGCTCGGCTAACCCCTACCCATTTGCTCTCTCCACATCCATCTCCTCATCCTAGAGGATTCCCTTTGGGCATAATCCTTTCAAAGGAAGCCTTTAGGCTCAAATCAAAAGGAGTTACACTTTTTAAGGTAATTCGTTCTCTCATGTTCATTTGTTTTATTTTGCTTCTCCAACCCCCTAAACTCTTTTTATTTACTTATTTTGTAACAAAACCAGTATATTAAATATACTAGGATGTTTTTATATGATTTATTTGAGCTACACTCTCACACAACTACATCAAATGGTTAAAGAACATACGGTTTCCGTGGATGGCGAAATTCTGCCTCCCGAAACGATGATTGTTCAACAATCATTTAACACCTTCAAAGGTGGCCATTATGATGTCACTATTTTTATATATGATATATAATATGTTTATGTTTTCCTTAATCTTCGGTTTTTTTTCATTTTGGGCATACCTTTATGGTTTCCATTATGGGTAAACACGATATCTTCATTTTAGGAAGTGCGGACTACCGCCCACTAAAAGTGATTTGATTCGTTAATACCATATGTGGGATGTGTAAAGGATAAATTTAATGATATTATATATGTTATTATACTGGAATTATAATATACTCTTATATCATTATGATTCCATTCCAGAAAATATGAAATAGAAATGGAAGTAGCGTTCATGCGTACGTACGGCTTACCGTCTCCATGAACGGTGCATTTCATTTCTTACCTCTAAATTATGTAATATTATAAATGCAAGTATGTACTGGATATATATGAAATATATTATATCTACATCATGAATACCATTCTGGATATAATGAACCTTTGACCAAATTAACAACATGTAAGTGTAAGAAGTCTATTTTTGACTTAAGAACCAAATACCGACAAAATGAACATTATTAACTTAACTGATTACATGATGTTCATAACAAGGTATAAAAGGAATAATGAACTTGAAAAAGATTCATAAGAAAGTAGAGATTAACTCAAGTTTTTTATTCAGGAGATTAAAGAATGGTCGGGTCAATTCGGATACGAGGTATGGGACTTCGTCTCAATCTCCTTTCATTGAGGAATATTTTGTTTTATACACAACTTTCTTTTATACGGTGTATAAACCCCTTTGACTTTTACGTTTATGCAAAAGAAATCTTTTTTATACGAAGCGTTTACTAAACGACAAAAGGGAATGTTTTTGTCGTACGTATGCGGCGACAATGACTTCTCCGCCGTCATAACCGTTATTTGAGTTTCAGCTTCCTCTACAAGCCATACCTTCTTTTTAAAAGAAAAATAAATATCATGTTTTACTTTTATTTTATTTTGGTATTGAAAATGGTTTTCATAATGTTTTTATATCAATGTGTTGTACTGATATCTCATGATTGAAATGTGGAAATTTTATGTTTCCTTTATGCATGTTTTATGTGATATAATTATGTTATGGTTCTTGGGCATTATTATGAAGATGGGTGGTTCCGTGATAAACTAAGGGCGGGTGAGCCCGTTATAGCTCTCCAATGAATTGGGTAACACGAAGGAGTGAAACGTTAAGGTTTCTCTGAAGAGATTTTAGGGAATATACTGTGATGGGTATTCCAAACGTAACCAAGAGGGTTACTCCCTACGTAAGAATGTTATGAATGCCTCAAGTTACCTTTATGTCTTATGATTTCTATGATTTATTCGTGATTTTATGAGGTATGTTAAAGTGCCAATGTTTTATGGGTAATGTATGATTTCATTCTTATGTATATATGAACTCATGTTTCCTTTCCATGTTTTTTTTATAACCCATACTGAGTTTTTATGCTCATCCCAAGTTTTTGAAATGTTTTTCACAGGTCAAGGGAAAGGTACATGATAAGATGATAGAGTCAAGGATGTGTCAAGAATTAATCCATGTTTTATTTTAAATGTGTTTCCATTGATGGGAATGAAGAATACTATCTTTATGTAACCACTTTGTTTATATGTGGAATGTAATGCAAGGTTTATGATCTAATTCTCTAAAACTCTAAACCCGAAAAGATCCTCAATGTGTAATCTTGTAATAACTCAAGATTAAGTAAGGTTTAAGGCTGGGGCCTTATAGTTGGTATCAGAGGTCGGTTTAGATAACTTTAGGAGTTAGAATTCTATTAAATGATTATCCAAAAATATTTTTTTGAAATGATATAGAATTTAAAGATTACCATGTTGCTTCATCTAAGACATGTTTGTTCAGAATGGTTTTCCGCAGAGGAAATAGGGAAGCAGTGCTAGGAAGGCATACAGAAGGAAATAACCTTCCGAATCAGCATCCAGAAATGGTCGGAATTGGAACTGAACAGTTTGTTGCAGTAATGGCGCAGTTGACTCAAGCGATAAATGGTGGTGGTATCCATGCACGAGATCAGCCAGATCAACCGCAGAGGAACATGTCAGTGGTGGAACATTTCATGAGGCAACATCCACCATCATTCAGAGGATCATCTGACCCTGTGCTAGCTGAAGGGTGGATTAAAGCACTGGAGAATATTTTTGATGTCATGGGGTGTTCAGACAATCAAAATGTTAGTCTTTCTATTTACCGTTTGGAGGGTGAAGCAGATCAGTGGTGGTCTATGGTTAAAAATATCAGGGACGCCGATGAGATTGATGCTCTTGACTGGGATGAATTCAAAGGTATGTTTCTTGAGAAGTATTTTCCTAAGGCTGTTCGACATAGGATGGAAAATCAATTCTTGGAATTGAGGCAAGAGGAAGACTCAGTGGCTGCCTATGAAGAAAAGTTCACTCGATTGGCAAGGTATGCTCCAAATTTTATCCGGGACCTTGATAGTAAAATCAATCGTTTTTACTCAGGATTAAAGCCAAAATATTGAAGGGCATTAGCTTCTCGTGAGTTTAAAAGTTATGAAAAACTTGTTCGATGTGATGAGAAGGTGGAAATGGAGTTTGCCGATGACCAAGTTTTCTATAACAACCAGCAGAAGAAGAGACCGAGGTGGCAGGAGAAAGGTACGAATTCTTCAAAAAAGTCCGATGGTAAGAGAACTAAGTTTCCGGTTTGTGATAAATGTGGCAAAAGGCATGTTGGGGAATGTCTTCTGAATTCTGGGAAGTGCTACTGATGTGGTAATATGGGACATAAGGCTCGTGATTGCACTGAAAAGGATCAAGGTGAAGGTAAGAACATATTTGATTTGCAGTTAGTGAAATGTTATAAGTGCAATGAGATGGGTCACTATGCAAACGAGTGTCCGACAAGGAGATTGAGTGATGGGAAGCAGTTAGACTACAAGCAGAAAGGGGTGGTGAAATCCTTTGCAACTACTTCAGTAGATGTCGGGCCATCAAATGAAGTTGTATCAGCTCCAGGGAGCTCAGTGTTTTTCAAAGATTGACTTGAGATCGGGGTACCATCAGCTGAAGGTTAAGTAGGCAGATATTCCGAAGACCGTGTTCCGTACGAGATATGGCCATTATGAATTTGTAGTAATGCCTTTTGGACTAACCAATGCACCTGCTGTATTCATGGACTTAATGAATAGAATTTTCCATGAGTTCTTGGATAAGTTTGTGGTGGTTTTCATTGATGATATTTTGGTGTTTTCTAAAAGTAAAGAGGAGCATGAAAGACATTTAAGGGTTATCTTGCAAACCTTAAAAGAAAAGAAACTATATGGGAAATTCAGCAAGTGTGAGTTTTGGTTGCAACAAATTTCTTTCCTTGGTCACATTGTTTCTAAAGATGGAATAACGGTTGATCCTGCAAAAACAAAAGTTGTGGAAGAATGGCCAAGACCCACAAATGTAACCGAGATTCGTAGCTTCCTTGGTTTGGCGGGATATTACCGAAGGTTTGTTAGAAATTTTTCACAGTTATCTAGTCCAATGACTAAGCTAACTCGGAAGGGTGTTAAGTTTATCTGGACAAAAGAATGTGATGATTGTTTTCAGGAATTGAAAAGAAGATTGGTGAATGCTCCAGTTTTGGCACTACCTTCCAGGAATGGTGAGTTTGTTATATACAGTGATGCTTCATTGAAAGGACTTGGTTGCGTCCTAATGCAGAATGATCAGGTAATTGCTTATGCTTCACGACAGTTGAAAACTCATGAGGTAAATTACCCTACACATGATTTGGAACTAGTTGTTGTTGTTTTTGCTTTAAAAATTTGGAGGCATCATTTGTATGGAGAAAAGTGTGAAATATATACCGATCACAAAAGTTTAAAGTATATATTCACTCAGAAAGAGTTAAACATGAGACAGAGGAGATGGCTAGAATTAATCAAGGATTATGATTGTACAATTCATTACCATCCGGGAAAAGCAAATAAAGTGGCTGATGCTTTGAGTCGAAAAAGTAATGCTTCATTAACAATGTTGCGGTTGGAACGTGATCCTTTGTTTAACGATTTGATGAACTTTGGCATAGAAGTTTTTGGTGCAGGAAGTCCTTCTGTTTTGTTTCAGGTATCAGTGAGATCATCTCTATCAGATAGAATCAAGCAAGCACAGAAGCAAGACAGTGAGTTGCAGAAAAGGGTAGAGCTGGTTCAGAAAGGTAAGTTGCCTGAATTCAACATTGATAATGATTGCGTTTTGAGATTTGGGAAGAGATTGTGTGTGCCTTGTGATTCACAGTTGAAGAGAGAGTTGTTATGTGAAGCTCATAGTTCTCCGTTTTCAGTTCATCCGGGCAGTACTAAGATATATAGAGATCTACGGGAGTATTACTGGTGGGATGGAATGAAAAGAGATATTGCTGATTTTACTATGAAGTGTTTGACTTGTCAGCAGGTTAAAGCAGAGCGGCAGTTACCGAAAGGGATGCTTCAGCCTTTACCAGTGCCAGAGTGGAAATGGGAGAATATATCCCTGGACTTTGTTGTGGGATTACCGAAGAAATCTTGAGGTAATAATGCAATATGGGTTATTGTTGATCGCTTGACCAAATCTGCTCATTTCCATGTTATACGAGATACTTTCTCTCTTGATCAACTTTCCCGTTTGTATCTTAAAGAGATAGTCAGGTTACATGGAGTTCCTCTCACCATTGTATCGGATCGTGATCCGAGGTTTACTTCTAACTTTTGGAAAGGCCTTCAGAAGTCGTTGGGTACTGAATTAAATTTTAGTACAGCTTTTCATCCTCAATCAGATGGGCGGTCAGAACGAACAATTCAGACATTGGAGGATATGCTACGAGCTTATTCTATGGATTATCAGGGAAGTTGGGACCAACATCTTTCTTTGGTTGAGTTTTCATATAATAACAATTTTCATTCCAGTATACAGATCGCGCCATTTCAGGCATTATATGGGAAGCGGTGTCGAACTCCAGCTTTCTGGGATGAAGTGGGTGAAAGGAAGTTGATGGGACCAGAATTGGTAGAAGAGATGGCAGAAAAAGTTCAGCTGATTCAGAAACACATGAGAACAGCTCAGAGCAGGCAGAAGAGTTATGCGGATAACCGGAGGAAGGATCTATCTTTTGAGGTAGGTGATCATGCTTTTCTCAAGGTTTCTCCTTGGAAAAGTGTGATGAGATTTGGTAAGAAAGGAAAGTTGAGTCCAAGGTTCATTGGACCATACGAAATTCTGGAGAGAGTTGGATCAGTTGCATACCGAGTGGCTTTAACTCCGAGTTTATCTCAGGTACACAATGTTTTTCACGTTTCGATGTTGAGAAAGTATATGCCAGATCCATCTCATGTTTTGAGTCCAGAGGTAGTTCAGCTGGAAGAGAACCTATCCTATGAGGAACAACCGGTCCATATTCTTGACCCCAGGGAGCAAGTGTTACGGAATAAGGTGATTAAGCAGGTAAAGGTTTTGTGGAAAAACCACATTATTGAAGAGGCAACATGGGAATCTAAAAATGCAATGAGGGATAAGTACCCTCATTTATTTGATAAGTAAATAAATTGCGGGGACGTAATTTTCTAAAGGGGGGAAGGATGTAACATCCCAAGTAAGTAATGAATAATAGATATTTTTATCTATGTCTATTAATGATTAAGATAGTGTGATAGAGGCTTAAAATGAAAATAAATACAATCTTCTGTATGGAATACACTAATATTCTTAAAAGATTGTTTTAGTGCCTTTTGATGGCAAACCATTTTTGAATCTATATTTTGACAATTTTATAAACTATGTTTGTCGAAATAAACTTATTCTTTATGATTGGGACATCAAAATTTACCTTGTGTGATTTTTTGGTATTTTTCTGACAATGTTCATTTTTTAATGAATAGTGAAAAATACTGCATTTTACATCAAAACTGTTTTTTAATATAATTTATTTATATGATTAGATTATGTTTTGAATTGGTTTTGAAGTGAAATTAGAATATATTTTTACCATTTTATCCAATGGTGGTCATTGGAATCAATTTCACTTTGAAATTAGACTTAAACTGATGTCAATCTTTTGATACTTATTGTTTTGTAAAAACACGCTATTTGCTCTGTCAGCGGGAATTAATTATTGAATTAATTAATGTGACTTATATGATTTGAATTTTTTAAAATGGACTTCATTTTTGAATTCTGAATATCAAATATAGCTTAGGGTGAATTTTTGGTAATTTTCTGAAAAACTTCAATTTTTGATGAATAGTGAAACCACTAAGTGGTAATCAAGAAAACTGATTTTTCAGTTAAATGAAAGTTTACCACTAATGTGTATTGAATTTTGAAAATCCGACATACATGGTTGTCATTAAGAAGTAAAATGTGGTTCAATGAGATTATAATAATTTTTTGGTGAATAGTAACTTATTAAGTTCTTAATCGCGATTAGTGGTAATTAGGGTAGTTTAAGGTATAAATAATGTTTTAATAATAGGAAATGACCTAGAAACATGTCCCAACCTTATTGGTTGTGTCATGGCCGACCAAGACAAGCCATGGGTCGACTTGGGGATCCCATGGAGCCACTTTAGTTGGAAAATGACATTAATATATTTTTATTTAATGTTAAAGTGAAAATGACACTAACATAAATTGTTTTACTAAAATAATTTTTAAGTGGGGTTATACAAATCCAAATTTTGATTATAAATAGTCATTGGAAATATAAAACGATTTCCTACATCATAGTATTTTTTTTATAATTTTTAGACATTAAATAAATTAAATTATATATGACATAATAATGATGCAGCGATGACATCATTATTTGATGATTTAAATAAAATGGAATGATAATGAAAAATCTAAAACCTAAACATGGCCAAAACCAATTGGAAGAGTGTATTTAGAACCCTTATCACCTTATCCATGAATTATATCAATTTGGGACCTTTTAAAACCGAAACACATTTTCAAATAAAGTAATGTTTCTTTACTTTCCAAAAGTGCCCCTCCTCTCCTCTTATAAAAGGCCCCCACCTCTACCTCATTTCACACACACTTCAAGCCTTTGGCTCGTCCAACCCCTACCCATTTGCTCTCTCCACATCCCTCTCCTCATCCAAGAGGATTCCCTTTGGGCAGAAGCCTTTCAAAGGAAGCCTTTAGGCTCAAATCAAAAGGAGTTACACTTTTTAAGGTAATTCGTTCTCTCATGTTCATTTGTTTTATTTTGCTTCTCCAACCCCCTAAACTCTTTTTATTTACTTCTTTTGTAACAACACCAGTATCTTCAATATACTATGATGTTGTTATATGATTTATTTGAGCTACACTCTCACACAACTACATCAAATGGTTAAAGAACATACGGTTTCCTTGGATGGCGAAATTCTGCCTCCCGAAACGATGATTGTTCAACACTCATTTAACACCTTCAAAGGTGGCCGTTATGATGTCACTATTTTTATATATGATATATAATATGTTTATGTTTTCCTTAAGCTTCTGTTTTTTTTCATTTTGGGCATACCTTTATGGTTTCCATTATGGGTAAACACGATATCTTCATTTTAGGAAGTGCGGACTACCGCCCCCTAAAAGTGATTTGATTCGTTAATACCATATGTGGGATGTGTAAAGGATAAAGTTAATGATATTATATATGTTATTATACTGGAATTATAATATACTCTTATATCATTATGATTCCATTCCAGAAAATATGAAATAGAAATGGAAGTAGCGTTCATGCGTACGTACGGCTTACCGTCTCCATGAACGGTGCATTTCATTTCTTACCTCTAAATTATGTAATATTATAAATGCAAGTATGTACTGGATATATATGACATATATGATATCTACATCATGAATACCATTCTGGATATAATGAACCTTTGACCAAATTAACAACATGTAAGTGTAAGAAGTCTATTTTTGACTTAAGAACCAAATACCGACAAAATGAACATTATTAACATAACTGATTACATGATGTTCATAACATGGTATAAAAGGAATAATGAACTTGAAAAAGATTCATAATCAAGTAGAGATTAACTCAAGTTTATTATTCAGGAGATTAAAGAACGGTCGGGTCAAGTCGGATACGTGGTATGGGACTTCGTCTCAATCTTCTTTCATTGAGGCATATTTTGTTTTATACACAACTTTCTTTTATACGGTGTATAAACCCCTTTGACTTTTACGTTTATTCAAAAGGAATCTTTTTTATACGAAGCATTTACTAAACGACAAAAGGGAATGTTTTTTTCGTACGTATGCGGTGACAACGACTTCTCCGCCGTCATAACCGTTATTTGAGTTTTGGCTTCCTCTACAAGCCATACCTTCTTTTTAAAAGAAAAATAAATATCATGTTTTAATTTTCTTTTATTTTGGTATTGAAAATGGTTTTCATAATGTTTTTATATCAATGTGTTGTATTGATATCTCGTGATTGAAATGTGGAAATTTTATGTTTCCTTTATGCATGTTTTATGTGATATGATTATGTTATGGTTCTTGGGCATTGTTATGAAGACGGGTGGTTCCGTGATAAACTAAGGGCGGGTGAGCCCGTTATAGCTCTCCAATGCATTGGGTAACGCGAAGGAGTGAAATGTTAAGGTTTCTCCGAAGAGATTTTAGGGAATATACTGTGATGGGTATTCCAAACGTAACCAAGAGGGTTACTCCCTACGTAAGAATGTTATGAATGCCTCAAGTTACCTTTATGTCTTATGATTTCTATGATTTATTCATGATTTTATGAGGTATGTTAAAGTGCCAATGTTTTATGGGTAATGTATGATTTCATTCTTATGTATATATGAACTCATGTTTCCTTTCCATGTTTTTTTTATAACCCATACTGAGTTTTTATGCTCATCCCAAGTTTTTGAAATGTTTTTCACAGGTCAAGGGAAAGGTACATGATAAGATGATAGAGTCAAGGATGTGTCAAGAATTAATCCATGTTTTATTTTAAATGTGTTTCCATTGATGGGAATGAAGAATACTATCTTTATGTAACCACTTTGTTTATATGTGGAATGTAATGCATGTTTTATGATCTAATTCTCTAAAACTCTAAACCCGAAAAGATCCTCAATGTGTAATCTTGTAATAACTCAAGATTAAGTAAGGTTTAAGGCTGGGGCTTTATAGTTGGTATCAGAGGTCGGTTTAGATAACTTTAGGAGTTAGAATTCTATTAAATGATTATCCAAAAATATTTTTTTGAAATGATATAGAATTTAAAGATTGTCATGTTGCTTCATCTAAGACATTTTTGTTCAGAATGGTTTTCCGCAGAGGAAATAGGGAAGCAGTGCTAGGAAGGCATACAGAAGGAAATAACCTTCCGAATCCGCATCCAGAAATGGTCGGAATTGGAACTGAACAGTTTGTTGCAGTAATGGCACAGTTGACTCAAGCGATAAATGGTGGTGGTATCCATGCACGAGATCGGCCAGATCAACCGCAGAGGAACATGTCAGTGGTGGAACATTTCATGAGGCAACATCCACCATCATTCAGAGTATCATCTGACCCTGTGCTAGCTGAAGGGTGGATTAAAGCACTGGAGAATATTTTTGATGTCATGGGGTGTTCAGACAATCAAAAGGTTAGTCTTGCTATTTACCGTTTGGAGGGTGAAGCAGATCAGTGGTGGTCTATGGTTAAAAATATCAGGGACGCCGATGAGATTGATGCTCTTGACTAGGATGAATTCAAAGGTATGTTTCTTGAGAAGTATTTTCCTAAGGCTGTTCGACTTAGGATGGAAAAGCAATTCTTGGAATTGAGGCAAGAGGAAGACTCAGTGGCTGCCTATGAAGAAAGGTTCACTCGATTGGCAAGGTATGCTCCAAATTTTATCCGGGACCTTGATAGTAAAATCAATCGTTTTTACTCAGGATTAAAGCCAAAATATCGAAGGGCATTAGCTTCTCGTGAGTTTAAAAGTTATGAAAAACTTGTTCGATGTGCTGAGAAGGTGGAAATGGAGTTTCCCGATGACCAAGTTTTCTATAACAACCAGCAGAAGAAGAGACCGAGGTGGCAGGAGAAAGGTACGAATTCTACAAAAAAGTCTGATGGTAAGAGAACTAAGTTTCCGGTTTGTGATAAATGTGGCAAAAGGCATGTTGGGGAATGTCTTCTGAATTCTGGGAAGTGCTACCGATGTGGTAAGATGGGACATAAGGCTCGTGATTGCACTGAAAAGGATCAAGGTGAAGGTAAGAACATATTTGATTTGGAGTTAGTGAAATGTTATAAGTGCAATGAGATGGGTCACTATGCAAACGAGTGTCCGACAAGGATATTGAGTGATGGGAAGCAGTTAGACTACAAGCAGAAAGGGGTGGTGAAATCCTTTGCAACTACTTCAGTAGATATCGGGCCATCAAATGAAGTTGTATCAGCTCCAGGGAGCTCAGTGTTTTTCAAAGATTGACTTGAGATCGGGGTACCATCAGCTGAAGGTTAAGGAGGCAGATATTCCGAAGACCGCGTTCCGTACGAGATATGGCCATTATGAATTTGTAGTAATGCCTTTTGGACTAACCAATGCACCTTCTGTATTCATGGACTTAATGAATAGAATTTTCCATGAGTTCTTGGATAAGTTTGTAGTGGTTTTCATTGATGATATTTTGGTGTTTTCTAAAAGTAAAGAGAAGCATGAAAGACATTTAAGGGTTATCTTGCAAACCTTAAAAGAAAAGAAACTGTATGGGAAATTCAGCAAGTGTGAGTTTTGGTTGCAACAAATTTCTTTCCTTGGTCACATTGTTTCTAAAGATGGAATAACTGTTGATCCTGCAAAAACAAAAGTTGTGGAAGAATGGCCAAGACCCACAAATGTAACCGAGATTCGTAGCTTCCTTGGTTTGGCGTGCTATTACCGAAGGTTTGTTAGAAATTTTTCATGGTTATCTAGTCCAATGACTAAGCTAACTCGGAAGGGTGTTAAGTTTACCTGGACAAAAGAATGTGATGATTGTTTTCAGGAATTGAAAAGAAGATTGGTGAATGCTCCAGTTTTGGCACTACCTTCCAGGAATGGTGAGTTTTTTATATACAGTGATGCTTTATTGAAAGGACTTGGTTGCGTCCTAATGCAGAATGATCAGGTAATTGCTTATGCTTCACGACAGTTGAAAACTCATGAGGTAAATTACCCTACACATGATTTGGAACTAGCTGCTGTTGTTTTTGCTTTAAAAATTTGGAGGCATCATTTGTATGGAGTAAAGTGTGAAATATATACCGATCACAAAAGTTTAAAGTATATATTCACTCAGAAAGAGTTAAACATGAGACAGAGGAGATGGCTAGAATTAATCAAGGATTACGATTTTACAATTCATTACCATCCAGGAAAAGAAAATAAAGTGGCTGATGCTTTGAGTCGAAAAAGTAATGCTTCATTAACAATGTTTCGGTTGGAACGTGATCCTTTGGTTAACGATTTGATGAAATTTGGCATAGAAGTTGTTGGTGCAGGAAGTCATTCTGTTTTGTTTCAGGTATCAGTGAGATCATCTCTATCAGATAGAATCAATCAAGCACAGAAGCAAGACAGTGAGTTGCAGAAAAGGGTAGAGCTGGTTCAGAAAGGTAAGTTTCCTGAATTCAACATTGATAATGATTGCGTTTTGAGGTTTGGGAAGAGATTGTGTGTGCCTTGTGATTCACAGTTGAAGAGAGAGTTGTTATGTGAAGCTCATAGTTATCCGTTTTCAGTTCATCTGGGTAGTACTAAGATGTATAGAGATCTGTGGGAGTATTACTGGTGGGATGGAATGAAAAGAGATATTGCTGATTTTACTGTGAAGTGTTTGACTTGTCAGCAGGTTAAAGCAGAGCGGCAGTTACCGAAAGGGATGCTTCAGCCTTTACTAGTGCCAGAGTGGAAATGGGAGAATATATCCATGGACTTTGTTGGGGGATTACCGAAGACATCTCGAGGTAATAATGCAATCTGGGTTATTGTTGATCGCTTGACCAAATATGCTCATTTCCTTGCTATACGAGATACTTTCTCTCTTGATCAACTTTCCCGTTTGTATCTTGAGGAGATAGTCAGGTTACATGGAGTTCCTCTCTCCATTTTATCGGATCGTGATCCCAGGTTTACTTCTGACTTTTGGAAAGGCCTTCAGAAGTCGTTGGGTACTGAATTAAATTTTAGTACAACTTTTCATCCTCAATCAGATGGGCAGTCAGAACGAACAATTCAGACATTGGAGGATATGCTACGAGCTTGTTCTATGGATTATCAGGGAAGTTGGGACCAACATCTTTCTTTGGTTGAGTTTTCATATAATAACAGTTTTCATTCCAGTATACAGATGGCGCCATTTCAGGCATTATATGGGAAGCGGTGTCGAACTCCAGCTTTCTGGGATGAAGTGGGTGAAAGGAAGTTGATGGGACCAGAATTGGTAGAAGAGATGGCAGAAAAAGTTCAGCTGATTCAGAAACACATGAGAACAGCTCAGAGCAGGCAGAAGAGTTATGCGGATAACCGGAGGAAGGATCAATCTTTTGAGGTAGGTGATCATGATTTTCTCAAGGTTTCTCCTTGGAAAAGTGTGATGAGATTTGGTAAGAAAGGAAAGTTGAGTCCAAGGTTCATTGGACCATACAAAATTCTGGATAGAGTTGGATCAGTTGCATACCGAGTGGCTTTACCTCCGAGTTTATCTCAGGTACACAATGTTTTTCACGTTTCGATGTTGAGAAAGTATATGCTAGATCCATCTCATGTTTTGAGTCCAGAGGTAGTTCAGCTGGAAGAGAACCTATCTTATGAGGAACAACCGGTCTAGATTCTTGACCACAGGGAGAAAGTGTTACGGAATAAGGTGATTAAGCAGGTAATGGTTTTGTGGAAAAACCACATGATTGAAGAGGCAACATGAGAATCTGAAAATGCAATGAGGGATAAGTACCCTCATTTATTTGATAAGTAAATAAATTGCGGGGACGCAATTTTCTAAAGGGGGGAAGGATGTAACATCCCAAGTAAGTAATGAATAATAGATATTTTTATCTATGTCTATTAATGATTAAGATAGTGTGATAGAGGCTTAAAATGAAAATAAATACAATCTTATGTATGGAATACACTAATATTCTTAAAAGATTGTTTTAGTACCTTTTGATGGAAAACCATTTTTGAATCTATATTTTGACAATTTTATAAACTATGTTTGTCAAAATAAACTTATTCTTTATGATTGGGACATCAAAATTTACCTTGTGTGATTTTTTGGTATTTTTCTGACAATGTTCATTTTTTAATGAATAGTGAAAAATACTGCATTTTACATCAAAACTATTTTTTAATCTAATTTATTTATATGATTAGATTATGTTTTGAATTGGTTTTGAAGTGAAATTAGAATATATTTTTACCATTTTATCCAATGGTGGTCATTGGAATCAATTTCACTTTGAAATTAGACTTAAACTGGTGTCAATCTTTTGATACTTATTGTTTTGTAAAAACACGCTATTTGCTCTGGCAGCGGGAATTAATTATTGAATTAATTAATGTGACTTATATGATTTGAATTTTGTAAAATGGACTTCATTTTTGAATTCAGAATATCAAATATAGCTTAGGGTGAATTTTTGGTAATTTTCTGAAAAACTTCAATTTTTGATGAATAGTGAAACCACTAAGTGGTAATCAAGAAAACTGATTTTTCAGTTAAATGAAAGTTTACCACTAATGTGTATTGAATTTTGAAAATCTGACATACATGGTTTTCATTAAGAAGTAAAATGTGGTTCAATGAGATTATAATAATTTTTTGGTGAATAGTAACTTATTAAGTTCTTAATCGCGATTAGTGGTAATTAGGGTAGTTTAAGGTATAAATAATGCTTTAATAATAGGAAATGACCTAGACACATGTCCCAACCTTATTGGTTATGTCATGGCCGACCAAGAAAAGCCATGGGTCGACTTGGGGACCCCATGGAGCCACTTTAGTTAGAAAATGACATTAATATATTTTTATTTAATGTTAAAGTGAAAATGACACTAACATAAATTGTTTTACTAAAATAATTTTTAAGTGGGGTTATACAAGTCCATATTTTGATTATAAATAGTCATTGGAAAGCTAAAACGATTTACTACATCATAGTAGTTTTTTTATAATTTTTAGACATTAAATAAATTAAATTATATATGACATAATAATGATGCAGCGATGACATCATTATTTGACGATTTAAATAAAATGGAATGATAATGAAAAATCTAAAACCTACACATGGCCAAAACCAATTGGAAGAGTGTATTTCGAACCCTTATCACCTTATCCACGAATTATATCAATTTGGGACCTTTTAAAACCGAAACACATTTTCAAATAAAGTAATGTTTCTTTACTTTCCAAAAGTGCCCCTCCTCTCCTCTTATAAAAGGCCCCCACCTCTACCACATTTCACACACACTTCAAGCCATTGGATCGGCCAACCCCTGCCCATTTTCTCTCTCCACATCCATCTCCTCATCCAAGAGGATTACCTTTGGGAAGAAGCCTTTCAAAGGAAGCCTTTAGGCTCAAATCAAAATGAGTTACACTTTTTAAGGTAATTCGTTCTCTCATGTTCATTTGTTTTATTTTGCTTCTCCAACCCCCTAAACTCTTTTTATTTACTTCTTCTGTAACAACAACAGTATCTTCAATATACTATGATGTTGTTATATGATTTAGTTGAGCTACACTCTCCCACAACTACATCAAATGGTTAAAGAACATACGGTTTCCGTGGATGGCGAAATTCTGCCTCCCGAAACGATGATTGTTCAACACTCATTTAACACCTTCAAAGGTGGCCATTATGATGTCACTATTTTTATATATGATATATAATATGTTTATGTTTTCCTTAACCTTCTGTTTGTTTTTCATTTTGGGCATACCTTTATGGTTTCCATTATGGGTAAACACGATATCTTCATTTTAGGAAGTGCGGACTACCGCCCCCTAAAAGTGATTTGATTCGTTAATACCATATGTGGGATGTGTAAAGTATAAAGTTAATGATATTATATATGTTATTATACTGGAATTATAATATACTCTTATATCATTATGATTCCATTCCAGAAAATATGAAATAGAAATGGAAGTAGCGTTCATGCGTACGTACGGCTTACCGTCTCCATGAACAGTGCATTTCATTTCTTACCTCTAAATTATGTAATATTATAAATGCAAGTATGTACTGGATATATATGAAATATATGATATCTACATCATGAATACCATTCTGGATATAATGAACCTTTGACCAAATTAACAACATGTAAGTGTAAGAAGTCTATTTTTGACTTAAGAACCAAATACCGACAAAATGAACATTATTAACTTAACTGATTACATGATGTTCATAAAATGGTATAAAAGGAATAATGAACTTGAAAAAGATTCATAAGCAAGTAGAGATTAACTCAAGTTTATTATTCAGGAGATTAAAGAACGGTCGGGTCAAGTCGGATACGAGGTATGGGACTTCGTCTCAATCTCCTTTCATTGAGGCATATTTTGTTTTATACACAACTTTCTTTTATACGGTGTATAAACCCCTTTGACTTTTACGTTTATTCAAAAGGAATCTTTTTTATACGAAGCGTTTACTAAATGACAAAAGGGAATGTTTTTTTCGTACGTATGCGGCGACAACGACTTCTCCGCCGTCATAACCGTTATTTGAGTTTCGGCTTCCTCTACAAGCCATACCTTCTTTTTAAAAGAAAAATAAATATCATGTTTTACTTTTCTTTTATTTTGGTATTGAAAATGGTTTTCATAATGTTTTTATATCAATGTGTTGTATTGATATCTCGTGATTGAAATGTGGAAATTTTATGTTTCTTTTATGCATGTTTTATGTGATATGATTATGTTATGGTTCTTGGGCATTATTATGAAGACGGGTGGTTCCGTGATAAACTAAGGGCGGGTGAGCCCGTTATAGCTCTCCAATGCATTGGGTAACGTGAAGGAGTGAAACGTTAAGGTTTCTCCGAAGAGATTTTAGGGAATATACTGTGATGGGTATTCCAAACGTAACCAAGAGGGTTACTCCCTACGTAAGAATGTTATGAATGCCTCAAGTTACCTTTATGTCTTATGATTTCTATGATTTATTCATGATTTTATGAGGTATGTTAAAGTGCCAATGTTTTATGGGTAATGTATGATTTCATTCTTATGTATATATGAACTCATGTTTCCTTTCCATGTTTTTTTTATAACCCATACTGAGTTTTTATGCTCATCCCAAGTTTTTGAAATGTTTTTCACAGGTCAAGGGAAAGGTACATGATAAGATGATAGAGTCAAGGATGTGTCAAGAATTAATCCATGTTTTATTTTAAATGTGTTTCCATTGATGGGAATGAAGAATACTATCTTTATGTAACCACTTTGTTTATATGTGGAATGTAATGCAAGTTTTATGATCTAATTCTCTAAAACTCTAAACCCGAAAAGATCCTCATTGTGTAATCTTGTAATAACTCAAGATTAAGTAAGGTTTAAGGTTGGGGCCTTATATTTAAACTATAAATGCATATGTCAATATGAAAATTAAATCCAGGAGTTTCAAAGTAAAACACCTCATATGATCTTAAGGTGGAAGGCTAATCTTATGCAATTACTACAACTATAGTTGAAATATATAAATTAGTAAAGTAGTTGCTTTGATCATGAACTCATGCTTTTTCTTATTACATACCTATGTAGTATTTTCTATTTTTCATGAATATTGAATCATACCTTAAACCTTTTAGGAAAGATTAATAAATCAACAAACCTAGTGGGAATCTCGTTATCCTGAGATATATTGAGTAGTTTCAGTTAATGTCAATAGTAATTCCCCGGTTTTAAACCTGGTTTTTATATTCATTTTTGGCTGGAAAATAATATATATTTTCGGATTTTGTTTAGGTTTAGTGGTTTAGGAATTAGTAAATGATTCATAAAATAATATATTAAAATTATTTTTAAATAAATTTGTATTTCTTTTACAATAATTTCATCAAAATTTATGGTTTTTTAACACCTCAATGATTTATGTTTTTGGAATTATTAAATTTCTCATAACCAAGTTCTATATCACTCATTATTACACCTTAGACCTCATTTTTATCCTCCAGGAATATATTTCTTCTTCCTACTAATTTTTACCTAATCTGGGAACCCAGATATGTGTTAGTTTATGTATCCGTTATGTTTTCAACTTCTCCATTTCAAAGGATGTTTTATTATCTCTCTGTACGATTTCAATTTTTAGAAAAGTTGTTTTCAAATATTTAAAATCTTATGGTCAAGATATAATTTTGAGGATGAAATTTATTTAAGGGGGTATAATGTAGCACCCTGAATATTTATTTTAAAATAATAATAAACCTTATAACTTTCTTAACATTCAACATCAATCTTTATGTAAACTGTGACAACACAATAAACATATTATTGATTAATTGGGGCTCTTATAACCTAGGCATTAAATTATATGGTATAACTATTAGTAAACACATTATAATATATATATATACTTATATATATATATATAATGGTCATACTAAATAAAAAATTATTGATTAATTCTTTATAAATAGGCACTCCATTTTTAGTGAATACGTTTTTAGGCTTCCAAAATAATGTTTCTTCAAAAATAGTTTTCTATGAATGAATATTATAGTAAACTTATAGTATTTTTGAAAATTAAATTTTATGAAATTGGTAAATTTTTTAAATTATCATATCAAAATTCACATGGGATAATTTTTTTGGAATTTTTTGAAAAATTTAATTTTTGGGTGAATAGTAGAAAAAAGTATTTTAATGAAAACTATATTTTGTTTTCTAATATTCTCAAAGATTAATTTTGATTTGAATTGGTTTTAAAATTCCATTATTTTCTTTCAGATAAATATAATTCCATCTATAAATTTTGTATCAATATTATACATGATCTTGTAACTAAAATACTTGAATACATAAAAAGATATTTTTCAAAACACCATTTTTCTTCAAGATTTACAATATTATTATAAAATACATTTCTCCCAATTATAGAGATTAAGTGTGGTAAAATAGATTATATATATTTTTTATAATATTTACTATTATTTAATGTAGTTAACTTAGTTTTTGATAATAACAAATAGTGAAAATAGTAAAAATATTTCAATGCGGCAAAAAGGAAATCATGTTTACCCAGGTTTAAAATAGGTTATAAGACCAAAATTTTTCATATTAATTCTTATTAGATTAAGTTATTTTGACACTTATCACAATATTCTTTAGATTAAATTATTTATGGGACAGGTTTCCATGAATATTACCCATATAATATTGTATTTAAAGAAAAATACACAAAGTTTCTCTCTTTCTTTTTAATATATATTATATGTTCACATATAGATAAAAATAAGTTTTGAATGAATATTATTGTTTGTATTAAGTTTAAATAATTTTTTTATTATGTTAATTTATTTATTATTTTTATTAATTGTATAGTTACCTTAAGATCTTATACAATGTCGACTCAAAACTTCTACAATCAGTGGAAACTCAATGATAATAATTTTAAAAACATTAAAAGTAATGTATTTCTGATGATTTATGGTTTCAAAATAGTTTTATAGTTAATAGTAGTATATTATTTATTGTGAATTGTATTATATTTTAAATCCATTAATATATTCATACATTTAAATTCAAATTAAATGAATAATTCCAAAACAACAAAAATGGGGTTTTATGTAAAGTAATATATTATTAAATTATTTACAAATACTAAAAAGTGATATTGGATAATTTGTATGAGAGATGGTCTAAATTTTCATATCTTGTCAATTTATGGGCCTATTTTCAACTTATAATTAAAATTATAACCATTTAATATTGAGAAATTAAATACCGTGATTAAGGTTTAAATTTGTTAATGAATGGGTTAAATCAAAATATAAGGTTTAAAATGATATCTAAACCAATCCATGTTTTCTTAGATGATTATATTAAGAATATTACCTCATTATATTTGAATCCATTTCATTTGGAAACCATTTTTCATGAGTTAGAAACATATTATTTTATAATATTTCTTGAATTTATAAAAGTTTCCCTTCTCTCCCTTATAAAAGGACACCCAACCTTTCTCTTCTTTACACCATTTCTATACATCAATCTAAACCAAACCCTAACCATTTATCCTTAAATATTCACTATCCATATGGAATGTTTTTTTCTTATAATACCATTATAAGGGTATCATACATATAATAATTATTATTATTATTATGGTATGTAAATTTTCCATATCTTTTCCATCCTATGAAACAAAATGCTCAAACGTACGTATGACTTATCATCTCCACGTGATGGGGTAATTATGTTTTCATTACCATATTAAATGGATAGTTAAAAAGAATAAAATAATGAATATATATCATATTTATGACATAATTATTGTTATGGGAATATAATACATCATTTTTCTTCACACCCTTCCTATTTTAATAAATGATTACACCGCTTGTGCATACATGTAGACTACCACCTTCATGAGGTGATCTGATTCATTCATCATGTCTGCCTATGAATAATGATTCTAAAAACATATTTACTAAAACTATTATAATTAAGAAATTAATATAATTCTATATATCCTAAAACCATAACCTATTCATAAGAATTGGAATATTCATGATGAAACATACATAACAAAACGAGTCAATTAACACCTAAAACAATGATAATAATGAACAATTATTGATGAAAATATGATAAGATGTTATTAGTGGATAATAGATTATATTATAGATAAATATATAGTTTTTTAATATGAAATATGAAACCATTATATAGGATTATAAATATTTCTCAACTAATTGGAGGCACCATGTAAGGGATTTTGTCTCAATTTCCACTCCATTGAGGAATATTTGTTATTATGCACTTATTTAATTTTATATTGTGTATATACTTCCCATTAAATGTATTTTACATGAATATATATTTATTAATGATGATTTATGTTTCAATTAAATCATACACTTTTCTGGAGTTATAATTTAAAAGTTATCAAAGAGGTAAAAATTTATTTTACAATCACATTTTTATGGGACTTCCTAAATTTTAAATTAAAAATAGTATAATTTATCCTTTATAATCATTATCTATTTCATTTACCTATAGATATAAAAGGATTTTCTTTGTATTTTCTAATTTTTCTTCTCTTCTTAAATTTAATAATGAAAATAAATGTTTAAATGAAAATCCAATCTTATTTCCCTTTTTATCAAGTATATTTTCCCCTAATGTCCATATTTTTTAAAAAATGGTTTACAAAAGTCTTTTTTATTTAATAGAATAATTTATTAATGGAAATGTAAGTTAACCATTACCTTTTCAATTGTTTAAATGAATATTTATAACTATTTTTAAAAGGCTATTTTTTATTTTCTTTAGAAAATTTCAGAAGGATTGTTTATTTTTAACGTATGCGGTGTTAAAAAAATCTCCCACCTCCATAACCATTTTAAGATATTTATATTATTCTATAAGTTTTCAATGGTTTTAAAAATAAAACTATTTAATGAAAACGAATTTCAATTTTTCACTTCCCTTTTATTTTATTCTCTAAAAGACAAGAATTAATTACCAAACCTATATTTTATTATGAAAATACAATCATATTTTACCTCTTATTAATTTTGTAGTCATTAAATATATATTAAAACATTTATTTTATTCTAATAATCATTCATTTGACTTTATATTTCCATCAAATATCCATATTCATTGTATCATGGATGTTTTTCTTTCTTAAATTGTATAACATTTCAATATGTGGTATTTTACAATGAATGTTATTTGATTGACTTGGGAAATTTCGATATTCTATATCCTATACTTAGTAAAAAAAATTGTTGATAAGGAATATTTTTTATCAATTAAATTGATTATTTAATATATGAAGAATTCATTATACATGCTTTGATAGGTGAGGACAAAATTATATGGCTCCTCTAATTATCGACAGTTTTTTTGAGATGAACCGCTTGGACATTCTTATTAAATGTATTTTGGGGTATAACTATCCATACATTAAAATTTATTATAGTAATAACTTTGTGGTAAAGATATCATGATTTCTGAGCTTAGTACACCCAAAATTATTCAATTCCATCATTAAAAATGTAGTTATTACTATCCATGATATTATTTAATTTATATTATTTGTGGATTCATTTCATGCTCATGTTATAGATTAAATAGAATGTGTTTTCATTTATTTACCTTTTTATATTGATTATGACTTATTTACTCATGATAAATTCTATTGTATATAACCCTTACTAATCATTTGATATCAATATTTTTTTTCTTTTACTCATGATAAAAATAATGAATATTTAAATGATTTCTTGATACAAAATATTTATTTCACTAAGTTTTTATATTTTGTTTCCAATGTAAAATTGGATACTTTCTTGTATATGTATCTTCAATACTACTATATATGTTGATCCTTGCTGAGTGATCCCTTATATATTATTCCAATGTATTGAACTATACATAGACTCTAGATTAATATATTTGGAGTCTTTATAGTTATGGAGATACTTTTTATATATGAATAGGTATTTTAAGGATGGGTAGATGGGTGTAAAAAATATAGAGTGAGTTTTTTGGTGTTTGTTATATTGAAGGAAATGGAGAGTCGATATAAATATCCATTAGGTACTTATTATCCTTCCACCAAGTATTAAATGGGAAGAATAGTGTAGTATTTCTAACTAGTTTTCCATTGTAATTCCATTTGAAATCTAATATATCTAAAAATGGATATCGGATATCCAGTGGAGATTAACTAAGTACCTAGTAGTCCCATGCCTAATTTTTTCTTAAATCATTGTTTCGGAATTTTTAAGGTTTCCTTTTATACCTCTTTAGGATTCCCATTCCTTGGATAACAATAATAGATGGAATCTATCACCATTTTCTCTCCCACCTATTAAATTCCTTTATGGAATCCTTTGGGTATCCACGAGTGGTTCATTGCCCAAATTTATGGCTATAATTCTTGTTTCCTACTCTCTAACTCTTTTTATTCCATTTCCATATTTTATGATAGATTGGATAGATAGTTTCAGGATAATTCTAGTGGACAATAAGGTAATTGTGTCTTTATATTTGGTATTACAAGTATTTTTCTTAATAGAGGATTAAAAAGAATATATTTTTTCTATCACACTTTATTTTAATTGAGATATGTTATACGGGTATTCTATTCATAGAGTTCGTTAATTTATAGTGAAATAGAAAATCAATTGAGATTTATAAATTAGTTAAATTTTTTATTCTAGTTAAGTGTGTTTCAGGATTTGGTCATACCTTATTGATTGTGGTTTCGGTAACTTAACTCACCTCTATGTGTGTTATTCCATTTACCCCGTTATTTGTTATATAAAATTAATTTATAATGAATTTTTTTATGTTTTTGGAAAAGTTATGTACTCATTGGATTCAATTATTATAGGTACGACCTTAGGATTATTAACTGATTATGTGATTTATGTAGGCAGTTGTTAACTATTTAGAATAATAATTTTTATTTTAAGGTCTTCGTTACTGGTTTTGTTATATTTTTAAAGTATTTTTTATTATTGTTTTCAAGATTATATGATACAGTATTTGTCAACAAATGGGATGGTCATCTGTACTATGAATATTCAACACCTGACAAATAACATGATAAATATTTTTTTGGTAGTGTCTTCATCGAATAAGTATTAGGGGCCCGTCATATGGATTTCTTAGTGATATGTGTGTGTTTTTCTTGATATTATAAAGGAAAATATTTTAAACATTTTGAAACTATATTTTTGACAAGGGATTGTTTAGGAAATTTAATTTCATGGAATAATTTAATATAACCAATGAACCTTGATATTTTATATTAAGGAAAAAATATATGTTTTTCTTAGATGATTTTTAGGATAGTTTGACCAAGGGACTTGTATGGGGAAATTAATCATGTGGCTCCCATTCAAACACCTGGATCGGTCACTTCCTTGAGTGGGATTGCTCGGACCCCATACAATGGGGACCCTGGGTTCGAATAAAGGCTGAGATCGATGTGTCTGAACCCTTAATGCGAGGTATGTTCCTGAAAATTGATGATTCCAACACCTGGATCTCGTTCGAATTCAAAAGACTACCAATCTTCTGCTTCCTTTGCGGACGTATCGGCCACATTGAGAAAGTGTGCAGGGCAAAGCCAGAGAATTCTGCCGAAAATATTACCCTACAATACGGTTCATGGCTCTGGGCCAAAGCACACAGAGAGGCATATATTCCTGAGGCGGAAAGACAAATAGATCGGGACCGTCTCATTGCAGCCCATCTAAGGCGACCGGAATCTGGACAACCTTCTATTATAAGGATGGGACCCCCTGTCTTCCCTAAAGAATCCCCAGCTGAGTTTAGTGGAAATGGAAACGCCTCCCAAGAGATTATCGGCAGATGCAATGATGGGGCCCGGCAAGACAGTCACCTGATTCAGGGTATCACAAATTCCGACTTCGCTTTAACTGCACCGAATTTAACGTTCCTTACTTCAACTGAGCCGCTACCTAAACCAAAAGAACCTCCAGAGAAACTTCCGAGACAGAAACATGTTTCCTTGGATCCGCCTGAAGCTGAGCAGAGTCCAAATCGGATCCCAACTGATGCCCTTCTGCAAGCTGATTCTCGGATGACTGAGGACTCACCTTCAGGACATGTGACTCGTAGAACCTGGAGAAGGGCACGCGGCGGTGGTAAAAGCGATTGCCCAGGGAATCCCAAACCAGGAGATCTGAAACGGCAAAGCGATTCCAGTGGTATGCACACCAGTCCTCCCAAAAGGAGGAAAGCATCAGGTACGTCATTTACCCCACAAGAGACAAAGGCGGAGGCGGGTCAGGCCCGGCCCCGCCTAGAGCAATGATCGCTTTATGCTGGAACTGCCGTGGGCTTGGAAACCCACGAACGGTTCGTATGTTCCAGCGCTATTGCGCTCAAAGTCGCCCTGATATGGTTTTCCTGTCTGAAACCATATTGGAAAACAAGGACATCACAAATATTGCCCTAAAGTGCGGTTTCCAGGGTTGTTTCCCGGTCCCCCGACAGGGTCACTCAGGGGGATTGTGTCTGCTCTGGAAGGATAATATCGATGTTAGGCTCCTGTCTTTTTCCCAGCGCCATGTGGCTGCTTCCATTGGTGATCCCCACAACCCCACATGGACGTTTGTGGGCTTCTATGGCTGGCCCTCCCAGTTTGAAAAGTGGAAATCTTGGGATCTTCTTTGCAAACTTCGTCGTGATCTGCCAAGCCCCATTCTGTTTGGAGGGGACTTTAACGAGATCCTGTTCCAGAAGGAAAAAATTGGTGGAGCTATGCGCTCCTCCACATCTATGTCTGATTTTAATGATGCGATCCTTAAGGCAGAGCTGATGGACCTGGGTTACACGGGCAATCCCTTTATATGGTTCCGAGGCAGATATGATGGAACTCGAATCGCTGAACGTCTGGATAGATTCTTTGGCTCAATGGACTGGATGAGCCTCTTCAAAATGTACCATATCAGACATCTCTCGTTCAACTGCTCGGATCACTGCCCAATTGTCATTAACTGTACCCATAATGAGCACGTTACTAGTTCCAGGAAACCATTCAGATTCGAAAGCTTCTGGTCAAATGATCCCGAGTGCGAGGCGGTTATCCGTTCAGGCTGGAAGACGGGGCAAGCGGATCCGAGAACCAACCTTCACCGAGTAGCATCTGATCTGAAGACATGGAGCTACTCTAAATTCCGTCATCCGGACCGGCAATGCAATTTCCTTGAAAGGAAGATCGGCTATCTTCTTAGCAAACCCCCGTCTAGCAGCATTCTCTCCAAAATAAGTGAAACCCAACGAGAGCTGGATGTTGCCCTACGCAATAAGGAAGGTTTTTGGGCTATGCGAGCGCGTGATATTCATATAGCAGAAGGGGATGCTAATACCTGTTATTTCCACCAGAAGGCTTCAGCAAGACGCCGGAAAAACTTTATTTCTGGCATTCTTAATTCAGATGGTAGTAAAGTGTCAGACACAGGGGGAATCCAAGAAGCTTTCCTGAGCCATTTTCAGAAACTCTTCACGGCAGGCCATTCTTACATCTCTCCCGAGATTGAGGACTGCATCAAACCTGTGATTTCTGACGATATGAACAGACAACTTTCTAATGATGTGACGAATGACGAGACTCTTAAGGCCTTAAAGCAAATCCACTCTACGAAAGCCCCGGGACCAGACGGATTCCACGCCCTCTTTTTCAAGAATTACTGGCACATCATCGGTCCAGACATTTGCAATTTAATGCGGGATATTTGGGCGGGGAAAACGGACCTGTCTTCTCTTAATGAAACTATTCTTACTCTCATTCCCAAGATGAAAAATCCGCAAGGGGTCTCGGACTTTCGACCGATCAGTCTGTGAAATGTCTCGTATAAGATCTTCTCGAAGATCCTGGCGAATCGGTTGCGGCCTTGGCTACCCGACGTCATTTCAGAGAACCAAAGCGCTTTTGTGGCAAAAAGGTTAATCACTGATAATGCCATTATTGCTCATGAAATTTTCCACTCCATGAAAACGCGTACACGAGCGAAGAGAGGGATCATGGCGTGGAAATTGGATATGGCTAAGGCCTATGATAGAGTGGAATGGAACTTCCTCGAATATGTGATGCTCAAGATGGGTTTCTGCACCAAATTGATTGCCATGATCATGCAATGCGTCTCGTCAGTTTCCTTTTGCATTAATGTCAACGGGGTGCTCACCCGAGGCTTCTCCCCATCCCGTGGGCTTCGCCAGGGAGACCCTCTTTCACCCTTCCTTTTTATTTTAGTGGCTGATGTGTTTTCTAACCTCCTTTCCAGGGCAGCCTCTCTTTCCATAATCCATGGGGCGAAAGCGTGTCGCAAGGGCCCTCCGATATCCCACCTCTTCTTCGCTGATGATTGCCTTCTTTTTTCTCGAGCTACCCCTAATGAGTGTACTGCAATCTGCCAGGCGATTCAACAGTATGAACGGGCTTCAGGACAAATGATCAATCAGAGTAAATCAGAAATTTCTTTCAGCTCTGGAGTTCCCCATCCGAAAAGAGAAGATCTCTGCTCTTTAGCTCGCATCCCTGGGGTCGATAAGCACCAGAAGTATCTTGGGCTCCCGACGGTGGTTGGACGGTCAAAGAAAGAAATCTGTTCAGCTATTGTGGATCGAATTGAAAGAAAAATACAAGGCTGGACCCCTAAAAAAATCTCCAAGGCCGGCAAGGAAATCCTCATCAAGGCGGCACTTCAATCTGTCCCCAGATATTTGATGTCTATTTTTAAACTCCCTGATGTGGTGCTTTCAAAGATTCAATCCAGTACATCTAACTTTTGGTGGGGACGAAAGGACGGAAAAAATAAAGTCCATTGGATCGCCTGGTCTGCTCTCTGTCAACCAAAATCTGAAGGCGGAATGGGCTTCCGGGACCTTTCTCTGTTTAATGATGCTTTGCTGGCTAAACAAGGTTGGCGTATGATTAATAACCCATCATCCCTATGCACGCGTGTTCTCCGGGCTAAATATTTCCCACATAAGGATTTTATGGATTCCCATCTTGGCTATCGACCCAGTTTTCTCTGGAGAAGCATTTGGGGCGGTCGTAATCTACTGAGGAAAGGGCTAGGCTGGAGGATTGGGAATGGTTCTACGGTCAATATTTGGACCGATCCTTGGCTTGTTGATCAGACAGGCACGAAGGCGTCATCCCCTGTTTTTCCCGGATCCGAACATGCCACAGTCTGTTGTCTTTTTGATGATCAAGGAGCGGGATGGTGTCTGGAAAAACTCTACTCCTGGTTTAATGAGAGGGATAGGAGACTTATTCTGAGTATTCCCTGTGTGTCAGACGCAGGGCCAGATCATCTCTACTGGACAAACGACAGCTCAGGTGAGTATACAGTGAAAGCTGGCTACCGGCGAGCTCTTTCTGCTCAGATTTCAGAAGGAGATGCGAGGCCCTGGACATCAATTTGGAAGCTTAATGTTCCCCCTAAAGTTCGCTTTTTCTGGTGGCAGGTGTGTACTGGTATCCTCCCAACTAAGAGCCTCCTTGTCTACAGACACTTTTCAGACGACAACTCTTGCCCTTTCTGCCCTTCTGTGACTGAATCTCCTTTCCATGCCCTTGTTCAATGTCCCGGGGCTCAGGAGATTTGGAATGGCTGGGGATCAACTTTAGAGTTGTTCCTGGACCCCGCCTCAGATCTCACAGCTCTCCTGATGCGATGGTGCTCCTCCTTTTCGCCGGCTAACGCAGGCGCCCTGTGCATTTTGGCTTGGATTATCTGGAATAGGCGGAACGAGGCCATTTTCAATCATTTCCGGAGGCCCCCCAGGTTTTGGATTGACCGGGTATTGTCATGGATTGCGGTTTGGCAGAACCACCCTGAACAACAAAGACTTTCCACCCACCCTCCTCTTCCCCAACATTGGTGCCCCCCACCGGAAGGGATTTTTAAGATCAATGTGGATGCCTCTCTCCCTAAGGATGGCCCAGTTGGACTAGGTCTACTGGCCCGGGACAACCTGAGAAATCTTATCGCTGCCAAATACGAAGCACGTTATGCACTTTGGGAGCCCTCAGTCGCGGAGGCCGCCGCCATCCTTGCTGGATTAAACTTCGCAAAAGATTGCGGTTGGGACTCCATTCACATCGAATCCGACTGTCTCACTGTAATCAATGCCATCAATCTCACCGACGGCGGGCTTCAACCTTTCGGTCCCATTATCCGGTGTATTCACTCGCGGAGACAAGGCTTCAATTCCTGAAATTTCTCATTTATTAAAAGGGAAGCGAACGAAGCCGCTCACAAGATGGCAGGCATTGGCCCTCCCTATGAGGATTTGCTCTGGTTCAATCATTTTCCATCGTGGTTATGCTCCTGTATTTCTGCTGATCTCCATCATTAATGGATCCATCTTATCTTGTCAAAAAAAAAAAAATATTTTCTAAAAGGGGTGTTTGTTATTTATTTTAAGTTAAATCAATGTGAGAATGTTTTGATAAATGATTTTTTGACCCTTTAGGGGTGATACAAAATCTTCCAGGATGTAATCTTGTGTTCTCCCTTTTTATAAAGGGTTACCTTTCATTTTATCTTATACTATATTATAATTCCTTATAGTTTAAGAACTATATGTGAGTCTTTACCTTGGAATATGGGTTTGTTCAATTAGATTAATACACCTAGTACATTCCATGTTTGTGGATGTTCATATAGATCTTGGGATACCCTTTGGGATGAGATTGGGCCAGTGAATCTTGACTAACAATGAAATAATTTAGTGACTAGTGTGGTTCAATGATATTTTGACAGAATAATCATGTGTGGGTTGTGATTAAGTTAAAGGGGAGTCCTTAGAATTGTATGAGACACCATGAAATTTAATTATTGATATGTAATAAATTAAAAAAATATGCTTCGTGGAAATGATTAGTATTCTTGATATGTTTTTGGTATCATTGGTTCTTATAGTATTACCCCTTTTGACCATAGTAGTTTATGTGGTAGATATTTAATGTTGTAATGAATATATAGACTCATAAAAGAACTAAAAATAGAAAAATTTTGGGTTATTACCATCATTTTGTTGATCAACAAGAGAGAGGGATCCATTAGTAGTGATGTTAAATAATAGGAGAGTGAGTTCTCCTTAATGAGTTCATTAATTTATAGGTAAGGTAGAGATACTAGGCATGTAGAATGTGAGACCATGATGGTATAAGATAACCCACTAGTTTGGGATACAATCCAAATGAATATGACATTTAGGGTTATTTTGAAGTTCGAATTAAGATAATGGAGCATGATTACATTTTTGGGGGTTCCACACAACAATTATTTTAACATATTTGAATTTATAATCATGCTAATTATTCTCTTACAAATAGTTGTTTAGGAACATAGAAATAATAGATGAGGATATATATGATAAGGTAACAAAAACATGGGAGAAGTTTTTTTATTTTTTATGGTAGACCATGCTTACATCCCACTGGAATCCACCTATAGTAAGTCCATTGACATTTCAAACACTTATTGAGTATGATGTTGATACATGATCAGAGGGATCACTGAAAAATCGTAGTGTCTTGCTATTTTTTTTAGATGCTACCTATAGTGACTCATGATATATTGGAGATAGCCAATGGTGACCTATGGGTAGTCTAGAAGATAGATTTGGTGAGGACTGTTGAGATGGTATGGGGTAGGGGATTAGAGATGGAATTAATTTTTAATATGGTTGGGGCCAATTATTTTTTTCAGATTTATTTTATTTTATTTTAGTTCGGTTTATATTTTTTTATTGGGGACCTCTTAATTTCCAATCATGTTTTTGACATTATAAGACCATGACCATTTATGGGGATTTCTTGAGATCATTTATTGGTATTCCTTTACAATGTTTTAAGTATATTTTTTTGGGTTGTATCTTGGGGTTGTTTGTGTGAAAATTGAATGTTTTTAGAGGGGATTTGGGTAGTGCACTATTGGCGCATGGTTTTCCAAAACAGTGTGCCCTGCCTAAACAAACCATGAAACCCAATGAAGATAGGGATTTCAAGAATGTTGAATGGATTTCCAATCCATAAAACCTATTAGTAGTAAATGTGTGGACCCCTTGTAAGTGGTGCATGGATAGGCACACGGTTAGGGAAAATCATGCACCGCAAAATGGAAACCATTTGTATAGGATTTTAACCTCCCCAAAAAAATTAGGCAAAAAATTCACAAACCCCCTGGACTTCACCCTAACTCAACCATATTAAAATCCAAAGGTTTTATATCATCTTTTTAGGCTCTTGGAAAATTTATTACTCTATCTAAACCATTTTCTTGATGATTTTAATCCCATATTGATGATCTACACCTCTCTCGGTAAGATATTATCATCCCATTTGATTTCCCATCATTTTATCGTCTTTCACTCATCCGTTGATGGTGAATATTAATTTGTCTTTTTAGGATCTAGATCTTGGTTTTTGTAGAACTAATAAATTGATATTGGATCTAGGTTTTGGATCTATATCTATTCCTTTTTGCACAATTGAACGTTCTGTATCAATTTGGGGGATTCTGTTGATGATCATTTGTCAATGATATCGATGTAAGTGTTATATTATTTAAATATTTTAGCCTTTATTTCATTTAAATTTATGAAATAGTACAATTGATATTGAACATTTAGAAAATTAATTTATTGAATTCAATTAAATACTTTTTTTAATTAATTAATAAGTGATTGTTGAATTGATTGATTAATAGGGTATGAAATTGGCCAATTAATGGGGTTTTTTTAATTGTTAAATTAATTTGGATTAATTAATTGGGTAATTAATTAATGAAATATTGTGATTGTAGAAATAAATTGGATATTGGTATTATGGAATTGGATTAATTAAATGGTGAATCGATTAATAGGATATTGGGATTGTGGAATTGAATTAATTAATTGGTGAATTAATTAATGGTATATTGGGATTGTGGAATTGGATTAATTACTAGTTTAATTAATTAATGTGATATTGGGATATTATTTCATGTGATTAAAGTATTTAATCATTAATTTTTGTGATAAAGTTAAAATGGTTCCACGATGTGAAATGTTGGTAAAATGAGTAATGTTGATTAATCATTTTTGATGTGATGTATGTGAATTGTGTGATTAATTGATATAAGTATGTGAGACATGGAATATTATTTCAATGTATCATAGATATAATTTTATAATAATGGGTGGGACATAGACTACTTTTTTCAAATCCCATAGTGATAACCTAATATATGTGTGTGGCGCATGGACCACTACTTCAAAATCCCATTTGTGTGATTGTTTGATAAATGATTTTTGGGACAAAGATTGATGCTTCAAATACCAAAGAGGTATTATACATGGAATTATAGTCACAAATTGTTGAAATTATAAAAATCTACCCATTGGCCTTAATATGAAATTAATTTATATGATAAATGATAACCATGGAGTTGTGATATAACTCAGAATCCGGCATCGGTCGAAGTAGGTATTAAGGCTTGGGTTTCCTCGGGAACCTAGGGGTTTGTGGTTAAATAAAGAATAATAAAATGTTATAATTTTTTACTTTATGAATTTTACTTTATTACTTATACAAATTCATAAAATATTATTGACTATATATTTTTTTGGCACTGTTGGTGGTGGCGTACTGAGTTATACTCACACCTTACTCGATCTGCATGATCGGTACCTGAATAGATTTCATGTTTTCTATATAGGATAAAGGAAAGATCCTAATGTTAGATAAATTTTATGGTATGGAGAATAGATGAGAGAACCAAAATTTATATTGAGACCCACTTAGAGTTGTTAGTGTCTTTATTATGGGTTTTTCATTTGGACAATTGAAACGTATTTAGCAAGATATATCTACTGACTCAATTTTCGATATTTTTTTCCAATTTTGGTTATATTGTGATAATTTTTATATTATTTTTATAGTTATAGCATTTTACTATTTCTTATTATTTTTTCATTGTTTTACTTTGGTAAAAAGAGTATAGTCTCCCAATGATTGATATTATACTCCCACTACTAGTCTGTAGCCTCTAGCATACCAGGAGGCACACCATGTTGGATTTGATGTCCTAGGACCAATTGTTTGTGCTTTGATTACATGAATATTAAATGTATTGAATATTAATAAAACTTATTATAACATTTTTTTTCTTCATGACTCTAATGTAATAATTGTCCAGATTATACAACATGTTGATAAGTTTATAGCAGATCACCACTATGATGGGAACCTTAATGTGCTTTGATCAAATTCATAGATAATATTATGTGGTGGGATAAGGTACAATGATGGGAAATATAGTACATATATTGTTAGGTGTGAGTACTTTTAAAAATATGAGGCTTCTTCTCATGCAGTTATCAAATAGTAATCTTCAATATGGGAGATTATGAGAATAGACCTGTCAATATAAATTCTGTATTTTTTGGAGTAATTGGATTTTCTTATCTATGAGAAAGTATGATGGTATTTAGAATTTTATATTATTATTAATTCTGGTTAAAAATTGTGTAATTATTTGTATTTTGTAAACCATGATGATAACTTTTATTATTGAAGTTGGATATGTTGGTCATTTCATGAGTGACATGTAATTAATGAAAAAGTTAAGGAAGGATTTCTCACTTCCATCTTTATAGAAGATGATATTTAGGCCCTTCGATTGGAATAGAACTGTCATATTAAATTCTAAGGCCATGGTGTAACAACATGTTTATTCCAGATAGTCAAATGAAGACATATCAAGAATATAGGTTGGTGATATGGATGGGCAACCTACCTGATGACATATTTTGATAAAGGGATTAAATTACACAGTGAATATTCATATTTGGTTTTTGACTTTTTGATATTAAGTTCTTTCTATTTGGTTCATTGACCCATTGCTAGACAGTAATGTGGGATATTAAGCAAGCCCACATAATTCCAATGAGAAAAACTCTAATGAGGTATAACACTAAGTATTTATGTAGATCTTGATTAAATTATATTATAGTTTAATTATGGGATTAAATATTATTCTCATGTTCGAGAAATATTTTTATTCAATTTATATTGATTGCATAAATTAAATAAATATTTATTCAGCGGATTATCAATAAAATATTTATTTTATTTATTGATTCTTTTAATAAATATTTATTTTTCATATTGATGATAAAATATTTATTTATGAATAAATTATTTATTTTTTTATTCATTAAATGATAGAGGAGCTCGAATGGACTAAGACCAAGTCGAGTGAAAAATATTAATTAACAGGAACATTACAGAATATTTGTTATTGTTCAAGTTTAAAGGAACCACAAAATAAAAAGTATATAATTATTATGTGTCAGGATATTTATTAAAGTAATAAATTTTATTTAATTTCTGGTTTGCAATTAAAAAATATTTTAACTCAAATCCAAACTCTATAAATAGACTGTTATGTCAATTGTCTAGTGCAACTAAAATTGAGAATAGATAATTTTTGTGCACAATGAATTCTCTCTCAAATCCTCCTCCTCTATCCCTCTCAATAAAGAGACATAAAAGAGAGATTTTTTTAAGACTGAAGAATGATAGATCAGGAATGAACAACAAAAGGCATTTAACTCACCAATCTATCCCTTACATATCGAGTGTTGTTGCTCAGAGGTCATTGGAGAATGTGTGGATCATTGCTAGAGTGATTTTATTCTTGAACACTTACAACACCATAAAGGTTATATAAAAGGGTATCTTTTGATGATCAACATTCACCAATGAAGAAAGGTCCTAAACCCAGGTATTTATTTCATAAAATATTAAATAAATAAATTACAAATTTGACATGAAATATCCTTGTTCTTGGTTTCAAGAAACAATTTTTAAAATATAATTTAATACATCACCCACCTCCAGATACTTCTTGTGTGTCCTAAACCAATAAGTTGTTTCCATAGGGTCAGGTTTAAATTTATAATTATTTATTTCATTTTTGAAATGTTCAAAATTATGTTTAGATTTTCATTTAATATTGTTCATTCTTTAATATGATTTGAATTAACATGTTATCCACATATTTATCATGTTTAGTAAATGATTCATTTTTTTAAAGGTTTATGAACAAGTAATAAATGAACTGATATGCCATCATAATGTTCCAAATCATTGGCTAGTAAAATTGGGTTACATTACATGCGGCCGAAGAACAAACCGTATACTCATGCGCATTGTATCTAGATTTACCGAGATATTAATTACACGTGGTGTTTTTATTACAAACCACATGTTGAAAAGGACAACACAACACACGAAAGGTGGATTTAGGGTGTGTAACTGGCATGTACACACCATTTAGTGCAGAAGATTCAACAAACCGAATCTCCATGCAAGTGACATGGATATACGATAACTAAGGTACATGGCGTGTAGCTGTATGTACACATCATGCAGTCTCCCATTAAGAGAAAAAATTAAATTACATTAAATTTTAAATTTGGGGTTTAAAATTATATTTTATTTATTTTCACACCATTATGTGTTTGAAATGTTAATAATGGTTTTAAATAATTTTAATGATCAATTAATTTTTTATAATTAATATATCATTACTAGTTCTACCGTTTATTTTCCGTGAATTCCATTTATAGTGGGTATCTCCAAATAAGATTGGATTATCATTAAAATGAAAGGTATGAAATTAATTAATTTATTAATGAATTAATGTAATAACATTTATATTCAATGACAAAATAACGAATAAATAAATGAATTTTATCTGTTTACATTGGTGTATTCATTACATGTATGACCATTAATGGGTTTCACCCAAACCTATGAATGTGTTGAATGTTTTAATTAAAATTATTTCAAACCTAGGGGAAATAACACATATTTCCGATCTTGTCATGATTTAGAACATTCCACCTTTCCACCTATGTATCACCTAGGATTACATTAATATAGTTCTATCTTGAACAACCACCACGCTCCTTGGGGATTCTCCATTATTTAAATTATTCCAAGATTATGCTATTATTTAATATTAAATTAAATAAAGTCCTATGAGTCATCCCTCCCTCTATTATTTTTTAGGTCCTACATGTCCAAATATATTTATGTATTCCCATTTAACCAAAACTTTGTTTCACTACACCTTTATGTGCATTATAAATATTTTTAAATAATAGAGAATCCCCAAGGCATGTGGAGGTGGTTCAAGACTGAACCATATTGATGTAAACCAAGGTGATACAAAAGTGGATAGGTGGAATGTTGTAACTCATGCCAAGATTGGAAATATGAGTTATTCCCCTACATTAAAGGCTGATTTAATGTCCATTCATTAAATCAATTATCAGATGAATCTCATGAATATGTCATTTAATTAATTAAATATTTCTTTCTATGAAATTATATATTTTATAGATTCAAGGTCAGGATAAAATAAATAAAATAATTAATTTTCTAATATGAATATTAAATTAATTACTTACGAATAAATATTTTATCCAACATGGATAATTAATTAACATCTACTTAATATTAAAAATATGTGTAAAGGATAAAACAAGATAAAATGTATGCATAATAAATTAAAATCACTCAATTAAATATTAACTCATGCTAAGCCTTTCATTACATGATGGGAATGAGACTAGAGAACAAAGTGTAGTACTTGGGCAAAGTCTGGAAACTAACTTTTTTCGGGAGTTCTCATGAGAGTTTTGGGTTGACTTAACCAAAATTGTATTTAGTTTAATAGACGATGTCTATTAAATGAAAATTTTGAGGCAAGTGTTGTGGAAATCAAATTCAGGATTTCAAGATAGTAGAATCCACTCAACATATCAAGGAGTTGCAAGTCCATAGTTGGAAAGACTGCCTACCTAATTAATTTATTATGGTTTTCATGTCCAAATCGGGGTCATTAATAAAAGTAATGGGGATCCTTGAAACTATAATTTTAAAGAAAATATACATCATAACTTCAACGGTGAGGGATATAGATACTTGATAAAATAATGGTATATTTAATAAATAAATAACGTTTAATTTATTCTATATCACTTATTTTGTAATCAAGAAAAGTGATAATAATAAAATCTTTCTAAATTTATAATAAAATTAAAATTCAATCATAAAAAATATCCCTACAATCAGTATTGGAGAAAGATATCCTCCTGATTGGTAGTAAATTCTAAAAGTGGTTTAGACATCTTTGGCTTATGTTACACCATGTACGGAAATATTACATGCTAGAATACTCAATGCCTGATCTACCTGATAAATAGGTAAGTGACAAAGAGTTCCTTGTCTATGAAAAAAATTAAATAAAGTGACCAACATTCAATGTTTTATTCTATCATCGATGTCTAGTGAACTAATTAATTCTCAAAATCATATGGATGTGTATAGAATTATTGAGCACCCTCGTGGTCTTTACCAATAGAATGAAAAGCTAGAATGGTTTGAGATTTCCAAGGCACTCATTAATAGATATATTATAGAGGGTTTCCCAGATAGGCCTCATGTAGTCAATATCATTGTATACATTGATAAAATAGAGGTTTAGGGTTTAAAATCTCTAAATAATTGGTCACTAAACTCATTCTAACATCACTCCCTCTGATATTCTCTAGATTTTTTGTGGATTTAAATATGAACAACATTTTTATGTCACTACCAGATCTTCCATGATTATGTTGAAAGAATGAAAAGGGAAAGTGAATAGATTTAATTCCAAATATTCTTCATACCCTTCCAAGAAGAGGAAGATCAAGGGGAAAGAAATGGAACATGATGTGGTCTTTTTTTCATGTGGAAACAAGGGTCACTGGAAGAAAAAATAAACCCATCCAAAGAAGCAATGGGAAGTTTCTGGTGAATTTGTTATCGAGTGTAATTTATATGTTTTTATAAATTTTATATTAAATATAGCTTATGGTGATCACATATGTATTCAAATACAGGAACCATGTAGATTAATAATAATTGACTTTGGGAGATAGTTTTTTAGTATACAATAGAGATAAACCTATTGTTTTAGCTATCAGTGACTACCAACCAGAATGATCTACGTTTTAAAGGGTTTTAATTATGTTCTTTTAGTTACCAAAAACATTATTTCTATATCCAAACATGATATAGATGGAGTTATTTTCATAATTTGGAATAAATGCTTCTTGTTTTATAAAGTTGGAATTTTTATGGTAAGGTACTTTTAAATCATGTGTTTTATGTTTTGGATTACAGAAACCAAATAATAGAAATTGGTAATGAATTTACTTCACATGAATCATACCACAGAAACCACCGGAATCACCATCTAGGTCATATAAATGAAAATTACATGACCAAATTACATCAAGATGGATATTTAGATTCTAATTAACTAAAACCACTTGGTGTATTTCACACATCTTTAGAAAGAAAAATTACCAAAACTTCATTTAGTGGTAAAGGTGAAGGGTATAAAGAGGTTCTTAAATTAGTTCATATCGAGGTGTGTGGACCATTTCTTGTTGAAGTAAGAGGTGTGTACACATAATTCATAATTTTTACTAATGATTTTAGTATATTTGAATATGTCTACATAATAGGGAATTAGTAGGATTCATTTGAAAAAAATATAAGGAATACAAGAATGAAGTCGAGAACAATCTTGGTAAGAAGATTAAGAAACATTACATTGACTTTAGTAGATAATATCTTAAACGATACATCATTTATTATCTATGTTAGATCGGGATTTTATTTCAACTCACTCCCACTGATATTCCTTAGTGTAATATTTTAAGTGAAATAAAGAACTAAACCTTGTTTTACATTTTGAGATCAATAATGAGTCATGCAAGCCTTCCATTATCCTTTTGAGGATATGCATTACAAACAATAGAATACGTACTAAACTGAGTGAAAACAAAAGAAATAGAAGGTACACCATATCAATTATGGAATGGAAATAAATCTATCTTATCTTACTTATATGTGTGGGGTTGCGAAGCATTTTTTAAGGCCTCTTCAGGTAAAAATCTTACACCCGAAGGAACAAAGTGTATCTTTATAAGATATCACAAATAAACAAAGGGATACTACCTATACAATATTTCAAAAAAAATTAGTAGAGAGAGATACCACATTTCTTAAGGAATGTATTATCTCTTAGAGATATAGTGGGATTGAGATAGACTTTGATGAAATATAAGATCAATGTACACAAAAGTTTTCACATGAAAAAATTCCACATGGCCTAATTGAAACAAAAAAGTATTCCACAGACTCAGTTACTTTGTAGGAGTACTATAGAGGTTAGAGAACTAGAATTGTAAGTTTTTCTAGTCACCTAGGTTGAAAACTCATTATTAGTTGATAATAATAATCCTATAACCTACAAGGAATTAGTAATTGGAACAAATGTATCTAAGTAGAAAAAATCCATAAATTCTGAAATTAATTCCATCTATCAAAACCAAGCCTAGATTTTGGTAAAACCTCTAGTAGATTTAATTCCTATTGGTTAAAATATTTATTCAAGAAGAAACTAGACATGTATGGACAAGTTAGTACCTATAAGGCATCACTGGTTAAAAAGGGTTCAAACAGCGTCAAGTTATCTACTATTATGAAACCTTTTCACTAGCTGCAATGAGGACATCCATATAATTCTACTTTCTATTGCCTCATTCTATGATTATTTGATTTTAAAAATTCTAGTCAAAACTTCCTTCTTTAATGGTAACCTTAAATAAGATGTCTATATTACATAGCCTGAAAATATTTTTTCTTTAAAAATTCCAATAACATATAAATATTGCCGAGATCAATTTATGAATTAATGAAAGCATCTAGGTCATGGAACATTCATTTTGATAAGGCCATAATGGAATTTGGATTCATAAATAATGAATTTTATTCATGTGTCTATAAATGATTTAGTGGGTATGCAATCATTTTTATAATAGTATATATTGATAACATATTACTCATTGGAAAATAAATATCAGTCGTATAGTCTGTTAAGGCATGGTTGAATAAATATATCCCTACTGAGGACTACAGCAAGGAAATATATATTATTGGGATAAAGATACATTATGGTAGATATAAGAGGTTACTCAGCCTAAGTCAATGTACAAACATTGACAATATATATAATAGATTCATTGTAGAACAATCCAAGAGGATCTTGTTTCAACTGTCACATGGAATTCGTCATTACAAAAAACAAGTCTTTAGAAATGAGAGGAAAGAAATAAAATAACAATTATTCCATGCTAAACATCATTTAGGTCAATCACATATGCAATTATATGTACTAGTCTAGATGTTGCCTATGCATTAAGTGTGGTAGGTAGATATCAAGCTAATCCAAGTGACCATCATTGGATGGAAGTCAAGACTATCCTTAAGTATCTGAGTCATACTAAGTATATGTTCATAATTTATAGAAGAGATGAGGAACTAGTAATTATAGGATATGCAGATGCTAGTTCTCAAACAGATCGAGATGATATGAAGTTATAAATAGGATATATCTTCACATTGAATAGAAGTGATGTGAGCTATAATAGCTCAAAGAAGGTTGTGGTTACAGATTCTATAGTAGATTCTGGGTATATTGTGGCTTCTAAGGTAGCTAAATAATTAGTATGTATTTTAAACTTCTCTTAAAAACAATATTTGGTACCTAGAATTAAAAATCATATCACACTCTATTTTGATAATAATGGAGCGGCAGCTCTTGAAAAAGAGTCAGGGTCACATAAAAGGACAAATCATGTAATTTTAAATTATCATCTCTTGAGAAAGTTTTCTCAGAGAGGTGAAGTTGTAATGAGTAGTATTTCAATGTAATAAAACCTGGTGGAACCCTTGACTAAATCTATGACTTAGTATAAACATGAATATCATGTGAGTTGAAGTGGACTGAAGGTCGCAGGTTGTTGGCTCTATGTCCAAGTGGGATTTTTTTTGCAGCTAGAGTTCAAGGACCAATGGTTTGTACATTGATTAAATGAAAATTCTGATGTATTTAATATTAATAAATCTTCTTATTACATATTTTTTCTACATAACACTAATATAATAATGTTCGGGAGTGTACGACACATCGATAAGGTCACAACAGTTCCCTGCTGTGATGAGAACCATGATGTGATATGAATATATTCTAAAAATAATGTTATGTGGTTGGATAACGTACCCTGAGGGAACACAAGGTACATATACCGTCAAGTGTGAGTACTTTTAAGCATATAATTATTCTTATCAGGAATTTCACACTTAGTAATCTTCATGATGGGAGATTATGAGAACCTACATGCTAGTAGGAATTCTAATTTTTTTAGTGTCTTTGGATATTCCTATATATGAGAATGTGTGATGGTCCTTGGACTTTTTTCTTATTATTAATTTATGTTAAAAATCGGATACTTTGATGTATTTTGTAAACCATAATTAAAGAAGTTCATGGTGATGTTGGATATATTGTGTGAGTCACAAGTGATATGTCATTAATTAATAAGTCAATGAAGGATTTTTACATTCCATCTTTATAAAATCTAATAGCTAGGACATTTGATTTCAAAAGGACCATTAAATTAAATCACATGGCCATAGTGTAATAATTTTTTTATTTTAGATAGTCAAAGAAAGATATATTGATCATATAGGTTAGTGAAAGGGATGTGAAACTTTCTAGGTGAGATATTATGGTAAACGTATTATATTAAATAGTGAGCATACATATGTGGTTATCAATGTTGTGAAATTAAGTTCTTTCTCTTACGAGCCTTGACCCTTTTCTAGGCAGTAATCTTAATCTTTAAGCAAGATCACCTAATTCCACCGAGAAATAATCCTATAGGGTCACATGCTAAGTGTTTTTGTTGATCTCGATTAAAATTATGTTTGAGTTTAATTAATGGAATAAATGTTATTCTCTTATTTGAGGAATAATTTTATTCAAGTTATATTGATTATATAAATTAAATAAATATTTATTCACTATATTTTGAATAAACAAATTATTGAATATTTTAATAAATTTTTATTCCCTATATTGTGAATAAAATATTTTTTTAATGAAATATTTATTTAGTTATTAAATAAAATCTATAAGAGTTTTAATGGACCAAGACTGAGTTCAATGATAGATATTATTTATCATGATTGTTTCATAATACTTACTATTGCAAAATTTGGTTCATACCACAAAATAATAATTATTTAATTATTATTATGTGGAATGTGATTTACGGAAGGTCGTAAATTTTATTTAATGGTCGGTTTGGAGTTAAATAATATTTTAACTCAAATCCTAACTCTATAAATATATGAATTTTTCTACAATGTAGAGTATTTGAAAGAAATAATAGAGAATTTTTGCACAAAACAAATTCTCTATCAACTTATCCCCTTATCTCCCTCTCAGGAATGATAAGTTCAAAATAGATTTACTCAACACTGATGAATGATAAATCAGGAATGAACAACGTAAGACATTCAACTCGCCGCACTAGCACCCAAAGATAGAGTGGTGTTGCTTGGAAATCATAATACCACATGTGGACCACCACTAGAGGGATTATATCTGTGTATCATTACAACACAATAAAGGTAATACTAAAGAGTCTTTCTGGATGATCAATATTCACCAAAAATGGAATTTCCTAATCCCACGTATTAATTTATTAAAATATTAAATAAATTGATAATAAATGTGATGTGCAAGATATAAACTCTTTATTTCGAGCAATAATTATTAAAATAAATTTTAATATATCACCCACCTCGGCAAGCTTCTGATGTTCACCAAACCATCCTGCATGAGGTCATGTGACAAATTGGCTCAGGGAACCCGTGTGTGGCACTTAGGACGGGATGTCACAAAGTGGTATCAAATCCTAGTTTTCATTTTCTTTTCTTTCAATTTACTATTTGAAAAAGGTATAAAAGAGACTATGAAGATTCGGGCCTTGGAAATGATCTCATTCATGGGAGTAGGTGACCAATGTATGGGGGACTCAGTTACCCATGGTGGGATTATTTTTATTCATTTGTGTTGTTATAGTTGGATGTTACTTCACCGTGATTGATGTAATTGTTATGTTATGTGATTATTATTTCTAATATTTCATGAGATTGGACTCATGGCCCATTATGTTAGGGGAGTTGAGTATTCATGCATCATTATAGGAACTATAGATTTTTTTGTGAAATTCATAATTTTATTCATACATGGAAGATAATGTATTGGGTTAGTTATTGAACTTGAAATGTTTTCCTTTGTTTTTTTAATTGAACTAAAAATAATACTCGATTTGTATTTGAAAGTTTTAAAATTCTGAATGACGTGAATAAATTGGTGTCTAATGAGACTTTAACACTTAAAATGAGTTTACCATTTGTTAACCATGACCTATATGTAGGGTGGGGATAGAGCGTCTATTTAGATAGTGTGGTTTATGGGAGATGCTGAACCTGATGTCACCGATTTTTGGATTGATTCTATCCAGACTATCCTTGATGACATAAAGACTTCTGTTGAGAAATGAGTCATGCTTGAGGATTATATTTTATGTGTCTAGCTGAATTTTTGGTGGGAAATTCAGAATCCGGATAAAAATATAGAAAATATGGAGTGTAAGGAATATTAGAGGAAGTTCTTGGACACTTTCACCATGAGATGCTCAGGCAGGAGACAAAAAATTTGTTTATGAGGTTGAATCGATGGGGTATGTCTATGATTGATGATGTTGGTCTCTATACTAACTTTATTAAAAAAAATTCAGTGTTTTATGGAGATTAGGTGAGCATAAAAAAGTGGTTTCAAGATGTGATTAAATGTAAAATTAAGTCACTAGTGAATATATTCCGGCCGAAGAAGTTTTCTAATGTAGTAAATCAGGATATAATTTCTGAGGGGAACCTGGAGGAGACTTTTGTGGGGAATTGGGGGTATCTTCTAAATGGTTGTGAGTTAGTAATTCTAAGAGTATAAATTTTTTAAGAAGAACATTAAACTGGGCAGTGGAAAGTGGAGTTTCCAGGGGGGAAGGATTAGTTACAATGGACCTTACTTAGGTGACCCATAACCTGTGAGGAAGGTCGAGACACTTTTGTAGATAGTTAATGTGACCCCCGATAGAGTTTTAGTATAGTTGAAGGATGGATAATCTATATAGGTTATTTGGTAACCCATATAATAAGGGTAATGATGGAGCAACTTGGTAGAATTAGTGAGAGGGATGCAGATCTTCTACACTATATCAGTATGGAAGTTGGAGTTTTACTAGTCGTGGTGGTAGAGGTTTTAGATGTGGTTCTTCTAGGAAATATAACCCATATCATTATACTGGTATGGATCAGGGTACTCAGACTGCATCAAAGTTAATAGGAACAAGATAGTTTCATGCAGTTCAACCAAAACTGGTGGATAGTGAGGAAGGAACATCGACAGTTAGAGATGTTATTCTTGTATCTTCTACGCTTTCTAGTGCCTTATTCGATAATTGATCCTCCCATTATTTTATATATACACAACTTATGAATGTTCTGAGCCTATCGGTGGAGTTCATGAGAAGATTAATGATGATAGATACACCTCTGGGGGTAAAATCGAGAAATGTACATTTGTGAAAAGTTTGTTCTCTCAAGATAGTGTAATATCATTCTAGTTGGGATATCTATATACTTGACATGTCAAGATTTGACCTAATTATGAGTATGGAATGGTTAGTATCATACTGATCTAAAATTTATTTCTATCAATGATGATTAACTTTTACATCTCTTGAGGGTAAAAATTATTTTCCTTATGGAGAGTGTGATATCAAGTTAAGGAGTGCAGTGACAATTCATCAGCAACTGGGGGACTTACCACCAAGGTTTCTAGTATTTTAATTGATGAAGCTAGTGTGAATTATAATGTATTTCCAACCATAGTGGACCAATTTCCGGATTTGTTTCTTGGATACTTCTCAGGGTTTCCCCCAGATAGATATGTGTAGTTTACAATTGATCTCATATTGGGGGATGAGACAGTTTTTATTCCACCATAATGAATGACACCAGTTGAGCTTCAAGAGCATAATATTCAACTGTAAGAGTTAATGGATAAGGGTTTTATAAATTCGAGTACGCCACATTGTGGTTCGCCAATTTTCATTTCCAATAACACAGTTATAACTATATTCTAATGTGTTGATTACTGAAAGTTGAACTGGATGATAGTGAATAACTAGTATCCTCTTACATGTATCAATGATCTATGTGACTATTTGAGGGGATATTGTGCCTTCTTAAAGATTTACTTGAGATTAGGGTATCAACAGTTAATATTTCAACAATCCAATACATAGAGGACTAATTTTAGAAGTAGGTATGGCCTAAATGAGTTCGTTGTAATGTAGTTTCAGTTAACAAACACACCAGTGATGTTTATGGATTTGATGAATTGAGTCATCCACTTGAACATGTATTAGTGTGTGGTTGTGTTTGTGGATGAAATCTTGGTGTACTCAAAGAATCATGAATATCATTCCCAACATCTCTACGTCATCCTGAGTACACTGATAGAGCATCGAATATATGTCAAGTTGTCTATGTTTCAGTTTTGGATTGACCAGGTAAACTTTATGGGTCATCTCATCTTAATGTAAAGTGTTTCATTATACCCATAGAAGGTTCAAGAATTGATTTCTGAAGAGAATCTCAAGAATTTTTTCGATATCCATAGCTTTCTGGTATTATCATTATATTATCAAAGGTTCATATAGGACTTTCCAATTTGGAGGAACCTATTCTAAGATTTAACAAGGAGGAAGAGGTTTTAATGGATGTAATAATGTGAGAATTCCATCCAAGAGTTGAATAAGCACTTGAAACCCACAATAATATTGATCCTACATGAGCCTCGTGAGGATTATAGGGTATTTTTTGATGCTTTTGGGATCAGTCATGGATAATTGTTGATATAGGGAGATCAATTTGTGGTGTATGGGTCATGTTTGTAGAGGTCACATCAATGGAACTACCCTACGCTTGAACTCAAGTTGTCCATAGTTGTTTAGGCCTTGAAGTGTTGGAGGAATTATATATTGGGTGATAATTTTACTGTGTATACTGATAATCAGATATTAAACTATATCTTTTTGAAAAAATAACCTAATCTCTGATAGTGGATATAGGTATAGTATATTAATTCATTTGATTTGGATCAAACATATATGCCTAGAAATGGAACTAGTTTCACTAACGCTTTAACTGGGAAAAATCATGCTCAAAAAGTATTGAAGTCTGGTGCGGAGTGGAAAATGAGGAATTTTCTAGTTGAGATGAATGTTTTTGTTTATGAGGGTCAGGAGAAAATTAGTCTCATTTTAGTTTCAGTGAAGTCTACAGTTTTGATCTAGATTAAAGACAAGTATTATGTGGATCTATAATATTTGACCTTGAGGGAAATTTGTGAAGGTGGGTAGTCACCTTTAAATTAGGCCATAGATGAAAATGAGACCATTTATATCGAGAATATGGTTTTTATTCCTAAAATCATGTAGTTGGAGCTGATATGTGAATTTCATGCATCAAAGTGGTGATTTTCTTACACTAGTTCCCATTATGTAATGAAAGTGAGATGAAGTGACCATGGAATTTGTGGTGGGTATCTTGAGGATGCCTTAGAGGAATGGATCTATTTGGGTAATTGTGGACCAGCTGATGAAAGTTCCACATTCCATGCCGATACAGAAGACATTCTCAGTGGATTAGTTAGAAAACTTATACATTTAGTAGACATTCAATTTTTAAAGATTTCCATGGAGTATTGTTTCAGAAACAGAATCATGCTTTAATTCTCACTTTTGGTTGGGAATACATTTGGAACTTTGTATACATGTTTTACTGAGTACAAAATTCCACCCAAAGATAGATGGGTAGTCGTAACGTACAATTCAAGTGCTAGAGGATATACTATGAGTGTGTGTTCTTGGATTTAATGGGTCTTGGTAGAATCAATTAGCACTTATTGCGTTTTCCAATAACAATATTTATTATGAAACTATACTGATGTCACTATATAAGGATCTTTATTATAGGCCATGCATATTACCTCTATACTGGATGGAGTCAAGTGAGTCAGAGTTGTTGGGGATGATCCTTATATAGGAGATTTCAGAGCAGGTGCAAAGGATTCAAAAACATATGGTTGCGGCTTGGAGTAGACAAAATTCTTATGATGATATATTTTTACGACCCCTATAGTTTACATAGGGTGATATTGTGTTCCTTTGGGTGTCTCCTAGATTGGGTCACTGTATGATTTGAAGACATGGAAGGTCGGTGCCATGGTTTATTGGACCATTTGAGGTTGTGGAGAGAATATTCCTAGTGAAATACAAATTGGAACTTCTATAGAGATATAGCAAAATTCATGATGTCTTAAATGTGTCACAACATTAGTGGTATCACCCCAACCCTTCTAATTTTATCGATCTCTATGATGTTGAGCTTGAGATCGATGTGTCCTTTAAGGAGAATCTGATACATCTGTTGGATCATAATAAGAATGTGTCGTGGAGAAGAACCATAGTGTGTGTATTGTGGGAACACAGTCGTATTCTCGAGCAAACATGGGAAATAGAAGAGGATATGAAGGATTAGTGGCCCAATCTTTTTGACTTAGAAACATAGAGTTTCTTGGGAGTACATCTTGAGGACGAGATGTTGTAAGGTGGGGATATTGTAAGAACTTAACATTTTCTTGGGATTTATTGAGATCATTTACAGGTATTTCTTTATCTTGTTTTGAGTATATTTGTTTTGGTTGTATCTTGGGTGTTTTTTGGGGAAATTTTATTTTTTAGGGAATTTCAGAAGAGCATTCTTGGTGCATGGTTTTCCCAAACCATGCATTCTTGGTGAATGGTTTTCCCAAACCATGCATGCTTGGTGCACGATTTTCCCAACCAAATATTCCTTACCAATAAAAATTAACATCCCCATATAGAGTGGTATTTCATGGTAGGAACTTGGTTTTTCAAACAGTGTTCCCTCTTAGTAATAACTATGTGGCACCCTAGAGAGAGGGGAATAGTTAGGTGCATAGTAAGGGAAAACTATTTACCCCAAGTAGGAAACCTAACATACCGGATTTTAACCCTCTAAAAATTAGATTAAAAATTCTTGGGCCCCTCGTACTTCACCCTAACTCAACCCTATTTGACCCTAAAGATTTTACATCATTTCTAGAGGCTCGAGGATAGATTCCAATAGCTTATTAACCATGTTCTTCAGGATTCAAATCATGGATAAAAGATCTTCACCCCTCCTAGTAAGAGATTCACATCCTGTTTGAGTTCTCGTATTTATCCCATTTGTCTCTTGTCCTTTGATGGGTCATTTTCCTCTGTTTCTTGTGGATATAGATCTAGGTTTTAATTGATTAAATATATTGATCTTGGATCTTAGTTTTGTATCTAGATCTCATCCTACATTGTGGAACTGAATGTTCCACGTCAATTTGGGGATTTCTATTGGGGAGTGTTTGTCAATGATTTCAAGGTAGGTGGTCTATTATTCAAATATCAAAGTTTTTATTTAAAATATGTGTATGTAATTTTAGAATTTATAATTAAGGTATAACAATTGAATTTTATTAATTGAATAAATTAAATTTTTTAATCAATTAACTAAGAGATTGTGGAATTTATTTATTAATGGTCTATGGAATTGGACAATTAATGGGATTGTGTAATTATTCAATTAATGTGAATTAATGAATTGGTTAGTTAATTATTGAAATGTTTTTATTGTGGAAATTAATGTGATATTGGGATTGTGAAATTGGATTGATTAATTGGTGAATTAATTAAAGGGATATTGGGATTGTGGAATTGGATTAATTAATTAGTGAATTAATTAATGGAATATTAGGATAATAGAATTAGATTAATTAATTGGTGAATTAATTAATTGGATATTGGGGTATTGTATCATATAATTAAAGTATTTAATCATGAATTATTTTGATAAAATGTGATGGTTCCATGATCTAAAATGTTGTTAAAAGGATTAATCTTCATTAATCTTGTTTGATGTGATACATTTGAATTGTCTGATTAATTGATAAAAAATTTTGGGACATGGACTATAGATTTAAAATCCCATAGTGATAAATTGATACTCATTTGTGGGACATGGATTATTTCTTAAAATCACACATATATATGCGTTTTTTTCCAAAACTGCTATTTCCAAATCCCACTTTGTTATTGTTTGATAAACAAGTAATGGGACCCAAACTTCTAATTTAAATACCCACAGTGTAATAGACCTGGTATTCTAGGCCTAAAATGTTTTCATTGGACTGTGGTTCTAATTGGCCATTATATGAATTTAATTGATATGATAAATGATAAATATAAAATTGGGATATAGCTGAGACTCTAACACGGGCTGAAGTATGTATTGAGGTTCAGGTGTCCTTAGGAACTCGAGGATTTTATGGTTAATTAAATTATAATTAAATTTGATAACTATTTAATTTATTCATTATGGTTTATTATTTATAAACTTTCGTGTATTATTATTGACTGTATATTGTTTTATACATCATTTGTAGTGGCCTACTGAATTTTACTCACACCCTACTCAAGTTGTCTGATCGGTAGCCGAATAGAATTCATGTTTGAAGGACATGATAATGGAAAGACCCCAATATTATATGGATGGTATGGAATGTAACATGGATGATGGAATCAAGATGGGTGTCAATACCCTTTTTGGAGTATTCAGTGTATTTATTTTGGGTTTTTCATTTTGACACTTGACACATATTTAGCATGACATGTCAACTACTTCAGTTTTGGATATTGTTTTCCTATTTTTGTCATCCAGTGATACATGTACAATTCTTGTTATATTTATTTAATTTAATTACTAATTATTATTATTTGGGTTTAGCTAGTTAGATAAAGAGGGTATAGTCTCTCCATGATTAATATTAGACCCTCACAACAAGTTAGTATCATCTGGTATATAGGGAGGCACTCCTGAGTTCACATGACAATCGTACATGGGTCACCAGTGTGTGTCACTCAAGTCAGGATGCCACAGACATCATTTAAAAAATGAGATAAATAATTGAACACTTTTTTATTACTCATTAATGAATTTTATTTGATAATTATTTCCCATATAAATTTTTACATTGTTTACTGTTGGTATGAGATATAATTGATGATTTTGGTACGATTATTACTAGGATTAATTGTGGATATGAGGTGATACATCTAATGGATCGCATCTAATAATATGAGAGTGATGATTTAGTATAAATTATTGGTTAATGAGGATATATTGGCCTTAAATCATAGGATGTGTGAATTTTTCAAAATAAAATTAAAGTTATATCAAGTTATGAGAAATAACTATACCTCTAAGGAACAACATGTTTCTCCAAAACATGGTGTAACAATTTTATAGTACTTCGTGTAGTAACCACCACCATCCTTCAATGGAACAACTAATCCAATATCTCTAAAATAATAGATCATGTCTCTATAAAACGTATTCCATATTCTATGATGTATTAAAATGTAAAATGTTATCATAGAAGTATATTTTCTATGGGTAGGTTTCGATCAATGGTTGTAATTGATTCAAACCACAAAAATAGATGAATAAATAAAATGAATTGAATGAAAAAAAATTAAGGTGATATTCCTTGAAACATTTGTTACATAACAGTAAAGTGATAACATGGAAGGGTAATTTCAAAATTTAAGAAAAAAGGTAGAGGTAGTTATTGATGAGTATGAAGTTATGACTATAATTTTTGTAAGACAAGCTCCATAATACATATGTAATCAAGAGTAAAAAAATTATTGCTTATTTGATGGACTAAATCCAACATTTCATTGTAAATTGGTCTCCAAAAAAATTATTCATATTAGGAGACAGTAATAATTACTATCATGACTAAGAAACAATTATTTGAGTAATATATTTTCAATGTAAATAAAGAGAGGAAGAGGACAATTTAGTTCTATATAAAGAGAAATTTTTTGAAGTGGAAGAGAGTAACAATGGAATTCATAAGATAAAATAACTCCATGAAGAAGCACCATGGTACATAATTGAAGGGGTTGTGAGTTTTCAAGAGGTGTAAAGATAAATCCCAAAAATCTTATGAATTTAAAGTAAAACAATTGAATCCACTAATATCCAAAGAATGGGTTATAATGATACATGAGACTACTCAAATAATTAACACAATCCTCAATAGAATATACCACAAAATATGCCAAGGTATAAAGGTTAGGTTCATGTAACTTCTATTAAAAAATATGAATTCTTAAATAACATGATAAGAGGTACTTTCAACTTAAACTAAAATTTATTTAATACATTATTTGATTTCATATCTATCCACACTTTTATATATTTCATGTTTTCTAATGAAATTTTGTCACCACCTCATAAATTAAGGTAGGAGTTAAAAATAAAAAAACCTTATTGTAATGAGCATATATTTATAATTTTTTATTATTATTCATAGTGGTTTACTACTTAAAAACTTTATTATTAAAAATAATTTGGACTTTGACATAATACTTTGGAGGTAACAGATCTCAAATTATAATGCAAGAATTAGTACATAGATAATTTCATTATAATTGGTAGAGGAGGAACAAAATCCAAAGTTTTTAGATGATGGAATTCATTACATTAGTCTTTTATAGTATTTCCTCATGTTTCTCATCTTAATGATATTCATATAGCAGAAGTCGATCAATCATAATTTATATATGGGATGAAATCATAACAATTAGTAATGTATCTATTGTGTAATAATAATTTGTTGTATTTCTTAAATTATTATATATGAATATACCTAAAAATAAGGTTTAGTTTTCTATTGAAATCATCCTCGATGCAAAACATATATATCAGCATCCTTGTAAAATGAACCTAGTGAAATTGGGTTAGCTAAGGATACAACTATAGGTGTTTTATAATAATGGATGCATATGTCCTTGTCACTAAACTACGGTAGCACCAATATTTTTTATAAAACAATGATTATTCTACTAGGGTGTAAGTCAATTATAAAGAAATAAATTTCATTACTATAAAGAATAATAATAATTTACCCTGTATTTATGACATGATTGATACAATTTAAAGTGGTTAATAATTCCCAAATATTTATCTTCATTCTGGTTTCCATCAATTAATAATAAATAAAGTTGATATAATAAAACTTTAATCTCATATGATGTATATAAATTTTTATTGTGTAGTAATGCTTCTTTGATTAACTAATGTTCCCTTGATTTTTATGAATTTGATGAACAGAGTTTTTATAGAGCATCTTAATAAAACTTTTATGGTAATTGTTTAGGATATCTTGATATACTCTAAAGTATATAAAGATCATGGGAACCATTTTCAAATTATTATTGAGACTCTTAGAGTTTTTTAAGGGATGGGGCTGAAGCCTCATTTTATTATTAATGTTATAAAAAACCTCTTTTGATTGGGTATAGGGAGACCCATTACAAGGCCTGAAGGCCACAGGGGTATGAAAGCCCATTTTTATCCCAAAGGGCCCTCTAGTGAATAATATTTCTACAGTACCCATGCTGTTATGGTACCTGCTACTGTACCGCCACAGCTAAAGTTCCTGTTATAGTGCCTCTACCGCTACAGTTTCACTACTGCTACATTTCTGTCGCTGCTACAGTGCTTCTACAAAATCCCAAAAAAATTCCCCTACCCATATTCAATCTTTTTTCTTTTTTATTCCAACCAAGAGACATTACCACGTGGGTACATGCTCGTTGGTGCTGACACCCAAAAATAAAATTTTTTATATTAAACATTTAATTAGTGTATATTTTGGCTTCAAAATGATTCCTTTCTTATCAATATTATCTCTAAATATCTAATATCTATTTTTTATTAAAATACCGAAGTAGTTAAATACTGATCTATGTGAATGAATACATATGAGATATATATTTTATTTGGTTTAGTGGGTTATTATCGCTTATTTGTTCAAAAAAATTTCACCTTATCCAATCTGTTGACCATGTTAATATATAAATGGTTCAAATTCACATGGTTAAAAAATATAAAGAATGGTTTGAGGACCGGAATAATATATTTTTTAATATAATCGTATAAAAATTACCATTAGTAAAGGAAGAAATTTTAAAATATAGTGATGCATCAATGAATGGTTTGAAGTAAAACCAATTTCAAAATGATACGTTTTTCCTCAAGCATCAAGGAAGTTAAGGAGTCATGAACAAAAATATCTAACTCTTGATCTTGATTAGGTGGTTTCAATATTTTCATTGATTATATTAAGATTCTATCTCTATTTAGAAATATGTAAAACATATATCAATTATAAGAGTATTGAGTATATACTAACATAGAATCAGCTCAATATGGGACAAAGGAGGCGAATAGAACTACACATGTTCTATGACTGGTCAATATAATATTACCCTAAGATGTAAAACATGGTGGATAATATAGTGACCCATACTCTTCATACATATATATTTCATCTATTTATAATAATATAAAATATATAACATAAAATTCAATTATAAAATAGTATATGTCTGGTGTTTTTGGAAACATGGATACATAAAAAACTAGTTCATAAGTATAATACATTATTTCCCATTAAAATATTCATAACTAAAACCCCATAAAGACATATCATACTTGGTACCTTTCCTCATTACTTAGGTAAGAGGAAACATAATAAAGGGTAAGCTGAAGTGCTCAGTAAGGGTAAAAATGGTTATATCAATGATTGTTTGTACATAACATGACCATAATAGCATGAGAATGGGATGACAACATCTGAAAATAATACCATGAAAATCATATATCATAATATTTATGGTATAGAACAAGTATTGTATGTTCATAATACATTAATCATAAAATAATTAAAGAACATGTTCCATTAGAGTATAACATTGGCATAAGACATGATTTTATGGGAAACACGTAAGCATATAAAATAATTTCCTTAGTGAAAAAGGATTTAAAAAAAGACTATTTTATTGGATTGGGATAACTCCCCAAACTATCAAAGGATTCAATATTCACTCCCTATACAATCATAGTGAATGAATTCCCTTACTGAAATAGGTTTACTCCCCATTCCAATTTTGTTAATATCATGAAATATCCATCATTACCCAATACACTAGAGGTAAATATAATTCCAAGACCACCCATCACATAATTAAGATCACACATAATTGTTCCAAAAGTTGTTAAAATATTTATCAAATCAGAACCTATTAAAATAAATGGGTTTCATGAACATTGCATCATAGAATAACCCATGTAAAAGAAATAGGTTTCATAAACATTTTATCTTTTCATTGTAGCATAAGATATTGAAAAGGAATTTATTTAATAAATATATTTTCTTTATAATCATAATCCCTAAGATAAATAATAAGTATGGTGTCATTATATAATATCCCTAGTAAAACATAAGTAAAATTAAATAAGGATGTCATCATAAATAAAAAATGTCTTTAAAATTTTAGTTGGAACATTTCATGTGGAAAATACCCTTTTCTTTTTTAAATCACTTTATTTAAAATCTAAGAATTTCCCAAATATTAAATAAAACATTTTACTTTAAAATAAAATTAATAATTTATAAGGCAATATTCAAATAATTTAGTGGTTATGATTTAAATTTCATTCATGTTATATAAGTAAAAAAATTCCTTTTATAGTATTGTAAAAAGTCAAAAAAAATACATCATTCATAAAAAATAAGATAATTAAATTTAAAAAAAATTAAAATCTAAAATGAGGTTAAATTTGAATTTATAAAATCATGAGTAATAGTAAAAACATTTTGTAAATCATTTTAGAAAACATGACATAGAATAAAGTAGATTTTTAACTAAGAGATAAATGAAGTCAATTTTCCTTAAAATCATATTTTGGGACTCTAAAGTACTTAAGATGATTAAAATGAAATTAAACATTCATTTTCAAAAAATAACATAAGTATAAGAAAATTTATGAGTTTCTTGATATTTGTAACATAATATTTCATCATCGGAAACTTAATCACAAATAATCCCGATAAATAATATGGTTATATTATAAAAACTCTTGCCGATTCGGTATAATTAGAATCATAAACACCATGAAATTAAGAAAATTAATTACATATTAAAATAAACATAAAATTAATTAAATTAATCATAAATTACATTGATAGATACTATATACACCACATAAAAAATGTGAATATCTCTTGTTTCACACAAAGATAAAAGTGAGATGAAAATATCTTACCTCCAGTCCGACTTCCTTCATATGTATTGTAATATCCTATATAATAAATAAATATATTTTTAAAATTTATTAAATATCCATAATCATATATATATTGTCATATATTATTTTCTTATACAATTTGATCGCCCATTTATTAGTAATTATTTACTAAAATCACTATTACCGATGATATCAATTTCGTATTTCATGTATATTTTGGTTCTGTATTTTTGGTCTTTATACTTTGATCATAGTTAAATAATATCTAGAATGTTAATTATTAAATAAATTTTATATATATTCCTTATTTTCATATTTATAGTCATCTATAAAAGTAGATATATAAAAATGAATTAAAACGCTCATTAAGATGGTAGGTTGTATGTATGCCTGGATTTTGTTTTTATTTTTTGATAGATGGAATGAAAGAAAGGTAAATATTAAATAAAATTTACAAGATAATAATTTTATCATATATCTCATATATATTCATTTTACATATCCTTATTATCATCCATGTAAATTGTAAGTGAAAAACAAATCACAGCAATTCGTGGTAGCATTAGTTCACACATACGCATGAATGACATTATCCTTTTCCGATGGATTGTATTCTAAGAATTTAGATATGATATTGTCATTATAGAATAAAACATATACCATAAATATCAAACAAAAACATTATAATCATCTTAATAACCATCCAGAAAATATATTTCTATTAAATGAATTGTATCGCTACACAAAAACTGTATGCTATACGTACACATGAGTGATACATTCCTTTCCCATTTGATGGTAAAGAGATATAAAAATGGTGATTAAAAAGGGAAAATAACATTTTAGTATATTTATGAGACAAAAGTTTTTCTTTTTTAATAAATACCATAGATTTATAGGTGTTAAAAATAAGTAAAAAATAAATTGGTCGGTTAAGGGGGATACCTCTTCTTTCAAAGTACTCCTTGAGGTAACCACTTAAGCATCCAAGGGCTTGTATTTTTAGAATAAAAACACCTCTATAATGTGTATAATGAATTTAAGATGTTATTGTTTATTTTTATGGTCAATATTTGGGGCTCATAGTGGGGTTTATAATATAAAGGATGCGTTCCCTTTTATAATTTTGGTGAGGGATAGTTTTTTAATGTCTTAAGTGATTAAATTAGAATAAATTCATTATTTAAAAAATGTTTCTAAATTTCCATATATTCTAATATAATGTATTATGGGGTTTATATATCATCAAACCATAAAATTGTTAAATTTTTTGTTGTCATTTTAAACATTATCTTTTTCATTAACCCCTTGGTTAACCCATTTTAACCTTAACCGTGATAATGACATTTTCACGCTTAAAAGATTACAATTTTACTTATAAGGTAAAAATTTGTTAAAAAATATAAAATGGATAAAATTTCAGATCATATATTATTATAATTTTCCTATATCAATATTTTAATAATTTTATTATAATTTCTTAAAATATTATTTTGATAAAATATCATTAATGTCAATTTGGACAACATAAAATTAATCACCTAAAAGTTATAAATAAAAAGTTGGAACTCAAATATAATTCTTTAACACAACACTAATATGCTATATTTGTATACTAATTTCATTAAATTCTAAAAATCACATAAATTATATTACATTTAAAATTTTCAATATCATTTATTTATTTTTCTATTATATAAAAAAGTATTATATTAGTGTTGTTCAAAAATTTAAGATGATTTTTTAATTAATAATAATTTTAAATAAATTTATATATTGAAATTAATTTTAATATTCTAAAAAAATAAATTTATATTCATTCATAAATTTATTTTATCCATATGTGAACACATAATAGATATTTAAAACTATGAGAGTGATATATTTTAACTTTCTTTTCTTTAAATATTATATAGGTAATTTTCATTGTAAAGTGTCCATTAAAAAATATCTTTACATACTAATTTTATAATGATATAACTAAATTCAGATAATAATAAAAATTATGAAATATTATGGCCATATCACTTTGTTTTATTATAGCTTAACTTGATGCACTCTTTACCGAGGTGATAAATTTTACCAAAGTTAATATTTAGATTAAACAAAACAATATGGGGACTATTTAACAAATATTAACCTTATGAATACAAATATTTAATTCATTTTATAAATTATAATGCATATATGTAGAAAAAAATAATTTAAATATAAGTGTTCTAGACATGATGAAAACTTGTTTCATAATAATACAATTTTAAGTAAAAAATTGGATTTATTCTCATTCCATACATTGTAAATATATTAGATGAATATTAAAGAATTTAATTGAATATATAATATATATTTTTCATTTAAATGATTCATCAGTAGTGATTAGTTTAATTTATTATGAAAAAAATACGGTGTGAGAATAAAAGAGGTTTTTTAGAAGAACATATATCTATTTTCAAATAATTTAAATTTTTATTTAAAATTAAATGATAACAAATGAATTAATTTTATACATATGTGACTTTAAAGGTTTCATAATTTATTTATTATTATTCATACCCTTAAATCCAATAGCTAGTTATTAACTACCACATAATATTTTAACAATATATCATGGTTCATTTAAACAAAGTTATATGTGTAATGCAAGGTATGAAAGAAATTACATTTATTAGTAGAGAAATATATCATTAAATATCTAGGTGTTACATTCTACCCCCATTAATGTGAATTTTTTCATTGAAAATTTCACTCCCATATAAACAAATTAGGATATCTCTATTTCATTACACCCTCGGGTTCCTAAGTAGCTTCTTTGAATTTGTGATTTCTCCAGAGAACTTTAACATGGTTAGTAGTCTTGTTCCATAAAACTTTATATCTACAATACATGATTTATAATTGTTTTTATTCATAAGAAATATAATTTTCTATTGGAATGAACTCTGATTTTAAAACATGTGAAGGAGTATGTATGTACTTTCTCTGGGGAGATACATGGAATGAATCATGAAATTGAGAGGGGTTTAGTAGAAGTGTCAAGAGATAAGAATATATCCCCAGTTTATCAAGAATATTGAATTTAATAATATAAATAAGGATTAAATTCATATACCTTTTGAATGTAATAAACATATTCTACGGAGAAATTCATTAAAAATCGGTATTATCAACTTCACATTATAGTTCACACTGATTATTCTTAAAATCACTATTCTATTGATTCTAAGATTCCTTGTTGTGCTGCTAAATAGATCTAACATTCCCTTCCACTACCTTAGAAAAATTAAGTCTCAGTTTTTTTGTTCTCCATCATCATCCAACCATGTTGGATTCTTGTATTTATTTCGTTATATGGATTCATGAGAGTCCATCTCAATTTTTTGAATGAAATATATTATTATGAGAGAAATCAACCGGAGTAAGGTGTTGATCCCAACCACCTTTCAAATACATAGAAAAATACCTCAAAATATCCTCTATGGTATGAAAGGATCACTCATATGGACAATATTTCTAAGGATTATAAGTCGTAATGAGATTCAACTTTATATATAGATCCTGCTAAATACTTTACCAGAACATATAACAAAACCTCATATCCCAATCATATACAATAGAATGTGGTACTCCAATAAACCTTACCACTTCCTTAATGTATAATTTAGATATATTATCATGATAAAATATTATCTCATGTAAATGATTTATAATGAACCATTAAGGTCATTAACTCTAACCCAAATAGAATTATTTCCTTTAGATGTTTTGGGGGGTCTGATAATGAAATCCATAGTTACAATTTCATATTTTCATTCAGGTATGGGAAAAATTTCTAACATCCCCTTAGAATTGTGTTTATAAGCATTAAATCTCTAAAATACTAATCACTAAGACACATACTCTTTAATATTTCTCTTTGTAAAATCCGACAATAAATAATCTTTCTGATCTCTATACATATTCATAATTCGAGGATAAATAGAGAATGATGAATTATGAGCCTCATCCAACAGCTACTTCCACAAATCTAGTATTGATGTAATAGATACATGGTTTCTAAACCTTATCACTACACCATAATCATGGTTGAACTCATGAACATTTACAAACTTCTTATATAGTTATACATATTCCTTTTGTTCCACTTCAAACATCACTTGGATATATGGTTAAACACTCCTTTAAGAAATATAATATTTCTACACTTCCTTAAATATTTCAAAATACAACCTCTAAAAATCCATAAATACTGGATAGTTTTTTCTCTTGATCATAGATAAGTTTTCATGGTCCTTTCAACTTAGATAATCTTACACCTTCTTTACTTTCCCAGGGTGGAAATTTATTAAACAGACATAATCTTTAATCAACTATAACCATCATCCTCGGAAAATACTCCTCTATTTCTATGTGAAAATATTATTTAAACTTTTATGATCTGTATATATATATATATATATATCACACCATTATCTATAGATAAAATTCATCAATATATTTAATGAAAAGATTACCATAAGTAACTCTGAAACATGAGTTGTGTAATTTTAATTAAGAACCTTCAATTATTGGAAGTTTTATTCCATCACCATATCATTCTATATGAGAAGGAATACTGACACCATATTTTATGTGTGACTATATATTAAAAACCCTTATCCATTATATAGTGAGGTAGGAATAGGTTTTAAAACTAACCTTATTTTATGTTCCTTGAAATTTTTTTCCCATTAATCTATACAAAGGAAGTTGTCTCCCTTATGAGTTAACTTGGGGAGTGGATTATATAGTCAAAAGAAACTCTACAAAAATACCCAATGGTATATAGTTAAACTTAAAAAACTAAAAATCTCAAAAACACTGGTTTTATGAGGCCAACATTCAATAACTTATGTCTTTGAATTATCTATTGATATACCCTAATTTGGGGCTATACAATCCAATAATGAAAATTTCCAAAGAAAAAATTCTCACATGGTAAATTTTGAATAATGTTTCTCCATCCTCGTGGTCTTTATCACAATTCTCAATGTATCTTCATGATATTCCTTTCTCTATGAATATATAATAAATATTCACATTGTGCCATCATTCCTTTTTTTTAAAAAGTTCACCACAATGTGACACACTTGACTGAATGAGTCCCATGTCAATGTTCTCACGGAGTTTCTTATATAATTCCTAAAACTCAATAGGGTCCATTCTATATGGATTCTTTTAAATAGGTGTAACACCATGTATGAGTTCTAATAAAAACATAACTTCATGATTTGTTGGAATATAAAGAAAGTATTTCGGAAAAAATCAATAAACTATTGAAAAATAGGCATGTCTTCGATATTAGGTTTCTCCCCAACCATCTGAGATAAACACCCAATTTGAATTGGAATTTAGACCAATACAATGGATTTAATTTCCATAAAAAGTTTATATTTTTCATCGCACTAATAAATGATCATAGTTTGGTTAAAGATATAAAATGTGACTTCCCTACCTTGTAAATTAAGGGGGATTTATATAAATTAATCCACTCCATGCAAAAATAACATCAAATTCAACCAGATGGAAAATAAAAATATTTTCATAAAGCACATTCCCACAAAACGTCAATTGTATAAGAATCAGAGACTTGAGATTAAATCATTGTACCATTAGTTAATATCACTTCTAATTCAATATATAATCATTTTGGTGGAACTTTTATACCTTTATAAAATTATTTATAATTAAAATAGTGGGTAGATCTAGAACCAAATTATACATTGTCAGTTCTAGAGTGGATGGTAAGAGTACATTTAACCACTTTGTTTTCATACTCTACATCACCCATAGTGATCGCATAATATTTACCTTTATTTCATGGATTCAGAGGTTTTATACATCGATCATCGTCATTAACCTTTAGATTTGAGAACTGGTTATAATAACTCCCATTCATTTTCATTTAAAACACTGAAGTATTGGAGCTTCATTATGTGGTTATTTTTCATTGTTCCATTTACTAATTAGGTTGTACACATTAATTAAAAATTCTATTTTTGGTAGACATACCATTATACACTTAAAACATTCACTGATTCCATTAAGCTGCTTTCCACCATGTTTCCTTCTACACTTTCAGTATAAAGGAAATATCATTTTCTTCGCTATATAATTTATAGTATATCATTTGAATTTTATATTTTTTTCTCATCAAAACCATGATATTTATGGGTAACTATAATCTCAATATCCATATTGATAGAAAAACTAATGATTTCTTGATAGTTATTGAATTTTATTATTGTTAAATTCCTTAGGAGACCTGGTTTTGAGTCACTAAAGAAACGATCAACCTTAATTTCATATTAGATGAGAAAAACATGACCCTTCCTCAAAATTCTCATAATATTTTCCTCATAGGTACTAATTGATTCATCAATAGTATACTTTAACTCATGAAATAGTGAATGGAATCCTCATAGGTACTATATTGATTCATCAATATTATACTTCGATGGATCAAATAGGTTCTAAGAAATAGATAATCTCTTTAACTCATCCCAGCCTATTGATAGACTTCAAAAATGATTTATTCTTGATCTGAATACTGGAGAATATAAAATATCTTTTTAGTGGTATTTATCCATTTCTTAGAACCTATTTTATTTATTGAATAACTAAAATTAGTTGGATATTTCCTCACAAATTAATCAACAGAACATTGTTCTCTAATTTTCTAGATTTTATCTCAGCATTATTCATGTCAAGATAAAGTTTTATGATCATAAAAATGATATTTTTCATTTTATCTACCAAAATATTTAGTTTCTAAGGATTATTATCCTTTAATTTTCCATCACACTTAGAATTACCATGATTTCTTTAGGTTCCAACCATCAACTAAAAGAAAAAATCAAAGTGTAAGAAACAATAATCAGAGTAAAAACCACTTAATTATGAAAAATATTTTATTGGATATCTAAATCAAGACACTTTATTTTCATTCTATATGATCTTATGTTCAACCTAGGTCATCCATGATCATACCAAAACAATAGAATATTACCTTGTACTTAGACCTATACTCAAGGTTTTCACTAATGTTTTCACATCCAAGTTTCCAAAGTTTAACTAAACCTTACTCTGATACCAACTAAGTAAACACATACTTTTCATACATAGATATTACATATTTCTAAATGAATATTTGATACATAACAAAATGGTCCACACAAAAATTGTGTAATCCTATTATCTTTGAAAACTTTGATACATAAACAATTGTTTCATGGGTGTATTACATAATTTCCCCCAATTATATTCATAACTATAACCCTAATTATACACATCATACTTATTAAGTTTCTTCGTAACTTGATGAAACCAAAACATAAGAAAGGGTGAACTCGGGTACACAGTAAGGGTGTAAAAAGGAGATGTCAATGATCAATTGAAAATAACATGACTATTAGGGTATGCGAACATGGGAATAAAATTTAAAAATAATAACTTACATATCAAATATTATATTCCTTAGGTCATGGCATAAATCAAGACAGCTCATAAGATATGAATCATAAAGGAATCAAAGAACATAAGCCATGAGAGAAACATATTGGCATTAGACATGAGTTTGTGTTATAAGAATAAGTATAGAAAATAATTTCCTTAGGATTCAAGGATTAATTCTAAGAATATCATTGTAGATTAGGTTCACTCCTCAAACCATCATAGTAGTTAAGATTTCCTTCCAAAACTATCATAGTGTAAAAATTCTCTTACTGAACTAGTTTCACAAATCATTACAGTTGTGTTTATCTCATAATATATCGATAAATACCCAATGCATTGGTTATATATATAATTATAGTCCCACACATAACATAATGAAAACAATACATATGTATTAAAAAATACTATAAAACATCCATCATATCAGAACCCATAAAAAATGGTCTTCATAAATATTTCATCACAGCATAACTGATAAAAAAGAAATGGGTTTCATAAACATTTCATCATTTCATCATTACATAACCCATGTAAAAGGAAAGGGATGTATAATTATATTTTCATCAAAATAATAAACCATAAAATGAATGAATAATAATGGTATAATTGGGTCATATTCCCAATAAAACATAAGTGACATCAAAGGATGTCGACTTAGATGAAAAATGTTTGTAAAAGATCAAGCGAAATTTTCCCTAAGTAAAATAACCAATTCTATTTAAAATAATTTATTTAAAATATAATAATTTAAAAAATATTAATGAAAAAAATATCTTTGAAAATAAAGTTGAAAATTATAAGTTAATCTTCAAATCATTGAGTGGTAATAATAACAGTAATATTTGTTCATACAATATATCTTTAAAAAAATCCTTTCAATATTTTATAAAACGTCAAAAAATACTACATTATGAAAACGAAATAGAATAATTATTTAAAAAAAATTAAAAATAAAATATTGGAAAAAAATTCATTAAAAAAATACTCTTTTAATATTAAAAACCTTTTTAAAAACCTTTTTAGAAAACATGGACAGGGAAGACAAAATATTTTTTACCAAAGGGAGAAATGAAGCTGGTTTTCCATAAAAACTATTTTCAGTATATTAATTACTTAAGGTGAAGAAAATGAAAATAAAATAATAATTTTCAATAAATATTCATATTATAAGAAAATTAATGAGTTTATTTAGAGTTCGATCATAATATTTCATCATCAAAAACATAATCACAAACAATTTAGAAAAATAATGAGATTTAAACATAAAAACCTTTACAGATTTTGGTATCTTTTGAATAATAAGACCCATGGAAAAAATATAATTATATATATAATAATACACCCATAAAATCCATAATAATCATCATAAAATTCATTCATGGGTATTATATCCACCACATAAATGAAACAAGTGGTTAATATGTCATGTGTCTCACAGGAATAAAAGTGAGACGAAAATCTCATACCTAGGGACTGAATTCCTTTGGACATGATCAAACCTACTATGTGATAAATATATATTTAATATAAATCAATAATATAACCATAATAATATATATAATATGACATGTGATTTAATTATAACCTTTTATCTTCCATTTATTAATAATTCTTTATTAAAATCATTTTTCTTGGTGATATATGCTTCTTTTTCTTTGTATGTTTTGATTCAAAAGTTTTGTTCCTTGTAAATTTATCCAAGTTAAATCACATATATTATTTTAATAACATTAATATATATATATATATATTCATTATATACATATTCATAGTCATCTATAAAATTAGAGATAGAAAAAATAATTACACTTTTCATGGAGAATGTACGTTGTACATATGCATCATAGTTATATTAATTTTAAATGGATAGAATGAAAGAGAGGTAAATATTAATTTATATATAAAAAGCAATATTATATCATATATATCATATATATTCATTATATATATCCTTATTATCATCCAAGTAAAGTGGAAATGAAAAATAAATCTCATTGTTTTGTAGTTGTAGTAGTCCACACGTATGCTTGAAAGACGCTGGAGCTTTCCAGTGGATTGGAAGGTAAGATGGAAGATATTATATTATCATTATATAATAAAATTTATTTAATACATATTTTATATAATCATTTTACCCATAAAAATAACCATCCATGAAATATGGTGGTGGATAATGAATTGAATCTTTGTGTGGAGACAATAAGTCGTATGTATGCGCGAGCAATACATACACTTCCCATTTCATGGAAAATAGAGTGGATAATGGTGATTTCATAATTAAAATAAAATTCCTGTATATTTATTATACTTTATTTATTATTTTATGATAAATATCATATATTTATGGGAGTTAAATAAGATATAAAAAAGTGTTCAGTTATGGAAATTACCACTTCTTTAAAAGAACTCCTTTCGATATCCTATTAAGGGTCATAGGGTTACAATTTTGGGAAAACCATAACATATATAATGCACATAACAATGTTGATATGATATTTTTTCAGGTTATGGTAAAGATATAGAGCTCAATGTCACCTTAAGAAAAGAAAGAATGGGTTCCCTTTTATAATTGAGGTGAGGGGAACTTTTGTAATTTAAAAAAATGTAAATTATAATAAACTAAATATCTACAATAATACATTAAAATGGATATATATTTTAATAAAAGGTATGATGTGGTTTTAATCCCCTTAATCAATAAAATTTTGATATGTTTTTGTGTCATTTAAAACATTATCTTTTTTATTAACTACTTGACCAACCAATTTTATCCTTATCCGATTAACCTCTTTTTCACTCATAAAGGGTTATAAATTTAATTATAAGGTGAAAATTGGTTTATAAATGTCCAATAGATAACATTTTAGAACATATTTTATTTAGTTTGATCTCTTTTATGATTTTTTTATTATTAAATTATTTAATACAATTTTATTTTGATAAAATTTCATTAATGGAAATTCTGGCAATATTCAATTAATTTGACATAAAATACATAAATAAAAAAGTTTCAATTAAAATATAATAATTTTAAATAACAATAATATGTTATATAAATATATAATTTTATTAATACTATAAATCACTAAAATTATATTACTTTTAATATCATTAAATTCATTTATTTTTTTTTCTATTAATTGGATAAATATTCTACTAGAGATGTGCAATAATTTAGGGTAATTATTTAATAAATAAAATATATAAATAGTCTTTAATTATGAAAATAATTTAATAATTTTTAAAATATCTATTTATATGCCTTCATAATTTTATTTTTTACTTATGTGATCACCTAAGATATATTTATAACTAAGAGGGTGACACATTTAAACTTTAAATTCATTAAATATTATGTAGATCAATTTCCTAGAAAAGAGTCCATTAAAAATATAACATTCAATACTAATGTGATAAGAAGATAATTCCATTAATACAATAAAAATTACATTGAAAATATGACCTTGTCACTAATTTATAACCTAGATTAACATGATTCTCAGTTTACTGAGGTGATAAATTTTACCATGGATACTGTTGGAATTAAACAAAAAATGAGACTGTTTAAAAAAATAACCCCATTATTCTAAATATGGAACTCCTTTTATCAAATTAATAACCTGTAAGTTTCAAAATTTAATTTAAATATAAGTGAAAAAATGAAATGAAAACCGCTTTTTCAAAAATATAGTTTTTAAGAATCAAACTATATTTAATCTTATCCAATGAATATTACATATATTATTTGGATGTTAAAACGTTTTATTGAATATATTTTATATATCTTTTATTATAATAATTCACTAATAATGATTAATTTAATTTATTTAGATAAAAATACATTGTGCGCACAAAATGTTTCTTTTGAAAAAACTTATTTTTATTTTCAAATGTTTTTTATATCTTATTAAATTAATATTAATTAATTAATTTTATACGTAAATAACCAAAAGTTTTAATGATTTATTATTATTATTCATACCCTATAATCTAATGTCTAGTTGATAACCATCGCATAATATTTTAATAGTTTATTATGGTTCTTTTAAACACGGTTTTTTGTGTAACGCAACCAATTAAAGAAATAAAATTTTTTATAGAGAATTATTTCTTTAAATAAATAGTTGATATTGGTAATTCATTGAGTTTTAGGGATCATGGATTTATATCCATGATGAGGATATAAGAGATATAATATTAATATATTTATCTATCTCGAATATGGAAATTATTAGAGAAGTGAAAACGACACTACTAATCAATGTTATTATCCATCCATCTTTGATCTACAAAATATTAATTTCATAACATGATTATATGAGTTTAGAAAAAGAAATTAAATCCAGGAATTTTTATAAATTAATATAATTATTCTATTAAGTTAGTTCATTGATTATTGGAAAGTGGAAATATGTTATAAAATAATTTGACCTAAATAGAGAGTTTCAAGATAAAGATCATAGTATAAATATATATATACACCTAGGTTTAAAATTACTAGGATTTAAGAGAATATTTATTATGGGACAACAATATTGGGAAAATTACAAATTATGTGTCATGTTTCTTTTTATGACATTATGTAAAGGTTAAGGTAAAACACCCAAAGGGTGTCATGAAAACTCTCCCTATAGAAATGTTGATGTGGGATAATATTATAACAGATATTTTTACTAGACATAAAATTAAATCTGAGAGGAATAATTCCATAAGGGGGGATCTTCCCCTTGACTGACTTTAATAGCTCTATATCAATGAATTTGTGAAAATTTATGGTGAACTACTATTAATTTTATTTGATCAAGAACCTCTTTTCTCATCAAAGGATTAGATGAGTTTTCATAAGGCTCTAAACACTGAGATACATTAGATCACTACTTATCATTATAAAACTAATAGTATAAAACAATTTACTATCCAAATACTATATGAAATTTAGAGGTCATAGTCACATAACTTCCAAGAAACATTGGATCAGTATCTATTTGGTAGAATTCTCAAACAATAATAGCATCTATTTAAAAATTGAAACGACACCATATAAAGCATGGTATGGGAAAATATATCATACTCCAAACTTTTGGGATAATGTTGTAGAAAGGAAACTAGTTGGTTCATACCTCATTATTGAGACAACAAAGAAATTTTAAGCCATTAATATTCATATCAACACTAATCAAAGTAGCAAAATGATCTTGGAGGATAATAAAATTATGGACCTGGAATTTCATATATGAGATAAAATATTATTTAATGTATCACCATGCATGGGACTTATAAGGTTTAGTAACAAGGGGAAGATAATTCCATGTCATATTGGGCCTTTTTAAATTCTTGGATAATTGGATTTGAGTTTTGACATTTAGTTATTCTAAATAGTTTCACTAAATTACATGACTTATTAAATTTATTGTTATCAAGGAAGAATATTCTTAACCTAGCACATGTACTAACCATTTATAAAATAGAGCTGTAACCTAACATATCATGTAATAAAGATCATATTCAGATTCATGACACAATAGAGTAAGTGTTATAGAATCTGATAACTCGAATTGTGAAAGTAAATTGAAGTAATAACAAGTTGGGGGAAGCATTTTTGGATCTTAGATATAAAATGACACATGATTACCCACTTTTATTTATGGATGGATTTTTTCTATAAATTTTGAGGATAAACATTTTCTAAGGGAAGGTAATGAAAACCCTAATGTTTTACAATAGTAAACAAAAACCTTATTACAAAAATAAATATACAACTCAAAGTATATTGTTTTGTCATAATAGTAAACTATATAGTAGTGTAATATAATACAATAATTTTACATTCACAAAAAAGGATACAACTATTTCTATAGATTACATAGTAAAACAGGAATCTTTCAAAATACCTACCTCTAGAGGATTAAACTCTAAAATAAATGAGAATTATATATAATACATTAATATAATAAAGAAAAATATTTAATGTAATATAAAACTTATAGTAAATAAGAGAAGGATATAAATTATTTTACATATGGGAGTGAAGTTTATATATAAGGGGTAATATGACCATTGGAAGGGTAAAGTGAAAATTTGACTCAAACTGTTTGTAATGAAACCATGAAAATATTAAATTCTCTAAATGACTGCTATAATAGTATTGTGACCATTATGAATACAAGTTTATAATTAAAATAATTAAACTATTTGACAGTCATTAATTATTAATAGTTTATATTAAATAATATCAATTTAATTATGTATAGGCGCATCACAAACGGGTTTATAAATTTTTTGTGCTAAATGAGTGATTTTGAATTACATTAGTATTTTTAATAATTAATTTAATTTCTATTATATGGATAATTATATTCATAAAGATAAATTTAAATTTTGAATAATAATATTTAAATTATTCAATGGTGAATTATTCACATTATTCAGAGATAATCAACTTTTTGGGTAAATAGTAAATTATGATATCAATATATAGTGTTATGTGATCATAATGATTTTAAAATGAGATAGAAATTAATATAAAGTATTTAAAAAAATATGTATTCATTAAAATACTATATATTACAATAATTAAATTAATTTTCCAAACTAATAATGATGTGTCTAAAGATTAAAAAATATATTATGATATTAAAAAAATTCTTTATGAATAAAATTCCTTTCCATTTAAAAATAGTATAATTCAATGGATTTTTGTTCTTAACCCCATAAAAGTAATAAAGTCAACCATAAATGTCAAATTTTTAGGCTTAAAATTAGGGGAAGGATAAAGGTTCTCAATTGTTCAACAACATAAATTTCTAGTCTTATTTTTAGAAGATAATAAAATGTACCCCTCATTAGATATAAATACCATCTCTCCTATCGTTCATCTCCACTATAAAAACATTAATAATATTTTTCCACTAATTTTTTCTATCAAGAATATTTATGGAGATATTAGGTGTGTAGGATTTTATAACTCTATTTAAATTTCTTTCTCAAAGCCAGGGCTAAGAGTTTTTCTCACGAAACATTGTGAAGTAAGGGTTCCTAACCTATTATCATCGTTTCTATTTAAATATCCCAAAATATGTAGATCTAAGCAGTTCATTTCCAATATTTTGTTTGGATATAAAAATGTTCTATTTTTTATTCTTTTTTCATTATTTTCATTTGAAACATCATTAGAATTCATTTAAAATTTCCTTATGTAATGATGTTGTAATTATTTATTAAAAATAATTTATTATATCATGAAATTATATTTTCCTCTTGTTATAATACCCCTATAATCCATTATGATTCTCAAATATTTATATATCAAAATATACAATATGGTATCTTCCTATGATTTATTTGGTCTCCGACATTATATTCATTTGAGTGATTCATAATAATACCCCTATACAATGAATTTATCCCATTATATTATACCATAATCATGGATACAATAAATTTCATTGTGAATATCCTATAATTCCTAACATATTTACTGATATTCACTTAGAGAGAAATATAATTAAATTGATTCGGGGAACACAGAAATTTAGTATACCCATTAATTTAATAGGAATATTTTAAATTACAAAGACATGTGTATATATGAGGTTCACTTTGGAATGTTATTTTATGTATTATTATCTTAACACTTTCATATGATAGATGCATTTGTCTTATAATTTGATGGTGGTGCTCATAATTATATATTTCATGGATGTATTAGTAGGTCTCATGAGAAAAATTAGTTTGGGATAAATTGTATATGTCCACACTATTTTGTATGGTGTATTAGCACGAAACCTTGATAGTATAGTTATAATTTATTGGTAGAGTCCTTAAATACATTATTAAGATATTCAGAGTTATTCATTCCATCACTATTAATTCATTTATTACTATAATTATTTATTCTATTTTTTATTCCATAGATATATTTTTTACATCTGGCATCCATTTTATTATATACATTCACTATACTATGTATGTATTTATTATTCAATGTTATTTTACCCTATGCATTACCCCTCATAGAATGTTTGAGCTCACCCCTTTATTTTTTTCCCTGTTTCACCATAAATCAATAATATTACAACACATGATCTCAGGATAAACTTTTAGGAATAATAAATTTTAACTAATTTTTATATTGTATTTTAAGTTTATAATTATAATGTAGTGACCATGTATGTATCTATTCACTAAAGACTACTGATTATTAGATCATGTGTAATTTAGCATCATATAATTTATACCAATGTAATAAAATAACCTCTAACTCTAGGTTACTAGAGTAAGTATTTTCAAAAAAACATAGATGATACCGAGGGAAATAAAATATATATAATTAGTAAATAAATAGAACACAGTTAGTTCAAACAAAACAAGGTTTAGTCATTAGTTAAATGCCTTAATAACTTTTTAGTTTTGATAATTAAATTCACCTCCCAAAATAATTGAGATAAAAATCAAACTATAGTTAAAAATAAGTTTATACTTTTTTTTAAGTTTATAATCAAAAATAGGGCATTAGTTATAAAGAAACTTTTACACTATTATAAATATATGAATTTAACCAAATCCTAATATACTTTACTAAAAATAAAAAATTAATTTTGTTTAAAATAGTTGTTAAGAGTGCCTTCATAAATTGATATGTTGATGAGGATATTAATATTAATAGAACACTCGGTTTAGAAATTCTTAATGTTTAAGATAATTTTTATAAACATTCCAATGTACTTTATAGATTGAAACAGTCTATGAGATGTTGGGCTTTCAATCGTTGTATTCAGGCCACTTATCATCGGGTCATTAGGCTATGTAATGGGTCTCCCTCTACCCAGTCCAAAGATATCTTTGCATTAATAATAAAATGAGGCTTTGGCCCCAAACTTGAAAAACAATTGAATGAAGTTCTAATAAACTTATGAAAATTTAAATTTTGAAGAGTACTTTGTGTGAAATTATTTTCTATATTGGTTTCTAAATGTCTTATTACCATAAAATTACTATTTTATTACATAGATAAAAGATCATCGGCTAATTAAATGATTTCTTTTCTAAAATTCAAAAATTATTAGTAATGAGATTTATACTTCTTGCAAACATGATCATGATAAATCTATAAAAATGATTTATAAAATTATTGAAAGTGTTATGATAAAATTTTAAATTTAATTAACTAAAAATTGATTATATATTATTATTTTTTAAAAATTATGGGTACTATATTAAAACCAAAATATAAAGATTCACATTTCAAATGTTTTTTATTTATTTTAGGAAGACTTTATAACATGGACTTTTTAACCCTCCAGATCTAACATTTCATAAATAAGATTCTTAGAAACTAAATTAAAATTTTTTGGGATAGATATAAATTTTGCATCATGTGATTTCAATTATTCATGTGAATCGTTGGTCTCATGGTCCATAGGAAGAAATATTATATTACACTATATATTACTAAATCTTAATATTTTTGAGGTGAAACATTTTGTAAAAAAATTTATGGATGAATCGCATACTTATTTATTTTTTTATTTTTTATAATCACACTCAATTTATGTTTGGTAACCCAAGTGTTATTTCATTTTCAATGAATATAGATCGTCATTCATGATCTAATCATATAGAAGAATTATTTCATTTTCTTATATATCAAGAAAATAGAAGATATATGCCTTTTATTTTTCAAAAAAAAAATAATATTTATATCAAGAATATTAATATTAAATTATTTTTGTTACGTAGATAAATATAAGAATGATCATATATAATATTTTTTTTCAATTTTATAGTTTACACTCATTTAACTGAAAAACTCTTCATAAAAGGGTGGGGCTAAATTTATTATGTAAAATACTATTAGAATATTTTTTGGAATAAACATATAAACTACTAAAAAATTGAATTATAATTTTAGATATTGGTTATTCTAAAAGTATCATATCTAAATGATTTTATGAAATAAAAATTTTAGGTTGTTATGTTGTTCTCAATTAAAATTTTCAAAACAAAATCCTGATGTGACTCAATATGTGTTCTCTAGAGTGAGATTTATTTAGTGGATGTTTTTGAAATATAAATTGTTCCAATTTGAAATTATTCATGCCCTAAGTAGATTTCAGATGATTTAAATCAATGTTAATCAAGTGGAATGAAAATAGGAATTCACTACTAGGTACTTATGGAATTCACACAGGCATTATTTTCGAAATTATTTTTAATTATTTTTGAATATGTAGTGTCTTATGATGTAATTTTTTTTAATTAACTAAAATGAGATGAAATTAGATAAGTTTATTTTTTTTCAAATACAGTGTAGAAAGGGGTTAATTGAAAAATTAAATATATTTTTATGAGGGGAGAACACCCACATGAACCTTTGAATATAAAAAAAGATAAGGAGCATAGGGGATCACTATTCAAGAAGATAGTTTGGAACTAATTTATTGAATTATTGTTGATTGTAGAATATTTTTAAAAGGCACAAATAAGGTAATTAACTGAGTGAAAGAGAATTTATAGTGTGTAAAATTGATTATTGAAAAATTGATAGAAAGTAAATCATGAATACAATTATTAGAGAATAAAGATTAACTACTTGAATAAAATGATAAATTTATAGTATCATTAACAAATTTATTTATAGTATCCCAAGTGTTTAGTGATTTAACATTGAAACCATTTTAAGGATAATATCAATATTTGTATCTTCATTTTCTGATAAAGCTGAACTACTTGTTATATATTCTCAGATGTTATTAAATGTTATATAACATTAAAATATGAGAATATAAGTATCAATTTATGTTTATGTCTTGAGAGGATGATCTTTATCGATTGTTATAGGAATACAAAAATTTCAATTTATCATTCGCATTATGGTTTTTCCAAACTACAACTACTTATTTGTTGTGTAAATACCCACAAGATTCTAGATAAATCAATTCTAAAAGATGGTACCATGACTAACCACTATTATTTTAATATAAAATTCTAGTTTAAATTTTTTGGACTAGGATAATAACCAGAGAAATCTAGGAGTAGGTACCCTAACTAGGACTGAGTCTTGTAAAAATTATTGCGTGCCTTGTTCTTTTCATTTATTCATTTGTATTTGTACAACTTAGTTTTATATTTGGTAGGATTAGACCCTATAATTTTTTATAGGTTTATATAACATGGATTAAATAATAAAAGTCATACACTACAAATTCAACCCCTAATGGTGCACCCATTCCTGTTGAATATTAAGTTGTTCTATATAATCCAAGTTCCTATAATTAGGTCCTTGAACAATTTAAAAAGATAACATGAATTCCATAAATAATTGGGGTGTCTCAACCTTTGGTGGTAAGAACTATCATTATTGAAATATAAGGATGATTCCATATCATCTATTTATTTTCCAAGATGTGGTTTATTTAGTAATATTTGGTTTCCCATCTATTGATAAAGATGCTCAAATGCCCTTTATGTAAGAAAAGAATTTGGAAAATGATGACAAATATTGTTATTATATTATTTTTCATTACTAAAAAGAGTCTATATTGTCTTTAGGAGATTTAAAAACATTAATACTATCTTAAAAATGTTTTGAATTAGCTTTGAATGAAATTTCAATGTCAAAGAAGCCAATCTACAAGTCTATAGAATTAGGTTTAAAGTTAAAAAATGGGGGAAGAAGAAATCGTTGATGGTTATTTTATAAGAATGAATGGAGTAATCAATAACATCAGAGTATATAATTAGAATCTAGTTGAATCAATAATTCTGAAGAAGTTAATAAGGAACCTTCCTGATATATTTGATCCTAAAATAACTATACCTGAGTACATAAATAATATCACGCATGAGGAATTATAAAACATTAGAACTACTTATGATATTAAAAAGATACTAACATTAAATAAAAAAATCTAAAGAATATATGGATTTTGAAGCCATGAGAATATATAAAATCAAGGATGGAGAATTTTAATACTCTAGTTATTATGAAAATAAGAAATGTGACGAAGAATATAATATATTCATATCTCTTATCTCCAAGAATATTAAAAAAGGAATGGGAAAAAATTGTAAAACTACCATTTAAATTATTCAAATTTGGGGAAAATAGACCCATCTATATAACCTATCAAATGAGAATGATTAATAAATATGATGTAGAAAATAATGTGAAATGAAATAAATGTAGTCTTGGGGTATAATTTCAAAACATGAAAACAATAATGGTGAAAAAATAAATATGTTTCCAATAATAACGATTATAAATATGATTAGTCAAGAAGATAAAGAATAATATTTATCTAGTACCCAATTAGAAAATGAAATTCCCTATAAAGGCATGAATTTCAAGGCTCATGTAAACAATCAATAAGAGACCTTAAGTAGTGTGTAATAATAAGTTGAAAATGAATATTTTTAACATATATTGAACATTAACTAGAATCATGTCTTAAGAAGAATATAATGATATAGAAGGATCACATTTAGTCGATTAAATAATAAAAAAAATAGAATATATGATATTTCCTAGAACGAAGTGTGTTATATTGATGAAATAAAATATTTCAAGTTGAATGTTTCTGAGGATTTTATGATAGTGAAACATCTTGAGAAAAAAAGTCAAGATGAAGGAATAAAATCTTTAAAAGACTCAATATAAATTTCATGAAGCTAATAAGGTTTTTAATAAGGTATTATTATATTATAGAAATATTTTTTATGGATAAGGCATACAAATCAATTAAGAAAGTGAACTCAAAGTCTTATGTTAAATCTTCACATGGTATGTCCCAATGTAATTCTATTTTGACTAAAAAATTAGGTTTAAACTCTAAGTGTGGTCATTTTTTGGAAAAGATGGATGATGAGAAATATACTTCATTTAAATAAGTGACTAAATATATAAAATAACATACTCCCCAAGGTAGAATAAAAAAAGGCATCTCCCTCAGGAATTGATAAAATTTTAGATAAAATATTTATTATTATGGAATAATCAGATTTAGTGGATACTTATAGTGTGAAATAGTTTTTTGCCAAAAATTATATTCATGGGAGAATGATATGTGTAATTTATAAGCCCAATAGCCACTAAATCATTACCCCTTGGGTGTCCACCACATTACCTCAAGTGTAACTCCTCATATGATAGAGGATGTTAACTACTAGTGGGGGTCTAAGATGGTACTATAAGGATACTATACCTCTGTATCAGAGTGTGCAATAATAGTATAAATATAAAATCATTATACACATTAGATTTCATGGAATGAATAAATATATAATTTATGTTATCGAATAAACTGATACATAGTAAATGTCTGAATAGCAATATAATCCATACAATTAACCACAAACTTGGAATGTTAAATAAACATATAGAATAAAAATAAAAAATATGAAAAATGGATCTACTTTATCTTAGACACAAAAATCATTTGATATCATCATACCATCTAAATAATCCTCCTGGATTATGAAAAAATTAAAATAGGCCTTAGCCCAAACCTGTGTTTATAAAAAACATGTGAGAGTTACTTGGGTACCCACGTGATGTCGAAACCTGAGTAGGGGGTGAGTAAAACTCAACATGCCCCCACTAATGGTGTCTAAAGAAAATACTATTTAGATCAATAGTGTATGCTGATAAATAGAAGAATACATAAAGAGTATTGTAAGGAAGTTTCATCTCAAATGTAAACTATTTATCTGGCAACCCATTGGCCCTCGGGTCTTTGGTGACTCCTAAGAAAACTAATCTAACAATGACCCAATCCATTTATCTCAGTCAAAAAAAATAAGCTATAAATATGTTAAATAAAGTTATGTATTTAAATTTATCAATCAGTTTAAGGAAGAATAATACATTCATCCATGGCACTTATCACATGTACCCATGCTATCAATGCCCATAAGGTTAGTCTAGAATCTGAAACAAGTACCAATCATCAATAACAACTATTTTGGGCACCTAATTCTGCTACATAAAATGTGCACAAACTATCAGTACCTAAATGGAACATCGCATCCAAAAACATACCCAAGGGTAGGGAGCATCGTGTCTTGAATAAACTCATCAATATGGAATTCCATTTCCAAACACACTCATCATAATAGAATCTCATATCCATCATGAAGCATTAACATGGAATTAAATATATAACCATAAACCATTTCATTATTTTTACCAAAAACCAAGGTTCAACATCTTGAAATTTCAAAACAACCAAAAAACACACATAAATCCTTTTATTTTACTAAGCTCCCAATGGATCCTTAACACAGAAACATGGCTCAAAATGTTTATCCCTTCAAACATATCAAAACATAATTCCCAAACACACTTTTAAAAAAATACCTCACCCATCAATTTAAAACATTTCAAAACCACCCTTAAATCACGGTTTTCTCCCTTTTACATCAAGAAAAAGGATAAATCCTTAATTTCTATCCAAACATTTAAAGGATACAGCAAGTAATTTTTACTAAAAAGGGGAAAACACGTACTCATTTCAAATTAATATTTTAAATCTACCTAAATCCCCTTTTTAAAATCACATAGTTGTTAACACGTCAATTTAAAAACAACAAATTCAAATATAATCTTTATCCCTTGGAAACAAAAACCAAGTAAAAACTAAATGAAAATATTCAAAAATATTTCAGGATTTTCATAGCCATTTCAAAAACCTTAACACATAAAAACATTCCATTTTGAAATTTTGGCACACCCCATGGGTGGTTTTAGGTCTGGTGTCATAATAATTAATGGATCTATTGGGGTCTATAGAGGGACTAAGGCATCAATCTAATACAAAAAATATATTAACTTAAACCACGGTAGAAAACATACCACAAATGGGATTTAAGGAATATACCACATACATTTTTAAATAGTTAACAAGATTATGGGTAAATCCGTTAGACAACTTACCACATCAACAAAGCTTTTCATAACATTCTGAATACACGATAGCATTGTTGAGGCTCATCCAAGCCATGTATAAAATCCTAGACATAAAAAGGATCTCATCTCAACCACCCATTCTCTAATGTCACGCCCAGAAACAAAAAAAATCAATCAAAACAATTAAAATTAATTAATTCGTTAAACCCTGACTCAACCTATTTAAAGAAAGAGAACTCGGTGCCTCCCTCTTATCAAAGCATTGTATAACCACCATGGGTTGTCCAAAATGGACTCTTATCCCCTTTTCAAGGAATATACCTAATATTTGATACCATTACAATATTTAATTAAAATAATAAATTAGATAAAAAATAACAAAAAATCACTAAAAACATATACCATAACGAAACACCAGGAAAAGACATGTGGAAGTATTCTTAAAATATCCTTTATGCATGGAAACCAAATTCTCCATGTGAAGTGGATGATTCCATGATGATCCCATGGAATAATCAAAAAAACCTATATCACTTACCACAAAAATTAGAGAATTGGTATAAGAATTGGAATGGAATACACCATAGGATAAGAACTCACCTCAAACTCTAAAGAGTCACAATCTATACAACACTAATCTAGGGATTAGAGAAGTGGGATTGGGTTTGGGAAACCCAGGACTATGTGTACCAAAATGAGGAGGAAGAGGAGTGTTTTTTATAAAAACCCTAAGGCGGGATTTTGGTCCTTTCCCTCTTTAAATGAAATCATTGGAAACTCCATGGTTTGGATGCATGGTTTTAAAAACTATATTCCATCCATGAATCCCTACTACCCAAAATCATACAATTAGCACAGTTTGTCCACACGGTTAATAAAATAGTGCACTAATCAAGAACCCCCCCCCCCCCAATAGTTCAATACGAACACCTCCTAAATGGTTTGGTCTCATAATTTATTAATTTTGTGCTAACTATGGAACATCACAATGGATACCTCTACAACAAGAAACATGGTTAGTCTAGAACCATGCACAAAATGTGCATCATACCTTGGGCTCTCCACCACCACACAAGTTTTATCCTTTGGATGGATAACTTTACCCAAAAACATGATTTATCCATGAAACGTAATCTTGGTAAGTTAAAAATGAACAGAAAATACCTTTATCGTCGATTTTTAACATAGTTTCTTTTGAAATATGCACCAAACTATGCACCTGAGACAGAAAACTACAAAAATTTTAAAACATAACTAAATGCTCTATAGGCTCACTTGAACACCCAATATACCTTTTGAGCCACATTTTTGAACTCAAACCAACATCTTAAATTATTACAATTCTTGTATTACCCTTCTGATTCTTCATTAAACAATTTACATTTCTAGTAATTGAAAATTAAAATTCCCCCATTAATTTCAATCCTGCATTGACATGATACCTTACAACCTCCCCACCATAACACCCATCATCCCCAAGAATCCAAGATAGTCATACAAACATAGCACCTAGCATATATATATATATCACTAGTTACAAATAATGGCCTCATTAAATTTCAAAATGCCTCAAAAACACCTAAGGAACAACTTCCAATTCAAGGAACTCAACCGGCCAAAATACAGTCCAACACCTATTCTAAAAACCAAAAACCCAAGATGGAGGATACCCAATCCTATCTATCTGAAACAATGATTATATCATCACCCAATAACATTTTACATCTATGGTTCCCCCGAATATAAACTAATCCCATCACTACCAACTTCCAATTGTTATCACCTCTTATTTCAGAAAAGTCCAATAGAGCCTCAAACTCTCACTCTCTTGACACACCAGATATGTTTCCCTACTTACTATGCCCAAAAACCTATAATAATAACAAAAATTGTAGGAAACTATCCTAATTATCAAAAAAAATGGAATGGATGCATACCCATCATCTAAGTACGAACTAATAATAAACCATGTTTTCTTAAAAAACCCAGTTCAATGTTTTTCTTGGTCATCCCCCACATTTTTTTCAGTAATAATTTCCTATGAAATTTTAGCACACACCTAAATAGTTCTTTACTGGAATCATGGTACCACCACAACTAATGAAAATATTTCTATACACATTTACAGCCCTTCCAACATCAAGGTCTCACCTACATGACCGACACATCACTCCTCATCATAGGAGTTCCATTGTCACCACCTCACTCAAATAAATATGACCATAAAAACAAAAATTGCATTCACTACTAACCTAAGAATTTGATTTGGATGTTTTTATATCACTAGAGTGTAGAAATGAAATCAAACCTATCACTCATTCTAAGTTTTTTAAAATAGATCCCATTGCATTCACTAAAAAACAACCCATTATGCTGACCCAAAAGCACCATCTCCAAGGGGGAGACTTATCAAACCAAAAACGAATTTTGATACATAGTATAATAGGTGATTCTCTACCAATATAATATAGACTATGTAAATATATTTTTCATGATCATCTCTAAACTAATATCATGTAAACAAGTTTTCGATGAATATCACCAAAAAATCACCCATCTCTGATGTCACATCTAACTGTAGCGACATTTCACACAGATTTCAAGCCTTAGACCTCCCCACCCAGATGAATCACATTTCACCCACATCAGTCCTTATCCTAATCATGGATACCTACATAACTCAAGAACCTCAGGCGTATACTCCATTAGTGTTTTATCTATAGGAAAAATGACAAAGTGTAATACCACATACATATGATTCCAAGATCCCATTAACACTTGACCATTATATGATCTTGGGTAATACAACAACTGAACCATTTTATGACTCTAGAAAGTAACATCTCCTAAAAACGCATCTAAAAATCCATATACAGTATCCATTCCTCTCTTCCATGCCCATATCACCCCATGAAGAGCACCCTTGGCTCTTTCTAAAACCAAATACAATTCATTGAGCCGAAACCACTAGAATGGCCAATAAAGTCTCAAAAACCATTCGAAAGTCCCAATATGAGAATTTATTCTTCCATTGTGTTCAAAAAGATGCAACTATAGACCACTAAGAGGGGTACCTAACATGTCCTTCCCTCAAAAAACACATGTTTCGTTGAATCATTAGCACTCAGGGTGCTTTTAATCTCAATGAAACCAGAAATCTCCAAGTGTTTCATGCCAAGATCCTTGTTAAGGATTTCCTGATCCATAATTAGTACTTGATCACTCCTACTTGATCATGTTTGTTCTAACATACCATTTTGTTCACTACCTTAAGAAAACCTGCACATCTAAAACCACAAACCCTTGAGCACCTTCTATGCCCAAGGTCCATCTTACAAGCCTCAGGTGCATCCCTCCAGCACTATATTCATACAATCTAGGAACCTAAATGATCCTACACCTCTAAAAACCAAGCACTTGGTTGAATATATTGTATTAAAGTTCTCCCTTCCAAATTTAAATTCATACAACACACTTAAACCCCATACAAGGTTTCACCCTTTCTTCACCATTTTTAATAGTCCCAAGACATCTATTCATGCCTCATGCACCTAAATTCATACATAACTTAGTCGAACCCTCTCATAGATCACCAAAAAAAGTCACATAGTTCTAACTAAATGAACTATAGTCACTTCAAGATTGTCACTAATCTCTCCCAACTGGCCCTACTAGTAAATTTTCATGACAATCCACAAGGTCCAACTACCTTGTTCCCTGGCAACTTGCATATGGAAACAAATCATGGGGCACGAAATCCACTCTCACCCCAACACCTCATAACATAAACATGTGAAAAACACCCAAAGCTAGAGTCTCACATATAAAAGGATGTCCAACCACCCACATCTAGGGCACCTGTACTCTCTGAGATTCTTCACATGATTCTGCTCTCTATTGGATCATTCCACACAACTGACCCTGAACAAAAGCTTCCCAAAATGATATAAATATCCTATAGTTATACCGTACTGATCCAAAATGGTATTTTCCCCTACTATGAAACAAGACCACATCAATTTACTCCTTATTGATCATCTCGCCATAGATCCACATAACATACCATCAAGAATAGATCCAAATAGTGTCTACACATGAGCCTTATCCCAGTTGGTGAGGACTCATTAAGTGCATCCAGGAGACTCAAAATCAAATCCAGGAAGAGGCTAATTTCTAGATACTCTAGTAGGAAATATAGCAGTACTGTAGCAGGTACTATAGTGGGACTGTAGCAGGCACTATTTGGCATTTTAGCAGCCAGGAATATTCCACTGTTTGGGATTTTAGGCCACTGATTTGGTCCCCGAGTCCTTTATGGCCTTCGGGCCACCTAGGCATTCAGGTCAGTATGGCCTTAAGGCCACCTCAAGGCCTTCGGGCCACATTAATTGCTAATAAAAAATGGAAAACCTATAAGGGAAAATCTTCAAATGGAGGAGGAGTAAGGAGCTTTCAACATAGCAGAAGCTAAACGGATTGCAAGAGTGAGAGGGTACAACACCTTCCATTGGGACAAGCCTATGCATGCACAAGAAAGCCTAGCCGAACAGCCATGCGAAGGTGTAGATATGATTTCATGATGAAAATATTGGGGAGGAATAGTTTTTAGTAGTTAGTTTTGGTTATATGAAGGCCTACGGGACATGTAATACTTATGGCTATGGGCCTTGTAAGGGTTCCACATCACCCCTTGAAAGGTGGATTGTCAAAATCAATAAAACATAAAGGCCTTCCAGCTATTAAAGGAGTAAAACAACACCAAGCATATATATGGGGATATTTCATATAAGTAGTTTTTAAATTTTTAAACAAATATACCTTCGTCTTATGCATAATCACACACTATGAGGTCAATAACATGTGGTTCTTATATTCCTATAATAATGCATGAGATACCTCTTATCTCTATAGGCCTAGAGTCATAAATCTGTCATAAATCCAAATATCCAAACCACATGTGTGTCCCACAAGAATAAAATAATATGCAAATTTAACATCACATACCAAGATCATCAGTCCTAACCTCAAGTAACATATAATTTCTACTGTAATGTGTTTCCATGATGCACCAGCTAGATATCCATCACAACCTTTGACACTTTCCTACTTCTCTGATCTAACAAATCCCAAATTTTAAAAAAAAAAATAGGAAAGTAATCTGATACCACCTTGTAATGTCCCAAAATGGGAACCACAGAATCAGTACCCCAATCCAGTTCATAAAATGACCTCAGTTATGCCTGCTCCTATGATAGATACTACTAAATAGAAACGTTGGTAGAAGATGGAAATTTGAGGAGACTATACCCCTATATTAGGGTGTGAAATAATAGTATAAATAACGAAAAATCATACACATCAAAGTATGTAGAAATAATAAATCAACAAGTTATAATATAGTATAAATTGATATGATGTATCTAAATATAAAAAAATATAATCTATACAAAAAAACACCCACTAGGATGATTAAAAATATATAAAAAAAACCCACAAAATGGTTTCTATAACATATTTATACCAAACTCTATCCAATACCATGATACTATCAGATAAATATATCTCAATAATTAAAAACTCAACACATGCCTCTTCCCAAAAAATGACTACAAAAAACATTTGATAAATTATCAAGTACCCATCTATAGTGATAGCCTGATAAGTGTGTTAGTAAAACTTAGTAGTCCGCAACCAACATTGTATAAGGAAAACAATTTTGAGAAATATTTTGTGCAAAAAAATAGTGGAATAAATAAACTGTATAGTTAGGAAGTAACATCGTGAAGGTAAACCACAATTTATCTAGAAACTCATTGGACCTTGGGGTCCAAGTTGATTCTTATTCCAACCAAACCTACACTGACCAAAGATGATCATCTACATCATAAGACAGTGTGAAAAATAATTTAATTAAATTCATCTTCAATGATCATTCAATTTAGGGAAGCATAAAACATTAATCTAAGGTACGTATAATATTTACTTATTTTATTAGTTCACAAGTTTTTAGTTTGGAATCTTAGCCATGTATTAATCATTAATAACAATCATGCCGGGAACCTCAGTATAGCACCTAAACCATGGACAAAACTACCAGTCTAATATAGGGCATCATGTTCAACAACCTAACCAATGGGCAGGGAGTATCATGTCTAGCATCAACTCACCAACATGGAACTAATGTCCAACCTTACACATCAACATGGAACATTATGTCTAACCATAAATCACAAAGATCTAATGTCATGTCCATCCTAAAATCAATAATTTGGAACTCCATGTCAAACCTTAACCCATTTCATTATTTTCCAAAAACCAGGTTTCAAAATCCTATTATTTCAAAATATCCAAAAACCAAAAATACAACCTCCCCATTTTCTAGGGTTCTAATTGAACCTTAAAACCAAATAAACACTCATAATTTTGATCTCTTTACACACATCAGAAAACCAACTAAAAAATTATTTTTATAAAGCTGGATCTCACCCAAATATTTAAATTAATTTGAAACAAAACATAAAATATGGGTCCTACACTTTAACATCAAAACAAGACCAAAGACATCTTTTACATAAAAATCATTGAATTATTCGTTATCAAATATTCACTAAAAATGGGAAAATGCACACTCATTTCAAAGTAACATTTGGAATCCACCCAAATCATCTTTCAAAAATCTCTTGGTGGTCAACGCCTCACTTTAAAACAAAATTCACTTCAAAAATAGTTTTTACACTATTAAAACCAATACCAATTCGAAACCTGATTCGCATGGTTAAAACCAATTCAACATCCTTTTAGGCATTACACAAAAATCAACACATAAAATAATTCTGTTTTTATAGGTGGTTACATTACATGGGTGGTCTTAGGTCTAGTCATATAATAACCAATATATGCAATAAGGTTCATAGATGGTCTAAAGCATCAATATATGTCCCAAAAATACTAACTTAATCCAAGGAAGAAAACACACCACACATGGGATTTGAGGCACATAACATATACATATGTAAATAATTAAAAATACTTTGGTTAAATCTTCTATAACACCTACCTTATCAATGAAGATATTCATAACATTTCTAAAACTCGGCAGCGTTTTCGAGACCCATCATGGCCTTATCAAAACTCCTTAACATCCAAATAAGCTCATCCCAGCCACCCAATCTCATACCTCATGGTATGGAAAAACAATTAATTAATAATAAAAATTATAATTAATTAATACATTAAACCCTAACTCATTATATTTTCAAAAAAAATCAATGGGAACTCACTTATTATCAAAACTCCACATAATTACCACAGGTGGTACATAGTGGTCTCCCATAACCATTTTTGAGGTAATTCCTAAGAGAAAATGTCATAAAAAACGTAATTAAATTAATTCATTAAAAAACATAATAAAATTCAATAACAATGAATACCCTAATGAAATGATATAAAATGATGGGCATAGTTTGTCTCAGGATCTCCTATGTGTAGTCTAATCAAAAGCACCATGCGAAATGACTCATTCTGCCATGCTCTAATGGAATCATTAATAAGACCTAAACAATAGGACTTAAAAATTATATAAGAGGAATATAACAAGTAAATGAATCCCCTAAAGGATAATAAATCACTAAAAACACCTAAGAGTCACCATTAATAGACCCCAAATTGGGGGTTGGAGAAGGAGGAAGGGGTTGGGGAAACCCCTGGTCCATGAAAACTAGTAGGAGGAGGGTGAGGGGAGAGTGGCTAAAAACCATAAGCAGATAATTTAGGCACTTCCATTTTTAAATGATATTTTTGGAAACCATATTATTTTTCAAACCATTTTCCCCCTACTTACAAACATCATACACTTAACACAAATTGCATGCATGATTATCCAAACCAAGCACTAATCATACCCCCCCCCCCCCCACTATCCAATAAAAACACCTCTGACACTATTTGGATATATGGTTTCCCAACCGGGCACCAAATGTGAATCAAATCTCTGGATCCATATGAAACAAGGTACACTATCTATCTGAAACTATGAACAGACAATGTATCGGGCCACAGGCTCTCCACCACCTCATACAGTTTCTCTTTTGTCTCACACAGGTTTCCCAAAATTATTATTTAAAAAAGAAACATAACAATTCTCCATTCAAAATGATTTGAAAACACCCCTATTATCAAGGTGTCACATGATTTCTCTTAAACTATTCACACCAAATCATGCACCTTGTATATAAAACTCCATAAATCATGTAACACTACCAAAAGCTCTTGAGGTTCACCCAAACACCCAAGCAACATTATAAACAAGATTCCTTCTCTAAAAATATATTATTGAGACAATCTAAATCTCATAGTCCCATTCTAAGACTTGATTTAAAATTTGAACCATAAAATAATGAAAATTAAAATTCCCTATGAAATCTCTATCTCATTCAAACATGGCATACTATATGATGTCTATAGCAGGGAAAATTCATGAATAATTTAGATCAATTGTTAAAAGGTTGCAATAGAATAAAAATGAATTAAACTATGTCCAGTAATACATTAAATTTTTCTACACAAAATTAATTTGATTTTTTGGAAACAATATTTGGGACATGTGACCAACACGGTCACTCTGAAAAGGATTTCATGAAATACCTTTTTATAAAAAAATTATACACTGAAAAGGGTAAAGGAATTAAAAATTCAAATACAAGATAATGATCTCTTATTATCGATGTGTGCTTTAAATCATCCAAGAAAGTGATTACATATATCATTGATAGTATTTATTCCTTAAACATTTATAGAGACAATAACATAGAATCACATGATAGGGGGATGATAGTTTTCAATTATAGATCTCTAAAAATTAAATGCACGAATATAAATTATATTGAATAAAATAAGCTTCAAGGTAGATATGTTCTTAATAAAAAATGTCTTATACATAACCAGTATTCTTTAGCGAATTATTTGATGATGTGAATGAGGATAAATTACTAAAAAAATTATACATCATCAAGAATTATAAAAATTTAATAGTTTTATCTAAATGAGAGAGAGAAAATTAAATCCTTTTTAAAGTTGTAAGCCCAACAAATTCATTATTTTTTTCTAAAAAATATGAGAATAATTAGTGGCATATGATACATGGCCACCTTGGCCTAAGAAACATGAGTAAAATATCAAAGCATCATGTTTGGAGAGACCTTACCCAAATTAAAAGGGAAATATAATCAATTTTTTAAACTTTTAAAAAGGTGAATATAGTCTACGAAACACATTAAAGGGTAATTATACAATCTAATATGACACTAAAACATGTTCATTCATATTTTGGTGATATTATGAGAAATTAGTTTTCTTTTTTTAATAGGTATATCATTACCATAATAGAATATTTCACCTAAATAATTATATATTTTTCATTAAAAAATTTCTGATGTAGTTGACATGTTCAATAAAATTTATAAGAAAATTTGAGGAGTCAGGAGTTGTATTATTAAGATGGTAATATATAATAGTAGGGAAGATACTTGGAATATTTTTAAAAAATATCTTCTAAAAAAGGTGATCAAACATAGCTTTACTTCACCCTGCACTTCATAGAAAAAAAATGTAATACCCCAAGATATTTGTATATATTTTATTTTTATAGAACAATATGTTTTATAGTGTACACCATCAGAAACGTCAAGATCAAATAAACTATGATTTACTATTATTTAAATATAACCATTATGACCTATCCATTAGTTTAGTAAGTATATATTGGAATAACTATAATATGAAATATACATTGAATTTGTTTCCTCTATTTAATGAATAATAAATAACACATTTATTATTAATTTTTGGAAAATATAGAAGAAATATTTTGAATCAAAAATAGGAATTTTTCATAAACATGTTTCTATGTTTGCAATATATTTTGATCATAATAGTTGAAATTAATTATGATTGATAAATTTTTCTAATGAAATATTTTTATTATATATCCAATTTAAAAAATTAAAATTCATTTAATTGTGGTTATTATAAATTTAATGAGAAGAATTCAATTTTATTCTCCAAAAATACATTTTCATAAAAAATGGTTTTTATTATATTTCATGTGTGGATATTATAATTAACTTCTTCAAATATTATAGATTTTATTTGAAAAAACTTGAATCTTTTTATAAAATCATTATATCATAGTAGGATTTGGAAGAATTCTTGATCTTTTTATGAAAGGATTGATTTTTTTGTGAATAGTGATAAATGATGATTTTTGAAAAACTATATGTTCTTTTCCTTAAATAAAAAAATTTAAAATCCAAATTTTGTAAATTAATAAATTTTAATTTTAATTAAACATAATATAATTAATTCTATATTAATAAAAATCATATTTATTTTTGGTATAAGTGTATGTTAACGCTTAAATGCATTTTACTAGAAACGTTTTTCGATGAATTTTGTGTATTTATATTAAAATACATTTCTACTATGTATAGAAATTGACTATTGAAATTTTTATTTCATATTTATAAACAGGAGGTCCAAATTTGGTAAATAGGTTAATTTCATTTTTATTCATGATGAATAGTAGTTGTGGTAAAAGTTTATCACCATGGTAATAGATAAAGTAGGATGATTGAGGTTTAAACTATGGGATATGGTCTCAAAATCAACCAAAAACTAGAATTTATTTTATTTTACATAATTATTTCTACAATAAACATCCTAAATTATAAAATACGGCATTTTGGTTCCCTTTAATTTTATTATAACCTTTATATTATGTTTGGTCAACAATAATTGCAAAATATCACTCTATTTCATTTAATATCTCTTATATGTTTCCAAAGAGAAAAAAAAGGATATGATTGGTTATAAATATTTATTTTAAAGATAAATATTTTTTTCAAGATATTAATTTATTTTTATTTTTTATAGATATTATAATTTCCTTGAATGCTTAAGAAATAAAGATGTGATGCCTTTGAGAGTAGTAGAAAAATCCACCAAATGATTTTTAAAAAAAAGTAATATCTATTTTATAAATTATGTTTACCAAATAATTTCATAGATAATTATAATGTATAAGTGATGGTTAAAGAGTTAATTTTTTAATTCCCTTTCTATCTCGATGAATTCAAATTCAAGATATTTGAATTTTACATAAAATGTCCTTAAATGGTTTATAATGATTAAAAAGTTCATTTAAATCATTATAAAAATTTAAAACTCCTATATTAAATAAATTGGAAGGGAAAATGTTGAACGTATAATGTATGGTTTATGTATGTTCTTATCACCAATAAACTGAGTTTGACCCTGAACCTATCACCTGGGTCGATCTTTAGCAAGGCCCTAGAGGCGTTCCCGATCCTCTAGGTTTGGAGACATGCACCAAGGGCATCAACAGAATACACAAGGGAATGATTTCACCCAATAATTAAACAAGGATACAAAAAAGTAGAAATATTCATATACATTTCACTATATAATAAATTGGATATAATACATTATACAATGAACAATAAGATGCAATAGCGATACACATAAACTAATCAAATCAGATGACACACTATCCCCAGGTGACTCCATGGGTCACTCTCCTACACCATGAATAACCATCACTCAAGGAGAATGAACTCAAGATAAAACCTACACAAGGGATTAAAATATAAAATAACTATTGGCATGAGTATTAAAACTCATTAGTCTATCCCAATAATCTATTCTTAATGAACTTTATTTAAAATAAAAGAAACACAAATTCCATTTTTGAACTACAATATATAAAAGTACTATTTTTTAAATATTTACACAAAAAAAGTATAATTCATTTCCCTTAATCATTCACAAAATCATGTTTGATCCATTAGTGTTTCCATATCATTTTCAAGGGGAAACTAATGGTTAAATTTTCTATAGGAAAAATAGAGTTTGAAAACAATTTTTCTTATGGAAACATTTTTCATAAAAACATTGGGAACCAATACAAGAATTTCCAAGAAAAACACCACACAAGAGCACTATGGAATTAACATATCATGAGAAATATAAATAAACATACAAGTATCCAAATCATCACTACAAGTATATAAAATCCAATAAACATAGGTGAACCCAAGAGATACACAATAATCTATAAGACACCAATAACAAAGAACCCATATATAGTAGCATGACCCATATGATGAAATAAAATGATTTATACGCTCATCCACCCTTTCTCGGGACATACCAAGTGAAAATCCCATAGTAATGAACCTAGTATATCTACCTAATATGGGCTACTATCCTGTACCATGACCTACCATTGCATCAATCATCCCAAAAATAATTCTAAATATGACAAGTTCTTTTGTCTCAAGTATAAATGGGGTGAGCCAATAGATACCAGTTGAGCATTAAATCACAGTGTCTATAATAATAATCCACAAAAAGTACTCACCCCAAGTCTCCCCAAGGACTACTCTCGTGCCTTCAAATAAATAGATTACAAAGGGTTCCAACTATAGAACCCTGATAATGGATCCCAAGGATTCTATATAGAGTTCCTCTCATGCATTAGGTAGGTTAAGAATAAGAAGTGTCAAATAGAGTTTTTTTATAATAAACACTTTTCATCATTTCCATGAAGTGGCCAAATGATGCCTTTGTAATTCACAAATACCAAAATTTATCAAAAATGATTCCCATCTTTCAAAAAAGGAAACTACACACCATTTACCATTTCAAACCACTTGAAAAATACCTCTTATAATTATTTAAAATACACCTTTATGACAAAAAAATCAAATAAAAGTTCCAAATGGGATATTTTTTGGAAACACATGCCAAACACTTCAAAATCCACAACTTGATTCTTTATAAAACCCAAAATCTCTTGAGAAACCCAAAGAAGACACCCAATACATCATTACCCATGTTAAAAATCCATTTTCAAATCCAAACTAAGAATTTCATATCATAAATCACACACAATATCCAATTGGACATTTAGAAAAAAAACATGATGTGCGCTATTTAACAAAACACGAACAATTATAACAAAACAAGTCTGATAGAAACATTTTTACACCAAAAAATAAAACCAAGGATTATACATAAATATATATTAATCCAATAAGGTGAAAAAATCATGAAATTAATTATTATTAAATTATAAAGGAAAAGTTCATGGAAAACATACTTCAGATCCATGGTGCAACAAAAATACACCACCAAAAACTCTTCACACGAGTTCTGAAAACCTATATCTAACAATAATATCCCTAAAAGGAAAAAAACACCATTATAAAAAATATTAAAACCAAACCATATCTCAATATGATCATGGTGGAGAAGGAACTCAGGAGAAAAATGAGAGAAAGAGGAAGTGGGATATGAGAGAAGATGATTACCTTGAAGAAATCAGCCAAACTTTTAGAGAAATCCTTAGATCCACAACCAATGAATGAGAAGAAGCTTTTGGAATAAGTTATAGGGATAAATATAGGTGTATGAACCTAGTGGTGGTGGAAAATAGGGGTTTGGGTTTAAATATTGTATGGGTTATAATTGGAAACCCCCCAAAATTAAAAAAAATGGGCAAGTCGAATGGTAAGGTCACATAGTTTGTCAAAGCATGCGGTAACCATGCGACATCCACTGTATCTGAACAGAAAGTTACATAAGAAACAAGAACCATCCACACTGCCTTGCAAAAACCATGTGTTAGGTTCTATAACCTTCCACATTCTTTCCTGGACTGGCAAAACAGTTAGCACTAACTCTGCGGTAACTCTGTTCTAGGTTATTCCAAAGAAAAAAATTCCTTTTTTCTCCAAAAACTACCAACAAAACCAAGTATAAAACATGAGGAATTATTTATACATTTATAAACTTAAAAACTCAGCACTCTTCGCACTCAGAACCAGATAAAAAGACTAAAAACCCCACCGAACTAGAGCACAATCCATAACTATAAAACTGGGTGTGATAATTCTCCCCACCATTAACGCTTTACACCCTCTTAAGTCCACAAAACTTTCCAATATATGGATCAATTTATAAGTATTTCATGTAAAAATTATACCCCTCTTTATATCAAGTACATATCACAAGCTAATAGTGGAACAAAATAAACCACCATGAGAGGAACTCAAGCCTCAGGCCCGAAATGGAACAACAAACATGAAACTCTTCCTCAAGACCAAGGGAAATTTCAAACCACCGCATATCTAAAAAAACACAACGCTCACTCAAACAAGGAGGAAACCAAGGAACCAAACACTTTAAATAAGGATACTACAACCAAATTAAAACAAAACCAGACTAACAATAGATCACCAGTAGAGGGGAGGCCCAAATGGACACCCCACCGTTAAAATTTAACTCGCATCCAAGAACCCCTTAAGATAAGACACAACAAAACCTGCAGTGGATCTCCCCACCATCTAGAACTAACTAAAAACCCCAAATATAATTCAACATGAACAAAAACATATCCTTCCCTATATAGGCCAACTGAAACTCATCCACAAAAACCTACTAACCCAAGAGAAAAAGAATAAAATATGAACATTCAAAATTCCCACTCGTGAACAGAGGGACTAAGGATTGAAATAAAACTCCCCACATGGACTTAAACCCTCACCACATAGGGAGGGGAAGGAAGGGGCCAATGATTGGACCATTGATCCCAAAACAGAAATATAGAAACCACATCACCACATAGTGGAGTTATAGGATCTTCCATCATTCCATACACCTCGGACTCCCAACTACATACTAGTTTAACTCTGAGACCTATGGTTGGAGATCTGATGGTTGTAGAATCTTCCTACAAGGGAGTCAGGCATTAATAATAACAATAAGAATCATGCACAACTTTCTTATAAATAAGAAAACTCGACATTCATATAATGGATTCCACACCTTCATTTTAATAGGAGTTCACCAAAAAAACAAACTATATCCCTTATATTTCAAAAACATTGAAACCACCAGCACAACAACCGCAAAACAATAAACCATACAACAGAAGAGCACTTAAAAAAATTAACATGAAATGATCCTCCCTACAACACTTCATTTCAGATGATTTCAACACTATGGTTTCCTTTACAGGAAATTTGGGAGGGGGGGATGTGTGACTCTTTCAGCATCGTCTCACCATCCCCTTTCCCACATCCTCCTCATCTTTCCTCCCCTTTCTCCTCTTCTATGGTTTTATCTTCCTTACAATGGTTGCTTTTTCAGATTTTTTATTTTGTTCTGGGATGATCCATCGGGTTATTTCTATGGTTGTAGATGGGGGTTCTGGTTCCAACAGCAACAGATGGTTTTTCATTTTCCCACTCAACTCTGCCATATCTTCTAGCTATATCTCCCCTTCCAGGTCGGTCTTTTGTGTTGAGTCCTTATGAAATTTTGAAGGTTTGGATCGAGAGGTCACTAGAATTTTGTGAATCCATGTTGGCATTGGTATCTTATTCTTTGGACCTATATTTTATTTCCCTAGCTCTTAGTGGATTTATATTTTGTTTGGTTCATTCTATTTTGGTCTTGGCCCTTTCAGTTCTCGAGATTTATTTCAATATTGTTTTTTTCATGTTGGTGTTCCTGTTTGATGGACTCGGTGTCGTGTTTGTAGTTCCTGTTGATAGATTTTTTCATTCTGGTGGGATGATTTAACAAAGTCAATATTGTTTTTGGTGGTTTGAATTCGGTGGTGTGTTTGACATAGTTGGTGTGTGATATGGTTGGTGTGTAATGGCTTCAGTTGGCGATGCTCAAGATGTTGTGGTATAGGAGTCGGAGGTTTTGCATGGGTAGAGGCTATTGGTTTTGAGTCATGGAGGATGAAGTCTTTAGTGATGTGTTTTTATGAAGACAGTGATGGTGATTGGTTGGCGATGTGGTCATGGTGGTAAAGTGAGTGAGGTTGGTTTCTTATTCAAAGCATTTCTTGCATATCGATTCTGTTTGATGACTTTTTTTATTTGAAATTTTAAAATGTTTTGGGCAGTTTTTCGAATCTATAATAGGCAGGATTTGTGGTAGCATTTTGGAATTTTGGATTCATTTTGAATTTTGTGTGTGAACCAGCTAGAACACTACTAGGATCATCTCTAGACGAGGATTAGAGTAGGATGAATTCACCAAAGCATTGTCATTCGGATTTGGATCTTTTAGAGGGTAAGGATTTTCCATCAGTATTGATCTGGTGCAACCCTTTATAGGATAGATAGCCAAGCAGTTTTGTGAAGGTGAATGATTGAAATCACAATGTAGTCATTGGGGAGGATCAGTTCCTATATTCTTAATCTAGGTTAACTTCTTTTATGATTTAATTTTGATGTATTTTATGTAACTTTTGGTTTCTCAATTTTTCCTTAAAAGTGTTTTGATAATAAATAACTTAACTTTCAGTCAATTTTAAAGATTTCATCCACGGTGATTTCTAGAAATACCCTGAAAGAAATGCTACAACTGACCCAAATGTCCACAAATATGGCATGCCTAAGGTGAACATATACATCCCATCCTCTTGTGACCTAATGTTCCACCCTGATAAATTATAAATACCTCGTGCTTAGAATGGGAAGAGGAAATATCTTAGGGCATTTTGATTCCGTAGCCCGGTCTATCAACTTCCAACTGCTTCCCCATCCCCTTACTAGATACTTCCCCATTGATCCTAGGGTTTGAAGGAGGTAGGACCACCTCAAGCACTCCCACCACTATGGATTCAACATGAAAATTTTGCCTCTCCATGCCGGTAGTAAAATTTAGGTTGAACTCTAATACCTTCAACTACATATTATAATAAATCCCAATCTCAAACTGTTGAGCCTTCATATAATCACTTTTAACATATTCTGGAAGATACATAACTAGGTCCATAATCTGATGGAAATACCCTTACATTGACCTATCACCCTATTATAGGAAACCCCTCTCAATTCACTATTTCACCCTTTCGTTCTCAAAAAAAATATTGACAAACAAATGAAGCATTGAAGAACTCCCGAGTAACATCTTCATGAGGCTTCTTGTCTTCCACCACTTCCAAGGTGAACCTTCAAGTATAAAGTTTGAAAACATGACCTTCAATGAATCAAGAAACTCAATGAGTCTAAATCCCATTTCGATCCTTCACATTTACTGTTCAACTATGATGGGGTCCTATTGACCATAAAAGAGGGGTGGATCTAGCTTTCGGAACTCAAACACAAAATCATTATTGTGATCAACTGGTAGTTCCGCTAATGGGGAATCACCCATGATTGCAATATGATCACCCATCAAAGTTCTATGGGGACTACTACTTAACAAATAAAATACAATAAACAAATCAAAAAACACTCACAACAAAATCCATAAATACAAATTTGGCAAAAGTAACCAACTTTAAACATAATAAAACAAACTATTATTAACATCAAACATCTCATTTTTGAAAATATTTTCAATTTAAAAAAACAAAGTAGATTTTCCCACTCACCAATGGTTTATCATCAAGTCTCACTCACATGTACTTTATTTGTGCCACCCTAGGCACCCATCCACTATTCTGTACAAAACCATATAGGTGAGCACCCATGAAAACACCAAAGGCTGAAACAAAAAAAAACATCATTTCTCAAACCAAAATCATTAATCTCCTTTAAAAAATCATGTACCTTACAAAGGAACACTTACCACCAAGTCAAAAATAATTTTCATGTTCCACACATAAAACCATTTCACAATGCTTGAAAAATAGAATCTCTTGAATTTCTTGAAAAATTACTTTCATTGCATTCAAAACAATATTTTCCGGTATCTCAACAAACCTTATTTCATCAAAAACTTTTTATTAAAACTCATTTCTTTTTCACTCAAACAATTTCAAAAACCAATTCATCCAATCCAAACACTTTTCAGAATCCCAACACATCCTGTTTAAAACAAATTTTAAAAATTCAAGAAATTTCTAGGAGACCCACAAAAGGGTACTAGTGTATATGGGAGACTTGACCATATGGTTGGAGGCCATATGTCAAATACACCACCAGAACGGAGTGACTTCTTAGGACCATTCCCCATATCGACATTGATATACATACCATGTGAGCTTATATATACCATTATCCCAACTCCACTTATCATATCCCAAACTCCAAATAGTTCGTAATGACACAAAACTCGAAAAACTGGGCTTCCTGTGGAAACCTGAGGATTAAAATGGGCAAGAGTAAACGATGATCTACCCGTACATAAACCGTGATCCTGACAATACTACTCCTTATAACTTGACACCCTCATGTAAAAATGGGAACTATAAAAGAAATTTTCTCAAAAGAGCTGACTTTCTCTCATACCATTTTGTCACGAACCAACGTAGGTCAACCCTGAACTGGTCACTTGGGTCGATCTGGGGCAAGGCCTGAGAGGCGTTGTTGATCCTCTTGGAATAGCGACAAGAACCAAGGGAATCATCATGGTACACAAGGGATTTTTTTTTGAATAATTAAACAAGAATAAAAAATAGAGGAAAGATTCACTAATAGTAAAATATGTAAATAAACTTGATTGAAGACCATATACAATGAACAATAAGATGTAACAAAGATACAAATAAACCAAATGATCTAGACAACACACTAGCTCAATGTGACCTCTCGGGTCACTATCCAATACTAAGAATAATTGTTACTCATGGAAAAATAATTTAAACTAAAACTTTCACAATTATAGAAAAAAACAGAACTATAGGCGTTAGTATTAAAACTCAGTAGGTTAGCCCAACAATATATTCTAAACACAAATTCTTTAAAATAAAATAAAAGTCAATTAAAAGTATGAAATAAAATATATACAATTCTTCTTTTCAAAATGTTTACTAAAAACAAAGTACAATTAATTTCCCTCAATTAATCACAAAACCAAGTTCGATCCATTATTTTTCCATATCATTTCCATGGGGAATTTAATGGTTTCATTTTCAATATGTTCAAGAGAGTTTGAAAAAAAAATCTTTTGAAAACGTTTTTAATAAAAACTTTGGGAACCAAGACATCAATTTCCAATAAAAACACCACATAAGAGCTCCAAGGCATTCACATATCAAAGGAAATGTAAGTAAACATACCAGTATCCTAGTCATACTACAAAAATTTAAAATCCAATAAATATAGGTGATCTCAGGAGATCCAGAATAATATAAAAGACACCACTACCTAAGATCCCATCTATTGTAGCATGACAAATATGATGAAATCAAATTCTATATATACTCATCCACCCTTTCTCATGACAGACCGAGGGAAAATCCCATAGTAATGAACCTAGTATATCAGCCTACTATGGGACACTAGTCAGTACTGTGACATACTAGTACATCAATCATCCTCAAAAAAATTCTCTATATTCCAAGTTTTTTTGTCACATGTATAAAGGTGGTGATCCAATATATACCATTTTAGAAACAAATCACAATGTATATAATAATAATCCACAACAAGCCTTACCCCAAGTCTCCCCAAAGACTACACTTATGCCTTAAAATAAATAGATCACAAAGGGTACCAACTAAGGAACACTGATAATGGATCTTGATGACTCTATAGAGTGGACCTCTCATCCCTTATATGTAGCCTAAGAACAAGAAACATCAAATCGATTTTTTCATAATAAACACTTTTCATAATTTCTATAGAGTGGCCAAATGAGGCCTTAATATTTCATAAAAAACCTCTACTAAAAATTCTATCAATATTTCAAAAGAGGTTTCGATGCACCATTTAAAATTTCAATCCACATGAAAAATACCACTTAAGAACATTTAAAATATAGTTTGAAAACAAAATATTTCTTATAAAATTGTCAAATTGGCCATTTTCTCACAACACAAGTAAAACACCTCAAAAACAACTACTTCATACTTTATAAAACCAAAAATCACTAGGGAAACCCAAAAAATGCACCCAAGACATCGTTTTTCATGTTACCGATCCATTTTCAAATCCAAGATAATAATTTATTATCAAGAATCACACACAATATCCAACTGTATATTTATACAATCACTTGGTGTTACCTGTCTAAGAAAACAAGAACAATTATCATAAAACAAGGCTTATTAAAACATTTTCACACCAAAAAATTAAACCAAGGATTATACATCTATACATATTAATTAGAGAAGGTGAAAAACAAATGAAATTAATTATTCTTAAATTATTAAGGTGAAGTTTATGGAAACCATACCTCGAATCCATGGCCCAACAAAAACACACCACCAAAAACTCTCCACATGAGTTCCTCAACCCTATATCTACCAAGAAGAGCCTTTGAAGGAAAACCCCCAATATAAAAATGGGGGAAACCAAACCCTAGGTCGATATGACAATGGGGTAGAAGGAACTCAAGAGAAAAATGAGAGAAAGATGGAGAGGGAGGTGAGAGGAGATGATTACCATGAAGAAATCAGAAAACCCATTAGAGAAATCCTTATATTCACACCCAAGGAATGAGGATAATACTCGGGAAGAAGGGATAGGGGTCTATAGAGGTTCATGAACCAGGTGGGTGGAGAAAATAGGGTTTTGGGTTAAAATCATCTGAGGGGTACAATTGGAAAACCCCAAAATACAAAAAACTGGGCAAGTTGCACGGTTAGACCATGGGAGTACTTGGAACTAGCCACATGGACATGAACAACCCATTTGTTAGGTTCTAAAACCTTCCAGATGCTTTCTTGGATTGGATACACAATTAGCACTAACTATGCGGTAAATGTGTGTCGGGGTATTCCTAGGCCAAACATTCATGTTTTTTCTAAACACTCTCAACCAAACCTAGGATAAACCATGGGGAAAAACATATACAAGTATACACTTAAAATCTATACAATCTTCACACTGAGAACCTTAAAAATTATGGAAACATCCACCAAATTGGAGCACTATCCATAACTAGAAAATAGTGTGTGATAATTCTCCCCACTATTAACGCTTTCCACCCTCATAAATCCACAATAGATCCTAATCAACTGATCAATTCCTAAGTATTTAATATTAACATGATCACCCTTTTTACATTAAGGCCATTTCACATTCCAATAGAAGAATAAAATAAACCACCATGAGCACAACTCAAGACTCATGCCTGAAATGAAACAACAAACATCATACACTTCCCAAAGACAAAGGGAAATTTCAAACCTCTGCATCTCCAAAGAAACCCAACCCTCACTCAACCAAAGAGGAAACTTAGGAACCAAACACTTTAAAGAAAAATACCACAACCAGATTAAACAAAAACCAGACCAACAATAAATCACCAGCAGAAGGGAGACCCAAACAGGCTTCCCATTGTTTAATTCCAACTCGGATCTAAGAACACCTTAAGATAAGAATAAACTAAACCTGTAGTGGATCTCCCCACAGTTTATAACTAACTAAAACAACCAAAATATAGTTCATCATGAACAATAACCAGGCCTTCCCTACATATTCCAATTAAAACATGGCCACAACTACCTACTAACCCACACCAAGAAAAATAAAACATGAACATTCAAACTTCCACTCCCAAAAAAATTGAAAAAGGATTGAACTAAAACTCCCCACACGGACCCTAACCCTCACCCAAAATGGTAGGGAGGGAAGGGTCTAGATGATTTCACCAATGAGACCACAACAGAAACACAAAAACCACATCACCACATAGTGGAGGTATAGGATCTTCCAACTCTCCATACTCCTGGGACTCCCAACTACAGACTAGTTTCACTATGAGTCCTATAGCTAGAGCTCTTATGGTTGAATCATTTTCTTGTAATGCGGTTGGGCTTTAACAATCCCATTAAGAATCATGCATTTCTTTATTAGAAAGAAGAACACTCAGAATTCATATATTGGAAGCCATACCTTTATTTAAAACAGGAGTTCACCAAAATACCCACAACATCCCTCACATTTCAAAAACTAGGACACCAATGGAACAACCACCACAAAAAAATAACCCATACACTAAAAGAACACTTACAAAAATGAACTTGAAACGATCCTGACGACAACACTTCATTTAATAGGATTTCAGCGCTAGGTTTTCCTTCAATGGGACTTTGGGAGGGGGAGGCATGTGTGCCTATTTCTTCATCATCTCCTCATCACCTTTCCCTAATCCTCCTAACCATGTTTCCCTTTTCCCCTCTTCTATGTTTTATCTTCCTAGAAATTGTAGATTTTTCAGCTTTTTGAGTTGGTTCTATGACAGTCCTTTGGGTTGTTTTCTATGGTCATAGATGGCAGTTATGGCACCAACAAAGTGGATGGTTTGTCATTTTCCCACTCAACTATTCCATATCATCTATCTCTATCTCCCCTTCTAGGTCAATCTGGTCTGTTGGGTCGCTATGAGATTTTGGAGGTGTGGTTCGAGCTATCATCAGCATTCTCGGAAGCCCGACTAGCATTGGTATCTTCTTCTTTGGCTCCCTGTCTCACTTCACTGGTTCTTAGTAGAGTTTTATTTTGGTTGGTTCATTCTAGTTTCAGGTTGGGAGTTTTGGTTCTCTAGAGTTCTTTAAAATTTGTTTTTTTCAGTATTGGTGTTCATGTTTGATGGTGTATGTGTTGTGTGTGTGGTTTCTATTGATGGATTTCATTGTAATATTAGAATTTTTGAACAACTTCAATGGTGGTGTTGGTGGTTTGGTGCCAGTGATGTGTTTGAAATAGTTGGTTTTTGATATGGTTGGTGTTAATGGATTCAGTTGGTGATGCTCGAGATGTTGTGGTCCAGGCGTCTGAGGTTGTACAAGCATAGAGGTTGGTGGTGACGAGGCATGGGGGGTGGAGTCTTTAGTTATGTATTGTTGTAAAGATGTTGATGGTGATTGGTTGGCGATGTGATAGTGGTGGTTAAGTGAGTGAGGTTGGTTTCTTGGAAAGAGTGTGTCTTGCAAATTGATTCTATTTGATGACATTTTTGTATTTGAAATTTGAAAATTTTGGGGTGGTTTTTTAAATCTATAAAAGGTAGTATTTGTGGTATCATTTGGTAATTTTGGTTTCACTTTAAATTTTTTGGGTGAACCAACCAAAAAACTACTAGTATCATATCTAGATGATGATCATAGCAGAATGCATTCACCATAGCATTTCCATTTTGATTTGGAAGTTTGAGAGGGTATGGTTATGCCATCAGTACCGGGATCGTGCAACACTACACAGGTCATCTATCCCAGTATTCATGTGAAAGTGGAAGTTTGACTTCACGATGTAATCAATAGAGAGGATCAATTCTAGTAGTCTTGATCTGGGTTAGTTTATTTTATGATTTAATGTTGATGTATTGTATATAAATTTTGGTCTCTAAAATTTTCCTCAAAAGTGTTTTGATAATAAAAAAGTTAATTTTCATCCATTTATAAGGATTTCCTCTATAGTGACTTCTAAAAATTCCCCGAAAGAAATGCTACAGGTTACCCAAAAGTCTACAAAACCATTGTGCATAGGATCGCTTATACATGCTAGCTTATTGTGACCAAGCTTTCCACAATGGTAACATATAAAGACCTCAATCCTAGAAGGGTTTGATGAATTATCTTGGGGAATTTTGATTCTACGTCTAACTCCAACAACTTCCAACAGCTTCCCCATCCCATTACTAGAACCTTCCCCACTGCTCCTAGGGATTGAAGGAGGGAGGACCACCAAAAGCACTCCCACCACTATGAATTCAACCTGAAAATATTTCCCCTCTATGTCGACAAAAAAGTTAGGTTGAACTCTAATACCTTTGACTGTAGATCGAAATGAAGCCCAATCTCAAACTATTGAGCCTTCATAGGATCACTTATAAATGATTCTAGAAGGTGTATAACTAAGTCCATAAACTGATCGAAATATTATGTCATTGATCCATAACCATGTTATAAGAAAACCATCCTTGTTCCCGTTTTCACCCTCCCTTTCTAAAATAAATATTAATGAATGAACAAATAATTGAAGAACCCCCAAGTAAGATCTTCACGAGGCTTGTTACGTGATACCGCCTTCCACCAATTCCATGGAAAACCATCAAGAATGAATATTGCAAACATGACTGTCAACTAATTAGGAAACTAAATGAGTATAAAGTCCCTTTAGATATTTCACATTCACTCTTACACTACGAGAGGAACCTCTTCGCATAAAAGAGGGCTGGATCTAGCTTCTAGAACTCGAACACAAAATCCTTAGGGTGATCAACCAATACTTCCGCTAATAGGGAATCACCCATGACCGCACTACGATCACCCATAGAAGATCTACGGGGACTAGTACTGAACAAAGAAAAGACAAGAACCACATCAAGGCCAACTAACAACAAAATCTTCAAATATGAATTCCATATAAGCAACCAACTTTAAACATAATAAAAAAAACTAGTATTAACATCAAACATCTCATTTTTTAAAAACATTTTTTATTTAAATTAATTTGGTGTATTTTCACACTCTCCAATGGATTTTCATCAAGTCTCACACACTTTTATGTTTCTTTCCCACCCTAGGTGCCCATTCACTATGTCGCACAAACCCATATAGGTGGGCACCCATGAAAACACCAAAGGCTAAAACAAATAAACTTCATTTTCAAACTAAAATCATTCACCCCCTTTGAAAAATCATGTACCTTCTGAAGAAACACACACCAACAAGTTAAAAATAATTTTCATATTCCACACATCAAACCATTTCACTGTGATTGAAAATTCAAATCTCATCAATTTCTGAAAAAATCAGTTTCACTGCATTCAAAACATTTTTTTCTGTATCCCAACAACCCTTATTTAATCAAAACCTTTTGATTAAAACTCATTTCTTTTTCAGTCAAAAAAATTTCAATACCAATTCATCCAATCCAAACACTTTTCAAAATCCCAACACATCTCGTTTAAAACAAATTTTCAAAATCCAAGAAATGTTCAGGGGACACACAAAAGGGAACTAGTGTCGGTGGGTGAATTGACCATAGGGTTGGCATCTATATGTCAAACACACCACCAATATAGAGTGACTTCATAAGAAGATACCCTATATCTACATGGATTTCCAAGCCTTGTGGTCTCATAGAGACTATTATCCCAACTCCCCTTATCATATACCAAACACCAAATAATCCCTAATAACCCAAAAACTAGAAAAACTGGACTTCCCATGGAAACCTAAGGATCAGAATGAGAAAGAGTTCACGATGCTCTACCCACACCTACACCTCAAACCCTAAAATCCTAATCCTTCAACCTTGACATACTCAAGAAACAAATGGGCACTCTAAAATCAAGGTCCTCAAAATATCTGACTTTCTCTGATACTATTTTGTCACGAACCAACCCGGGTCAACCCAGAACCAGTCACTTGGTCCGATCCATGGAAAGACCTGAGAGGCATTTCCGACCATCCCAGGTAAGAAATAAGTACCAAGGGATTCAAAATAGTATAAAAGGGAATGAATTTTCCCAATAATTAAATAAGAATACAAAATAGTAGAAATATGCACAAATAGTTCACTATATAAACAAACTAGATTGGACACCTTATACATGGAACAATAAGATTCAGCAACGATACAAATAAACCAAATGCACTAGATAACACACTAGATCAATGTGACCTCAAGGGTCACTCTCCTACACAACGAGTAATCATCAATCAAAGAAAATTAACTCTAGCTGAAACTTTCACAAGGGTAGAAAACAGAAAAGAAATATAGGCATGAGTATTAAAACTCAGTAGGATAGCCCGATAATCTATTCTCAATACACTATCTTTAAAAAAAATAAACATAAATTCCATGTTTTAACTAAAATATATACAAGTATTATTTACTAAATATTTACTCAAAACAAAGTACAATTCATTTCCCTCAATAATTCACAAAACCAAGTTTGATCTATTAGTGTTTCCATATCATTTTAAAGGGGAAAGTAATGGTTTCATTTACAACTATAACTAGAGAGTTTGAAAAAAAAAATCTTTTGAAAACATTTTTCATAACAATTTTGGGAACAAAGAAAACAATTTCCAATAAAAACACCAAAAAAGAGCACCAAGGTAGTCACATATCATGGGAAGTGTAAATAAACATAAAATTAACCCAACCACCACTACAAGCAGCTAAAATCCAACAGACATAGGTGAACCCAGGAGATCCAGAATAATCTAGAATTCACCAATATCTAAGACCCCATCTATAGTTTCATTCCATATATGATGAAATCAAACCCTCTATACACTCACCTACCCTTTCTAAAGAAAGACTAATAGCAAATACCATACCAATGAACCCAGTATATCTGCCTATTATGGGCCACTAGTCAGTACCATGACCTACCAGTGCAGTAATCATCCTCAGAAAACTTTCTCAATATACCAAGTTTATATGTCTCAAGTATAAATGGGATAATCCAGAAAATGATAATCAATCATAAAATGAAAACATATATAGTAATATTCCACAACAAGACTCAACATGAGTGTCCCAATGGACTACTCTTATTCGTTAAAATAAATAGATCGCAAAGGGTTCCAATAGAGGAACACAAATAATGAATCCTAAGGACTCCATATCAAGGACCCATCATCCATTATATGTAGTTAGTTAATTAGAAATATCCAATATATATTTTTATAATGAACACTTTTCATCATTTCCTTGAAGTGGCCAGATGGGCCCTTAACATTTCACAAAAACCAACATTTATCAAAAATTCTATCCATATTTTGAAATATGTATTGATAAACCATTTAAAATTTCAAACCACTTTCAAAATAACTGTTAAAAAATTTAAAATACACTTTGAAAACAAATCATTTCTTATAAAAGTTCCCCTTGGGCCATTTGCAGGCAGCACATGCCAAACACTTCAAAATCCATTACTCGATACAATATAAAACCCAAAATCAATTGGGAAATCCAAAAACGACACCCAATACATCGTTTCACAACTTACCAATCCATTTGAAAATACAAAGTTATAATTTCATATAAAAAATCACACATAAGAGCCAATCGGGCATTTCGACAAAAACTTGGTGTGTGCTATTTAACAAAATAGGAATAATTATCACAAAGCAAGGCTTATAGAATCATTTTCAAACAAAAAAATTTAAACAAGTCTTATAAATAAATATGTATTAATCCTAGAAGGTATGAAAATGATGAAGTTAATAATTATTAAATTATAATGGTCATGTGCATTTGAAACCAACCTCAGATCCATGGAGCAACAACAACGCACAACTAAAAACTCTCCATGAATTTTTTTCAACCCTAGATCTACCAAATAGAGCCCTAAAAGAAAAAAACCCAGCATAAATAAGGGCAAAACCAATACCTCGGTCTAAATGACCATGAAGGATAAGGAACTCAAGAGAAAAATGGGAGAGAGAGGGAGAGAGACATGATAGTATATGATTACAATGAATAAATAATCCAATACCTTAGAGAAATCCAAAAATCCACACCCAAGGAAGGAGTAGAATCTTGGGTAAGAAGGGAGAGGGTTCCATAGAGGTGCAAAAACAAGGTGGGGGTGAAGTAGGTTTAGATTTAAAATCCCTGAAGTTGTATAATTGGAAAACAACAAAACTTTTTAAAAAAATGGAAATTTGTGTGGTTAGGTCACACACCCTGTCAAACCATATAGTAATCGTGCGATAGAAACTTTCCATGAATAGAAAGCTACATAGGTACATAGAATTCATTGCACGATCCTTCAGAAACCATTTGGTAGTTTTTGTAACCTGTTGTATGCTTCTTTGGACTGGTCGCGTGGTTAGTACTCATCATGCGATAACAGTGTGCTAGGGTCTTCCTTGGAAAAACTTTAATGTTTTATCTAAAAACACCCAACAAAACCAATTATAAACCATAGAGGAAAACTTAGGCAAGGTGACACTTAAAAATTCATCACCTACCACACCTGAGAAAAATCAAAATCTAGAAAAATTGAGTGTGACAGTACCACTTGGAATTTTTAAAATTACATTCATGATATTTAGAAAGTGAAACATGTATTGCAATAGTAAAGGTTTAACATGGTTTATTATGGGGTTAAATGAAAAGATAATGTTTAAAATGAAATCTAAACTTATCTAAAATTGATCAGTTGAATAAATTTAGTTATTATCCCCCTTATCAAGGAGTTATTTCCTATATGTTTCATTATATTTAAGAATAATTAAAATATCTTAGAATATGCTTATTTAATAATAAAGAAACCCAATAAGAAACATAGAAAAATATTGTTAAAGAATAAGGTAACTTCCATGCATGTAATTTAACATGAAAGATTATGTATCAAAATTTGAGGTGTTCCATACATGTTATTCAAAGCAAATAAAAATTTACATGGATAAAGAAAATTATTTTAAGTGAAGATCAAGAAAAAAATATTTATATGTTTTTTGGAAGAAATTTGAGGTTTTCATGCATTATATTTAAATATCTATGAATTATGTTTTCAATATTTTTGTAAAAATATTTGGCATCACAGAAATAGATAAGGGGGAAACTCATTTGAATGTGTAGGAGTAGATCTCACCATGTTAGATCTAACCTAAATGGTTATAACCTAGGTGGAAGGGAGGTAGAGAACCTATATAGGTAGAAAAGAGAGTGTGTATATCATGAATAGGAGCGGGTGGTTACACCATGTGTGTCAACATAGTGGTGGAGGCATAAGAAGAATGAAGTAGACCCAGTTACTTATATTGAGTGGCTATAAAATGGGATATACTATTATGAAGTGAAAATCATATGCAGAAGAAATGTGGGACTGTGGGTTATGAGAAACATTTTCACCCATTTAAATTATATGCCTAAAACCAGTGTCACCAGATTGAATTGATTTTCATTTTCTGTTCATACCACATAATCATCTTCTTCCTTTGGGACCATGATGGTTTTCTATGTAAAAAATCTCAATCATGACGATGTGTGTTTTTATGAGATGTTTAATGATAGGATTTGATATCGTGAGATGGAAGGATGTGTTATTATGTGATGGTTGGAGGTGAAACCATTAGTTTTGATGGTCGTATTTTCTACCATGGAATAGTAATAGTTGTTATTATTTGATTGTATGAGTTATTAAAATTGTTGTTATACCTACATGTTACCCCATTAGATGGTAAGAGGTTCCACTATTTTATTCTAGGTGGTTCTAACACTAAATGGTAGAATATGATACCATTATATTCAATGGTAGAATCAGCTACCATTTATATGCTACCAATGTTATGATACCATGATCCTTACAAAATTTAAGGTTCTAAAATTATATTAATGAGATGGAAGATGTTTTAAACAAATTATACAAGAACTTGTGGAGTTGTGGCCTACCATTTGTTTTCTTATCATCCCCTTTAATCAAACCAAGTTAGAAACTTTTCAAGTGGGTTTTTTAGGAGCTCAAGCCATTTTTTAACCTATTCTCAAGATATGAATCTAGATGAGTGCAATAGAAATTATGGATCATGCATGTAGTGTTACTTTTATAAGGAATCAACCTTAAATAATCCCAAAATTGAATCTCTAGAAAATAATTCACTTTCATTAATTTTGAGTATCTTTTCATTTTAATGTTTTTGAGAATTATTTCATAACAGTCACATAAGAAACGAAAATATTACTAATTTTACACTTCCCTCATTATCCATTTTTTCTACCATATAAAACATTTATAGTGAAATATGTTTCTTTTAATGACAAATATTCATGACTTTTAACTTGTCTTCTTCTTTGTTATTACTCATCTCTAAAACCAATGAAAAACATATAAAAACATGGGATGGGCACAAAAAGCTCAGTAAGGGACACCTAAAAAATAAATAAATAAACCAATTAGTCTTTTTAAAAACTATGATATCATACAAAGATAATTTTCAAATAACATTTTAAACATTTATCTCAAATAATAATTCACTTACACATGAAATTAGGTTTACTGTCTAAATGTTTTCATAAAACACTTTATTGTAAGATATAAAAAAATCATAATAATGATGTTTTCTTTTGAAAACATGAGAATAAATTACCAAACATAAACATTTCATATTATTGTTATTTAAATATAGAATTAAAATTATTTTCAAAAATAGCCTTTAGGTATAGAGTTTTAGAGAACTAAGTTATAACTCATATATAACAAAACCATTTATTACAATGTGTACATTTCAGATTAGTATCCATTTTTCACATAATATAAAACATTTAAAATAAAACATGATTTATTTTCATGAAAAATCGTCATGACTTTCACGTTGACTTCTAATTTTCCTTTACCCATTCATAATCCCTATGAAATATTTTTTAAAAGAATGGGATGGGTAAAACAAGGTCAATAAGGGATATAAAAAAAAGAAATCCATTATTCCAATGAAAAATAAGAAAAAACATGAAAAAATATTTTTTCAAAACATACCATTTTTATCCCAACTAGGTTAAATACCCTAAGAGGGGGTGAATCTTGTTATGATAGATTAAAACAGCTTTCCCTTCATATCTTGTTTCATTATTAAACCAAACACTCTTCTCTCTCTATCTTGTAGAGATGTATGAACCGAAATGAAAGCATGAACAAAAAAATTAAAATTTTACTTGGTTCACCCTACATAGGCCATTTTCGAGAAGAATATAATTAAAATTTGTTGATATACCAAATCCAATAAAACTACACTAATATTTACAAAGTCTGAATCAGATTCATTATCCCTCCAAGTTTACAATCAATCACAAATTAAAATCTCACGTCTATCTAAACTAAAGTGTAGTTAATTATCCTTTATAATAATTATATATGATCACTTGAATAAATATATTTTACACCTCATCTAATCCATTATTAAGTTCCACTTTCATTGACTTGATGAATACACCTTTACTATAAAATTACTAGGCAAAACCTTTTGGTTCACACAAATTTGTCTTCTGCGCAAATTTTGAATGTATTCTGTGAAACTTTATCACCTTGTAAACAACATTTAACTTTGTCACAGAATCCCAAATTGTATTCAAACCTTATTTTTTGTTCTCAAATCCCTTATTAATTCATACTCAAGTCCCCTTTTTCAAAGAAAAAATATTTTTTTTTCTTCGCACAACTCTCCTTGCGCACAACTTTACCACCATGAATGTAACTTCTTATGTGATTCAGAGCCCTGATTTTATCTAAAGGTATAACTAATAAAATTATAGAGTTACTGTCAATTTATAGTCCCTAATGACCTATAAACAATTCTCTTTCCCTCCGACCACTTTTCATATAACATTACTATGAGCATGGGAGAACATTTTTGAAGTCACATTTATAGTGTAACTCTATTTAATGCCAATCATTTCAAATTAGTTTTGTGGGTGTGCACAAATAAACTTGTGTCGCATAAGTTCATATTTCATGAAAATTTAAATATTTCACAAAACTCTTTCCTTTTTCTAATTTTTATGAGAATTTTTTGAAACATCACTTGCGTGTAATGTTTCAATTCACCTTCATTCTTGTATTCAACTTCATTTTTCCAAAAACACCTATCTACATTCTCCAGATTTTGAACACTAAAATTTTTTAAAGCATTGGGAAATGGATCCACCTTGTAAATGAATCTTTATATACCACCACCAGAACAAAAATTCCATTGTCTTGGATATTTTTCAATAACATCTCTATTACTCCACAACTAACCATGGAATTATTCCTTATCAACAAACATAATCAACTCAAAAACACAACAACGTTACCTTGAAGTATTTTTTCCCAATAACATTTAATCCAGAAATTCAATCATATTTAATTTAAAAAGATAATTTATCTTATCTTTTTGGAAACAAATTTTTTTCCATAAAATACATTTACAAGAATAGAAATGGCATGTAGGTTTACTGGTACAACATCATCATATAACCCTTACATACCCTTAAAAAATATAATAACCATATGAATGGATAATAATATAATTATCCAGATGGAATATTTATTACCCAATGAATTGAATAGATATAATTGGGATCACCCATCATATCATGATCTATAATGGAGATTATTCATATCTTGAGCAATAATGGGGATTGACCTGTAATATCTTGAGTTATAAAATCTTGAGCTATAATGGGGCTCAACCCGTCATATCTAAAGATATAATGGGGATCAACCATCATATAAGTTTTTTTGGGATCACCCATTATAAAAGAAAAACAAAAAAAGGACTATATCACAAATGAAACAATTTAATCGTGCACCTTTTCATCATAAAACCCTTGAAGAACTAATTTATACTCGTATGGAAAACACTTTTAGATATTATAACACCATTTTCTTTTAAAAATCCATTCTCAATTCAAAAATACCTAGAAAAATTGAGATGTGGTTTTATTTGAATAAAACATAAAATATTTTATAGGAATCCAACCATCATATACGGTTTATGGTGATGGGAAATGTCATTGTGGTCATATACAGTAAAATAAAACATTCATTTTTTTCTTTTATAAATAAAGTTAAACATTCCTTAAGAAGTTTAATTTTAGAAAAACTTTTAAATAAAGTCAAAATAGATATAAAAATGTCTTTTATAATTGTTTTATTTCTATAAAAATGTATTATAAAAATATTTTTCAGAAAAATGGACATTGAATTGAAATTTTTCAAGAATAAAACATTAAAACATTTTAAACGAGATTTTTAGTTAAAGTGTCCCTTACCTTGAGTCTAACATGTCATGTGAGTTATTTATATTACTAAATAATACAATTATGTAAATTATTCATTTTATTTATAACCTTTTTAAATTTTTTCATTTCTTTTTATCTGATTTATTGCCATGTTATATTTAATTACTTAATCAATTAAGTTCATGTCATTTGTTTTGCCAATATTCTGCTCATATGTCCAAAATGACATTGGTAGGCTGAATATAGTCAAAGTGGACATTTTTCCAACATCTACAGAATAATAATACTGACATAATTATTATTTTTATTCAAAATTTATACTTTAAAAACCAATCCTGAAACTTTTTATGGCAAATGAACTATGTTATGATCAGAGAGATGATAAGTCGTAAGTACGCAAGAGTAACATTTTCATTTTCCAATGAACCTCATGGAAAAAAGATGTGTATAATTTTACCTTAATTTAATGACAATTATATCATAAATATCATATTATTTAATTAAAAACACTTACATGTATCATTCATGTGATGTGGTTATGAAAAAAGAACCACATTACTTTGTGGAGGCGGCAGCCACACGTACGCAAAAATGACGCTATCATTTTTAAAGGAAAAGAAATATAAAAAGTAAATTATATATAATATTTTATGAATAATAAATATTTAATGACTATTATATATAAATTTTAATTACATCAATATAAATATTCATGTGATTAAACAATGGAAATAAATTACATCGGTTCATGAGGAGGTAGTCCATCTTACACATGAATGATGGTTTTGTTTCCCATATGTTAGAAGAGGAGATTAATTTATGTTATTCCATTAAAATAATATTATAATTATATATGGGATATACTATTTTAATTATATCATCATGGTTGAAAATATTTTTAGGTGGAAGAGGAAAAAAATGCTCGGTTATGATTCAAACCTCTTCTTTTAACCACCCCTATGATTATACATAAAGCCTTTTTAAAATTAGATTTTTGATAAAAACATCCTATAGTATGTGGGGATGAAATTAAGAATAGAATATAGTCATATATTGGCTGAACCAAAAGGCTATGAATGTGTAAAAATGATATGATAGGGGTTTGTCTTTTATATATGGGGGAGAGGACACACCTAGAATTTTGGAAAGTAAAAATTTATACCCATGTTTTACACATACCAAAAGGCTCTAAAATGGTCCATTATTAAGAATTAAATCAGATAAAGTTGAAACATGGACATCTGATATAATTTAGGAATCTACTAATGTCATTTTATCATTTATCTTTTCAGTTTAACCCCTAGAAAACATGTTTTCACCATAACTATGGTAAAATATTTTTAATTTTTCACTATTCAATATGACCAAAAAATTAGTTGAACTAATTATAAAATATAAATTATAATTATTACAAATATATAATCCATTTTACAAAAATTAAATTCTTTTTTTCCATTTCAAATTCTATAATTTAACATATAAATATTTAAATAAAAAGACATATGAAAAGAGTTTAATTAAAACTATTTCCTTTTTTATTTATAAAGTACATAATATTTTTACAATGAATATTACTATATAATTCATTAATTAACATGAAAATTATTTAGTCTATCATTATTGAGTTTGTTATATTCTTATTCCATTTTCAAAAAATTAGTCCTCATAATTTTATTCACTTATAAAACCAATGGTGTTATCTTTCCCTCATACCATTTTCAGATTCCTCTGTCGCTTCATCAATCATATAATTTTTCAATAAAACATTTACATAAGGGATCACCTTATTAACTAGTAATTAATCTTTGTGGTCATAAATCTGAATAGTGTGTTCCTTATAATAATTATTCTCTTCCAACCGAAAAAATTCAATTCTCAAAACATGAGATGAATTCGGCACATATTTATATAACATTGAATCAAGAAATACATTGTGTACCTTTGATAAACTCAGGGGAAAAGCCACTCGATAAGGGAATGATCTGAAGTTTCCTAGGATTTATTATAATCCAATGAACCATTAACTTGACTTTCCATTTTTTCCAAAACTCGTAACAATTTTCCATAGATATACTTTGAGAAATATATGATCACCTACCCCGAAAAAAAGATCTTTATTTCAGTTATCTACATAAATTTTCTAACTACTCTGAGATGTCCTCATATATTGATGAATCAAACTCACCTTATCATCCACTTATTCTACCAAATCTGTTCTCATCAATTTTTTTTATCCCACTTCATCCCTTTAAGATAGAATCTGACACCACTTTTCATATATTTCTTCAAAAGGTGCAAACTGTATATTAGAATGAAAAAAATCTTTATAATAAAACTAAACAAATAAAATATGATGATCCCAACTTTCCTGGTGATCCATTGGACAATAATTAATCCCATATAACATGGTATGAATCATTCACTTAGACTTTTAATCATATTTAAAATGAAAAGATATAGTGAATTTTAATACAGTACCCAATGATTTCTAAATTTCATTCTAAAAATTAGATGTGAACCTGCGATCATGGTATGATGTAAGGAAAAGATTGAATCCATGTAACCAGACTATATCCTTGATATATAGTCTAGAAATTGAATCTAAATACATTCTAACTTTAATAGGAATTAAATGTGATTATATAGTTAACATAATAACAATAATACAAAATTCATTATTACCTATAGAAGTATTTGGTAAACCCACCATGAAATCCAGGGATATATTTTTTCATTTCCACTCTAACACTGGGAAAGGTTGAAGCACTCACTTCATTAGTTTTATTTATGCCTTAACCTGCTAACAAGTTAAGAGTTTCTAAGTAAAGTAAGTAATATCTCTTTTCATTTTATCCCAATGGTAATAATCTTGATGATCTTAGTAAATCTTAGTGGTGTAAAGCTGAACATAAAATGGGGAATTGTGAGTTTCACTCAATAATTCTCTCTTTAAGGGGAAACACAAGTTACACATAATCTCTTTCCAAATTTTAAAACACATTGTTTTTCTACATTAAATTCAAGTAACTTACCCTTCTTAACCTACTCTACATTTTTCAATAAAACATAATCCTCCTTATAATCTTTCTTAATTCATTATGATAGAGACAATTATAATGAAACCCCGAACAAAATAGACTAAGTTCCAATATCCATAAATTATAGGCTAAAATTCATCGAATCGTTATCCAAAGGGACAAGTTCTAAATGTAAAATGGTTAATATAGAATTTTTTTCCTAACTAAAGGAATCAAATAATCTTTTTACCTTTCAAAGATGATAATAAATTGTACAGTAATAATCCTTTATCATTTCCATCCATCTTCTCTATCTCATGTTCAATTATTTTTTAGTGCATATATATATAACTTTTTTGATCAGTATATATTTCACACTTTACTCCATATAAATAATACCTATGAAAAAAATAAAAAATCTAATTCCATATCAAGTATAGGAAAGTTTAAATCATGTGGTTTCAATTGATGTGAGGAATAATTAGTTACCTAATCATTATATATCAGGACACAACTAATTCCCTTCAATTAAGGATCACTTTAGATGAATAATTCACTATTTCTAGAAGACAAGGGAAAAATTTGAACATTGACTGATATTTTTTTTGGTTCTCAAAACAACCATCACATTATTTTTTCCAAATAAAATTAACTCATTTTAGAGTTAACATTGTCAGTTGTCTAGAAAATCGAGAAAAGTTAATGATAAACCATTTCTAGTAACCTACTAGTCCATGAAATATATGAATTTATATTATATGTTTGGGTCATGGACACTCTTTAAAAACATTTCTTTTAGTATGATCAATAGTAATGACATATTTAGAAACAATATTTCCAAAGATATAAATTTGTAGCAACCTAAAGTCACACTTAATAAATATCACACATGGTTTCTTTTCCTTCAAGGCTTTCAAACCAATCCTTATGTGATTTCATGTTCTTATAGACTTTTAGAATATACCAAAATATCATCAGTAAAAAAACAAAAATCTTTTCCCAGAACTGATGGAAAACTCTATTTATAAGCTCCATTACAATAAGTGTATTAGACAATCCAATAGTCATGACAACATACTCATAATACATGTATCTATTTTTTGACTCTATCTTTGGAATATACACCTCCTTCACTTTAGACTGATGGTACCCAAACCTAATATCAATAATAGAAAAATATTATGCTCTATGGATCAAATAAATCAAATCATCGATATGAGGAAATGTAGACTTATTCTTAATAGTGATATTATTCAAGGCTTGATAATCAATGACATTTCTCACTGAACCATATTTTTTAACAAATAAAACAGGAATACCCCAAGTAAAAGTTCAAAGTTTAATAAAACCTTTATCTAGAAAATCCTAAACTGTTTTTTAAAATCTCAATGATTTAATTTAATAATTTAATAAGGGGGTTTTAAATTGTATTATCATTATAAATTAAGTCAATATCAAATTCAACCTCTTGATCAAGAATAACACTAAGTAAATCATTAAGAAAAATATCATTGTATTTTTTCATTTCTGGAACATCACTAATTTAAATATATTCTTTCTTATCAGAAATATGAGCTAGGAGACATTAATTTCTAGCTCCAATCAATTTCTTGACTTCTTGGTAAGTTATCAAAGGAATGAAATCTTTGAACATATCATTATTATCTCTTTAATTTATCTAATCATGATAAACTTAAATCTAATCCATACCTAAAATAAAATTAGACTCTACTATCAGTTGTCCAACAATATTTTTAGAAAAGTTAACCCCACTAATAAAAAAATAACCTTTCTATAAATAATGGTTTCTTTAACAATTCCATTGTTAGTTCCTGCTTGAAGTTGTATCTTCTATTATTATTCTTATATTCCTAATTTACTTGAAAATTTTTCAGATTTAAAAGAATGAAAAGAACCAGAGTCATATAGGGCCATGGTATGATTTGATTAAACAAGTAATATATCTCTCAGAAATTCATTTTAAGGTCCTACATCAACTACAGTAGTGGAAAATTATTTTTACTCACCTTTGGATCTCTGATCTTGATTATTCTCATCCTACTTGACTAGACTTGTACCCAAATTATCATAATGACCAAAACTTTTTAAAGTTAAATCACCTTACCTTTGTTTTATCAATATATTTTTGATCATTTATCTTACACTTGTGAGCCGTATTCCAAAACTTTCCTCATTGGTAACACATCCAAAATTTTGAAATTCATTCCCTAGGGTGATTTTTATAGAACTTGTCCTAATATTGGATCTATATTTTGTAACCTCTAATTTCATTAATGAATTCTTACCCATTTCCTATAATCCATGATTTTTTATGCTTATTTAGGGATAAATGAGCTTTTGTGAACTCCATTTATACTATTAAACACATCGAACAAGTTTCTTATAACTTTTAAATTCACATGATGATAACACCCTTCAATATCATGGTTTCTACTATGAGTAAAACAATTTAATCATACTATAAAGATCGTAAATAAAATAGTGCACATATATAGCCAATCTTGAATATTTTTCTTCACATGTAGCTTTTAAATTGTTAGCCTTTTACTTCAATTCCAAAAAAAATTCACTCTATTCGTAGTTGAACAAATGTTGGAAATATTTCTCTAGAAATATATTCTTAAATGTTTTATATTCCATTAAATAAATCTCTTCTATCTATTTTTTATTCTTAACTGAAGAAAATAATCAATCAAAATCACCTTCAAAAAGATAAATGTAAATGGTTAAAATTTTTCATTTCAAGCATCCCATGATTTTAAATATCCTCTCCAGTGAATTGATCCATCCTCCTACTACGACTAGACCAAATGATCCACAGAATATTGGAGGATGTTATCACATAAAATGCTCCACAATCTTCATATTCTTATGTGTAATATTTGGCTTGTCTGTACCATAGATATCATTACTATTGTCATATTGTTCCAACTAATCCATCATAATAATAAACTTCTCAATTCCAATTCCAACCATCATGGGATTTTGATTTAGAAGGGTATTTTCCTCTTGGTTCCTTACTACTAAGAATTTCATATTTCCTCTACAAAAACCCATTCAAAATAAAAATAGTTTAGAAAAAAAAATATGGTAAACTTAAAATGAAATTACATGATAACCATAAATTAAAATCACTTAAATGAATTTACTTTCATTATCTTAACCTATAAAGTTTTATAAACCCAGTTATGATTCCAAATATAAGGACCCAACATTAAATAACCAATATTATAGTGAATTTATACTAGAATCATGTTTTTTACCAAATATCATTTAGGTTTAGAGTTTTATATAATTATTTCAAAAATTATACTAAAAAATACCATATTTAATAAATTATATTCTTCCAATTAGTATCCATTTTCCCATAATATAAAACTGTTAAAGTAAAAAAAAATTCATGAATAATATTCAAAAAAATTAACTTTAATTCTTATTTTTCATTATGAAACCTTAAATACAATTAAAATCATTAAATAAATGTGGTATGGGAACAAAACGCTCATCTGGGGAAATAAAAAATAATATATCTCTTAGTCCAGTGAAGACATGAAAACCCATGAAAACCCATCCCTTAAAAACAAACGTTTTTACATAGAAAGGGAATCATATTTCATTTAAAAATTTCATTTATATTATCCTTTTAAAAAAATCTATTTCCATGAATACTTTTTATTAAGAATAAAGAAGTATAGTAGGTTCTTTGGGATATCATCTTTATAGAACCCTTACAAATTTTAATAACCATACAAACAACTTCATATATAATTATTCAGAGAACATAATCATTACCTAATACATTAAAGATATATAATGGGTCTCACCCATCAAATCATAAGCTATAATGGGGCTCAAACTATCATATCCTAAGGTAAATGGATCTCAACCCGTCATATCATGAGCTATATTGGGTCCAAACTCATTATATCTTGTTTAATGGGGATATACCCATAATATAAGTTGTATTAGGCTCACCTTTATCAAAAACTATTTCCAAGGACCATATCATTAATAAAACAATTTAATCATGTGCCTTTTCATAATAAAACCCATGAAAACTCTTTTAAATCTATATACAAAACTATTTTGGATACCAAGATACAATTTTATTTTAACACACATTATTAATACCAAAGTAAAAAATAAAATGAGAGGGAATTTTCATTGAAGAAAACATAAAATCTTGAAGTGGAATTTTAACTTCAAACAATTGTTATAATGGAAAGAGAAGTCATTATTTTCATATATGATAAAATAGAATAGTCCTTTTTTGTTTTATAAAAAAGTAAAATAAAATACATAAAAAGATTAATTTTTGAAATACTTTTAAGTAAATCCATATTATACACAAAATAATTATTTTATAACTCTTTTATTTCCAAAAATATATATATTTAATAGTTTTTAAAAACATGGACATGGAAGATAAAATTTTAAATAATAAATCATTATAACATTTAAAACACTGTTTTATGTTAAAGTGTTTCTTAACTTGAGTTAGAAATTTCATCAATGTTCTTTATATTCTTGAATAATAAACTTTGTAAATTATTTACACTATCAAGAACTTTTTTCAATATTATTATTCCCTTTTTTCTTATTTTGTGTCATGTTATATTCAGTTACTTAATCAATTAAGTTCATGATGGGAATTTTGATGATATTTGACACCTATGTTCAAATTGACTTTGGTAGGTTGACTATAGTAAAAGTGGTAGTTATTGAATCATATATATAATAATAATAATAATAACATGATTATAATTTGTATAGATAAATTATAATTTTAAACCTGATCGTGACATACCCTTAGGAAATATGATTTACCTTACGATTATGGAGATGGTAGGTCATACATATGCATGAGTAACATTTCCATTTTTCAACAACCATTACGGAAATAAGGTAAGTATAATTTTATTATTATAGGTTCATATTAAAACATAAATATTATATCATTTATTTTAATACACTTACATATATAATTCATCTTATGTGGTCATGAAAATAATAATCGCAACGCTTCGTGGAGGCAGTAATCTACACGTATGAACGAAAGATGTTATTCTTTTTTATGTAATGGAAAGGTAAAAATTTAATGATATATTATCTCATTAAAATTATAAATATGTAATTATTATCATATATAAATATAAATTACGTCAGAATGGATAGTTGTGAGAGCCAATGCTGGAAAACGAACTACATTGGTTCGTGAGGCGATAGTCTACTGTAAACTCTAATGAAGATTTTGTTTTCCATTTGAGGGAAGAGTAGATGTATTTAAGTTTTGAGATTAACAAAATAAAATATAATTTTATGGGATATAATTTTTATATTCTATCATCATATTTGAAAAATATTTTTAAGAGGTGGAAGAGGAAACAAAATAAAAAACTCCTGGTTAAGAACGATACCTCTTCTTTGTACCACCTATTTAGGATTATACCTAAATCCTTTCTAGATTACAATTATTATAAAACTATGTTCTATAGGAAATGGGTAGTTAATTAATGAAGTGATTTTGGTTTCGGATTGTATGATCCAAATTTATTTTAATCTTTAAAGAGGAGAGGCGATGTGGCAGCCTTTATAAGTGGGTGAAAGGACACACTAGGAATTTTGAAAAGAAAATGTTATACCCATGTTCTACACATTAAAAAGGGATAAAAATAGATCCACCTTAACAATAATATGAGATAAGTTATAAATATTTTCAAAAAATAGAATTTAGAGAATTTTTTAGGTTTTTTTACCCCTTATCATTTTATTTTAACCGTGATTAAACTCATTTTCACCTTCAATGTGATAAAATATTTTTGTTGTTTTCACTATTAATTATAAAAAATAAGTTAAAATAAATATATAATATATTATATTATCATAATAAATATTAAATATATTTTGATAAATGTTATTTACATAATTAATATAATTTAATTTAAAATTAAACCTACAAATGTGATGAAAAATTGGTTTTTTAAAAAATATATTTTATAAGCATAAGATGATTTTATATTAACTCTATGACAAGTAATCCTCATTTCATGGATTTAAATTAACATATATTGATATTTAATATTTAAATTTAATTTAGACCATTCTTATTTATGGGTTATTTTAATTAATTAAAAAGGATAAACAATATTCAGATCAAAATAGTTTTCAGAACAATGCTTTTCTAAACCCAATAATAAACTTATACTCAAATCCAATATAAGTATGATGAAAAATTAATTAATTTAATTAAATATAAATAAATAAAAATTATATAACTTTAAATAAAGTCATATCATTATGATACTTTTAAGTTATTTAATTTATTGAAATGAAATGATAGTTTTACAAAAAAAATATTTTTCACTGTTCAATGAAAATCTATATTTTTTGGAAAATCAAAAAAATTCACCCTAATTTAATTTTGATATTCTTATTTCAAAAATTAAATTTGTTTTTAAAAATTTATTATCTATAATTTATAAATTAAACTTTAAAATAAAAATTTATAAGAAAAGAGTTTAATTCAAACTATTTCCTTTTTAATTAAAAATTTACATAATATTATAAAAGTTAATATAACTATATAATTAATTAATAAACATGAAAATAATTTTTTCTATCATCACCCGGGTTTTTATAATGTGAACCCTTGGAAAAAAAATTCATAAAAACATGCATTTTACCTAAAAATATATAATCCTTCCTTTAAAACAAAATATCACTATCTTACCTTGTGAAATAAAAAAAATCCATGAAAACTCATTATAAAGAATACAAAAAACATGTAGGTAACATGGGAAATAATATTTATATGACCATTAAAATCATTATTACAAATGGAATATCAGACCTGGTACATTATTATAATCTATTAGTAGAAACATAAACGGTTAACTCCATACCTTTACTCAATTCATCGGAAAGCTATATTAGTCTCAACCTTCATCATAAACAATTTCCAAGAACTATAACACAATCATAACACCAGAAATATCAAATTTCTAATATTATACTCATAAAAAAATTCTTTTCAACCATAATAAAAACATTTCTTGATGTCAAAATATTTATTCCATTTAAAACACTTTTTTAAAATACCAAGAATAAAAAGGAGGGTTTTCTTTGAAAAAAATGAAATATCGTAAAGGAATACAAACATAAAATAATATATATACTGGTGGGAAAAATCCTTGACTTTATATATGTTTAAATAGAAAATTTTCTTTACCTTTCGTTCAGAACAATCTATATAAAATACACAAAATGTTTCCCTTTGAAAACCTATAAAATAATGTAAAAAGTTACATAAAATATATATTATAATTTATTTCCATAAAATAATATATTATGAACATGGAATAAAAATATTTATAAAATAACTCTTTATAACATTTAAAACAATGTTTTTAACGTAAATTATCTCTTACCTAATGTTTTACACATCGTGTATGTTCATTCTCTTCTGTATAATAAACTTTTATAAAATATTTACTTTCTTAAAAAACATTTCCAACATTAATACCTTATAAATAAACCATTTATTTAATTTATATAAGTTATATATTTAATTAATTAACCAATTAATTCCACATTAGTTGTTTTTATGATATTTGATGCAATGTTCCAAAATGACTTCGGAAGGTTTACTATGGTCAAATATGTAATTATTACATCGTCTATAGAATAATAATCATGAAATAATTATCATTTTTATACATTTATTATCATTTTAAAACCAACCCTAAATGATGATTCAAAAAAATAAATTATGTCACAATCATGAAGATTGTAGGTCGTACATACGCATGAGTAAGGTTTCCATTTTTCAACGAACATGAGGGAACGAAGGTAAGTATCATTTTATCTATCCATAATGATGATTATATCATGGAAATAATATTCCATATTTAAATAAACTTATATATACTAGAACTTTTATGTGGGGATGAAAAAAATATCACATCACTTCATGGAAGAGTTATTTCACACATACACAAGAATTAAGTTCTCATCTTTTAATGGATGAAAAGGTAAAAAATACAGAGTGTTATTGTTATAATAGAAGCATTGTGGTTGGGTGAATTAACCACAATATTTTCTCAATTCAATTGATCATTCACAATATTATACATGATGTGAATGCAAATACCAAAAAACATTCCCACTAAATACTGATTTGGGGGACCTAAAACCTGAAGAGTGTATTTGAATGATAAATTTATAATTAATTTATTTATGATCATAGGTAATTGTTATCACATCAAGGAAATTTCCATGATTGTAATGTCGACATCACATAAAACCTTCTAGAATTACCTTTTTTGCATAAAGAGGATCCAAATATAGAATCCTTCTAGTAGTGATTCACATATGTTCATTTGATCACTCAGTGACTACAATTGAGTTTTGGATCCTAGCACTTTGAATCAATTATCTTAAATTGTTTCTGTTGATAACATATTGTTCCTTTGAGCTTTAAGGAATCTATCTAGAACTTCTCTTTCTTGAGAGGAAGTGAGGTTGACGAAAGTGGATAGAATTTTGTTGTGCATAAGGATTTTCAAATCTCGATTAACCTTAAAAATAGAAATAACCATTTATTTATAGGCCTAGGGTTTAGGTTAATATATTATTTAGTTTCATATCAGCCATTAAATAATTTAATTATTATTATTAAACACCATACCAAATATTATTATTATTAATGTTATTATTATTATTATTATTATTACTACTATTATTAAGGAATGTGCAATGATATATATTATTTATTGGATTTAAAATAGAAATTCCTCACCAGATATGATCTTAGTCCACCCAAACTCCCCAGCACTTGCTGAATACTAGAATAAATATTTAATTAAATATTTCATCAATCAATAAATAAAATAAATATTTTATTGAAAATCTAGAGAATAAATATTTTTAAAATATTTATATAATCAAATAAATTATTTATTAATGAATAAATAATTATTTATTACCTTGTGAATATTAGCGATCAATAAAATTGAATACCAATATTACGTGGTTTAGATAATAATATTTAATAAAATAATTAAATTAAAATATAATTTATTCAAGATCAATGGAAACACTAAGTGTGTGACCATCTAGGATTCTTTCTCATTATAATTAATTGGGTTTTCCTAAAGGCCAAGATTATTGTCTATTAACAAGTTAAAGAACCCAAAACAAATAACTTAATAACTCAACACTGACAACCACATATTAACACTTTATGCGTTATATAATCTCTTTATCACAATATCTCATGAAGAAGGTACCATATATGTGTCATTAACCAATTTTCATGATATGAATTTCTTTGACTATTTGAAATAAACACGTTGTTACACCATGGCCATGGGATTTACTGCATCGGTTCTATTCCAGTTAAAGGGATAACATATCAACTTCCATAAAGATGGAAGGGAAAAATCCTTCCTCAAATTATCCATTAATATAATGTAATTCAAGATGCACCCAACATACCCCAACTTCTCGTGAACATATGGCATAAAGTTTTTGTTTCATAAATCTAATTATACAAGTCATGACATGAATTAATGATAATACTAAAGAATAAGGATCATTATACACACTCATGGATAGTAATATTAGATGAAACCAAAACATGAGGAATTCCTACTAGCAGGTCTGTTCTAATAATCACATGTATTAAATATTATCAAGTGAAAAAGTCATGATAAGAAGTATCATCCTATTATGATTACTCACACCAGAAAGTTTATATACTATGTTCTATATCATAGTATGTTATCTAAAAAGAGAACTACACTTAAGAATATCTTCATGGGATTTAAAGTTTCTCATAATAGTGGGTAATATTTATGACTTTATGAATGTGAAAGATACTCAAATATATTGTCACATCAATGTTATGCAGAATAACAATCAATATGTGATGAGATGTTTATATTAAGATTCACTTCATTGAATATTAGGGTAATCTAACGTAAAAAAAGTAGTTGGTTCTAGGGAACCAAGTCTAACAGACTCTTACTTACACTAGATCCAACTACTAATGACTAGTTAACTCTCACATGTCAAACATGCTTCTACAGAAGATGGTATAGATGATGGGCCTATCATGTTTTTGTGACTATGGTTGGTAAAGCCACATGTATTTTTGGGGAATTTGCTTACTGAAACAATACAATCTTGAGAAATTTCTTCATATGACAATTTATAATTTAGTATCCATGTTTTATTCCCATGTTAAAATCCAAACATCCTAACTAAACCCATATTCAATGATTATCATAATGATAAAACGTTTTCTTTTGGTATAACCCTAAAACTGGAATTGTAAATTTCTAATATCATCCTTAATATACATTAAAATTTAAAACGTACTTAAATATTTTAGATATAGAAACTACTAGTTGTAATTAATTTTTTTTACATATTACCTTAGTCATTTTTTAATACTAGATCAATTTGAAATAAATGAAAACAAGTGTTCAATTCCACTGATCACTAGTATTAGTACTTCTCCAAACCCAAAGAACTCATCTAGTTCTACTTTTCCAAGTACTATCAGGTAGTTATAACAACATTTATATGTAGTTATGTTGAATCTTTTTGATATTGAACTATTATACATGATGAATTAGTAACATCAAGTGTTACTACATACCCTGGGACATGAGATAAATTCCAAGCTGTTAAGTCTATTAAATAATTTTAATCTCAATAATCTCTTTATATAACCTTTCATGTTCTACTAGTAGGATTATATTCAATAATAATTCAATATTTAATTTCTAATATATATATATATATATATATTTTGAGTAGATTTATCAAATCCATGAGTCTATTCAATAGATCTTATTCTCTATAACACACCTTCTACTTTAAGTTATGCTTGAAGAAATTTAATTCATCAGCATTTACAAACTAGTAAGACGTATAAAAAATCCCATAAGTCATCAAAAAAATTATCTTGAAATATTATAGTTATTCCACTAAACAATTCAAGACACATTTCACTAATTCGTTTCCAAATGAATATTATATCATCACTATACATGATTTATTCAAATTACTCTATGTAATATTCATATCTCATTGGTATTTATTGATTCCATTAACTCTTTTAGTTATTCCCAGTAGACAAATACCAAAGGTTTTACATTTTGTTGTTTCATATAGATATCTTCCATTTGTATGCCTCCAAATAAGGTAGATTTAAAAATCAATATCCCAATATAATGACCAAAGAAATGTTCTTTGAGAAATTATAATACAAAAAGGATTTTATTTATGATGATTTGTGTATAGGATCTTTTATAAACTAACCCTTTCAATAATAAATCATGTTTTATTAGTACCATTTTTTCATCCATATCCAGTTTCTCTTGAATACTCATCAACAGTATCAATTATTATAAATATTAAAAATAAAAAATCCTAGAGTCTTGATACATGGAGTTCATAACTTGAATTTATAAATTCTTTTCAACCATATAATATTACAATTTACTTAATATTTTTAGGAATCCTTATTTTAAAATAATAATATATGCATCACCCACTATGATGAACAGAAACCACATATCTGTTTATAAATTCCTATGTGATATGCACCTCTAGAACTACTCCTCTCACTACGCTTGGTAGATTCTAGTATTCATATGCCCATGCATGCGAGTCTAGAGCTTTTACACAAATAATTTAAGTTTACTCCCACAATCATTAAAGATATGTACTTTAATTATATAAATATAGTTGGTTTCGACTATATGTTAATATCCTTAGTGGATATAGGATTATTAACATAGATACACCTTAGTGTTTTTATGTTTGTTTTTTTGTGAAGGATAGATTGTAAAAAATGGTTTTTGAAAAACACTTGTGGTAGTGTCCAAATAGATTCTTATCATATTGAAATTGTTATGATATCAATTATAAAATAAAGTTGGAATATGGTTTGTTGTGCACTTCTATTTCAAAACATGACTTGGAAGAAATAATGGAAAATTTTCAATATATATTAGAATAATTATTCATCTTCCTTTTACTACCATCAATAAATTGATGTATATAAGGAAAATTGAGCTATATATAATCTTTAATCCACATATTTGACCAATGATTACTTGGATAAGATGTTATTTTCTATACCATATTAGTGATTCCAAAATATTTACCAAGCCCACCTATTTACTTCATTGATCATTTATAGAATTTATTAAAGGAATATCATGAAACATATGAAGTTGAATTTATATTTAGAATAGTTCGCATGACCATGCCTTACTAACTCTAAAATATTTTTGTTCTGCCTATATTTAAACGGGTTTATTTTTGTAAGACATGATAAGTAGTTTGTTTATATATATAGTATGTTATCTCAATTGATATTAAAACACTTCTATGTGTATAAACTAGTCTACTAAGTTCCTTATGTTATCTCCAGAAATAGTTGATAATATTATACAATAGAAATAGAAAGAATCCTCTATATATCTATTGTAGACATCCTTGTCAACTTCACTCGCTTACTAAGGTGGTAGAACAATAATATGGGATTCCAATATATAATATAATTTTTCTAATAATAAGGTGTCACATAAACTATTTTATCATATTTGAAATCTGTATTTGTATGGACATACCCTGGTTTATTGAATGATCACACTAATTCTATGGTTTTTCTTTCCATTTTATACTATAACGAAAATAAATAATTATTAATTTTCTTGATTAAAATTTATAAGTGATGTGATGATTTTAATTTTATTAAGTCTCCCACAATTTTATCAAGTCCAAATATCACACACCATTTAACTCATAATGTTTTTTTTCTAGGAAATTTGAGTGGAAAGGATACATATTCCCCATCACATTACCCCAAAAAATGGTTATCAAGATACATAGATGTATTTAGGAAGGAAATTCAATGCCAACTGGTAGACAACATCTCCTTGATCCATTATGTGGACTCCCCCATCTATAATTCCAAACTTATATCTTCCCAAAAATTTCCTCCAATTTACACTAATTTTAGAAAGGGTTAATCATATTGATGTAAAATGGTTAATTTGACCCAAAACTTTCATAAGAAATCCTCTTATAAATGTAGGTGTCCCAACCAAGGTTTCTCAAACACTGAGTTAAGTTGGTTTTATTCCTAATCATGTAATGGGAGGCTAAGTCTGACTTAATATTTAGTTTAGAGATTTTTTTATTATTCATACAATTATATTGTTTCATCTTTTAAATGACTAACTAGTATTAAGTGGATTTTACTTATGTTATTAACCATGTTTTGATAAAACATTGACACATAATACATTTATTTATATTCCATCATTCAACATTAGCTCAATTATTTATGTAATCATGGTATTGAATTTATAAAATAAAATATCCATAAGATAAAAATAAATAAATGGCCCAATCATGAGATTTTTTTCTAATGGTAGATTTATTGAGTAGATAATAAATCAACCAATGTCCTAGGGGAAAATTCATTTTTCTAGTCTTATCATTATTTACGACATTCTACATGTCCACCTTTATATCAACCAAGTTAGTATCCCCATATTTGCATCTTGAACCATCTCCTTTAGACTGGGGATACACCATTTATTACATGTATTTATTACTCACTTGCAGAAAAGGAAAACCATAGGATTGGTATATGATCATTATATAAATCAACTTAGATGTGTAGGTAAAATATAATAAATGAGGGAGGGATGGAATATAGCCCATAATAATTAACATAATAACTAAAAAATTTAATGACCAAGAAATAAATTAAATTTAATAAAACCTATGTAAATAGTTCAGGGTCAATCTCAATAGTGGACATACACATGAAATTGGTATGAAAAAGTAAACTAAATAACATTGATTTCTATTCTTTTTTATCATTAAGATAAATTTTTATGCATTAATTAATTAATTAATTCCCTTTCAACATAATGACCATCTAAATTCTCTTATACATATCCATCATAAATGAATTTAAGTAAAATAAATAACATAACTAATAATTACATATAATTCTAAAAAATTAATTGGGAAATTATTAATACTTTAAAATAATTTATTAATTATCAAAAATAATAAGTTCCAATAAATATAATAAGTTTTTATGATGAAATTAATAATTTAATGTATTTTATTTCCATCCTTTATTGGGAGACTATACGGAATGTAGATATGAGCTACACATTGTGTACCTTGGTTGTGATGTACCAAGGGTAAATGAATTGTCTTTCATTGTGTACCTAGGTTGGATTATACATTGTGTACTACATATGTGGTAAATAATGAACTACACCCAATGTATGTTGAAACATGTTTTGTATGTCATTATTTCTCTAGGTTATTAGCCTCATCAATTTTGACTATGAATTTGACCACACAGATTGTGTGAATTACACTACTAAACAATATAGACTACACTACTTATATGTTGTCTACATGTCATTTTTCGGTTTGGCCAGGTATACAAATGATGTAAAATAAATGTACCATATCTAGTTACTTATTGTCATGTCATATATCCAATGGAACATCCAGATGCAGTAAACATTGTTATGAAATGTGTACTTCAACTACACGCTGTGAAACCCCGTCATAATATCCAAAATTTTGGCAACTTCCCGATGTCATCTTTGGTCATTCTTCATAAGTTATTAGTACATTAACAAAAATAAACACACAAAAATTATAAGTAATATATTAAAAAAATATAAATTATAATTGGTCTTAAGAATAAATAATTTAGATGTAAAATGTTTAACCACTATTGTGCACAATTAATCAAAAATCAACCAAATAATTATAAATTTTAAAAATGACCACTCTGATACCACTTGATGTTTTGGGTGCAATGGAAGAACCCTAGTAGGGTGAATTAACCATAAGATTTTCTCGATCCGATGGATCACTCGTAGTTTTTTACATGTTATGAATTCCATAACCAATGAAATTGTTTCCCCACATATTGACAAAAAGAATACCAAAACCATGGGAGTATCTTTTTATATATCATTATAATTAATTTATTTATGATAAAAATAAATGTTTAAATCATTAAGGAACTTTATTTTATGATGATGTTGATCACAGGGAAACCCTTCCTGGATTACATTTGTGGCATAGGTAGGCTCTAAGTATAGAATCCCTCTTGTGGTGGTCCACACATGCTTATTTGATCTCTGAGTGAGGCCAATGGATTCTTGGGTTCTAGTGGATTGAATCAAATTTCTTTCATCGTTCAAGTTGATGGCATATAGTCCCATTGATATTGAAGTAATCTATTTAGTACATCACATTCTTGAGAGGAATAGAGGAGAATAAATGGGGAGGTAATTTTGTTGTTCACAATGATTCTTAAATCTCAATTAACCTTACACGATAGAACTAACCATTTCTTTATAGAGCATGGGTTTAGGTTAAAATATTGTTTAATATTATACCATCATTTAAATAATATAGTAATAATTATCAAACCTCATTCCATATAATAATAATATTATTATAGTTTTACTACATGCTCTAATTTGCACATTGATAAACATTATTTATCGAATTTTTAATAAATATTCACTACTGGATAAAAAGTTGATCCTCTCTAACTCCTTGAAATTTATTGAAATACAAAATAAATATTTAATTAAATATTTAATTCATGAAAAAATAAAATATATTTTTTTTATTGACAATCCAAAAAATAATTATTTATTAAATATTCACGTAATCAAATAAATTATTTATTATAGAACAAATAATTATTTATTACCTTATATATATAAGTGATCAATAAAATTTGAATTAAATTAATCCTAATTCTAGAGAATAATATTTATTATAATAATTAAATTCAAATATAATTTAATTGAGATCAATAGAAACACTTAGTGTGTGATCTACTAGGGTTATTTCTTTTTTGGAAATAGTTGCAATTTCCTAAATTCCAGGAATATTTTCCAGAAATGGGTCAAGGAACCAAAGAGAAAGGACTTAACTTCTTAGAATTAACAACCACATATGAATAGTCATGGTGTAATATAATCTCTTTATCTCAATATATTATCAAGATGGGTTCACATATATATCATCAACCTATATACTTATTATATCTTTCTTTGAATATCAAAAATAAACACCAAATTACAACATGGAAATGGGATTTAATGTGATGGTTTTATTAAAATAAAGTGGATGAGATATAAACTTTCTTCATGATAGAATGGAAAATATTTCCTTTAATTATCCATTAATAACATTTCATTTGTGAGGAACCCAATATACCCTACTTCCCATAAACATGCAGTTTCGTGGTTTCAGTTAGTGTATCTAATTGCATCAGTCTTGACATGAATTAATGATATTATTAATTTCTATGTACAATAACACACACTCAAAAAAAGGAATATATAATGAAAAAAAAATGTTTGAAAATCCTACTTGTGTGTATGTTATCCTAATATCTTATATAGGATATTACTAACTGTGAACTTCATGATAAAAGCTCTCCTCCACAAACTAATACTCAAACCAGGTAGTCTATTTATCATAATATGTCATCTGACCATCTAATTATATTTAATAATATCATCCTGTAATTTCAAGGTTATTATCATAGCAGGTAACTTATATGATCTTATCAATGCGATACACACTCTTTGAAATTATCACATCAATATTGTGGAGAAGAAAAATCAATATTTGATAAGATATTTATATTTATGTTCACTTTTACTATAGTAAAACATAGCTATACCAATGGTTTAGAACCATTGGTATATTCCCAAAACCATTGGTATAGCCTATACCAATGGTTCTGTGAATCATGTGGATGATATAAATCTATATAGGTCTATTCCAACATTTTCTTTGGTACTATTGGTAATGGTCACTGCAAAATTTGAAAACTCATGGTTTACTTAATATTGCGGGTATACATTTATACCAAAGGTTCTTGAAACCCTGGGTATAGAAGTATATCAAAAATTGATGTATACCCAAGGCTATGAAAATTGTGGGTATAGAGTCTTATCCAAAATAGACAGTAGTAGCACCTTCCAGTACCTCTCACAGACCTAAAAATAAATTACAAACCAAGTCCTACATTTAAGGTAGTACAATTATTATATATTTATCATTTAACCATCAGGTTATAAATAATTTTAAAACCATTTAAAATGATATAAAATCTATATAAAATCTGTAAAATCAATTAATTTTAGTCTCTAAACATCATCCACACATGTCTTATTAAAATAAATCATAAAATGGAGGGTATCAATACTTCCCATGTCACCACTAGTTCCATCATAACCATCACTGACATCAGTTCTTAGATCACCACCATCATCACCAGTATCATCATCGTCACCACCACCACTAGTATGATCACATCAACCACCAATAGGACCCTCATTGACATCACTCAGTGCATCATATATAGGGCGCATTTTTTAAATAAATGTTTCAAAAACATTAGAATCCTTTGATATAAGTGATAGAGATATAACTAACATAGCATTCATGAATAGTTTGGTGACCATTTTACCTATTTCACACTCATGTGTAGATAATTTTTAGCATTAATAGATTTTGTATAATCATATGGTAGGTTAGTGGTGTGATAGTTTTGAGAGGTTCCCGGTGAGGTCCAATACCTAGTGTGGATAATGTTTTTCATGGGCTCACATCAGACTCTCCCCCACTTCTCCACACCTAATACATGTCTCAAGTGATTATTTGGAAAAAAATATTTCATCCTCTCTCTTATCAAGGGCCTCTAGGGCACACTGTTGAAAATATAAAGAATACTTTTAATTATGAATTATGTATCAAAATTTTAAATATCAATAAAAAGACATAAAATAGTTTCCTATGTTTTTTCACTTACAGCACTTCCAACATTTCTCTAACTACTCGATTAAAAACAATTAATGAGGCATAAAGCCTTCGATGCACTATTTCATTCGCTGTAAATGAAATTTATTAATATAATAGTACATTATATAATTATATGGAACTGATTAAAAAACCAAAAAAATCAATTGTGAAAACATGTGATATTAATCATCTACTCACATCAAGTTAAAACTTTCCCACATTAGATTAAATTATACCGGTGAGTCACTATGTCCAATTAACTACAATTTTCATATTATATTAAGATGCAAGAGAATTAATCTATATGGGATTAAGTGAAAATAAATCTAAATTGTTAAGTTACATTATATTAAAAATATAGTGAACATCTCATTTAATGTAACCAATTTAAGATACATAGGTGTTCAACACATCCTAGAATGAATTAAAATTTTAACTATAGAATAAGTCCATAAATAAAAAAGAATATAAATATAAATATAATTAGAAATTTAACTCTATTTTCATAACATAATAAATACATACTAATTAGCATTTTAAACATTGGTATATTATGGATTCATCTTGTATTTCTATTTCTATCCAATTTTGTATGTGTTATTTTTTTTGGTTATTTGGTCACTTGGTTATTTTCGTTATTTGGTCATTTGGTTCATTTTTTTGTAAGGTTATTTGGTCATTATTTCATTTTTTCATTTGGTCATTTGGCCAATGAGTTAAATTATTTTCCTATTTTTTGGTTTATTCATTTCATTCATTTTGGGTGAGGGTGTTTCTTTCATTAATGAATTAGGTAATTTACTTTATTATTGGGTTAGATCTTTTGGAATATTTGGACATTTAGTCATTTGGATTGATCATTTGGTTCATTTTATGTTAGGTCATTTTGGTTGATTTGGGTAAGTCCATTTGATTTATTTTTTTGTTAAGTTGATTTTAAGTTATATACTTTGGTATATTCTGGGAAATGTTATTTTGTTCACTTTGGTTTAGGTCATTTTCGATTTGATCATTTGGTTCATATTTGGGTCATTTTATATTTTATTTAGGCCATTTTTTTTAATTTTGGATATGTATTTTGGTTCATTATAGGGTCCGGAAATTTTTAGTTAGTTCATTTTTTAATTTGTTCATTTTTTTGTTAGAACAATTGGTTTACATGGGTATATGTTATTTGGTGTATTTTGGGATATGTCATTTTGATCATTTTTTGTTATGTATTTTAATTTTTGGTTATTTTGTCCATTTTTGGGTTATATAATTTTTTTGTTAGGTTATTTGGTTAATTTTGGGCTAGGTCATTTTGTTTTTTTAGGTTATGACTTTTTTTGGGTTACATTATTTCGCTCATTTTGGTTATTTGTTCATTAGTTTGTTTTGGATTAGGTCATTTGATCAATTGTTATTTTTTTAGGTTAATTAGTTCATTATGAGTTATATTATTTATTTTTATTTGGGTTAGGTTATTTAGTTAATTATTTGGTTGGGGTATTTGATTTATCAGGGGTTGTGTCAACTGGTTAATTTTGTGTTGGGTTATTTGGTTTATAAATATTTTTTGTAATATGAAATTATCTAATGTATCTCTAAATTAATGATACATTCATCAAATAATGTTTTAAATTCTAGGATTATTAGATTGAAATATCATTTAGGAGTTAAATTAAAATGAAGAAAGATAGAATTTCTAGATTTCAATTAAACATTTAGCATCAGTAGAGGAGTAATGTTAGAACAACCTAGAGGTTGAAATAAGTTTTCATTAAAGCTATAAATTCTAGATAAAATGGGTATTTACAACCTTATATTAAAGGGATTCATGAGAAGTAAAATTAAATTTCATCATAAAAGATATCTAAATAGGGAAGTTTTAGCCTTTTGTACTAACGTGTCATTTTCGAACTTTAGTATTAGGACTACATGAGTTTGATTTAAGATTATTTTTTTATTTTTTTATTAAATTTTAAAACCTTTTTATAAATATTTATTTTATTATTATTATTGAATATAAAAATCAAAATAAATGACCACTTTATATGTATTTTATTCTATTCAATTATTTTTGGGTTTATTTGAATGGACTACAGGAAATTTCATGTGAGTAGCTTTTATAGTTTACATAAAAAATATTTATTAAAATTAGTTTTATGCTTACAAAATGAGACTAAAATAAACAAATTTGAATATATTGAACCTGAAAGACTCAAGTTGAGATAAGATAAATGAAAATATAACACACATGGTTGGTCCACTAATACCATTGGTGTATAAAAGAATCTATAAAAGTGAAGGCTCCCCAAAGAAAACCCAATTTTTTATTGAGAACATCTTAAAAAAAAGCATCTAGTTTTGGAAAATCTAGAAAACAGGCACTTCAAAGAACAAAAGAAAATTAGGTCATTGGTTGAACTGTAGAAGTTTTTGAATAAGGAACAAAATTATTAGGATTATTATTCAATAGTTTTTTAAATCTAGAATATTTTTTTTCTTATCACTCTCAACATGAAAAATCTTAAATAATATCGAACATATAGATCCCCCTAAATTTTAAATTCATCAAATAAATCAAATATAATTAAGTAAAAATAAAAATATAGATATTATTTCTATTAATGTTAATGTACTTGGAACCTCTCATTCTCAGGCATTATATTTCACCCCAAAGTGTTCAAATACTTCATAAAATCATTGTTATTTTTTTTAAAGTATCCTAAAAAACTATAAAATTAATAAGAATTAAATTTTCAAAGCACACCATCAAGGAATAAGAATACCTTAAACTCGTTACTCTTATGATATGTGATCATTTATTAATATTTTTTTGTTGGTCAGTCGACGAATATTTGTACACCCTTTAAATCAAAACCAAATAAAATATTCCAACTAATATATAACTCATGCTTATATGATTACTACAACTCCCCAAGATCTATCAATTGTGTGATATCAGTAGATTCACCATCGGATAAGTAAAATCGATGATACAATGAATATGTTAATTATAATAAATAAAACAATACTATAGATATCAATTTAAAAAATTCTTACCATATATCCACCCATTATTTCTTCATGATTTAATTTCTTATATGTCAACATGCGACTAGTTGAATTGGAATGATATTGTTCTACTTGGATAAAGTTTCCATAAAAATTCTACAATGTTGGGAATTTTTTAAATATCATATGATTGTATTTATTGTAATATACCATTATTTGGTATTGGATATTTATGGATTCATTCATGTGGGTGCTCCCATGTCTCCTATTAGAAGATCCCACTAAATAAGTTAAAAGAAAAAAATAATTAATTCATAGTAAAATAGGAAACAAATGATGTGAAATAATTTGAAACACTTATAAAAAACATGATACAGGTTTCTCATTTGGATTTAATAGATATGTGGGAAATCCTAGATCAGTAGACATTGAAAGATATGACTATTATAATGCATGCATCAGTTCATCTACATGCAGTGCAGTGGAAGCTGAAGGAACATAATCATCAGATCCTGGGTGGATTATAGGAAATGGGGGTGGCGTAGACATGGTAGGATAAGAATACAAGGGTTGGGAATACAACATAGGATATAGATATGGTATAGGTGGGAACATCTCTGGAGCTTATGTAGACGTGGTATGAGAAGTTTAGGAAAAATAAGATGATGATTAAGGCATGGGTAGGAAAATCCCAAGAGGATCAAGTAGAGGATGAAAAGGTGTGGAAGATGGGATGTCTACCAGCGGGTTATGGTGTGAATTGGTATGGCATGTGATCCTTGTAGATTTAAGAGAACCCCCACCCAAACCCATACTTGTAGGATAAGGATAAGTCAACTCTGGTTCATATGAATGTCTGTAAAAATTGAAAAAGAATAAGGAATAGACAATAACTCTAATGTAGAATAAAAATATTGCGCTTATTATACTAAGGGAACCGGAGGAGGAAACCCTAGCGCACACATCCATTGATCATTATCAAATAAAATCTTTCCATTGAATTTATTCAATATATTTTAAAATGTACATACGAATGAAATTCACAAGAAACGTTTTTTAAAAATTATGCATAAAACATAGAATTCAAAGAAGTCATAAAAAATACAATAATATATTTTATCACCTATAATTTAAAACCATGTTATACATTTTTTTAAACACCATTTTATACCCAGTTTTCTAAATTGAAATAAATATAATTAAATTATATGAAAACAAACAATACTAAAATAAACATATAACTACAAAATTAAAAGATATTAAAGTAATTACAGTAGTACAAACCTAAGAATCCCATATCAAGGTTTACTAAATGAACTATGAACATATATAGTTACTTATATATATTATTGACCACTAATTCAGGTTCAACATCAGTTCTCACACTGGGACAATTTTATTCATCAAATATAATATTTTGGTCAACCCCAATTGGGGAATAAGTGGTGTAAATGTCATCCCTACCACCATGAAAAATATATCATGAAATTACTTCAACAATTTCACCGTAATCAAGTATCATATGTTATTTAACATAAAACACTTTTTTCTATATATACCAAAATATATGATTCATTGGTAGCCAACAAGAAATTCATGCCAAAAACACTAAATCCATAGTCATCAATAAATGTACAATTTCTCTTTATTGAATAAAACCATTTATATTTCATCTTGGTGACTCAACCATGAGGGTACTAATCCAATAACAATATTTTCTCAACAAGTCCATAATATGACACATTTTCATATCGAGGTCTACTATATTATGCACTAGCATAACTATCTGTTGTTGAGGTTAACATAACACCATCATGTTGTGTTCTCATATTCACCACCCAGTCATTTTTTCCAATTTATACCCATTGATTATTAAAGATTTTAATTCACAAACCAAATAATTGGGAGAAAAAATCAATGATCTTATCTATGGATAGACCGAGTAAATAGGTAAACTTAGTACAATTAAATTTATATTTATATTTTATGTTAATTAAATTAATGGACTTAACATTGATTTCAAACAAGCAGGAAACTCTTTTCTATGTTAAGCCTCTCTTCTTCTAAAAGATAAATATCGATGAAATCTGCTTATGTTTTTCTTATGTTAGCTACATAAAATGACAATATAAGTTTAAGGTAAATGTAGAAAAACATAGTATGAGGTCACATATAAATATTCAAATTACTTACTTGATATGGTCATCAAACAAACCACGGTTAAACAAAACTATGTGACATTCCATATCCCACTCTTCAAGGCTCAATATAACCAATGTATTTGACCAAGAAATTCCTCCTATTTGAGGTAGATATAGAAATAAACGATCATATTCCCCACACTTCTAAAATTCATTTCTCATTGTCTCGTTATGTCTTGTTCAGACATCAGAAAAATACATCGAAAAAGATCCATACATTCGGGATCTAGATAACCTCTCACAATGGACCCATTACGATTATTCATGTTTTAAACAAAAGATCTCATTGTACACATATTTCATCCAATAGGATACATACAAAAAAATTAATGGGTCATCAATGAGGTGTTTTAGTTGAAACATTAACTATAAAATGTTGCATACAAGTAAAACATGATAGAAGAAAACAAATTTCCAACTCACACAAAAACTAATACCACCTCTTTCTATTTTTTATCAAGAAATACTTGTATAAAATTTTATCACAATAGTCTCCATAAAATGGAACAAGTGAATCACATTTACATTTACATTATTGGATATAAAATTTCATATTGATATTGGAATCAATTCATAAAGAAGGATGTGATAATCAAAAGATTTTAGGAAATTTACTTTCAACTCTCTTCTAGGAATATTTTAGATATTTTTATATAATAACCATCAAGAATATTTATATTCCCCAATACTTATAGTAATTTATTCTTCTATTAATGTGTTATCACATAAAAATAATATGGAACTTTCCATCTGTTTTCACCGATACACATAGGATGTAATTCTGGTTGAGTACCCCAAACCAACAAGTCTCAAAAAGATCATAACTCATATTTGATATTCCCCATGATATTTAGAAGAATTGAAAGAAAATTTTCACATATATATTTATCAATATTCATTACATCTAAAAAATGAAATAATAAATTGGTTGAAAAATATGGAAACTGAAAAAAGATACTTTTCTTTTTCAATTGTTAGTGGCTTTAGTTTCAAAATTATTCCTCTTTTAAGATTTCATTTGACCTTTCCCTAATGAAAATGATAAATTTTTTAATTCATTAAGCACAAAAGTTCTTGAAATATGTTAAGGTTGTTTTTCATTGCCTACAGATTATCAAACCTCTGAAAATTATTTCTATTTAAATGATCTACTGGAAAGAATCGTCAATGTCCCACAAAATTAAAACTATGATGATATTTATGTATTTTAGGTCACATATTCTTTATACAAATAAAACATGATATTTTTCCATTAATTCTCCAACTATACATAATTTCATAACTACAAAAATAATTAATATTTCATTGAAGGGTATCATGCATCTGAAATATGTTTTTTGAAGAAGCAGCAAATGTGTGAAAACTCATATCCTAAAGCTACTTCATCTCTCTTATTAAAGGTTATAAGAAGACTATTATATCATCTACTAGATTATAAGATCTAGATAGTAGTGTACTCAATAAAGTGAAAGGTTTATTCATACACATCCACATAGGAAGTTTATAAATGTGAAAAAAAACATTCCCTATGTTATTAACAGTAAGCATATAAACAAATAGATTAAAACCACCACATTATACAGCCAAACTGACATTATGCACCTCATCTAAAAATCAGAATGTTATGCAACAAATTCTCTCTATACTAATCCATATAAAGGATTCACCAAGTCATTTTCATCTTATATTCACTCAGTATCATGCCATCACATATCGATTGATATTTATACAGAAATGAATATATTTTTAAACTATGGAATAAATGTAAAGTTCTAGTGACATTATATAGAACACAAGATGGTGTTCCATCAAAAATTTTCTTTTATTGATATTTAACACATTCTTAGTAGTCATTAATTTCTTATACTTATTCAAAAAATAAACTACAATATTTTGTATAATCATGAATTTTAGTATTATAAAATCCAATTTGGTTAATTAAATTCCATGTCTTATAATGATTTGATGGAATATCTATACCATTAGGAATAAATTAATTTAAAAAGGTAATAATATTATCAATTATGGTATGATAAATTCTATATATAGTTTATCCATGATATAACCACATTATAAATTTCAAATTTTTTATTTTAGTAACTTCCTGATATAAAAGAGTCCACACATCATCCATTATTTTTTTCTCTCTCAAAATGATCATCATAATTTTTTTCCTAATTTGTATCGTTATTATTCTATTCTTTAATTGGCATAGTATCTATCTCATGATGATACAGAATTGTAAACCTATCAAATATCAAATTCTTCGTACCACTTATTTAATTCCGTTCATGTACAATATAAGATCGTTTCGTCTGTCCATTGTGACACCAAACATAATATTTTGTTTGAAATCTATATTTTATTAAATATAAGATATCTTAGTCCTCACTTAACCATAGTCTTCTAACACAGTTATAACATAGACTCTATATATGACCTCTATCTGAAGCATTTTTAAATGAAAAATCCAAAAAGAACCAAATTATTTTGAAACTCCGTTAAATCTGATCAATATGACACTTCTATATTTTATTCATTCTATTATAGGGAAAAATAGTTATATTCAAATCAAAAAAGTAAATTGTAATAAAAAAATTCATCAAAACCAATTTTAATATGAAAGTCAGCAAATGATAAAATGTGCTAGAAAAACAAATAATAATAGAAATAACATATTCTTTAAGTGATGTCTATAAGTAATGAATCAAGGTGGGTGTATCTCACATGTAAGAATTAACTATCATTGTGAATAAAATACATAAAATTGAGAAACTAAAAAGTGTTACCCAAGGTTTTAACTATGAAGACTCAATCAAAAAGGTAAAAATGAAGGAAAAAACCCTTATTTCATGAAAAACAATTATTACTTTAAAAATGATCACAATATATTAAACATTACAAAATATAATAAAGATATCAAAACTTGAATGAAAGGATAAAAATGATTTATATATATATTGTTGTTGTTTAAAAAATACTTTAGAATATCTATTAATTTTTCATTAATATAAAGAATATGGTTGGGAAATGTTCTTATTTGAATAATTTAACCTATATTTTATTTTTGTAGATATCCCAACCAACCAAAATAATGACTTGTCTTTGGGATTTTAAAGGAAGATATATTGGAATTCCCAAACCAGAAACATTAGAAACTCACTAATTATTTCATTCATTATTTAGGATTGACAATTAAAGGAGATGTTTTCAATGATTTTCATTCCCCAATATATTATCTTCATAAAATGGGGAGAAATTACTATCACAAAAGGAGATAGAGCTTCAAATTTTATTAGGTCTTGGCCAACCCACATAGTGTCACTATTTCCCCATGGGATCAATCAGTTTATAATTTAAAATAACAAACACCAAATCTCAAAATCCCAAAATTTGTAGTATAATATCATGGAAGTACAAGGATAAACCCATAAATAAAGGATATATAAAACTCAATTAAATAATTAAAACACAAAACAAATTCTATAAATTAGTAACAAAAAAATTAAAATAGGAAGAACATATAATGATTTCATAGAATGATAAAAGAAATGAAAAAAAGGTATGACACATATAATTCCTTGGTTCATGTTATAGTTATTGTAAAAAACATAACAACTTCTCCTTATTTTCATTGGAATTATGTTTAAGTCACCCCCATGTTTGAGTTATTACTCTCACTTTCACATATATTATTCTTTGTAATGGTCATATACTTTATACCATTAGTGACAATGGTAATTAAAAAATGTTTTTAAATCTAGAGAATATCATACCCAATGGTTATATAGAAAGTTATATTCGAGAGATTTCATTATAGAACACACCCTTCATAAAAACACAAATGTTTTTTAATGAAAATTAGGGAAAAGAGGGATGGAATAGAATTTAATGTGAAACCCAACAAGAATTAAATAAAAATCCAAACACACACCAGTACAATCCCCCTTTAATCACATGTTATAAAGAAATAAAAATCCCCAACTCATTATATCTATGATAGGGTGGTGAAAAAAATGAAATAAAACATATAGAATTTGGGATATCATGACTTTTTGAGAATATCAATGGCAGTAACCCCACTCTCAGCTCATTATAGACTTTCTATCCCTTCATATCTTGCCAAAACCCATTATTTATAGGCAACAATTATTATTTCTCTCAAACACACCTTCCCAAAATAACTCTTAAAATTTTAACAAGGATCTCATGGTCAATAGATATGAAATTATTTCAATAAATTCATAGATATTGTGTTTTATTTTTATAGTTATTGGAGCTTCATAAAATGAACATAAACAATGGTATAACCAGTGCATGGCCACCCATACTTCATGTTTAATATATTTACATCACGGAATGGATGAAAACTCATAAAGTCGTTAATTTAAAAAAATGAACCAAAAATCACTAAATCTATGTTTAACTAGTATAGGATCATGAATGTACTTGATGACATAGATAAAAATGAAAACAATTCTCATATGAAGAGAAGAAGGATTTGAAACTCACTCATCTAATGTTAAAGAATATATGAATCTAAAAATTCTGGAATAAGTGGAGAATGTTAGAGGATAAAGGAATACACCACTCTCTTTATTAGGGTAAATAATGGTAGGGATCATGGGTGAATGGGGGCAGAGAGCCCGATAGATTTGTGCAAAAGCAGTACCAATGGTTTTTTAATAATTGTTTGTATATCAAAACCTATAGCGGTGTTTTTCTTAAATATTTGTTATAGCCTCGTATATAAAAAATGGTTGAATAAACCATGTGTATAGACTGTATCAGGAAACTATATACCAATGGTTTATATAAATGGTTAGTATAGAGGCATGGGGATATCCCTATTTTCCCGTAGTGTTCTTTGAATATATAAGCAATCTAATGTACAATGTAGTCGGTTCTTGAAAACCAAATCTAACAAATAGAAGAAATATTATATTTATATAATGATAATTATGTTATGAATATTATATTTATATATTAATCCAAAATTAGAACTATATGAGAGAGGATGTGAGGGAGAAAAAATTATTTTGGTTCGGGAGGCGGTGGTTCACTGTACACATGATGAATGGTTTCATTTCCCATTTTATGGAAGGATGAGATGGATAATTAGTTCCATTAATATAATAATATCTCAGTATATGGAAGATATTGATTTTATTACTTTAGTGATATTGAATAATATTTCTAGGTGTTATAATAAGAAATAAAACAAAAAAATTGGTTAAGAACTATAACTATTCTTAGGACATCCTAATTAAATATATCCATAAAGCCTTCCTATGTTGGTTTCCTGATTAAAAAAGCCTCTAGAATGTTGGGAATGATTTTAATAAGATATTCGGGTAGTTCATGGCTAACCTAAATTCATTTTTAAGTGTGGATAGGAGAGCAAAGGGGGTGTCCCTATATAAGTGGGGGTGAGGATACATTCCAAATTTTAAAAAAATATTAAACAATAAATATATATATATCATAGTCATGTCAATCAAAACCATGGAACCCGAAACTATAATATAACACAAATAAACATAATATGTCACATTTTTACAAGTGTTTGACACATTTTAATCCATATCTTCTTGTTAAACCACTTCTAAAAAAATTGACCTTAACTATAAGAACTTACCTTTTATAAGACCAAAAGTTAAAGGGGAATTTTTAAAAAATCATACATTATAATTAAAAATTTGGAATATATTTTATCTTGTTAAATATATGATGTTTCAAGTAATTAATTTTAATATAAAAACATAAGACTCATGTAAAAAAATTCGGAAAATAAATAATTTAAGTATAAAAATAATTTTACCATGAATTTAAGTTGAAAATTAGATTATAAGAATTTCTTGTTTAAATAATAAGAAAATTAAGGTTTTCTTAATTTTTTGAAAATTTAATACTAAATTAAATCTTGAAACCAATCCATTAAATGAAAATACCCAAAATAGATTTTAATTAGAATAAAATATAACTTTTATTCTGAAAAGTAAAACTTGGGTTTACAAATTCATAATAATGTTTTAAAATAATTTATTTTAATCTATAAATATATATTTTGTCAAACACCATGCATAAAATAGGAAAAATGTACATTTTTTTGTAATTCTAACTCTTATCTCTTTAGTATAACCCCTGGTAAACTTATTTTAACCTTAATCACGGTAACATATTTTTACTACTTTTACTTTTCATTATGTCTTAAAATTATATTGACCTATTAAATTATAATAATTAAGATTAAATATGTAATCCATTTTATCAAATTCCATTCACTAAATTTTTAGAAGTATATTTAAAATTAAACCCACAAATGGCGATGAAAAGTGGTTTTCTAGAAAAAACATATATTTAAGTATAAAAATGATTCATAAAAAAATCAAGTATAAGGTTATTTAAAATAAGATTTATTAGATTATTTTTAATTAAACTGAATTAATAAAATTTTAAAACTAATCCAAAATTTAATTTTTCATTGAAAATACTTGAAAATAAAATATAGTTTTAAATAAAAATAATCTTTTTTCAACACTCATTGAAAAATAAAACTTTTCAAAAAATTATCAAAAAATTAATCCTACGATAATTTTGAAATGATGAATTCAAAAATTAAGTTCATTTTTTTCAAATTAAAATTATAATATTTATAAACTAATACTTTAATTAAAACTACATAATGCTTAAAACCCCAATTTAGTTAAAAATTAAGTTATTTCATCTCCAAGGAAAAAATTATATAATATTCTTATAATTATTAAGACATTATAAAATAAAATTATTGAATATTAATAAGAAATTAAAAATATTTATTTTTACATTTCATTGTCTGTTACATTATTACCCCTTTTGGAAATTTTTTATTCAATTTGAACTAGATCTCAATAATCAAGGGTTTGATGTTTTAAAATACATTTTTTGGAAACTCACATCATAAAAAGTGTTCCTAAAACTTCCTATATAAAATAATGAAATAAAAATAAAAAGGTAAAATGTAATAACACAAAAATATGTTCCTAAATATGGGAACATTATTAGTAAGTAGAAATATGGAAATGTAAGAAAAAATAAATTTCAAAATAATGATAAATAGTGAAATAAAACATTGATCACAAGTAAGTGAATGGTCATGATAAGGTAAATAAAGATAAAATCATAAACCAAATAGATTCAAAAAATACCATCAATCCATTAGAAGTTAATGTAATAAGATAACATATTTATTTCACGGTAATTTTCATCCATTTGTTTTGAAGTGATAAATTCCATATTTGATCACATTTATTACTCCACAAAATGAATTTTCTAGATGAATTTTTTTACATGTCTGAATCACAAAAATATACATCTTATGTATCCCCACATCCACAAAAGGATAAATAGTTATTCATATTTACTTTATACATTAACCAAAACCAAAATGGTTTGCACAAGTTAATATAATATCCAAGACTATTAAATTATGATTTAGTCTTAAAAGTTTCAATAATAACACACAAATATAAACTTTAAAATTTTCATAAATAACTCTTAAAAATATTCAATGTTCAAATCCCAGAAATCATAGGGACTTGATAACATCTTATTCCAAGATCAATTTAAAAATATTTTCCAAAAAAAAATTAGTCACTAAAAATTTCATATACCCAAAAATGTATATACCTTAATAATATATTCTCTAAAATATACTGATAATTTCTATAAATAACATGAATAACAATATATTCACATTAAAATCAAATATGGCTCCAAAATATAATTCAACGTTTATTCCTCAAATAAAATCCCATCATATCCAAAAATATAATGTTTTCCTTAATTATATAATGTTCCCCAGAAATCCAATGATATTCTTTTGAAATAATATTAATCAATTAATAATAAAATCAATTTTTAATTCCATTGTTATCTATATGGTAAAACATATGTTCTAAAATTATAATAAACCACAAATAACTCAATATAAAATATCATATTAACCAAAAAGGTTATTAACACATTTAAACTTATGTCCACAAAATGTGAAGGAATAATCCCTCGAATAACTTTTATACATTTTAAACATACGGGTTACATATACCACAAATATCCATAAAAACTCAATAAATATATCCCAAATTATTCCTATCATATAAAACCTCAAAAATGGTATCTATGTCATTAAAATTGTGATCAAACTTATACTTATCAATCAATTAAATTTTAAGGTTATCCCATATCACTCTGGAGTATCATAGGTTTCCATAAGTTCTATCCAATCATTAATAATAATGATTTATAAAGGGAATGTGAATTAAATAACACATTATACCCTAATATATTCTATCTAGGTGAATAGTCTTAGGAACAATCATCTAGTACTAGTGATGATTGGTTTAATACCCAATCTTCCACTTTAAAATTTATTACCCTAGGTTAATTTGTGCCACATCTGCATCCAGTTGATGGTATCTAGATAGAGATTTCATTTATAATAAAACACATAATAAATCATTTACAAAACAGTGGGGATGTTATCCTTATCTTAGACTTATCCCTAAGTTTATTACTAATATCTTCTTATCCAAATGTCAAAATTTATCTAAACATTCTTTTGATACCAACTATAAAGACCAAACCTTAAACAATATAAAAATTGAATCTTTATAAATTAATTTATATACATTCATTTGAAGAATCTCACATATTATTGTTTTATATAATAGATAATAAATCTTACATAACCAAACCATATATTATAATGTGGACACATATAATTACTATCTATTTTTTCACACTATAAAAAAATATAGGAAAACATGATTTTTATTCTAGAAAAATATTCATAACATTCAACTTGACTTCTTCTTTGTTCTTACTCATCTTTAATCCTTATAAACGAAATTAAAAGCATGGGTTAAGAAAAAGATAATATTAAATTAAAAATAAAAACAAATAAAGAAACTCATTAGTCCATTTTAAATCCATAAGATTGTAAAAGAGTGTTTTTCATTGACAAAATAAACCTTGAGATTAAATAATCATTTAATGACATATAAAATTAGTTTTAATACCCAACGCTTACCGTAAAACACATTATAATAAAATATAAAGTAAAATTATAATGATGGGTGTTTCTTTAGAAAATATTAAAACCCTTGGAAAATATTTTCTTAAAAATATACTTATTTACCCAAATGAGGATATAATCATTCCTTTAAAATAAAAAATCATTATCTTACAATTTGAAATCAAAATATTTACATGAAAACTCAACAAAAATATATAAAATTCTTATAGGTAACTTGGGACATCAATTTAATATCACTCTTACATATGAAATATTATACCTAATAAATTCCAATATTATATTTAAAGAAACCTATCCTATTAACTTTGTCCCTTTACCCGATGAATTAGTGGGATATATCATGCTCAATCATTTTCTTAAATAGTTAAAATAATTATAACATAATCATGACATATTAAATATTTCATTACCACCATCATAATCATAAAAATATTCTTTGTTCCCATAATAGAAACATTTCTGGATATCACAATTTTCATTCCATTTAAACACCATTTTAAAATAAAAAGAACAAATTTATGGGTGTTTCTTTGAAGAAAACATGAAATATTTTAAAATAATGAAAAAAAATAAAATCTATAGTGGATGAAAAATTCATTTATGTTTTATTAATTAAAATATATTACTCCTTTTTCTTTTAATCGAAATTTTCTGTATAAAATATGAAGAAATATTCTTTTCAAAAACCATTAAAATATAATAAAAAAGAGGCATAGAAAATATTATATGGTTAATTTATTTCTATAAAAATACACACACAAAATAAATTTAATAATATAGAAATTCAAGAAAAATATTTATAAAATAAATCATTAAAGCATTTGAAATAAGGTTCTTTTGGTAAAGTACACCTTACCTCAGGTGTGACTCATCGCGTATATTCCTTATCTCATGTATAATAAAATTTTATAAATTAATTAATTTATTAGTAATATTTAAGAGTTTTAATATCTTATTATTAAACTATTTATTTAATTTATTTAATTAACAAATTTGTCTACTTAATTGGTTCAGTCCACATTGAATGTTTTGGTTATATTTGACTCATAAGTCCAAAATGACTTCGGTATATTGACTATGGTCAAAGAATTCATTATTACATCATATATAGAATAATAATAAATATTTATTTATTATTTTTATACACTAATTATACTTTTAAAACCAACCCTGAAAATTATTATTAAAAAATAATTACATTACAATTATGGTGACAGTAGGTCGTACGTATACATTAGTAACATTTCCATTTCTCAATTAATATAATGGAAAGAAGGTAAGTAAAAATTTTTATTTATATAATTATGATAATATCAGAAATTTAAAATTATATTCTTAAATAAACTTATATATAATTTCCTTGTGATGTGTCAATGAAAAACTAATCACTTCACATCATGGAGGTGGTAATCCACAAGTACGCACGTACAACATTTTCATTTTACAAAGGACAGAACGGTAATAAAATTGATGATATATTATGTTCATAAAATTATTTATTATATTTAAAAAATGATAATTATTTTATTATAATAATATTTATTTATTAAATCTATATTTATAACCATCCATGATAGGCAGTGACTGAAAATTAATTGCATCAATTTGAGATGTGGTAGTCTACCATATACATAATCGATGGTTTCAGTTCCCATTTGATAGAATAATTAGGTGTTTAAAGGATTTAAAACTAAAATAAAATCATCTTAGTATATATAATATATTAGTGGTAATATTTCATAATTTGTTAAGAATATTAGAAAGAGGTATAAGATAAAAAAACAGAAAAATACTTGGTTAAGAATTATAACTCTTCTTTAGAAAACCACTATAAGTTTATAACTAATGCCCTCATATGTTGATTTTATAATAAAAATTTGAATATAGTATATGTTAAAGGATTTTAGGAATATATTTGGGTAGGTATTTTGTGATAAAAATTTATTTTTAAGTGTGGATAAGAGAGAATAGGGGGTGTCCTTTTTTTAGTGGGGAAGAGGACGCAAATGAATGTTTTAAAAATATTAAACAATTTATATATCTTAATCATGTCAAGTGGATTAAATGAGCCTTAAATTTGAATATAATATGTTATAAGGTTGAAAAAACTCAAAAATGCACATTTATACACCTTTTAGATACACCTTAATCTATATCTCATAGTTATACCACATTAAACTCATTTTAACCTTAACTCTGATAACTTAAATTTTTACTATAAAAACTTAATTATATGAAAAATAATAAAATGTCACTTATAATAAAAATTTTACATGTTATTTATAAATTTTTAATCTATTTTATCAAGATAAATTTATAAACATGGAAAATTTTACATTTAATATAAGAACACAAAACACATGAAAAACAGTTTTTAGGAAAATAACCAATTTAAGCATAGAAATCATTTTATCTTAAAATCAAATGATAAATTGGTTTAAATTAATTTTTTGGGTTAAATATTAAGACAATTATGGTTTTAAAACTTTTATATGAATTAAAAAATTAATTGCATCTTCCAACCATGTCACTAAATTCAAATACCAAAAAATATTCTTTAATTTGAATAAAATATAACTTATCTTCTCAAAAGTCAAGATTGTGTTCAAAAATTGAAATAAATGTTTTAAAATAAATTATCTAAAACAATAAATATATAATCAGTCTGAAATATCTCATAAAATATTATAAATTTATGTTTTTAAGAATTATAACTCTTATCTCTTTATCTTAACCCACCCCACCCCCCACCCCGGTAAATTGGTTTTAAACTAAACCAGGGTAAGAGGTTTCTACTATATTTTATATTCATTATGAAAAATACTTAATATGAACCTATTAAAAAATATTAATTATGATGATTACAAATATGATTATATTTTTTTCAATTTCAATTAACTGATGTTTCATAATTTAAATTAAAATTAAAACCACAAAACACAATGAATGGATTTTTTCTAGAAAAAAAAGTTCTTTGAAGTATAAAAATATTTTTATACCAATTTCAAGATAAATATTGAATCCAATGAAATTTTTTGGATTATGTTTAATCAAAATAAACTAATAAAATTTTAAAACTACTCCAAAATATAATGTAACTTTATAAACACTTAAAAAAATATAGTTATCAATAAACATTTGTATTTTTCACTATTCATTTAAAAATCAAACTTCTCAAAAAATTATAAACAGTGCTTCCTAATATAATTTTTACATAATTAATTAAAAATTAAATTCATTTTTCTTAAATTAATGTTATATAATATGGAAATAAATCTCTTAAATAATGTATTTAATTCATGAAACCATAAATTGGTTGGAAATAATTTTTTTCCATTTGACTGAAAATTTACCTAACATTATAAAAAAGAATATAAATCTATAAAATTTAACTAATTAATATTAGTAATTAATGAAAAATAATTGTTCTAATATTACTTGTATTGTTACATTATTCCCCCTTTTAGAAACTATATCCTCTCAATTTGAACTTGAGCTCAATAGTAAGGCTTTGACAATTTAAAATATCTTTTATGGAAACTCTTAACATATTAATAAAACATCCTATTGAGAATATAGAAATTTTAAATTTTAATTTCAATCTAAATAAAACATATCTAGACTTCCAATTTTGATAACATTAGTCGTAATTGAGAATTTGTACATGGAGAAAAAAATTAATATACAAAAAATGAGGAAAAGTAATAGAGAAAATTGATCACAAGAAAGTGAATTATAATGAGGAAGTTAATGAACAAAAAATCATAAAACAAATATATGTGAAAATAAACAAAACTTTATTAGGAATTAATGTAATAGGATCGCATTTCTATTTCAATATCATTTTCATAGATTTGAAGAATTATTTTACCAAGATAACTAGAGAAAATTTAATTACTTTATTTCATTCCTTCTCATAAGCATAATTTTGTTCTTTGGTTGTTCTTTGATAAATTAACAATTTAATATCATACCTTACTTCATGAAATTTATATTTAGGATGGATTTTTTTCATGTTTGAATCACTAAAATCTACTTCTAACGAATCACATGATGCATAAAATGAAAAAAAATTATTCCTCAACTCTTTAGACATTAACCAAAAAAAATGGTTATCATAAGGTAAGAAAATATCCAAAAAAATGAAATTTTAAATAAATCTTAAAAGCCTCAAAAGTTAACACCCAAAGTTAAATTTTAAGCATTTCCATAAATAACTCTTCAAAATACCCCATGTCCAAAACCCAAAAATTATAGGTGCTTGATCACATATTATTTTTGAAAATATCTAACATTTATCTATAAACAACATTAGTCACTAAAAATTTCATATACCTAAAATGAATATACCCTAGTCCTATAATCTCCAAAATATGATAATCATTTCCATAAATAACTTTAATCACCACAAATCAACATTCAAATCACATATGCTTCCAAAAGAGAATTCAACCTTTATTCCTAAAATAAAATCACATATTTTCCAATAATATTTCCTTTTACCTTAATCATATAATTTTCCCCAAAAATAAAGTGATCTTGTCCTAAAATAACATTTATAATTTACTTAATAAATTACTTTTCATCATCATGGTTATCTATATGATAAAACATATTTTCTCAAAATATAGTAACCCATAATTACCTCAATATCAAATATAATATAAACTATAGAGGTTATCAATACCTTTAAAATTTTGTCCAAAAAATTTAAAGGCTTTCTTAATCAAATAAAATTTTCACATGTTAAACTTAAGGGTTATTTATACATCAAAAAATCTATTGAAACTCAATAAATTTCATCCAAAGTATTCATGTCATATAAATCATAAAACAGGGCATTTATGTCATTAAAATATGAATAACCTTAGATTTATCAACCCAAGATAATTTATAGTTATCCCATATTAATATGCCTTATTATAGGTTTCTATAGGTTTTATCCACTCATTTATCATAATGGTTCATAAAAAATTGTGAATTAACCAAATTATTATCCCCCTGTATTGTTTGTCCAAGTTTTTAGTCTTAGGCCCACTCATTTTGAATCAATGATAATACATTTAATATAAAATCCACCCCATTCAGAGTTAAATCATCTAGGTTCATCTGTGACTTAGCTAGATCCACATTCTAGTATACAAGCATCAGTGTCATTTCTAAGAAATTACATAATATAAATTTCATTGAATCTTAATGAATTTTATCCAAATCATATACTTATCCCCAAGTTTATCACCAATGTTTTTAATAAAAATTTCAAAAGTTATCTAAATCTTTTTTATGATACCAACTATAAGGAACCAACATTAAACAATCCCTAAATTTAATCATTGGTAAATAATTCACTTACATTCATTTTAAAGATATTTTCTATTTAGAATTTTATATAATTAGATCATAACACATACATAAAAACCCCATATATTACAATGTCAAAATTTTAACTAAGTATAAATTTCATCATAATATAAAACATTTATAATGAAACACATTTTATTTTCCTGAAAAATCTTCATAACTACCAACTTGACATCCCCTTTATTCTTACTCATCCTAAAATCCTATAAAAATATTTGAAAACAAGGGATGATCACCAAAATCTCATTAAGGGGTATATAAAAAATAAATAATTAAACATGTAAGTCAATTTTAAAATCATGAGATAATTAAATTAAATTTTAAATTAGTACAATAAACTTTGAGCTAAAATAATCATTTATTTACTGTTGAGATTATCTTTAATGCCAAATTTTTTAATAAAACACTTTATAAGAAAAAAAGAATGAAAAAATAATGATCATGATGGTTTTTTTAGAAAAATGTGAACCCTTTAAATATATTTTCGTAAAAATATAGAATTTACCCAAAAATGTAATAATAACTCCCTTAAAATAAAATATCATAAATATTACATGATAAATAAAACATTCTATGAAAACTCATTATAAATAACAAAAAAATAGTATAAGTAACTTGGTATATTGTTTTCATATTACTCTTAGAATCACTCTTACAAATGGAATAATCTTCTCAGAAATTTCCAATATTATCCTAGGACAAACATATAATATTTAATCAATCCATTTATGAAATATTTCATTTCCATCATCATACTCGAAAAATATACTTTATACCCTTATGAAAAATAATTTTAGATATTGAAATATCCATTATATTTGAAATCACATTTGAAAATATCCAGAATAATTTGATGGAGGTTTTTTATTTTAATAAAAATTTAAATACTATAAATAAATATAAATATCAAATAATACATAAATTTTGACACCATATACATTAAAATATAATATTCTATTTTTCTTTATGTCAAACTGTTCTTTATAAAATATATAAAAAAATACTTTTTAAAGCCATTGAAAGAAAGTAAAAAAAGAGACAAAAAATATCCTTCAAATATAATTTATTTATATATAAATTCATCTATAAAATAATTTTCAGAAAATGTACATGGTAGAAAAATATTTATAAAATATATCTTTGAAACATTTAAAATAAGGTTTTTAAGGTAAAGTGTACCTTACCTCAAGTGTGACTCATCACGTATGTTATTTATCTCCTTTATAATAAACTTTTACAAATTAAATGCTTTAATAATAACCTTTTATAGGATTAATAACTTATAATTAAAAAATTTATTTAATTTATTATAATGACATATTTAATTACTTAATCAGTTAAGTCAATAAAGATCATTTTGATGATATTCAACTCATAGGTCCAAAGGATGACTATGGTAAAAGATTCCATTGTTCCATAATATCTAGAATTATAATAATTATATAATTATCATTTTTTAGATTAATTATACTATTAATTACTAAAATTAAATGTGGTTATAAAAATTGAATTATGTTACAATCATGGAGACTGTAAGTCGTATATGCACATGAGTTACGTTTCTATTTCTCAAAAAACGTGATGTAAATAAGTTAAGTTTCATTTAATAATTATATAATTAATATTATATCATATAATATTTTTATGTAAACTTATGCATACCATCCATGTGATTAAGTGATCAAAAAATAATCACATCACTTTGTGGAGGTGGTAATCCAAACGTACGCATGAAAGACATTTTCATTTTTTAGTAGAGATAAAGGTAAGGAATGAGATTTCATATAATATTTTAAAAAATTAAATTAATTCATGAATATAATTTTTATTATTAAATTCATAATTATAATCATTTATGAGAGATATTTGTGGAAAATGGATTATATTGGTTCGTGAGGTGATAGTCTATCGTACACATGAACGATGGTTTTATTTCCCATTTGATGGAAGAATAAAATGAATATAGTTTATTATATTATCATAATAAAATATCATTATATTTAAGATAAAATTATCATTATTTTATCATGATTAAAAAAATGATGTAGAAGAAGAAATAAAACAAAAGCATCCAGTTAAGAACTATGACTCTTCTTGAGAAAACCTTATTAGGTTTATACCTAAAGTCATCCTAGTTTGGTTTTATAATAAAAACAATACCTCTAGTATGTGGGTAGTGATGTTAGAAAGGTATGTTTGTAGGTATTTTCTAAACCAAATGGATTTTCAATTCTATATACGGGAGAATGTTTGAAGTTTTTTTAAAAGTGGGGTGAAGGACACACATATAATCTTTAAAAATATTAAATAATATGTATATTATAATCATGTCAAGTAGAACTATGGCACCCCAAATTCAAAGATAATATATTATATGGTCTTAATAAACTCAAAACATCACATTTATATATTTTTTGAATATATTTAAACCATTTTTTTCTAGTTGGAACACTTTAAATTCGTTTTAATTTTAACCATGATAACATAACTTTTTACTGTCAGAGATTAATTATAAACCAAAAATAATAGTAGACATATTAATAAAATTTGGAAACTTTGATTCAAAATTTCTATTCCTTTTTATTAGGTTCAATTTATAATGGATGGTGAAATTTCATTAAATATAATAACAAATTCTTGAAAATTGCCTTTAGTATAATAATTGATATATACATAAAAATGATTTTACCATGAAATCAATTAATAAATTTGTGTCCTTGAATTTTTTTGGTTAAATGATAAAAATGAAGGTTTTTAGAATTTTTTAATAATAAAAACTATATGGAATCCTCCAACCATGCCAATAAATGAAAATACCCAAAAATAAGTCTTAATATTAATAAAATATAAATTATCTTCTCAAAGGTTTAGGGTTCCCAAATTCAATATAATGATTAAAAATAAATTATATAACTTGATAAATATATATTTGGTCATACACCACTCATCTAATAAGATAACTATGACATTAAATTTTTTAATACACTTTAATCATGACTTATTACAAAAAGTTACACATAATAATATCCCAAAAGATCCTGAAGCCTAGTGTCATTGGAAAATTAGTAATATATAATAAAAACTTGAAACGATAATAAAATGTCATTTTTAAAAACTTCCTTAACATTCTATTAAAATTCCTTCATTATTCTAAAACTACATGGAATAACATGGGATATACAAAAGAAATGGGTAAGCTATAAAGTGTTGTGAGATAATTAATAGAGCATAGCATAAGGTAAATAAGTACATGTTATACAAGATGTATATCAAGGTAACATGAGAGGGTTGAGAATCATAGTCATGAATAATGAGTCATGACATAACATGATATAATAAATGTAACATAAGAATATGGAAATTAATTAAAACATGTAATCATAAACATAAGTCAAGAAGAACCACCAAGACAATATAACATAGTGTTCTTGGGACAACATCCCTGCACCATACAAGGAATATCATGAGATTAAAATATTACCCAATGCATTGGAGGTAAATATAATTCTGAGACCACCTACCACTTTCATATCATGTTCATCCCTAAGTGTGCCACATAGATCATACAACATAAGGATGTATTTATTGAAATTTAATCCCATGATTAAGGATTGTGAGATACATACATGGATTTCCCAAATATATGAATTATAGTTATATCTAGGTTAATACCTTATATTAGAAATGGGAATGTTTTTCACTATAAAAAACTTTGGCATGCAAAAATCATAGGATAATTTTGGGAGCATAATGGGGGTACATAATGATTCATGAAAGGGTTAAATAATAGTGAGATGGTTATATACTCACTTTTAAATTTAAATTAAATTTTTATGGATGTGTTAAAATATATCCCAACATAATTAATTATAAAATAATAGTCATAATTTAAAGAAGTTTCTTGAATGAAGAGGAGGAGAGGATCTCATACCTTAAGAGGGCGCTTCAAAAAGCATGTGAGGAGATTCTTAAGATATTAGGGGAACCTTGGGAGGACTCTAGAGAGGTATGGAAAGAGTAATTTAGTGATAAAACAATTTTTATTGAAGATAAATGGGATTTTGTGTGGGTTTATATAGCCAAAATTAGGAAAATCCATTATTAATTTTTCAAACATAGGTTTTGGACTACATGTAATAAAGTAATCAAAATCACAAACCTTCCCAAGGTTTTTCCCATGATTTCAAAAACACTGAAGTGTTTTTAATAATTTTAAAAGATTAATAACTAAGATCATTAAAATAAAACCCTTGGTGAAGTGGTAGTGATTCATGTTTACAATGAATTTATTTTAAAACCATAAAATTTAATATTAGTTTAGAAGGATTCTTTAAGGGTTTATAAAATTAATAAAATAATTATAAAAACAAATTATTTTAAACTAAAATATTTATTTGGCCATTTATACATAATATATAATATATTATATCACCTTTGAGTCATTATGGTGTTATAATTCATACCATATATTTACATTGTATTTAATTTTTACCTAAAAATTCAACTTCCTTAGAAAAATATGAATAAAACCACCATTGGAAAATTTAGATATGATTGTATCAAAAATAATATTTATTTTATCAAAATAATTCTTTAATTTTGAGAATATAAACTTTTAAATGAAAATATCCATTTATTGAAAAATACTGGGTTTTTTGACAAAAATAGTTTTCTGAAGCATATATAAATTACATATGAATTCATAAAATTATGTTATAATTTATTTTTAATTAAAATTTTTTAATAGTAATATTTTATTAAAATATAATTTACTTCAAAAATTCTAAAATTCATCAAAAAATGTGTCTTGATTGAAACTATATATTTCCCATAAAATACACTTTGAGTTTCATCATATCATAATCTATTTTTTATCAAAATTGTTATTTAATAATTTAAAAATTAGTATTAAAATGGAATGAATATAATATTTCTTTAATTAAGATAAAATATAAAAATATAAAATAGTATAGTCTAGATACATATCCCTTTATAACAACAGTGAATTCTCTAAGGGTAAGGTGTGTGATTGTGAGATTTTATTAGGGTAGTTTGGCATACATGGTTTGGGTCATGATCTCTATGAGCTTAAACTTAACCCATAAATGGTTTCATTTATATCATAGTTTCTTAATCTCAGCCTGGGATTGATTAAGGGAAATCCCAGTGACGCAATCTCCCTCATAAGATCTGATAAATGGCCTTTATAGGGTACGATTCTACTGGTACAGTCCATCAATTCTTCAGTCTGTGTTGATTGTAATATATCATAACTATTAATATATTCTAATAATATAATCACAATTAATTGGATATATTATTAATGGTTATGATACATAATTTTATTTTAAACATGATTGGATTTAATGTTCCAAAATAATCAAAGGTGTGAATGTGTTTTCTATAAATGTATTCCTTGATAATGTATTTATTAATTAAAAAAGAGGGAATTTAATTTACAAAATTTCAGGTCATTTAAATAAGGTCGTGTTTTTAGTTAATTCTAAAACTTATCTATTTATTTTAACACCTTGGGAAACTTAGTTTAATCTTCAATATGATAATAAATTTTTACTTTTTTTACAATTTATTATGGTTAAACATTAAGTTGAACTTACTACATTATATAAATAATTTATATTCAAAATATTGAATATATTTTATCAAATTTAATTCATATAATTAGGAGGACTAAATTTAATGTTAAACATACAAAACATGATGAAAATCAGATTTCAATAAAAATTCCTTTCGAAGTATAAAAAAAATTATATCAAAGTAAAGTGAAATATTGATTCAATGGAAATTTATTGGATTATTTTTAATCTAAAGGAACTAGTGAAATTTTAAAACAAATTCAAAATATATTCTGACTTTATAAATAACTGGATGGATAACACAGTTTTCAATAAAAATCAGTATTTTTCATTATTCATTGAAAAATAAAACTTCCCCTAAAATTCTCAAGAATTCATCCTAAGAATTTTTTTGACATTATGGATCTAAAAAATCATTTCTTAAAATTTATATTTTATAATTTTTAAATCAATCTTTTAAATAAAACTATATAATTCATGAAATCCCAATTTCATTAGAAATAAATATTTTTCATTTTAAATGAAAAATTACCTAATATGTTTATAATAAAAATAACTATATCAAATGTAATTATTTAATATTAATAAAACATTAAAAAAATTATTTTAACATTACCTAGTTTCTTAAAACATGCATGATTGAAATATGAATAATATAAATAAAGGTATTGGTGTGTAGTTCCATAATTTTGACGAAACAGAATCTTCATTCCATGCATGTTATATTTATGTATAAAGTATTACATGAAAAAAAAAGTAAGGATATTCCATATGTGATTTTGTGTGAATAAATGAAAGATGGGGAGATTAATGAAGAAAATAGAGGATGTGAAAGCTTATATTGGCCACATAGAAGAGAACGTTTAAAGCATGTATTCATACAGACAAGGGACACTAGTTTTTCATATAAATTTAATTAAGATGTAAATGTTTTGGTCAATATAAACCATAAAAATAATTAGGAGGAATAAAACACAAGTCCTTATGGTATTTAAATGAGTATTTATAGAAAAATAAATCATTAAAATCTAATTAATCCAAGCTCTCAATGAAAAATATCATGATACATGGATCATGATTATTATAGAATCAATGAAGATTAATTTTGGTATATTATATGTAAAATAATATCAATAAATAAAGAGAACCAATTTCAGGTTTTATTTTGAATGAATTAAAATAAAAATAATTGTTTCGTGGTTACATACAATTAAGAAGAATAAATTGGGGGGAAATGTGGAGAAGAAGAAAATGTGAAGGAGTAACTGATGATGTAGTTATTATAATTAATATTCAATATAAATATATATTATAGGATTTTAAATAAATTTTTTGGGAGTTTTATTTTTGTTCATATGATAAACCTATCACTACAAAACACAACGCAAGGAATTAAATTCCAATAAATTTCTGACCCAAGGACTTAACTCGGCGACCTGCCATTCACCCCACCTAAACACCTACCATACCATCACCAATGATGGGGATTCGATCCGATATAGAATCTAAAGAAAATATCTACAGATATCAAAGGAGAATAGAGAGACCTGGCCCTGGTCACCCATACACATCCTAAAGATTAAAATAAACAAATAATATTTAGTTTAGTATTTTATGCACTGGAGAATAAATAGGGAATAAAATTGAAGGTAACAAAGTAAAATGAATATATATTTTCATATAAAGTATAAAGAGAAGAAGAAGAATTATCCAAGTTAGACATGAAGTTCATAGATAGAATGAAATAATTGTTCACTCTTTTTTACACACAAAAATATTAATAAAACGTAAAGAAATAAGTGTGATAAGTAGTATCATATCAATTTTTTAATATTAAGAAAAGAAATATTTTGTGTATTGTATTGTGTATACAAATAGAAGAAGAGACTTTTGAAAAAAAAAATAGAAGAAGAGACTTTCTACTATGTAACCAAAGAAGAAGCATCAGCACATCAAAAATAAGATAGAATTCTATATTAGTGTCATAATATATTATTAGTTACCCTATATTTACTTATAAAACTACATGATGTATCTTTGTATGGAAAGAACCAAAACATTGTGTGGGATGCACACTCTACACTATTGAGAAACAATAGTTTAAATCTCATGGGGTTTTCCTAATGGGTTATGTGACCTCATGTTTCACTAGATCACACCAAGGATTACACTTCTCATACTGAGAGGTGAACCTTGTAAATAATTGTTCCTATTAAGTGTTTTTGTGAGTGTTTGGTTGAGATACAAGAAAGAAGTGAATTAAGGAGAGAGATAACAAGAGTAACTCATTCACCAAATAAGTGACATAGGTAAAAGAAAATGTGGGAGAATATTTAAATTAGTTTAAAAAGTACCAACACTAATTCACCTCCATCACTTAGTATCAGTCATAACCCCACATGGATCCTACAACTGAAATTAGAGAACTAGGTTGACCTTTGTAAGGGTTATCTTTGTTGAAGTTGTGTTCTATTCAAGATTTTCATTTCTTAACTGAAATTATAATGAAGTGTTATTCTTTAAAATTTATTTCTATTTTAGATTTGAGTTTATTTTCTACCAAGACTTTAATGAACACAAAATGGAAGGTGAAGAATAATATGAATAATATTTCCTTCTTTTCAAAAGTGGAAAGAGTTTTAGTCCCACTATACAATAATGAAGTCATATCTAAAATTATTTTAGAAAAATACATTATTGTTTTAAGAACAAACGATATGAATCACTTTTATACTAAATTAGGATCAAGGTATTAAAGTGATCCAAAATAGGAAGATACCAATCAATTTAATATAATAAACATAAAATGGAAGAATATTTAAGAGGAAGAGCTCCAATTTGTATAAAGAAACTCCAAACAATTTTTTATCAAAGATATGAGCATGAGGATCATGAATAAAGATGCCTAGAAATAGAAGAGGTGTGTCTCAGAGAAATATAAGAGAATGATGATTCCAATAATGACATTGAGAATTTGATCTATGTAATAGAGGAATATCTAAAAAACTATAATAATATCTATAATGTACAATTGAATATTAAATACAATAATATCATGGAACATGAAAAATTACTCCTAGAAAAGAGTTATATATATGATGTGGAAGTTAGAAGAATTAGGATGGTTTGTAAAGAATTAATTCATTTAATTGAAGATCAAAATGATTATCTCAATATAAAATGTCTAGAATTAGAAATAAAGTTGACCAACCTAGAGAATACATGCACTCAATATTCACAATCAAAGAGGGAAAACGGTTTTCTTTGATACATGATGTTATTTGAAGTATTCTTCTAAGAAAATAATTCCATCATATGGAAAGAATATCATTACTTCACCTAATGAAATCAATTGTAAATGAAAATTTATTTTTCATTCATTTTTGTAATAATCTATTTAAATAATAATTTTGGAAGTTGGTTCACCAAGAAAATATAAACAGGTATGGATAAATAAAAATGGAAAGAAACCTACCACCATTTATATGGTGATAAAATAATAATATTGGAAGTAGGTTCACCAATAAAATCCAAAAAATTATGAAAAACACCAAAAAACAGCATACCAATTTTGATGAAATTTTAGACAACATGGATTTGATATAAAAAGATCGATGTGTTTGGGTATTTTTTGGTTTTACAATAGATTAGATCACTGGGCATTGTACCTTTAGTATAAACCTCTAAATTTTAAAGAAAAATGGAATCCCATGCTAATGAGGAGTGACCTAGATAAGAAAAAATAAATATTCAGTGGACAAAAATAATCTATTTTCATCAAACAGATTTTATGCTTTCAAATATTCCTGTGATGTTGGTAGATGATTTGGTTACTGTAATGGTCCAAGATCACCTAAGAAAGTATTATAATTATATATAAAAAGGATACCAAAAATGTTTATGATTAAATAAGAAACAACCTTGGAAAAGATGATGAATAATACAATTACTCCATATTTGAATACCCCAAAGAAGGTATCAAAGAAGATTGGAAAGAAACCCCTAGAAAAAAATTCAACAAAAGACAGGTTCAAAAAATTTCAAGAAAGACCAAGATGCATGTAACATATAAACGGTGTATTGTAAATAATACTTGAAATCTGTTGTGGAGACTCTAAGAATATTTCCAATGATTCTAATGAATTTTTTTTATTTGTCCAGTAAATTTGGAGAGAAAATAAAAATTCTAAGATACACAAGAAAAGTCTTGTGAAAAATTAAAAGAGAATATTACACATGAATAAGCATAATTTCATGAAAGTTTTTCAATAAATGAATATCCTTATGTTGAAAATTTTGTGTGTGTTAGGTGAAACATGTATAAACACATTCCCAGATATTTCTATGAAATAAATACAGTACAAGAAGACTTTTTATAGAAGACAAATGTTGCACTGGTTGATACAGGTTCCAAAAAGGCTCCTTAAAATAAAATATTCACATGAAAATAAATTATATAATTAATAATATATGCACTTCCTCAATATAAATCAGAAATAAAAATCAGATGTAAAATAATTAAGAGTGGAGGAATAAGAGAAACTTAGTTAATAAAACATCTCAACTTTGCTATTAAATTGAGAAGAAAATAAGATGTAACATATTCCCTTAAACATTTTTATATAATTCAGGTGATTATAATATATGTAAATTAAGTTAAAGCATTCTCTTAGGGTGAACCTAAGAGAAAGTGATGGTTATCAATTTGGACAGTCTAGATGTGGATGTCACCATCCAATATTGATATCTCAACTGATCATATTTTATGAAGTTAAAAGATATAACACAAATAAAAACTGGATATCCATATGAAGAAGTTCCATTTTGATCATGGGTATTATTTCCTTGAGGGGGAAACAAGTAAAGAATATTTAATAAGCTTCCAATTCATTACTTCAAGTAAACCTGATTATTCTATAATTTTTTTAAAGAATATGATATTAAAGAGTTGTGTATTATTTACTCTCTCATCCTTCGGAAATAAAATCATATTCTAAAAAAAATAAGGGGGAATTTAATTAATCAATTAAATAATAAAAATAAAATGATGAATAAGTTCAAAGGATACATTCAAATCCTTATATTTTTACTTAAGTGTTTTTAACCTGTTTGTTGAAGTGAGTACCAGAATTTCAGGTTGATATTTATGGAAAACATTTATTTCAATTGGAATTAATAATTTGTTTTATCCTAGAATATAATTGGGAGGCCTTGATACAATATTGTGAGTTTCATTTTATTTGGAATCATTATATTTTTATAAGGGATATATTTATTTTTTAGATCGACCCCTCTTGTTTTCTTCACATAACATGACTCAATTATACTTATAGTAGAATGGTTAATTATAGTTTTATAATTATTAATTGATACCACTTTTACTATGAAATTTTTATTTTTTATCAGTAATAGGAATATATAATTAAATGAGTTTTGATAACAAAGGGGGAGAGAAATCCTGACACATATTGACATATCATTTCTATATGAGTGTTGACAAATAAATAAAAAGGGGGAGATTAATTATTCCACTAAATATAAGTTGTATTTATCTTTATAGTATTATTTTAAAGATATTTGATAAATTTTAATAATAATTAAAGTATCTTAAAATAATCTTGTTGAAGAATAATGAAATCCAAGAAGTATCTTAGAAGAATTTTGTTGAAGAATAAGGGAACATTAAAGTGTGAATTTATCTTGGAAGATTGTGTTTTAAGGTTTGAGGAGTTCCATACATGTTGTTTAAGAGGCTAAAAAATATACATGGATTAAGAAGATTATTTTAAGAGAAGATCATGTAAACAAATTTATATTTTTTCATGATGAGATTTTATGTTTCCATGCATTATGTAGAAATATTTGAAAAAACTTTTTACAAGAGTTTATTAAAAATATTGGTCATCAAGGAACTGGAAAAGGGGCCAGATCAACTACATGTCTCGGATAAGATCCCACCACATGGTACCCATCTCACATAACCATCTGAGGGAGGTGGGGAGGTATATAGTCTAAATAGGTTGTCTAGAGAATGTGCATGGTGCATATAGGATGAGTGGAACAACTATATAGGTTGGAACGATGGTGCAGGCAAAGGAATCCTAGAGTAGACATGATTACCTGCATTGAGAGGATATGGTAATGAGATATATTATTAAGAATTTAAAATCCATATATATAAGGGATGTCGGACTGTGTATTAGGAACTAATTTTTTCATCCATTTAAACGATATATATATATAACTAGTGTCACCTACTAGAATTGGTCTGCATCATCCGATCAGGACACAAATTCATCTTCTTCATTTATTCCCTTGGGGTACTGTCAAGTGATGGTATTAGGTTCAACCACTGGTGTGTTACCAAAAAGGTTCTAACATGAGGTTCTACTATCAGGTGTTACTATTTAATGGTATTAGGTTCTACCATTCAATGGTATAGGGTTATACTATTTGATGCTTAGAGGTTCTACGTTTAGCTTTGGTCGTAGAAGGTTCTAACATTGGTATTTTGTCATTGGTATAATAGAAATGGTCTGATATCATAATATTCAGTTGATATGAGGTCCTATCATAACCTATTCATTATTGGAGGAGTTATTTTACATATGGGACATTCACAGGTTGAGTTTTTATCCACCATTTTCAAGATTTTAATTCCCTAGAGTCATCCCAAGTTCAAATCTTGTTGTGTAGATTTTTTAGGTTCTCTAGCTATTGTGTTCAGATATTCCCAAGGTACGAATCTAGATGAGTGTGATCAAAATGATGGATCATGTATGAATTGTTACTTACAATCATGAAATAAGAATGGTATAAAAAAGGGTAGCGACATCCAGTTTCTTCTCACAGATGAAACAAACTATAGATTCCATGAATGTGACACTAATGGATAAGGTATCACTTAAAACTAAAAAAGGATATTCTTTATGTGATTATGTGTTATAGAAGAAATGTTGGGGAGATCAATGGAAAAATAGAGGATGTGAAATATTATATAGTCCATGCTAAAAATAACTTTTCATAAATGTATAATTGTATGTGTGTGTTATTGGTTTTTTTGTAAATTTAGGGACTATGGAAATTTGTAGTTATTAGAAGACATGTTAAGAGAAAAAAGGAAGAATATATAAGTTCATGGGGTTTGTAAATGAGGAGTTATGGATAAATAAATATTGATGATGTAATTAAGCCATGATTTCATTAAATACTATCATGATACTCTAATCACGATTCTTATATCATCAATGAAGATTAATTACATGATATAACAAAGAAAATAATATGTATAATTGTTGGTAAGTTAATTATATCTTCCTTAAGACTAAATTAAAAAGAAATAATAACTACTTTATGGTTATATGCAGTTATTAACAAGAAATCATTGATAAAATTTGGAAGAGAATATCGTTTGAAGGTGTAACCAAAGGAAAAGTTATTATTATTATTATTACATATAAATATATATAATAGGTATTCAAAGAAAAGTGTTGATAGTTTTTGGTTATTAATTTTATATAGAAATTGAAAAAATATATCTACGTGTATTGAAGAATAATATAGATTCTAGACTCTGGTCACTTGTACACATTCTAAAGAGTCCAAGAAAGAAAAGAAGATCTAGTGCAGTTTGTTATAAACTAAAGAAGAAAGGTGGATGAAAAGATAAGAGAAGAAAGTACTGTGAATATCTATTTATAGTGGAATAAGAAAGAGGAGAATAATTATTTTCTGAGTTGGATGTAAAGTTCTTAGAGAGAAAAAGAGATATGTTCACTCCTGCTTGCACGGAAGAAGAAGTAGAAGAAGATAATGATGAAAATGATGATGAAAATGAGAAGTGGGAAGTGGAAGAAGAAGTAATTATATATCAGTTTACTATTTTGAAGAAAATAATAATTGGTTTTTTTAAATTCTACTCATATAAATAGAATAAGTTACTTGTTATTATGAAAGGGGATAATAATAATGAGAAGAAGAATAGGTAACACGCCAATAATAAGATGACACTTATTACTAGTGCCAGAATATCCTATTATTCACCCTAAATCTAATATAAATGGTAAAATATATACCTGAGTGTAGAAATAACTAGCCAAATGTGTGTAATGAACTCTCAACACTTTTGTGATACCATAGTGTAATGTTCATAGGGTGTTACTATTAAGTAGTGTGACCTCAAGTTTTACAAAATCATATTATGGACTAACCTTCTCATACTGAGAGGTGTAACTTATAAACCAATGTGCCTCTTGTTTGTGTGTATGAGTTTATGTTATATAATAAATTTGTTAGGTGAAGATAAATATAACAAGACTTATTTATTCACCTTAACAAGTGAAAGAGGAAAAAAATGGATAAAAGTATAAATATTTAAATTTTCTTAAAAAGACCAACATTGATTCATCCCCTCCCCCCAATTTCAGTAATATAAAAAATCATATCCTATAGATTATATTTCAAAAGATTTCTCCTTATCTATTATGATAAGTATTTTTGATCAATTTTACATGGATTATACACTTATTACAAATACATATTTCAAGTATTTACAATTTTTACACCTGAAAACTTATAAATAGGAACCTCTTATCTACTCTTATTAAAAAATATATATCCAATGGGATTAAAAAATCCCTACACTAATAATTTTTTATATTCCTTACACACATCCTAGAGCTTCTTTCCTTCCTGTAAGACCATCCTAAGAAGGTATAAGGTATAAGTTAAAGGTGAATTCGAAATAATCGGTATAAATATTAACCAAGTTCGTTCATTTTATTTTTCTTTTAACCAATTAAATTTTTTCTTAAACATGATAATAAAAAACCTTATAATATTTAATATACTAAAATTTTATTATATTTATGGAACATCCCTCCTTTTCCATCTAATTGAAAATTAAATTGTCGCTCATGTGTACATACGGACTATCGTCTCTATTTAGCAATGTGGTTAATACTTTGTTTCATCGCTAATTCTCATGGATGGATATAATGATTTATAAAATGAATATATATGATATTTATAAGGTTATTATGATTATTTAAATATAATAACTTTAAATAATTGTTTACCCTTCCGTCCATTAGAAGATGATAATGTCGCTCATGTGTACATGTGTACTAACACCACCACAAAGTGATGTGATTCATTTTTCATTTCTGCATTACATGGATGGTAATAAGGATAGTATTATAGAATATATATATATATATATATAATATATATAATATAAAAATGAGTCTATAAAGGTAAATTATTTCTTACCTTTATTTTATTTCATTAATCGAAAAGTGGAATCATCATTTATGTGTAGTTACGGACTATTGTCTCCACAACATAATGTAATTTATTTTTCATAATCACCTTATAAGGATAATTATAAAATATTAAATAGTGAATAAATAAAATAATTATGAAATTATTATGATTCAATATATAATGAGAACCCATGTCTAAGGTGTAATTAACATAACTTTCAAAATAAAACATGCTTAGGAAATAGACCAATTTTTACCTGAAATATAATTTTCAAAAATAACTGTTAATAAACATATATGTTATAAGAGAATAATATAAAGTATTGAAATAATGAATATGGTTTTCAATAAATTTATAATAAATATTATACAGGAGGACAATATTTCATATGAATCAATCTAGACTTGAGGTAAGGGATTTATATTACAATCTAATATTGATTCAGGATTCTTTTTTAAAATTTACATTGGTAAAGTTATAAGATCCAAATATATTAGACCAATTTTATTTTTATAAATTATGGTTTTTTTGTGGGTTTAAATTTTCATATTCCATTTCTTCACTTGTGGGGTCAAGAATCAACAAATAAGATACATGTAAGGGACTTTCTCTTAAAAATGTTATTTTAAAGTTTATCTTCCAACACATTATATTCTATATTGCTGTTCTTTTAAAGGTTTAAATAATTTTATTAATAAAGGATGATAGTTGTCCTTTTTAATTATTTTTTAGATTATTTACAAATTTATTAAGAATTAATCTTTTTATAATTTCCTAAATGGGGTTATTTTCACCTTTTTACCAAAGTTTTAAAAGAATGTTTTTTAATGTATACACTTTTACCATCCATTCCTACCATTATAGTTGTTATTCACTATCAATATTTCACTACAATATCCCCTGGTTATTTTCAAATAAAATATTTTTCTTATTATTCATTGAATTTTTTAAAATTTTATCGAAATAAATGGGTATTATTTTATTAAAGGAATGAAAGAAATTTGGAAAGTGATTAACAAATTTATTCTTATGAAAACTTATAATGGTGTTATTTTTAATTTTTTTATTTTATTTTTATGAAAGTATTGTTTTTACTAGAAAATTATCATTTTTTGATGAATTGATGGTCTTTATTCAACACCTAATGGTTTATGGATTAAACCTTATTTTTTATCATTCTCTTTATTTTGATGATATTCTCTATCACTCTATATAATTTCATTCGACATTATTTAATCCTCTATGTCCATATTTTAATTATCATATATTTATTTGGAATCACCTATACCACAGTGATGTCTTATAAACAACATACCATTTCAACATACAATATTAGTTAAAGTAAGTTTATTAATAATTTTTTTTCATTTATTTAGGAAATTTCATTATTCCATATTCTCAATTAAATATGGATAACTTTTTATTTATAATCCATTTAGAAAATGAATTGACTTTATCATTCAATATATAAGAAACACATAAGAATTTAAATTTTCAGGTGTGGTAGAATTGTAGATAGCTCGTCGATGCTTTGACATGTCTCATGAGACAAAATAGGTGTCCATATTAGTTGGGTAATTAGTGTATATGTTCCTATTCAATGAGATTTTCTTGATCAAGTCCTTGATAGTAAAATTCATGATATCTTGGTTGAGGACTTTATGGAAATATCATGAATGTATAGATTTATGAATTTTCTTTATTAAGTACTTATTTTTCATTATCCATGTGATTTAAAAGTTGCTATTTTCCATTGATGTACTCTGAAATTAAGTTGTTAATAGAATTCCTTGTGTTTCAATTATCCAATTTTCCATATTTATTATTTCTTATTTACTCATGATATATTCTACTATAAAAAACCAATAAGGAGTATCTGAGATCACCCTTTTTTCCTTTCCCTAGAATATCAAGAAGGAATGTTTTTATGATTTTCAACAATGAATGTTTTTTAGGTTTTGTTTCTAATTTCAATTATAATATTTAATTCTTGTGTGTATAGAGTTTTCCATGATTTATAAACTGATCAATTATAGCTTGTTTGATCCCTTGTATCATGTACTAGTGGGTGTTATAGCCATTTAGATCATGGAAATATTAGGGTAATTAACTGATGTCATGATTAATATCCATACTGGTGTGGATAAACCAAAATGTAGAGAATCTAGAGTTCAGGATCTTATTATTATTCCTAACAAACTATCTCAAGTTATGATAAAAATATAAATATAACTGAATTTCCTTATAATAAGAGAAAAGTGTACATTATTAAATATCTGTGTGATAAAGACCGTGTAAGGAAAAACATTCAATATCCCATATATCAGTAATGTGGGAAGCATTACTTAGGTAAATACTTAAAGGGATTGTTATTTTGTTACAGGTTTGGTGTAAAATGGCAATCACGCTTTAATTTCAAAGACAAAAATAATTTTTTAATTTATAGTTATTTAACTATAAATATATGGTTCATTATGCAAAACAACACACCAAGAATAAAATATTACCCTAATTATTATGTTTTGGTATTTATTAATGATATCTTTAGATAATATTGAGGTTATGTATTTCATGATAATCAATTGAAAATTATTTTTGAAACTTTTTGAGAAAATTGAGTTATATAATAAATTTTGTAAGAGTGAATTTTTATTTCTTTAAGTTTCTTTTCTAGAAAATATTTTCTACATCAATGGAATTTATATTGATCATTCTAAGAAAAAAATCAATTAATGGACAACCCTTGTGGATAAATATAACATTTAACAATTTGAGTTCGAGGTAATGATTTGTAAATTACAGAAAATGTAATTATGATGTGGTGGTATTTTTCAGTGGTTTTATAGTGTGAGGATTAAGATAAAACATCCAAGGATTTCTCTAATAAAATTCAGTTCTATAGAAAATTTAGAAAATTTGAATTTTGGAAACATATGTAAAATTTTTCAATTACCCTAAAAATGTTTTTTATGAAAATTTGATATTTCTATTGAATGATTTTTATATGACCTTTAAGGTTATTATGTGATATGAAAAGTTTCTCTTTATCAAATTTTATATAATTTTTTAGTTTATTTTGAATCATTATATGATTTAATAGATATATTTGAGTGTTTAAATTTGTTGGTGATAAAAATGATGTGATTTTTGAATAATAAGTGATCAAAAGAATATGTTTTTTATGTTCAAATTTAATCAATCATATTTATGGATTTTTAAAATTATCTTTGGTTGTAATTTTGATTTTGTATATTATTTTTTTTGAAGGTTTAATCATATTGGATATTATTTTAGATTGTACTAACCTTTTAATTATTAGATAGGAGAAATAAATTTTCATAATTTTATGGATCATATGGTCTATTAAAAGTTTATTTTAGTGTTTTAGGAATAAAAAAATTGATTATGATAAAGCATATCAAAGGATAATGTTATGCTTATATAATGGGAAGATATCATGCAAGTAAATTTTATCATGTTTTATATCCCAAGGGTAAAGGAATTCCTTTAAAAATTAAACTAGAGATAAATATATAAATTCTAATTTAGAATATATCACACAAATACCAAGTAATATTTTCAAAAAAAATCATCTTAAATTATTAATCATATATAGGAACATACATAATATGTTTTTGTCATTACTTTAAAATTAAAGTTCATGATATAATCTAGATTTTATTTTATTAATAAGTTATGAAATATTCAGTTTACAAAACAAGAATTAAAATTATGTGGATGAAATTTTTATAAGTTTTGGAAAATATAATACCTGTAACATCTCGTGTATTGAAATGGAAAAAAATTATAGTGGTATTTTATTTTTTTTCATTTACTGGATGGGTCATTTTTAAAACAGGGCATTGGAATCTATTTTTTGTTTTGAGTCAGAACACTACAATGTGTATCTTTTAAGAAATTAAATTAATTAAATTAAAATATAAATGGAAATAAATTAAATGGGGTTAAATAGAAAATAATAAAAATAAATAAATGTTTTACTACTACTATTATTGTTGTTGTTATTGTTTTTGTTGTTGTGATTATTATAATTATTAGGGTTAATTTGTTAAACCCTCATAAGGGAGATCCCCTTTCTCCCTACCATATACTACAGCCCCACCCTGGGCACCCCCTTCGGCCAAACCCCATAGTTGTGCGACCCTCACTCCATGAATCCCTCTCTGATCATCATCTCCACAGGGTTTCTTTAAATTTCCTCTTCAATTATTCAAGGTAGGATCTTAGCTCCCTTCTATATCTAATTTTGGTAGGATTCTTGGTCATCTTGTTTCCCTATCTTGTTGGGTCAAAACCTAAGGATTTTTGTTTGATCAATTCATGTGTTTCTTCCATTGATAGGTCATGCAAATGGCCACTCGGGTCATGTTCATGTGTATACTAACAACTGTTACCGATGGCGATGTGGTTTGGGTAGATTCAGTTCATCTCCGCCAATCAATGTGTGGTTTTATTCTCTCTGTTTCATTTTTTACCTTCTAATTTATGGCCTTTAATTATTTTAAGGTTCCTCGTATTTAATTTTTAGTGTGTTGGACCTTATCGTGTGGTTCTGAGTGGCTGGGTTTAAGGTGACTTTCATGTGAATGAAAAGGTAGGTATATATATTTCTAGGTTCCCCCCATTATGCGTATAATCATCAATGGAAGGGAATATATTTTTATACATTTAGGTGTTAATATTTATATATAATAAAATGCATACATAGGTGAGTGGATATGAGTATATGAATATAATAATATATGTAAGGATCCCCTTGAACATGTCTATGGCCATATGGATTTTTTAATAAGATCTATGAGTCCTTATATATGTGTGATGGTTCATATACATGCAGGGGGTAGAGGATACTTTTATAGGTCACTAATAAAATCTTCAAGCGCCAAGTGTTCATCTTGGTTTACTTCTTGAGGTAAGATCCCCTTCCATGCCTCCTTTAATTTTAATAACGAATCAATTAATTGTGTACTGCTTTTCTTGAATTAAATTCATGATTTTTATTATAATAATAAATTGTTGATCATGAAAAATGGGTTTTATTTTAGAATAATGTTATGGTTTTTATAATAAAAACCCCCCAATGGAGGTGTGGTGTCTTTAAAAAACTCACAGTGATGGTTGATTATTTTTCATATGTATGCTTGACATATTGATTCTGTTTAGTATTGAATGAGATTACAGTAAATGTTAAAAATAATTAAATTATTTTTATAATAAATATAGTCATCATTTTATAATAAAACCCCTACAATGGAGGTGTGTTGTTAGTGAAAACTCACAATGATAGATTATATTTATTTAGCTTACTTGACATTGTTCCTTATGTTCTCTTAATTGCTTAATGCCTTGTCTCAATTTATATAATGCTTGTACAAGGACCATTAGGTTATTTCTAAATGAAGTTACTTACTTTGAAAAATTATAGATAAGATAAGGAACCTCTTAAGTGTGTGGAACAACATTTAATTAGAATTATCATTATAGGGAATCTACCCTCTTTCCCTTTTCTCCGTCGTTTATTTCATGTCGCGTCATTGTGCCACTCACCGAAACCTTATTTACACACCATTTTATTTCTTATTAAATTGTTTTTTTGTTCTATCATGTCTATTGAGACCTTATCTTATTATGAAACTTGTTCCCGGTGTTATCCTTGCATCTTGGCCACCCCCTTGGGTGTGCTATTTGAAATGACCCTAAATTTCTATGCATTAAATGATAAATTTAACACCTATGAGGTTATTTTTATTAAATTCTTTAAATTATTAATTGAATAATTCATAATGGTCATCTAGGTGAGTAACCATTATGTCCCACGCCCCACTTATAAATTCATGTGAATACCTTATATACAATTTCTAATGATGGATTCTTCACACTAGATTCCTTATGCCTTACATACAAATTCCTTACGTTCTAAATGGATCATTTCAATTTCATGAACACCTTTCTTTATGCAAAATTATTATACTTCATTTAAAGTGATTTTTTAGTGATATAGTACTCAAATGATTAGGCTTATTTATTGTGCACTATACTAATTCCTTTTTTTATATTTAAATACTTGAATTGTTTTGTTTGGAAATCTTGTTATCTTGTAAGTTTAGAATTTTATTAATGACTTGTAAACTATATGATTTCTCATATCTTGTTATTCACATGAACTATATGTGTGAAAATTTGGTAATATTTGTGCCCTGTAATATTGAAAAATAATTATTTAAATGTTTTTATCTACATTATATGATTGTTTCTTATGCCTCTTTCCCATACTTGATCTTATATAATTCCTTATGCCTTAATTTTTAATTTTTCCAATGTTGTTTTACTTAAATTGCTTGGATTGATTAAATGGAAGTGTGTGTTATTTGGGATGATTATTGTTCGAATGTTATTTCATATATTCATTGTCTTGTGATATGTGTGTGTGTGTGTATTTTCCTTGTGATGTGACCTAGCAATCTGGATCACTTGACATGGGCTCAAAGATAACATGAGTTTTATATTAAGGACTCATGGATGGAATCTCCATACCCGATGGGTTATGACTTGATGAGACGGGGGAAATGCTTTTTCTTTCTAGGAAGGGCTTCCTGGATGGTTTATTATGCACCTCAGTGATATTGGTTCCCTAGCAGGGAAACCATGGAAGAACCCTTTTTAAAGATGTCTACACCATACATTGGGTTATACTTGGCCCCGTACGTAAGATACTTGGGACAGACATGGATTTTACCATGCCTCATAGTGATACTTGGGACATCATAAGGGTGACCTTGGATTGGCATAAAGGTATTGGATTATCGAATGTTCATGTTTTGATACTTGGGATTTTTTATAGATCTCCTTGGATGTCCATGGACTCCACACCTTAATTTGATAGATTTTTTGGATTAAATTTCTTAATTTATTGTTGAATCATATGAGATGCATCCTTTATTTTTACTATGTATTGTTCTTGTACTTGAAATTTTTCCCTTACTTTACTAGCACACTTAAGTGATTATAGGGGATTTAAACCACAAGCTAAATCACATCTTTGGGGTATGCCTTCCTGAGTTTTCTATGTTACTAATTTCCCTTGTATATATATATTCTTCCTTGCACAAGTATAATTTTCAAACTTCCATCTTAGTCTAAACTAGATATTATCGAATGGTTATCTGTTTAGGAACCCAAACCAAGTTTCTATTATTAATTTGTTATCATTCAGAATTTATTATATATGGAACACTTCTTAATTTATATTTCACTGTTTATAATTCTCTAGACATTGTGGGTGTCGGCCTATTGAGATTTATATCTCATGCTCTACTCAGAACACCATTGCACTAGAGTACATGAGTAGTCTTACATGTTTCCAGGTCTTTGGTTTTATTGCTTGTGTTATGCTGCATTTCTTGTACGTCGGATTTAGGAGTAGAGGATCAAGCTGATGCTCGAGATACCGGTGGAGTTCACCTTGGAGATTTCTTTTATTTATTTTCTTCATTAATTTATTCTCTTTAATTTCAACCTAATGTATGTATTTTATTCTCAATTATGTATAATAATCAAGACATGCATGAATTATTTTTATGAATGGGTGTTTCCACTTATAAATAGTTTATATTGTTATTCTTATGCTTTTATTTATCCTTCATTTATTATTAATGAACCCACTATTTAATGTTGTTTATATCTATATTCCATTGTGCGACTCGGATATATGAAGGAAAAGTCTCCCCACAGACACACCATATGCCCTCACTACTAGTTAGCAGTCTCTAGCATTCAGGGACATGCAATTAAGTTCATGTGACCCACCGGTCTGACTACCGTCTGAGTGGTGAGCCAGACCGGGATATTACAAAGTTGTATCAAAGAAATTTTCCATTTGAATTATGATTTTTGAATGGAATATAGGAAACTATAAATGTGTTGGTACTTGGTAAATATTCATGCTAGATATTGATCACTGCACATACAGGGAAATGACTAAGCATCCAGGGCTCGGTTCGATTTTCATGTTGTTCATTTTTGAAATTGATATGATTTCAAATTTAATGAATGATGTAATTTCTACTACTCATGATTTATGGAATTGTGGATTTTACACTTGTACATCTACAAATAGGATTAAGCATTAAATGTATCATAATAGGAAAATATACATTTACATTCCATCCATATGTCATGACATGTAGTTAAATTATAGGGTCCTTTCTTATTGGGATAGTGTGCCTTGTGTGTTATGATAAGCTCTTATTTTATTTATTATTCCTATCTATTTATATGTCATGCTTATATGAATATATATTTTCTTCTCTTTTTAGTTAGTTGTTATAAAATTCATTGATTTTTTTTTAAATATGTAATCGATAGAATGGGATAAATGTTTTGGGTTTGATAAATGGGAGAAAATTTTCAATTTATGAAGTATATGGGTGCTTCATGAATTGGGAAATAGACAACCATATAACTGAAGAATTATATATGAACATGTTATAATCTAAAATTAGTTGGATAAATTATTCAATTCTCAACTAGATGCAAGTATGTCATTTGGAGGCATGTTTCTTATGAGATGACCCTTAAAGGGGGTTTTTAACTTTAATACTTAAGAAACTGCTATTGGGTTTCATGATAATGAACCCAGGATGGAATTTTGGGACCCTCATAGGTCACCATATCTATAAAAAGGAATTTCTATGATAAATTTCCTAATAAAGAGGGGATGATAAAAAATGTTAAATTGTTAAAAAAGATTTTTTATAATACTTTCCTATTTTTCCTTTGAGCTGTTGGCTAAATTAAGTTACCATGTTTTTTTAAAATAGGCGGTTTATGTTTTATTTTGAAAAAAAATAAATATTTAATGTTTTAAATGTGATTAAATGTGAAAATCTTGGAAAGGGAACCCTAAGATTTGTCCTTTGTTTGAAACCCTTATGTAAGGGTAATTTAAGTTTATCCTTGAGTTGACTTGGAATGGAACCGTAAGTGTATTATATAGGCTTTCATCTGTTTAAAATTAAATAAATGATAGGCTCTTGAGCCTAGTGACTTTTATAGGGGGGACCACATTATAGGTCAACTCTTTCATCTTTCATAAGGGGATGGCCCATGGTAGGTAGCACCCTTAGGTCTTAAATTTCATTCTAAATCTAGTGAGTTTTATAATGTTTGGTTTCATTCAGGTGTCATTATCCCTAGTAGGAATTTTATCTTCTCATTGACACCAATATTTAGATGGGTGATCATGGTAACCTTGACCCATGTTATGAGTGTGAGCATTGACTAATGACTCAGTTTCAGTAGTTTAGACATTACTCATGCATGGTTGGCCATTTCGTTGGTGGTGTGACCTAGTTTCTTCTCATTGGGAGGATTGGGAAGTGATATCTTTTTTTAATAGTAATATGAGATAGAATAACTTGTTCTAGTTTTCTACACAGGCCATTGGATACTTTAATTCATAGGGATAATAAGCCTATGGGTAGTATCTAGTATGTTTCATTTTTCTTCTAACCCTTGGGGTAGTATGTGTCAATATATGTGGTGCCAATTGAGTTCTTATTGTTTTAATGAACTGGTTGAGTTCAGTTAAATCATTGATCCTTGTGCGCGTAAGTAATTGCTCATGTCATCTCCTTAGTAGAGTTATCTGAGCATTAAATGTAATCAAGTTTGTCCCAATGTGTGATATTACTCCTTTAAGACTCGGGTTTGACATGCCGATCTGTTTGGTTTTGGTTTTATATCAGTTTCTTTGATATATGAGATCATGGATCATAGTAGCATCATGTATACTTCTAAATTCAATATAACTTATAATGATTTTTTGTGGGGGGGGTTATATATCTCTCTCTTATTTCAATGGATAGGACACACCTAGGTGGGGAGAGTCTTGTCAAATATAATAAATGTTCCCTTCTAAGTAGAAGGAGCGCTACAAAGGTGGAACATTGGTAAATATTTGGTCATTCTTAATTGTCATTAAGGATTGATATTTTTCAATCTTTTTAGTTCTTGATTGGAATTATGAATTTGATGTGGTTGGCGATGTACGCAAACATTTAGAAGCATTGTTGGTTGTGGTGTACTTAGTTGGTGAACCTTGAATGATCATGTGGTGCCTCAGGTGTAAATTCATCATGATCAGTTAGAAATGGTGTGTTGGAAATTGAAACAGATCTTCTTTCAAAATTAGTTGACTTATAATAGTTCGAAATTTATTTTCTTGAGTTTGGGTATGTTGGATTGGAGACGTATCGAACACTACATCCTATTAGGGTGGAAATTTCTAGAGCAATGTTGGTAAATCTTGGACTCCTCTTAGTGTACATTTCTTAGAGACGATCATTTCTAAAATCTTGACATCATCCTTGATACACTAAGATAACGTTCATCTTATGTCATGCCAAAGATTTATATTTTTGAGATTGTTGGGTGGTTTTTCTTGGTGTTGTATACTGACGCATTGTTCTTTTCAAGGTGGTAAATGCAGGGTGATTTCTGGGTTCCCTATTAGGAATGCCTTGGTCTAACTCATGGACTCCATCCATTTCATTTTACTTGACCTCCAGATGGATTCCACTCTGGACACAGTTAATGTTCTACTTTGGACATTGTTGGCTTATACCAATGTCTTCTTTGTAAAATAGAGTGTGAACTTCCTTGTAATAGTTCCTCAGAGTCTATTCTAAATCGATGGTTGATAAGATGAACTACGAAGTGTCATCTAAAGTCAAGTATGGGATTCATTCAACATGATCATTGTAAATGAAAGATTACTTAGAGGAAGGCATTATAATTCAGTTTGAAATGCATCGGCCTTCTAAGTAGGAAATCTTCGAGATAAGTTGACCAAGTTTCCTGAATCATTCTCTCTTCTTCAAGTTAAATTTTTATGATCATAAGGAAGAATTTTAAATCACGCTACTAGGTTAAGGTGAGTAGGGTATATGGTTCAGATATGTCTTTTAAGGACAGCTTGTGTGACGAGTTTATTTTAGTTTGATCAGGATTCAAACATTATTTTTCAATTAAAACACACTAGGTTCATCATTTAAATACTTACATGCATGTTTTGTATGGAAATTCTAATGGTGGATGTATTGTGGGTTGGAATTTTCCCTTTCTAATGTTAAATATCTAAGGTGGGGAGAACCTTAAACCTGATGTTTAAATAGATGACAACGTGATCATGTATGTAACTAAATAGGCTCATTGGAACATTTTTTTGTGGTTTAGATGGAGAATCAAGCATTGTCTTGGTTTTTGATGGCTTAAGTATCATGTGCTTAAATAATGCTAGAAGGTGGGTTGGGTTTTTAGAAATGTAATTTGACTAATTGAACAAAACTTCATGAACCTTGTAGGTCAGTTGATGTTTTCGTTATTCTTAAAGGCTTCTTGGGGATGATAAGTTCTATGTTGGGGATGTTGTAAGGTCATGTGTTTTGAATCGAACAAAAAATTCTAGGGGAATTTTTTTTTGTTTACTGAATGTTCCATTTCTAAAACCTAGCATCAGAATGTATTTATCCAAGTCTAAACACTTTGATGTGTATCTTTTAAGAAATTAAATTAATTAAATTAAAATTAAAATGGAAATAAATTATATAAGGGTAAATGGAAAATAATAATAAATAAATGATTTAATAATATTATTATTATTCATGTTCCTGTTGTTGTTGTTGTTGTTATTATTATTAGGGTTAATTTAGTAAACCATCATAAGGTAGATACCCTTTCTCCCTACCACTCAAGACAGACCCTCCCTGGGCACCCCCTTTGGTTGAACCCCATAGGCATATGACCCCCTCTCCACATCTCTCTCCCTGGTCTTCATCTCCACTAGGTTTCTTCACATTTCCTCTTCAATTCCTCGAGGTAGGATCTCATATCCCTCTTATATCCCTTTTAAGGCCAATTTTTGGCCTTCTCGTTTCCCTAACTTGCTGGGCTAAAACCCTAGGATTTGGGTTTGTTCAATTTTTGTGTTTCTTACTTCGATGGGACATGTGAATGGCCTCTCGGGTAATGTTCATGTCTATTTTGACAACCGATGATGAAGGCAGAGCGGTTCAGGTCGATTCAGTTCACCAATACCATTTGAGGTGAGGTTATCTTCCCTATTTTTGGTTTTGCACATTATAATTCATGGTCATTAATTGTTTTAAGGTTCCTAGTAATTAATTTTTAGTGTGTTGAACCCTACCATGTGGTTTCATGTTTTCGAACCTAAGGTAACTTTCCTCTGTATGAATAGGTAGGTATATATATATGTAGGTTCCCCTATTATGTGTATATTCATCCATGGATTTGAATATATATGTATGGGTTTATGTGTTCCTATGTCTATATATATATACATATATATATATATATATATTAAAATGCATACATAGGTGTGTGGACACGAGTATATGCATATAAGCATATATTTAAGGATCCCCTTGCACATGTTCGTGGCCATGTTGATGGGGCATAGGGGCTAGGTGACCTTATATATATGTGATAGTGAATATGATTAGAGCATGTAGCAACAGCTTCGAGATTCTGAAAATAAAATCATCATGTGTCGAGTGTTCGATATGGTCTACTTCTGGATGTAGGATCCATTTCTATGCATCTTTTAATTTTAATAATGCATCAATTAATTGATTATGCTTTTCCTTGAATTTAATTCATGATATTAATTAATATAATAAATTATTGATCTTGATAAATGATTTTTTTTAGAATAATATCATGTGTTTTATAATAAAACCCCATCAACAGAGGGGCGGTGTCTACAAAAACTCATAGTGATGTTGATGATTTTTCTTATGTTTGTTTGGCTTATTGCTTTTGTTTACTTCTGAATGGGTTTCCAGTAAATGTTAAATATAATTAAATGATTTTTCTAACAAAAAAAGTCATGGTTTTATAATGAAACCCCTCCAATGGAGGTGTTTTTTCAACAAAAACTCACAATGAAGGTTTATTTTTATTTAGCTTTCTTGAGATTGTTGCTTAAGTTATCTTAATTAATTAATGCCTTGTATAGATTTATAGCATGCTTTTACATGAACCTTTTGGTTATTTCTAAATTACATTACTTCCATTGAAAAATGATAGATGATCTAAGGTAACTCCTAAGTGTGTGGACCAACTTTTAATTAGAATTACCAATGTAGAGAGTCTACCCTCTTTCCCTTTACTTCGTCACTTATTTCATCTCGCATTGTTGTACCTCTTACTAAAACCTTCTAGTTGTGCCTTGTTGTCTCTTATTAAATTTTTTGGTTTTCCCTATCTTGTTTTTTGTTACCTTCTATTATAGAGAAACTTGTTCAGGGTGTTCACTTTGCCTCTTGGACAACCCTTTCGGTGTGCTGTCAGAAATAGACATAAATTTCAATGCCTTAAATGATAAATCACCACCTGAGATGTTCTTTGGATTAAATTATTTATGTTATTAATTGAATTAAGGATAATGTTTATCTAGTAAGTTAACCCTTGAGCCACACACCTCAGTTCTAAATTCATGTGAATGCATTTTATACAATTTCTCATAATGGATGCTTCACATTAGATTCCTTATGAATTACATACAAATTCCTTACATTCTAAATAGATAATTTCAATATAATGAACACCTTTCCATATGCTAAATGGTTATAATTCATGAAAGGTTCTTTTCTGAGTAATATATACACAAATTCTTAGGTTTATTCCTTGTTTATTATGCTAATTACTTGTGCTTTGTTTAAAGACATGAGTTATTTTGTTTGGAAAGCTTTTTAGCTTGTGAGTTTGGAATGTCATTAATGAAATTTGAACTATATAATTTATCGGATCTTGTTTAGTTTCTTTAAATATATATGTGAAGCTTTGGTAAGCTTATTGGTTTGTAATATTGAAATTTAACTAATGAAATATTATTTTTGACATACTATACTTTTTTTATACCTCTCAGCCATGATAGCTCTTATATAATTCTTAATTCCTTACTTCGTAATTGTGCCAATGTCATTTGTCTTAAATTTCATGGTGTGATTAAATGGAAGCATGTGGTATTTAAGATTATTATTATTGGAATTTCATTTCATAGATACCTTGTCTGGTGATATATGTGTGTGTGTTTTTTCCTTATGATGTTCCCTGAATATTTGGATCACTTGACACGAGCCAGAAGAGAACATGAGTTCCTTATTAAGGACTCATGGATGCACTCATTGTGCCCAATAGGTTAAGAAAAAATTCATTGGGGTGATGATTTGGGTTTCTATGAAAGTACTTCCTGGATGATTTATTATACACCCGAATGATATCGGTTCCCAACTATAGAAATTATGGATAGACCCTTTGGAAAGATGGCTACTCCATTCCATGGGTCATACTCGGTCCTCTATGTGAAATACTTTTGGTAGACTTAGAGTTTACCATCTCTCACAGTGATACTTGGGATGTTGTAAGGGTAACTTTGGTTGGTCTTGGAGGTATTGGATTATCGGATGTTCCTATTGAGATACTTGGGATTGTTTATATATTTCCTTGGATGGTCGCGGGACTCTACACATTTATTTGATGGATTTTTTGGATTGCACTGTATGTTTGATTGTTGAATCATATGAGATGAATCCTTCATTATTACTATGTATTGTACTTCTAATTTAGATGTTTCCCTTACTTTACAAGCACACTTAAGTAATGACATGGGATTTAAATCCCAAGCTAAAGCACAACCTTGGGGTCTTCCTTCCTTGGTTTTCCATGTTACTAATGGCCCTTGTATATTTTTTTTTCTGGCACAGGTATAAGTTCAAAAAATTCGTATTAGGACGAAGTAGGTGGTATGGGATGGGTGTCTGTTTAGGAACTCAGATAAATATTCTATTATTAATTTGTTATCACTATGAATTAATTATATACGCTATACTTATTAATTTATGTTTCCCTATCTATATTGTGCAAGACACCATGGGTGTTGGACTACTAAAATTTATATCTCACACCCTGATTGGGCTACCATTGCACTAGGCTACCCAAGCAGTCATACATGCCTATAGATCTTTGGATTCATTGCTTGTGTTATTCTACTATGATTGTATGTGCTAGTTAGTATCATAGGATCAAGTTGATGCTTGAGATTCTCATGGAGTTCACATAGGATGTTTCTTTCATTTCTTTTCTTCATTCGTGTATTTTAATATATTTCTTCTTCCTATAAGTATTTTTTTTTATTCTGTATAATCATTCGGACATGCATGCATGCTTTGTATAAATGGGTGTTTCCACATATATTATATTGATATTGTCATTATTCATATGTTATCTATCATTCATTTATTATTACGACTTCTGCTATTTTGTAATATTTATTTTTTTATACTATTTTGAAACTCTTATCTATGATGGTATAGTCTCTTTCCAGACACACCCTAGGCCCTCGCTGCTAGTCGGTAGACTCTAGAATTTAGGGAGATGCACTTGAGGTCATGTGACCCACTGGTCCATCCACCATATTATTGGTGAGTCGGTGCAGGATTTTACAGTACCCCATGATTTTGGTTTATATTTTTCTTTTGGTAGAACACTATTTTTGATAGCACACACCACACGCAATGTCGAGCTTAAATGAACTGCGATATATTAACCTTTAAATATGACCATTATGACCTAGTCATTGATTTTGTAGGTATTAACAGTTATAAACAATAGTAAAAAATAAATTTATAAATTTTTTTCTTAATAAAGTGAATAATAAATCATACATTGATTATTAATTGATTAGAAATTAAAACAAAATCATTTGAATATAAAATATATATTTGTCATAAAACTATTTCTATGGGGGAAATGTTTTTTAAAAGTACCAATATGATTGGGGTTTGGATTTAAATTGAAAATATATACCTTTGATTAGAAATAATATAATTAATTTTATATGAATTAGCACTACATTTGATTTTTGTATAAGTTTATTATTGTGTTTAAAAATGAATTTTTCTTTAAACTGTTTTTGATGCATTTTTTGAACTTATATGAAAATAAATTTCTTATGATTATAGAAATTTAATCATTAAAATTTAATTTTATATTTATAATCATGAGTTTAAAAGTTTTTAAATAGGTAAATTTTATTTTTAGTCATAATGAATTGTAAAAATGTTAAAATTTTATCACCGCGGTATAGGGAAAACTGGCAGATTAAGGTTAAAACTATGGGTTAAGGTCTCTAATCAACCCAAAACTATCCTTTATTTTTTTGGAAGATATTAATTCAACCACAAAAATCATAAATCCTAAAATATTTAATTTTAGATCCTCTTTTCATTGATTAGAACCTTTATATTATTTTTAGTCAAGATAATTTACCAAATTTCACTCTCATGCTTCAAATAATTCTAATATGTTTTTATTGGGATAAAAAAGAAGATATTAATTATAATAAATGGTTATATTTAATATAAATAAATTATTATTAGTAAATTGATTTATTTTAATTCCTAGAGATTTTATAATTACCTTTAATACTTACGCAATGTCGACGCAATGCTTGTGCAAGAGTAGAAATATCAAATGTTAACTTTAAAAGTAATATATGTTGGATGAATTATGGTTATCCATGAATTTCATGGATAATTAAAATGTCTCAATGATGGTTAAAGATTTTATATTATAATTCTATTTCTATCTTGATACCATTACTTTCAAGATATATTAATACACTTGAAAAATGACCTTAAATGGAATTTATTCTTTAAAAATTATTTTTAAATCGTTATAAAATTTTAAAAATCATAAATTAAATATATTGAAAGGGAAATTTTTTATCCCATTATTCATGTTTCATTTTTATTCCTCTTGGAAGTTTTTAAATTATTTTCATGACTCTTAAATTGTGATTAATTTGTTATAATTTCTAAGGTAAAACATGGCTAATGAGGGAGATAAACTAATAAATGGTATTTAATGACACCTAAACTTATATAAAATCGATTTAGTGTTTATATAAAGAACTTATACTCATTATAATAATAAATAAGGATGTTTAGATCCATTTTAAATGAGTTATACATATATTATATAATAATATTTCAAGTATTACATGTCTTCCACCCACCTTCACTCTTATTCAGAAACATTGAGGCACCTAGATCAACCAAAACATTAAAAAATACCAAAATATATTCCTTTATCACATCATATTGCTTCTATTATTTCCATGATTAATAATAAAACCTTATGGTTTAAGACAAAGGATGAATCTAAAGAATTTGTATAACTCATAACTAAGTTCTTTCATTTTTTTTCTTCTTCTACCTCCTTAAACATTAAACAAAAAATTATGATATAAAAACATCACTATCATACACATTCTTAAATTTTACAATGTTAAAGGAACAACCCTTGTTATTATATATTTCCATCTGATAGAAAATGAAATCGTCGCTCAGGCATACGTATGGACTGTCATCACCATGTAGTGATGTGGTACATTTTCCATCCATATATCTTATAGACAGATATAATGATGTATAAAATGAATATATATGACATATTGAGATTATTATTATTATATAAATAGTACATATTTCTTATCCTTATACTCATCCAGGGATTGAAATATGATAATGTCACTCGTGCGTACGTGTGGACTACCACCTCCATGAAGCGATGTGATTCATGTTTCATTTATTATTTCCATAGATGGAAATAATGATAGATTTAAGTAATAAATATTATATATATGATATAATAATTATTATATAATACTAAATTATTATTTACCTCTCTTTTTTACATTCATCTAATAGTGGAAACATCATTCGGGTGTATGTATGGACTATCGTCTTCATGAAGTAATGTAATACATTTTTCATCACCAAAATATATGCATTGTTATAAAATTTTATATAATGAATAAATATGATATTTATTACATGATTAATATTATAGATAGAATGAAATAATGACCATTATTCAAGGACCAGAAAAACAAAACTAAAACATGCATAGTAAAAAGACCAATTTTCATCTGAAAGATAATTTAAAAGATGAATTTTTAATTAAATGGTGATAATATTTTATAAGTGAATCATATATGGTACGATAAGTATTAATAGGGATATTTTATCTATTTATAATAAATATAATTTAATTATATAAGAGGATAATGGTTTATGCAATTTAATTTGGAATTGAGGTATGGGATTTTAGTTAAAATCTTATTTCATTTTAGGCTTTTTTATGTTTAACTTCCCTTTGGGAAATTAAATGACTATAATCATTTAAATACCATATATTTTATTATCTTGTGGTTATTTTGAGGTATTACATGTTTCTATAACATTTATTCTCTTATAATATCAAGATTCAATAAGTAAGTTAAAAACAAGGGATATTCTTTTAAAATTTTGGTTTTAATGTTTTCCTTCCAACTCATTTTATTCCATGTCAAGGTTCCTTTAAAAGTTTTAAAAAATTTCTCAATAATTTTTCTAGATTTATAAAGTTCTATTTCAATTAATTTTTAATTTATGAATTATTGTTTTAAAAAAAATCCTTTCAATATTTTCTATATGGGTTATTTTAAACTTTTTACCTAAGTTTAAAAATAATTTTTTTCAATATATGTGACTTTGACACCTATTCCAGCCATTATATCCATTATTTTTTGTCATAATTCTATTACAATATTCCATGATTATTTTCAAATAATATATTTTTCTCAATATTTAGGTAATTTTTGTTTAAAATGTTATCAAATTAAAAGAGTGTTATTTTCTTTAAGGAATGGAAATAATTTTCAATGTTATTTATAAATTCATTCATATAAAATGTTGTAAAGAATTTATTATTACTTATTTTCTTATATATTATTTTCTATTTAAGAAAAACATTGTTTTAATAAAAACGACCATTTTTATGAATTTTGTTTTCTATGGGCATAGCAGAAGCACCTTAGTGGGTGAAATAACCATAAATGTTATGTTAATTCAAAGGATAATTTACAATTTGAACATGATATAAATGTTATAACCATGTAAACTCTTCCCATGAATATTGATATAAGAAAACCCAAAACCAGAAACTGAGACAGGATTATTTCATGTTAAATTTAAAATCAATGTATATTAGATCTGGGAAAATAAAACCTAATATGAGTATCTTTCAATGTTGAATATGTTTGTCATATAAAATACTTATAGTATTTCCTTTTTTATTCACCTATAAAACATGTGTAGAATCCCTTTCATGTTGATCTAAAATTTCTCCTTTGATCTCTGAACAATCACTGATGGAACATCGGGTGCTATCATAGAAGATGAATCATCTTGGGTTGTTCATCTTTATAACTCAATATCCTTCAGGATTGAAAGTGTTATTCTCATTGCTGGGAGGATGAGAAAATGAAAATTTGTAGATAGAGGTTCTTTGTGTGCAATGATTATCAATTCAAAAAACATAATCACCCTCAAAAGGACATAATCATCTATTTATAAAGTTAGGTTTAGGTTAAAATATTACTTAATTTCATATCATCCCCTAAATAATATATTAATTATTTTCAAACACCATTATAGATAATTATATTTTTATTATTATCAAATAGTTTTTGCTGATTAGAAAAATGATAAATATTGTTTTACCAGACTGTAAATTAATATGTATCACCAGACATGATCTTGGTCTACTCTGATTCCTTGGAATTTGTTTAATACCCCAATAAATATTAAATTAAATACTTATTAATAAATGAATATTTTTTATAGATAAAACATGAGTAACCTATACCTTAGTCTTGGGAGTTACATTTGTTCCATTAATGAAATTCAACTAGAATTTAGTAGAGATCAATAGAAACACTTAGTGTGTGGTCCTCTAGGATTTTTCCTATTGGAATTAGGAAATCTTTACTAAAGTACTAGATCACTATCTAGTAATGGGTAAAGGTAACAAAGATGAATAACTTTATGTCACAACATCAAAGACCACATAGGAACACTCACTATTTAATATAATACCTTTTTCATAATACCTCATCAAAAAGGCTACACATCTATGTCATCAACCTATATGATTGATGATTCTTTCTTTAAATATCTAAAATAAACACATTGTTACACCACAAACATAGAAATTAATGCTATGGTTATATTTTAATCAAAGTTGTGAGATATCAAATTCCATAAAGATAGAAAGGTAAAATCCTTCCTCAACTTATTTATTAATAAAAAATTACTCTTGATGAACCCAACATATCCAGCTTCACAATGAACTATATAACCATGGTCTACAAAATACATATAAGCCCCTAAGTCATAATGTTAATTAATAATAATTTTAAAATTGAAGGACCATTACACATGATAATAGAAAGGAATATATAATGACACAAAACATGTGAAATCCCTACCGGTGGGTCTTTTCTCATAATATCTCGAATTGGATATTGTTAAGTGTGAAATTCTTAAGAGTAAGCCTCATATTCTTATGATTACTCAGACATGATAGTAAAAATTCTATTTATTCCATCATAGTATGTTATTTAACTATGGAACTATATTTAAGAATATCATTACTGAAATTAAATGTTCTTATCATTGTGGGGACTGTTATGACCTTATCAATTTGATAGATACCCTAGAACATTATTACCATAAAGTTATATAGAAAAATTAACAACATGATAGAATTTGTTTTTTTAATATCAAAAAAATATATATGTAATCCAAATTAAAAATGATTTTTTATAGAACACAATATCTAAAAAAATCTCAATTTTATTAGATCCAACTACCTATGACTTTTAGTCAGTTAATCATCACATATTGAGAATGTTTCAATAGAGTTAAGACATTATTCATGGATATTATAAAATGTATTCCATGGATATTCTACTCTCTATTACTTCACATATTTGAGATAATACCTGAACTGATAATACTGCTAAAGTATGCACTTCATCCTCTAATGTTACCTTGTCTCCTTTGTGAGATCCACCAATACAGTATTATCATAATAGTTAGTGATAGGATCTTTACTGCTTGGTACCAAATCAAACTTTTGGATGAAATTGTGAATCCAAACTACTTCGTTTTATACCTAATAAGTCACAATATACTCAACTTCTATTTTATAATATAAAACCATAGATTTCATTGAGCTCCTCTAGCTTACAACACCATAATTGAAAGTGAATACGTATCCAGTCTTTGATTTCAAATCATTTTGATCTGCATGGAAATTATCATCTACATATCCTATGATTAATAGTTTTTAATATTCTCCATAGACCATGAAAATATCCTTATTATACCTAAAATACCTAAGTATATTCTTCACTACCATCCAACGGTGGTCACCAAGGTTTTCTTGATATCTTCCTTCCTCACACTCCCGAATCCAGTTCTCAAAACACAATCATTACATTTTTTACTTTGAGAAGGTAAATATGACTCAATATCAACCCTTAAAAACCAATAACATCAAAAGTAAATATGGAAGCACTAACATACCCAAGGTAATTTTAGATTTATATTTTTAGAGAATTAGGAACAACTCTTAGACAACAATACCCATTCCTTTAAGTGGGCATTATTCTCATTATACCCATCTTTTCTTTTCCTATATTTAGTCTTCAACATTGTTCCTAACTATATTTTAACCCTTTGAAAATCATATAAAAATGTGGGATGAGAACAAAAATTTTAGTTTGGAATATAAAAATATTAAAGAAACTTATTATTTTATGGATACTAATAATTATTTTCCTATTTCAAAAAAACTTTAATCCCAAAATAAATACTTTCTTAACTAATAAATCATCTTTTATACCCAAACATTTTCATAAAACATTTTATAATAAATCATAAAGTAAAAAAACAAAAAAAATCATAAATGTGTCTTTTAGATCGTGAAATATTCCTAAATTTTGTTCAAAAAGATATACATTACACCCTTAATAAGTATAAAATGATTTTCCTTAAATATAAGATCATTATCTTACCATACAGAATCATAAAATTTCTATAAAAACCATAGAAATAATGAATAAATCATTTAGGTAACTTGAGACATCATTTTCACATAATTCTCATAAATTTATTGACATTAATGGTTATATATTGAATTAACATAATGGTTAAAATAAAATAACCTTCATGGTTACTAATGGAATAACCTTCATGATTACAAATGGAATAGATTTCAAGGTTAACTTTCAATATAAACCATACATAATGAATTATAGGGGTATCACAGACCCACTTGTACATTGTTTATAAATGAAATATCCATTATCATAAACAATTTAAAACAACCAAAACATGCTCATAGTATATAAAATCTTTCATTTTTCAATATTAAACTTATAAAAATATTCTTTTGACCGACAAGAAATCATTTCCATATATTGAAATATCCATTTCATTTAAAAACCTATTTCCAAATAATCAGAAAAAAGAAAAGAGGGCTTTTTGGATAATAAAATAAAATATTTTAAAGAAATTTAAACATAAAATAATGGTAAAAATAGTTGGAAAAACTATTGATGACGTATAGTTTAAAATAGAACATTATTTTTGATACTTTTTTCAAAATGATTTCTATAAAATACGTAACAATACTATTTTAAAAACAAATTAAAGTATGCCAAAAGTGAAATAAATTATCCTTTATAATTATTTTATATCCATATAAATACCTTAATAAAATACTATTTAAAATATGTATATATAAGATAAATATTTAGAAAATATGCCTTTAAAATATTTAAAATGAGGTTTTTAGTGAAAAGTGTCCCGACCTCAAGTCTGAATTGTCCTGTAAATTATTTATATTCAAAAATATTTTAATTATTTTAATTAATTAATTACTTAAAAACCTATTCAAGTTTCATTATTCCATTTATTTTATTTAAAACCATATTTTATTCAATTAATTAATCAGTTAATTTTACATCAAACGTTATGGCGATATTCAGCTCATATATCCAAAATAACATTGGCATGTTGGTTATGGTCAAATGTTTCTTTATTTAATAATAACTAGAAGAAAAATTATTTCGTAATTATAATTTTAATATATCAACTATACTTTTAAAACCAACCATGAGATATTGTAATGTAAATTTAACTATGTTACATCCATGGAGACAGTAGGTCATACATACGCATGAGTAACATTTTTATTTTTTAACGCACTTCATAGAAAGAAGGTAAGTGTTATTTTATATTTCAATAAATATAATAATATCATAAATATATTATTATATATTTAAAAATACTTATATATATCATCCATATAGCATGGTTATGAAAAAAGAATCGCATCGCTTCGTGGAGATGGTAACCCACAGGTACACATGGACGACGTTAAATTTTTCTGTGAATGCAAAGGTAAGAAATTATATGATATATTATATTTATAGTATGATATATTATCTTTATATACATTAAATAAATATTTCTATCCAGCCATTATAGGTGATTATGGATAATTAATTACATTGATTTGTGAGGCTAAAGTTTATCATACACATGAATGATGATTTTTCTTACCATTTGACGGTTGAGGAAATAGATATAGGTTATTTCATTAACATAATAATATATAAGTATATGTATGTTACTATTTTTATTATTTAATCAACTTTGAAGAAAATTTGAATAGGGTAGAATAATAAATAAAACTGAAACATTTGGTAAAATGTTGTTCTTATTCTTTGGACAACCTCCTTTGCTTAACACATTATTCCCTATATGGTTTTATTTATGCAAAAACAAAGACCTATTTAACATGGGTAATTATGTTAGGAAATTATTAGAATATGGATTTTCTGAAACAAATGGTTTTTTAATTATCAAGAAAAGAGGAGATGTGGTGCCCTTTTATAAGAGAGGATAGGGGCACTCCAAGAATTTTCAAGAATTTTAAATTAATATAAATTATATTTTACATTAAAGTGAATCCAAATTGATATGATTATAATATAAAATGAGGATGAATCTAATTAATCTCATACAACAAATTTTGTACAATTTTAGGTTTTTTTCATCTTTATCTATTGGTTTTGAACCCTTCTTATATGTTTTTAATATTATCATTATAACATGGTTTTTTACTCTTTAGGGGCCAAGATAGTTACTATCAATAGAAAACTGGACAGAAAATGGATAATTGTTGAAATTTTAAACCATATTAAAATAAATTGTAAATATATAGTATTTTTAGGAATTTTAAGCTATTCAATTAAATATTATTTATTTTAAATTATCATTAATGCCACTTTTGGAATTACATGAAATATTATAATATAATATGTGTCTAACTCATTTAAAATAGTTAAAAAAACACGTGGATTAAAATATAAGAAATATATTTCACTAATATAATCATCCAATCAAATATTTATTGGTTTTTATATCATTTTAAACTTTATCATTTGGGATAACACCTTACTTAACCAATTTTAACCTTAAATGTGCTAAATAATTTTTCAATATTAAAGGGTAAAAATTTTACTTATAAGGTGAAATTTGGATTTTAAAAGGATAACGAGTGAAATTTTAGAAAATTTATCTTTCTAATTATCTTTATAAAATATTTTTAAAATTTTAAATAATTTAATAAAATATTATTTAATATAAAATTTCATTAATTTCATTTTTGACACTATTCATACAATTTTCACTCTGAAAACAACATGACATCAAATAAATTCAAATTTAATATTTTTACACATCCATAACATCTTATTTTTATCTAAAAAATTTCTTGAATGAAATAATTAATTAAAATTATATTTCTTTTTATTTTTTAGAATCATTTATTTATTTATTAATTGAATAAATATTGTGTTGATGGTGCGTAAGCATTTAAGATAATTATTTCATAAAAATTTATAAAAAACATTACAAGATAAAAAATAATTTATATTTAAAATAACCATTTAGAACCTAACATGCCTTATTTTTATCCCTATTTCAAAAATTTAAAGATTATAAAACAAAGATAATGAAATTTTCAAGTTTTCTTTAAAAAAAATATTATAATGGTCAAAATCAGGGAAAATGAAAAAAAATGTCATATGATTGAATTTTATATTCTTATGTATTAACTATACTCATCCAATAAAATTAATAAAAGTTTTAAGTTTAGTTCTTAGTCTATATCACATTATTTTTTCCATTAATTGCCTCATTTAACCTTACAATGGTGATAATTATTTACTATGTTTATTATTCATAATGACCAAAAATAAAAGGGACCTATTTACCAAAATTGTATTTATTTATTCCAAATATGGATTTAATTCTTTAAGATCTAATTTCTATAAGATTCATAAATTATTTTATAATTTAATCCTTCAAAATGTGATGAAAATAACTTTTTCAAATAAATGACTTTTTAAGTATAAAAATGTTTGTATACCAAATTAAAAAATAAAAATGATTAAAATGAATTTAATGGGGTTATTAAGAAACTAATATGACTAATGTTACATTTAAATCATTATAAAATAACATGTAACTTTTTATATTCTTGTATTAAAATATAATTTTCAAAAAGAAATAAATATTTATCATCATTCATTAGAAAATCATTATTTTCATAAAAAATACAAATAATTCAATCTAAGATAAATTTTAAATGATTATTTAAAAATTTATATCCTTATTATCAATTAAAATTACTAAAATTTTCATAATTTAATTATAATATCCACTCACAAAAAAAATAAAAAAAACTATTTTTGAAGAAAATGTATTTGTGAAGAATAAAATGACTACTAAAAATTGAGTTATTATTTCCTAATAATTAATAAAAAGATTTTAATTGATTATAAACATCATATATATATATATTCCATAATTTGTTTAATCGTAATAATACCTTCCATTTCAATGAATAGGTTATAAGGGTCATATTTAAAAAAAATTGTGGTTTTTTATGCTCTATATTGCTTATCTTGTATTCTATGAGACATAGTATTTATTTAAAAATCATAGTATATTCAATTATACTACTAAATTTAATAATATTCATCCTCTAAATTTGAACTTGATCTCAATAACCAAGGTTTATACATTTTAAAATAACGTTTTTAAAATATCACATCATAAAAAGGGTTAATAAAACTTCCTCTTGAGAAGATAAAAAGGGAAGTATGAAGGTCATCTGAAATAATGCATACTACATTTAAAGTAGGATATAATTAGTAGGAACAGAAAATATGGACATGGAGGAAAAATAATAACCCCAAAATTTTAAACCAAAGAGGTGTGAAAATGCCAAATGATTCATCGAAAACGAAGCTAATAGGATAAATTTTTTGTTTCAATATCCTTTTCCTTGATTTGAGTAATTAAATTACAACTTATACTAATAGAAAAATCAAATATACTAACTTGATAAATATAATTTCATATTTTTATCAATTTCCATCATAATTTCATCTTTTCCTCCAAATGATGGGTTTTCAAGATGTATTTTTTAGGCATGAAGTACTAAAATCAACATATAATGGATTTCATCCAGGAAATGATAAAAAAAATTAATATTGTCTTTGTAAATTCACCAAAACCAAAATGGTTAGAATAAGGGGAGATAATTCCCAAAATGAAAAAACCTTCATAAAATGAAATGCAATATTAACCTCCAAAGTCTCAATAATAACACCCAAAGTTAAACAAAGTTCATTTTATAAATAAAAAATATTAATATTCATATAAATATTTCTAATAAGTTATAGATACAAAAATCATAAGGATTTGATCATAATTTCTTCTTAGATTAATTTAACATTTATCTCTAATTAACATCATTCACTCATAAAGTCGTATACCCAAAATAATATATAAACTAATCATATAATCAAAAAAATATGATAATAATTTCCATCTAATCACCATAAAGAAACATTAAAATAATATATTATTCCAAAATATAATTTAACCTTGATTTATAAAGTAAAATCCCATGATATCACATAATGTTCCCCAAAATTATGGTGATCTTAATTCAAAATAACATTAATCACTTAATCATAAAATTAGTTTTTAATTCCATGGTTATTTATATGATAAAACATATATTAAATAATTTTAATAACCCATAAATAACTTAATATAAATGATAATATAAACCATGAGGTATATCAATAACTTTAAACTTATGTCTATACAATTTAAAGGCGTTGTTCTTCAAAGAAAAAACACATCGAATTTCGTAAAGTATTAAATTAATATAAAATAATTTTATTGTTAAAATTTCTCCAAATTGATATGACTCGAATATAAGATGATTATAAGTCTAAAACCTCTCATCCTATGAAATCTTGACAAGTCTATGTGATATTTTCAACCTTTTCATTTGGTTTTAAACCCTCATTAACCCATTTGATGATTATTTCAATACAAGGGTTTTTACTCTTTAAGAGTCAAAACAGTTAGTATAAAAGGAGAATTAGGTCATAAATGGAACGTGGTTGATTTTTAAGACCATATATAAATTTATCTTTTGAATAGATTATTTTTATGAATTTTTAAAATTTTAATAAAATATTATTTATCATAATATATCATTAATTTCATTTTTTGATTTACAAGAAATATTATAATATAATATGAGTCTAACTCATTTAAAATCGTTTAAAATGACATGTATAAAACTATAAGGAATATATGGTATTATAATAATCATAAAATCAAATTTTTTTAGGTTTTGGTTTCATTTTAAATATTATCTTTTAGATTATTCAGTTGGTTAATCTATTTTTATCCTAACTATAGTAATGACTTTTTCAATATTAAAAGGTAATAATTTTACTAATAAGGTAAAAATAATCTCTTAAATGGAAAACATGTGAAATTATAGACCAGTTATCATCCTAATTTCAATTTTTTAATATTTTTTATCTTTAAAAAATTTAATAAAATATTATTTAACAAACAAAATCATTAATTTCAGTTTTAAAACTATTAATTTAATTTTGACTATGAAAACAATATTAAAGAAAAGGAATTTGAATCTAATATTTTCACATTTCCATAAAATATTATATTTTTCTAATAAAATTCATTTAAAACAATAATTCATTAAAATTATATTACATTTAATATTTTTTGACTCATATATATTGTTTTTTATTAATTAAATAAATACTATGTCGGGGTTGCGTTAGAATTTAAGGTGATTAATTCATCACTAAAATTTAGAAATAAATTACCCTGAAAAAAATATATAATTTATATTTCAAATAAACATTTAAATCCAAAAATACCTTCTTTTTATCTCTATGCTAAAAATTTAGACACAATAAAATAAAGAGAATGTCACTTTTTAATTTTCTTTACATAAAATATTATAGAGGTCAAAATCATGGATAAATAAAAAAAGGTAATATATTTAAATTTTGGATGATTATGGATGAAATATAATGATAAAATAAAATTATTTCAATTTTTATGTATTCTTTTTAGTCCTTTTAACCATATTTCTACCATTAATTGTCCGATTTATCCTTACTCTATTGATAATTATTTACAATGGTTACTATTCATAATGAATAAAAATAAAATAGGCCCATTTACCAAATTTATACCTCCTAATTCCATATATTGAATTCATTTTTCAAGATCCAATTTCTAGAATTGGTTGAATTTAATTTAAAATTAAACCCGCAAAAGCAATAAAAATCAGTTTTAAAAAAATTCCTTTTAAGTATCAAAAAAATATTTTTATACCAAATTAAAAAATAAAAATGATTAAAATTAAGATAATTAGATTATTGATAATATAAGATTACTAATTTTACTTTCAAACAATTATAAAATAAAATTTAACTTTTCACATTCTTGAAACAAAATACAGTTTTCAATAAAAATCAGTATTTTTCACTATTCATTAGAAAAGAAATCCTTTCAAAAAAATCCCAAAAAAATTATAATACAATTTTGACATGCCAATTTAAAAACTTATATCCTTTTCTAAAATTAAATTTCTAAAATTTTCAGAAATTAATTATAATACCCACTCACAAAAAGTAGGAAAATCATTTTTGAAGAAAACTTGTTTTGATGGATAAAATGAATTTACTAAAGATTAAGTGATTATTTATTTATAATAAATAAAAAAGTTTTCATTTATTATTAAATTTATATATATTAGATAATTCAATTAATACAATTAATTCTATCAGGTTCAATTTCTATATTATAATGGTCACATTTGAGAAAAAAACATGGTTCATTATAACTTAGTGTTGTGTATCTTATATACTATCAAACGTAGTCTGTATTTCAAAATATTGTGATATTTTTTACATATATGATAATAAATATAATATAATATTTTAATGACTCAATCATATTTTTGTATGGAATCCCTGTCATCCTTTGACCTTCCTCATGTGTTTGAGGATACATTTTCCAAGAAAGGTGAATGCCATGTGACATTGGAAACAATCCCCTCTTGGGTTGTTCTATACTGAACCTCATTCGTACCTTTTCAACATATTTAAATTGACATAGGATGATAATACTCTTATATATATCATGATGGATCTTTATCATAATAATTTATACTTATTTAGTTAATTCCTTAATAGAAAATCATTTGTTTATCCAAGATTTAATAGATTATTTAGCTAGTATTTCATTTAAAATAAGTAGTATATCATAAAAATATACTATTTAAAAAATGAACACACTCCCAAGGACCCACTTATAGAAACAAAAATCACTTTCATTATTTATTAAAGTAAATTATGTTATAGATTCATCAAATTGTATATTATGTGACCTAGATTCTTGCTTTAATCCATGGATCTGTGTAACTTGCACATCTTATTAACATCACCTGGAATCACAAACCCTTTCAGTTGTGTCAATTTGATATCTTCTTGAATGTTCCCATTATCTAGAGATATTTTTATATCCATTTTTTAAATCTTATAGTTATGCTAAGTAGTATTGGAAAGTATAATCCTGATATATTTTAGTAATGCAACACATGAAAAGGTTTTGTCATAGTATATGCATTGATGTGGTATGAACCCTTTTAAAAAAACATGTATTATAAGTATTGACATATCCACAATATTCTAGTTTCTTCCTAAATACCCATTTATAACCAATGGACTTTATTTATACTAGAGGATCTTTTAAAATCCAAACCGTCTTTTTGTGCATGGAATCCATCTCATAATTAATAGCTTATTTCCACTTCGAATCTAATGTTCCAATTACTATTTCCTTGTAAATTATAGGTTAATTATTATAAAATAATAATGATTCACCATCCTTGGTGACTATAAGACCATATTGTTCTAGTTCTCTAACATATATTGTACTCCTACAGAGTACTTGTTTCTCTGGAACCACTTCTTCTATAAGGATTGGTGGAATTTTTTCCTATACCAAATATTGTGCAGCTTGAGTATAGAATTCATAACATTATATCTCTCTTGGAATATATCTTTTATATATGTAACCCTTATCAATGAACATGGTGCATATTTAAACTATAACCTTTTTATTTGATGTTTTTTATAGGTGGTATTCCCTTATTTCCTTGGGATATTCTATAAAGATTGGATTTGTACCCTTGGGTGAACATTTATTAATGGAATAGGTCATAACAAATGATTGGCATCACCACACACTTAATTAAGACAACTCAAGTTTCTTTCCCCTCCAAAATTAGTTTATAATACCATATTCCACTTTAGTTAGCAATCAGTATAGTATGTATGTTGTTGTTTGTTACGTGAACCCCCAAAAAGATAAAGGAAGTCTCACATGACTCGTCATTGATCTCACCATGTCCAACAAGGTGTGGTTCCTCTTTTCACTTACATTGTTACATTATGGTGTATATGGAGGAGTGAGTTGAGATAGAATCCCAAATCTTATAAATAATCACTGAAGACTTGATTGAGATACCCCCCCCCCATGTTTTGAGTGGACCTTCTTAATCTTCTTACCAATATGGTTCTCAACTTAATTATTAATCAACTTGAATTTTTCAAAGTAATTCGACTTAAAACTCATAATGTATAACACTTGAATCATCAGTAAAATTTATAAAGTATGATTATTCATCCCTTGCTTTAATTGGAAATTTTCCACACACATCAGGATGAATTCATCCATTAATATCATTACTCCTTTCACCATTTCCAAAAAATTGTACTTTAGTAATTTTTCTTGTAAACATGGGTGACATACACCTAGTGGTTTTATTACATAATAACCTAAATATTTATCTCAATATAATTTATACCAAAATTTTTCTTTTACAAGACCTAGTTGATGATGTCAATGTTGGGTGTGGCTTGATTCATGTGAATCATTTTCATTATCGAGTTCCATTACTTGATTCTTATAATCCAAAACATAAAGTCCATTAATAAAATATTCCTTTCCATAAAAAATTATATATTTATAAAACCAACAAAATTTATTCCCAAATTTTAAAACAAATCCCTCTATATCAAGTATTTATACGTAAATAAGTTTCCTGGTAATGGAAAATACATAATAATATCCTATTAAAACCAAGATCATTCCATTCTGCAATGTTATGTGGCAGTCACCGATAGCCACAGGAACAAGTTCGGTTGCATTATCCTCTCATAGATCTACCTCATCATGTTCAGTATTTCTAAATTTACTAGGTTTCTATATTTGAATATATATTTATGGAAAAAATCTATATCTAATACCCGATGTGTATAAATAGATAAATTTCACTTAATAACTAATGCACCTGAATCTGCCTCGTGATTCTTTTACTCGATGCAATTTTTCTTCCAGTGGCCCTTCTTGCCACATGTGAAACAAATATCATCATTCTCTTTTTCATACCATGTTATATTCATCTTATTGGAAGGGCACTGCAAATAATCTTTAGATATTTTCTCCTGAACATTCCTTTTATTCATCATAAGGATGGAAAGTCTTTCACCCTTCATGTCTATAGGTTTTTGGTACAGTTGAAGTATCTTGTGGGGAATTTCCAACTCAAAAAATGTTGATGATTGATTATTAATATGATATTTATAGGATGATAAAATTGTTGGTCAATATAATTGAATAAAATGATATATAAAATAGAAAAATATTAGAACCGAAGCACGGGATCATCACATATCATTTATAATTAGTTTAATTAATTAAAGCATTACCTTACAATGAATTCTATCTTACATGATTGATTTGGAAATGCCTTTTTTTCATACCATGATTGCATTTTAGGAATCAATAATAGATTCCCTCCATCAGTGATCCACATGTGTTCCATGAACCCATGAATATTGTCATAGAAATATCTTGGTTTTAGCATGGTAGATCCTAATAGTTGCATTATTTTCCTTTGATCACCTTAAGAATCACTTCAAGGAAGGGTTCTCTTCAATATATCTAGGCTTGATAGTATTGGTGGAGGATTATTTCTCTCCTTTATTGAGAGTTCTATTATAGAATGATATCACTAGGGCTATTAGAGGATTCTATCCAAATTATGTTCACCACAAAAAATGAATTGGATCTCTTAAGAAAATAATATATTTGGTTTTATATAGAACTATGTTTATAAAATAATAATTTAACATGCACCCGTATTATTTTTATAATCCCTATGTTACCCCGGTTCTATAATAATAATGTTATTAATATTATTTCTTGAAATTCACTAAACTCACAAATTAAAATAATTATTATTTATTCAAATAATATTCAATACATATTATTTCTCACCATACCATTTAACTCAGTCTGATATTCCCCCGTAATATTTCTTAGGCCTTGAATAATGAATTTTTACTTAATAAACAAATATAATTGTATTATTAACTAATAAATAAATATATATAATATTTATTAGATATTATACTCAAAACATATTCTCCTGAATAACTTTTTATGGAATATATGTGATCAAGAAAACATGAATAATTGCAAAAACACGTTTGGTAATAATATTTTTTCAACCAATCAAATATTATTATTATTTAATGAAGATCCTGGATACACTAAGTGTATGACCCTCTAGGCCTCTTTTGCACTGGAATCAGGGTGAACCATCCCATAGTCTAAGTTTATAATTTAACAACATGCTAAGTCACCTGTATATAATAAAGTTGATCTTTTAATGATGTAATATCTCATACAAATGATTACTGTTTAATATAATCTCTTTATCATGATATCTGTAATCAAGCAGGTTTCTTGTCAATGCCATCAGCTTATGTGCTTGATGCATATTTCTTTGAATTTATAGAAATCAATCATGCATTTAGAACATCGTGACCATGGATGTATTTAGGATATATAATTTCCATCAAATTTCTTGAGATATCAACTTCTATTAAATAAATAAAGGTTAAAATCCTTTCTCACATTATTTATTAATAAAATATTACTCGTGATGCACCCAATGTATCCAACCTCACCATGAACATATGTAGTAATAATTTTCCTAAATACATAAAATTATGTGACTTTTGATACTCAATAAAAACAATCTTAAAGTTAAGGGATTAGTACACACATCTGAAGATAAGAACATTCATTGACACATATAAATTTGGATTTTCTATGCGTGGATCTCGTTCTTATAATATTCTACACTGAGTATTTCTAAGGGTGTACAACATGAGAAGGATCCTCAAATTAATATGAATCCCAACCACTGAAAGATTTTATCATTTATGTCCCTCGATTAATTTAATCTTTCTATATAACATATATTTAAGAATATTGTTGTGGTACTTTTGGGTACTCATCATAATGGGAAACATCTATGACCGTTCAGTGGGATATCTACTCTTAGTACATTATCACATAATATGTTATGAATGAGAACAATAATGATGTGATATGAATCTTATTAATATCCAAACAATGAATACATGTTATCATAAACTACAGATAATATGGTTATTGGGAACCAACTCCAAGAGACTCTCATTTGGAATAGAGTCAACTGCTAACATCCGTCAGTTCGCTAGATATCACATGATACTCAGGATTCTACTAATATAGGCCATTGGTCAATGGGTCCACTGGGTTTTGTTATATAAGAAATATTCTTAATGCCACTTTACCCATCTGAGAAAAATTCCTCAATATGTGATACTTCTAGACAATGTGATTTGTCTGTTGGTGTGACCTTAAATATTTTTTCAAGAGCCACCACTACAGTATTATCACAACCCAATGTTAAATGGTCTTTATTATTAGGTACCACATCAATATACTTGACAAATTTTTATATCCAAATGGATTTATTAGCTAAATCAGAAGTTGTTATATACTTTTAATTCACTAAAGAATCAATGGTAATTGGCTGCTTTGAACTCTTATTGCTCACATCTCTTCCGATGACACAAAAATCATATCCTGAATATGACTTCGGAACATTTTTATCTATTTTAAAACTAGAATTAATATAAACCCTGATGAATATATCCTCATCTCCTCCATACAACAGGAGTATATCCTTAGTTTTTCTTAGATACTTAAGGTTTTCCTTAATAGCAGACCCATTGTTCTATCCTAGATCATATTCATATATACTTATCATACTCAATAGATGTGAAACATAAAATCTAATATATAACATGGAATAAATGATTGATCCTATCGCTGATGCGTATGGGATCTTATTCATTTTCACTTTCTCCTTTTCTATCTAAGGGAACATTTTCTCAGAAAGATATATACCAAGTGACACTAGAACCAATACCCTCTTGGATTTTTCTATACTAAATCTCTATAATGTATGGTCAATTTATGTACTTTGAATTAGTCCAAGAGGCCACTTGTATCTATCACAAATGATCCTCATACCTAGAATATAATCTGATTCACTAAATTCCTCTATGGAGAAACACTTATTTAACTAGTACATAACAAACTGTAAGAATGGTATGTCATTTACAATAAGTAATAATTCATAAATATATATTTCTATGATACTAACTTAATTCACACTAAAACTATTTTAAACATATCAATATCATTCATTCTTAATAAATCCAAATTATTTTATAGTGTAATCAAATTGAATATTACATGACCTAGATACTTTCTCAAACCCATAAATGGATCTCTACATCTTTAATATCCTTTAAACATTACCTGAAGTCACAAAACCTTCTTGTTGTGTCATGTATACATCTTCCTGAAGGTTCTTGTTAATAAAATTTGTTTTGACATCTATCTGGAAAATTTCATAGTCATGGTAAGCTATTATAGCAAGTAAACTTATGGTGGATTTAAACATGGAAACTTTTGAAAATGATTAATCATTGTCAATCTTGTCATGTTGTTTAAATCTTTTATCCACTAGTCTTGATTTATAGGTATTTATATTACCTTCCATTTATAGGTTTCTCTTGAATACCCATTTTTACCCTATGAGATTGACATCTACCAGCACATTATCTAGAACCCAAAATTGGTTCTAATACATGTAATTCATTTCATAATTCCTGGATTCATTCCATATTAAAGATTTTTTATCTCTATCAATACTACAAAATAGGCCTTTAATAGCACTAAAAATGGTCTTTATCATCACTAGACAAGTGCTGACAACTTGAGTGAGACTAAAAGCCCTGATCTTTTATTAACACTTTCAAAAGCATTGATAAAGGGGAATACTACAGTGTGTTGTAATAGCACACCAAAATACCAAAAACACTACAAAATAATAAAAATATATCATTAATAAATAATTTAGATGAATAAAAATTTACAAAATAATTACAATAAAAAACACTATATTATAGACATTTCAAACATTGGTTTATACACTTACGTAAGTACAAATTATTACTTACATTCAAAAACATAAGTATTCCATTTTCATTTTATCTTAACCCCTAATCAAGAAAAAAATCACTTTTATAAGAAAACAATCTTATGATTGTAATATTATAAAGAAATAAATTAACAAAAAGGGTTAATTTTAAACTAAACTTTGAGTCTTATAAAGAACTCTATATATCAAATTGAGTGGTGGTTGATTCTTGAACATCACACCATTTCTTTTTCATCTTCAAGAATTATCTCTGTGGAAATTAACTAAATAATTATAAAATAAAAATGATAATTAAATTAAATAAGTAACAGAAGATAGAATGATGAGAAAACAATCTAGGCTTGTTTTCTCAGTTTTGGTGATGTGTTTTGTATTTTGAACTAAAATGATACTTATATATTGAATAGACACACTTGGAGTCATAAAGTTCATACTATGAGTCAAATTGAGGTGCATCAGATTCTTAAACATCTCAAAATACTTATGTATCATTTTCCTAAAGTATCAAAACAATTCGAATGTGTTTTTTTGGTTTTGAGTATGTCTCTTGTCTTTTTTACTAAAAAGAAATTTTAAACTGGAAACACGCACTTTGACTCAAACTAATCACATCATGTGTCGGTTTGATGTCATGAAAATTCCTACACGTCAAAAATGACTTATGAATCATTTTATTAAATTATAAAATCAGTTGGATCACATTTTCTCAGTTTCTAGTGAGTCACACTTTTTTAACTAAAATGTCAATTTTAAACGGATAACAGACACATTGAGTCATACCAAACACATCATGTAACATATTAAGGTGCGAATAATTCCTAGATTTCACAAATTAATTATGGATCATTTTCATAAATAATCAAAATAATCTAAATGTATTTGCTCCTTTTTGAGTAGGTCAGTTGTCCTTTTTACTAAAATTGATGTCTATTTTATATAAAAATATGCACTTTGAGTTTTATCAGTCACACCATGCATCATATTGAGGTGTGGATAACTCTTACACATCCCAAATATATTATGTATAGTTTTCATAAAGTATAAAAAAATTGATTGTGTTTACACTATTTTGAGTATTTCACTTGTCTCTTTTACAAAAATGTCATTTTCAACTCAAAACACACACTTTGACACAAACAAGTAACATCATGTATTAGTTTGACATGAGACCAAATCCTATATTTAAAAAATGACTTATTAATAATTTTCCTAAATTATTAAGAAAATATGACCATCTTTTCTTGGTTTTTAGTGAGCATTATTTTTTGTAATAAACTATTGATTTTAAATTGATAGCATGCACATTGAGTCATACCAGGAACATCATGTATCATATTGAATTGATTTTGATTCCTACATGTCAAAATTTTCTAATGGAACATTTCTATAAATTTTAAAAATAATCTGAATGCATTTTATTGGTTTTGAGTAGGTCATTTTTCCTTTTTACTAAAATTAATATCAATTTTAAATAAAAAGACACACTTGTAGTCATATCGGTCACACCATTCATCGTATTGAGATTTGTCTAATTCTTGCATGTCCTAAATTTCTTATGTATATTTTCAATAAAGTATCAAAACAATCTGAATGCATTTACTCAATTTTGAGTATGTCACTTGTCTTTTTTACTAAAATGTCATTTTAAACTAGAAAAATGAACTTTGAATCATACAAATCACATCATTTATCTTTTTGATATGAGAAAATTTTCTACACATCACAAATTAAATATGAATAAATTTTATAAATTATTAATAAAATATGAGCATGTTTTCTAAGTTTTAAGTGAGTGACATTTTTTGAACCAAACTACCAATTTTAAAATGATAATAGACATAATGAGTTATACCAGGAACATTGTGTATAGTATTGAGGCAAGGATGATTACTACATGACACAAATGACTTATGGATCATTTACCAAAAGTATAAAAACATTTTTAATGTTTTTTTCTCTATTTGGAGTAGGTCATGTGTCCTTTTTACTAAAATTAGTGTCAATTTTAAATAAAAACACACACTTGGAGTCATACTGGTCAAAAAGTGCATTGGATTGAGGTTATGATGATTCCTACATGTAAAAAATGACTTATGTATTGTTTTCATAAAGTAAAAAAAAATATGAATGTATTTTATCAGTTTTGATTAGTTCATATGTCCTTTTTACTAAAATTGATGCCAAGTTTAAAAAAAAAGACGCACTTGAAGTCATGTCGATCACACTGTGAATAATATTTAAGTTATTTTAACTACTGTATCTCCCAAAATGGATTATGAATTTTTTAATAAATTAGAAAAACAATATAAATGTGTTTACTCAGTTTTTAGTATGTCTCTTTTTTTAATGAAATATCATTTTAAAATAGAAACACGCACTTTGACTCATAATAATCACACCGTTTATCGGTTTTATGTGATCCCAATTCCTACACATCAAAATTGACTTATGAATAATTGTCCTAAATTATCAAGAAAATAAAAGTGTGTTTTCTTAGTTTTCAGTGAGTGGCATTTTTTGAACAAAAATGTCGATTTTAAACTGATAACGGAAACAATGAGTCAGATTGAAAACATCATGTATTATATTGTGGTTTAAATGATTCCTAAACATCAAAAATGACTTATGTATTGTCTTCATAGAGTATAAAAACAAAATAAATGTATTTTATCATTTTTTAGCAGGTCTGATTCAGTTTTTAGTAAAATTGATGTCATTTTTAAATAAAAAGATGCACTAGGAGTCATACAAGTCACACTGTGCGTCGGATTAAGGTACAGCTGATAAAAAATGTCTCAAATGAATTATGGATCATTTTTCATAAATTATAAAAACAATATATATGTTTTTTCTTGGTTTGGTGTACATAACCTTTTTTTATTACTAAACTGTCATTTTAAACAAGAAACATGCACTTTTACCCATACTAATCACATCATGTATCCGTTTGATGTGAGACAAATTCATACACATAACAAATGAATTATGAATATATATCCTAAATTATCAAGAAAATAGGACCATGTTTACTTTGTTTTTAGTGAGTGACATTTTTTGCACTAAATTATTGATTTTAAACTAATAATGGACACATTCCGTCATAGCAGTCACTTTGTGCATCAAATTGAGGTACCACTGATTTCTATATATCCCAAATTATTTATAGATCATTTTCCTAAAGTATAAAAATAATAAAAATATTTTTTCTCTGTTTTAAGTAGGTCAATTTTCCTTTTTACTAAAATTAATGTCAATTTTAAATTAAAAACCCACTTTGAGTCATATCGGCCACACCGTGTGTTGGATTGAGGTGAAATTGATTAGAAAACATCCAAAAGTCTCAAAAAAAAATATAACTACAAATGTAACCATGTTTCCATTATCTTTATATGTTGAACAACCAACAATTCATATTGATTAGATGTTCTTAGCCAAAAAAAACTTTCTCATTGTTGAAATTCAAAAGAGAAAAGGAATCTAATGTTCCCATTATATCGTGAGAAGTCACAACAAAGGGCACATGATATTACTATACTCTTCTAGATTTATATAATGTGAAATGATTTTCATATAACAACATCGAATATATATTCGTGTTGGCAGATCGACCACAAAAGGAAATGAAAATATAAAACATGGTTACATAGGAAAAAATAATTGTTTTACCACTTTTTTGGCCTGTTGTAAATAGATGAAATAAAAAATATGACTTCCCAAAATATCTGTGAAAAAAATAACTATTACTTAAAAATGATAAGGAAATTATCATAAAAATATTAGATAAAATTATGATAAAATTATTTTAATAAGTTTTACTAATTATCTGTTTTCGGATGGTTGTATGAATTCGTAACGAATTTAAATCTTATCATTGTCTTTTTTATAGTCCTAAAGTCCAATACCTCACAAGAAAGAGTAGCATTGAAAAAACCACCCCAACTCGAAAAAAAAAAGAAACCAATTGTACAAGAAAACATTTATTATATGAGTAATAATAAAAATAAACAAATTAATCAATAATATGAAACAATACATTAATTATATGGATAATTATTTTACTGTGAAAACATTTTTGACCACAGAGATATACCGAAATTAAAAAAATAATGATGACAAAAAATGAAAATAGATCACACAAAACAATCAATCAACGAGTAAGGAGGATAATAAGAAAATAAGATATACTGGATTGAAGTTTTGAATCATCCTAGAGAAAATAAAGATATCCAATTGGGTTTATAAAATATACATTTTTTACAATAAATAAATAAATACATATAAGTTATGAATTATCAAAGGTGAAAGTTATAGATGATTCTAATAATGAGAACTTGAGATTTTATTATTTCAAATAATTTCAATAACAACCCAGGGACTGATTAAATAATTTCTTTTCATTCTAAAATCCAATAGTCAAATTCTATATAAATTTATAATAAATTAATTAGTATTTATAGAAATTATAAAATTTATAATGATAGAATAGTAACTTGACCTTAGGAATAGTTACAAGACCTTTAGGAATAGTAATTTGTTCCAAACAAAATTAACATCACATATGAGAGTATAAATAAAATTTTTGTATCTTATAAGTTTAATAATTATATATTTTTATCATATAATAAGTAAATAAATGTTTTGGAATTGATAAATTAAATGTTGGTGTTTTTGTAAGTCATAAATATTTAATTAAAATTTTATAATTAATTTAATTATTTAAAAGAAAAATTATTTTCATAAAATAGATTCAAAAATAATTATTTTGTTTTCTTATTATTATAAGATAATTTTATGAGACAATAATTAATTTTTCAAAGTGTTATAAAATTAGTTATAATTTTAAAATTGGTATTTCTCAAATAAATTATGATTTTAATTAAAATTATATTTTTAATATTTAGAAAATTATTTTTAAAAAATTGATTTTATTTTTTAATTCTACACGTCTAAAATTGTTGGGGATAATTTATGATATTTTTATGAAACACTTGAAATTTTTTTTGAATGGTGAAATATGATAATTTTATAAAAAATAAAAACACATGAATTATTGAGTCATGGATGATGGTATTATGAGGTAATCATACTTGGTTATAACTCACAGATGATAACTACTTTATTTAGTCATAATAACCAACACTATTGATTTTCTTAAGAAAAATAATAAAATAATGATTTAAATAATGGAAATCACCCCCTCTCCTCCACTATAAATATGACCCCTCTCCCCTATTCTCCTCACACCTCTCAAGATTTGAGACTTGCCTAATTTCTACCCAATACTCTTCCCAAGCCTCTTCTTGACATTCATGACCTTCTGATCTCACCAAAAGGCCATAACCAGAGTCCTTAATGAAGTTCTCAAGGAGGATAATTCAATTTGTAAAAATCCTCTTTCATTTTCTTTTATTTCTTTTTCACTTATTTTCTTTTCTTATTATATCTTCACCTCCACCCATCCAAGAGAAATTAAAACACTAGTATATTATATATATTTTAATTTTATCATTTTTATAGAGAAACTCATTATCATACTTCTTCACCTCTCCTTCTTATTCTAAAAATAAAAAATCATCTGTGACATGTCGATTTACCGACATCGTGGATGATGTGTTTTCAATTTCTAGGACCACCTTCATCGCTGGACATAAAACCAATTTAATGAAATAAACTTATTTAATTTGTATTATATAACCACTTTTATGTTCTATATTTAACATATATACATAATATTAAGTTATATAATGAAACTAGTGTGTGATTATAGAAGAACCTTCAAAATGATCTAAATAAATATCATTAATGTTTTAACTAGTGATTCATCATAATATATAAAAAATGATTTAAAGTATAATTTAATATTATAGAAACATATTGATACCATTTCTTTCTAATTATGGAGTTTATCTTCTATACAACAAGAAAATCAATTACAAACCGACCATGGAAACCAAGTGAATAATACACCTGAAATAATGAAAAATAACAAAATATTATTGATAAATGGGTGGAATTAGGTCACAAAATGACCATATAAGGTGTTATGAAAAATAAATATTTGTCTTTAAAATATTAATAACACTCTTTTAACCTTTATACAGTTGTTTTAAGAACATTTCATGTATGAAAAACCTGAGGTAAGGTAATTTTTAACGCAATTTTCATTCTTTGGGTTAACCATCTACTTCATTGATTATGTGTTACTAAGATTATTTTTGTAGTTAATTTTATTTTTATTATGTTTTATTAGTAATATTTATAGTTTATAAACATAGTAATTTTATTCTATTAATTATCAATTCAATTATATGCTATTTTTAAGTAATTATTAACCCAATTTCCATTCTTTGGGTTAACCTTCTACTTCATTGGTTTTTTCATGCTAATATTATCTGTGATGTGAATGTTTAGTATATTATGTTGTATTATGGGTATTTACAGTGATTATAAATCTTCCTTTAATTTTATTTATTCTTCCTTCAGTGATAAGGTATATGTAAGGGACTCCTCTTAAAAATCCTTTTTTAAATATCTATTTTTACAAAATTCAAAAGGAATTTTTTTATGTAAGTATTCATGCTTTATGATTATGTTATGGTTATTTTGTATGATGAATGGTGGGACCTATATATCCCTATAATTAATTGGTTATTTTTAAGTTGGATTTCGGTTGTATGGTTACTCCAAGTGTAACTATGATGGTTACACCATAAGGTAGTTATGAGGCTTATATTGTAAGGTATTCATGATAGTTACACTATATGGTAGTCCTGAGTGTTACCAATTATATGGTAACCATGATGGTTAAAATTTTAATTAAGTAATTCCCCAAGTAACCTATGTGGTTTATTTATTTTTTTCTATGTTTTATAGAAATTTTATTTTCTCACAAATTAACTATGCAATAATTATTGGGTGAGAAGTATGTCTATCAAAATGATTTCATATGTCTATAAGTATTCGTGTACTAAGAGTTTATATATATTTTTATGTCCTTTACTAATATTTTCCAGCTCATCTTAAGTTTTAAAATGTTTTTCATAGGGTTTTAGGATGGGTAAGAGAAAAGGATAAGCCATGATGAATGTTGTGAAGACTTTTTCAGAATATATTTCATGTTTTATTAAAAACTTTTGTATTATGAAAAAAAAGATATTTTTTTAGTAGTGTCTAATTTTTATGATTGTGGGTTAATATATATGCTTTATGACCTAAATTTCTAAAACTCTAAACAAAAAACATCTTTGGGAATATAATATTGTTAATTCTAAAGAAATTTACTAGATAATGTAATTTTTAAGTTTGGGTCCTTATAGTTGGTATCAGGGCATGGTTTAAACAACTTTGGCAGTTAGGATGATTTTAACAGAATACCATAAATGGTTCCTACCTTATTTTAATATTAAAATGATATATAATTTGTAGATTATCATGTTACTTCATCTAATATATTTCTATTTAGAATGGTTTTCCACATAACAAATAAGGAAATGAGAGTTAGAAGGAATCGAGATGCTAAAATATTTCTGAATTTTCAACTTAGAATGGTGGGGATTATAAATGAGTAGTTTGTGATCATAATTTACCATCTTACATAGGAAATAAATGGTGGTATCATCCATTAAATATAACAACAAGAACTATCGTAAAGGAACATGATGATAGTGGAACAATTTATAAGGAAACTCCCTCCTACTTTCAGTGGAACTTTTGACCCAATGGTGGTTGATGGGTGGAATAAATCCCTTGAAAATATATTTGATTTCATGGGGTGTTTAATTAATAAAAAGGTTAGTATTTACATTTATCATTTTGAAGGTGAAGCTGGATGGTGTTGGTCAATGGTTGAGAATGTCAAGGATAGTGAGGAGATTGATTCCTTGGAAGGGGATGAATTTAAAAATCTTTTTATTGAGAAATATTTTCCTAAGTTTTTTTTAATTAAGATGTAAAATAAATTATTTTAATTGAAGTAAAAGGAGGAGGATTTATTGTTCTTGTATAAATAAAACATCACCTGATTGGAAAGGTACATTCTAAATCTTATCTGGGATCTTGATAGTAAAATAAATCATTTTTAATCAGGATTAAATCCAAGGTACCAAAGGGAATTGTCCACTTGAGAATTAAAATATTATTAGAAACTTTTCCAATGTGATGAGAGGGAATAAATGAAATTTAATGATGATCATGTGTACTTTGAAAATAATCATATGAAGAGACTTAGATGGAAATCGATGGGTAAGAATCAATCAAAGCAATCTGAAGGTAAGAAATTCCAATTTCCAATTTGTGAAAATTGTGGTAAAACCCCTTGGAATTTCCTTAACAAAACTAAGAAGTGTTTTTGATGTTTTAATTTTGGAAATATGGCCTAAGATTTTAATTAAAATGGTATTAATATCAATTCTGATAAGAAAACTATAATGTGTTTTAAATGTGGTGAGTTGGGTCACTGTGAAAATATATGCCCAAAGAAATATCCAAATAATGGAATGTAGCTAGATTATAAGAAGAAAGATGCAGTGATATCCTTTGCAAATACATCAGTAGATGTCTGGCCATCCAATGAAGTGGTATCAGGTACTTTTTTTGTTTACTCAGATTTTTTAATGTTTTTTTTAATATGGGATCTACACATTCCTTTATTTCTGAGAAAGTTTCTTGTAAATTGGAAATTTCACCTCTAAAAATGATACCGTAACTTATGGTTGAAACACTAGGGGTAAATATTACAGCAAAAGGCATTATATAGATATTTCTATTACTGTATGTTGAAATACATTACCTTTAAACCTTATTTTTTCCTTAATAGAGTTTTATTTCATCCAGTATGGCTTGGATTTCTGATTATCGTGCTAAGATTGATTGTAGATCTAAATAAGTTTTTTTTTATAAGTAGTTTTAGTCTGTATACAAGAATGAACCTATAAAATTGATAATATATAAGGAAGATAAGAAACTATTAAAATATGGAAATTAAAGTTATATTTATCAAGTGTTAAATTATCCCACACATGATTTGGAATTAGCAGCAGTGGTTTTTTGCTTTGAAAATTTGGAGGCATCATTTATATGGAGCCAAATATGAAATATATATGACCATAAAAATCTAAAGTATATATTCACATAAAATGAATTGAACATGAGGTATAGAAGATATCTTGAACCTATAAAGGATTAAAATTTTATGATCAATTACCATCCTATAAAATCAAACAAAGTGGTGGATACCTTGAGTTGAAAACATCAGGAATCATTAACCATGTTTTGTTAGGAACAAGACCCCTTGATTAATAATTTGATGAATTTTGGCTTGGAAGTTGTTTGTTCAAAAATTACTCTATTTTATTTCAGTTTTAAGTGTGGTCTTCTCTTTTAGATAGAATTAAGAAGGTATAGAAGTAAGACAAAGAGTTATAGAAAAAGATAGAATTGGTGAAAATAATAATTTTCAAAAATTTAACATTGATAAAGACTATGTTTTAAGATTTAGAAAGAGATTATTTGTGCCTTGGGATTCCCAGCTAAAGAAATAATGGTTAAGTGGGGATTATAGTTCTCTGTTTTCAGTTCATCTAGTTAGTAATAATATTTATAGAGACCTTTGGGAGTATTAATGATGTTATATAATGAAATAGATATTGCTAATTTTATCGTGATATGTTTGACATGTCAACATGCTAAATTAGAGAGAAAACTACCAAAGGGGATGCTTCAAACTTTTATAGTACCAGAGTGGAAATGGTAAAATATATCTATATAATTCATGGTGGGAATATCAAAGACTTCTTGAGGTAAAAATACGATTTGGATTATTTTTGACTGACTGGTTAAATCTCCAAATTTCTTTCATATTCGATATACTTTGTCTTTAGATCATCTTTCTCAATTGTACCTCAAGGATATCATCAGGTTACATGGATTTATTCTATACATTTTATATGATTGTGATATTGGGTTCACTTGTAACTTTTTAAAAGTCCTTCATAATTCATTGGGCATAGAATTAAATTTTATCAAGGCTCTTCATCTCCAATCTGATGGATAGACCGATCGAGAAATTCATACATTAGAGGATATGAATTAAGATTTTATAATAGACTATCAAAGAAGTTGGCATCATCATTTTTCTTTATTTGAGTTCTCTTATAATAACAATTTTCATTACATTATATAGATGGAACCTTTTGAAGAATTATATGGAAAATTGGTGTCAAACTCTAGCTTTTTGGGATGATCCAGGGAAATGAAGTTGATAGGACCAAAATTAGTAAAGGAGGTGGCTGAGAAAGTAAGTATGATTTAGAAACACATGAGTACATATTAGAGAAGGTAGAAACATTATCCATTTAAGATGAGTAAATAATTTTCTTTGGAGTTAGGTGATCATGTTTTTTTAGAATCTTACTATAGAAAACTATTATGAATTTTGTTAAGAAATGAAAGCTAAGTCCATAGTTCATTGGGCCTTATGAAATCCTAGATAAAGTTAGACCGGTCACCTATCGAGAAGAATTACCTCTTAGTTTATCTCAAGTACATAATATTTTCATGTTTGGATATTGAGAAAGTATGTTCTAGATTTATATGTTTTAAACCCAGAAGTAGTTTACTTGGAAGAGAATATCTCTTATAAAGAGAAACTTGTTCAGATTACTGATCGTAGAGATAAATTTTTCTGGAATAAGGTAATCCATCAGGTCAAGGTTTCATGGTGAAATAATATTTTTTAAGAAGAAACACGGAAATATAAAAATTCTATGATAGAAAGTTACCCTCACTTGTTTAATAAGTAAGTAAAAATTGCTAGGACACGATTTCCAAAAGGTGGGGAGAATGTAACAACCCAGGTACTTATATTTTTTAAAAAAAATTGGAATTAAATACCCAAATTCTTTATAAATTTATAATTAAATAATAAGTATTTATAGAAATTAAGGAATTTATACTGATGGAATAGTAACTTAACATCAGAAATAGTGACATGAACATTAGGAATAGTAATTTGGCCAAAATAATAGAAACCACACCTATGAGAGTACAAATAAAAATTTTATATCTTATAATTTTAATCATGATATATTTATATCAATAAATAAGTAAATAAATGTTTTGTAAATGATAAATTAAGTGTTGGTATTTTTATAAGTCATAAATATTTAATTAAAATTTTATTATTAATATAATAATTTAAAAGAAATTTTATTTTCATAAAATAGATTCATAAATAATTATTTTGTTTTCTTATGAAATAAAGATAATTTTATGAGACTTTAATTAATTTTTCAAAAGTGTTACACAATTAGCTATAATTTTAAAATTGGTATTTTTCGAATAAATTATTATTTTAATTAACAATTAGATTTATCATATTTAGAAAATTAGTTTTTAAAAATAGAGTTTATTTTTGAATTATACATATTCAAAAATTGTTGGGGTTAATTTTTGCATTTTTTTTAAAATACGTGAATTTTTTGTGAATAGGGAAATGAACTAATTTAAGAAATAAGATAAATAAATGAATTATTGAGTCAGGGATGAAATTATTATGAGGTAATAACCCTTGGTTCAAATGAATATTCACTAATTTAAATATTTAGTCACAAGAACCAACACTATTTCTTTCCTGGAGAAAAATAATAGAATAATTATTAAAATGAAGGACCCCCCCCCCCCCACTTCTCCTCCATTATAAATACCAACCCTCACCCCCTCTTCTATTTACACCTCAAAAGAATTAATCCTTGTCCAAATTCTATCCAATACCCTTCTCAAGACTCTTCCATATTTTCAATACCATATTGTCTCACCAAAAGGCCAAAACCAAAGTCCATAAGAAGGTTCTCAAGGAAGATAATTCAAGATCCAAAATTCAACTTTCATTTTTTTATTCCCTTTTCAGGTATTTTTATTTTTTTATAATATCTTCCCCTATACTCATATAAGAGGGATTAAAACTCCAATATATTATATATATTGTAATTTTTTCATGTTTATTTTAAATTTCATCTTCATACTTCTTCTCCTCTCCCTCTAATTCTAAAAATAAAAACATCGTTCGTGACATGTCGATTTACCAACATCGTGGATGATGGGTTTTCAATTTCCATTACCTCTTTAATGGCTGGATATAAACTATTTTAATGGTTGAAATCGATCTTAAATTGTATTATATAACCTCTTTTATATTCTAGAGTTAACATATATACAAAATATTAAGTTATATAATGAAACTAGTTTGTGATTATCAAAGAACCGCCAAAATGATCTAAATGAAAATCATTAATGTTTTATCAAATGATTCATCGTCATATCTGGAAAAACAATTATGGTATCATTAAATATTTTGGAAACATATTAATACCATTTCATTCTAATTCTGCAGTTTCAATTCCATACAACAAGAAAATCCATTACGAACTGACCATGGAAACCATGTAAAGTACGCAAGCAAAATAATGAAAATAACAAAATATTATTAAAAAATAGGTGGAATTTTGTTAAAAATGATAGTATAAGGTGTTATAAAAATAAATAAGTTTATTTAAAATATTAATAACACTCTTTTAACCATTATATATGAGGTTTAAATAGATTTTAAGTTAGAAGAACCTGAGGAAAGTTTATTCTTAACCCAATTTCCATTCTTTGGGTTAACCTTCTACTTCATTGATTATATGGTAATAAGATTATTTTTCCCCCTCTACCCCATAAGAAAATAGATCATTGATTTAATAATAAAATTGAGGTTTTTTCCCTCACCTTTTAATATATATATATATATATTATGTGGTATTATGTGGATTTATAGTGAGTATACATCTTCCTTCTATTTTATTAATTCTCACTTCAATGATATTGTATATGTAAGGGGATCCTATTTTAAAATATTATTTTAAATTTATATTTTTAAAAAAATAAAAAGGAATTATTTTATAAAATTTTTCATGTTTTATAATTATGTTAGGGTTCTTTGGAATTTTTTATGTTAAAGGGTGGGACCTATATCTCCCTTCAATTTATTTGTTATGTTTAAGTTGTAGGTCTTTCGTATGGTTATGCCAAGTGTAACTGTGATGGTTAAACTATAAGGTTTCCATAACGGTTACATTGTAACATATTCATGAGTGATACATTCTAAGGTATCCATGAGGGTTACAAATCATATGGTAGTCATGATGGTTATAATATTAAGTAAGTAATTCCCCAAGTAACCTATATAGTTTATTTATGTTTTTCTATATTTTATGGAAATCTCATGTTCCCAAAAAGTAACTATACAATACTTATTAGGTGAGAAGTATATATTTGTGAAAATTATTTCATATGTTTATATTTATTCATGTAATAATGGTTTCTCTCTTTTTTTATATCCCTTTCTGATTATTTTGTATATATCCTAAGTTTTAAAAAAAAAATACAGTGTTTAAGGATGGGTAAGAGAAAATAATAATCCAAGATTAATTTTGTGAAGACTTTTCATCAATAGGTTTCATGTTTTATTAAAAAAATTGTATTATAAAAAAATGTAGATTGTTTTAGTAGTATCCAATTATGTGATAATGGGTTGATGTCCCAAATTTCTAAAACTATAAACCAAAAAGATCTTTGGGAATGTAAGAATGTGGATTATAGAGGAATTTACTAGATAATGTAATGTCCATGGCTAGGTCCTTATAATTTTAGTATGATTTGAAGAAAATAGTAATTTAATTTAACAAAATAATTACTCAACTATGGTAGGTGTTTTCCCCTGAATTCATCAAAAGTTGAAAGTAATAGAAAAACTTTCATCCTCAACATATCATCTTCTAAAAATTTATCATTTTATTTTGGTTATTTGTAACTCATAGTACATATCTTGTGTACATGTACCAATTTTTCATTAAATACACAAAGTAGAAGTCATATATATGATGACTAATACTCAGAGTATTCCGGGAAACATAAAAGAGATGTGGGATGTGTCCCAAGAGAAAAATTGGAATAATAATTTTTTGAGAGTTTAAATTGATGAGGATGACAGTTATACTCCCTTATGTTCTCTAAAAGGGGTAATGAATCCAATTTGTCACAATTACATAGATGGTTATCATAGGTTCCTAAGGTTTGAACCGAAAGGAAATTCGAAATAATGACCTGTTTTAATATGGATTAAAGTAAAGCATACATAGTTTCTATTAGATGTTTGATGAAATAAATGAAGTTATTTTTAAGTAGTATTAATGAGTGGATTATCATTTCAAAGATGGATATATTTTTATCAATTAAAGGAAATGAAAGAAAGGATGAAATCAATGAATAAAATTTCATTGGTGATCAGAAAGTTTTTGTGAAAAATTGAAGGAGTAATATTGTACAAAAAAACCTCATTTTTTCCCCAAATAGAGCCTAAATCATTTAGAGAGGATGATAAGGATAATAATTAGATTAAATATATGCATGAGGAGCTTGATATGAATAATAATAATATTAAATGGGAAATTTTTCCATGGATAGAAAATAGAAATGTTATTAGAACCAATTGGGTGTTTTGTAATAAACTTGTTGACTATGGAAAAGTGGCCCAAAGTAAAGAATGGATAGTGTTAAATGGAAACTCATAGATAAAAGGAATTTATATTTATTATAAATTCACTCCCATATCCTAGTGGGAAAGTATTTAAATTTTTTTGGCATTCTCAATTCAAATGTAGTTAATAGTTTACCAAATGGATGTAAAATAAATGTTCCATAATGGATTTCCTAAGGGGGTATACATTGAAAAAGCTGATGGGTTTATTGTGGATAAAAATGAGAGAAATTTGTTCCAGTTAAACAATTATTTGTATAAGAAAAAGAAATAACTGAGGACCTCATATTTTAGGTTAGATCAATACCTAATAAATCTTGGTAATTAGTGAGGAAGAGTTGATCACACCCTCTACATTAAGAAGAATAATGGTCAAAAGTATGTTGGTACTCATATATGTTGAATATGTAATATTTGAGGAATAGAAAAATCACAATGAAATTTTCTTATAGATCATAAGAGGTATGATATCAAGATGTATACGATTGGTGAAACATTTTTCTTGGTTTATAGGTGAATAAAGTAAATCATAGCACATTAATTCCTCAATAAAAATATGAAAAAGATGTTCCCAATTGATTTACAATGGAATATTTCAAACCCATGACAACACTGACCACTATACGGATGATGTTTTCAAAATTTTATGATTTAAAAGAGTTATATGTCAGGGAATATAGGTATTGGGAGCCTATTATACCTCACAACAACATGACCCAACATTGGGTTTGATATATTTCAAGTGCATAGTATCAATGTCGTCCCAACAAGATCCACATGCTATCGAGGAGGATGATACTTTAATATATCTTAAAAATAATGAATTTTGGGTTGTTTTATTCTAGGATAGTGCAACTTGACTTGTTGGGATACATGTATGTGGCATGAGAAGGTTTTGTGGATAATTGAGAGAAATTAGAGATATAAATAAATGGATTTCGTTCGAGATTATATTTCATTCAACCCTTGAATTGATTGAGCCATGGATTCAAGCCGTGGAATAATTGGATCCTTGATTATATCCTAAATTTGAGCTTGGATTTGACAATGACGAGTGTGGGTAGCAGGTCTCTTCAGTGGAGAGTTTTGAATATCACAAACCAGTTCACGATGGGTAGGGTTCTTAAAATAGATTTTCAAACTTTTATTAGAGCTTCTAAAAAAAGTTATGATAAATATCCCTTTTATCAATGAAAAGTTAATAAGATTTGGTAAATATCTATTTTTATCAGCATTAAAAAAGTTCTCACAAATACCTATAAAACTTTCATAAAAAATAATACATTTTAAAAAATTAGAATTATTATAAACAATTATAATACTTATAACAATACTTTTTAAAAAAATAATAAATTTATAATTCTTTGAATATATAATTATTTATTTATAACTATATAAATACTTTTTTTTAAAAAAATAATATTTATATCTTCATGTATATTTATATAATTATATATATATAGTAAATATATTTAAATAAATTTATTATAATTTTATAATTATTTATTTATAATTATATAAATACTTTTTAAACAAGTAATATTTATTTATATATAATTAAAAATGAATACAAATTGAAAAAATACATTTATAAATATATTTATTTATAAATATATTTTTAAAAATATATTTTTAACATTATTAATGAATATTTAATCTTAAGTGCATGCATATTAAAAATAAGTAAAATTTATTAATTGAAATTGAGTACAATATTGAAAATTTGGAAAAGTTTGATTAATGTAAATCATTAAAAAATTGATATATATTTTAAATAAATATGAATACATATTGAAAATATTAAAAAATAGAAAATATATATATATATGAAATAAATAATATAAACTGATTAAATTACTAAAAAAATATTTGTATGTGTGCGTATGTATATAAAAATTCATTAACTATGTATATGTAAAATCAATATAATAATTTTGATCTATGTTAAATTGAAAAATCAAATGACATTCAATTATGCCCATTACACGATGCAATTAGTTGGTATTTTTAATTCATATTAATTTTTAATTATAAACCATTTTTCAATAAATATATTACTATTTAATGTAAATCATAAATAATAGTTTGTATTATATAAATCATATTTCTATTCATTCACAAATATCTATATATGTAATATATAATATTTATAATCATTATCAATAATTATTTAATTATTAAAATGTTTAATATTTTTCCCAATTTACTAATTTTTAATTTTTATTTTATGTGTATCAATATATTTAATATATAATATTTGAAATTTATAAATAGTATAATCAATTTAATCATTTTTATCAATAATTATTTAATTAATAAAAAATTAAATATTATTTTAATTAAATCACTTTTATTTTTTATTTATTTCATTATTTAATTTTATCCATACATTCATCAGCACTAAAAATTCACTGATAATGGTTTCCTTTTATCAATGCTAAAAAATACGCCGATAAAGGGTGCATTTTATTACTTCTAGAAAAAAAAGAGTTGATAAAAGATAACCTTTATCAGTGCCTGTTTTTGTGCTCATAAATTGTACCTTTATCACTGCTTTAACTAGAAATGATAAAGGCTAGTGTTGTTAAAGAATTGTTCTACAATAGTGTCGACAACCTTTTTGTATGAGACAGGTTCCTCATTATTATCCAATAATGATTCACCATCCATGGTGACAAGAAAATCATATCACTCTGGTTCACTCACTCTCAAGTTCTCCTACGTGGTACTTGTGTTTTAGAATCTACTTCTTTCATGGGGACCTATAGAATCTATTCCTATACTAAATCTTTTGTATCTTAAGCATAAACTTCATCGATGTTAATATTTATTCCACAATCCTTTTTAGGATGTTCTCCCTCTCAATAAAGAAGTCTTTTCTAGAAACAATAATTTTATTTTATGAGGGGTTGTATAGGTAGTATCCCTTTGTTTCCATAGTATTCCCTATAAAGATATAATTTATTCCCCAAAGTGACAGTTTTTTTAGTGATAAGACCCAAACAAATTCCTTCCAAACACATAAAAGTGTATGTGACTTAACTGGTTTATTTCCACATAATAACTTAAAGGGTATTCTCCTTTCCACTTTAGTTGGTACTCAGTTTAGTGTGAATGTCATAGTTTGTAATGCATATACCCAAAATGATAATAGAATATCTACATGACTCATCATCAACCTTACCATGTCTAACAAGGTATGGTTCCTCCTTTCACAAACACCATTCCACTGTGGTGTGTAAGGTGGAGTGAGTGGAGATAAAATCCCAATCTCCCATAGAAAATCAATAAACTCTTGGTTAAGACATTAACAACCTCAGTCTGATCGAAGATTCTTATCATCTTTCCAATTTGGTTCTCTAATTTATTATCTAATTCATTATATTCCTCAAAGTACTCTAGATTATATCTCATTAAGTAGACATAGCCAAATCTACTCATGTCATCATTAAAATTTATGAAGTAAGAACATCCAGTACAATATTCTACTAGAAATAGTCAACACATATGAGTGTACACCAATCCTATAATATTTTTTGGCCATTTCACACTATCCAATGAATGGAAGTTTGGTTGCTTTTCTTTCTAACTAATAAAGACATTTTTCAAGTGGTTATAGCAAAAAAGAGTATAAATAATCATCTTTTCGGAGCTTTTTAGACTAATTACCAATTACATGTCCATGATTGAGATGTCATAGATAAGTGTTATATGATTCATGTGAACATGAATTTCTATATATTTCCAATACTAAAAATTCATAATTTAATTCATAAAGACCATTATTTAATTATGTTATACCATAATATATGTCTGTCCTTATAAAAAAACAGCTTTTATTTCCAAATTTTAAAATGAAACCATCTATATCTAAGAATTATAAATAAATTATATTCTTAGTAAAAGTTGTAACATAACAAAAATCTCATTAAGCCAATATAATTAATGTTGGTAATGAAATGTGGTAGTCTCCAATGTCTAGAGCATCCATCCTCACACTATTTTATCTCAAAAATCCACCTCTCCATTAGAAATCTTTCATAATCTACTTAGTTCCTTCATTTGTATACAGATATGCACACCACAGTCAATATCTAACACCCAATATATAGATATTTAAAGATTACACTTGATTATGAACACATCTTTAGATTTACCTTAATTCTGGGTGTAGTTCCTTTTCAAGTGGCCTTTCTTGACACCTGAAAAACATACTACTTCCTTTTCCTTACCCTGTCTCTAGATCTTCCTCTTCTTTGAAGGATGGTGCTCGAGTGATTTAAACTTTTTTAGATTCTTAGGACCCTTCACCTTGTTCTTCATTTTCTTATTCACTATAATTATTTTGGATTTTTCATGCTCCATGTCATTATCCACTTGGAGAATCAGAGTAAGAAGTTTTGAAAGACTCTTCTCATTATTCTATAGAAGGACATGGATAGTATGGAAATTATTATATCCATGATCAACTCATCAGGGAATTTAATCCCAATAATGTATAAGCATGAAATTTATCCAATAATCCTGAATATATATGGCCCATCTGGAACCAACTCTATAATATTAGTTTTAAAAAGTGTATTATATATCTTGTGACTCACTTATCTCACCTTATCTTAATATAAATAATGAAGTTGATACATCATGTTATATATATCCATTTCCTCATATTGCATCAGAATCACATTGGTCATGGATGATAGCGTGAAACATTGAACAACAATGGAATCATTTAAATGTTTCTCAGAGAGAGATAACTCTTCATCACAAACCTCTTTAATAGGTGCTTTAGGAATATGTTTTTCTAGTACATATAATTTCTTTTCATGATGTAGGATAACATGTAAGTTCCATTGCCACTCCTGGAAATTTTTTCCTATCATAATTCCATCCTCCTCAAGTATTGAATGCACAAATATTTTTGAAGTCGTTTTTATTGTTTTTTTATAAATAAGATAAGTAGAGTTTTCGAACTTTATTTGATAAAATTTAGACATTCAAATAAATATTATATTTATTAATCTCTAACTATTATATAAAAACCCAATAACCCTCACCATTGGATTGGTAATATCAGGTTTCTTGTATATTATAGTGGAAAGGATCCATATTCCCTAACTTATCACCTCGAATTTGATTAGTCAAGAAATTTGAAGGGTTTTAGGTAGGAATTTCAAAAACCAACTACATTAAATCACAGTTCCTTAATCTATTGAATGGACTCCCCAATCCTAAAATCCTTAAAATGGATTTCCTCAAACATTTCATCTTAGTTACACCAATTCATTCTTTGGCAGACAACCCTTCATGTGAACTAAGTGATGTTAACCAAATACTTCAAGTTAGATTTCCACAATAATTGAACCATCCTAACTTTGGTTGGTCAAGAACTTTGAACTATGGTTCAATTTTAAATAAAAAAGTGGATAGTTATACCAACTTAATATATATAATTTTGTGATTTTATCTTTTATGCATAAATTTCCAATTATTATCTTTATTAAATTCTTTTTAATATTAAGAGTATTTACATAAGTGACTAACCATGTATTAGATAATGTTTATGCATAAGTCATTTTATTTTAGTTCTATATTTCATGCTGGTTAATTAATTAATTCATGTGATCATGATAAAAAAATCCATGTTGAAATAACCAAGAAAATTAATAAAACTAAAATAATAAAGTATTATAAACTAGATATTTCATTAATGGTTAGTTTATCTAGAATACAATAAACTAATAATTGACCATGGGGAAAACACCTTGAACTATTTATGTTTTTTGTTGCAACTTTCCACATGTCCACCAATGTATCTCTCTTGGATTGGTTTCTCCTCAGCTCCAAACTTGAACTGTCTCTACTATCTTGGGATCTCTATCTATTACATATTATTTTAATCACATACAGGTGAGGGTAAAAAAGTATTGGTTCAGGAGTTTACATAAAAAAAATCATGGCCATGGAATCCATAACATAATGAGAGGATGTATGACAAAAAGGCCAATAATTTGATTAAATAATAAGTTAAAACAAACCAATCACATACTAAGGTCTGGTCAAGGCTCATGATCATATACATGCATGTAATGAATTACATATTTAATAAAATTATCATTCAATTATAATACCTATTATTTCATATAAATCATGTTAAATCAATTAATTATCTTATTTAATTAATCAATTATTTTAAATTAACTCTCATCTAAATTTTATTGATACTCTTATTCATCAAAATTTTAAACAACTTGTATAAATTTATTTAAAATTAATTATGTTAAAAAAATGTGCCTTAGAGGTAACATGGTGAGTACCCATCCAAACTGCCCAACTTGTATTATGCTAATATATTTCTTACTTATACAACATTTTGAATACATGATTTATCATGTAATTTCATAGAATCTAATATCAACGTAATGACCAAATATAACACATGGTATTTATATTTCATGTTTTTCTTCAATGCATGTAGAATAGTAACTATAATATGATTTATACATTATATAAAGATCCAAACATTGTGTAGAAATTAAATAGAGGTTTATATATATAACCCATTATATAAAATGTATTATTAACTTAATTACCACATGGAATGCATATTGATATGTTTTTAATATTATAAAAAATTAATTTTATTTTTAAATAATTTTGTAAAAGTACATGGTGTATACATTGCATCAATACATCGTATATTATTCTCACTATCAATCTGTGACACACACCTTGGGAATCGATGTGTAAACATTTAATAAAATATATTGGATTACACGGAATGTACATTGTCTATACAGAATTTGGTCTATGAGTTACATGGTCACAAATCATGTGGGTCATGTAATAAGATTCATGGCCCATCTATGACTAAATAACTACACGTCATGTATAAAAGTTACATGGAATATACTCTGGGTGACTATGAAACAGGATCTCCCAGTCAATATGTGATGTGTAATTAAATTCAACCTAAGTAATAAAATCACATGGATTAAATTAATTCTGAATTAATTCAGGATTCACTAAACATGGGTACATGGTGTGTACCTCTAGGTTACACAACGTGTTCTCTTGTAGTGTCTAGCTAGGATAATTAGAAGCTCTGAAAGATATCTTGGAATTTATTTCATTCATAAAATTAATCAATTTAATTATATTTTTGAGAAAATAAAAGAAAGAATATATTCCAATTTTGATTAAAGACTAATTTAATTGGAATTAAAAACTAATAAAAATTGCATAAATCAATCAATGATCATTAAATAATTTTAAATAATTATGTGACCAATTAATACCACTTGAATGTTTTGGAAAAATGGAAGTGGTGAATGGGGAAATTCCAACTCAACTTTTTTAAAGGTTAATAATTAATCTGATATTTACCTTATGGTAATCATTATGATCAACAGAATTGAATCAAAGAATATAGAAAATAGAAAAACACTAGAACCAAAGCATGGGGTAATCACATATTATTTATAATTACTATAATCATTTAAAGAATTTACTTTAAATGAATTATTTCTTAATTTATGGATTTTACAATGTATCTATGTCATATTGGCATTACATTATAGGGATCAAGAATAAATTCCCTACAGTGGTGATCCACACGTGCTCCATGAACCTCCAACAATCATCATTGGATTCTTTGGGTGCTAGCATGGAAGATCCAAAGGATTACATCATTATCCTTTGATTTCCCTGATAATCACTTCAAGGAAGTGTTCTCTTTGGTCTCTCTAGACTGGAGACTGGTGGAAGAGGAGGATCGCTCACAATTCTTGAGAGTTTTCTTAGAGAGGGAGAGCTCTAGAAATTTGAGATGATTCTCTCCAACTCACATTGTACACACAAAAAAAATTAGATCTCTTAAGAAAATAATATAATTGGGTTTATATAATGCTAGGGTTTCAAAATAATAATTACACATGATCCCTTGTTATTTCTATAATCCCTACGGAACCTCATGTCTATATTATAATTATTATTATTATTATTATTATTATTATTATTTATTGACATACGCTAAACTCACGAATTAAAATAAAAATTATTTATTAAAATAATATTCAATATATATTATTTCTTACCAGAAAATTAAAATCAATCTTTTATTTCTACACAATATTTATTAGTAATTGAATGATGGTTATTTATTTAATAAATAAATATCACTTTATTATTTTCCTATAAATAAATAAATATTATATTCACTAAATATAAAGTAAATATTTATTAAATATTCTACTTAAAATATATTCTCTCAAATACCTGGTAACGAAATATATGAGATCAAGAAAACATGAATAATAATTAAACCACATTAGGGAATAATATTTATTCAACTTGTTAAATAATATTATTATTTAATACAAATTCTATATACACTTAATGCATAACTCTATTGGCCTCTTTGTCAGTTGCCTTTGATGAAGGATTTCAAATTCCAAGGTTAGTGTCTAGAAACATTCCAAGGCACCCATAGAGAAATCAGTTAATTTCTTAATGAAAAAATACCACATACGGACATTTATTGTGTACTATAATATCTTTATTGTGATATCTAAAATCAACTAGGATTCATGTTGGTTCCATAAACATATATGATCGATGTATCTTTATTTGAATTTCTGAGAATAAAACATTCCAATAGATCACCATGTCCATGGATTTATTTAGGCTATATCATTTCCATAAAAGGGAAAGAGATATCAACGTCCATTAAAGAATAGAAGGGACAAATCTGTTCCAACATTAGTCTTTAGTGAAATAATACTCATGATGCTCTCAATGTATCTTACCTCACTATGAACATATTTCATCATGGTATTCATCAATATATCATATTAAACAGTTTATAATATTCATTAATAATAATCATAAATTTTAATGATTAATAAACATGTCCAGAAATCAGAACATCCAATGACACATACAAATGTGGATTTCCAACAAGTGGGTCTTGTTCTCATAATATCTTACATTGGATATGACCAAACATGTACACCATAAGAAGGTTTCTAAAAGTCCTGTGAGTCTTCACCCTTCATAACATGTATCATTTGTGTCCCTCAATTATTTCATCCAGCTATAGAGTATAGATTTAAGAACATTTTCATGAAACTATTGGGTTCCCCTCAAATCAGGGAAATTTTATGTCATTTCAGTGCAATATCTACTCATAGGGTACATTATCACATACTATGTTACATAGAAGAATAATTATGATGTGATATGGTGTTTATTAATATTCAAAAAATTTAATAAATGTTATCATAAATTACATAGAAGTTGGTTCTAAGGATCAATTCTGCCTCTAAGGTGGTGTGTTTCGGGTGATGATGAAATATTCCAATGAGAATCATAACTTGTCTCTTTTTCCAGAGACATTTTCTTGAAAAATACCCCATTTATTTTGTTTTGACCTATTTTGAATCATTATCATTTGAAGTAAGGTTGGATTAACCCCAGAGGGACTGGGTAATTCACCCCATTCATATTACAAAAGAGATACCATAGTTAGATGATCCCAGTGGGCAATTGCATGGGGTTTAGTACTTGTGCAATCAGTCCTCCTCAAATATAGCTTCCTCAAATGGTCTCCAATGGTTTTATTTTTGGATCAAGAAACAAAAAACGTCCCTAGTATCCATGATTCCTAGACCTACTTTCCAAAGGTAGGTGCTCGTTGAACAATAGTTTGTCCAATGACACTTATGTACTCCATTGGTTGAGATGATGGGAAGTTGGGTTCATCTCGCCACTTTTGGGGGAGGATTACTACCTATTTTGGAAATCTCTTATAGATTTAAGTCATTTTAATATGTTCATGAATCCTTGGTTCATTCTCGAAGAGTTTGTCCATAGGCTACCCCAAATTCACAGAATCATCATAAGCATATATGTATTTGATTCTATGGAGGTGATGTTGACTTGAGCCTTACAATAATGTGCTTTGGATTTTATCAACATCTAGGTGGAGAGAAGGTGACTTGATGTTTGGATCAAGCCCATAAAATGGGTTTCCAATGTATCCTTGGGAGTGGAATCAGAACCCATGTAGTTTTTAATTACTGGGGATTACACATGGTGGATGCCCATTTGGAAGGACATGATTGGGTGAACCCTTTTAGATGGTCAGCCTTCTGAGCTCGGGCAATGAATTAGGTGTCCAACGTATCCTAGTTTGAATAGGAATCATACTTATTATCGTTCATATTTGTGTGGGGATTACATGTAGAGGACTCCCAGTTGAGAGGAACAAGATTGGGTGAAGCCTTTTGAATGGGAACCCATTTGAGATCGGGCCTTCAAGTAGGCATCCTACTTATCCTGGATTGATCAGTAATCATAGTTCTTATAGTCTAGATTTGTGTGGATTTGGTAATCATCACTAACCTATAATCCCACGTGATTCATGCTCTCTATGAGAAACAAGAGGATTCGAGAGATCCAACAAACCACATGCTTACTCTCCTGTTGGTGGGAGAGGGAGAGCCTATAGTGGATGAGGTCGGGGCGACGGTGAGTGAGGGCGGGGAGAAAATAACCCTTTAATGTGTGATAAGATTAAAGGTTGTGCAAATCAACCTAGAAATATTAGGGACATACCTTAATGGGAGTTCCCTAGAACGTCATGTGAGGTATACTACATTTTAAATTCATATAGCTTGTGTGATGATTAACTAGAGTATAATCGTGTTTGGATGTTCTAAAGTACCTTGAACACGAGAGGGATGGAATTTATAAAGCATGATTATGGAGGATCATAGATCAGGATAAATGATATGAGGTATGGAATCCATTGAGGTGTAGAGAGGTAGGGGGCCTCTCCTATGGATGAATTTGTCTCATATTGATAGGACATTTTTGTGGGAAACATATACATATCCATGAGTACATGATGTGCATAGTTAAGTAGAGGTGTCCTTAGGAAATTGACCTTCCATTTCTAATGGTCGAGGATGTTTATAGAGATCCTAAATTTCCCAGTATACTACAATTTAATGTCATAAATCTTGGATTATGGAATCACAGTTTAATGTCGTGTTGCATGGACTAATACCGTATAGTTTAACATCATGTGGTTAGGATGATAACTCATAGTTTAAGGTCATATAGTTTGGACCTCTTGTCATAGAAACCCATGATTAGTTGTAGGATAATCAGTTTGGGATGTTCTGACATGCCTCAAACATGAGAGGGAAGGAAATTGTAAACTGTAAATCCAGAGATTCTCAGATCCTGGGAAATGACATGGGGCATAGAAGTCGTTGAGACATATTGAGGTAGGAAAGGACTTACCTAAAGATGAATTTTCCTTTGGTTGATGGGACATTGTTTTGGAAAGCATATGCAGAACCACCGAGTCATGATGTTCATAGTCAAACAAAGGTGTTTGTTGGACATTGTCCTTCTGCATCTGATGGCCATTGAGTTCTATGAGGTTCCAGAATCACTAGATACATATATTTCAATGGATAGAAATAATGTGTCCAAGAATTTAAGAAAAATCTAGGCTATTATTATCCATGGAGTTTTGGGTCAACCTGTCATAGGAGGCAGGTGATAGGGCTTTTGGAAGGTGCATGAGGAATGTTTCTCTAAATGGAATTTATGGGACAGATGTCTGGGTGGCATAAAGGTGCAATGGAAAATTTCACCGACCAGGACCGAAAAAGTCGTTGTGTAACTATCCATTTTTAATGGGGGTCAATGACGGCAGCGAAGGGATCAGACAGGATATCCAGGATTATAGCCTGGCACTGATCCTGAGTGGGGGTGTGGGGGCGCAACCCCCACGGAATGGATCAGTGGGCCCAAACAATTTTCTGAATAGATATTTTCATGTAGGATGGTAGGTAGAAGAGTTAGCCTCCAAGGACCATCTATGTAATGGGTTCCACATATGGGAGTATGCATACTATCTTCTGCATATGGGCATATGCGTACTATCTTCCTCATATGGTCTTCCACATAATTTCTTCCACATAATGGAATCCGCAAACTGTTTTTATTAGATCTTTTATTGGTTCAATGGTTGCTTGTGAAGGGTCTTCTGAATACAGTTTGTAGGAAGGAGTTCCTTGAAGGTCCACCCGCATATGGTTTGTGGGATGGAGTCTGTGAACTGTATATGGTTCGTGGGATGGAATCCACCCAATTATTTGATTGAGGGATGGAGTCACTCGAACTACTTTGGGTGCGGGAGAAATTTCTACCACACCCTCTATGTTCTTCATACCCTTTTTACCCATCCCAGAGCTCTCTCTCTCTGTCCTAAACCACACTAATTCTTTCAATTCCCCTTATGGTCCTTTAATAGAGTTTCAGGGAAGTTGTATATGCGATTCATGTGGCACCATTTATGGAAGCCCGTGTACGGAATCTCGCCCGCTGATGACTCAGCCAACTATGATTTGTGGAGGTGCAGGATGATTTTGGCTTCTCCTCATCTGCAAACCACATCGTTTGGAGGATGGTGTGTGGGGTGTACCGATGTCCATTTCTCGCCATCAAAAATAATATGTGGTGGATTCTTTTCATGGGTCTAAATTCACCATAAACAATTTGGTTTGCTGGATAATGCCTCACCAGCCAGTGCATCGTAAGGTCATCTGCATACCTATAGTTCATGGTTTATACCTTCCGTGAAAATTTCCTATTGATGGTACACAACCAGGCCATATTCCTTTCCAAAATTCAATTTCTTCACTTTTATCTTCAATTTTTCAATCAAAAATTCATCCATCTACTTTACCAAACTTTTGGGAGTATTTTCTTTCCCTTTTTTTAATTTTTGAGACTATATAAATGCCCTAAATCTTAATGGGGTCTGATCGCAACAAATAGAAAGATATTCTGATGTATAAGTAGTCCCGACATGAATGGTAAGATAATTCTCTAATTCTTGTCTGAGATAAGGGAATCAAAGAGTGTAGTTCAACTTTTCTAAGGTTTTAGGGAACACATCAACAACTATTATGAATTTTTCATTATTATCCTAATTTTTTCAAAAGCCTGGTTGAAATGGGATTAGTGGGCATAACTTGACTTTTCCTCAGGCCACCCGTTGTGGGTTTTTGACCTAACTAGCTTTAAATCAATATTTATTTCTCAACATGTTTTTTTTAACCATACACCATGTAGGTTTAACGAACCAATACTCGACTTTTTCTTAGAGGTTCCTTTTTGTGGATTTTCCCAAAGAAATTATGGCATCTATTTTTCGCTATAAGTTCACAATCTTGCCAATAAAACTCATTATTTATGTTTTAGGTCAAACATTTTTTACCAAAATTAACAGGGCAGGGCCCTAAATTGGGGTTCGTCAGCAAAGAATTCTCTAATATCCTTCGAACATTGATTAGGGATTTTTCTTGACCCTAAATTTGTTGATTTTGGACATGTGTGGAGCTCGAAAGCCGTTTTAGGCATACGAAGTTAGGAAAGGACTCTCCTGTAGACAAATTTTACTTTTTTTGATGGATGTTTTGTAGGTGACATATGTAGTGCCACTGGGGCATGATGTGCATAGTCAAATAAATGTGTCTGCAGGATTTTGGCCTTCTATCTCCAATGGACTGGTAGGGTTTGAAACACTTTGGATTTGTTTTGATGTTGGGAGCAACAGTGGATGGATGGTCTGATTAATTATGTCAAAAAATATTAGGGACATTCATATCATCTTTGAGTGGGAAATTATTCCCGCTTGGTTCTTACTTGCCTAAGGGGGAACCGGGGAATGGTTAGCTCAGTAAGAAGTCTTTCTTTATGTTAGGGGAATTTCGAAAGAGGAAGGTATATAATATGTTATCTAGAGGTTTTATAACCCCAAGGGTGTGACATGACAAGAATGTCATTTGAGTGTACCGAAGCTTGAGAGGACTCTCTAGGGGACGAATTTGCCTTTGACTGATGGTCATTTTTGGGACGACATATACATAGCATCTGGGAATGATGTACATAGTCAAACAAAGGTGTTTGTGGGAAATTAGCCAATGCCTCGTAGGCCAGCACATCATACGTCATCCGCATACTGACAGTTCATAGTCTGTGCCTTCAACCAACGTTTTCAAGTGATGGTACGTAGCCAGGACGAATTCCTTTTCAAATTTAACTTTCTTCACTTTTTTATTCAATTTTTCAATCAAACATGCATCCAAATTATTTTCCAAACTTTTAAGAGTATTTTCCTTCACTTTTATGAATTTTTGGGACCCTATAGGAACCAACTCAAAAAATAACTTTATTAACTTGGTAAATAAGAGTGAGTAGATCTTGGAGAGACTTTTTAATTGGGTATTTTAAATACTAAAACCTCTATGCACTCAATATATCCAATAATTTTGACTATATGAGGCACAACAATCGCACCTTCTCCAACATGAATCTGAAATAGTGCCTTGTCTATCTAAAATTGTTGTTGTCCTTTTCTACCATTGTATAAAACATTAATATTCTCAAGCATGCAACAAGAATCACTATTTTCATGAGACTTTATGAGTTCACTTGACATGGATGTGAGAATTAAAAAATTAATTTCAAACACTTCACTAAAATTTTTATCATAGAATACAAACTCTTCATCACTAACCTCCTTAGTTAGTGGATTGAGTAATGATGTTTCTAGAACATAAAAAATAAAATCATTGTGTAACACAACCCAAAGGCATCTGAACCATTCCTAGAGGTAACTATAAGTGAAGAGATGGTATTTATCCAATATTTATTATAGGTATAATGTTTTTAATGAACTTTCCATTATTATATAATTATAAAAATATGATATTATTAGTACTTTGATTGAATAAAAATTATGTGTGACAAAATAAATTTAATTTTATTAAGTCTTCCAATATTTTATCAAGTTTCAAAGTCCCTCACTATTGATCTCATAACGTCTCATCACTCAAGAAATTATAGATACAAGGACCCATATTTGATTTCATAAAATCCAAACATAGACCAAACAAATTACCAAAAAGTATTTAGGATAGCGGTCTTTCCAACAACGATCCTATAGTTCCTTGATCTATTGATTGGACTCCACAATCTAGAAATCCTAAATAGGAATTCCTCAATACTAGGCTCAAATTTTTTATTTGATAGACATAGGTCATTAAAACCAATACATATTCACTTAATTCAACCCATTATCTTCGTTAACACATCCCAATAATTAAAATTACCCCTGATATAGGTCAAACTAACATTGTAATTATGGGTTCATCTTAATTAAAATGATAGAATTGAAATATTGACTTAATATATGGTTCAGAGATTTTATTTATTATGTATAAAATTTATCTTGTTTTACCCTTTACATGTCTTGTTGATATTAATTGGATATTAATTAAGTGATTAACCATGTTGTATAAAAAAATTACGAATAATCCATTTATTTAAATTTCTTATTTTCATATTAGTTAATTTATTTATGTGATTGCAGTTTTTAATTCATGAAGTAAATAATGAATATTATATAAATAAATAAATAACTAAATGACCTGATCATGATCTTATTTAATGGTTAATTTATTGAGCAGGATATAAATAAACCAATGACCTCGAGTAAAACTCTATTTGTTGGTTTTGGAATGAGTTACAGTATTCTACTTGTCCATATATGTATGGAATGGGTTGGTATCATCTTGGTTCTATATTAAACTGCCACCACAGATATTGGGATACTCCATTTATTACATCTATTTATAAATCACATATAGATAAGATTAACAAAATTATTTGTTAAGGGTAATTATGTAAATAACCTTGTACATGCAGGTCCTATATAATAAACAACGTAGGGATGACACGCAGACCATTATATTTAATTTAATAAATAATAATTGAAAAATGACTCAATAAAGTAAATTAAAAAATTAAATCAAATACATAGGTATTGGTTGATCTCATAATAAGCCATAAACATGAAATAGTTATGAAAAAGTACATATGCAAACATGAATTTTAATTCATTATTTATTATTAAGTTAATCATGCTGGTATTAATTTATTTATTTATTCCCTTTAATTTTAATTATCATCTGGATTTTCTTGGAGACACACATCATAGATGTATTTATGGGTAATAAATGTTCAAAACAATAATTAAAAATAATTACAATAAATTATTTGATAATTTAATAATTATTTAAAACCTAGATTAATTTTTCAAACACAACTGGTTTCAATCAATATACTCTGCAATTAGTAAATCAAGTTAATTTGATTCTATCCAAAGTTGGGAGACTACACAGTGTGTGATAAAGAGAAAAAAATCATGTAACTCGAATGTTGTGTACCCAGGATAAACACATGGGGCGTCGGCATGTACTTTTACTCGACTACATGGCCTATAAAAGCAAGCTACATTCCATTTATCGAGCATTCCATGGTACCAATTACACTACAGGATGAGGTGTTGATGGAGTTCCACACTTCCCCTCTAGTGTTACATCTAGGGGTGCCGAAGATGTATCGAGACCTCAGATGATAGATTTGGTGGCCTAGTATGAAGAAGGCATAAGCAGAGTTTGTCTCAATATGCCTCACTTTTCAGCAAGTGAAGGCGGAGCACCAGGTTCCAACAAGCTTGGCTCAGCCCTTAGAAGTCCCAGAGTGGAAGTGGGATGGGATATCCATGGATTTCATGATGGGACTTCCACGTACATTCAGAGGACACGACTCTATATGGGTGATTGTCGACCAACTCACCAAGTCGGACCACTTTTTACCTATCAGAGAGTAGGTCTCAGTAGAGAGCACGGGACGCCTCTACTTATAGGAGATCATATGGCTTCATAGTGTGCCATAGATGATCGTCTCCGATCAAGATGCCCGATTCACTTCCCAGATATGGAAAGGGTTGCAGGAGGCTTTCAGAATGCATCTTCGGTTGAGCACTACCTTCAATCCTCAGACAGACAGTCAGATTGAGAGGACCATTCAGACTCTCTAGGACATGCTCCGTGCATGTGTCCTTGACTTTGGTCGTAGCTGGGAGGATCACTTACCCATGGTGGAGTTTGCATACAACAACAGCTACCACTCCACCATAGGGATTTCTCCTTACGAGGCATTGTACGAAAGACCTTGCAGATCACCTCTGTGCTGGACTGACCTAGGGGATTCAACACTTGTAGGACCATAGATGGTGCAGGCTATGATGGAGAAGGTACAGATCATCTAGGAGAGGATGAATACTACATAGATCATACATAAGTCCTATCTTGATAGGAGACGGAGACCAATGGAGTTTGAGGATGGAGACCACGTCTTCCAATGGGTCTCACCTCGACGAGGTCTACGGAGATTTGGCCAAGGTGGCAAGTTATCTCTGCGATTTATCAGGTCGTTCTAGGTCCTCAGCAGAGTAGACGAGGTGGCTTACCACCTGACCCTTCCACCTCAGTTGTACCGGGTGCATGACGTCTTACACGTATCTCAACTGAGGATATACGTGCACGACCTGTCCCATATCATTGACCACAGGGAGCTGGACATCGATGACGAGGAGACTTTCATAGAGGTTTCAGCGGAGATTGAGGATCGACAGGAGTGGGTCCTGGGTGGATGGTCGATTCCTCTAGTGAACATTCGCTGGCAGCATGAGAACCTCCCAGAGAGCACATGGGAGCGAGAGGCTCAGATGCGTGCTCAGTACCCCCATTGGTTTCCATAGTGGGTGTTGTAGCTTTACAGAGACGTAAAGCCCTGAGTTGGGGGTAATGTAAAGACCTATAAATTTCAAGAAAAATATTTTTTTCTTAAATTCTTTGGAATTTTACGAGCCCACAGTTTCTTACGGCACCTGATTCCGAGGCCTGGTGTGCTCGGAATCAATTTCGTAAATTTTGTTTGGGTACGTTCAGTAAATGTACGTGCGTGTTTTTCTATCTTTTGAACCGGTGCTCAGAATTAAAATCTTAGGACACTGATGAAATCGCAGCGCCAGTATTCGCTTAAGGATACCTTTACCGTAGTTTCATTTTAATGGGAGGGGAAGTTAATTGTTGGGATTCTTAGTAAATTAAATAAAATTATGTGCGACATAATTTTTTTTATATGGTAGTTATTTTCTCCAAAGGGAAGTTGGAGGTGGGGCCACCCCCCACATAACCACACATGTGAGGATAATGTGTGGTGGGGGCCACACAAACAACAAACCCCTCAAATCCCCTTGAATTTATTAAAGCCACTACTCTCTCTATTTTAATGTTGAAACCTCTCCACTCTCCCTCATTAATGAGGGAGATCCTTTGATCTCCTCCACACAACCAATTGTGCCAACGTGCTTTCCAATTAATTGTGCCAACGTGCATGCCAATTAATTGTGCCAATGCGCGTGCCAACTAATTGTTCCAACGTGCATGCCAATTAATTGCACCCAAGCGTGTCCCAATTAATTTCAACGATGTGTGTAAATTTATTAAGGGAAGTTTCTTTATCCTTTTTGAATTTACGTGCCAACAATAAAATAATAACACACCCTGTTATTATTTGGTTGGATTTCTCCTTCGGTGGAACTTGAAGGCTTGGGAGGATTAAAACTCTCCCAAAGAAAAACAAAAAGAACGCAAAATTTTCTTCTTCGACTTCTTCCTCAGATGTCTTCTCCCTTCTTCTAGAAGAACAAGGAAAAGGAAGCATCATCAATGAAGAACACCGACGTCATCCCTGGCTTCCTCTTTTCTGACGTCAACGGAACGACGTTAGCTTTCTGTGACTTCTTCAATGAAGAACGACAAGCAAGGTAGGGAGAATTTGGATTATTTCATTTTACATAAGAATTATATCCATGAACATAGACATTTATTTTGGAATGATGGTGGAAAAAATGTTATCACCTAACGTGGAGGGCGCGGGCCGAACGAACACGGCCTGACGACCCTCTGTTGATACTTGTTTGCATTGACAATGGAGGTGGAGCCGGTAGGGCGCGATGTCACTGCACTGAGCGGGAGGAAGGAGGCCATGGCCATGCAGGTCATGGCGGTCGGAAGAGGCGGCGGAGACCAGAGTCGACAGCGACCGGAGGCGGTGACCGTGGGCCGGCCGCGAGGAGGAAAACCTCTACCCGCATCCGCGGGCCGCTCGTTCTAAAGAACCGGCCAGGTACTGCCAGCCGGGCTGGTGGACCCTGGCTCTCATAGGTGCCGCGCGGAGGAGACGCAGCCCACAACCGCGGGCTGTTCGGCGGGAGAACCAGTCAGCCGCCTGCTGGCCGGGCTGAAGGACTGCGGCGCCGCTCGGTGCTTCCTGGAAGAGAACCACGGCCCACTGTGCGGGCCGTGCACCCCGGGTAGAACCGGCCGGCTACAGCTGGCCGGGCAGGAGGCGCGGCACCACTTGGTGCCGCCGGGCGAACCGAACCGGCCCACAGTGCGGGCCAGGTCCGCGGGTGGGAAGGGCCCCACCAGGCCGGGCTGACCACCCCAGTCGGGTTGGACCCTCCAAACCGGGCCGGGCCGACCCCCCAGTCAGTTCGGACCTACCGAGCAGGGCTGGGCCGACCCGCCAGCCCACTAGGCTTGACAGGCGGAGCTCGACTTCCCTTAAATGCGAATATCTTCAAGATCGTGCGTCCGAACGATGCACCGTCTGTGGCTCTGGGACCCTTGCGATGTGGCGGTACTTTTTCGATACTCTAAGTGAGTTTTGGACGACTTTGGAAAACAATCAGGTTTGGATCGATCGTAAATCCAACCGGGCCCATGGAACGGAAAAGCCAATAACTCTTAGACTGGGCATCTGATTGACGCATCATCTGTCGCATTGGGTTTCTTTTGATGAGACAGAACTTCTGGATACATCAACTCAAGACTTCGTGATAGTTTATGTATCGACCTCCTTTGCTCGAGGAGTGGACCCTCCCAGAATCAAACGTGTTATGTGTAGGAACCCTAGAGTTGGTTGCGACTGCGACGACTATTGTACCTGAATCGTCCATGGGTTCGACAACGATCACTACTGTAACAGAATCCTCCATGGGTTCAACAATTTTGACTTCTATTCCTGTATCCTATGTGGGTCTGACAGAGTAGCTGGTCATGTATCTTGTGTGGGTCTGACAACTTAGTTGGTCCTCTATCATGTGTGGCTCCAACAGATTAGATGAATTAGTGACTACATCTGATCATCTCTATCACACTACGAAAGATGTATAGCTGTGTGAGCTGAGTCTTGTATTTCAATCATTATCATCTATGTGATTGACCATACTTCATGTGTGGACTGGGTTGTGCTTAGTATCGAGAGTTGGAGTCGAACTGTGATTGGTAACTTAGGTATATGTATGGGCACATACCTAAGTAGGGTTGGTTGATACTTCGTGATTGTATCTTTCTTCTGTGGTTATCCTTCATGGACCTGTGAGACCTTCGGGGGTCTTGGGGTCCCAAATAAGTATCGTTATACTCACCCCTGCACGGGATATGCCTGCACTTCGTTGTGTTGGTTTCAGATGACGGACAACACTGATCGAGGTAGAGACTTGTAGAGTTGGACGGTACCCAGAGGTAGACCACTTGGAGAGACAAACACGGAGTGGACGGACATACCTGGGGTGCTAAGGAGGCCATTTGTACCCACCCTTCAGGTGGTATTCCCAAAGGATGACTCAGTGGTTGTTGTTTTTACTTTCTATAGTTGTACTACCTTTTTAGTTGATTTTAATTTACTATTGGGCTTGTATTTCCATCCCCCTTTCCTTTAAGAACTTTCTTTTGTATATATCTTTACTTAGTGTTTACTTCCGGTTGCGTACTCTATTGTTTTTGTTTACTTTTTAAAGGAAATTCCTTCCCTTTTTATCAGGATTATCCCTTTGGTGCTAGTCACCATCCCCGGGCCTATGGAAGGCGGGCTTCGGGTAGTCATAGCACGGACCCCGAGTACGGGTTGTGACAATTGAGTTAATTAATAATTTTGAGGAGATTAATTAATTTCTGAGTTAATTAATCAGTTATATAATATTAATTAATTATAGGGTAAATTGATGAGATTGGGAAGATAAATTATTTTATGGGTTAATTAATGGGATTGAGAATATTAATTAATTATTGAGTTAATTAATGAGATTGGGAATATTAATAAATTTTTGAAATAATTAATAAAATGAGGAATAGTAATAGTGGAATTCATAAGAGAGTTGAAATCTAGATTTGTTATAATGGAATTCTGAGATATGACATGTAATCTATAAAGGTAACAATGTTATTATAAGATTTGACATGAGATATATAATGGTAACTATGGAATTCTATGACATGATATCCCAAGGGGATAGTTTAGACACTAGGGTGGTCCAAAATAGGTATTGAGGTTCGGGTATCCTGGAGAACCTAGGGGATTGTGTGGTTAAATAAAGAATAATTGATAATGTGATAATTATATACTTTTGAATTGTGTTTATTTCTTTATGCAACTATATATACTATTATTGATTAGATTTTGTTGCATATATTGTTGGTGGTGATCGAATGAGTTGTAATCATACCCTACTCGAGCTTCCTGATCAGTACCAAAATAGATTTCATGGTTTCAGTACAGGTTAAGGGAAAAGGACCTCTATTATATGACTAATTTAGGGATGGATCATGGATGATGGAACTGAACGTTGTTTAGGACCCACTTGGGAGTCATTAGGTTCTTTTCATTCAGTTTAATTTTGACACTGGACACATGTTTTGGCATTGAATGTCTACTATTTAGTTTTTTAATTGTATTTATAGTTTTGGTTATCTTGTTATACTAGTATTGTTCTAGTTATGATAAAAAAAATTTATTTAGTTGTTATTGTTTATTTATTTCCTCTAGTGTATTACTCTGATAAAGTATGGTATAGTCTCCCTATAATCGATATTAGACTATCACTGCTAGTTGGTAGCCTCTGGAGTATAGGGATATGCACCTGAGGTCACGTAGTGAATTGTCTTAAGGCACTGATGTATGGAACATAGGTTGCGACTTTAAATCCACCCATCTCTATAACTTCATAAAATATTTTTTAATCCTAAACATGTTAAAAACAACCTTTATCAGAAATAAATTAAAATAGTTAAATCATCAACTTAGAAAATTAATAACAGTCTGGACTTACTCTTATTCTTTTAATATATTAACTAGCAGTTCATTTCAAAATGATAATGATTCTCATCCTCAAAAATCCTCACTGATATATCATTTGAAAATTCAAACCTAAATAGGTTATAAATTCATGTTACCTCACCACACACTAAATCAAATTATTAATATTTCTTCCACTACACACTCTAGAAGAAAAACACACTATGCATCGAAGGTTATTCTTTTTTCTCTCCATTATTCCCAAAAATATCTCCTTGATCTCTATATTTCTCCTACTGTTTTCTTAATCTAAATCATCTATATAGGCTCTCACATAATAATAAATATCACCCATGAACCCCACTCATATCCATCATCCTCATACTAAAATAATGCATGAGAACAGCCTTTGATCCCAAATCAATAATTTTTAACATGTATTTTTTCATATGAAACTCCCCTTTAAAATAACTATCTAATAAACAAAAAATTTATCTAATGATGCTCCCCAATGTAAAAATCTAAAATTAAAAACACACCATAAGTGTTCAAATATAAAAAACCATTAATTATTATACTCAACTAATATAGCATCTTTAAACCTCCCTTTCATCATTAATTATGGAAAAAAGAAGGTGAAGAACATTGGAAGAGGATGATTATTTATGGTAGAGTGAGTATTAGAGACTCAAGAATGGTGTATTACTATAAACACATGTCATTTTTATTGTGCTATATTTCTAAATGATATTATTTAGGGATTTAATCACTTTTTTTAGAAACTAAAAACTGATTCATGTTTTTTAATTTATGTTTTTTTGAGTTTTAGTTTCAGGTGTGCATCAAAAGTGGGACACACCTTATTATTCCCAATTTTGGAACTATAGCACCACCCAATGAGTTATAATCCATTTATTTTATTTTTTGTTTTATTTAAAATTAATGCATTATTTATTTTATAAGGTTTTTAATGAGGTAAGTAATCAATGGAGTTCAATGTGGTCATTATTTTGTGGGATTATTAAATGGGAAACTGATTGAGGTAAGTGGCCTTTACTAATTAATAATGATGATTGTTTTATTATGTATCATTAATATTTGTTTCATTATCTTCATATAATTATTATTATTTTAATTTTAATTATTGTTTCTCATTACATTACTCCATACATGGGGAATAATTATATCATCTAAATATTCAATAAGAACTATGAAGCTTGATAAATGGTTTTTCGGTGTTTCTTAGGTCTAACAATAGTGAGTGTAGAATCTTATAGATTTAATGGTTGTATGAGTGGATTTAGAATTTTATTATGATGGAAAATATTTTATACTTTTTGAAATGGGATTTTATAAAGGTGAATTCTTTTGAAATAGAATTTAAATGAATATAAATATGTTAAGTTGTCAACTTTGTGGTGATATTTCAAAGGGTATATGAGAATTTTCCACACAATATTTTATAGAGGATTTATTTAAAGGATATTTAATGAGTAAATAAATCATTTTATTATCTTTAAAAATAATTTGTAACATAGTTGTATGAATTTTATTTTAAATGAATGAAAATGGATATTTTTTTGGAAATATTTTTTGTCTAACCTCATGTGGGTGATGCCTAGTTTTCCTTGGATGTAGGATTTTGTGAAATATTTTTATGATCGTCAGATTATATGTTATATTCTTCTAAATAATAATAAATGATATCATAATAACTATATATGAAATCATTAATTGGGTGGATAGTTGTGTTGATTTTGTTGAGATGTCTAGAAGGTTACTTGTTGGAATATTTCTATAAGAACATTAGAATACCCTTTAGGATGAGATAGATTCTTAGACTATTAACTAAACCTTACTACATGGAGTGAGTCATGGGTTTGAATAAGAGAGTAATTGTATCATCATGCATGTGTTGTGATAAAGTCAGAAGGTGACCATGGGATAGTATGGGATACCTAGACATTGATTGAGTAATTTGTGATACTATTTACCATCCACCTATAAGAAGTGATTAACATTCTTAAAGATTGATTAGTATCCATTATTTTTATAGGAATTCCAATTTTCTTATAATCATTACTTACGGTGTGATATGATGCATGTTGTTGTAGATCAATGACATGGTTTTGGATTTGGTAATATTTGGATAGTGGGTAACCACCATTGTATTGTTAAACATGAGGAAAATATAATCCCTTTATAGTAACTTTAGATAGAAAGAGATTGAGTTACCACATAGTAAGTTGTATTTTTATTAGTGTGAGGTAAAGTAGCTAATAATGTATCTTCTGAGGTTTTTATGCTTCATGATAGAACACTTGACCAAGATCTGGACCAAGTGAAGTTGATGTGAGGAATGAATTAGAGGTTCTACTAGGGATCATGAAGAAACTTTTATTTTTTTGAGGTTGTGTGCACTACTTTTTTCCTTAGTTGGGGTTTATACACACACTATATATGATCTTACCCATTGGTATCTAGACATAGAGTGGTGATAGAAGAGGTTCTAAGTGAGATGGTGGATGTCACCTTGGAGGAGTTTTCAGATTCATGTAATAGATAAGACATGAATCCTATGGGGTTCCACATATGTCAAGAAAAACATTATAATATACAATTTTTAATGATGATAATTATATATGATTTGAGAGATATTTTATAACCACAGTGTTATACTATTTTGTAGTGGGAGCTTCACTCCTATTATAACTTACAGTTTATGAGATAGAGTTAGTGTTTATCTTTGGATAGTATAGTACATATCTCTAATGAGGAGCGATGATATAATATTGGTTTGGGCATGAGAGTTTGGATTGTTATTTTATATATTTTAAAAAATGTTTATCTAACCATTTATATTATCATAAGATTGTGGTGTAGTTGATATTATTTTATTCAATCCCTCTTTCACTACCCTTAATTTTTTTTCTTTGTTATTTAATAATTCAAATTAATGGTTGGAACCTATTTGATTAAAATTTGTTAGGTTTATTAATACAGTTATTATATCCCATGATATTTTAGGTTTTAATTTTTTATAAGAAGTGATTTTTCTGATGGTTTAGGTAGGATGTTGAGAGAACATCTTTACAGGTGTGATGAAATACCTTTATGGATCACATCTAATGAGAATATATTTATTGTGCAGTATACCAATTTAGACATCAGGTTAATAGAGTATTTAATTATGGGAATGTGAGAACTATATTTATTTGGTTAGTTCATGTATGGGTCTTTGGGTCCATCTATCTTATTCTCCAAGATAACATTCCAGTATGTTATTGTATGTTCATGCACGGGTTATATTATTTTATACAGGTTATGTTACACTCAATATAGATATACAGAAGCACCCAATTGATCACTATCTCCTAGTGACTCAAGGTGATTCATAGAATCCTATAGGATTTTTAAACCCACTACTAACTTGTAAATATAGTATGGGTTTCAATGTGCATGGGTAGGCCTTTGGGATTTCATTTATGGCTAAAGTATCATCCCAGAGTTATATCCATGGATCAAAATGGGCAGTGTATCAAGGAAGATAATATGTGTAGAATGTTGTGAGTTGGGAAATTTTCCACTGAATATATTTTTTTATTTCCAAATATTTATTATATTTTTATAGATCAATAGACCAATAATTTATCTAACTTAATAATTCATATTATATATTCTTATAGAATGTTTTTTATGTTTCACTATATATACTACTTGGTTTTCTTCCAATAGGTTTTGGGTACCTCAAATGTATGGATTGGATATGATGAATATTCAGAAATCTCAGGAGATCATTTTTTTCATCTATATTCAAGTTAATAGTCTCCCTATAACATATTTAAGAGCCTTCTATTAATTCTCATCCTTTGTTATTTGAGGAGGACAAGTTGAGGTCTGGTGATAGTCTGGATCAGGGGACCATTAGGTTGTCCAAACCATAATATTACTTGAGTATTCTAAATCAGCACCTAAACCAAAAAGTCATAAAGAATAAATCATATTCTTGTGTTCTATAGGCTGGATCAAGTTTCAAGGGTATCAAATATCATTTCCAACAATGATTTCACCTTTAAAAACTATATAAAAATATATATAGGATTTATACTAGAAATATGGTATGAGGTGTCTTACATTAGACATTTTTTGATAAATCAAAAATATAATTTCAATTTTAACAAAGAAAATAATTAAAAAACATCATATATAGAATGGATAATAATAACTTTATGATACAAAAATAATAATAAATCATTTAATATAACATATCCAAAAAATATATAATAAGATTTAGACACATGATGTCCCAAAAGTTAACAAGTGACCAAAAGAGTGCAAATATAGAATGGAATAAATCACTATATATATATCCCACTAATGGAGAAAAAATAATCCCAAACTATTAAAAATAAATATTTATATCCAATTGACTCTAATTTACCGACCATATATCACCATTAATATATATCCAACAAAGAAGATATGTTTCACTTCCAAAAGAGGGAGACCCCTTCCATTTTTAAAAATCTATTGGGACCAAGCTGATGATCAAGATGATGATGGTTTCAAGTGTTGTCTTTTGTTGTCAAGGTATGTTCTGAAGAAATGAAATCACTTCACATTGTTCTGGGGAAACAATTGTTTTGAGTTTATTTTGAAAGGAGTCAGACCCATGTTAAAAGTGATGATGATTTTCTAATATGTATTTCATATAAATCATAATTTGTATTTAGAACTTGTGATGTAGGCTTGATAGAATAAAGGGGATTGAAAGTAGTGCTTCCAATTAGAAAATAATTATATTCAGATTGTTTTTCAAAACAATCAAAAAATAATCATATTAATATTTATCTTATCCAGATAGGGGAGAGAAATAAGTGGAACCAATTGTTTTTTAAAAAAATCAGAAAACAATTGTATCCATATTGAGGAGGCAGTGCTGATTGTTTTTCAAAATAATCATAAAATAATCATATCCAGATTGAGGAGACGGTTCTGATTGTGTTTCAAAACAACCAAATCGATGTTGATGGAAATGTAATGCTGATGAAAGTGGTACCGATAGAAAGGTGATTCTGATGAAGGTGGGGCCAAATGAAAAGGAGGTGCAGATGGAAGAGTTGATGCCGATGAAAGATGAGACACCGATTGTTTTTCTAAACAATCGTATTTATGTAGAAGAAAGGGAAGGATATGGTGTTCATTAAGAACAAATCATATTCATATTGTTTTGTATTGTATTCAATCATAACTAGTGATCATATCTAGAATGATCATAACCAGAATATTCATACTCAGTAATTGTAACAAGTGATTGTAACCTGCATGATCATAACCAGAAATAATTGTATTCAAGATGATCGTATCAAGACCATTTGTATCGAGAAAATATCATGCTTGGGTTGAGATGAAAAGAACGAAGTAGGAATTAATGGAAAGTTACAATAATTTCCAATTGAATTCAGATGATGCTATAGTTGATCCTCAATGCATTCAAAGTCATGAAGGAAGACACAATTCAAGCACAAGTTTTGAATGTGATAATGTTTTTTTCTCAAGAAGGTTAAGATAAATGAAAATAAAGTGGATATTGATGAATGAATTGTCAAGGGGTCATTTCATTTAAAAGAATGATTGTATCTCAAGTGGAGAAGTGCATTTATTCAAGAACATTAAATTGGTATGGTATCAAGAATTGTTTTGAAGAAATTAGTATGAGATAATTGGTTTCAGACCCATGTATTTCTCATAAATTTCAATCATATAGATATTTGAAATGGGAGTCTGGAAAAGAAGAGATGAATATTGTAGAATATTCGAGAAGAATTGAGAAGTATTGATGAAGTTATAATTGCTCCTAGATTTTAGGAGAAATTCTTATTTGGGAAAAATTTAAGTGATTGGGAAAGTTTTTGGTGATTTCTGCGTAAACATGTTTTGGGTCACCTATAAAAGGCATGAAGAACATTGTACTTGTGTAACTAGGAGAGAGAGATGTTTGTACATGTGCATATTTCCTTTAATTTGATTTCATATGATTTTTTTTTATTACTTTTATTATGTATTTTGATGATATCTTAATTTGTTTTATTTGGATTTTTGTTATTTTTATCACGCTGGAAATATAAGATATTTATTTATATTTTATTAGTTAATGAGGAAGTCTGAAAATGCTTATCTATTTCTCAAAAAAATCAATGAAGTTGCTACTATGTTTTTAGAAACTCTTCATTTCACTATTTTAAAACATTTATGCATTTATTTTACTGAAACTTATAAAGTTTTCTGATTTACATGAAACTTGATTATACGGAGAGATAAAATGTTTATATTGATTTCATTAGTTTATATCAAAGTCTAAAAATATCATCTTAATGGACTTTTAGTTACATGAAGTTATGATATTCTATTTTGTAGTAGCAGTTTTTCCAGAATTGTTTTGATTTTGTTTTTTAATGATTTCGGGATCTGTAAATGTCGTTTTTAATTGATTCCTATTTTTTTTGGAAAGATAATAAGTTTTTCTACAAATCATTAGTTTTGAACAAAGTCTGAATCAGATGTTAAAAGCCCTTAAAAATTCGTTGAAATTTGTCAAAACATTCTGTCCAGATTTCTTACAAAAGTATGGTTCATTTTTTTCTCAAAAGTATGGTTTATTTTTTTCTCAAAAGTATGGTTCATTTTTTTATCAAAAGTATGGTTCACTTTTTCTCAAAAGTATGGTTCATTTTTTATCAAAATTATGGTTCATTTTTTATCAAAATTATGGTTTATTTTTTTATCAAAAGTATGGTTCACTTTTTATCAAAAGTATGGTTCATGTTTTATCAAAAGTATGGTTCATTTTTTATCAAAAGTATGGTTCATTTTTTACCAAAAGTATGGTTCATTTTTTATCAAAAGTAGGGTTCATTTTTTATCAAAAGTATGGTTCATTTTTTACCAAAAGTATGGTTCATTTTTTATCAAAAGCATGGTTAATTTTTTATCAAAAGTATGGTTCATTTTTTATCAAAAGTATGGTTCATTGTTTATCTTACGAAAGTATGGTTTACTATTCATACCCTACGTTATTTTTCATACCTTACTTTACTGTTCATACCCTATGTTACTTTACTGTTCATAACCTATCTTACTGTTCATACCCTACGTTACTTTACGGTTCATACCCTACGTTACTTTACTGTTCATACCCTATGTTACTTTACTGATTTCTCTGAAGTTATTGTTCACTCTGAAGTTACTGTTAACTCTGAAGTTACTGCTCACTTTGAAGTTACTGTTCATTCTGAAGTTACTGTTCATTCTGTGCAATTTTTTTAAAAAATTGATTATCTGCAAATATATGGATTATTTTTTAATGATTTTTTTTGTAAAATCCTCATTAAATATAAGGATCGTAATTAAAGATTTTTTAATGTTTTTTGTGATATACTGAGAGAGAGAAATTAATAACATTTTTCAACGCCTTTTACAAATAAATTTGGACGTTTCAAGATTGTTTAAATTTAAATGTTTGAATTTAATTCCAGAATCTGCTGCTTGTTTTCTGGAACTATTTTGACTACGTTTAAATCATTTTAAATGGATTTAAAATTATGTTTTGAATCATTCAACGCTTTTATTATTCAGGATATTTTATTGTAAGACTTATTCAAAATATTTTGAATTCCTCTATTCGATATTTTATTCTACAGGAATAAAGAAGCAACGGTTCTGCTATTTTCAGGGAGATATTTATGGGATCTCTTAACTTAATTAATTTTGAATATCCTAAGGAAGCGTAGTTTCTGCACCTGCTAGATATTTTTATTTCTATATATATAGTTCTCTCTTGCAGGAAATACTACACAATAAAAAGAGAAAGTGTTGTGAACTTTGAATCTACTATTCATTTGTAACGTCATGTGACACTCTGCTTCACTGCCTGCTCGGTCTCTCAAGCACTAAATTAATTCTGCTTTGACTACAATTTCATTGACGAGTCGTGCTGAACTAAACCTCAAGAACCCGTAATTGTGATTTAATTTTTATCTTCTCTTTCATCTGGTTTTGAGTCTGTAACACAACTTCTCATCTCTCACACGCACTCTATTTTTTTGTTTATGCTTTTTCACACAAAAGCATTATTTGTTATTATCTTTCTTCGGGTTGTGACTCCCAGATTCTAAAGTCAGGATCTTAGGGTTGTGACTCCCAGTATCTAAAGTCAAGACTATTTGGGTTGTGACTCCCAGTATCTAAAGTCAGGTTGTAAGGGTTGTGACTCTCCACACAAAAGTCAGTGTCATGGTTATCCCTCCACAAGAAAAGGATTTTGTAATTGGGTTATGATTCCCCTTTAAAAATCATTTTTAGTGCACATGTATCTCTCACTGAGTAGAGAGTTATAAGAGTAGAGTAGGCCCACTTTGGACCAAACTAATATAAAAACATCCTTGCGTTATTTAATTTTACAGATGCTAATTAAATTTAATAATTAACTTTGATAATTAATTTATTTGATTAAAATTTTTAATCTGTTCTATTCACCGCCACTCTAGACCATCTTCCATTACCCTCTCCTACCTAACAAGAGAAGTTACGGGTTTCTAGAGAGAAGGAGAGTTAAATTCTGTTTGAATTGACAATTATCTTAGGTGGTGATGATTTATTTATATTCTATTCGTCATGACAATTGTATTTGGGAATTAAAGTTGTTCCAATTCTACAATATTTTTCTCTATTAGAAACATCGGACTAGGAGCTTTCTTTTGAAAGAATCAGACTTGGAGCTTTGTATTGAAAGAATCGAATTGGGAGCTCTGTTTTGAAAGAATAATACTTAGAGGAATAGGACTCAATGTATCATAACCTAGTCTAGGTGGTTCTTACCTTTCTTTGGGGTAAGGAATTAATGAATTATATTACAATTTTAATAAATTTGTTGAATTTAAAAGAAACACGTGTAACATGAGTTGTTACAAAACAATTGTATTACTCTATTGTGCCAAGACGAAGCACACACACTAGTGGGATTGTTTCATAGTGATACATGAGTGAAAGGGTACATCTTACACATTGTAATCCAAGGATTTTTTTTTAGTGGATTGTATGGTATTGGAACATTTCTAAACCATACTAAAGATGTATCTATTCTTATTGAATAGAGAATCTTGTAAATCTTTGTGTTCCTTTGGATATGTGTTGATTTGTTTCTTATTAGGGAATCGAAATACTTAACAGGATCCGAAGTTTGTTTCAATTTAAAATAAACATAAAATAAAAGTAGTGCCACTGATTAACACCCTCACCCTCTCAGTGATACAATACTCCAACTGGGAACTTTCAAAATCATGGATAACATCTATATAAACACAAGCCTATGTACGTAACATAATTACCTAAATATAGTACACATTTTATTAGATTAATTATTAATACAAATACCCATAAAACCCCCATAAATTTGGAGTTCAAGTGTTATTAGGAGAACCGTTATATAAACATGATGTTCAAAATAAATTACCTCATCATTTATTTCCATCTTCATAATAATATCAACAATCACTTAATAATTTTATCACTTCATGGGATATTAAAGGGATATAAGTAAAAGAAATATCTTGGATATAAATCCTATAAACAAAATGATCAAGATACTAATAAGGGTATGAAATGAAAAGTTCCAAATAATTAAAACATAGAATCATAAAAAATAAGATCATGAATCATAATGGGGAATGATAACATAAGAGATATGATTTAATATAAACATTGTAATAATTATAATCATAATAATTTTTCACAATCATAAAACATGTCATCATAAATATAAGATGTGGTTTACTACCAAGACATTATAACATAGTGTTAGGCTCACTTCATATGCACAATGAAAAGTATCTCATGAAATATAAGAATTATCCTATTAGTCAAGTGGATGTATAATTTTGGGTGAACCTATTACATCATAAAATTTTATGATATATGTTACACATAGAAAATAATTCATTCCCAAATACTAACCATGAGGAAATATCATGATATGAAAATGAGTTATATAATCATGTCACAAAGAATAGTCAAATGAAGTATCAAAATGCATTGCTAATAAAAAAAGGGATGACATCATTTTGGATTTTCATAATTGAATTAATAAGAATAGATAATAACTATTGAGGTCAAATTGGAGGATAAATGATACTAAGTAATCAAGAAAGTGTTATAAAAATGAATCCATTATTCAATGTTTTATGAAATGTGTAAGAGAACCTTTAGAGGAGATAAAAGAGCAGTGTATTCCTAAAACTAGATATTAACAAACATATTTTATTTTTATATTAGGGGTTTTAATCGATGATATAATTCATAGTAGTGATACATTTATATGGAGAATAAAATAGAAATATTTATTTTTATTAGGCTTGATTTAAAGAATATATTCTAAAAATTCTTCAGAAACATACATATCCCCAAAAAATATAGAGAAATTAAAATAGTATACATAAAGGAAATTCCTATAGATAAAAATAAGTGAATAATAGACAGACTAAATTGTCTATATAATTAGAAAAGAATTTGGTAAAGGAAATGGAATGTCAGTGAGTTCCATTACCATAAGTCCTTACATGATTTATTATGCATGTCTAACCCCTTGAATAATCAAATTAAACTAATTAAATACATTATTTGGGATTTTATTCATATTTATTTAATTTATTTTTATAATTTACAATCATCTTATAAAAATGTGGTGTTCATATCCATCATCCTTGGTATATTTGTTTCATAATTCCAATATCACATCGGCTTATTAGTAACGGTCAAGGCTCTTATTAAAGGAGTATATAGATTCATAAATACTATCATGTGGAGTTTATGTAATTAAAAAAGTTTAAATGATTCCAAGTATCAAAATTTGTTCCAATATAAGTACAATTCAATGGAAATAAATTTTATCATAAATTAATATGTTTATTTAGGAAGTTTTACTAACCATAACGATCTAGATTTATTTTTTATCGATTTTATTATTACTTACCCATTCCTGAATTTTAATTAAAATATAATATAAATATAAATTTTATATTTAACTAATAAAATTATTTATTATAACCATATATGGTAGGTATATTTTTTCAAGAAAAACATTCGTACATGTGGTTATATCAACCACAAATGGTTGTTTGGCAAAAATAATTATTTTTCTCATTATATGATTTTAGAATTCATGTTGTGGTAGACAAATATAATTTACTCTATGATATTGAACTTGGTTATCAGATATATTATGGGGATGAAAAGTAAATAGAGTAATGGAAAATAAATTGTAAGACTAAGAGTTCTTACCTTACTCTTTGGGATGATTCATTTTTTATTCAACTTATGCATACAAAATATGGTATTTTGATGGTATCAGAACCCCCCCCAATGTGGTTATGGTTTTTTTGGTAGAGGTTTTAGAAGTTCTATTTCGAATTTAATAAGCTTAAGTAGTTAGGATAAGTGGGGTGGTGAGGGGTGGTGTTTATAAGAGGAGGATAAGGGTGTTTTTGAAGAAAATATTAGAATAAATATTATTTATCAAAATAGAGATCAATATTGTGATTAATTAGTATTTGTCTTGTGAATTAATAGTATATTAGGTGTTATAATAATCATATAACTTCTATAAACCCAAAAAATCATCTATACATCACTATTAAAAAACAAGGTATTTATATAGTAATTTACTATTAACCTATGTATTTTACATATTCATGAAAAATAAAAAAACCTCAATATTAGATAATTTCAATGTGATGATTACAAAAATGAGATCCATTTTATGAAAATAAATTTCTAAATTAAGAAATTTTAATAATTAAATTTTAATATAAAATTAATTTTTTTCCAAATACATTAAAATAGACTTTATTAGATATTTTCACTTTTACATATATTTAGTTATATAATTTGAGAAATAATTTAATAATACTCTAATATTCACATTTTTTTATTTTATTCATGGTTAACGTTGCTTATTATATATTTTACTATTCTCAATGGCCAGTTACTATTCTAACAGTGTGTTAATATTTCAATAGTCATTTACTATTCTGATGGTATATGATACATATAATTGCAATAAATACAACTTATTTCATATAAATATTATTCACTTAGTAGTCTTTAAAGGTTATATATTCTAAAACTTAAAAAATATTTCTATTTTTTATTTCCTTTTTTATATTTTTTTCAATACTACGATATTTATAACAGACCATGACTCAATGGATTTATAAATTCTAATTAGGTTTTTTCTATTTTCTTATTTCCTTTTTATGTATTTGAATAAATTACTTTTTTTTATGGGGTTCATGTGTTGTTAAGGTTTGGTTTAATGGTAATAACCTTATAATCCTACATCAATAAACCATGTTCAAATCTAGGTGGGGGAATGATTTCAATAGGGATTGTAGCATTACTATAGCAGTATTATATCATTATGGTTATAATGACACTATTTAATCAATTTAGAATTTTAACCAACATATTTGGGCCTTCGATCCATATACACATTAGGAAATAAAATGGCCTTTAGGGTATAGGTACTTTGGGAGATGATCAATGGGAAGCATGTGACATGGAAGGACTAGGAGAATGGATCTATGCAACAGGAAATTATGCAACTTTTCAATATATAGGTTCAATCGGGGGCACATCCTTGAAAGTGGGATAGGAATGTTTCCACTAATAAATAATCCATCCGCTAGCACATATTTAGGATATGGGATAGATGGTATACCTATCACAAGTCTTTCATTATAGTGGGACCAGTTAGAATATGTGGTCTGATAGGAAGGTGATATAGTAGCGTGCCAAGCTGGCATCATTTATTAGGCATATTGAGATTGTGATTGGTGTGTTGGAACCTATCATCCAATCCTCTTCCTGTATAGATCAATATTGTGCGATATAGGGGTTCCCTTCCATGTTGCATTAGTGGGAAGCATGATTCAAAAATTCTTAGTAGTGGTGATACAACTTAGCGACTTATAACAAGGTACGATGAATTCAAGAAAGGGGAACATACAGAGGACTAGTGACATGATATGATTCAAGGTTATACTCTAGGCCTTTAGGCCATTTTCATTAGGGGTATTTAAGATACTTTCCCCTGGTCCTTCTTTCTACTAGGCCTTTGGTCCACTCAAAAGTAATAAAATAGGTCTGGTACATGCTTGTAATTTTTTAGGGGGGTGGAAAGGGCTGGATCCACGAGGGTACCTATGTGTGTATGTTGTTTGTGGTTTGTAATCCCCTCTACCTAATAATAATATGTAGTTCATCTGTTCTAAACTATATAATATACCTTTATTTGGTACTAATATATATTTAGAGTGAAATTTTCATTTATAATAGTCAATTTCATTACATTCTTTCCCATTTAAAAATTTCATTCTAGAAATGTCAGTTCATAATCTATGATAAAAATAGTTTAGAGACATAAAGTTTCATTTATTCATTAGGTTACCATTTTTCCTCTCCATTATTATTATTTTTTCAAATTACATTGACCAGGCGAGCTATCATGTTATAAAGAACCTTGTATTTATGGTCCAATATATTCACTGGATGCTCGTCAAAAGAGGGGTCATTCTCATACTACACCACCTATGGATTTGGTACATGTGGAATATCTTGTAATTAATTCTCCTAGAGGGATACATGAAACACATTATGTATTTTCGAAAGGTTTATAGGAATAGAAATTCATTAAGCCACTTCCCTGCTCAAAGGGGCCAATGTATTGGGGCCATTGCTTTCCCTTCATCTTCCCCAACCACATGAACCTCTTATAAGTAGATATATAAAGAAAACTTTATCTTTAAAATAAAACTCCAAGTCTCACAAATGATTATCATCATATTTCTTATGTCAACTCTGTGCAACTATGGTTTGTTTAATAATTCCTTAGACCTTATTTTTCTTTTCTTCAATAATTTATAGCCCTAATAACTTATGATCACTAACTTCATCACATTATATTGGTTTTCAACACTTTATCCCATATATTAAATCATAATAAAACATATGAATGTCTGAATGAAAGATATTATTGTATGAGAAATTGACTAAATGAATATATTGATCATGTCCTATTTTGAAGTCTATAGGGTAGGATCTGACTATGTATTCTGGAGTTTGAATCACCCTTTTAGATTGACCATATTCCTAATGGTGATATGTTATACTAAATTTAAACTCTCTGTTTAATGACTTTTTAATATTCCTTTGAATATTTTAAATAAACCTCAAATCTTAATTTTATACAATCAAGATTAGTATTCCATGTAGCATAATCAATTATATAATTTATATCATAGAAAGTTTATCTAGTTATATATCTTCTATAATTGAAATAAAATTATCAGCCTTTATTAAATGATCTACCACAAACCATATGGACTTTCTACCTTTAGATATATTTGTAAGACCCATGAAAAACACATGGTGATATTCTCCCGTTTTTATGTTAATGTGGTTAATAGTTTCATTATTCCTATAAAATTTTATTATTTTTCATTAACATGCTAGAGTACCAACAAATTTGATCTATATTTCATGATTTACTTTGTCATCTTATCTCACTATAAATAATCAAAAATATCTATATATATTTTTACTTCTAGTTTGGAAAGATAATGTTGAGATATAAGCACATATAATAGCTCTTTATTTATATCAGGTTTTGATTGTCCATATAATTGTGTCTTAAATCTTGGAACTCCAAATTTATCAATGAAAAACTATAATATTTCCCCCATCCTTATTTAATCCAACATCAATTATATATTCACATAATCACTTTGATATTCCTTAATCTTCTCAAGGATAGTTGGCTAAGAAATCATTTAATCAAGATAGAATGTCATACCTGCATTTAAGATTCCCATATTAATCCATTGAGTTTTTAAGAAAATTAGATCTTAGAAAATATTTATACGGTATAATGTTATAATATATTTTATACATAGATAATATTTAACTTTATTTTCCTTTTTTGGATAGTAATGTATTGGGTAATCATACAATTAGATTAGATCTAACCAACATTATTATCACATAATGAGAACCTTCTGTGTAAATATATACATTAAAATATTATGATCATTATATATTCAACACATATCTCAATAGAGATAATTCCTCATAATATTCAATGGGAAGATCAGTATAACTAACTAAATATAATGTGTTGGATAAGTTTTCTCATAAACCTTAAATTTTCTTAAGGAAAAGTCTTCATATTTATCATTTTACTTAAGTACTCGACCCAATCCCTTTTCTAAAGAATCATTTAACATCGTAAATACTTACCCACATAATAGTAGTCTGAGTTTAGGTGTAGTGAATTTCCTTTTATTAAACTCCATGAATATATCTTCAAATTATTATATCTATAAAACACTTAGTCCTTTCTATGTGATCCAGCTAGTGGGATTTATAGTCATAATAAGTTTCTCACAAGTCATTATTGAAACCTATAAAATAAGGTAAATTTATAAATTTATATTATATATGTAGGTATTAAACATTATTTAATTTCATTTTTCCATTTTAGGATCAACAGATATCTATTTTCTCATGGTCATATACTATAGTGATGTAACTTCAACCATCCATAAGTCACATGTTCTACACTTTTATTCCAACTTCACCTTTCACAAATCCTTTAGAGAAATTATCATGATGATTTTTAGACACATCCTTTATTTTATAATATATGATTATATCAATTATAAATACCACCAAAATGTATTGAGGCTATCTCTATAGCTCTATTCCTCAGGTTTAAGATAATTACAAGAGAATTTGTGAGTTTTAATAATATAATTATAAAATAATAGTTTATATATCTTATACAAAAGTAAATATTAGTAACAACCTCATTTTCACCATTAATTGATGATATCTCAATCAAATATTATCCTTTGAGAAGCACAAATCTCTATATAATTGATTGAACAATCCATCAATTTATAGAAGTGGATAATTATTCTTATTCAATATCTTATTAAGATTATTAATATAAATGAATAGTTATTATACAATATTTCATCTTGAAAAAAGTATTGGGTCACACATTTGAAAATAATTGAGTAATATAAATCTTTAACTGTGTTCTCTTGTAGTATCTTCTTTAAATCATCCACTTCAATGGGTCTTTTTGATAGTGACTATTTGATATAGAATAGCTCGGGGTATATGTCCTTTTAAGGACTCAACCTCTTTATTATAAGGGATAATGTGAATCTATTTAAGTAATACATAAAAATATTTCCTCACAATGGGAATGTATATAGGGATGATCCTTTCTATTTTCTCAATAATTTGATCTATATTTTCTTCCTCATATAGAAATAATATTGATGGTTGAGAAGGAGTTTCCAAAAGAGATCTATAAATCTCTTTAAATTTTTATATAATTAGAGTATGTTTTATGATATTTAATGTGATTTACTACTATCAATATTTATTATTGATTTATATAAATTCATCTCATCGATTCTGAATATGAAATAAAATTTTCTAAATTAGGTATAGGAAAATTTTCTATGAAATTATTCCCAAAAATGTAAATTAGGTATGGGTTTCCCTCTACCCAGTTAAAAGAGGTCTTTTATTTGATTTAATAATAAAAAAATGAGGCTTCGGCCCCAACCTTTAAAAAAATACATGATATAAAAAATAGTAAAATAAAAATTGAAAATAAAATTCTCTATTCTTGAATAAAAAGTAAGTATTCATATCACCATATTATTTTCATGATCCACATCTAAGTTAATGATAAAACAAAACATCCATTTCTCCCTTGTATTCATATGTTATTGTCATTTGGTATCCTAACAACCATTAAAATAGTGTATTAACTCTCATAGTTTCTATATTCTGTGTAGTTGAAACAATGATCCATGGGTGGGGAGTTAATTTTTTTTTCAAAGAGGCGACATGGATTGGTTACCCAATCCATGCCAAAAGAAATTTATTAAATAAAAAGGTTACAAGAAAATCCCCAGGTGTAAAATGCATACACCATTTTAAATATAGAAAAGACCAACAAAGATACCACATTAAAAACCGGGTAAGAATCATCAAAAGATTCCAGAAGAAGATATGCATGATCAGCCCCACCATATCTTCATCATTCTGGAACTTCAAAATCGAGTGCAGGATCAACACTTGTCAAAACATATATGAATCAATCAGAACATCATCTCAGCAAGTCCGCAAGAATACAGGTGCAAGGAAGGACCAGCAGCAAAAACCAATACAGAACTTGAGCATTCCGGCCAAATCAAGCTTAAGACAGCACATATTAAGCAAGTTTTCAACTGGGAAAAAATATACTGACATGAAGAATAATCAGGCTAAACTTAAAAAAAATAGATAGAGGAATCCAAAAAGTTGAAACAGCGGGACTCCAGCAAGTAGTAATCTCCATGTACAAGTTTCCCAAGAAATCTAAGGGCCGGACTTCAAAAATCTCCAGAAGAATATCTGCACGAACTTCCAATAGAGAGAGATCGGACCCAGCATGTCTTCCTCATTCTGCTACCTCAAAATCCAGAACATATCATCTAACCATCAAGGAAAGGTCGCAACCAAACAGATGTATGGAAAGTCAAGCAATAATGTGAACACGAGCAATCCAGCTAACTCAAACCTTTAACATCAGAAACAGAGGCAGAAAACATCATAAGAGGGCTTCAAAAAAATGTCAAAGCATGCTGCTCATCAACAAGAAACCTAATCTTGAGCTCATCCCAGAAAAGGAGAACCAAAAGAGTTTAAAGTAATCCCAACAAGACAGCAACTTTTTCACTGTATAGAAAATCCAGAGTCCATGCAATATTGACAGTACAGGCTCAAAGTCAGGTTTAGAAGCAGTTCCAAATCAGAATTTTTAAAAGTATATAAGCAATGAAAAACCAGAGTCAATTATTTCTGATCTGAAGCAAACTGCAAAAGAAGTATTCAACAGGAATTATGGAGGATTAATAGCCTTCTTCTCCTCTAAATACCTAGTTCAACTTTATGAAATGTTTCAGCAGAAATTTCACCACTTTTCATTTTCTCATAGGCCAATCCTTTTTTCTCTTCCCAATGAGCATCAAATTTGTTTAATTGTTCCTCAAGGGAGAGTTGCGGTGTAATCTCATTAGCCTCATCAGCTGGAGTGTCATGAACTATCTCATTATTGATAGACTTAGTGGTATAGATAGAGCAAGTGGTGATGGTTCTTTCCATCTGTGAGTAATCTCTCCTTTTCCTAGTTTTCCTAGGGTTAGGAGTGATGAATCCATCTTCATCTACCATGAGTTTTTTTCCCTTTCTGGCCATTGAATTCAAGAAATTCTCCTAAAATTGCCTAGTCTGGTCTTCTACTTCTTGAGGAACATCACTGGATTTAGAGGATTCTTCTTGTTCAGACACTTGAGCTTCCTGGGTTTGGGTGATCATATCCTGTTCCTTAGCCACAATAGTAGGTTTAGAATCAGCCCCTGTGTTAGAGGGTTCCAGTAAATCAGGAGGTCTGTCCATATGAGTAGAATCTTTTTCTGTGGAAGCCTTAACAACATTAGTAAAATCTGTCTCTTGAGAATCTAGATCTTGCCTCTTATCCAAGTGCACTACTTGCACAGAGTTATCCATATTCTTTGTTGAAGTGGAGGGGTCAGCAGTTTTCTCTTTTTCCACCCAGACGGACTTAGTGACCTCTATCCCAACTTGACTTCCACAGTTGGGGGTCACATGTCCCAAATTAAAACAGTGTTGACAATAATCAGGGAGTTCTTCATAAACCACCTCTTGATAGAAACCATGATCCCCATTTTGAATCCATATGTAAGGAGGGAACTTCTTATAGGTATCTAACTCAACACATATTCTAGCAACAGAGGGACGAGTGAGATTTTTGGTTGCATTGCCAAGTTTTAAAGGGTTTCCAATTAGCTTTGATATTGGAAACAATGCTATTTGTTTGAACAAATGAAGCGGAAGTCCAGGAAATCCTACCCAAATGGGGACAATCGGAGATTCTGCAGAAGGGTCAAAGTTGGGTGTCCATTTTAAAACCCTCATGGGGTATCCCCCAAAGAACCAGATTTGTCGAATCCAGATCCGGTAATAGTCTTCCTCTGAAGCAAACCGAAGAGAAATATGTGTAGAAGTGAGGAGACCGATGTGAAAACCCGAGAATCCCAACGATTCGAGTGATGTTCTAAGAAATTTCAGGGAAGGTCTTCTCTTTGCAAAGTAACCAATCAAAACATATCGCAAGTCCGAAGCAAGAAGATTTACCTCCTCCTAAGAGAAAGCGATGGTCATTTTCCCGCGGTGTCGGTAAGCTTTTGGATCTATCTTCACATCAGAGTCTGCGATGCCATTTTCAGCTGGATACAAAGATCTACCCGCAACGACATCTGCGAAGGATCGACGATTAGGGTTTGGCTCGATGGGTATCTGGTGTTGCCGCTTATCTTCAGGAGTCAGTCTCCCCATCTCCACTAATCCATCAGACATTCCATGGGTGGGGAGTTAATCATAACAATCTATTTATCCAACATATTATTCATCTTCCTTAAGTTACGTTGACATTTTTTAGGTTTATTCCTTTAAATTATATGATTTAAACATTTCTTGTTCCTTTTAATAAATTTATAGGCTATTTATTCCCACACATTTCTGTGTGGGTAGTTGAATAATTTTCCATCCATGATATTTTTCAGTTTATCCTCCTAAATTGAACATTTTTCTCATATTTTGTCCATAACCCCATAAAACCATAGAGAATCACTAGTCTCTATATTCACCTTAAGGTCACATGGAGATTTTTATTTATAGATATCAAATTATTGAATCACTAGATATTTTTTAAAGACTTGGATTTAAGACACTGAAGAAATGGTCAACCTTAATTTTAGGGTCAACTAAAAAGATTGAGGCATATGATTCTATACCTGTGATGTTTTCCCCAAAATAAAAAATTTATTCATCCTCAATTTTATTTTTCTAATAAATCCACTCTCTCTATTAACATAGGTAGTGTTAGGAAAATAAATTGAAAAACATATTTTATAAAATTTATCTCCTTACAATAATTTAATGTTTTTTTGTTTAACAATTCTTTATTAGAATCCACTATCGATTGGTCTCTAGTTTTACAAGATAAATGAAAAATATAGCAGTTTCTAAGAGAATTGGTGGATGCAATATATTTTTTCAATGGAATAAATTCATTTATTTGTGATTAATATATTAAAAGATATAAAATAATAGATATATCATTATCACATAAATTACTTAATCACAACTTCTTCTCTCTTGGGAAAATATTGATATTGTGTATGTTTTAACTTATTATTAATTAGGTGATTAATATGATAATGTACTACCATGAGTTTAATTACTCCAACTCCAATTATATTAGACTTCTTATTCGATCAGTCATTAAATTTACCATTATAATAGCTAATGATTTGATTCTATATATTTCAATTCACTTACTAAAATAAAGGAATGATAAGGATGAGAGTACAATAATTAATTATGAAATAAATTTAAAATTAAAAAATTAAATAAATAACTCATAAATCCCTTTCATATCCTAACATATAAAATTTTAAGTTTCAATATAGGATATTTATGGTGTATTTTCTATTCCAAACAAATCCTTAAATATAACTAAGCCTTTCACTTATAAAAACAATGATGACTCACATCTAACACACATATTATTACTATAATTTTAAACATAAATACTCTTAAAAAGATGAAAATATAGAGGTTCAATGTCTTTGAGAGATTTAATATATAATACATGATGGTAAACATAAACTATATCCTCAATCAATTCCATATAAATAATAGGCTCTTATAAATAATCATATTTTTATCATTGCATGGGATATCTTTGGGACATAAATAAAAGAAAAGGGTTAGTGATAAAACTTAATAAGAAAGTTATCAGGATAGGCATGATGGTAAGATATTATAAGATTAAAATATTCCTATTATACAATCATAAATAAAAGAAGATCATGAATCATTAAATTAAATCATTTAATAAGAGATATGATAGCATAGAAATTAGTTAACCATTATAATTATAAGAATGTGCCACAAGCATAAAACATGTCATTATAAACAAAATTCAAGGATTTCTACTAAGATATCAAGATATAGTTTTATTTTTTTCATTTCTGTTAAACCATACATAGTATATCATGATATGTAATCATTATGCAATATATTTAGGTTAAATATAATTCCAAGTACACCCATAACCTCAAAATATATCATGAATATATGTGACATATAGAAATGAAATAATTCTCAAATCATAATCCTGAGAAACACCCATGAGTTGGAAATGGGTTAAAAAATCATGACATAAAGAATAATAAAATTAAGTATCATAAAGATTCTAATTAAAATAATTAATTAAATAATTTTGTACATTTATAAAAAAAATTAAAAATAATAATCAATGAATATTTATCTCATAGTGGATGGAAAATCATAATAATTAAAGTTTATGGAAATAAATCTCCTAAATAATGTTTTAAGAAACGGGTAAAAGGAACTTCAGAGGAGATAAGAGCATAGAATTTTCCCAAAATATAGAAATGAATAAAATAATATATGTTTAATTAAGTTGGTTTTTATAGGTAATGTTCTACATGGAATTGATACACAAAAAGGATGAATAAAATAGAAAAACTCATGTTTATAGGGATTCATTTAAAAAATTAATTAGAAAAGGAACTTGAAAGACATGCATCTCCACCTAAATGGAAGAAAAAATTAAATTTTTTACACCATTGAAATATTTATATAATAAAATAGGTGAAAATGATAAATTGAAAATATTTAGGGAGGGAGTTAGCAAGAACATAAACTAAAGGAAAACTAAGGTAAGGGAGGTCATTTACATTAAGTCTTGACAGAACTTAGTGTCCACATCTAGCCTCGTGAATGATCAAATTAAATTATTCAAAAAAATTGTTCAGAATATTCTATACGTATTGTTTATTTTTTTAATATAATATTTTATTAATTTAATATAATTTCATAAAAACAATCTTTTCCATAATCCTAAGGATATTTGTTTCGTGATTACAAGAAAACAATGGTTTGTAGGTAATGTTAAAGGTTCTTATTAAAAAATTTCATAACTACATAAGTGTAATTATCTAGATTTAATGTTACTATATAATTTAATATGGATTCAAATTTATTATGGTGTATCAATATAAATATGTTTCAATGGTTATAAATTTTATACAAAATTTTTATGTTTATTTATGATTTTTTTCGATCATAATGAATATAATTTGATTTATCTAATTTTATGTATTTATAACAGTTTCAGAATTTAATTCAAAATATAATATCATTATTAAGTTTATATTTAACCATAAATGGATTTATTATCACCATTCATGAAGGTGGTAATAGATTTATAATAACAACATCCTTATTGGTAGTTATACTTGTCATGAATGAATGTTCACTAAAAACAATGGTTAACTTCATTTTATAATATTACCATTCATATTAACGTAACCTAATATCATTTTTTAAATATTTTGTAACATGGTTCTTGTATTTTTAATTGGTAATAAAAATAAATAGATTAATGGAACGTAAATATCTTGACTATAAGTTCTTATCATACTCTTTGTGATGAATCCTGTGAAAATCAAATTTGACATTCCATATAGGGTATTTTTATGAGAAAAAATGTACCCAACATAGATAAGGGTGTTTTAAGATATAATTTAGAATATTCATGACATTTTAATAATATTAATTTGTGATTAAAAGTTTCGTAGTAAAGGGTAGTGTTTATAGGAGGTACAGGAAAATGTTTCTAAATAAAATATTAGAATAAAATATTATTTCTCTAAATATTGATCAATATTATGATTAAATATAATAGTATTGTGACTTAATATAAAATTAGGTATTATAAAATTTACCTAACTTCTATTAATTACTAAATTCATCCACACACCACAATTTTAAAATAATGTATTTAAATAGTATTTTATTATTCTTCTATATATTTTACTATTTATAAAAAATACCAAAAATCCCCCCTTACATAATTTCAATGGGATAATTTCAGAAATGATACTATTTTATTAAATAAATTTATAAATTATTTAATTTTAATTTTTAAATTTTAATATAAAATGTAATATTTTTACTAAGTATACTAAAATGTACCCTATTAGTAATTTTCACTTATATATAATTTTTGTTAAATATTTTGAGAAATCATTTTATGGTATTCTAATTTTTACATTTAATTAACTTATTCATGGTAAATATTTCTTATTAGATATTTTACTATTCTAAATACCATATATTATTCCAATAATTATTCACTATTCCAACAATCATATAATACTTATACTTCCTATAAATACATATTATTTAATATAATGTACATACATATTATTTAATACACAATTCATTTACTTCAATTTCCCTCAAGGTTATCTATTCTAAATTTAAGTCAAGTTTTTAATTATTTATTTCTTTTTCATAATTTTTTTCATGGGTGTGATAATTCTATGTGTACATGACCCAATAGATTTCAAAATTATACTTATGTTATTTTTTCATTATACTATTTTTAATTTTTTAGACTAAATTTATCCTTAATATGTGATTAGGTTTTATAATATATCTTATAAATAAATATTTCAAACATTTATGTTTAGAATAAAAATATCATATAGAGAATTTTGACATCTATTCTTATCCCATTAATAGAGACATGGGTTTTCTAGCTCACCACCAGGGAAACAATGGATTTAATAACTCATAAACAATATACTTTAGGATTCAATGGATTATAACCAACAATATTGGATTTTTAGATCATCAATAACTGTAGTATGGGTTTGTTGGCTTGCCATAGGTAAAATTTAAGTACTCATTAGATCATAAGCAATGAGTATTTATCTTTTCTCTCTCATATGAACAAGTAGGATTAATGATTTGATTCTCATCATAAAAGAGTATCATCAAGAATAATTATCACATCACCAATGATAAATTAAGGGTTTTTGGATTATCACAAGTATGCCTTAAGAGTTTTGGGACTATTTCCAATTATGATTTAATTGATTTGTTTGATTATCACTAATGATGATTTAAGGGTCTGATGGGTCACAACCGTTATGGAATAGGGATTCATTGGATTATCGCTAATTATAAATTAAAGGTTACTCTAGATTATTCTTTGTGGGATATATGAGATATGGGAATCCTTTTAATAGGATACCAAGTGGTACATTGGATTTTTATTCCATCCAAGATGGATTAAAATCTTGAATAATGATTAATTATATCTTCACTAGTAGAAGGTGTGTTGTTCTTAGTATTGGGCCCATTAGAGGGGATTCCTACATTCTAAACATTTTTGAATTAAAACATGCATAGTTTGGTTCCATAAAATGAGTCATTAAATAAAATTTATAGTCATCAAATAAGGAAAAAGTGGTTCCTATTAAGTTCATTCACCCATGATCAATTAAATTCATTTAATGTTAATGAATCCAGAACTATTGGTTTGTTTTTTTAAGTTCATACAACCAAGATCATTATGTATTTAATTTTAAAGTCATATGAATATTAATCTTAAGTGATAGATGTGTATAAAAGGATATGTGTGGGTATTACAAATAGGTGAATTGTTTTTATTTAATCTAAAATATGATTTAGTTGAAGTCATGGGTCATACACTAGGTTGGATTCCTTTAATGATCCTTTACATGAGGAACATAGTGAAGGCATGGATTGATTACGATTTTATAGATACCCATTTGAAATCACATTCTACCAATTAGTGAAAAGATTATTGTATGGATAATTTGTCCCATGAGATGTGGGAAATAGTGAGAGAAAATTTTGTCTTAAAATGTATATATATCCATACTATAGGGGTTTTGGAAGGCCTCTATAGTAAATAACATAGCAAGTTCTACCCAGAAAATGCCCAAATTCCATAAGATTTAGGATAAAAAGAGGGGTATGTGGATCATACTGGATCAATATATCATTAAATAAAATTTTCCAAAGTATTATGAGTTCTATAGAGGGGGGGTGTATATCAATCCCATATAAAATGATTTTATATTAGGTAAAAATGTTCCAATGTGCATTGGAGTTCATGTGGTGCGATATGATTTGTAAATATCCATATGAGAGGAATACATAACATGAGTGGGGTTTATGAAAACTAAACATGGAATTTTTGGTATTTTTTTGATCATGTGAAAAGGTTTGTAACCTATGTATAATAGGCCCAGAGTACTCCTAATTCCATTAGTGATGGATAAGTGTGTGAGAAATTTCATAGGAGAGGTCTCAACCACTTTCTAAATGGGAACTCATAAATATGCCACGGTTTTACTCCATTGTGTGAATGTTTGGATTTACACTCAAATATATCCCATAATATTTATTATTTAAAAGCATGTTGACCATAAATAATGGTCACTTAGTATTTATGTTAATGTTATCTCAATAAATGATCTTTGGATATAGTTAATAATAATCACACTCATGCATATCAACTTTCAATGACTCACACATGTGTATGCAAAGTGAAAGATTCTTTTTTTGCCTCAAGTACAAGTGTATTAATTGGAAATTAAAGTAGTGTGGATTGATGGTCTTATTTAGAGACAAGTTCGAACTCTATGTGTATGGTACTAATCATTGGTGTCCTTTATTTTTAGATCAGTTAATCACCTGAGGTTGATATGATCATAAATATTAATTCTTTCTCTATGAATGAATTTAATATTTATTGGTAATCTTAGTTTATATTCTTGGATCAAATGGATAATTTCAAAATAGGGTATCAGGGTTGAAATTATTCCAAATAATTCATTCCTCTCACTAGCCTACTGGGCTTAGGGGGTATTTTTCAGTGTTTTGGGAAATGTACACTAAAGTAACAATAAGGGGGTAAGGTGTATAGTTCTCCCCAAAGATAAGTCATATACATAAGAAAATATAGTGTACATATTCAATGATAGATGAGTGTTTGGGTGTGAAAAATCATCCATGACACATGATATTTATGGAATTATAATTTGGATTAATTATTTATACATGAAACTATGGGAAAATGGGTATATCTCCATGGATCTATACCCACAGTTTATAGAAACTATGGGTATATCTACTCTGGAGTCTATCTATACCCATGGATTATATAAACCATGCATATAGATATGTTATTCCAATGATTTTTTAAAAAAAATTGGGATAGAGTCCTGCATATTTTCCCAGCCTCCCCCCCCCACCCTTCACTCTTATATCCATTACCTCCCCCCCACTTGGTCAAGTTGTGTTTTTCCATCACTTGAACAATGATAGAAATCTCTCCTCCTCTATCATTATCCCTTGATTCAGTGATTTCCTAATTCCAATATTCTTTGATAGTGAGTTCCAAATCCTTCTTATACTCTTCTTAAAATTATTTTCATTTTTATAAATATATGAAAACCTAACAAAGATACATTTAAATCAAGGTATTATTTGAAATAACATTCTTTGTGGGTGATGTTTTATTTTTTGTATTTTGGTTTAATGATTTTAATTTGGATAAGACTATAGTATTCCATTGTTGTATATTTTTTTGTGATGTTTGATTTTTCATTTTTTATATATGATGGGAGTACTAGTATATTCATAATTACCATATAAGGTTGGTTTTCTAATGTGTAAACCAGCCATTAGTTGGTGAATGGACTGAACTAATTTTATTTATAATATTCCCTCTCATACTCCATATGTTATTGTATATTTTTATATATTGGGATTTAGATTGATTAATTGATTAAGATATATTGAATTAATGATATTGAGTTTGTTATAGGACATTATACATTAGGTATGTGGTTAATAGTTTATAGGGGTTGGGTTTAAAAGGGTTATATATTCATTAATGGTTTATGTTATATTATTCATCTATATTTTTTTGGTGAGTGATTATTATGGTGAACATAGAAGACATACACTAATGAATTGGAATTATGAGCTATAATTTTTATACTCCTGGAATGAACTAGGCTCATGTGTAACATTATATGAGGTTATTGGATTATATGGTTCACTAGAGGTGATGATGAGTCTATATGCTCTATAAAATGGAGTTTGTGGCAGATTATTTAAAAAAATGTTCATCATTTTTTTAGGTAAGTTGTTTACTAAATTACAATATGGATTTATTTAACATGGGTCAAAATTGTGCACTTCTTAGGTATCAAAAATTATTTTTTTTGTTCAATTTTATTTATAGATGTTATTAGAAGTTATTTTCATGGTTTTACTTTGGATATTTATTATTGTCATTTTCTGGATATGATTCATTTGGAATCAATTGGTTATATAAATTGATTTATTCATTATAGGAAGATGATTTACTATTACTGAAGCTTGAGGAGATCATCGATAGATTGTATTGGTAGGTAGTATCTTCCATACATGTAATTTTTTAAAATATGCCTATGATGAGACTACACTTGATTTCTAGTAAGAAATAAATATTTAAATGATTATATTTGAAAATATGACTGTGGAGTTTTTCAAGGTATTTTTTTATATTAAGGAAAATGTTTTTAATGGGAAGGTATATTGAAATAAAAATATTTTGAATCTTTTCATTATTTTTTTATTTATTGTTTTGTAGTTTTTTACCCTTAACAATTTTTAAATAATGTTTCCAATGTATATTTATGATTCTTTAGATAAAGTATTTAAATGGTTTATTTTATTTATTGTATCAAAATTCATCGAATAATATATAAGTATTTTCATTGAACATGATATTTCCATTATTCAATTAATATGGTTATAAAATTTATTCTTTTAATTACATCTATTTAGGATTATAATTACATATGTAATTAGAAATGAATCATTTCTAATTAGAGATGAGTAATTTTTTGTAAAAAAAATTATTTCAATTCATATATCAAACAACTTTGGGATTCTCTCTCCTTCATTACATTTTGGATATATTTTTTATTTTAAAAATCATAGTTTCTATAAATTAGGATTGGATGATTATTTATACTTATATCAATTATGGTATAATTTTCATGATATTATTATACTATGTTTTTTTGGTTTTTAGGTTGGGTGACACAATTTTTCTATACTTGAGTAAATATTTTCCATCATAAAAACAATTCTATTTAATTAGATTAATGTCATATTCAAAACATGGATGTTTGAAAAAAAATTATTTCATAAAGACATATGTATTGAATTGGATTGTGTAATAGTTGTTTCTCATTTCATGTCTTATACTTTTTCTAGTTTTTTATTTGTAGGCATCACTTATAGAATATATTCTTTCTCTTATTCTTCATTTTTCTAGCTACTAGCATGTATTGATGGATTTCATATTAAAATTTTCTATAATGAATTTTGTAATAATTATTTACATTGATGATTGGAACATAACTTTATTCCCTTGTAATATAATGGATATAAGATGGATGTATTATACCAATCAGATTTCAACTGACTTTCAAAAGATTTTTGATATTTGTTTATATTTTTCATTTAACAAAGTTTCAGATGAGAGTCGTATATAGTGTCTATGTTATAATTGTGTTGGTAAAACATGTTTATTCCAATAACAATTTATCTACCATATAAAAAATATGTATTTCAAACAAAATATTATGTTTGGTATCACAATGGAGATACGAGATAATATTTTACTATTCATGAATGGAAAGAAAGAAGTCGTATGGAGAATTTAATATTTGATCAGTTTCCATTTGTGAACCATCACGAGAGTGATAATATGACTGTATAAGAATTGGTATCACTAAACATGAGGAAAATACTAAAGATGAATATGTTGAGAGAGTGAAAAAAATTAATGTATAATTCTAGAACTCCTATATATTAGGAATGTTCTAAATTGACAGGTTTTGAATTTTTAATGCAGTTATATAATAGAAAAACCATGTATTTAATTTCTAATACCTCTATTGATTATATTATTACTTTTTTTAGGGAATTTATTCCTTATTGAATAGATATTCCCCAAAATCATTGTAATTTATGGAAGTCAATTAAGAAGCTAAAATTTTCTACTAATAAAATCAATACTTGTCTAAAAAATTGTAGGTTATTTTGGGAGGAAAAAATATACCTTAATGACTATAAAGAATTTGGTACACCTTGATAGAAATAAAATTAGATGAAACACAATCTCATGTGCCACAAAAAATCTTGTGGAACTTTCCATTGATTCCTAGTCTTCAAAATCTATTCTGTCTATAGAAATATCGACCAATATGTGATGGCATGATGCTAAGAGGATTAAAGTTAATGGTCAGTTGATTAATCTTGTAAATTGATTATCATGGAAATAATTTGATATAAAACATATTTATTCTTCAACTGAGGTCCATAATTTTACGTTGGGTCTATCTTATGATGGTTTTAGTCTGTTTGGTTATATGCTCACTACTCACAGCATGTGGACAGTTTTTATTCGAGTTCATAATCTTCCTCCATGGATGTGCATGAGAAAAAATTTCACTTTCTTTATTATACTAATATTTGGACATTCTAATCCTATCAAATATATATAAATATAACACAAACATTTAATTATAGATTTGAATCATCTTTGGTATATGGTTGTTTGTATATTTGATGCTTCTTCAAAAACAATATTTCAGATGTCTATTACCCATCTATAGACTATAAATGATTTCTCTACTTATGAAATGATGTATGGTTAGAGCATGAAGGGTAAACTATCATGTCCTATTGTATGAATAATTCAAAATCAGGAAGTACTGAATATCATTATTGTTTTAGTTTCATGGGGCATCGACGATTCTTTCCAATGGATCATAAATACAAGAAGAATCGTCGAAGTTTTGATAATATCATTAACACTGAATAGCCACCTCAACATATGATAGGAACCGATGTGCTTAATAAATTTAAAGAGTTTAGTTTTTTATTAGGTAAATGTTATATGAAATCAAAAAATAGAAATAATGTTGAAACAAAATACACTTAAAATTGGAAAAAGAAAAATATCTTTTTTGTGATTCTATATTGGTCAACCAATTAGTTATGTCATTATTTAGACATAATGCTCATTGAGAAAAATATGTGTGAAATGTTGCTTTAAATTCTTTTAAATATCAATTGGAAGACCAAATATGACTTATAATCTCATCAGGACTTGTTGGATTTGGATATTCAACCAGAACTGCATCATGTGTGTATCGGTGAAAACAAGAGGAAAGTTCCTTGTGCTTCTTATGTGATGACGCCTTTAGAGAAAAAAATAAATTTCTGGAAGTATTGGAGGATATAAAGGTTCCTGATGGATATTTCACCAACATATCTAAATTATTCAACATAAGGTTTTTGAAACTAAAATCCCAAAAAACTCATGAATATCACATTTTTCAGCATGAATTGATTCCAAATAGAAATCCATCATTTACTATCTAATAATTTCAGTTTGAAATTGATTCACTTTTCAAATTTTTTTGGAGACCATTATGCTTAAATTTTATCTATGTCTTTCTCGATAAAAATTCATCAATAGGTTCCATTGATTTTGTGTGATTTAGAAAAAAATTCCTCCATTGTTTTTTTTTCTTTAATTTTGCATTTAATAATTCATCTTCCAACTGAAACACTTCTTAGGGGACCTTTTTATTTTTTTTCAATGTATCTTTCTGAAATTAATATGTGCATAATAAAATATTATGTCCAAAATAACAATCTTCTTGAAGGTTCCATTGTGAAAGGCTATCGGAATCAAGAATGTATGGATTTATGTTCAATTTATTTTTCTGATGTGAGAACAAGAAATAACAGGAAAATTGAGAAATGAAGATGAGTTGTATGGGAAAATTAAGCCCTAATTCACATATCTTCTCTAGATAGGAGGAATTATTGGGTCATATACATTTGCTACAATGAGACTTGAAGAGTAGAATATGGAACATTGTATAGTCTTGTTTAACTATGGTTTGTATAATGAATATATCAAGTAAGTAATTGGAATATTTATATGTTATCTCAATCTATGTCATTTCACATATACCTTAAAATTTTATTATCATTTTATGTATGGAAAATAAAAAATATATAATTAGAGTTCAATGATATTTTTCTTTTATAGGGAGAGAGTATTTTCATAACAAAGAGTTTCCTTCTTGGTGGAAATAAAAGGTATGACCATTACTTTAATTTACTTAAAATATAGATATTCATTTAAATTTATTATTCAAAAATATTTCAGCTATTGAGTTTACCTATTGAATTCGTCTCTCAAGAATTAAGATCGTTGGATTTTGGTCTCAATTATTTGGTTTGTGAATGAATATATTTAATAATCAATGGGTATAGACATGTTACAATGATCGAGTGGTTCAATGAGAACACAACGTGATGGAATTATTTTAACTACTACAACAGGCAATTCTTCCAGTGCATCAGATAGTAGGCCTCAATATAAAAATGTGTCTTATTATGGACTTGTTAAGAAAATATTATCATTGGATTACTACTCTCATGGTCAAGTCCCTATAATGAAATGTAAATGGTTTGACTCAATGACGCAACATGGTACATTTATTGATGACTTTGGATTTAGAGTTATTGACATGACTTGATTCCTAGATACTGATGAACCATATATTTTGACATCAATGAAAAAACAGGTGTTTTATGTAAATGATCATCTAAGAACTAATATGGTGTCATTATTGAATTAATCCCAAGACATATTTTTCATAATGGTGTGGTTGAAATTTACATCATTGACAACCCAATTGGTGTTGACCAAAATATTTCATTTGATGCCTCAATTTTTCCCATTATGAGATTTGATGTTGAACCTAAAGTATTTTGGGTAATATATAGATGAAACCATATATGTTCATAGTTCATTCAGTTTACCTTAACGTGGGTTTAACATATTGTTACTATTGTAATTAAAATAATTTAGTTTCAATTTGGGATGATATTATTCTTTTAGTATTTTTTCTATTTCATTTAATTAGATTTATTCCAATTCTGAAAACTATGTTTAAAATTGGTTTTTAAAACATTTATAACTTTGTTTTAAATTATTGTTACTCAAACATGTTATGACATTATTTATGACTTATTAAAATTATATTTTTTATGCATGATTTTAAAAAAATATTTCTAAAGAATTTATATTTAATTATTATGAAGTTTATTAAAAATATAGAATAATTTTTAAGGAAGTGATTATTTGATAAAGATTGATAGATGTGTGATCTCAGGTTACCACCACTGGTTCCCCTGGTGACTATAATAATTGAATTTTTTTTGCATTCTATTTAATTTCATGTTCTTTTTCTTTATCAAAAACATTTAGGGAAATATAGTTGAACTATAGTTGATTTCTACTCCTTCTAGTATGGGTCTGAGCGAGGGTACTCCTAGAGCTAGAAGAAGAACCTTTTATTCATGTTCTTACTCAGTCCCGCCAGTGGACACCCCATATACCACACCTTTTCATCCTCCACTTGAGACTCCAAGGATGTTCCCACCCATTCCCCCATCATCATATCATTTAGCCTCTTCTTCCCATACCATTTCTACACCGCTTCGAGGGATGTTCCCACTTTTACTATATCCATGTCATTTGTTGTATCACAAACCCCACTACCCATATCCTGCCATGTCTACATCAATTCCATTTCCTACTATTCATCCCAGATCTAATAGTTTTGTTCCTTTAACTTCCACTCTAGTGCATGAAACTCACCCAGTGCATGCATTGGTACAGGTACAACCTTCGGAGGCTACAAATTTAGAACATCCCATGGATCCATAAGAGCATAATTAGTAGCCTCCATCAATTTTTTAAATTATAATAGTGTCCAATTATATCACATCATTTTTTCATGTTGTACTAAAAATTAATTATTATTTTCCATTGATATTATTCAGTGTAATCTTGTAGTGGGTGATGTAGGCAGACCCATATACGTGAATCATATAATCTCCAAACACAAATAATAGTGGATTAAAATGAAGATAATAAAATTATAAGTAAAAATTTCAGGAAGTGTAAAAGATTTAGGGTAACTTTAGCCAATTGTAATGATATCATTCTGATAAAATCAGTCTCCTGGAAGCATATCGATAATGAAATCAAGGAAAAATAATGGGTGAAGATATGGGTAAGAAAACTTGTAAAATTTATATCTATATTATTATTGTATTTATATAAAATAACATGTTTTTGTATATTTGGTTTAACATTCCTGATAGTGAAGCTGCTAAGGTTTTGAGGTTGATGGATCTTAGGCTGTTCTGGAAATCACATAAGAATGATTTATATATTTGTTGGAAGAATATATTTGGTTCTAATTTAGAGGATAAATAATATTGCCTGACAATACAATAATAAAATATCAAAAAATGTTCACATATTCGAAGATTGATGATTTTAAATTATTATTAATCATTAATGGTTTTTATATAAATTTAAATTCTTATTAATTATATTTATTTTTTTTAGGATGCATCGAGGAAATAAAAAAGATTCAATGGTGTATTTTCACGCTTGGGGTGCACTATAATACTTGATCGTGAGAGGCATCAAATAATTTAATATGAATATAAATTATATCTATATTTATGTTTTTACACAGTTAGATTTTCAATATCAAATTTAAGTTTTCTTTTCCTTAATCCCTTTAATATAAGGATGGAAATACCCCCATAAAATCACCAAATGGCCATGTGGCCAAATGGACAAGTGGCCTAATGGCCTAATGGTCTAATGGCCTATTATCCTAATGGAAAAAAGTTCAATTGTCCAATTGGCCTAATGTCCTAATGTAATAATGGCCTAATGGCCTAAATGTAATAAATGACACAAATATCATAAATGGATTAAATGGCCTAAATATCCTAATTGGAAAAATTGGCTTGATTGGCCGGAATGGCCAGAATGGCCCAATTGGCCTAAATAAATGCCCAAATTCGCCTAATTGGGCTAAATTGACTAATTGGCCTAGGTTGGAAAAATTTAGCCTATGTTTTCCAAAATTGGCCAAATAAATGGCCTAATTAGCCCAAATTGACTAATTGGTCTAAATTGTCCTAAATGACCTTAATTGGACTAATTTCCCTAAATTGGCCTAAATTGGCCTAATTGGAATAAATTGGCCCAAATTGCCCAAATAAATGGCTGGATTAGCCTAATTTGCATAAATTTTCCTAAAGGGCATAATTAGGCTAAAGGGGCTAATTGGCCTAATTGGAATAATTAGACTAATTATCATAATTGGACTTATTGTATTAATTATCCAAAATGTACTAATTTTCCTAATTAGACTAAATATACTAATGACCAAATGACCAAAATTATCAAGTGATCAAATAACCAAATGGTCATATGGTCGAATGACTAAATGGGAAAATGGCCTAAATTGCCAAATTGAACTAATTATACTAAATGGCCTAATTATCCTAAATTGGCCTAATTTACCTAAATTTCTGAATAGTCCTAAGTTGAAATAATTTTCTTAATTTGGCCCAATTGGCCTAAATTGGCCAAATTGGACTAAATTAGCCTAAATGGCTTGATTGGCCTAAATTTTCCTAAATGGACTAAATGGAATAATTATCCAAAATTGGTCTAATTGGACTAAATTGGCCTTAATTGGTCTAATTGGACCAAATGGACAAATTGGCCTAAATTTCTGTAAATAGCCTATTTGGCCAAAATAGCCTAATTGACCTAAATGACATGATTGGCCTAAATTTGCCTAAATGGACTAAATATACTAAATGGAAGAATTTTCCTAAATTACCTAATTGGCCCAATTTTCCTAAATTCCTAATTTTCCTAATTGGTTTAAATGGCTTAATTGATCTAAATTGGCCTAAATTGGTCTAATTGGCCTAAATAGCATAATTCGTCTAAATTGCCTAATTGGCCTAGTTGGCCTAATTAGCTTAAATGGCCTAATTTGTCTAAATTGTCCTCAATTAGCCTAAATAGCCTGATTGGAATAAATTGGTCAAATAAATGGACTAATTGGCCTAGATTGGCCTAAATTGGCCTAAATTGGCCAAAATGACCTAATTTGACAAAATTGGTCTAAATGACCTAATTGGCCTAAATTAGATAAATAAATAGACTAATTGACCTTAATTTAACTAAATGGAATAATTGGACTAAATTGGAAAAATAAATAAGTTAATTGGCATTATTATCCTAATTGGCCTAAATTGGCCTAAATGGCCAAATTAGTCAGTATGGCCTAATTGGCCTAAATTAGCATAAATTGCATAATTATTCTAAATGGAATAACTTTAATAAATGGACTAATTGGACTAATTATCTTAATTGGCCTAATTTTCCTAATTGGACAAATGGAAAAATGGCTCAATGATCAAATGGCCATTTCTCCAAATAGGAAATTGGCCAAATGACCAAATAGACAAATAACCTAACCAAAAAATGAACTTAATGCCCCAATGATTAAAATTACCATGTGAATGAACAAAAAAATTGCATAACACAAATATAATTAGGAAAAAATGAACATATAATATAAATCCATATCATACCCATTTTCAGCATGCTAATTAGTATATATTGTTTATATTATGCCACTAGTTTTAAATTTCAAAATAAATGTATATTTAGATGCTTATTCATTTTATAGATTCCTTCAACATATACAATTTTAATTCCTTCTATTTTTAATTTCATATTATTATATAATGTAGTATTATACTAATCAATGTGTTTCCAGTAAGTGGCTTTAGGAATTGAAGGTCGTGTGCCTCGAGAAAAATTATTTTTCTCCAGTATGAAGGAAAAGGATGGAAGTGTTCTGAAAGCACATACACAATAAAATATTTTATGTTTTTTTATTTATATTTAAAAAATTTTATATATAATTCATAATTAAATATCTTATTTATATTTTAAACAGTGTTCCTTGGATCCTCTCGATGAGAAAGAAGATCACAAATTCAGCAAAATGATCATTTGAGATAGGAACTATGTGAGGATCATCGGGGGACATTTAAATGTTGAACTAGGAAGAACATCATCCCCACTAGTTATTAGACCTCATCTAGAACCTCTCAAACCTCTCAAACCATCGAGCTACAAAAATTTCATGTTGAAGCATATAAGGCCAAAAAATATAGCTATACAATAGTGTGAAAGAAGTAAAGTGGTCATGAACACTTCCAAAAAACTATGTCAGTTATAAGTACATCACTTCCATCAAAGGATTCTACCACTATTGATTCATGTATTTTATCAATTCACACTTTATATAACTCCATGAGTTATGTAAATGAGGCTCTTAGTCGCATTTGAGTTGATGATACTGGTTGTGGTGGTGGAGGTGGTGGTGGTGGTGGTGGTGATGATGATGATGATGATGATGATGGTGCTCCATATGATGTTTTTGGTGATGTTGTTGATGAGGATGTTACTGATGGTGATGAGGAAGATGATGTTGGTTATGGTGGATATATTTATCCCCTCTATTTTTGAGTTAGTAATAAAGATACATGTGGATACTTTTTAATTAATTGAGTTTATTGGTTATATAGATGTATATATAAGTTATAGTATTGTAAAATTTTTGGAAAATTATTATAAGAATTTGGTTGAATTATAAATATACAATATATGTATTTCATTGAATGTGTACTTTGATTTTTATTTTGTTTATAGATTCAGGATGGGCTGTAAGGGATATTGTTGTCAGGTTCGGACAGGTAGTTATACCCATGGTTATAATAACCATGGGTATATATATATATATAAACAGTTTAACTAGATCATGGTAAGTATGAAGATATATGAGTCTATATCCAAAGTTTCTATAGAAAACATGGGTATAACTCTATACCGACAAATCTATCATCCACTTTTCATAGAACTATGGTTATATCCTAGAACCATAGTTTTATGGGATATAACTATGGTTTTAAACTATGGTTATAGACTATGTTTCCGGTAGTTAGAACATCGGTTTCATTATTTTATCACATATAATTCAATTTTTTAGTTTTTTTATTGATCATAACTTTAATATCAAACTGTTTTTTTTTTTTGATAATTTTTTTGGTTTTTATCAATACCCCCTTGAAATTAGATTTTTTTTTTATTAAAAAATACAATTTTGAGGTAAACTGGGATGTTTTCATGTTTTCTCTACTCTATTATAGAGTTAAAGAAGATAAAAGTCCATTTATGGAATTATAAAAAAATTTATTGGGTCCTTTAGTGGCCTATAAGATTCTAATAGACCCTATAACAAGATCCTTCTTTAACTAAACTATTCTATCATGAACACTAACACTTTCATTTTTTGAACATCATGATAAACTACAACTAGTGTATATTTCTTAGTGTTTTTCATCTTGATATGATGATTCCATCATGAGATTATTACTTTGTAAAATCTAATTATATTTTTTAAAGTCAATAACCTTAGAACAACCCTATATATCATGAAATTTTTCAGGGTTTCTTAATATTAGATTTGTGCGATAATTTCTCCATTATTTTAAGTAATAAATTGAACTAATATCATCATAAACCTCTTCTATGGGACATTATAAAATATAAGATACTATTTTTTGGAACATTAATTCTAGTTCACACTACTATTAATTACCAAGACAATGAAGATTTTCATATTTTCTTAATGAAGAACAATGATGTTTTCCAATATATAAAAGGTTTTATATTAAATGTATATAGGTGTTTTAGAGGAATTTTTGAATCTTTCTTTCATAAAAATTAGAGAAAATATATGGTTTAGATATTTCATAGGACATGTCTACTTTAATGTCTTGTCAAATGGTTATCTCATCTATAAAGATGATTCTAGTGATACTTATCACCTCATATATAAAAAGATACTGAGGATATTCTTAAATATGTAGAGATATGTGTGGTAGATTAGACCTTACAATTTATTGTTTATCATCAGATTAATTTATCCTTATATCTTATTAGCCATTAGTGTCTATACACTGACATCTTCTACCAGATGGGTGTACAATTGGGCATCAGCCTATGGGATATCCACATTCTAGGTGGATTCCATTTATTAGGAAACATATATAAAAAAAATCTCACATTGAGAGTGTATGTGTATAACTAATATACTCTATAATATACTAAAGACTTATTGGGATTGATAAAGAATTAGTTTAAGAATTGTGTTTATATTTTTCTAGAAACTTTTTTCATTGAAAAGATTTATCACTTTTTATATTCATTAGGAGATCATCATAAAATAAAAATGAAAAATATCTATTCATATCACTTTAATCATGAGAAGTAGGGCTCATACCCACCTTTATTGAAATAGAGGAGTTATATTGAATGGGGATTCTAATTCCATCCATTGATATCAAGTCACATCTGATTAGTTAACTTTAAGGAAATTTTCTTATATTGATGGATATTTACAACTAGAGATTTAAATATGATAGTATTTCCTTCTTCCTTTATCATTATTGATTGTATATACAATGGCCATCAATTCCATCTTGTTATACCAACATTAGTAATATTATATAGAGTATTCGGTTATATTATTCAGAGGGAAGATATAATATGATTGTGTGACCCATTTTAAATTCATTATTCTATAATAATGATTTTTTCCCAATTTTGTTTCACAATAACTCAAAAGGGGGTGAATTTAGTTCTTTAAGATTTTTCTAAATTAAAAAACTCTTTTAAAAACTTATTGGATCTTTACCATTCCTTTTAATTCATATATGTAGTGGAAAATAAAATAAACTAAGGATACGGTCATGTTATATTTTTATAGTGCATTATTGTAACATAAATATTCCCTAATATATTCCTATAATACTCAATGGGAGTATATTAATTTTTATTTAAGTTTTTTAGGTGGTCCTGTGTATTTTAGTGCAAGAAGATGTTACTTCATACAAAGGTTTCAAGAGATTTTATTGGGCTCTCCCTATAAATTACATATTTTTAAGGGGTGTTATAAGGATTTCAACTTTCTAAGGAATCTATTACTACCCTAAAATAACTCTAATGGGTGATAATTTTTATATAAATTAGTTCAAGATAGGTTTACATCAATGTTATTCATACATTTAAATAAGAAAAATAGCGGTAGTGGGAATGATTTTCAAGATCAGTAGCCATTAAAATTTGTTTTGAGTAGTTATTAGGATGTTCAACATTTAAAAAATAAGTCTAGAGTAATACCAAGTTAGTTTTAGTTGATTAAATATCCAAATAAATAAGAATATAAAATTTAAATACATTAAAATGTAGTTAACAAGGATGTGAATGAAGTAGATTCAAGAAATTTTGAAGCACTTATATCAAAGAAAAGAAATCATATTGTTGTTTTTTACTTTTTTTAAAAAAAATATGTGTTTTTCTATAACTTGATGATATCACATTGAAAGAAACTCATCCTTATCAATGGTGTAAAAAATTGACATGTAATGACTTTTTAAAATTTCCACTAATGTGCTTTTGAGTTTTAAAAACACTGGGGGTATCATAGTGGCCGACCTCAGGGGTCATTCTCTGAAGGAGTCTTGGTGTTCTATCATAGTGTTCTCTTAATTTATTATATTTTTATTTTTTTAGAATATTTATTAATTTTTTGAGATTAAAATAATCAATATTGGTGGTGATGCGAATAAAGTTGAGAGATTTAATATATATATATATATATATAATTTGAATAGAAAAATAATAAAAATGAGTGCTAAAAAGTGAGTGAAAATAGATTTAGTAAAAACTAATCTAATCCTTTGGGATTTCAACCAATATGAAGATAAAAAAATTATTAATTGGATTAATTATATCTCATAAAACTCCTTAAATAAAGTGATCAATCTCCTAACTCACCCCACTAACCTCACTTGGAATCTTGGAAACTCCATACTGAAATGTTTTCCCTGTATATAGATTCCTTCTAAACTGTGATAAGTATGACATAGAGCAACCAATTCTCATCATGATGTCTCCTTAGAAGATGTGTTCACATGATGAAATCTAAACCATTCAATACCTAATGAAATGATCTCTTGAGATGGGATACTTTTCAGAAGTGAAAAAATATATAATTAAGGTTGAAGAACTCAATATTTGTTGGTGAATGGACTCTTGGATCTCTTGATCACATTTCACTTAACACTAATAGTGAAAATAAATAAGTAAACTAAATGTATTTTAAAAAACAAAATACATATAAAATCATCACTCCCTTTAACTAAAAAAATAAAACTCTCTATTGTTGGAGGAAAGAATTCACAGTCACCATGGGATAAGACAACACATAACAAAGAATCAAAAATTAAAAAAATTAAAGGATGAAAGAAAAAAGTAAAATTAAGCCCCATATAATTGAAAAAGATAAAATATTTCCTTAAATGGTATTTTATTCATGGTCTAGAAAACAAAGAAGTAATTATCCAATAGTCCTCAAGTACTCCCTAATAGGATAAATGGTTGAGATTAACTACCACTACTAAGTTAAATAACAATCCCCTCACCTTTATTTCAAATACTAACGAAAAATTTATGGTAAAAAAGATACTCAATGATCAAAACATTATGATCAACTTGGACTTGGTTTCACTAAAATTGATTTTCTAATGATCAACTAACATATTTGATTCCCTGAAGAGAAAAAATAGTTTATTGGGAATACACTTATTCACAATTTTATCAGTATGGTGACCCGTGTAATCTCTTATGTAACAATTTCAACAAAAATAAAGGGGATTGGACAGGACCCTCAGTTACACTGGTGAAAAATGGGTTGAATGAAAGATCTAAAACTTAAAAAAAATTGCATTTTTGAGCTTATGATGTGTCATCTAATCTACCTTGGTCCTGAGTATTCACTTAGTTATTTAGATATTTTTATCAAGAAGTTATTATGTTATTCTGTTAGGATCACTTTGGGATGACCATAATGATAAGGGGTAAATTGGTGTGGGATGAACTTTTATTACATTAAAACTTTTATCCCTTTTTACACCTCTGTCACTTATTCAATTAATGATTATATTATATACTCTACCAATAATTAGAAAACATGAAAATAAAACAATAATGAATAAATAACATAAGTATTTTTAATGAGTTTGTCCTCTAGTGTTTATGAATATGTACTCAGTGTATGGTGGTTATTATCCCACCCACAATAAAATTATTGTATTATTAATAAAATTATGAGTAAGGGGTGGCCTTGAACTTATTTTCCTAACACCAACCTTGTATAATGCACACTTTAACTTTGAACCACAAAATTATCGGATTTCAGCATGTCCCTCTTGAAGTGAACATAAATGTAATACAAGTATTATTATCTAGAATTCAATGAATCTAATAAACTTCCTTGAAATGCATCAATCAAAATTCCTCCTCTATTTCACAAAAATAAATGAGCTATCTCAAATCCTATAATCAGTAAGCTAACTTTGAAGTTCTAACCTGATTAAAAATTAATTTATAACTGGGAAATATTTTTCTCTTATCTAGTCTTAATGGTATGAATATTACTATATATTAAATTCTAAAGATCTTCTGAACCAAATAATTCTTAAATAAGATTGAATCAGTAATAATTTATTCACCTTCTTTTGGTCTTCGACAAACAATATGAGATATCAAATTTCAGTCTTGAATTCTCAATAAACATCACATACAATTACACAATATTGTATAGCACTTATCAATATTTTCAAATCACTTATAAGAGTAATATCATATGTATATAATGAGATGTTTTTCATTTATTCCTTAATTATTTTTATGTTTACTATCAATACTATATTTTGTTAAAGGTGTAGAGTGTCCGTTTTCATGTTAAGCATGGACTCAAATATGTATGGTTTCCAATTTATTTGCACCACAGTATGTAAACCATTCTATGTGGCTTCCTACTTCATGAAAACTCTCTTCCTTTTATGATACCAACAATCTACACATGATTCATGGTTTCTTTTTCACATAATAATTGTGTGTGACGTTGTTGGAACCCATCCCTAACAAAAACGAGGTTATGGGTTCTCAGTTTATTTGCATGAGAGATAGATCATTTATTTAAACAAGCCACATGTTGGACATCCTTATCCTTCATGCAAACAAGTACACAGTTTCTTCTTCTTCTTCACATAATCTAGAAGGCTCATAGGTTCTCATACTTTACGTGAAGGTGTCACATGGATTTTTTTGAAGACTAGGGTAGCCTACATATTTCTCCTTCAAGTGTCCAGGGAGCTCATGGGGCCTCTTCATCATATAACAAAGTACATGGATTCTCACTACCTTTGTATGAAGGGTTTACACAAATTTTATTTTCCTAAAGTGAGAACTCTCTTGAAATATTGAATCATAGTAGTACTAAAGACTCATCATTCCCTCTGTATAAATAGGTGAGGATCCACCACCGATTCTAATAGTTTTATGGTGAGTCAAACTAGAATTTTAAAGCTCCAAAATATCTTGGAATGTCTCTGGTATTTCGAATACTGAAAGTATCAGGTTATTCATACACTTGAGTCAATACATGATTCGCATGAACAACTTATATTGATCATGTAAAACTCATTATATAGACAATTGATGCATGTGAAGAAGTTTCTATAGGAGATGTTATAGAGACATGAGAATTATATTCTCTATTGTGATAGTCATAACGCTATTCATCTTAGTAAGGAATAGACATTTCATTCCAGGTCTAAACACATTGATGTGAGATATCACTAGATCCTAAATGTGCTAGAAGAAATATTGTTGAATGTTTAGAAAATCCACACAAATTATAATGGGGAAAACATGATAACAAAGGTTCTACCAAAGCAGAAGTTGGACGCCTGAAGAATAATATAGGTCTTCCTTTTACCCAAAATTAGTCGTGAGAGGGAGATTTTTGGAAGACTCCCACAATCAAGGAGAATCAGTGGATAAATAATCTTCTATTTTCAAGAATAATTCACATTTTGTGGGAAGCTAACATGATGGATAGAATTCAGTGGCGTTAATGTATTCATGGGTAGATGAACTACCCAAACAAAAATTATAGAATTTTTTGGTTTTCCTTCAACTATAAAATGGGATAAAATCCCATGAAATTGTAATCATAAAAAATGGTGTAACTCATTGAGTGATCCTCTAAGGTTCATCCAGATAGTAATAGAGGAACTGGACCCCTTTTCCCATGGGTGTAATAACCATTTCAAAACCACATTAAATCTTATGTGTTCTTCATTTTTCTTCTTATGTTTGTGTTTGTTTTCGTCACCACGATTCTCTGCTACCCCAAAAAAGAGGTATTAGAACCATCAGGATCGAAATGATGAATTTGCGGAGATTTTTTCTGGTGACCATAAAATTTAAGTTAGTAAGAAAGAAATTTTGAGTCCATATCTCAAAAAATCTCAGAAAAATTATTCCAATAACACAAGAAGCATCCAAAATGGAGCTGAAATGAACCCAATAGAGGTAGTAAAAATTTTGGAAAAACTCTATGTGATACAGTACCCCCTTTCTAGATAAGGAAATGATTTTTACCTTGGTAGAAACTTTCCATTGATTTTCGGGCCACTATTCTGGTGATCCACATCAGTACTACATCATCGGTCGATCTTAGCCATTGAAACGTTTTTTCTATACTTGGAAAATCGGAGTCCATTTTCAGTGATCCAGGATTTAATTCTAGATATCTCAACCATTCCAGACACATCTGTATGGTTATATTTTGAGAATTATCATTCCATCAAAGTATGAAAATATAGGTCATAAGGTTAAACTTGTCTCTTTTAATTATGCCATCTAGAAACCTAAAATGGATTATCTTTTATATAATAAATATTTATGGAAACCAATGGTGGAGACCACTAAGCCAAATGCAGTGCAAGCAGGGGAATCATCAACAAGCAGTCAGTCTGGTAAGAATATTTCATCCAGTTCCACACCAATTGATGCATAGTGTGATGTAATCAATAGGAAGTGTGCTACCCAAATTAGATAGTGGATCAAAAAGAGTGTCTTTCAGAATTTTTACAACAAACACAATGCTTCCTTTATTTGGTGAAAATTGGAGAATATGTATTCAAGTACAACCATACCAAACAAATAAAACCTAATACGTAGACTTGTCAACTTGAAGTACAAAGACGGGACCAACATATCAAAGCACATGAGTGAGTTCCAAGGTATCATTGATCAGTTGAAATCCATAAAAATGATGAATCAGGGTGAGTTATAGGCACTATTGATTTTGAGTTCGTTACCAAAGAAGTGGGACACACTAGTTTTTTAGTCATAAATTCAACTCTAGATGGAACTCTCACTATAGAGATGGTGAAATAAATAATGCTTAATGAAGAGTCTTGAAGAAAATATGAGGGATGTACACCTGAATCAAAGGCTATTATCACTAAAACATATGGGAAGCATAAATACAAAGGGAGAAGCAGAAGAAGAGAACCTGTTGATTCCCAAATTTACCCTATAGTTAGAAGTGTTCCTTGTAGTATATTTAAGGATCTAATCCACATAGACCTAAGAAGAAACCTACAGACATGTACGTTCTATAGAAGATTGTCTATGATCACTCCACCATTGTGTAAAGAATTACACAGAAGATGATGTGAATATATTCACTACCTAAGGTAATAGTATCAAATTGATATGAATAAAAAAATGAAAATAAGAATAATTTTTATTAATAAACTAATGTTATTTGAAAAAATTACATGAAATAATTTGAACATGAGATTAAATATTGACATTGTAACATTATAATTGAAAGAAAAACATAGATCCCCATATTAATTAACCACCAGCAGCTTAAATATAAATATTATAATCCTAGGTTCGATTCCATCCCAATTAATTAGGAGAGTCAAAAGGTGGGTGAGAGAAAAAAATAAAAGTAGACTTTTCAACTTTGACTAGAAAAATCATATCAAATTCATCCCCCTTTTTGACATGAGAATTTGGAATTAAAGATGGGTGAATTCTAGATTTTTCTATAATAGTAATATATTATTCCATGTGTCCTCAAAAATATTTCAAAATTTCATTCCAATTGGATCAACTATTCATATTTAATTCTCGAAATTGAGGGATAATTTTATGGTCCCGGAAATCTAGCCCATAATTTAATCCTCTACTTGGGATCCCTATATCTCCTTGAAAAATTCAAAATTATATCTCGTGATAGTTGAATGAAATGATCCCCATAATTTTATCTATCTTTAATTAGAATTTTAGATTCATTGGGATTGAAATGTGGGCTATACTTTTACTACATGGGCGTAAGGCCCATTATACTTTGATAAAAAAATTATATCCATGGAAAAAGATGTTCATATTCCCTTGTGATTCATCCATTGGTCCTAAGAGATAAAATTTCAAAAAAAAAGTGATAAATAATATACTAAAATATTTAATTAAAATAATGAAAATAATTAATTACAAGATTTTATGATTAATTGGGCCCAAATTGAAATACTCTAAACTTGAATTGCACATATGATGAGAAATGAATTTCAAGTTATAAAATGAACTGAAACTAGTGTTTTTGGTCATTGAATCACTTGTATATTAAAATATTAACAAGGAATATTAGCCTCCTTCATAGGATAATCAGAACCTCAGGACTAATGTCCTCAAAGGAGGGAGTGGTCGAAATATCGATCAAGATATGACATGAAGTGACACCACTACAGATACCCCAAACACTTCATTAATGATTGCATAAGGATGAATGTTGAGCAGAGGAATTGGAAAGGTAAGACCCAAAATAATGATGTTACAGTTGTCAATGAAGAAATATTTACTGTTCATGAATATAATCAGGCCAGTCTCATAATCCAACACATGATAAGTTTGATCGATTATGGAACCTCTTATCATGTCAATGTTAGAATATATTTCTTCTCATCTTACAGTTCAATGAGTTTCATACATGTGAATATGGGAAATGATGGTGCATCAAAAATTACCAATATTGGTAATATTTTTCTAGAGACTAGTATTGGATGTAGGTTATTGTTGAAGGATATGATTCATGTTCTTGATATTCACCTCAATCCTATATCCACAATATTACTTGATGATGATGAAAATGTTAGTTCTTTTGGTGGTAGGAAATGCAATCTTACCAAAGGTAACTTGGTAATTGTTAAAGGAAAAAAAATATACTTCTATTTATCATAAAGATTATAGACCATGTGGAGAAGAAATCAATAAAGCTAGAAAATATTTTCTTGGAGAATTTCCACATAGGAAAATTTGTCACATGAGTGAGAGAGGAATCAAAATTCTCTCTAAGAAAGATCACATGACAAGATTAAAAGGAAAACATTTGGATACCTGTTTTGATTGCATCATAGGAAAACAAAACAGCGTATCATTTCATGGTTACTTATCATCCATAAATATTTTATATTTGATTCACATTAAAGTATTCAAGATGAGAACTAAGTTTATGGGAGGTTCTATTTATTTGTTTACCTTCATAGATGATCATTCTAGAAAATTCTAATCATTTTCTTTGAAAACTAAATATCAAGTGTAGCATATTCTTAAGTAGTTTCATGTGAAGGTGGAAATATAAATAGTAAGATGGTTAAAGTGTGTGAGGGAAGACAATGGATGAGATTTCCATAGTCCATTTTAGGATTATTATGGTAATTTTGGAATCAGACTACAAATATTAGTATCGAAGACACCTCATCATAATGGTGTTGCTGAGGGGATTAATAGAACAATTTGTGACAGAGTTATATGTATTTATTCAAATGAAAAGTTTTCAAACACCTTTTTGGTGGAGGAAATAATTAATTTAGTTGATCATATCAACCTTTAACCATCATTTTCTCTAAACAACAATATTCCCGAATGATTTTGGATAGGTAAATATGTTTAATACAAACACCTGATAGTATTTGGCTATAGGGAATTTGTTCACATCCCAAAATATGAGCAGGCGAAGATAGATGGAAAAGGAAATTAGTGTATATTTTTTGGATATGCTCATGAGGAGTTTTGATACTGACTATGGGATCATATAAGTAGGAGGACCATCAAAATTAGAGATCTGGTGTTTCTTGAGGATTAGATGATTGAGGATTTTGAGAATCCAGAAAATATAGAGAAGTTGAAGTCTGAAGAAATTCCAGTCAATATAGAACAAGTCTCAGCACCATCAATTCCAGAAAGTGTGAGAGATTTATGTGATACTAATAATATATCACTACCAAGTAATATGTCCCCATCTTCTAATATGTATCCATAATATGATATTCCAGAATAGATTCCCCATGAAGCGCAGTTGAGGATATCCACCATAGAACAAAAACAAAGTCATAAATACTCACCATATGAGCATGTGATTATTTCTAATGGGGGATATCCATATAGTAATGATGATGTAATCATGATTTGGATGAATATTAAATAGAAAAATTCCATGAAATAGGAGATGTGATCCTTGTACAAGAACCACACATTCGATTTGGTTCGATAACCACATGGAAAGAAGGCACTCAACAATAAGTGGGTATATAGAATAAAAGGAGAATATGGAAACTTATAGTTGTTCTATGGAGACAGAATAGTTGTAAAGGGATTTAGATAGAAGAAATGTATTGAATTTGATGAAATTCCTTCTCCTATGGTTAAAATGTCTCTATGAGAGTTTTTTTGGATTGGTGGCTAGTTTGAACCTATAGGTTTAATAATTGGATGTAAATACAATGTTATTAAATGATGATATTGATTAGGATATATACATAGATCAGCTAGAGGGATTGTAAGTAAAAGGTAAAGATAACCTAGAATGAAAACATAAAAAATTGTATAGTTTGAAATAGGCATTGAGGAAAGGGTAAAAAAATGACTCATTCATGGAAAAAAATGAGTATAAACGGATGACTATTGATCACTATGTTTTCATAAAATAGTTTTTTGATTGTTAATTCATTATCCTGTTGCTTTATATTGATTATATGCTAATTATTTTAATAGATATCACCAAGATTGATAGGTTGAAGAAGGAGTTTAACAATTCATTTTAAATGAAGGACTTGGGAGATGTTACTTAGATTCTTGGAATGAAAATTACTCATCACAAGAGGAATCAGAAGATTTGTCTATATCAGTAGAGGTACAACAAGAAGTTTATAGAAAGGTTCAACATGAGAAAGGAAAAACAATTTATCACTCTACTTGGAAGTCATTTTAGGCTCATGAAAAGTCAGAGTCCATCCACTAAGGAGGAGAAATAAATGAAGGAAAAAAAATTATCAGTTAGAATTTGGTACTCTTATGTATGTTATGGTGTGCACCAGACTAGATATTTCACATGTTGTTGGCATTGTGAGAATATTCTTATCAAATCTAGGAAAAGAACAGTGGATAGAAATCAAATGGATATTGAGGTATCTTTGAGGTACATCTAGTCATTGTTTATGTTTTGGGAATGTAAAATAAGTTTTAGAAGGATACATAATAATAGATATGTATGGATATATAGACACAATGGAATATAGATTTGAGTACTTGATATCATTTATAGGGGGAGCAGTCTCATGGTAATCATGAATTAATAAGTGTGTTTCCATTTCTACCACTGAAGCAGAGTATATCACAGTCACTGAAGTTTAAATAGAGATACTATGGATGAAGAATTATTTATAAGAGTTGGGATAGAGTCAAGGGAATTATATTCTCTATTGAGATAGTCATGGTGCTATTCATCTTATTAAAAAAATTAATTTCATTCCAGGTCCAAAAACATCAACATGAGATATCACTATATATGAAATGTGCTGGAAGAAATATTTTTGAAAGATGAGGAAATCCACACTAATGATAATGGGGTAGATATGATGACAAAGGTTCTACCGAAGGATAGGTTGGATTCCTGTAAGGAGACTGTAGTTCTAGATTTTACCCCAAATTGGTCATGATGGGTAGATTTGTGGGGGAAACACTCAATCAAGGAGAAATTAGTGGAGAAAACATATTTTATTGATAAGAATAATTATCCTTTTGTGGTTGGCCAATGTGCTGGATAGGAACCAACGGCATTGATGTTTTCATGAGTAAATTAACTACCCAAAAAACTATTAAAGAATATTTTGGTTTTCCTTAAACTATAAAATAGGATCAAAATTCCATAAAAATTTTATTATATAACTGGTGTAACCCATAGAGTGATCCTACAATGTTCATCCGAAGAGTAATAGAAGAATCAACCCCATTTTCTTTCGTGGAAATAGGCACCATAGTTGAATCACATTAAATGTTCTGTGTTATTCATTTTTCTTCTTTTTCTTTTGTTCATTTTCATCACTGTGATTCTCCTCTACCCCAAAAGTATGTTGAAAACATAATTCAATAGACTCTATCCATGATGGAAAATTCAATCATATGTTTTTATTTACATTATTCCATAGAGATATATTATCTCCAACCAAAGGTTTCATGTGATCAATGATTTTCATGAAAAAACTTGGTGGAACACATTGTAAATAAGTGTTGTATGCTTTGTTGGTTCATCCTTCAAACTGGTATTTTCATGAAAATCAAATCATGCATTCATGACTATTTATGGTCTCATTGTCTCAAGATTCTTCCATTAATTACCACCAATGTTTGGAGGATGTTTGATTTCATGATCTTGCTTGTTGATCCTACAATGGGGATAAGGTTGAAGATGACGTAGGGTTCAATTGGATATCCATGATAAAATAGACAAAATGGTTCATGTTATATCTTTACAATTTTTAATATATGAGTAATATTTTTATCAGTGAATCCCACATAATTTTGGTGCTTTGTCTTGTGTTTATTAATAATACTCATCATTACATCAAGATTATGATCCAACATCAGGGTTGGCACCCAAACACACTAGCACATACCTATCCATATAGGTCGTGACATACCCTTGAGTAGTCCCTCATGGTTGAGCATTATACGACATGTATAGGACAGATCTTTCCTAATAGGTTAGCTATTTATGGACATATTTTTTTGTTAACACCCATAATATACTTATTATAATTACAAACTATAAAATTACCAAGCCAATTCAAATACCTTCTTCAAAAAAATTCATCATGAAAAAATATAACTTTATTCTTCTTTTCGCATGGCCATCAAAAATATTCCAAAACTAATGCCTCAATATTCATGAAAATAAAAATTTATAATATCTATATAAAAATTCTCATGAAACAATGAAATATTTTATGGCTTTCTTTAATTACAATTATTCATAATGTTTTGAAAAATGTATCATTATTAACACAAGTCATTCCAAGGCTAGCTAGTATGGTTGGATCTCTCATGTGGTTTAGCATGATCCCACTTGTGTGGGATGGAGTTTAATTATCCAGTTGGCTATGGTGGTCCGTATTTTTTTCTTAACACCCATAATATACTTAATATACTTACAAAGTATTAAATTTCAAAGCCAATGTAAATACCTTCTCCAAAATAATTCATCATGAAAAAATATAAATTTATTTTTCCTTTTTCATGGCCCTCAAAAGTCTTCCAAAAATAATATTTAAATATTTATGTAAATAAATATTTTCATGGTATTCATAAAACACCTCATGAAATAACTATATATAGAATGTAATTCTTGAATTTTTCTTCTTCACCATCTTTTAAACAATTTTTCTTCATTAACACAAGTCTTTACAAGGCCATTTGGACTAACTGGCTCTCCTATGTGGTTTCTCCTACTCCCACATGTGTGGGATAGATATTTCCAATCTGTTTGGCTATGGTTGGACATATTTCTTATTAACAACCATTATATACATAGTAAAACAACTAAGTATGAAATTTATAATCCAATTATAATATCTTCTTTAAAATAATTCGTCATAAAAAATATAAATTTACTTTTCTTTTTGGATTCCATTAAAAAATATTACAAAACTAATGTGTCGGTCTTCATATAAATAAATATATGCATGGTCCTCATAAAAATAATCAGGAAATAATTAATATTTCATAGCCTAATTTAATTCCTATTCTTCATCATTTTAAAAAAAATGTGACATCATTACCACAAGTCTTAGACATTAAAAAATATCCCAACAATCATTAGAGTTAACTCCACTTCATTCAAAAATGTAACATGGGACCTTTAAGATTCTATGGATGGAACTTCTTTAAAAATTATAATAATTAAAACTATTTATTTTCTAATTATAAATATATCTTCTAAAAATAATATATGCAGGTAATAATCAACACATCCAAGCTTCATTAATCAATCTTAGTTACTTGGGGAATATATCTTCAATCTTTAAAAAACATGCTTAAGAGCCACAATGAACTTCCAAGCTATTATTATTTGGTAAATTCATATTTACATCATGTAATTTAACACTTACTGACTTATTAGTATCAAATAAAACTTAAACACAAAGTAATCCCATCAGCTTTATAGTGGTTTATTTATGTGAAATTGTGCATGGAGATTGTGGCTTGTATTTCCTGAAGTGAAGACTAAGATCTCTTACTTGGTTCTAGTTTAACAGTGTAATATGCATAGAGAATATGGATTTGGGATTAAATGTTATGTGGGTTCACTGATTTGGGTAGAGTGTAGTGATTACCTTCCATCTAGTTTAGTCATCAAGGATATGCGATGATAACTCAAAGATGTGTATGCTTCTACATTTATGACTTCCTTGATAAATGAATTAATCTTGTCTAATTTGTGATCATTTTAATGTTTTATGAAAGGAATTATCTTATGGGTGATGATTTAATTATTTTAGTTCAATTGATAAGAAAATTTAATACATCATATCTTATGCTAGTTTTTTAATTGTGGTTACTTTGAAAAAAAATAAAATTAAAAGTACTCAACCATATCCTAACTATAGCACTCATTGGAGATGATGAGTCTTGGTTAAGATAGTAGCTGAAACTCAATGGTATATCCTTTTAATGGGATAGTGAATAATATTAAGGTAAAGGGAACTATAATGGGAGTCATGACTAAAAATATCACACACAAACCCATATACTACACTTTCATAGAATGGGGTGCATTACCCAGTTTATCAACCAAGTGAGAATTTAAATAGAATTTTGATGAGGGATAAACAAACAATATTTTAGAGAAAAAAATTTGTGTCACAATGGTTATATATATTTCATAATAACTAATATAGGATCAAAAACTAAGGATTCATTAATTTTCAAGAGATACCACCTTGCATCGTGAGATGAGAAGCACTCAGAAATGATTGGTTACTCCATGCCATGATAAAGACTAAAGCTAGAAAAAAGTTATGTACTTAATCATCATGGTGTAATTAAGGAATATTTACACTGTGATTCATTTGGAAACAGATTCAAAATTTCATATCATGACTAAATATCTTTAATAACTATTTCGTAATTTGTGGAACTTTGAATTCTGAGCTAAGAAGATGAAATGATCATACTGAAACCATTATCATTGAACTATAAGTTTAGTTTGTTTGGAAATAATGATATAAGTTATTCCAAATTCATAAATGGTATTTATAGGGTTATAAAAGAGACCTATAAGAGCATGATATAGGTCATTGTGTTACGGTTTTATGGAATCTTGAAGATCATGGGATGAAAAAATAGTGATTTTTTATTTGGCTCAAAATGTTGGTTTATGATCTTTTTTACATTCCTTATGAATATATTCGTATGTGTTTTAAATTTTAGGCCAATTTGAGCTATATCAAGGAATTTATGCTCATTTTAGCGCATTTTTGGTTGTCTTTATACCATAACAAAAATTTGTAATTTTTTGAGTCACCTCCTCCAAACCATTCATAAAATTAAAGTAGGTTTCATGATGTGTAATAGATTAGGGTTTGAAAAATAAAAAAATAAGAGAAGAAATGTTTTTTTGTGTAAATTAAACCCTAATGATTACATGACATGAAAGGGGATTACACGTCGTGTAATTCCCTACTACTTTATGTTTTTAAAACATTTTCATCCACTTGGGTTTCTTAAACCCAGTGGATACCCTCATTTTCTAGAAACTGGAAAAATCATCCTTTATTGTTTTATATTCCCTTCAAGGTTAATTGATCCATGGGATTCCTTCTTCGATCCATGGTGATCCAAGGTGAGTTCTTCCTCCATTTTATAGTGATTTCTCTCAGTTGGATCTCATTTCCTCTCATATCTTCTGGTTATGCAATGTAGTTTTCTTACCCATGGTTATTATAGGTTTTCTCTTGGTTGTTGTTGTGTTGATGTGTCACAGAATCCTAGGATAGATGCAGTTCATGTAGGAGGAGAGATTAGAGATCTGTTGCATAGTCCATTCTCATGTGAAGAACGTTGAGCTAGCATGATTTATCCCCTTGGATCATAATGCAATCAACCTAATAAATACTTGAATCAGATTAAATAATTGGTACCAATCATGTGGTGATTGAGCTTCCTCTATATTTTCTAAATAGTGTTATTCCTATGTCTTTCTTGTATTAGCATGTTGTTCTTGGTGGAAATTAGTAAAGAATGTAAAACTCTAATTAATTCATAATTAATTGCCTAAAATATTAAAGAGGCATGTTTAATGTATATTATTTTTATTTTGGTAATTTTATGATAATAAAATTGATTAAGGTGTTCAAGTTTTATTGAATTGGTTAATGAACCTAAAGCATGAGGATTCTTGTTGATAAAATAATTAAAGGCATGCTAAATTAAATATTTAATTAATTTTTGACATCTTGTGATAGCTTGATACATAGGTTTCCCATATTTCGAACCTATAAATAATGAATCAAAAAATTAAAAATGGAATAAGAACTGGTTGTGTTATAAAATATAATTCTTTTATAGGGCTTGAGTTGACAATTTGCTTATAAATTCCAAGTTCCTTGTGATTTAGAGTTGGGAGAGCTCGTTGTGTGTGAAGGTTGGATGCCATTCTTTAGGGCCAAGAGCCTAGTTACTATGTTTATTTCTTACTGATTTTGATGTGATGTGAGCCTGGGATGGCTGATCATAGAGGATTGTTGTGGTATGTGGGGTAGGGAGGACTGGATGTGTTGTGAGCCTGGGATGGCTGACCCAAGAGGGCTATTATGGTATGTAGGGTTGGGAAGCCCGAATGTGTTGTGAGCTTGGGATGTCTGACCTAGAAGGATTTTGTGGAAGGAGGGGTAGGAAGGCCGAGTTTTTTTAGTAGCAATTGATTTCTGGCATGGTGAGATGAATCGTTGTATGCATGTGAGTTTTGGGGTGGACATCAGAGATGATGGAACAGGTCGAATCTGGTCACGCCCCTTGATATGAAATCCATATTCTAGTTTTAATCAATTGTTTGGTCGATGGCCACGTTTTTTTTATCTTCTTTTCTATCCCCACTACTAGATTCAGTTTTTTTTACTCTCCTTCCAAAAGAGGTGAAAATGCATGGGGTATACCATGTGATTTCTGTGTTTAGATTCTCATGGTTGGATGAATCTACACTCCTACTATGGGTGGAAAATACTCAACAAGTAGTTTATCAAATCACCGTTATGAGCCCCTTGTGTTTGATATCTTATAATTTTTTCCAATAATACCTAGAAGTATGGTCGGTAATGATTTTAATAAATGAATAATTTTTTAACTCATGGGTTTGGAGTGTGTTGGGGTTCAATGATGAGGTTATAATTTTGAGAAGTCATGGTCTCAGTTTTCTTATTCCTAAAGGGCATGGATCTTTGATAAAATGGTAATGAAATGTGATGTGTAAAATGTTAATGGATAATTAATGGTTAAATAATTAATCAATGTAAAGTACAAATAATGAAAAAGGAAAAGGTAATTTAAGGTAGCTCTTTAAATGGTTATGTACTTATAGGATATTTGGTCTTAGCAGTCACAAATGGGAATCCAAGAGATGTTAGCTTTAGTTGAGTCTGAGACTAGGTTATTTTCATAGTGTTTTTGTGAGATATATTATATCATGTAATTTTTGTGTTTCTATACACTACTCCACCCTGTCTGTTAGAGAATTTGACACCTCGGGGATGCTGATCCCTAGGAGTGTTTTCTCTAACATCTTGGTGGGAGGATGGATGGTTGACTACCCCCTTTATCCCTGCTCTCTTCTCTTGGTATTTACTTTTTTTGTATGAATTCTAGTTATTTTCTCCATATATATGTCTATTGGGATGCAATGTCTTGTGGTTATTTCACACATATGTATTTTGGATATAGTTTCCTAAAGACTATTATTGGTATAACATGTATAGTCTATGATGTCTTGGGGATTCCTACTCGATCTATGGGTTGTGATGGCTTGGGGCATAATATCTAATGTATGATACATGTTATGATGGCTTTGGAGGTTCCTAGAAACTAGTTGGTTACTTTTTGTTACATCAACGTGGTGGTGTGCTGCACTAGGTGAATGTTTTGGTTCTTCTCTTAGGTGTCTACTGGCTATCCTTTTTGGAGAGAGATGCTCAGTACGTGCGACATTAGGGTAGAGTGTTAAAATAGTAGGGAAGTTGTAGTAGGGTACCCTTAATATTCTTTATCATATTATATTCTCTTATATGTGATACTTAGTGAGAGTATCCATGGTGAGGTCGGGAACTTAGTATACTTATTTAGGTGATGAGTTAGTTTCACTTGTTGTTCACTATGATTTAGCATGGTTTCTTTACCTTTAACACGAGAGACTCTAGGTATGATCTTACTGAGCATACTATTATACTCATCCTAAATATATATATATAAACTATTTTTCATGTTAGTTGGAGTGGGTTGGAGATCAGGCTAGTTACTACTAGCTTGGGGTTTAGTATTAGCTATTTGGGATGCATGGTCGCTGTCGTATTTATTTTATTTTGTTACTTGTAGTTTTCCTTTCAGTTATAGTATCTCTTGAATTACATTACATATGTGAACTCGGGTTTCCTTTTTTATTGTACTCTAATTAGGAATTGGTTGGTTTCTATCTTATCTCTCTCTTTCTCATGTGTTCTATCTGAAGGTAATACCTCCCATCTACGTGTTTACTATGCCCTTGATTCTAGTCTCTAACCTGAGGCCTACTAGAGGTGGGACTCTGGTGCCACTATCTTTATCCACCCATTTTTTACCCAGGGGGTTACACCTTATGGGGAGGGGTTCGAGATAGAGTAGTATTAGATTTCTGGTTGAGGGATGGGATGGAGTTTGGAGATAGTAATAGGTGAGGTTACATGGGTTGGTAGGGAAATGGTGTTAGCTAAGTTTAGAAAACACTATAAACATGGGAGACCGGCTGAGAAATTTGTATTATGAGCACCCTATGATTTGATACATGGACCTTTAAGCTTATAGCGGCTACTAAATAAAGTGATACTAATTTCAAAGTAGAGACATAGGAAATTATCATGCATTATTCTTATTTTTCCCATGTGTTTTAATCGGAAAACATTGGTATAGGCTAACCTAAAATGAATAAAATAAAACAAATAATTAAACTTAAGGTATTCCATATTCTAGGTTAGGGGATTTAATTATTTATTCTTTTTCAAGCCTGGATCCAGGTCAACATCCTTGTTAGGTTCATGGAGAAGATGTTTAGCAAGTTGTTCCAGAAGATCACCGTATAGTGGAGGTTGACAATGAAGAAATTTGGAGGAGGAAACTCCAAGAGTTTAAGAACTAGAGTCTACAAAATTATGAGGGATTTATTTCAGATGCATTCATGGAAGAATAGTTGGAGGAGGTTGAGATAGCCTTTAGTTTTATCCCTGCTCATAAGGAGAACTAGGTATTGCAGGTTGTGATGATGTTTTGTGGTAGTGAGACAGTGGTGGTTCTTATTCCTCAAGGATCAAGAGGAGTTGGAAGTCTCATGGGAGGAGTTTCAAGACCATTTCAAGGCCATGTTTCTTTCTTTGACCACAAAGGAAACCAGTCACCAGGAGCTGATTACCCTTTAGTAGGGGAGCTCCAATGTGTGAGAGTTTATGATCCATTTTAGGAACCTTTGTGAAATTCTTTGTAACAGTTGCCTGATGAGGATGCTATGGTGAGGAATTTTGAGGAGGCTTTGATTCTATAGATCTAGTTCCAGGTTACCCCGTTTATGTTGAAGATGTATCTTGAGGTGCTTCTAAGATAATAGGTCATTGTGAGGATATTATCTAGAACTAGATCGTCACAATAGGGGAGTCATCAGGATTCCTAATGAAGAAAAGTTGTGGTCTAGGGTTCCTATTTTTTATAATAGAAGAGATTTTAATCAGTAGGGGGTAGGACCTATCCCTTAATGTCTTGTTTATATACTATTAGTGGATCTTAGGCCTATGCCATGGGATCATACACATTGTTTTCTTGTGGAGGTCGAGGTCATCAGTCGTGAGAGTTCCTGACCTTTCTAAGTAGTCAATGTGCACTAACTGTTCCGTTTCAGGTTCCTCTCCTGGGAAAGTTTCATTAAAGGCCGTAGTAGAAGGTTTCTCTTGTTTGGGATCACTATAGAGTAGATATGGTAGGCAGAGGATAGTCCTAGGATGCTCCCAATCCTCAGAGAGCAGAGCACAATCATGGAGGTGTTCTGTAGCAAGGTCAAAGAGGCCATGAAGTAAGTCGCGGTCAGCTTCTTAATTTAGAATTGCTAGTTCCAGGAAATCTAGATGACATTCAAGGTACCCTTTTCTTGTTTTCAACTTGGGTTCATTCCTTGTTTGATCCATGAGTGATTCACTCCTTCATATTACCTTCCCTTGTCCATTCTTTGGTAATTGAGGTAGAGCAACTTCAAGTGCCCTTGGAATTGACTATGCTAGTTGGTGGTTAAGATGACCTATTTTATGTATGTAAAAACCATGAGCTGGTGCTGGGGTAGCATCTCTCTTGGAGATATTTCCTAAGTTTTGGATTACAACCATATGACATCATCCTTTATGTGGATTGGTTATATTCGATGTAGGATATTAGGGATTCGTTTAGGATTCAGGTTGTGTTATTCGATGCTCATGGAGATCCAGTAGTTTTTTGTTGGTAAGTGAGACCCTAGGATGGGTTAGACTCATGTTCTTCCCTTATCTTACTTAATTTAAGAGCTAATTATAAGTTCATTATTGGTTTATCAGTCAGCATTTCCTATGGTCAAAGAAGGGTGACTTGATGTTTTTCCAGAGGAGGTTGTAGTGTTATCCCCTTGATGATTGATTGAGTTCGAGATCAAACTACAACCAGGATTGTCTCATATCTTGAAGTCTCTATGTAGTATGGAACATTTTGAGTTGCAAGATCTATTTATATAGATCGATGGTCTATTATAGTGTGGTTTTTTCAACCAAGTGTGTCATTGTGGGGTGAACTAGTTTTGTTCATAAAGAAGGCTGATGACATTTCTCAGTTGTGTGTCAATTATCATCACTTGAACCAAGTGGTAGTGAAGAACGACTATCCTCTTCCATAGATTGATGATTTATTCGATCAATATAATCTAACAAGTTGGTTATCAAAGATCATCCTATGGTGAAGATATCATCATATGCGTGTGAAGGATTAGTATATCACAAAGACTTCTTTATATTGTCATCACGGGAATTAGGAGTTTATTTTAATGATTTTTTGTGTGAATAATTCTCCATCTGTGTTCATGGGGATAATGAAAGTCATGTTCTATGAGTTCCTAGATAAGTTCATCATGGTTTTCATCGACAACATCCTTATATACTCTGCATCCTAGGATGAGTGTATAGAGCATCTGTGTGCCATTTTGGGAGTTCTTCTTCATTAGTAGATATTTAGGAAGTTATTGAAGTGTGAGTTTTGGGATTGAGAATTATGTTTCTTGGGGCATGTTGTATCCTAGCAAGGAGTATCTACGGATATATCAAAGATATAATTAGTTGTGTCTTGGTAACCCCTCAAGACAGTGGTAGGGGTGTGAATTTTCCTTGCACTTATAGGCTATTATAGGAGGTTCTTAGTCGATTTATCTCAGGGTTGACACCTATGATATCATTTACTAGAAAGTATTGGGTGTTACTGTGGACTAATCAATGTCAGATAACTTTTTAGAATCTAAATGATAAGTTGTTCAGTGATCTAGTTCGTTGTTTTCCAACAAAAGGAGTTCAGTTTTAAGTTTTTTGTGATGTTTCACATCATGGGTTAGGCTGTGTTACGATGTTGTAGAGATCAGTCATTTCTTATAATTCTTGGTACTTATGTCCCCATGATCATAACTATTCCACCCACAACCTCAATTTGGTGGTAGTTGTGTTTTCCCTGAATTTGTTGATAAATTACCTCATATGTGAGTGTTTTGTGGTCTTCACCAATCATAAAATCCTATGGTATTTTTTCTCCCTATGTGACTTGAACTTGTGTTAGTGTCGGTGTATGGAGTTCTTATAGGATTACAACTTTTATATTTCTTATACACTAGGAAAGGGTAATTTCATAGCCTATGTGCTGAACATGAAGTCACAAAGTGATGTGGTGTAGGAATCAGGAAATTCTTGGAGAGTTATGGAATAACTTTCAATATTGCACCTAAATATGGGAGAATTCAGGGGAAGAGGTTGTATTTTTCAGATGATAGTGTTTTCATATCGAGTGAAATAAGTGGAAGATTCCCAGTTGGGGGATCTTGAGGTGGACTCTTGGAGGGACCATGTTGTTTGTGGTGAGGCCCCTGATGGATGTTCTGAGTATGAACAACACAAAGTTTTGTTTTAGGGAAGTATTTTCATTCCTTTAGTGATGCGTGAGATGGTTCTCAGTGAGTTCCATAGTTCACCTTTATCAGTAAATCTGGGGATGAGAAAGATGTACTGATATTCGAGAGGTCATTTTTGGTGGCCGAGGTTGAAGTGCACAGATTCAGAATACATGTCTCGATGTTTGGTCTTCCAGAAGGTGAAGATCGAGCACCATATTCTTGGTGGTTTTCTCTATCTATTAGATGTTTCTATGTTAAAGTGGTTGGACATATTGATGGACTTTGATACTATTTTAACTCAAGATCAGGGAGGCAATGATGTTATTTGGTTGATAGTGTATTGTTTGATAAAATTATCCAACTTCATAAAAATCAAGGATTCAAGCTCAGTGGAGATTTTGTTGAGGTAGTATCTAAAGGAGGTGGTGAGACTCCACAGGGTCTCAAGGAAGAACATTTACAATTTAGATCCTCATTTTACCTCTAGGGTTTGGAGAGGTCTCTAGAATTATTTTGGTTCTTATTTCTTCCTTATCACTTATTTTCATTTATAGATGGACGGTCAGATAGAGTGGACCATCCAGACTCTTGAAGAGATTTTAAACTATTATGTTCTAAATTTTGTAGGTTCATGGATAAGGCACATACCCTTAGTATAGTTTTCTTATAAAAATATTTTTCACTCCACCATCGATACGGCACCATTTGAAGCCTTGTATGGTTGACCTTTACATTCTCCATTGTGCTGGACTGGGGTCAGAGATTCATGAATTCTCGGGCTGGAAATGGTACATAATATAATAGAGATGGTTTTTCTGATTAATGAGAGGATGAAGGTAGCAAAGGATCATCATAAATCCTACTTCAATAACAGGATGATACCTCTAGATTTTGATATTGTGGGTCACGTGTTTTTGAAGGTGAATCCCCATCATGGTCCGTGAAGGTTTTGTCATGGGAGTAAGATTTCTCCCCGGTTTATTGGGACTTTCGAGGTGTTGTTTCATGTTGATCCATGGAATATCAAATAGTGTTTCCCCTATATATGAGCTAGATACATGATTTTATTAATGTATCTCAGCTCTATCATTATATTCATGATGACTCTCATATCATTTATTGGGGTGAGATCGATCTGGATGATGATGCAACCTTCAAGGAGCAGCCTATAGAGATCCAAGAACCCCAGGAGAAGGTTTTGTGCGGGTTTTTTATCCACTTGGTTCTTATATTGTAGTATAATGGTGTCATAGTGGACAGTACCTATGAACATGAGTCATATACACACACTCAGTACCACAATCTATTTGATTTTTATCTTTTCTATTATAATGCTATTCATTTTGTGGTTGTACACCTTTTCTAGTTATGATATTTCTTTATCTTATTGATTGTTTTGGATTACTCTATTTTGAGAGGTATCTCCATTAGGAGAGTTTTTTGGAGATGGTTTTGGTTATTGCATGGCTTTTAACTTGTTCTTATAGTGGGGTGGTTGAGCTCCTGTGGTGATGAGATACTTGATAGGTATCTCATGGGGTGGATGTTTAGATGAAACGTTTTTGTTTCCTCTCTCATTAGTTTTGGATTCTTGAGGATGATAATATTTAGATAGATATATAATATAAGGATTCATATCTATGTTGATCGACCATTTGTGTGTTTCTGAAGGCCTAGGTTCTCAGAGGATGATTGAAGGAAGTTTGGAGGGTTATGGTTGCTAAATGATGGAAGCAGGGATATTTCACACTTTGTAAACATTTTTCATGATGTGAAAGTAGGTTTCATAATGTTTAATAGATAGGGGTTTGAAAAATAAATACAAATAAGAGGTGACACATTTTTTTAGCAGAAACTGGACCCTAAGGATTACATGGTGTGAAAGGGGATTACACATCTTGTAATTCCCTAATGTTGTACGATTTTAAAAAGTTTTTAGCCACTCAGGGTTATCAAACCCTATGGATGCTCTCATTTTCCATTTTTTGGTAGCCCTCTCCTTCATCGTTTTGGATTCCCTTTGAGGGGGGTTGATCCTTGGGTTTCTGTCTTCAATCTATGGTGATATGTAGTGATCCAAGGTGAGTTATTCCATAATTTTCTACCAATTTCTCCTGGTTTTATATCATTTCCTCTCATATATTTTCTTCATTCTATGGAATTTTCTTACCCATGGTTCTAATTTGGTTTCCCTTGGTTATTGTTGGTGCGGTTGTGCCACGACATCCTCAGATGGACGCAGTTCTTATAGGAGGAGCGATCAGAGATCTGTTTCATAGTATGTTCTCATGATAATAATATAAATGACCTTTTGAGGTATGGGATTCATTTCTTCTCTATTTATTTACATACAATCAGAAAGCCAGAATGATTTTTCCCCTTGGATCACAATGTAATTAACATAATAATTACTGGAACCACATTAAAGAGTTATTATCGATCATGTGGTGATGTTGTTATTTGTACCATGATAACATGTTGCCTATTGATTTTCTATATAGTCTGATATCTATTCCTTTATTGGATTAGCATGTTTTTTTGTGTATATTAGTAAATAATGTAAATTTTAAATTAATTAATAATTAATTAGCTAAAATATTAAAGAGGCACATTTAATGAATCTGGTTGTTGTTTTTGTAATATTATGATAATCAAATTGATTCAAGTTTTCATTTTTAATTAAATTGGTAAATGAACCTGAAGAATGATGATTCTAATTGGTAAAATAATTAAAGGTATGTGAAATTAATATTTTAATTAATTTTTGATAGCTTGTGATAGCTTGCTTCTTAGGTTTCCCATAGATGGAACCTATGAATAATGAATCGAATAATTCAAGATGGAATAAGAACTAGTTATGTGATATAATATAATGCCTTTATAGGGCATGTGTTTCCTCTTTTATTATAAAGGCTGCATGCCATGTGCTTTAGAGCCATGAGAGCTCATTGTTTGTGAATTCTGGATGTCTTGCTTTAGGGCCAACAGCCTGGTTTCTATATTTATTTCCTACTTCTTGTGATGTGATGTGATCCAGGGATGGCTAAGCTTGGAGGGAATTTGTGGTATATGGGATAGGGAGGTCCAGATGTGTTGTGCACCTAGGATGACTGAGCCTAAATGGTTGTTGTGGTATATGGGGATGGGAGGCCCGAATATGCTGTGAGCTTGGGATGGTTGTTCCTGGAGGGTTTTTGTGGTTTGAGGGGCAGGGAGGCCAGGTTTTTGTGGCATTAGATGACACGTGGAGTGGTGAGATGTATTGGTATATAAATGTGGGTGTCAGGGAGGACATCTGAGATGAAAGAATGGGTCAAAGTTGGGATTACCCTTCGATATGAAAGATGCATGCCTATTTGAATCAATTGTTTGGCCGATGTACGAGTTGGTGTCCAAGATACAACTAGTTTTAGTTTGATTACATGGATATTTTATGTATTATTACATATTTTTCATTGTTCTGCATGACTATGATGTAATAATGTCCTAGAGTATTTGTTGAATTGATAAGGTCATGGAAGTTCCCCGCTATGATGAGAACCTTGAAATGCTATAAAAATATTCCTAAATATAGATATGTGGTTGTATGACATACTATGATGGGACACATAGCATGCATACTATCAGGTTTGAGTACTCATAAGTAGATGATACTTCCCCTCATTAAGTTCTCACTTATTAATCTCCAAGATAGAATATTATGAGAATAGACCTGCTCGTAGAAATTCTGCATGTTTTGGTGTCATCAGATATTTCTATCCGCGAGCATGTGTAATGATCCTTAGACTTTAAGATTATCATTAATACGTGTCATGAATTGTGCACTTTGATTTTCTAACAAAAACTGTCACACAGACAGTTGGCAGGAAGTAGGGTATGTTGGGTGCATCACGAGTGGCTTGTTATTAACGTATAAATCGGGGAAGGATTTATCCCTTCTATTTATGGAAGTTGATATATTGGCCCTTTAATTGAAATAAAACCATCACACGAAATTTCATGGACATGGTGTAATGATTATTTTATTTCAGGTTATCAAAGAACGACGTATCAATCATAAAAGTTTATGACACTATCATGAAACCCGCTTGATGAGATATTGCGATAAATGGATTATATTACACTATGATCATTCGTTTTTGGATTTCATTTTTGCAACTTTATGTTCTTTCTCTTGGGTTCCTTGACCTGTTTCTAGATAGTACTCTTGGACTTTAGGCAAGCTCTCCTAATTACAACGAGAAAGAATCATAGAGGGTCACACATTAAGTGTTTTTTGTGGTCTTGGTTAAATTCTATTTGAATTTAATTAATGAAATAAATATTATTCTCAAGAACGTGGAATAATTTTATTCAAGTTAAAATGATCGCATAAATTAAATAAAATATATTTATTTATTTTATTGAACATTTAATAAATATTTATTTACTAGTTTTTAAATAAAATATTTATTTAAAACAATAAATTATTTATTTATTTATTCAGGTTTTCAATAAATGGAAGTGGAGTTTGAGCGGACCAAATCATGTCCAATAGTAAAATAATTATTTGAAAGATGGTAAATAATTATTTAACTAGTTGGTATAAGTTAAAATAATAATGATGGTGCTATTATTTTGTGATGCAGAATTTTATTTATAATTCTGTTTTTCACAAGTTGGTGCACCATAAATAATGATGCAGTATTATTATTAGGATCATGGGTTTTCTCTAAGTTCATGAATGTATTTAATTACTGTTATGAAATTAAATATTGTAACTAAAGTTCTATGCATATAAATATGCAGGAACGCCTATTGTGCCAAAGACCACATGGCACCATAAGCTTGGTTAATTGAGAATTGTTGAGCCAAACTATTTCTATCTCGAGTCATTTCCCCCTCTCAAGAACGAGATATGTTCTTCAAGTCTGAAGAACAAGGGATCAAGAAAAACTGACAAAATACACTCAATTTACCGCGCTAGCACTCGGATAATGAGCGATGTCGATCAAAGGTCATTAGAGCACATTTGGATCACCACTATAGGGATTCTAGTTTGGATCCTTATAAGCGCAATGAGATAGTCTGTAAGGGTCATTCTGGATGATCAACATCATCAACGAAGAAAATACCAAAGATCCCGGTATTATATTCTTTATGAAATTAATTAAATTAATTATAAACATGATTTGCAGGATCCTATCTAAAGGTTTTGGGCCTCTTCCTTATTTATCTAAATCTTTGATTATATTCTATGGAGACTTGCATTCGTCATCTTATTGATCCCAGAATAATCATTGATCATGGTAAAAAATCAAAGTTGGGTCATGTCCCAACAACACTTCTGTTGTGCCCAAAACCTTCCAGTGGTATCAGAGGGGTTACATCAGGGTTTACAATTATTTAAATATTTTTTTGATTATTTAAGCATTTAATAATTTAGTTGTTTCAATTAAATTTAATCATTCTAAAAATCTAAATCTTGAGATCTATTATTCCTATTTCATTTATCGTTCCCCTTATAGAAATGATTTTTTCCTTCAATTTTGATTAAAATAAAATAGAGGATCTCATACATAGGTGCCAAAGGTTCCTGGCCATACTACACAAGAACACACGATGTGTATTCTGCAGTACACATCGTGTAGCCAAGGTTTAATGCACTGGGTCTGGTCTTCCAAACCAAGTCGTGTCATTGGATTTTGTCTAAGTCTTAATGACTCCATGTGTTGAACAGCAATAGGTGGCACATGGTTTCTAGATTACACGTCATGTGGCCCACTAGACATGACGTTTAGTCCCTTTGGGTTAGGGTCTGACTGTGTACCCCGTACACGGCTTGCCCGACTAGAGATCATGTAATGAGGAACTACACAGTATGTGGCCTACTGGACACATTGTGTACCCTGAATATTTCTGAAGTACACTGACACATGGTTCCCCTAGGCGTGTACTTTGTATGGATGGTGAAAAATAGTACACATTGTGTAGTTGGAACTACATGCCATGTACTCTTCCAAATTATGCATATTTATTAAAATTTATTATTATATTATACAAACCCTTGAGATGTGTACCATCGTGTAGGCGTAAAGCTGAGGCCCAACACGTGATAGGTGTTATATATATATGTTTCTAATTTAACATCTTCGTAATTTTCATTTCTACTCATTGGGAAGTTATGAATATAAATTCATTGGGTTGCCTCAAAGGTACAAGTTACGTACAAAGATCATTTTAAATGAATTTATTTGTTTAAAATTATGATGGATGAGAATCTCCAAGAAATTCAGAAAAGGGTTTCAGATAAAAGGATTGATTAACTAAATATGACAATTAATTGATTCAAGCGTGATTTATCTTAAACAAGAACAATTGAGGAATTTAATTCTAGTTTATTTATGCGTAAATATCATTTCATGTATGGATGATCATGATCTAGACCAAGAACTTTGTATGTGGATGGTTTCTTTAAATTTATTTATTTGAATTAATTTTTTTGGCTTGCGAGCCTTCTCCTCATTAATATGTAGGGTTGTGTTCCCATGGTTTCTTTTATGTAAAACCGCTTTTTACCCCTCACCTACATGTGAGTTAAAAAAGGCATATGTAATGGATGGAACTCCCAAGATAGTAAAGGCAGTTCAAGCTGGAGCTCAGACGAATCCAATACCAAGAGATACAGAGGTGGACAGGTGGAAATTGTAAACACACGCCCAAAAGGTTCAAGTTGTTTCTCTCCTAGGTCAGGGTTAGTTTATCAACCACTAGATAAACTAACCATTATAAAAGCTCATGATCAGGCTGATTACTTTATTTTATTTATGTCAGTTGCATGGTTTATCATTATGGATGTGTTGTCACGATCACATAATTAATTAATTAAACAAGCATGAAATATAGAACTAAAATAAACTAGACTTATGCATAAATATTATTAAGACATGGTTAATAACTTAAGTAATATCCACTTAATATTAACAAGCGTGTGATAATGATAATAAGTAATTCTCGCATAAGAGATAAAAATCCATCAAATAAAATATTAAGTCAAACCTAGCCTTACATTACTTGATTAAATTCAAAACTCAATAAAAATATAAGTTTGACCAACCCTAGTTGGGACACTTACTTTTATACAGTAATCCCTTATGAAAATTTTAGGGTTGACTTAACCATATTACATTAAGAGGAGTAGTCCTTTCTAGACTTGGTGTAATATTGGAGGCAAGAGTTTAGGAAATCCAAAAGTCATGAATTCGAGATTAGGGAGTCCACTCAATAGATCAAGGAGTTGCAAGCCCACATTTGGTAAATACCTACCAAAATAAATACCTTTTAATAGCTTGAACAACCCTTGTATGGGTTATGCAATGGGGAATATAGATCCTTTCCACTAGAATGTCCTGGAAACTGAACATTCTGAGTTCAATGGTGTGGGACATTAGGACTTTATAAAATAGTGGGAGACTTAATAAAATTTATTATTTCTCATAAAATATAATCAATAAAGTACTAATGATATGCTCTTTTAAATTTTAGAATAAAAATGAAAAGATCCCCAAACACACTATCCCTACAATCAATTATGGATAAAGACAACATCCTCACTGGTAGTAACTTCCAAGAATGGTTTAGATGCCTTCGGGTTATCCTACACCATAAATGGAAGTCTTATATGTTGGAGTCAGCATTACCTTATCTTCCTATTAAAGAGGTGAGTGATGAGGATTCCCTAGTCTTTGAGAAACATATGAACAACGCGGTCGACATTCAATGTTTGATGTTATCATCAATGTCTAGTGAGATCATGATGTATCATGAAAACATGGATGTTTATAGCATGCTCGATCACCTATGTGGTCCTTACCTGGAGAGAGAAATACAGTAAAGGTTTGAGATCTCTAAGGCACTCTTTCAGAGTAAGCTTGGAGAAGGTTCCCCAGCTAGGCCTCATGTAGTCAAGCTCATTGGATACATTGAGAACCTAGAGGTTATAGGGTTTAAAATCCACAAATAACTGGGCACTGATATCATTCTCTCATCACATCCTTAGATATTCTCTAACTTTATTGTCAATTTCAATATGAACAACATTGAGAAGTCTCTATCTGATCTTCTTATCCTCATTATCCAAGTAGAAAAATATATGAAGTGTGAAAATCCTTCTATCCATATGGTGAATAAGAAGAATGGGAATGCTAAGAGCTTTAATCCCAAATCTTCTTCACAACCTTACAAGAAAAGGAAGATCAAAGGGGAGCCAAGGGGACAAGAGGTTGTTTGTTTCGCATGTAGCAAGAATGGCCACTAAAAGAATAATTGCACCTAGCCTAAGGAGAAAGGGGAAGCTTTAGGTGTGTTTGTTATCGAATTCAATCTATCTATTTCTACAAATTGGGTATTAGATACATCTTTTGGTGATCACATATGTATCCAAATACAGGAACCAAGTAGATAAAAAAAATTATCGAGGGGAGGTAAATCTACGAGCAGCCAACGGAGCTAGACTTGTTGTTGTAGCTGTCAGGGACTACCACATCACGTTTCTAACAGGGATGATCTTGGTATTAAAGGGTTTTTTTATCTTCCTTATGTAATCAAAAACATAATTTCTATATCAAGACTAGATATAGATGTATTTTTTTCAAGTTTGGAAATGAATGTAGCTTCTTTTATAAAGATAGAATTTGTTTTGGTACGACACATTTATAAAACGGTCTTTATGTGTTGGATTACACAAAACAAGTAATGGAAATTGATGACAAAGATACTTCACATGACTCATAACACACCCAACTTTGGCATCACCGGTTAGGTCATGTAAACAAGAAAAACTTTAAAAATTTACATCAAGATGGATATTTATATTCTTTTGAACTAAAACCACTTGTAGTATGTCATGCATGTTTACAAGGAAAAATGATTGAATCCCCATTCGGTGAGAAACATGAAAGGGCTATAGAGCTTCTTGAATTGGTTCATACTGAGGTGTGTGAACCATTACTAGTTAAATAAAGTGGTGGGTACTCATACTTCCTAACTTTTATTGATGATTTTAGTAGATATGGATATATCTACTTAATGAGGTATAAGTCAGATTCCTTTGATAAGTTCAAGGAATAAAAGAATGAAGTTGAGAATCAGCTTGGTAATAAGATTAAGAAACTCTGCTCAGACTGAGGTGGGTAATATATTAATCAGGACTTCACTGATTACTTACAGGAGTTTGGGATCCAATCCCAACTCACTCCCCCTTACACACCTTAATGGAATGGTGTAAGTGAAAGGAAAAACTACACCTTATTGTACATGGTGAGATCAATGATGTGTCATGAAAGTCTTCCATTATCCTTTTAGGGGTATGCGTTACAAACAGCGGAACACATACTAAACCAAGTACCAACTAAATTGACAAATGGTATTTCATATGAGTGTTGGAGAAGAATAAAATCCATGTTATCGAATTTACATGTGTGGGGTAGTGAAGCGTTAGTTAATGCCTCTTCAGGTAAAAAACTCTCAACCCAAGGTACAAAGTGTACCTTTATATGATACCCCAAGGAAATAAGGGGATATTACCTATACAACCCCTTAGAAAAAAAGGCTATAGTGGAAAGACATTCCAAATTCCTTGAGAGGGAGAACATCTCCAAAATATATAGTGGAAGAAAGATAGACTTCGATGAAGTTGAGGCTAAAGGTACACAAGAGTTGGTATAGGAACAAATTACACAAAGCCCCGTGGAAGAAGAATATATTCCAGATACAAAAGTACTGCATAGGAGTACAGGAGAGTTTAGAGAACTGGAATGGTACGGTTTTCTAGTTATCAAGGATGGTGACTCATTATTAGTTGATAATAATGATCCTCTAACCTACAAGGAAGTGGTAAGTGGAACTGACGTTGCCAAGTGCCAAGACACCATGAATTCTGAAATGGATTCCATGTACCAAAATCAGTTTTGGATTTTGGTATATCCTCTAGTTTATTTAAATTCTGTTAGTTCAAAATGGGTATTCAAGAAGAAACTATACATGGAAGGACAATTCAGTACCTATAAGGCATGACTGGTTATAAAAGGGTTTAAACAGAATCAAGGAATTGACTACGATGAAACCTTTTCACCGGTTTCAATGCTGAAATCCATCATAATTCTACTTTCCATTGTGGCTTACCATGACTATGAGATTTGGAAAATGGATTTCAAAACAGAATTCCTTAATGGGAACCTTCATGAAGATGTCTACATGACACAACCTGAATGGTTTGTGACTCCAAAGGATTCCAATAAAGTATTCAAGTTTTAGATATCCGTTTATAGATTAAAGCAAGAATCCAGGTCATGGAACATCCATTTTGATGAATCCATAATAGAATTTGGCTTTATCAAGAATGAGTGTGAGTCTTGTGTCTACAAACGGTTTAGTGGGAGTTTAGTTGTTTTCCTAATAGTATATATTTATGAAATATTACTTATTGGAAACGAGATACTAGTCTTACAGTCTATTAAGGATTGGTTGAATCAATGCTTCTCCATGAAGGATTTGGGTGAGGCAGCATATATTCTTGGGATCAAGATCCATCATGATAGATCCAAGAGACTGCTGGGCCTAATTCAAAGTACGTACTTTGATAAGATACTAAAGAGATTCAGTATGGAACAATCCAATAGAGGATTATTTCCAGTATCACATGGCATTCATCTTTCCAAGAAAACGTGTCCTCAAACACATGAGTAAAGAAATATAATGTCAAGAAATCTATACGCATCAGTCATTGGGTCAGTCATGCATGCAATGATAGGTACTAGGCTGGATGTCGCCTACGAATTGAGTGTGGTAGAATGATATCAAGATGACCCATGTGACTGCCATTGGATGTCAGCCAAGACTATCCTAAAGTATCTGAGGCATACTAAGGATATGTTCCTAGCTTATAGAGGATATGAGGAACTAGTAATCAGAGGATATAAAGATTCTAGTTTCCAAACTGATCAAGATGACATGAAGTCGCAAACAGGATACATATTCACTTTGAATGGTGGTGCAGTGAGTTGTAAGAGCTCAAAGAAGAATTTGGTTGCAGATTCTACAGTAGATTCCAAGTATATCGCAGCTACTGAGGTAGCTAAACAAGCAGTTTGGATGTGAAGCTTCATCCAGGTGCTAGATGTGATACCTATCAGTAAAGATCCCTTCACACTTTACTATGATAATACTGCAGTGGTGGCTCTCACAAAAGAGCCAAGGTCGCATCAGCAGACAAAGTACATACTTTATTAGTATCATCTCTTGAGGGATTTTTCTCAAAGAGTTGAAGTTATAGTGAGCAGTATTTCCACGGAAGACAACATGGAGGGCCCCTTTACTAAAGCCTTGACTCAATAGAAACATGATCACCATGTGAGGTCTAGCGGACTGAAATTTTTTTGCATTTGGCTCTAGTCCAAGGGGGGGTTTGTAATAGTTGGTGTCCTAGAGCCAACTAGTTTTACTTTTATTACATGGATATTGAATGTATTATTACATAATGTTAATTTTTCTTCATGACTATGGTGTAATAATGTCCTAGAGTATTTTTTTCATTGACAAGGTCATGGTAGTTCCCTGTTATGAGGAGAACCTTAAAATGCTATAAAAATATTCTTAAATATAGTTATTTAGTTGGATGACATAATTTGATGGGACACATAGCATGAAGACCGTGAGGTGCGAGTACTTGTAAGTAGATTAGACTTCCTCTCATGAAGTACTCACTTGGTAATCTCCAAGATATAAGATTATGAGAATAGACTCTCTAGTACGAATTCTGCATGTTTTGGTGTCATCGAATATTTCTATCTATCAGTGTTTGTAATGATCCATAGACTTTAAGATTATCATTAATACGTGTCATGACTCATGAACTTAGATTTACTGATGAAAACTGTCACACAGACAGCTGGTGAGATGTAGGGTATGTTGGGTGCATCATGAGTGGCATGTTATTAATGGATAAGTCGAGGAAGGATTTGTCCCTTCCATTTAAAGAAGTTGATATCTCTGCCATTTGATCGAAATAGAATCTTCATACAAAATTCCATGTCCATGGTGTAAAGATGAGTTTATTTTAGGTAGTAAAGAACGACGTATCAAGCATAAAAGTTGGTGGCACTATCATGAAACCTGTTTGATGACATATTGCAACAAAGGGGTTATATTACACAGTGAGCATTCGTATAGGGATATCATTGTTGCGAATTTATGTTCTTTCTCTTGGGTGACTTGACCTGTTTCTAGATAGTACTATTGGACTTTAGGCAATCCCACCTAATGCCAATGAGAAATAATCCTAGAGGGTCACAAACTAAGTGTTTTTTGTGGTCTTGGTTAAATTATATACGAATTTAATTAATGAAATAAATATTATTCTCAAGACCATGGAATAATTTTATTCAATTTAAAATGACTGCATAAATTAAATAAAATATATTTATTTATTTAATTGAATATTTAATGAATATTTATTTACTTGTTTGTAAATAAAATATTTTTTTAAGAGAATAAATTATTTATTTATTTATTCAGGTGTTCAATAAATGGAAGTGGAGTTCAAGTGGAACAAGGTCGTTCCGGTAGTAAAATAATTATTTTCAAGATAGTAAACAATTTTTTAACTAGTTGGAACAAGTTAAAATAAGAATTATGCTGCTATTATTTTGTGACGTGGAATTTTATTTATAATTCTGTTTTGCGCAAGTTCACGCACCATAAATAATGATGCGGTATTATTATTATAATCATGGGTTTTCTCTGAGTTCATGAATGTATTTAATTTCTGTTAGGAAATTAAATATTGTAACTGAAGTTCCATGCATATAAATAGACAAGTGTGCCTATTGTGCTAGATACCACACGACACTGCAAGCTTGGTGAATTGAGAATTGTTGGGCCAAACAATTTCTCTCTTGAATACTCTTCTTCTCCCTCCCAATATTGAGAGACATTCTTCAAGGCTGAAGAACAAGTGATCAAGAACGATCGACACAAGACACTCGCTTCACCGCGTTAGCACCTGGAGAACGATCGGTGTCGATTAGAGGCCATTGGGGCATGTGTAGATCACCGCTAGAGGGACTCTAGCTTGGATCCTTACAAGCACAACTAGATAATCCAGAAGGGTCTTTCCAGACAATCAACATCATTAATGAAGAAAATACCGAAGATCTAGGTATTATTTTATTTATGAAATTAATTAAATTAATTATAAACATGATGTGAAAGATTCTCTCTAAAGGTTTTGTGCCTCTTATTTCATTATCAAAATCTTTGATTATATTCCATGGAGACTGGTGTTCATCGTATTATTGATCCTAGAATAACCATTGATCGTGGTAAAAAAATCAAAGTTGGGTCTCGTCCCAACCACGCTTCTGATGCGCCTGAAACCTTCAGTTTGAGGGGCATGGATGCCTGGTTGTTGTGGAAGTAGATGACACATGGAGTGGTGAGATGCATCAGTATATGAATGTGGGTTTTGAGGAGGACATCAGAGATGACGTAACTAGGCAAAGTTGGACTTACCCTTTGATATGAAAGATGCATGCTTATTTTATTCAACTGTTTGGATGATGACCATATTGTTGTTTATCTTCTTTACTTTCTCCACTATTCAAGGAAAATGGTTTTGGGTACTCTCCTTCCAATATAATTGAAGACGAATTGGGTATGCCACATTATTTCTATGTTTAGCTTATCATGGTTAGATGAGTCTATGCTCATGCTATAGGTGGAGAATACTAGATGAGTAGTTCATCTACTCATAGTGTTGATCCCAATGTGTTTGGTAGCATAGAATTTTTTCCTATAATACTTAAAAATATGAGAAATAATTGTGTTAATAATTGAATATATTTTTAACCCATGGGGTTGGAGCTTGCTGGGATGTAATACTGAGGTTATAATTTCAAGAATTTGTGGACTCGGTTTTCTTATGCCTGGAGGGCATGGATATTTGATAAAATGGTAATGAAATGTAATGTAAAAAAAGTTAATTTTCAATTAATGGTTAAATAATTAATTAACATAAAGTGAAACTGATAAAAAGGGATAAATTAATTTAGTGTATCTCTTTAAATGGTTGTGTGCTTATAAGATATCTTGTCTTAGCAGTGACAGTCCGGAGTCCAAGAGACGTTAGCTATAATTGAGTCTGAGACTAGGTTATTCCCATAGTATGGTTGTGAGCTATATTATATCATGTACGTTTTGTGTTTCTATACACTACTCAATCCTATTGGCTAGGGAAACTGACACCCTAGAGATTCTAAGACCTAGGGGTTTTTTCCATAACATCCCGGTGGGAGGATGGATGGATGACTACCCCATTTGGCGCCTCTCTCTTCTCTTGGTAGTTACTTGTGTTGGTATGCACAATAGTTAGTTTTCCCCATATATGTGTGTAGAGGGTTGTAATCTATTTTTGTTATTTCACACAAATGTATTCTATATATAGTTTTCTAAGGACTACTATAGGTATAATGTTTATAGGTTGTGATGGCTTTAGGATTCCTACTCTGTGTATGGGTTGTGATCACTTGAGGTATAATACCTGATGTATGATACACATTATACAGGTTGTGGTGGCTCTCAGAAACTACCTGGTTACTTTTGGCTATTTGGATTTGGTGGTGTGTTGTATGAGGTACATGTTGTGGTACTTTTCCCATGTGTCTATGGGCTATCTTTTTTGAGAGAGATGTTTTGGACATGCGATGTTGGGGCATAACAGAAAACTAGTGGGGAAGTGGTAGTGGGGTACCCTTTATATTATTTATTATATTATATGATATTATATGTGATACTTGGTGAGAGTATCCATGGTGAGGGGGGTAACTTAGTATACCTATTTAGGTGATGAGTCAGTTTTACTTATTGTTTACTGTTCTTTAGCATGCTTAATTTACCTTTTGTATGAGAGGATTCGGGGAGGATCCTACTGAGTGTGTTTTTATACTCACCCTATGTATATATATAAAATATTTTTTGGATTAGTTTGATCCGGTTGGATATCAAGATGGTTACTAATGACTTGGGGTTTAACAGGAGTTGTTTGGGCTTGGTGTTCGCTGTCGTCTTTAATTTCTTTTGGTACTTCCAGTTTTCCTTTCATTTGTAGTATTTATTGCATGACATTACATATGTAAACTTGGGTTTCATTTTTTATTTTAGTATAAGTAGGATTTGGTTGGTGTCTATCATATCTATCTCTTTCTCATGTGTTTTATCATAGGTTAATACCTCCTATTTGTGTGTTTACTATACCCTCGGTGCTTGTCTCCAACCCAGGGCCTACTAGAGGTGAGACTCAGGTTTCACAATCTCTCTTCTCCCATTATTGACCAAGGGGAGGTACACCTTTTGGGGAGGGGGTTGTGACCATATTTGATGATAAAAGTTATAAAATAGATTTTCCAATTATTAGATAATATATCTAGTAATGGTTATCAATGGTAAGATAAAAATGTATTCCAACCATAAATAGATCATTTTTAATATCCCATAAATTCTATGTAATTTTTTTTTAAATTATATGGAATTATTTCGAGACCAGACACACTCTAACGGCACCTAATTCTGAGGCCCGGTGATCCCAGAATATAATTTTGAACTTTTTTTGTTTATTTAAATAAACATGTGAGAGGGTTTTTATAAATTTTAAAAAATTGCTTATATAAAAAATCTGAGGGCACTTTTGAACTCCAAACATCATGATTCACCTATAATGGACCTAAACTCCACCCGCATGGGTTGAGGGAGAAATTTAGTTATCATAATTTTTAAAGAAAAGTTTAAAAATAAAATAAACTTGTTTTATTTAATTTTTCTGAATTTTCAAATTATTTCAGTGAAATGATGTATAATGGAATGAAAATAAAAACACTGTCTCATAAATTAAATAGCGTAATGATTTCGTAAGAGAATGTAATTGAAATGATGTTTCACATTTCATCCTTTAATGGTCGAGAAAACAACGCAGGATTATTGGAACAATCTTGGTTCTGCTCCGAAGCTCTAGGGGGTGATGACGACGAATGCCAACGACCACCAAAAAAACAGATCATGGAGTGACGAATGGAGGATTCATTCTTCTTCTACCCTTCGAATAGATCATCACCAATGAACATGTTACTTAGGTAGGGGTTACCTTTTTGATTTTAATGGTTGTTCTTCTTTCTAAACAATGAACGCAGACCAACCCATGGATAGGTTGATCCACAGATCATTATTCTTGTGGGAGGGTGCTCTTGATTGGGGATTTACATCGGGATAGAACCTTGTTAAAGCCTTATAACTGGACCCCTGTTTTAAAAGCTCTAACACAGAGGGTGCAAGCTGACATGAACAAGGCTCGATCCCCAACGCCATTGTGCATTCTTCATGGAAACACCTTCAAAATGGCAGCATGGGGTTTTCGAGGATATAGAAGGGGAGATAGAGACCCAAAAAGACTGTCGGCATAGATAGTTTGTGAAACGGACCAATAGAGTGGACCCGGTGCTCCACGGAATGTGCAGCCGGTTTGCCGGAGAATGATGGCGGCCCACGGCGGTGGCCACGGGTGGCTGGCGGCGGGCCACAACGACACACCATAGAAGACAGATTTCTAGATTTCTCGGGCCACGACGGTACAGTAGGAGCTGCCGACACTCGGGTAGGTAGCTGGCAGGGATAGGATGTGGCCAACTGGACACTTCAGGTGGAGCAGCCCACATTGGCACGCAGTCCAGCAACCGCATGTTAGACCAAGTGGGGCGGCTGGCTTCTATCAGCCATGTGCAGCTGAACAATCCCACCTTAGCATCCGGGTTTGAGGAGGTCAGCCCACTGTGTGTACTGGAGGAGGCATGCCTGTTGTGCGAGCTAGGACAAGGCACGCGAATAGGGCCATTGATCGGCCCGGGATGGAGTAACTGGACCGCTATTGCGGTTCAAGCCTTGAGAATAAAACCAAGTCATAGGGTGGCCCAGGCGGGGAAAGAAAATAGGCCTGCTAGTATGGGTCGAGCTGGATAAATCAGGGTCGCTGGGTGACCCGGCAGCCTAAACCCATGGCCAAACTGGGCCAGACCAAACCCGAACCAAGTCTAGTCAGGTTGGGTGAATCAATCCGGGTCATACGGGACCCCCGGGCCTGGTTAGTTGGGTCGGTCCGACCAAGTCAGACCAGGCCCGGACACAACCGGACCCTGTTTTCAAAAATGCCAATATCTTTCCGACCAGGAATTCGATTGATAGGTCATCTATGGAATTATGACCCTTGCGACATGACAGCCCTTTGGGAATACTCTAAGTGAATTTTTGTGGTAGTCAAGATCCGACCCATGGATTGAGGAGTAGATTATACTGGAATCAAGCGTGTTATGTGTGGGGATCCTATAGCTGGCTGAGACCTAAAGACTAGAGAACCTGTAAGGATCATCTCATAGAGGCCCTTTGTGGATTATATCCTAGTGACCCTATGTGTATCGGCTCCTAGAGACCCTGTGTCGATCAGCTCCTAGCGACCATGTGTGGATCGGCTCCTAGCGACCCTATATGGATCAGCTCCAAGTGACCCTTTGTGGATCAACTAAAAATGGCTCTATGGGACCCATAAGACCCATCTTACTCATTTGGGATAAGTACCTCAATAGTAAAAGGTGTTCAGCGTTACGAAATATAGTCTTGCTTTCCATACTTTAGATTATACCGCTATGAGTTGTCTTCGTTTTTTATCATGCTTTGTGATTTTATTTGTATATTTCCTGGTGGTCTTTCCTTGTGTTTGGGGGACCTACTGAGTATTGTTTTACTCACCAATTCATAGTATTTTCCCGCACATGTTGTGTCTGGTGTAGACAACCGATGACTTGATGGATGACTTGGTGGCCCAAGACCTGGTGGTGCCCAGTGAGATCAGGCAAGCAGGGCATGCTTATGCAGATTCTGGAGGCTTCTCTATACTTACCCATTAGGTGGGGTTTCTATTGGATGGATTGTCTTCAATCTTGTACTTACTCTTGTTGTAATTGTCTTTTTTTGGGTTCGTATTCTGGCCCATTTACCTTCATTATGTACTTTCACACTCAATGGTTTTTTAGTAGCATGCATGTTCTCTTTTCCAGTTTTCTTGGGACGTCGTTGTGTGTGTGTGCATATAGGTACTCAGGAAAATGCCTCCCACTTGTAGGTTGACACCTTAGGCGCTAGTAGCCAACCCCTGGCCTTCAGGAGATGAGCTTGGGGGCGTCACGGCATGGGCCCCAGGGGATGGGTCGTGACATCATTTTTGAGTGGATCATATTTTTGCACAAGAAAATATTAGGTGGGAATAGTGTTGTGTAAGAAACAGATTAGTTGCAGATGGATTAATGATGTATGATGATATTGGAACAATGGTATCCATGACTCAATTTCTATAATTAATTTTCAAATGGTTACATTGGGAGTTTTTCTAGGTAAAAATAAAAATGGTCATGGCCCATAGAGAACACCCACTACAATATAAGCAGAATTTAAACCATGAAACATATTTATATTATGTTATAAAGGGAATTTAAGACATGGAATTTCTCTACATTATAATCTGACAATAATGCAGGTCATATAAAATGATCACATGTCTTCATTAGACGATTCCTCATGTTACAAAATCACTAACAACATATCAGGTATCCAAGCATATTATGTTATCACCAATTTTGTGTGGGTAAGTTTATGTAATATCTATAACCACTCCAACACCATCTTAAGGATCCAAATGCAGTTTATAACCTCGATCCAATATAATGAGCATTGTGATGATATTCTCTTCTATTTTTTTATCACCAATATTTTATGATTCATGTTGAGTATTTCACAGGGATTTATCCACTTGATATATTTCTTCATTCTCTAAAACTTTTACTCTAAGTGGCTTGAGTTTATTTGATTTATGGTTAAATTTGATCACTACAAGAATATGATGAATACATTTTTTGAAGGATAAAGCTAGAACTGTATTTTTTAAATTTATGAATAGTGTATTATAAGGTTATACAATAATTATGGTACTATCTAAATGATAAATTAATTTTTTTGAAATCATAAAGATAGATTGATATCATTTACAAACACATGTTATGATATATAGATAATGTACTCCCATAAAAAAAATTGACACTTTATGAAGTGGGAATGCATTCTTCAAAGACTGTGTGAGGAATTATTACAATTGAAACACATTTTAAAGTATCAATTTTTTGTGATAAGTTAACTCAATGTATTATAAAGTTATAATAGAGACTATATTGGATAAAGAATTTAACATTAAGTGGAGACATGAGATTACATTGATCAGATTATGAGTGAATATTCAAATTAGAAAATGGGAACATTATATATTTCATTTAACATAATTGTCTCTCATATTATAGGACATTGAAAATTATGGAAACCATGATCATAAAATCAATAATGAAAAAATGTGAAATAATCATTATATAAAAAGGAAAATTGAATATTAGGGAATATATTTTGAGGATAAACACTCATTTATGGTCATGGAAGAAAATAATTGTCATGTGAAATATTTTATAGAAGCTGGTCATTGACTATATTGCTTCTAATTTGAGAGAATTTTTTTGGTTTTCCTCAAGCTTCATTGTTCAAGTGATCATCAAGTGTTAAATAAACACATTCGTTCTCACCATCCCATTCTATAATATACAACAGTTTCATTGTTTTATTTGATTCATGATAATTTTATTATCTATCATTATAATGTTTCTATAGAGTTGTAATAAAAACTCACACATTGGTTATATCATCCACAAAAGTTATGTTTTTGGGTATATTTATCTAAAAAAAATGTAGGATCACAAGGTTGTTTCTCTGGAAAAAGGAATATAATTTATGAATTAACATATGAGAAACTGTGGTTTAATCTGATCCTATGTAAAAGACTTAGTTCTTCCTAAACTCATGTAAAAGGAATTGTTGTATTCCATTGTCACTCTGAGAAAATGTGAGGCCTATAATTGATATCAATACTTTTTGGTTTGATGGTGAGAATAGTTGATGTTGGATATTTTTGATCTAAACTACTATAAAATTTATGTTTCATCTTGTTTAGTTTTTATGATTATACTTGAATAATTGTATAATTTTATCCAACAAATTTGAAATATCAGTTAAATTTCTCTAATTTAGGGGAGACCGATAACTTACCTTTATCTATTATTACCCTTATCATGGGACCTAAAAATTAGTATCAGAGCTTACCATTTTTGGATCTTTTAGTTTTATTTCTACCCTATTTGATACCTATATTCAGTTTAATAGAATGCATATATTTTTATATGTATATTACTTTCTTTACTTAACTTTTTGTGTTTATTAACTATTTGGTGCTAACTTTATCCTAGTCCTTAATAAGACTAAGGGAAAAATATAATTTCAGTTATAGAAGGGAGGTATTTGATTGATAAACCAAATCCATAGATACCGCTACATTTTAATGGAAATAATTGTTGTTATTAGAATAATGGGATTGATATATTTATTAAAAATATATTGGTATTAAATTCTAGATTATTATGTTGATACCTTATAAATCTCTAGAATGTGATCTTGAGACTTTGTTTTGTAATGATTTTTCTTAATACATTTGGAATTACAAAGCTATGAATTATCTTTATTATTCAATTTTTAGAAGTGTTTTGTACATATTTATACTTGTAAAACTACTTCTCATATTTAGAGGAATCTATGAATCACTTATCAAGGTATTGAAAACTTGTAAAAAAACTAAACATGGAATGTATAAGGAAGAGTTTTAAGAGTTCAAGATGATAGAGAATGATATTTTTAATAATATTTTTTGTGGTATCCCTAGAGTTTAGGATACATGTTGATCAAATCCTATAATGACTCAATTATTATCTCATTACATTCATTTGCATTGGGTTAACCATACTTGTTCCATTTTTTAGGACTTATTGTAGGGGTTCAAGTATGGTCACACAATGAATCACATCAAGTTTTCAATTTCCATATTTTTATAGAAACTCCCAATGGATCCCACATCTATAATGAGGGGCATACCTGATTTCTAAAGGTAGGTCGCAAATTGGGGTTTCAGACCCAATAGCACTTAGGTACTCACATTGGTCAATAGGATGGGAGGTCGGGTTTATCACCTCTTGTGGAGGAATTATTTCTAATTCCATGACTCTATTATAGATTTAAGATAAGTTTGTAAATCTATTCCTAATCTTGATAAGGAATCAATTACCCTAACAAGATGATCGAGTGTTGAATACTTTTATATGTAAAGGGGGTTCTATTAATGATACCATCTATGTGTATCCAGGTTCTTTATATATTTCCTATTATTTCTTATAAATGGGTATATGCATATTTTTTGAATCCATATAACTAGACACTCTGGATTTTACTACCATAAAGAGGGAATATTGGTGTTTTGAACATGGCATTGAACTTTTATGAGGTGTCCTATGTATCCCGTGTATAATAGGAATCAAAACTCATGTAGTTCATTTAAAAAATGCATTTTAATTTCATGTGGAAGGGAAATATATGAGGGCACTTAGGAATTGGGTATTGGACTTGAGTATTAGGAAGGATTCCTACATATCTTACTTATAACTGTAATCATAGTCATTGTACTTCGATCAACCATCAACCTGTTGATGGGTGGTGATAGATAACTAATTCCTGTGAGGATTATTTACCTAGGTCTCACTAATATAGTAGTGCCTTTTGGAATTACCCTAAGGTGGATGACTTTGTATGGGGTTAATGGTATCATTCCATTGAATGGATCTTACACAATAAGATTTTCCTAACTGGGATAAATTTAGGATACGAATGATATGATTTTGGAAAATCCTTAAGACCATGTAATCCATGATTAGTGTGAGAAATAAGGGATTACAAATGATATGTCTCACTATATATGGATATGGGACTTATGAAATGGGGAAGACTTAATCGGGTGTTTAATATGGAGATCAAGCCCAAAGAAGGAATCCTATGTATCCTACTTATAGTTGGAATCAGAGTCCTCATAGTTCAGTCCATCCCCTAACTCGCTAATGGGTTTGAGGTACATGATGGCATGGTTAGGGATTACACATAAATGGATGCATGTGTATGAGCCCACTTCTTATTTGATTATGGATGGGGAAGAATGGTAGACTTATTGGAGAATTCAAACCCATGAGTTAAGGATATTTGAGATATAGAGGGACTTACAACAAGGTGGATTCCCATTAGAGATCAGGCCTTAAGAAGGTTTAATGCATAACCTATTTGGAAAGGAATCAGAGTTATCATATTTCAATTTAGGGAATGTCTGAATATATCTTAATAAATAAGGTTATCATGTCCTGGGGTCTCTTCTTAACATGCTTGAAATGTATGAGGTTCTATGCCTGACATGTAATGATTGTCTGTCTGGAATGTCCTAATCATCTGTATGACATCTCATTTACATCTTTATGACATGTCCTAAGGTTTTTCCTGAAATTTCCTAATTTTCTGTCTGACATTTCCTGAGTGTATGTCTGGAAAGCAATACATATCTCAGGGTGCTTCTTATGATTGAATCACACATTTTGGAGGCCTGACACTTGATCTGAATGACTTCTCCAAAGGACTTTCAAATTACCTAATTGAAACATCTGAGGGTCATCACGTGATAAACACAAACATATCTAGGGGTATGATATGAACAAGGCATGCATGTCAGAATACTATCACATAACTTATCTTTCATGTCTGATGTACTTTTAAAGAATTTTTCATTATGTTTAAAGGACTTTGTAATACTTGGATGGTATGCCCAGAGGATCCTATGTGGCTTGGATGAAATTCTGAGAAAAATTTGTGAGACTTTTCTAATATTTTTAGAGGATCCCATGTGGCTTGTATGACATGTCCAAAGGAATTCATGAGTATTGGATTACACATTTGAGTGTTGTCTCATGGTCTGGATAGGTCATCTAAAGTCCATGATACCTTAGAATGAATATCATCATATCCTTATTCACATAATATTTTTTTCCTTTTTCAATCTATATGAATATATTCATCAATGTTTTTCAAGAATTATATTTTTTAAGTTTCATGTGACTGAGTCTATATGCAGAAATTCCTTCACATAATTTGGTCAGTGAACTGTACATCCTTCACATAATCAACAGAGTGATCATGTGAAGAAAAAATTCATGCTGCATAATCCCTTAGGTAATTCATTAGTTTTTACCCAGTCAAATACCCCTATGATTTCACGAATTTCTGAAATAATAATTCCTCTATTCTATTATCCAAAGGGTTTAGTAGTCATAGTTATTTTTTCATGTCAAGAGGTATTAATTATAGTCCATGCCATCATAGTTCTATTCCACATTGTGTGATGTGTATCTCATAGAAATGGGCTTGATTTGGTGGATGGAGTATTACATCATGAACTTCACATAATATTATTGTAGGTCATCTATGGAGTCAAATGATAAGAAAATACCACAAGAACATTCCATAATTGCCATATTTATTAGACCTACGGATTATAAAAGGATTTCTACATGATCATGTCGACATATAAAATTACCTTTTTAAGATTAGGATGACATTTTAAAGAGTCTTCATGAGATACAAATACATATTAAAGAGGGTTTTTCATGATCAAGGGGGACTTTTATGGGACTCCTCATAAGATAAAGTTGTCTTAACAGTGAGATTTCATGAGATCAAGGCAGAATACCTAAGGACCTCTGCATGATTGATGGTGATAACAGGAGGTGAATAACCCCCTTATCAACAAAAGTAGTATATCTTTGACTATATGAATACTCTGCCTTTTTAATATTTATTCCTTATTTTACAAGGCTTTTGACCTTTTCCTGTTGGTTTTTCATTAGGTCATAGCATGATCAATAGAAGATCATGTGAAATCATCTGAATGTCATCATGGATAGTCACTTTGTTTGTATATGATACACTTCACAATCAAATTAACATGTTAGAGGGATTATGCAAGACCAAGCTAACATGTTCGGGAGCCTTCATGAGATCAGGTCACTAGTCAAGGAGGCTTTCACGTGATCAAGGAGACTTGTTTGGGACTCTTTATGATATCAATTTGGCTTGTTAGAGAGCATTAGTGAGACAAATGTAGCTTTCCAAAGGCCTTCACATGATTGATCATGATTACAATAGGAATATAACACCCTTCACATGAAAATCAGTGTATATTCCCTTCACAAGAGGATTCATCCTTTTAGAGTTTTTATTTCTCATTTTACAAGATTTTCATCCATTTCCCATTGCTTCTCCATAAAGGCATCGCGTGATCAGTAGAGTATCTCGCGATGAAATTTGAGGGTCAACATGGATAGGAACTATTCTTATTTATGATGCACCGAATAATAAAATTAAAATGTCATAGGGACTCCACAACACCAAGCTGATAAGTTGAGGAATATTTGTGAGATTAGTTCACCTGTCAAAGATGCTTTCACAAGATCAATGAGGCTTATCAATGTCCCTTTACAAGAATATAATGGATATACTTGGGTATTTTTATGATAAAATGTACTTTCCAAAGGTTATTTTCATGACCATCCAAAAACCATGTGAACCACAAGATTCTTCTATGTTTTCTTCCTAGGGTTATGTGATCTCATGCCCTCCTAAGGATTACATGATTCACATGATACAGCTACCCGATCTTTATATAACGATGTTGCACCTTCCTTTGAAATGTAAAGAAAATAAAACACATAATTTTATTATTTCTTCAATTATGTAATTTTTTATTCTAATTTGGAAGGCATCAAAAATCCCCCCCCCCCCCTTCAGGAGTGAGTTCCACATAGACAAGGACCTAGTTCAGAGGAGAGTAAATTCCCAGCTGAGTCCCTGAGGCTTCCTCTAATCGGTGTCCCAAGTGGTGTTTAGTCTTCCAAGTGAATTTTGGTATTTCATGGAGAATACTATAAATAGGGAGAGAGGGAGTCTCTCATTCCATCAGTGACTCAAACTCTCAAAGCACTTTAGATTTCTTATGTTGTGTGACTAATTTACCAGAACTCACCACAAGATCTCTTTCACAATACCTATTCACAAAAATTGATTGCAATACCGCTTCATGGTACTAATTCATGTTATCTCACCACATGATTGATTTGTCTTAAAACTTGTTCAAACAAAGCATGAACCAGATTTTAGTAATTTTCTTGAACCTTAGAGCATGATCTCAGCCATATATTTTCTCTACAAACTTCACATGATCTGACGCCTTGGTTGCCATATCTCTTAATCATTATTTGGTTCATGTGACAATATCAAGTACACGTGATCAAAAATATTTTATTAGATCATATGGTTGAAATATAGTTTATGTTATTTCCATGATTTTGTCTGAGTTTTGCACCACTTTTATTGGGGTTTCCTTCTCATCTAACATGAGCTTCTTATTTTCATATAGATGGCTTCTAGTTTCTATACATCTTCCAATATGTCTTAAAATAGGGCTATGATTTCTGGTAATTAAAATTTTGACCCTTGATATCAAGTGTTCTCTAAAAATTAGGATTTGATGGGGCTCCTCCCACCTAAACTTCAAAACTATCCCCTAACACAATGACTTCCTTTGTAGGGATTTAGTCTACTAGATGATGTTTTCATTCCCTAACCTAATTACAATCTTCCATATTTTTGGATTTTATCTTCCCTTCACTATATTCAAAGGATGATTTATGAAGATATTCAATTGGTCATAGCACTATTCCAGGGGTTTTCCTATATGTTGGAAAACTCCCCTCAGGATCCATATGGTTTTCATCTCTCCCGTCATACAATTGTTCATAGTTATTCAAGAACACTCATCTCATCTTTGAATTATCTAATAAGTGATAGGATATCAAAGTGGGACATGAATCCTGGTAGTAACTTATCTGATGAATGGGCATGGTCATTCTATGTCAAGAAGAGATGATCATAATTCTCTATCCAGCAACACGTTATTCATATTTATGAGGTGATATGGAATTCGCAACTTGTAATGTATCATCAATCGAAACTTATCAAAGATCTAAATAGACATTGGAATTCTGGTACTAATTCCTTCTATCTATTCCATGGTTTAGTAGGTATTTTCCTTTGGGATATTTATCAATTGGGTAGAATACCCCTTATTGGGGAGATGTATGATGAATTTCTTCCTACTATAGATGTTTGGGATAACCCCACACAAACTTTGACCATGTCAATGGAAATTCTCACCATTGTGAAGGAGAATTTAAAGAAATATCTAAACCTAGGCTCACTCATTCTTGTTAAATACTAGATCGACATTTTCATCTATTATAGTGGTACTCACCCAACTATTATACGCCCTCATCGATGCCCTTCCCGATAGGTTCTCAATAACATGGGATATTCCATCCTTAAAGCTAGGTATTATGCCACATGGGGTCACTGGGTGAAACTAGATGTATCCCCAAGTATTCATCTAGTGTTGTTTTTATCCATGTTTTTTAATTGATGGATTTTCCCAGTCGTGGATGCATGCTTGGGAATTCAGGTAGGAACATTAGTGATGGAAGCCCAATTGGAATAGGGGTTCCTTCTTAATATATTTTAACTGACTCTTTCTTACCTCTATCAAATAATAGGCCATATCCAACAAGGAAACACTTTTTAACAGATTGGTGTCCCCTTTCTATTATTGTTTTCATAGATATGAGAGAATGTATTTTGTTATAAATATTATAACACCATTGGAATCCCTAATGGATTGTCTCATCTAAGGTTTTAAAATGTATAAAGAGTTGTGATGATGTCACTCGGTCTCAATTAGGTCATTTGATTGTTGATTTATCTTGATCATTTCAAATTCATGACTTATCCTACACTGACTAGGATAATTGTTGAAAAAGGAAGTGTCTCTTTCAATTATAGGTCATATAAAATATCTCTTTGAGATGGTGTTCTTATATTTCATGTTGATGAGCTAGTTAACTATGAACCATATATTCCCTATATATTTACTCTTCTTTTTGGATGTATTCAAAAGGTTTGCCCTCTCCCTTAAACGAGTGTGTAGGTAGAACAACATCTTGGGCTTATCCGCCAATTTTGGATTATATTGGTGCATGAAGACACAAAAAATGAGATTATCCTTCCACCCATTAGAACCCCTATCTTCCTATATTATGACTATGCACTGGATTTAGTAGAAGCATATCTAAGTGGTTCATTGAATATATTGGTATATTAGGTGGAAAAACATTGTGGTTCACTAAACCCCTTATTTATAGTAGTAATAGAGTTGATTTAGGACTTGGGAGAGCCTCCAAAGAAGCATTCTCATCATAGTTCTAGACACCCCATTAGTGCTATAGAATATTTTGAGGAGGATAGTCCATCAATATCAGTGATAAACAATGCATCAATTGAGATTAGAGCATATGAAACTTCTTCACTTGCTTTTTTATTATCACAACCATCCATTCATCCTTCCAACAAGCATACCCTAGTGGTTACAGAGAACCAAGTATCATGAATCAATATTTGGTAGTGAATCCATGCCATTATTATTAGGAATCCCTTTGAGGAGTTTCATATCTAATAGAAACACCTTCACCATCTCTTTTACAATCATGGGTTGGTGTCTCTAATTTCCATCCATTGTATGATATCATGAGACAAATTATCCTAACCCAACAATAATTTTCTAGTAATATGGGGGACTTGCATAGTTTTGATGATGGAAATCCCCTAGTTAAATTAATAAGGTAAACTTCAAAGGTGTTAGAATGGAGACATTAGATAATCTCTCATTTTCATGCCCAAATGGATGACTTGACTGAACAAATAGAAAAATAGGAGGAGATAATGTCTCACTCAAATTTTAATCCTTCGACTCCATTATACTTATTGGAAACTACTCATAAAGTAGTTGAGTATTTATCCAAGTTTATTGAAACTATTAATCCTCAGGAAGTAGAAGAAGAAGCTGGAGGGATAGAACTTTAGTTCTCAATCGACACTTCTTGATAGACTCTATCTGATTTATCAAATTCATCCGATTGAATTTTATTGTAATCTTATCACAAATATTTTTCCCTTTTTTATGGAATACTTGGAGAGGCTCTAGAATATGGGGATTCCTCCCTTTTTCATGTTTTCAATGAAAAAAACCCTCAAAACTTTTAAATGTTGTTGTTCGGTCTTCTTTTATTTATGATGTACATGACACTTCATTGACTTTATATCATATGGATCGTCAATATTACCCATCCTTAATATAATACCATGAAAACCCAAACACCAGGATTTGAATTATTAAATCACAAAATATTTCTCTTGAGGGGTCATTAATTCCCACTGACATGAGACTCCTCTCTAATGTATCTACTCCTATCATCCTAGTGTAACTTGGTTTAGAAGGGTAGTTTGGTTAAGATATGTCCTTGAGGGAGAGCGCTCTAATGTTTTCCTAAGTCAATGGAATTAGCGAGTATAGCTTGATTTTTTTTATGAAAAATAATGATCCCTTCAATATTTTTATCATATTATTTTTATATTTTCCTAAATTTTTTCTAAGTTTTGTATAGGTAAAGCTTAGAAGACATGAAATTGGATTTTTCTCATGCTTCCCTCTTATGGGTTTTTGAACTGAAACGTTTTTTCCTTTTCCATTTTATAAATGCTCAATATTGTCTAGATCACATAAAGTATATGTCTAGAGACCAGAGACTTGAATATTTCCTAGGGTTCCCATTTCAGTTTTTCAACCTAGTGAGCATTGTGTCTCTTTCAATTGGTTATTTAATGCCTTGCAACTAAGAACAGTGTTGCGTTGTAGTTAAAGTTCTTCCATCTTGAACCTTTTATTGTTATAGTGTATGTTCTCCTATATTAGACCTTATGCTATTATATTTTCGGGTATTCTAGATCAGTCCATCAATTGTTACTATATTTTAGATTATCCTATCTTAGAACTTCAATTGTGGTAGTTTAGGGTTACCTAGCTCAGACCCTTTGCATTTAGCAGTGAAGGATGGATATTCATGAAGGGTTTGAGGATCATGCATCCTGAAGAACTAATTTTCATGAAGCATTCCAACACCATGCATTCTTAATTAATATTCTGAATAATAAATGTTCATTAAGGGTCATGGAACCCTACATTCTTGTAGAAAATATACAGGGTGAATGTTCATGATAGGTTGTGTCACCCTGCATCCTTACCTTAATGGTAATTGATGGATGTTTTAAAATACTAGGGGATTCAAGTCCACTTGGATAGTTGAAATATGGGTGTTATAAATCATAACCCAAAAGTTTGAATCGATGAATATAGAATGGGGAATAAATATCGAGGATGACCCAAAAACCCAAAAGGTTTTGGGTTCTACCATAGTGTTACTATGGAACTTGAGTATTGGAGTTCCATTCCTGAAAGGGGGATTTGCATATATTTGGTATGTCAAAAGACCTAATGTGTGGGCCTATAGGGATAACATGTTTGATCAAGTAAAGGGGGTACAAACTCTTTTCAAAAGTCCATGGAAAATTTTTAAAGAATCAAACATTTTAATGTGGGGTATAGAGAAAAGATCCATCTAAAGTGGGTTCTAGAACCCTATGGTAGTTTAGTTTTTTTTTTTGGAAGCTCGAGCCCTACACCATGTTTTTTTTATTCACATGGTGTGTGTCATAAAAAGGTTTAATAATGGAATTCCACATTCCTACTTTGAAAAGGTTACAATACATAGTGAAGTAATGTTAAAGTTTTCAAATCCACTTGAATAGTCAAGTTATGGGGATTTTAAATCATGGTACAGGAATATTTGAGTTAACTAGAGGTGGGAATCAGTGGGTATAGGTCAACCATTAGTGATGGATGAATCCTGTATTCTATATTTCTAGGACAATAACTCCTATATTTAATGGCTATAATAATGATTTTTCACATCTCCTCACTATGATAACATGTTCACCAAAAAGCTCTTTGGCATGGTGTAATTCTCCAATAGAAGGATACCAACTTGAGGGACTAGTAGTGTCATCTTATACTTCAAATACATGAAGGTTTTTTATGGAAAATGTAAGATTCAAGAAGGTTTCAAGAACCCTAAAAGTTTTTTCACCATATAGTGAACATGTTATCATAGTGAGGAGATGTGAAAAATCATTATTATAGCCTTTTCTTAGACCATAGGTTCTATAAACCATGGATCAAATTTTATTATGGAAAAAAATTGGGCCCTTTGAGCTTTATTCCTTGATTATTTTGGATCAAAATTTTTCCTAAACATGAGAGATGAAGATTCAAGAGAGCAGATACTTGACTTTTTCTCGAGATTCCCTTTGCGGGTTTTCATCCTGGTAGGTTTTATGTCTCTTTCACTATCAGTTTAAGGTCTTGTGATTTGGACCATCAAAGGATAAATTTTAAGGTCATATGGATTTGACCAAAGTGAATATAGTTTAAGGTCATGATGCATGTGGACCTTGTATAAGAAAGTTACACAATAGCCTAATTAGAATTCCCAAGGTCAATAGTACTTCAACATCCTTTTGAGTGGGATATTAAAATGTTGTAAATCCTGGCTTGAGGTTCTTGGGTCCTGAGTAAGGATATATGACAATCATATCAGGGATGACCCAAAACACCCATAGGTGTTGGATTCCATCATGGTGATGTCAAGGCTCACAAGGATTAAAAACCCTTTTTGAATGTTATCGATGCATATAATTGATGGTCAAGAGCTCATAAGCATGAACTATGGGAACACAAGCATATTCAAAGAAAGGGCCCCTTAAGTTCATATGTTATTTTCCAAGGTCCACGGAAGGTTTGTGGAAACATGAGGTGCTCAAGACATGAAGTGTGATTTATAGGTTGAGGTGCTTAAAATATAATGGAAGCAACCTATACTCTAGTTGATCAGGGTCATGATTTTGTGTTCATTTGATAAGTAATGATGATGGGTTATGGTCTTCACATTTTAATGGCATATAGTGGGGACATATCTATCATGCAGTTTAACATCATGTGACACGTATGTTTTCATTACAATTTAATGTAATGTGGTAAGTACATAATATAGTTACCTTTATAGGAATATCCCATATATATGGGGTGTATATTTATCATTTATTATTGTGTATGGACCCAAAATTGGGGATCCAGGAATCACTACATATCCTGTGATGTTTGGAATCAATTCATGTGTAGTTATTATATGAAAGTTCCATGTGTAAGTTAAAAAATGTGCATGGAGTGGAAAACATTTTACCTTGTAACTAGTTTCAAGATTTAAGATTTTGGCATTACTATATATCCTATGATGGTAGAAATAAATCCACACATAGTTCGTTAATGGTAATCTATCCATACAGGTCTAACCCACACAAAGAGGGGGGCATTTTTCCCGTTGATAATTGTGGCTAGACCCAAGATTGGAAGTTCAATCATCATTACATATCATGTTATGGTAGGAATCAAGCCATACATAGTTCATGAATGGGAATATCTCCATGTATGTCTAAACCATACATAGAGGGGGGCATTTTTCCCATATATTATTTGGTTAGACCCAAGATTAGAGACTTGGGTATCACTGTGTATCCTATGATGGAAGAAATCAATCCACATGTAGTTATTGTACGGGAATATCATTAGGCTAGTCTAACCCATATGTAGAGGAGTGAATTTTTTTTCCTTGATTGTTTTGTTTGTGCCCAATATTAAAGATTTAGGTGTCACTTCATATCCTATTATGGTCAGAAAAATCAACACATGGTTCTTGAATGAAGGTGTGGTGGGAGACCAACACCAAGGATAGTGGTCCTCTTGATCAAGGGACATAGTAATGCACAATTTTATTTCATGAAAGTGACAATAATCATGTAGTTTAATTTCATGTGGTAATGAATTATAGTGTTCCTTTTAAGGTCTTACATCTATGGTTGTGCTAACCCTATCGAGAACTGATATGTCTCGATCATACGAGGAATACCTCTCCAGTATTCCTAATCCCATGTGATATATGCTCATTGTGAGAAACAAGGAATGGATAATGTTTATTTCACCACAAATATGTGATTAAAATAAATTTAAAATGTATTTATATCATGTGGTGGATGGGTCAAGATATAGAATCTAGGAATCTCTATATATCTCATTATAATGAGAATCAAGTTGTATAGAGTTTTGGGCTAATTTTAACATATAATGAGAGGGATATAAACCATGAATTTTAATATCCTATGGTAAGGAATATGGTTACACGATGTAAAAAAAGAAAGCAAGAATACCCATAAACATTATCTAGACATTTGAGAAATAATCTCATGAGAGGCATACCATGTTTGTGACACAAGTCTTACTAAGCTAGTTTCCCAAGGTATCATACACTTGGTACATAGGTTAAGACTAAATTTTAGCATCACATGTTGAAGGTTTTGTCTTATATTTTAATATCTTGTGACTAGTACAATATGGTTCATGCCTTTTAGGGTCATATGATAAGGACATCTCCATGCAGTTTGACATCATGTAGAAAGGACAAATTGTGACTTGTAGTTTTATGTCATATGACTAAGAACTTATATGTTCTTCAGTTTAAAGACTTAATTCTAGGTCTTATCTCATATAGTTTACCACCATGAATTAAGGATATATTTATCATGAAATGTAACATCATGTGACAATGGAGTTTTCCTTACAATTTAACATTATGTGGCCAAGATGTTTTCCTTGCAGTTTTACATCATAAGGCCAGGATATATCGTATAGTTTTACATCATGCAGTCGGAACAATATATGATTAATGAAAATTAGGCAAAGTATTTTTTGAGAAACCTTACATTGGTGGGGGTGTGATGATTTCCTTATACATTGTGGAAAATGAGTAAGCTCTATTGGAATATACCTTATGTATGATGTAAGGACCTTCCCATTTGGGTTCTAACTTTGGACATTTCTCTCATAGTATAATTGGGGTTCTGAGGAGAGCCAATACCATTTCTCCATGAAGGAATGAGATGAACCATTTTATTTAAGGCTCATGCGATACAATTCTAATGGACTTTGATTTTTTGTAGTGTACGCAACCTTTTCTCATCGATCCATTTTAACTCATCCAGTCACTTTTGTGATTTTTCATCATCTAGGAGTTATCTAAAAATAACTATCCGGAGTGAGGGAAACTAGAATTCCATGGTAGATTATACTTTAGTCTTGTAAATCCATCAATTTCCGGTTTCTTGTGTATTTGTACACATGGTGGTATGGTAGGCCCATAAAGCATGAAGGAGATTATCCAACCATGACCTCTTGTCTTCATCCACCATATTCTAGAGTACATTTTACATAGTCTTATTAAAGGAATTTATTTTTCCATTCTCCACTACATGATAGCGAGATGAATAGTTGGATTCTATGTTGAACTCCTAGTATAATTTCTTCAATTTAGTGGAAATTAATTTGGTATTTTTGTCCATCAATATATTGTGAGGGACTCAGAATTTTGTGATGATATTGGTCTTTTCTGAGTTAATGATATTTTTATCCTAAATTTCATGATGGGTATTTTCTTTTCCCATTTGGAAAAGAAGTTTATAGAAATAAGGATATACTTAAAATGATTATTTATGGATATTGGATATGTATCCACAACATCCATCCCCCATATGGAAAACAGAAAGGAATATTTAGCTATATGTAGAAGTTATGGGGGTTGATGGATGAATTTTATATGAATCTGGAATGCATAAAATTTCCTAGTGAATTATAAAAAGTATTGTATCATTGTTTTCTAGTAGTAACCAAGCCTCGTAATTTGGTGGGAGAGTCTGGTCTCAGAATGATGAGTGTTAGAGAAGCCTATATAGACTTCTTTCATGATAGTGGGAATTTATACCAATGATATATATCTAAGGAGGATTTCATAAAACTCTCATTTTTAAAGGGATTTTTTCTCATTTATCCTATCCTAAAGGGTAAATTTTTCTGCTCGGTATTGAATATTCTCCCTTTCAGCTTTATCTAATAGGGGATTCCCATTTTTGAGGTAATCAACTATGGGTTCCATCCATCCAAGGGTTTATATTGGTTCATCACACTCTGAGGTTGTATTGACTTAATAAATTTCCTCTATATCACAAATGATTTTTGATAAGACTATCCCTCGATGCATGATTTGGAAGACCACCTTCTAATTGGGGTTATCTAGGACTGTGGCTTCATTATACATTACATCATCATGAGAATTTTGTGATGGAATCACATGATGTAATGTCATTTCAAAATGGACCTCTTCCATCATTCCTTTAACAAAGCTAATAAGGGGGGACAATTATTCCTTCTTGATGGAATATCCATTATTTATTTGTTTGATTTCTAACTCTGAATCGCCTTTGATATTCATGTAGGCAATCTATAGTTGTAGGGTCAGTTCCAAGAAAGCAATGAGGTCCTGATATTCTGTCTCATTATTAGTGTAGCCTTCGAATAGTGAGAATGAGTAGGGGAAAACTAATTTTAAGGGGGGAGCAAATACAATCCCAATACCAACCCGGTTGACCTTTATATTTTCCAGCCTCTTACTGATAGGACTTTGGGAGGTACTATCAAAATACATCACCCATGTTTGGGAAGTGTCATGGGCATATAAAACCTCTTCATATAGAAGTTTGTTGTCTACTGGTGTGCTTTCTTGGGCGAGATGTGATTCAAGGAAATCATCCAAGTATTTCAATTTAACTATATTTTTTCATAAAAACTACATTTCATATTTCTTTAGAATAAAATCCCATCAGTCCATATGCCTAGTCATCAATAGACAGCCAAGGATGTACTTGAGAGGTTCAATATGGGAGACCAAGTGGACTTTGTTATGCTGAAAGTAATGTCTCATCTTTTTCACTGCAAAGATGAGTATGAGTCAGTTATTCTAAACATAATAATAATGGGTCTCAGTACCTATCATCATTCAACTGAGGTTGTAGAAACTATTTTCATTTCCCACATAATTGTTCTGTGTGAGGAGATCACTAAGAGACCGTTCTAGGGCACCTGTATATAAGATAATAACATTTCCTTATACTGGTGGCATCAATAATAGTGGTTGCGGTATGTAAATATTGATATTTTGAAAGGATAAGTAATGGTCCTCATCCCATTAGTAGGTAATATGAAAACCCTAATTTTTATTACATAATTAAACATTATATATTACATAAACTTCACTTGATACAAAATATAATATCGAGAGGTATAGTGTATTTAGGACTTAGGATAATTACATAACAACTTAAAACATGAAATACAAGATCTTTATTGAAAACTTCCTTTACATGACCACTACATTCTCCCGTACTTAGCATTTCATGGGATAACCTGAGGACATGCATAAGAAAAGGGTGAGCTATAAGGCCCAGTAAGGGAATAATCATGGAATAACATGTGGAATACAATACATGTTAGAAAATAGAAATATCAATAGAGAACAAGATAAGCATAAACATAAAGTCATGATAAATCATGATAATCATAACATGGAAATGTGGCAACAACACTTAACATGGAATCAGCATGATCCAAGGCTCATTCCACATGGAGCATGAGTAAATCCTCATTGCACATGAAGCATGAATAAACACTTATTTAACATGAATTATCATGATTAAACACTCATTTTACATGACTTATCATGATACTATACTTTACCCAATGCATTTAAGCACTATCAGGGCTCACCCTTCTTAAACATTTCATTTCATGCATAAGTGTGCCACATGGATCATAAAACATTGAATCATTCAACATAATATTTTATTCCATGATAAACGAATATGGAATACATACATGAAACTCTTTAAACAATAAGTAAATATTCATAAAGGTGAATACCCTTGATAGAGAAATGGTCATGGTATTCACTACACAATGACTTTGGCTTGGAAAAGCGCTGTGCAATTTCGGCAGCAAAACGGCGTGACATAAGAACTCATAAAAATGGTTGATGAGAGAGAAAGGGATGTCTCATAATAATTAAATGACATGGAATGTAAGTGGGTCATATAGATACATGTCCCAACAAATGTAATGGAATTTAGATTCATGATACAAAATAATTGCTTGAATGTAAATGAGGAGAGAGAAATTCCTTTCGGAATTTTGGCATAGTAACGGGTGTAAATGGGAGGAATTTAATGAGAGAAAAAGGGGTCTCCCATTATTAAAACATAAAGAGGGTAGTATGGGGGAGGTGAAAAACTATACCCCAACATTTATAATTGAAATTAAAAGGGAATAACAATTTAAAGAATATTGGACAAAAATGAGAAAGGAAGAAAAACCCTTACATGGAAGTGTTCTTCCAAAGGCTTGAGAGAGGCTTCTTGGGAGCTTGGGGAACCTTGGGAGGATTATAGAGAGAGAAGGGTAGAGTTTGGTCTAAATCAAAAGGATTTTAGTGAGAAGTAAGTGGTAGCTTGAGTGGGTTTATATAGAAAAGGTGAGAGAATGTTTTATTATTTAGGTTTGGGACACCTCACATTAAACTAATCCGAACCACAAACCAGCCATTATGATCTTTGACAAATGGTATTTTTATGGGGCACATCGACTGGATGAGGCCATCGCTTCCTTTTTCTGAGTAAATTGGATTTGTTGAAGCCCTATATTTATACTAATCATGTGATCACTGTTCAACAGCTATATTAGCAACAGTCACAATTCTTAACAGTATTTTAAAATCCAAAAACATAAAACCAAAAAAGTTGACATTTTATATAAACATTTTACATAAATATACATTTAATTAGATCAAGAGGTATTTCCATTAATGAAATTTTGGTTTGTTACAATCTTCCCCCCTTAAGAAATTTTGCCCCCAAAATTTCCTTTTCCCACACTGAAACAGATGTGGGTAACTCTACTTCATCGTTTCCTCTAATTCCCATGTCTCTTCTTCAAACTTGTGGTTTATCCGCAACACCTTGACGAGGGGTATTGTCTTATTTCATAGAACTTTTTCTCTATGATCTAAGATCTTCATTGGATGCTCCTCATAAGAAATATCATCCTCTAGTTGTACCACCTCTGAAGAGAGAACATGTGAAGGGTCCGATATGTACTTCCTTAAGAGGGATACATGAAACACATCATGTACTTTGGCCATGGAAGGTGGAAGTGCTAGTCGATAGGCCAAAACCCTGACACGATCAAAAATATCGAAGGGGACAATGTACCTTGTACTTAACTTCTCTTTCTTTCCAAACCTCATGAACTTATTCCACAAAGATATGCATAGAAATACTATGTATCAAACATTAAACTCAAGGTCTCATCAATGGCTATCTACATAAATCTTCTGTCGACTCTGGGCTACCTTGATATGCTGCTGAATAGTTTTCACCTTTTCCACCATTTCTTTGACCATTTCTGGTCCAAGGAGATTATGCTCACCGACCTCATCCCAACATGTCGGTGTTCTACACATTTTCCCATAAAGGTCTTTATATGGTGTCATTTGGATGATCGAGTGGAAACTATTATTATAAGAGAACTCAAACAGAGGATTATATTGATCTCATACTCCTTTAAAGTCTATTGAGGACGCTCTCAACATGTCCTCAAGTGTTTGGATAGTCTGCTTCGATTGTTCATTAGTTTGAGGATGATAGGTCGTACTGAAGTTCAGTTCAGTATTCAGATCATATTGAAGACTCTTACAAAACATAGAGGTGAATCTTTGATATCGATCGAACACAATAGATAGTGGTACTCCATGAAGCCTTACCACTTCCCTGATATATATTAATGCCAGTTGATCTAATGAGAAATACTCCCGAATAGAAATGAAGTGTACAGCCTTTGTAAAATGATCCACAATAACCCAGATTTCATTGTTTCCTTTGGATGTCTTTGGAAGTCCCGTGAAAAATTCCATGGGGATGTTATCCCATTTCCATTCTGGTATGGGAAATGGTTGCATCATCCCATTAGACTTATACCTCTCTGCCTTCACTTGTTGACACACTAGGAAATTTGATGTATATTCAGTGATCTCCTTCTTCATATTATCCCACCAATAATGCTCTTGGATATCTGGATACATCTTTGTGTTTCCTGGGAGAATAGATAAATTTAAACTATTTGAATCATCCAAAAGTTCCTTCTTCATCTCAATACTTGATGGAACACATAGCCTTTTCCCAAATCTCACAATTCCTTCTTTATTAACATTAAACTTCGAAGATTTCCCTTTTCCGATAGCTTCCACTTTTTTTGGAATTCCACCATCATTCTTTTGAGTATCCTTTAACCTTTCCAAACGTGGTGGTTGAGCAGTCATTTGTGAAAGGATTGATGATGTTCCCTTATTTATGATTCTCATGTACATATTCATCAAATCTAAGAAGATTGGATTCTTTTCAATTCTCTTCAATGATAGAATCACTGGGTCCTTTCTATTTAGGGCATCTGCCACCTTGTTCGCTTTCCCAGGGTGGTAATGGATTGAGCAGTCATTGTCTTTGATCAGCTTTAACCAACTTTGTTGGCGCATGTTCAACTATTTCTGTGTGAATATGTACTTGAGGCTTTTGTGGTCTGTATATATTTCACACTTCTCCACAAAGAGATAATTCTGCCAAATTTTCAAAGCGAAGATCACTACATCCAACTCGAGGTCATGTGTTGGATAGTTCTATTCATGAACTTTCAATTGCCTTGAAGCATAGGCAATGAACTTGTCATTTTGAATCAACACACATCTGATTCCCTTCTTCGAAGCATCACTAAATACCACAAAATGTTATCCACTTGTGGGTAAAGTGAGCACGGGCACAGTGATAAGCCTCCTTTTCAACTCCTTGAAGCTTTCTGTGAATTCATCAGTCTAAGAAAACTTTACTCCCTTCTGAGTTATCTTGGTAAGAGGGTTAGACAATCATGAGAAATTTATCAAAAATTGTCGACAATATCCAGCTAACCCCAAGAAGCTACGGATATCCGTTACAGATGTTGGCATCATCTATCCCTCAATTGCATCTGTTTTGGAGAGATCCACAGATATCCCATTGATTGTGATGATATATCCCAATAATGAGACCCCCTTCAACCATAACTCACACCTATTGTACTTTTCATATAAATTCCCCTTACGCAAGGTCTCAAGTATAGTTCGTAGATGCTCCTCATGATCCTCCTTAGTTTTGGAGTATATCATAATATCATCTATAAAGACTACCACAAATTTGTCGAGGTAATATCTAAAGACTCTATTCATCAAGTCCAAGAATATTTTTGGAGCATTAGTGAGTCCTAAAGGAATTACTATGAATTCATAGTGATTGTACCTTGTATGAAAAGCAGTCTTGGGGATATCTTCCTTCTTCACCCATACTTGATAATTTCTAGATCGCAAATCCACCTTGGAGAAGTATTTCTCTTCATGCAGCTAATCAAACAATTCATCAATTCGTGGGAGAGGATACTTGTTCTTTATCGTGATTTTTTTAAGCTCACAATAATTGATGCAAAGGCGCATTGACCCATCCTTCTTCTTGAAGAAGAGGACTGGTGCACCCCATGGTGAAGCACTTAGGCATATAAACCCTTTATCTAGATTATCCTATAGTTGTTTCTTCAGATCCTCAAGCTCCACAACAGCCATTCTATACAAAGTATTTGATATTGGAAATGCCCCAGGTATAGGATCAATTGAGAATTAAACATATCTTCTAGGAGGAAGACCAAGAAATTCCTCTGGAAACACTTTATTGAATTACCTCACAATAGGCATGTCTTCTAGGATGGTTTCCCCCTTATACTCAATCATCTAAGCCAGATACGCGTGCTCATGGGGCAGTAAAATCCATGCTTGAGATGATGGAGATAAAGAAGGTTCATCTTCCTCCTTGCACTTGTAAAGAATTGAGGGTAGATTCTCCACAAGGAGAGTGATTTCCCTCTCACAGAAATTTATATTGTCTCTATATAAGGAAATATAATCTATTCCAAGAATTGCATCAAATTCCACTAGAGGGTGTATGATGAAATTCCCTAGGAAGTTTAATCCACATATTATGGTAGGGAAGGAGTTATATTCCTGTGATGCAATGATTTCTCCATTTGTCATACTCACCAACATCTTCACTTCCATGATTTGTGGTAGTACTGGGATTGTTCTACTAAAATTTAGAGATATAAAAGAATGCGTAGAACCTGAATCAAAAAGTACGTTCGCTATTATTGAATGAATAACTAGTGTACCTGTCACCACTTCATTTTTTGGGTTCACTTCGGCAGTAGTGATGGAAAAATCTCACCCTTGATACCTTGGAGGTTGTGGGTTGCCTCCAAAAACCCTTGTCTTAGGTAAATGATTTGAAATATGCTCTGGTTCTTTGCAGTGGTAGCAATGAACGAAGCGTTGAAGTTCAAAAGGAGCATTCCTCTCCTATGTCGCGGTCGCGGGTCTTTCTTGCTGATAGTTAATAACTAGGTTTCCTTCTCTTCCATGCCTAAAGCATTTTTTCATCCCCTTCAAGCAGTTTCCGGGGTGCTTCTTTCCGCACCTTTGGAAAGTGGGGTGATGGATCTTCTTAACACCATTGGATTTATCCATCGGACCACCATTATTGAATTCCACCTTACACTTCTTATCCCCATGATACCTATGAGATTCTATTATCTCCATTTCGACCTTGAGGCCACATCGGACAATTTCCTCATAGATGTCGAAGTCACAGATTGCCAGCACTTTCTGAAAACTAGATTTCATCCCACCAAAGAAGCGGTCAACCTTGCATTTGGGGGTAACGAAAAAGCCGGAGGTGTATCATGAAAACCTTGTAAATTTTTCCTCATATACTCTGACAGATTCATTGTATTTTTTCTTTAGGTAAAGGAAGTCCCTTCCATCTTAAGGAAGAGGGTGCGCGGAAAATATTTATTGAAAAACATCTTCCGGAAATCCTTCCATTCCAACGCCTCGATCTCCTCCTTAGGCTTCGTATTTTTGATCAACGTCCACCATTGATCAGCTTCACCCTTCATAAGATAAGTAGCCAGGAGAACCTTCTCTTGTTCAAAACATTAAAGGATGGAGAAGATCTTTTCAATTAAGTTGATCCATTATTCAGTGATTGAGGGATCAAATGATCCATTAAAAGTATAAGGCCTTTGTCTTATGAGGCTCTCGATAGAAACTTTTTATTTCTTAGGGGGGGATGAACATTCCTCTTTAGTTATCTAAGAGATAAGGGTGACAAAGTTCACGATTCCTACTCCAATTTTATTGGGCATCTCTTTAGTACAGTCATAACATTGATATTTACATTGGTTGTTAGCCTGAGTCCTCCTATTACTGGACATTGGCTGGAATAAAAGGAAAGTTAGGGGTAACACTAAAGGGTAATCCAAGGAAAAAACTGATGACTTATAAATAACTTTTGTTTCCTTAACATATGAATCTATTGGCATCAGTCTTGGTTATCCATGATCTACTTTCTAGAATATATTCTTAGGGCATTTTTTTGTCCCTTAATAATGGTTCATACTAAGCTTGTGAATTTACCAAAGCATATCACCCGAGAGTGTCTTAACCAAGAGTGTAGAAAGGCCCACTGTCATGCACAAGTTCCCGTTTGAGTCTAACTTAAAGCGGTGTTTTCGGGTTTTAACCTTATGATACATTTGTGCCAGAGCTGCCTCTACCTGCTCGTATCCAGACAGGGATGTATTTTCTTGATAAATTACTTACTCAATACTCACCAAAACTTAGGGATGTTTTTATTATACATAGTCTTGTATTTAAGGCTTTACTAGGGTTTTATAATCTTAATCCCAAAAATAACTAAACCTATCCTCTGATACCAACTATGACAACCATGCTTTTTATTACACAATTAATTATAATTTATTACATAAAATTCACTTGATACAACATAGAAGATCAAGAGGTATAGTTTCTTTGGGGATTAGGATCATTACATAACAACTTAAAACATGAAATACATCATCTTTATTGAAAACTTCCTTTACATTACCACTACATTCTCCCATACATAGCATTGCATGGGATAACCTGAGGACATGCATAAGAAAAGGGTGAGCTATAAGGCCCAGTAAGGGAATAATCAAGGAATAACATGAGGAATGCAATAAATGTTAGACAATAGGCATATCAATAGATCACAAGAGAATCATAAACATAAATTCATGATAAATCATGATAATCATAACATGGAAATGTGGAAACAACACTTAACATGGAATTAGCATGATCCAAGGCTCATTGCACATAGAGCATGAGTAAACCCTAATAGCACATGAAGCATGATTAAACCCTAGTTTCACTTGAATTATCTTGAGTAAATACCCATTTCACATGACGTATCTTGATACTATACTTTACCCAATTCATCGAAGCGCTATCAGTGCGCACCCTTCTTAAACATTTCATTTCATGCATAAGTGTGCCACATGGATCCTAAAACATTGAATCATTCAACATAATCTTTTATTATATGATAAAAAATATGAAATAAATACATAAAAATCATTAAAAAATAAGTAAATGTGCATAAAGTTGAATACCCTTGATAGATAAATGGGCATGGTATTTACTACACAATGACTTTGTCTTGGAAAAGCGCGGTGCAATTTCGGCAGCATAACGGCGTGACATAAGAACTCATAAAAATGGTTGATGAGAGAGAAATGGGTGCATCATCATATTTACATTACATGGACAGTAAGTGGGTCATATAGATACATGTCCCAACAAATTTAATGAAATTTAGATTCATGATAAAAAATAATTGCTTGAATGTAAATGAGGAGAGAGAAATTCCTTTCATAATTTCAGCATAGTAACGGGTGTACAGGGGAGGCATTTAATGAGAGATAAAGGGGTATCAAATAATTAAAACATAAATAGGGTAGATTTTTGGAGGTTTGAAACCATACCACAAATTTTATAACTTAAATTAAAAGGTTATAACAATTTAAAGAATATTGGACAAAAATGAGAAAGGAAGAAAAACCCTTACTTGGAAGTGTGATTCCAAAGGCTTGAGATAGGATTATTGGGATATTGGGGAACCTTGAGATGATTCTAGAGTGATTAGGGAAGAGGTTGGACGAACTCAAAAGTCTTTGAGTGAGGAGGAATATGGCATCCCACCTTTTTATTACATAACTTTTCATTACAATTTACAAACTGGGGATCTTTAAATTCTAGTGTCTTGGAAATACATGAGAACAACATAAAAAATTATTCTAAACCACTTTTAAGGATTCATAATAGGTTAATACTATGTAAAATTACTTCATCTCATATCCTGGATACATACATAAAAGTAAAGGGTGTTCAGAAGGCCCAATAAGGGGTAAACAAGGGAATCAATTTACTTGTGATATTAATAAGAACTTGATGAAAAATATGAAGACATGAGCAATGGAAAAAGAGGAATATTATAATAATAATAATAACATGAATCGTAACTTGAATATTTGGTGACAACATTTAATTTAGACATTCATGAACATAACACCAAGTTTTATCCCCGAGGTGACATAAAAATTACCAAAGTTATTCACCAAGGTATCGTGAAACTTTTCATCTCTAGATATTAATTCTTTACCCAATGCATTAGAGAGATATCAGGGAACACCCTTAATATGTCTTTATTTTCATGTTATTCACATAGATCATAATCAAACATTTCATAAATAACCCATGGAGAATAAAATAAATGGATTTTATTTCAAGATCGTGACGTTTTAAAAGTTCTTAAAAAGAAGATCATTATGTCATTTATAACCCATGGAAAGGGAGTGAGGGTTATATGTATGTCAATTCTAGAATAAAATATATCATATTTATATATTTATGAACCCTCATAGAAACGAAATAGGTCTGGGTATTCACATAAATAAAACAAGAGAATTTCTGGAGAGAAAGATATAGAAATTTTGGGGCGAAATTTCTGCAGCATAATGGCTATATAACATGGTTTTAGAAAACATTAAAAAGAGAGGGGAAAAGGGTCACACACTCAAAAATATTTAATAATATATAATGGGTACATAATTATTTAATGTTATGTATTTTTTAATGACATACCACATGAAAAGGAAACATTAAATAAAAGAGAATATGTGATTTCTTTTACGAGAAATTAGGCAGCCTAACAGTGTCACTTAAAAATTAAGAAAACAAATTGATGTGAGTGGAAAGGGTCTCTAAAAAATTATACATGAAATAGAAAGTAATTATAACATATAATAACATACCCTCATCAAAATGAGATGAAAACTAGAATACAAAACATAAAGGAAGTCATGGCTTAAAAGAGGAGGGTGAAAGATTCCCTTACCTCGAAGAGTAACTTCGAAAGCTTGAAGGTCAGGACCTTGGGAGGCTTGAAGAAACCTTTTGAGGACTTCATGGGAGTTAAAGAGACCATAAATTCACTGGGGAGGATTTGGAAATTAAATCAATGAGGTAATGGGTTGGTATTTATAGGATAAGTGAGGGAACAAATCATTAATTTCCAAGGGACACCTCATCTGTGGTATTGGAAAAACCATGGGCTTGGCCATGGTATTGGCCACTTGGGACACCTCATACCATATCTTAATATTAATAAGTAGACAAGAATGATTAAATACTTATTGCATCATTAATTATGTCATTAAACACCCCAAACTCAAAACCATAATTTTTACTATTCACTGAAAATTCAAGAGTTTCAGAAAAATCCCAAAAATTCACCTTAACTAAATATCGATGCTCTGAATTCAAAAATTAACTCCATTTTATAAAAATAATTTTCTAAATATTTTTAATATAATTTTTAAATAAAAACATTGTTCACTGAAAATTCAACTGTGCAACACCCCAAACTTCTGCGGTACGTTTCCCTTTGAATAATTCAATAACTTCCATTGTACGCAACTTCGAGATTCTATCACATCACGAACAATAAAACTAGATGTTATGAATAGTAATACCCACTTTTGAAATTTTATAAATTTTATTTTTCAAAATGGAACTCATTTTTGGATTCGGAATATCGAAATTAGCTTAGGGTGAATTTTTTTTATTTTTCTAAAAACTTTCAATTTTTGATGAATAGTGTAAAACAATGAGTTATAGTTTAAAACTGACTTTTTATTTAAAGAATTATTTATTTTATTTACATTTATTTTAGGTCAAAATAGATAAATAATACCTATATACGTTCAATTTAATTCATTGGAGTCAGTTTATAATAATTTTATATATATATATAATTTATTGAACTTTTTACCGTCTTTTACCCACCTTCTAGAAGCATTTTAAAATTTGTATAAAACTTAATTTTACCACTTCTATGAAATTAATTTCAAAAATTAGAGAGACACGGTTGATATTAGTAAGTAAAATTTGGTTCAATAAGATAAAAAAATAATTTTGGTGAATAGTAACTTTTGACTTTTATTTACCATGGTAAAAAGTAAATAGGGTAATTAAGGGTAAAAATGATAATATTATTACCCTAACACATGTCCTAATTCAATTTTATAAGTTTAATTCGACCAAAAATAACCTTAGGATTAAAATATGATCCTTTAGGCCCACTTGGATTAGATTAGGACATTTATTATTATTTAATTTGAAGAAGAGTTAAAAGTGTTAAAATGAAAGTTTAATAACTAAACCATTTTTTATATAGAGTTATACATAAGATAAATTCAACTATAAATATTAATTAGATAGATAAAAATATTTCCTACATAATTTTATTTTATTTATAAATTTAATACATTAAATAATTTAATTTATTCATGACACAATGATGATGCAGTAATTACCTTATTAATGAAATATTAAAATAATTCATATTATAAATACCCAAATAAATGTAATTTGAGACTTTTTATGATTTAAAAGAATTTTATATGTTAATATGATATGATATTGTTGATTAAATTCTTTTTTTTCTAAGTAATAATGTTGTTATGAATTTCGAAAAAACAAAATACCAAATAGTTTCAAAATTTACATAAAAGAGTTTTTAAAAAAAATATTATATTATTAATTAGTATTCTATTCCTAAAAATATAAGGTTCAGAAAAAGGGATTAAATAATATTATATATGTCATTAATGAACCATTTGGGGTTCTATTGAAAGTTTACAGTAAGTTTATTCACCATATAATATAAAAATACAAAGACATGGTAAATGTCAAACTATTTAACTAAGAGTTAAATATAAAATATAAGGTTAATATAGTGAACCAAAATTGTCTAAAACCTATTGGATGAGTGGTTTTTGACCCATACCCACCTTATACTTTAAATAATTCATTTTCGATCAATTAGAAACCGAAAATGATTTTATTATAAAATAATATTTCAATCTTTTCCTAAGGTGCCCTTCACCCCTCTTATAAAAGGGCACTTCCCATTCTCTCAAATTCACACCTTCAAATTCATTTGTCTCTACCAAACCCTGCACAAATATCCTCCCAACTTTCCTACCTTTGTCCTAGAGTCTTTCTTATAGTCATAAATCCTTCCTATGTATCCCTTTTGATCAAATCAAAAGGAATAACCTGAAGAAGAGGTAAATATTTCATCACCTCTTCTAAGTTCTTTTCTTCTTCCACTTATTCTTTCCTTGTTGTTTCCATTCTAAAATAATAACTCCAATATATGATATATATTTTTATGTTATTATAAATATGTTACAAATATATTCATTATTTTATCCATCCTATGAATGACATGTCACCATACGTGTGTACGTACGGCTTACTCTCTCCACGTCGTGGTGTAGTTTGTTATTCAAACACTTCATCATTTGTATGGGAATAATAATGAGTAAAAATGATTTAAATAATAAATATAACATGATAATTATTATTTATATATGATATACCATCCAATTATATACTATTTTAATATCAAAAGAAGGATATTGTCGTTCGTGCGTACGTACAGATTACCGTCTCCATGAACGCGACAAGATTCATTCCCCGTCGTATCCATTCAAGAATAATTTTCATTTGATGATTAAAAATATTGTTTAAATACTTAATATCATTATGAATATTAATAAGATACATACTATACATAACAACCATTACTTACATAACAAATCATATAAAGGAAAACGAATCAGTTAACACCCAAAACGACGATAATACTAAAATGTTATTAACAAAGCAATATTAAAAGATCATATATGATATCATATTAATGTATATGGTTCTTGTATAATTTAATATCAATTATTTAACAATTATACAGGAGGTTAAACTACCCTCTAACAAGGAAAATTATAAGGTAAGTGTTAATTTCACAATCTCTTTATCATCAGAGGTTGTTTTTACGTAAGTGTCTTTTGGGACCTCTTTATCATCCACATCCATGTTTCTTAAAAAAGTATTTCAAAACATTTTTAATATTTACAATAAATGGGTTAAAGTCATTTATACCCTTATTTGAACTTATATGTTTTGAAAGGAATCTTTCAGTCATTTTCCAAACAAGGTATTTTATGACCTTTTCAACAAAATTAAGGTAAGAATGTCTTTTCTAACTTATACGGTGGGTGCGGTTATTCTTCACCATTATAACATCGTCAAAGCTTTACTTACAATATTATAAGAATATTTTCAAAATAAATTTTTTCTTTTATAATTATGTAACTTTAAATGATTTCAAAAAAAATAAAGAGATATTTCTCTCAAATAGTTTTGATTTCATCTATGTCAACATCCTATGATGGATTTTATACTAATTTGAAGTAGATTCATTATGATACAAATCTTCCGTATTTTATTCAAGGTTTTTTTATATTTTTGAATATGTATGTGTTATTTTTATACCATTCATGTTTTATGGTTAAAGTATTGAAATTTCGTATTCTTGTTTTAATACGAATGTTTATGTTATATTTCAACCTTTTCAAATGAGGAATGTATTAAACTTAGTAAGTGACGGGTGGAGCCCACTATATCTCCTCGATGCATCGGTAGGTCTCATGATACAACTAGACGTGGAATTGGCCAAGGCCTTTCCCAATTTTATATATGGTTTTGGCCGAGGCCTTAATCATTTTTAGACGACTTAGCCGAGGCCTTGACAAAATGTTTCAAAATGTCTCTCATTATAAATTCCAACATTATGAAAATAATATTGATGTTTCATGTGGTCATTAGACTAGTATAATACCCATTATTATGTTTTATTATGGCATTATTTACTCACCTCATATTCCTCCCAAAAAAGTTTTCATGTTTATTATTGGTAAAGGCATGTGTTTTCAATTATTCACCTTGCTTAATATTTATGTTATCTTCTGCTGTATTGCTTACCCTTTCTGAGCATTTGAACTAACTCCTTTCTTATGTTTCGTTTTCCTAGGATATGAAGGAGTTAGTTATGAGTGACTTACAGGCATAATCTAGGAGTATTGGATGTTTCTAATGGAACAAATTAGTGTTGTATTTATTTTCAAGTTGTAAAGTTGAACTTATGTATGAATCTTGTTTCCAATAATACTAAACTGGTCAGTCTTTCGGGACATGATTTCCTTGTGATTATTCCAATTTTATGTAATAATGCACCAACTCTAGGTAACTAGGGTCGGGGCATTACAGTTGGTATCAGAGGAAGTTTAATACAAACCATGGAAACTAGATTTAGATAAACTCTGATTAAATCACATGATCCTAAGATATATTTTGAGGATTAGTATAGAAAAACTTCCCATAATTTTGGTAAAGTAGAGATTTTGTGAGTTTTCTAAGCAATAAAACCCTATCTGGATACAAGTAGGTAGAGGCGGATCTGGCACAGATGTACCTAGGGGTAAAACCAAAAAACACCACTTTGAGCTATACTCGAATGGGAACTGGTGCACGACAATGGGCCTTGCTACACTCTTGGTTATGAAACTCCCGAGAGATATACTTAGGAGAATTCTCATTTTCATTACAAACCATTATGTAGGGTATATGATTATATAATTCCTCAAAGAAAACATTTTTATGATTATGGATTATATCCATAAATTGTACAATTTACGTTAATTTTTTTACAAGTTTGGATTTATGTATTGTTATTCATAAACTAATATAGTGTATGTCATTGTTTAGAAGTGACACCTATTGGAAGGAATGGAAATTGTATCAATGCACGTAATCCATGAAGTGATTTCCCTCCTACTCAAGATAATTATAGCAGAGCTGGTGATGCAACTGGTGCTGATCAGTTTATCACCATACTGGGACAACTCACATAGGTTATGAATAATAACCATATCCATATGGATCACCCTGATCCACAATGTGAAGGATCGATTTTAGACCACTTCATGAGGAAACAACCACCAACATTAAATGGGAGTACAAATCCATTAGTGCCTAAGTAATGGATAAATTCTTTAGAGAAAATATTTCAAACTTTGGGGAGTAGCGAAAGGGAAAAAGTTTTCATGGCAGTTTATCGCCTCATTGGAGATGCTGATCATTGGTGGTCATTGATTCAAAACACAAAGGAAGATGAAGAAGTGTACAGTGTGGAATAGAGAAAGTTCAAATATATTTTCTTAGAAAAATACTTCCCTTGTGACCATTGAGCGGATATGGAAAGGCAATTTCTGATTATGAGGCAAAAAGAGGATGAGAATGTTGCAAAGTATGAAGCTAACTTTACAAGGTTAGAAATGCATGTTGTAGATTATATAAGTAATCTAAGAAATAATATTGACCATTTCTTTGACGGGTTAAAACCATTTCTCCGTCAAGAATTAGTATCACAATCCTTCCCATCGTACAAAGATATTGTCTCGTGTGATATCAAGACAGAAAAGGAATTCTCTAAGTCTTGAGACTTTAAAGAAAAGAAAGAGAAGAAGAGATCTGCTGAACACTATAGGAAAAGAAATAAGGAAATAGGGAATAAGGGAAGAACTGAATTTCCACCCTGTGATAATTATGGAAGGAATCACCATGGTGCCTGTCTAAAAGAAAAAGTTGTATACTACAAATGTGGACAGAAAGGTCATCTTGTTGGTGATTGTAAGGGAAAGAAAGATACTACCAATGTTCAATGCTACAATTGCAGGGAGATGGGACATTATGAAAATGAATGTCCTAAGCATCAGGGAAACTTACCTCAGAAAAGGACAAGGGATCAAGGCCAAACTTATGTGATCACTACTACTAAGGTTGAAGCTATGAAACACATGGTGGCAGGTAATTTAATGGTTTCCTCAAGTTTATCCAATGCTTTATTTGATTTTAGATAATCACATTGTTTCATATCTTTCCAATTTTATAAGAAAATTTGATATTTCCAATTTTATTTAATAAGGGATTTGTCAGTAAAAACTCTTAAGGGAAGTATCATTGCAACAAATTTTTGTGAATCAGTCCCCATTAGGGCATATAAGTGTTCTTTATCTACTAATATCATCGTTATACCCATGATTGAATTTGATATAATCCTTGGTATGGATTGGATTTCATACCATGATTCAAAATTTATTATAAGAAGAAGGAGGTTACAATTCTTGATGATGATAAGGAGTACCTTTTCTTTAGATTAGAAATGTCACCATCAGATTCTTATCTAGATCCACCCCCAATTGCTCATCTAAATTCAATTATTAGGGAGGAAGAGAATGAAATAACTGTGGGTGAGTAAAATAATGTTCAAATAGAGGTTGTACCTATTGTGAAATAATATGTTGATGTGTTTCCAGAAGATTTACCAGTACATCCTCCAAAACAATAAATTAAGTTTTCCATTGATTTAATTCCAGGTTCAAGGCCCATATCAAAGACCCCTTATATAATGGACACTGTGGAATTAGTGTAACTAAAGAAACAACTAGAGGAATTGAGTAATAAGGGATTTATTCACCCAAGTGTTCCTCCATGGGGAGCCCCTATCCTTTTTGTTAATAATAAAGATGGATCTATGAGGTTGTGCATTGACTATAGGGATATCAATGCTATAATGATAAAGAACAAGTATCCCCTACCACGCATTGATGATTTTTTCGACCAACTTCATGGAGCTAAATATTTTTCAAAGATAGACCTTCGATCTGGATATCATCAGTTGTGTGTGAAGAAGGAATACATTCAAAAAACAGCATTTCAAACCAGCTACAGGAATTATGAGTTTACAGTAATGACATTTGGATGACTAATGCACCCTTTGTTTTCATAGATCTAATGAATAGTGTTTTCAAGGAATATCTTGATTACTTTGTAGTGATATTTATTTATGATATCTTGCTATACTCCAAAAGCTATGAAGATCATGAAAATCACTTGTGCAGCATTCTAAAACCCCTCATAAGAAATGAATTATACAGGAAGTTTAGCAAGTGTGAATTCTGGCTTCAGTAGATTTCTTTTCTTGGCCACATTGTCTCTAAGGATGTAATCTTCGTTGATCCTTCTAAGACAAGAGAAATCCAAGAATGGCCAGCACCAACGAGTATAACTGAAGTACACAGTTTTATTTGTTTAGCAGGTTATTATTAGTGTTTGGTCCAGAATTTGGCCCGATTGGCTAACCCATTAACCAAGATCATATATAAAGGGGTTAAGTTTGTTTGGAAAAAAGAGAGTCAAGAATGTTTTGAATAATTGAATAGAATATTAGTCAGTTCTCTTATATTGACTCTTCCATCAGGGAATGATGGTTTTTTCATTTATAGTGATGCATCAAAGAAAGGACTTGGTTACGTCCTTATGCAGAATGATAGGGTTATTGCCTATGCATTACGACAGCTAAAAATTCATGAGCAAAACTATCCTACTCATGATCTTGAGTTATCAGCTGTAATCTTGTCTTTCAAGATATTAATACATTATCTATATGGTGAAAATGTAAGATATATACCGATCACAGGAGTTTGAAGTATATTTTCTCATAGAAAGAACTCAGCATGAGGCAAAGAAGATGGCTTTAACTACCCAAGGATTATGATTGCACTATACACTACCACCCGGGGAAGGCAAATAAGGTGGCAGATGATTTGAGAAGAAAGGATCATGGAGTTTTGAACAAGATGAGAGTTGAAAGGAATCCTATTTTCATGGATCTAGTGAAAATGGATATGGGAATAATCATGGAATGTGAAACATCAATACTTTTTCAAATGGTTTCCAAACCATCTTTACTAGAAAGGATAAAAAGTTATCAAGATGATGATGAGGAGTTTCAAAAGAAAGTTAAGGCTGTAAATAATGGGAGATTGATCGAATTCATATATGAAGATGGGATTTCAAAATTTGGGAAGAGACTTTGTGTTCCTGATATACCTGATCTGAAAAGGGAATTGTTAGATAATGCTCATAGCTCCAATTTCTCTATACACCCTGGTAGCACTAAGATGTATAGAGATTTGAAGGAACATTTTTTGTGGGAAAACATGAAGAGGGAGATTGCTGATTTTGTGTCAATATGTATGGTTTGTCAACTAGTGAAAGCTGGAAGGCAACAGGATGGAGGATTCATGCAACCTCTTCCCATACCTGAGTGGAAATGGGATAATATTATAATAGACTTTGTCATGGGACTACCAAAGACTCCAAGAAGGAATGATGCAATATGGGTCATCGTTGATCGTCTTACCAAGTCAATACATTTTCTTACTATAAGAGAAGATTTACCACTTGAATTTTTAGCAAGACTATATATTAATTAAGTTTTAAGTCTTCATGGAGTACCCCTATCGATTGTTTCTAATCGTGATCCCCATTTTACATCAAGATTATGGAAAATTCTTCAGAAAGCCCTAGATACTGGACTTTGTTTGAGTGCTGCCTACCATACTCAAACTAATGGACAATCAGAACAGACTATTCAAACCTTAGAAGACATCTTTAGATCTTTATCACTTGATTTTCAAGGTATGCGGGATCAATATTTACCTCTGGTTTAATTTTCCTATAGCAATAGCTTCCATTCAAATATTCAGATGGCACCATATAAAGCATTATATGGAAAGAGATGTTGCACACCAACCTGTTGGGATGATGTTGTTGAAATAAAACTCGTAGGCCCAGAAGTTTTTGAGGAGACGATGGAAAAGGTGAAGGTAATCCAAACCCACATCAAAGTAGCTCAAAGTAGGCAGAATAGATGTGCTGCTAACCGAAGGATGGATTTGGAATTTCAGGTATGAGATCATGTTTTCTTGAAGGTATCTCCATGGAAGGGAATTATAAGATTTGGTAAGAAGGGTAAATTTAGTCTCAGGTACATCAGACCTTTCAAAATTCAAGAATGAATTGGGGTTGTAGCTTACCGTTCGTCAATGTCGCCAAGTCTCTCCAAAGTTCATGATGTGTTCCACGTACCACTGTTGATAAAATACATGCCTGACCTAGCACATGTACTCACCTATGAGGAATTAAAATTGGAACCCGATTTTTCTTATTGGGAAGATCTTGTTAAGATTCTTGATATAAGAGAACAAGTGTTGAGAAACCAGACGACTCGTCTGGTAAAAGTTTTATGGAGAAACCATAACATGGAAGAGTCAATGTGGGAACCTGAGGAACTTATGATGAAAAACCACCTGAATATTTTTATGCAGTAATATTCTAGAAATTTTTAGGATGAAATTATTTTAAGGAGTGGATAATGTAACACCCCAAGCTTCTACGGTACGTTTCCCTTTGAATAACGTAATAGCTTGCATTGTACACAACTTTGAGATTCTAACACACCACGACCAATCAAACTAGCCATTATGAATAGTAATACCCACTTTTGAAATTTTATAAATATTATTTTTCAAAATGTACTTCATTTTTGGATTCAAAATATCAAAATTAACTTAGGGTGAATTTTTGGTATTTTTCTGAAAACTTTCAATTTTTGATGAATGGTGAAAAACACTGAGTTATAGTTTAAACCGAATTTTTAATTAAATAATTATTTATTTTATTTAAATTTATTTTACATCAAAATAGATACATAATTCCTATATAATTTCAATGTAATTTATTGGAGTCATTTTATAATAATTTTAGATAAATAAAAAAATTATCGAACTTTTTACCATCTTTTACCCACCACCTAGGAGCATTTGCAAATTTGTATAAAACTTAATTTTACCACTTCTGTGACTTGAATTTAATAAATCTGAGAGACACGGTTGATATCAGTAATTAAAATTTTGTTCAATAAGATAAAAATAATTTTGGTGAATAGTAAATTTTGACTTTTATTCACCACGGTTAAAAGTAAATATGATAATTAAGGGTAAAAAGATATTATCATTACCCTAATACATGTCCTAATTCTATTGGATAAGTGTAATTCTACCAAAAACAACCTTATGAATAAAATATTATCCTTTAGGTCCACTTGTATTAGATTAGGACATTCATTATTATTTAATTCAAAGAAGAGTTAAAAGTGTTAAAATCAAAGTTTAATAACTAAACCATTTTTAATATAGGGTTATACATAAGATAAATTTGACTATAAATATTCATTAGAAATATAAAAATATTTCCTACATAATGGTATTTTATTTTTAATTTTTAGACATTAAATAATTTAATTTATTTATGACACAATGATGATGAAGTAATTAACTTATTAATGAAATATTAAAATATTTGATATTATAAATACCAAAATTAATGTAATTTGAGACTTTTTATAAATTCAAATAATTTTATAGGTTAATATGACATATTAGGGTTGATTAAATTAATTTTTGTCGCAGTAACAATGCTATTATAAATTTAGAAAAAACAAAATACCAAATAGTGTCAAAATTGAGATAAAAGTGTTTTTAAAACAAATATTATATTATTAATTATTATTATATTCCTAAAAATCTAAGGTTCGGCCAAAGGGCTTAAATACTATTATATATGTCATTAATGAACCACTTGGGGTTCTCTTAGAATTTTATAGTAAGTTTATTAACTATATAATATAAAAATACAAAGAGACATAGTAAATGTCAAACTATTTAACTAAGAATTAAATCTAAAAGATAAGGTTAATATAGTGACCCAAAACTGTATAAAACCTATTGGTTGAGTGTTTTTCGACCCATATCCACCTTAGCCTTTAAATAATTCATTTTGGAGCCATTAGAAAGAGATATTTCTCACAAATTTTTTTGATTTCATCTATGTCAACATCCATTGATGGATTTTATACTTGTTTGAAGTCGATTCATTATGATACAAATATTCTATATTGTATTGAAGGTTTTGCGATATGTTTGAATGTGGATGTCTTATTTTTATACCATTCATGGTTTATGATAAAAGTATTGACATTTCGTATGATAGTTTTAATATGAATGTTTATGTTATATTTCAACCTTTTCATATGAGAAATATATTGGACTTAGTAAGTGACTGGCGGAGCCCACTATAGCTCCTCGATGCATCGGTAGGTCTCACGAGACAACTAGATGTGGAATTGGACGAGGCCTTTCCCAATTTGATATATGGTTTTGGTTGAGGCCTTAATCATTTTTAGACTTCTTGGCTGAGTCCTTGACAAAATGTTTCAGAATTTTCGGCATTATATATTCTCTCATTATGAAAATAATATTGATTGTTCATGTGGTCATTCGACCAGTAGAATACCCATGATAATGTTTTATTATGGCATTATTTACTCAGCTCATATTCCTGCCATAAAAGTGTTCATGTTTATTATTGGTAAAGGCATGTGTTTTCAATTATTTACCTTGTTTAATATTTATTTTATCTTTCGCTGTATTGCTTACCCTTACTGAGCTCACCCCTTTCTTATGTTTCATTTTCCCAGGATATTAATGAGTTAGTTATGAGTGAAATGTAGGCATAATCTAGGAGGATTGGATGTTTCTAATAGAATAAATTAGTGTTATATTTATTTTCAAGTTGTAAAGTTGAACTTATCTATGAATCTTGTTTCCAATAATACTAAATTGATCAGTCTTTCTGGACATGATTTCTTTGTGATCATGCCAATGTTATGTAGTAATGCACTAACTCTGGGTAAATGGGGTCGAGGCGTTACAAACTATTTTAGAAAAATCCCAAAAATTCACCTTAACCAAATATCAATGCTATGAATTCAAAAATGAACTCCATTTTATGAAAATAATTTTCTAAATATTTTTAATTTAATTTTTAAATAAAAACACTATTCACTGAAAATTAAACTGTTTCAGAAAAATCCCAAAAATTCACCTAAACCAAATATCGATGCTCTGAATTCAAAAATGAACTCCATTTTATGAAAATGATTTTCTAAATATTTTTAATTTAATTTTTAAATAAAAACACTATTCACTAGAAATAAAACTAACACTTAAATAATAATTTTTGAAACAGTTATTTACTTATTTTATTGAATCACATTATCTAATCAAGGTGTCTAAATTATTTTTAATAGTTTATTAAGTGAGTTAAATATTCCATTTGGTTACATTACTATTCATAAGTGCAAAATTACTATTCAAAATTTACTATTCCCCAAAAATTAAGTTGATCTTATTAGACTCTAAATTTCCTACTGAACACAACTGTAGGAGACCATTTTTTGAAAATCATTACACATTACTAATTATTTAAGTTTTACATAAATATTTTAATATCTCCCTTTTTTCAAAATTCATCAATAATATACATCCTATATTTATCTAGACATTTTAAATTCACAAACATCACCATAAGAATAAATAAGAATTTTATTTACATCAAAGGATTACACAAATAAGCTAAGGTATTGTTACACAAACCCTTATAATACCAACATAGGATCTAAGTGTAAGGTGTGCTAAGGTGACAGAATCTTGGGGCCGACTCAGCCAACATTGCCCGAGTAGTGACCTCTATCAGCTTGAACTTCTCACATAGGCGATTCCGTTCAAGCTTCAATTGATGAAGTTCAGCTTGGGCTGGGTTCAGAACAAATCCCAATGGTGATAACTCCTTCCCAAGTTCCGTCAGATGGGATTTGAACGGCCTGATTCTACTGGATGAGGCCATTGAATCTTCTTTCTGTATTAATTAACCAAGATCAATTGTATTTATAAACAATAATTGTAATGTTAAGAGTTTATTTTCCAACGGTCATATTGACCAACGGTCATATAATAGTCCAAACCCAATAGTCTCATTTAATTATACTCATGTCATTAATTAAAGAATATAGTTTTGTTGATTATAAAATAAAATAACACACAAAATTAGGAAACAAAAATTATTCAAAATTCCGGGTCATTACATTCTTCCCCCCTTAAGAAATTTCATCCCCGAAATTTTAACTCGCACCATAAGAAGAGAAAAGGTGAGGGTAATTCTGCCTCATAGAATCCTCTGGTTCCCACATGGCTTCTTCACATTTGTGGTTTCTCTACAGCACCTTGACAAGGTGGGTAGTCTTGTTGCATGGAACCTTGTCTCTATGATCCAAGATCTCCACCAGCTGCTCCTCATAAGAGAGGTAATGTTCCAGTTGTACCATCTCTAGGTTTAGTACATGTGAAGGGTTAGGTATGTACTTTCTTAATAGGGATACATGTAACACATCACTAACTTGTGATAGATTTGGAGGAAGTGAAAGTCGATAGGCCACTGCTCTTACGCGATCAAGGATTTCATAGGGGCCAATATACCTAGGGATGAGTTTCCCTTTCTTCCAAAACCTCATGACTCTCTTCCAAGGTGAAATTCAAAGAAAGACCTTATCACCAACATCAAACTCCAAGTCCCTTCGACGGTTTTCATCATAGTTCTTTTTCCGACACTGAGCAGCCTTAATGTGTTGTTGGACGGCATGGACTTTTTCTGTCATCTCTTGCACAATATCAGGCCCAAGAAGCTTTCTCTCACCAGCTTCATGCCAACATGTAGAATTTATACATTTCTCCCCATATAGAGCTTTATAGGGTGTCATTTTAATGCTTGAGTGGAAGCTATTGTTGTAGGAGAACTCAACTAACAGGATATGTTTATCCCATCCACCTTTAAATTCCATTGAGCATGTTATCAGCATGTCCTCGAGTGATTGAATATTCATTTCAGATTGGCCATCAGTTTGGGGGTGATAGGATATACTGAAATTCAATTTAGTGCTCTGATCATGTTGAAGACTTCTCTAGAATTTTGATGTGAACCTTGGATCACGATCAAATACGATGGAAAGTGGAACTCCATGAAGCCTTACCACTTCCTTCACATAAATCCTGGAAAGTTTATCAAGAGATAAATCTTCCCGAATGGATATAAAATGGGAAGTCTTGGTGAGACGGTCCACAATAACCCATATCGCATTGTTTCCTTTGGAAGTTCTCGGGAGACCAGTGGCGAAGTCCATAGTGATATTGTCACACTTCTATACTGGTATGGGTAGTGGTTGCAATACCCCTTTAGGAAGTTTTCATTGTGCCTTCACTTGCTGACATACTAGGCACCTTGAAGTGTATTCAGTAATCTCCTTTTTTCATGTTATCCCACCAAAAATGATCACGAAGGTACCTATATTTTTTTTGCTTCTAGGATGTATAGAGAAGGTAGAAATATGGGCTTCATCTATCATATCCTTGTTTATTTTCAGAATATATGGAATAAATAGTCTTGTACGAAATTTTAGTGCACCTTCTTGATCAATATTGAACTCAGGAAACTTCCCATCCTCGACAGCTTCAAACTTCTTCTGTAACAAAGGATCTTCTTTTTGAGATTTCTTGATCTTCTCTAGTAATGATAGTTGAGAAATCATTTGGGTTGGGGTTGATGATTCCCCTTCCCTTATAATTCCCATGTCCAGCTTTACTAGGTCATTGATCAAAGGATCTCTTTGAATCCTCATCATGGAAAGAACAACTTGGTATTTCTGTCTTAATGCATCAGCAACTTTGTTTTCTCTTTCAGGATTATAATGAATTGAACAATCATAGTCTTTAAGAAGCTCCAATCATCTCCTTTGTCTCGTGTTCAATTCCTTTTGTATGAAAATATACTTCAAACTTTCATGGTCTGCATATATTTCACATTTCTCCACATAAAGATAGTGCCTCCATATCTTCAGAGCAAAAACGACTATAGCCAGCTCTAGATCATGTGTAGGATAGTTCTGCTCATGAGTCTTCAATTGTCGAGATGCATAAGCAATGACTTTTTCATTTTGCATGATGATTCACCCAATCCCTTTGAGAGATGTGTCTCTAAAAATAACGAATCCATCTCCACTTGAGGGCAGAGTTAACACGGGTGAAGTAACCAATCTCTTCTTCAGCTCTTGGAAACTTTCCTCACACTCCTTTGTCCAGAGGAACTTGACCCCTTTTCGAGTTAACTTGGTTAATGGATTATAAAGTCATGAAATTTTTTTCAAAAACCTCCTATAATGTCCTACCAATCCAAGGAAACATCAAATATCAGTTATTGTTCTAGGTGGAGGCTACTTCTCTATAACTTTGTATTTGTAGGGTCAATTGTGATTCCTTCATTGGTAACAATGTTCCCCAAGAAAGAAACTTTTTTTAACCAGAATTCACATTTACTGAACTTTCCAAAAATCCTCTTCTTTCATAGAGTTTGGAAAATAACCCTTAGACGATCTTCATGTTCCTCACGACTTTTGGAATATATCTAACTATCATCAATAAAAACTACAAAAAGTTATCAAGGTAGTCCTTAAAGACTATATTCATCAAATCCATAAAAATAGCATGTGCATTAGTCAGTCTGAAGGGCATAAAAACAAACTCATAATGCCTATATCTTGATCTGAAGGCATTTTTTGGAATATCTTATTTCTTCACCCTCAATTGATGGTAACCAGATCCAAGATCAATATTAGAGAAGAATTGATCCTCATGAAGTTGGTCAAATAATTCATCAATTCTTGGAAGATGTTATTTGTTTTTCACTGTGATCTCATTCAGTTATCTATAATCAATTCATAGTCACATCGATCCATCCTTCTTCTCCACAAAGAGAAATAGTGCTCCCAAAGGAGACACACTTGGTCAGATAAACCATTTTAACAAAATATCTTGGAGTTGTTTCATTAATTCTTCTAGCTCCACGTTTTCCATCCTATAGGGGGTCTTTGATACTAAATGAGATCTAGGTACGAGTTCAATAGAGAACTCTACCTCTCTTTCTAGGGAAGGTCTAGGAAAATACTCAGGAAATACATCAACATATTCCTGGATGATGGGGACACTTTCTATCCTTAAACTCTCATATCCTTCTTATTATTCACCGATCAACTCCATAAAGAAATATATAGGGGGTTCTTCTAGACAAGGATCAGGTTGAGATATCTCTCCTTGGAAGATATTGTAGCTTTTCCATTCAAGACTACTGAGATTTCTTTGCTTCTGCATTTGATCTTAGCATTATACTTTGACAGCCAGTCCATCCCTAGTATAATGTCTAATTCCAACATGGGAATTACTACTAGATTTTCAATAAGATTGTGCTCAATAAAGTAAAATCTAGTGTTTCTAAACACTGATGATGCTTGGATAATCCCACAGGGAGTCTTGATTGATAACTCAACTTTTAGCAAATTGGGGGATGATTCTAAATTCTTTGAAAACTTGGAGGAAATAAAGAAATACGTATAACTAGAATCAAACAAAGTACTTGATAGCATTGAGTGGACAACAAGAGTAACTGCCACCACATCATTCATAGCTTCAACTTCAGCTATCATGATATAAAAAGAATGGCCTTGCTCCCTTGGCCTTTGCTGAGGCTGATAGTGGTTCCCCTCTACTGCCCTCAGATTTGGATAGTGATTGGAAAAGTGCCCACGTTGTCCACACTAAGCATTGGACATCAGGTAAGGCCTTCACCATCTTCCTCTTGTCGCTAGCATTTGGAAGTTGAGGTTTCACCTCACCACGACAATTCCTTGCAATATGGCCATCTCTTCCACACTTGTAGAATTTCCCGATCCTAAGTAGGAAGTTCCCCGAATGCTTCTTCCTACATTTATTACACGTGGAATGTTGTACTTTCTTTCCTCCTTTTCCTTGATCAAAGTTCCTCCCTAAGCTGGCTCCATCGATCTCTTCTTGTCGTTTGATTTATGATACCACTGCATCTTACCAAACTCTAGCTTGACTTTCATCGCACTTTTCACGATCTCCTCATAGATATCATAGTCTCGGTTAGCTAGATTCTTCCGTAGATGAGGTCTCAGTCCACTGAAGAATCTATCAACCTTACCATTTGGATCCATGAAAAATCTAGAGGTATATCGTGAAAGCCTTGTGAAGTTTATCTCGTAGCTTCCCACAGATTCATTCTCCTTCTGCTTCAGCTCAAGAAACTCCTTCTCCATTCTTGTTCTCATGGAACGAGGGAAATAATTACTGAACAAGATCCCTCTTAACTCCTCCCACTCCATATCTTTAACTTCCACTCTTTTATTTGTGTTTTTAATCAGTTCCCTCCATTGATTAGCTTCTCCTTCTAAGCGATAGACATCCAAGGTGACCTTCTCTTGCTCTGAACAGCGGAGCACAGAAAATATCTTCTCGACGGAGCTGATCCACTACTCAGCAATCGATGGGTAAGTCAATCCACTGAAGGTTGGTGGTCTTTGACACATAAAGGACTCAACAGAATGTTGTTCCCTTCGCAGTGAGATCAGTCTCTCAGTTTGATTCAAGTTATTTCCCATAACTTGAGTCAGTTGGTTCATCATTCGCCTGAATGTTTCCATTTCAGATTCCATCAGAGGTCCGTCGGTTCATGGTCCATTGAGGTCACCATTTTCATGGTTCCTCCTATTTCCCACCATTTTATAAAAGAGTAAAACCTTAGTGAGAAACTTATTTCATTTATGAATCTTTTAACTATAAAAGATTTTATGTCTTAAAACTTCATGGTTATACAATTACATTTCTCTATAATTCCTTCATAATGATTCATAAAAATCTTTTGATTAACCAAACATATCCTCCGAGAGTATCGAAACCAAGAGTGTAGCAAGTCCCATTGTCATGTTCCAGTTCCCGTTCGAGTCTAGCTCAAAGCGGTGTTTTTGGGCTTTACCACTATGTACATCTATTCCAGAGCCACCTCTACCTGCTCATATCCAGATAGGGATGTATTTTATTGATAAACCACTTACTCAATACTCACCAAAATACCAGGATGTTTTACTATATTTAAACTTTTTTATAGGGTTATTCCTAAAGTTTTCATATCCTAATTTCCATAAATAACTAAACTATCCTTTGATACCAACTATGGCATCCTGCCTTTTAATTACATAACTTTTCAATACACTTTACAAAGAGGGGATCTTTAAAGTCTAGTGTCTTGAAAATGAGGAACATAATACATGAGAACAACATAAAACATTATTATAAACCACCTATAAGGATTCATCATAGGTTCATCCTATATACAATTACTGCATCTCATATCCTGGAGACATACATCAAAGGCAAGGGTGAGCATAAGGCCCAGTAAGGGGTAAACAAGGGAATCAGTTTACTTGTACTATCAATAAGAACTTGATGAAAAATATGAAGACATGAGCAATGGAAAAATAGGAATATTATAATAACAAGAAAATTAATCATAACTTTAATATTTGGGTACAACATTTCATTTAGATATTCATGAATATATCACCAAGGTTTATCCCCAAGGTGTCATAAAAATTACCAAGGTTATTCACTAAGGTATCGTGAAACTTGTCATCTCTAGAGATTAATTCTTTACCCAATGCATTAGAGCGCTATCAGGTCATATCCTTAATATGTCATTATTTTCATGTGAGACACATATATTATAATCAAACATTTCATAAATAACCCATGGAGAATAAAATAAATGGCTTTCATTTCAAGATCGTGACGTTTTAAAAGTTCTTAAAAATAAGATCATTATGTCATTTATAACCCATGGAAAAGGAGTGAGGGTTATATGTATGTCAATTCCAGAATCAAATATATCATATTTATATATTTTTGGACACCCATAGAAACGAAATAGGTCTGGGTATTCCAATAAATAAAATAAGATAATTTCTGGAGAGAAATAGATAGAAATTTTGAGGCGAAATTTCTGCTGCATAACGACTATATAACATGGTTTTAGAAAACATTGAAAAGAGAGGGTACAAGGGTCACACACTCATAAATAATTCATAATATAGTATGGGTACATAATAAGATCTTGGTATGGATATTTTAATGACACACCACATGAAAAGGAAACATGAATGAAAAGAGAAGATGCGATTTCTTTTACAAGAAATTCGGCAGCCTAACGGCGTCACTTAAAAATTCAGAAAACGAATTGATGAGAGCGGAAAGGGTATCTCAAAAATTAAACATGAAATGGAAAGTAATGATAACATATAATAACATACCCTCAACAAAAAAAATATGGAAACTAGAAGACACAACATAAAGGAAGTCATGGCTTAAAAGATGAGGGTGAAGGATTCCCATACCTTGAAGAGTAACTTCGAAAGCTTGAAGGTTGGGACCTTGGGAGGCTTGAGGGAACCTTTGGAGGACTCCATGGAAGGTAAAGATACCAGAAATTTTTTGGGGAGGATTTGGAAACGAAATGAATGAGGGAATGGCTTGGTATTTATAGGAGAAGTGAGGAAACAAATCTTTAATTTTCAAGGGACACCACATCGGTGGTATTCGAAAAACCATGGGCTTGCCCATGGTATTGGCCACTTGGGACACCTTATAGAATATCTTACTATTAATAATTCTACCAGAATTATTATATACTTATTACATCATTAATGATGTCATTAAACACCTGAAACTCAAAACTATAATTTTTACTATTCACTGAAAATTCAACTGTTTCAGAAAAATCCCAAAAATTCACCTCAACCAAATATCAATGCTCTAAATTCAAAAATGAACACCATTTTATGAAAATAATTTTTTAAATATTTTTTGTTTAATTTTTAAATAAAAAACACTATTCACTGAAAATTAAACTATTTCAGAAAAATCCGAAAAATTCACCCCAACCAAATATCGATGCTCTGAATTCAAAAATGAATTCCATTTTATGAAAATAATTTTCTAAATATTTTTAATTTGATTTTTAAATAAAAACACTATACACTGAAAATTCAACTGTTTCAGAAAAATCCCAAAAAATCACCTTAACCAAATATTAATGCTCTAAATTCAAAAATGAACTCCATTCTAAAATAATTTTCTAAATATTTTTAATTTAATTTTTAAATAAAAACACATTTCACCTGAAAGAAAAATAATAATTAACTAATAATTTCTAAAACAGTTATTTACTTATTTTATTTAATCAAATTACCTAATCAAGGTGCCTAAATTATTTAAATACTTTATTGAGTGAGTTTACGGTTCTATTTGGTCACATTACTATTCATAAGTGCAAAATTACTATTCATAATTTACTATTCACCAAAAATTAATTTGATCATATTAGACTCTAAATTTCCTAATGAACACAACTTTAGAAGACCACTTTTTGAAAATCATTATACATTACTAATTACTTAAGGTTTACATAAATATTTTAAAATATACATTTTTTTCAAAATTCATCAATAATATACATCCTATATTTATCCAGACATTTTAAATTCACAAACTTTACCATAAGAATAAATAAAAATCTTATTTATATCAAAGGATTACACAAAGAGGCTAAGGTCTCATTATATAGCCCCTTATAATACCAGTATAGGACCTAAGTGTAAGGTGTGCTAAGGTGACAGAATCATGGGGAGACTTGGCCAACATTGCCCATGTAGTGACCTCTATCAGCTTGAACTTCTCCCGTAGGCGATTTCGTTCAAGATTCAGATGATGAATTTTGGCTTGGGCTTAGTCCAGAGCAAATCCCAGTGGTGCTACCTCCTTCCCAAGTTTCATCAGATGGGCTTCAAATGGCCTGAGTCTACTGGATGAGGCCATCAAATCTTCTTTCTATATTAATTAACCAAGATCACTTGTATTTATAATCAATAATTATAAGGTTAAGAGTTTAGTTTCCAACGGTCATATTGACCAACGGTCATGTAACAGTCGAAACCCAAAAGTCTCATTTAATTATACTCACTTTGTTAATTAAAGAATATAGTTTTATTGAGTATAAAATAAAATAACATAAAAAATTAGGAAACAAAAATTATTCAAAATTTCGGGTCATTACAAGGAAGTGGGATCTTGGGTGGGTTTATATAGGAAAGGTGAGGGAATTTTTTATTATTTTGGTTTGGGACACCTCACGTTAAACTAATCCAAACCACAAATCAGCCCATGTTTTTTGCCCATGGTTTTTCTCAAAGGGAAGGGGAAAACAATATTTTATAAGTCCAAAGTCCATACTTCTTGAAATAATGGGGTTGCTTATGTTGAGGTGAGTCACACTCCCAAGGAAAACAATTTAAAAAGAAAAAATGTTTAATAAGTCTTGAAAGTTCCATTGAAGCTTTGTAAAATAAATCAAACAAACCAAAAATCACATCATTTTAATGTAAAAACATATATTGGCCGAACATAAAGTTTATAGTATTTTATTGCATCACTATTGGGTCATTATGATGTCAAAAAACAAATTATATATTTAAACGGTATTTAATTTTTACACAAAAATTTGACTATCTCAGAAAATTATGAAAAATTCACCATTGGATAATTTTGACATCTTAATTAAAAAAATAATATTCATTTTATCTAAATATTTTTCTAAATATGTTCATTTTCACTTTTAAAATAAAAACCGACATTTATCGAAAATTCGTGGGTTTTGACAAAAATGGCTTTCAAACCTTAATTAAAATAACAATTACATTCATAAAATTAAATGATCATTTATATTTAATAAAACTTAATTTAATATTATTATTATTATTTTATTAAAATATTATTTAATTCAAAAATCCATTAATTCTTAAAAATAGATTTCATAGTTGAACATTAACTAAAAATACTATTTGTGCTTTAAAAACTGTTTACAAGGTAACAATAATAAAATGAAAGTATATTCATTATTATATACAAAAATAATGTACATAACCATAGTACTAGGGTCTTGTTACATAACCCCTTATAACACCCGCATAAGACTGAAGAGTAAGGTGTGCGATGGTGACAAACTCTTGGGGTGGCTCAGATAACATTGTTTGGGTGGTAATCTCTATCAACTTCCACTTATCTCATAGGCGGTCCCACTCGAGATTAACATATTCAAGCTCGGCTTGGGCTTGGTCAAGATTGAAGCCCAAATAAGCAACCTCCTTTCTGATATCTGAAAAATGGGCTTCGTATGGGGAACATCTATTGGATGAGGTCATCGCTTCCTTTGTATGATTAAATTGGATTTGTTAAAGCCCAATATTTATACTAATCATGTGATCACTTTTCAATGGTTATATTAGCAATGGTCACAATTCTTAACAGTATTTTAAAATCCAAAAACATAAAACCAAAGAAGTTGACATTTTCTATAAACATTTTACATAAAGAGACATTTAATTAGATCAAGAGGGATTTCCATTAATGAAAGTTTGGGTTATTAAAGGTAACTCCCTTATTCATTAATTTTGTAAAGGGGAGTGATTTGTTGGCCAAGTTAGCCATAAAACATTGATTGTAAGCAAGTTTCACTTGGATCCTCCTCTGTTCTTTGAGACTCTAAGGGGGTGATATTTCTAGTATTTTTCTAGTATTTTTTGGGTAAACCAAGATTCCATAGTGGCGTACCAAAATGACAAGTAATTTCCATAACGTTACCCAGAAATCACACTTCGGTAGATTCATCTTCAAAAAATATTGTTGCAACATGATGAAGACTGTTTGAAGATCCGTGAAGTGATCACATCACTGTCAAGATTTGACAACTCGGTCATTGACATAAAATTCAGATATCTATCCTAATAAGGTCTTAAAGATATGATTTATAAAGCATTTATAAGTATCACTAAAATTATTTAATCCAAAGGGTGTGACTTATAGAAAAATATACCCCGAGGTGCTTTGAAGGAAGTAGCTTCTTTGTCTTTAGGGGATATCATTATTTTATTATACCCTAAATACTCATCCATAAAGTAATGGTATTGGAATCTAGAAGTTACATCAATCAAAATTTCTATGATCGGTAATGGGAAATAATCCTTCGGGTAGTATCGATTAAGGTCTCTTAAATTAGTAAAAACATGATATTCCTCTTCTTTTTCTGGATAATGACGATATTAGAGATCCATATTGGGTATTTATATTCCTAGATAAAGTTTTCTATGATCAATTTTTCAACTTCTGATACTACATTAGTAGCATATGAGTGGTTCATCCTCCCGAATACCTGCTTCAAGTCTTGATGGTTATTTGGTAAGCCTAGATGGTGCATAGACACATCGGAGTTCAACCCTAGAATTTAAATATAATTACAAGAGAACACATATTGATATTGTTTTATAAATGTGATATACATATCCTTGTCCTTTAGAGGCAAATTGGAACTAATCAATGTGGGTTGTAGGTCCACTTTTCTTCCTTGATTTACCTACCTGATCTCACTGATAGTGGTGGAGATAAATTCCTCAAATGTGGGAGGGGGTTCCTAATTTCATCTTATTATTCCTATATATCTAAGTATTTTGAGGGGTTTTTAGATATACTGGGTATTATAGGGGAATCCATGTCACTTTCTAGTTAATATAGGTCATGAGAAGAAACATTGTCATCCTGAACCACCATAGTTGTTACAAGGAGATTCCAGAGCTGATTGTTTTATTTTATGTTGTCACTTGGATAGGAGGAGCTTTTACATCTTGAATTATGTCTACTACCTCAATCAGATTTACAGGTTAGCACATAATCGATGTCAATAATACTCTAGGGATTTATAGGCATGGTCCCCAAGACATTAGGGACTCGAACCTTCATATCTTCATCCACCATTGGTTCTTTTCCTTCCCTTCTCTAGAAACCTACCTCATCATATATAGATTCACATGAATTGAAGGGGTGTTGTCACCATGTAGTATATCGACCTTCCCATCGATGGTGTATTTAAAACATTGATGAAATGTTGAAGATACCGCCATATGGGTATTAAGACAAGGTCTTCCAAGAAGGACATTGTATTTTGTTTCTTACTGGATAACCATGAACTCATCATTAGATGTGAGATCCCCAAACTGATCCTTGAGATTGATCTTCTCGATAACCCTTTTCTTGGTTTTATTATACCCTTTAATGGTTAGATTTTTTTGATATAAGTACCCCTCAAATTATCCCAAATTTCAAAGTGTCTAAATCAGGATGAGATTGATCCTGAAACTATTATCAATCAAATCCCGTTAGATGTGGACATTTTTTAGTTTACCCGAAACATATGGGGGTCTGATATGTCCCTAGATAACTTCTTCCTGATATTGTTCTATGAACAATATGTTGATATGTAATTTTGATGTCATAGTCTCCACTCGATAAAACTCGGCTATAGAAACTTCTATCTCAAATTTCTATAGGATTTGAAAGGATTTGATGAGTACATCTATGAGTTATTTTGAATGATGGATAGCATTAAATATTAAGATTTGGGCTGGGACAATCACCAATTATTTTAGAATGTTGTACTTTTGTGCCAGAGGTCAGTGCTTCCCATGGTGGGTCTGATCCCTATTATGTGGTTCAGGATCTGAGGTATTTTGGGTGGAAGGGAATGCTACTTGATAAGCGGTTGAGGGATAATATATTGATAGTGGTGTAGATCATGTCAACCTTCCCCTTTATATGGGATGATTATATAATCAAACCCCCGCTAGATGATTGTGAAAGAAAACTGGGATTGGACGGCCACTAGAGGTCTTTAAGGCATCTTCATATTTTTATTGGGCTTGCTAGAGTGGTTTCCCATGGGTATCAGCTATATATATTTTATCTACTAGAATATTATTAAAATGTTGTGTTCAGTTATGTCTGTGTTATCTCACATATCCTTGGCTCTTTCATCCTTAACCTCCATCTCCCAGCTAAAGTATACAAAACTCGTACTCAGAGGTGTATTCATCATCAAATAAGTAATCTGTTAAGTGGAATATATTAATAGAACCAAAAATCATCTCTTCATCTGATAAGGATTACTTTTAGTAGGGTGTCATCTATTCTCAAGATGTTGAAGTAAATAAGTCGGTAAGAGTTGGATCTTGTGTTGGAGCTGAATAGGACTCTTCCTCTTTTGTCTCTTCCTATTTCGAATGATTATATCCACCTCCGAGAGGTGTATTCTATGTCACCTCCCTAGGTGATGAGATCTTTAAGGGATTTTGAAGTTGTTATATTAGGGTTACATGAGCTCCTTAAACTATATTTTGAGTCATACAACTATCAAAATTCTATCTATACCTAGCTAGAACTTCTTTTTAGTCACCCCCTACTTTTAACTTGGAGACGGTTATACAACTCACCAGTGTTGGAGAATTCTCCAACATCACTTGTTCAAAATCGACCATGATTTGTTGAAAATATTTGAAGATGTAGAAATCTTAGATAGTCTGAACCAGCCTACTATGGAAAGGGAAGTAGTCAGAATGATTAGTGAGTTTGACCTCGCAGAGTTTCCTAGGCTCTGGTAACTTGAGTAGCTTATTTCCCATGGTTGTGAGGAAATAACTAGGGACCTACTCATTTCAAAAGGAGTATTATTTAATAATTCTCTCTTAAAATAGTGGGAGAACTTGATCTCTTTTTTCTTCTAGTTGTGGGTGATTTTTTTGTTTCTACCACTCTATGGGAGGTGCTTGATGACTTAAGGCCTTCTTTGGTGATTGAATGAGCACTGCTATTGGTTTGAGGGTAACACCAATAGTCTCTACCTTACCAAGAATTTTTTCCTATGTCTAAGGAATAGGTAGAGACTTAACTTGGGTCTACTGAATATCATCTTTTATGCATTCTTTCATTTCTAAAAACTCACAGGACTTGACTGGATACTTCATTGAGATCAAAGGTGTTTGTATCTCATCTTGAAAATTTTTAGAACAAAGCTCCATAAATTTCTCTTGCAAGAGAAGGATACATAGTGATTAGTTTAAACCTTTCCATATTGTGATGAAGTCTTAAAAACTATCATTTACACATTTATTATAGTTTATGAGGTCGAAGATTGTTGTTTTCCTTAGTGTAGAGATGAACTGATAAAGGAATTGATTAAAAAGGTGTTCCCATCCCACAATTAATCTTGTTATGAGGTTTTTGTACCAAACGAAGGTTGGACCCAAAACAATTAGACAAAAACATCTCCACTTGGTCACCTCCTTCTAATATTGAGGGCATATCAATGGTATGCATTGGAAAACAAAGTGTGTGAGATGTCGTTCAGGGTCTTCTACACCATCAAAAATTGATAATGTAGGATTTCTGAGATTGGGTGGGGGGAAAGTGTCATAAACCCTTTTTGGATATGGATTCTTCTCGACCTATATAGCTTTACTCCTTGCTTTAATGGCTTCCATTCAAGTAGTCAGGGATTCAATTTCATTGATCAGTTATGGATGTACCAATGTCTGATCCACCTCTCATATATAGGTAGCAATCAAGGATTGATGAGGTGGACCCATTTTCATATTCTACATATTCTAAATTCATATTAATATTTAATTATCACCCTGATGAGGGAGATTTCATCACCATAATGGAGTAAATTTGTGATGATACTCAACTTACTCATTTATATAGATTAGTTTCTTAGATCTAGAGCTAGCTTAATGCTTATATTCCACCCTTATAGGTAAATTATATCTCTTTGGATGTGTGGTAGGATGGATATATGTCTATATCTAAAGATGATACTCAGCTGTAATGTTTCCACTGAGTGATTCCACATTGAGCTATTGGAGATTATGTATCTCATTTTCATATTATTCCAATCATTCCTATACAAAAGGAATTTTGGATCTTTTGGATGGTGAGTGGGATGCAGCCACACATTTCCCTTTATCCTTGGAATTGTTCCTCTATAGAGGTGGAAACTAATTATTTAGAGGTTCCAGATTCTAGATCCTTCTTTGATTTCGTGAACATGCAGTCTTAGTGGGTGCATCTAGATCACCCTCCTATAATGGAATGTTTTTTCATTGCATCCATCTATATTTTAATATTGATCAAAATTATCTGTTGTTTTAATGGTGATAAGATCCATTGTGGTGTATCAAGAAATAGAATTTATCCCTTTAACCTCTACATAATATGGTCATTCTTAAGAGATTACTCCTCCTTCGAGAGTTGCATCGGGGTCATTTTTTTAAACCCTAGTCATATTGAACCATCTTGGCTTTTGACCCTTATAGAGTTTGATTTATTTCATCACATTTTCCTCCTATATAGGTCTATTAATAGTGACCTTAATGAAGTTTCTAGTTAAGCTTGATGAATGGGTACAAAATAGTAAAGGTTTGTCTTATAATGTGAGTTATGGATGGGATGTTCACCATAAATATTCACCTCCCAAATTGGGGAAGACTGATTTCTTTTGGGATGATTATAATGATGAACATTCCCCCATTCCTATGGTTTGGGAACAATTTGGGGCCGCTACTAGCATTTTTTGATTCTATTGTTGAGGATTTTATTATATCAATCATGTATTTCATGACTTATGAGATGGTTAATGAGATATAAAGATCCCCATACAAATGGTATGGTTTTGATCTAGAACCACCATTGATTTCTCTTGGACCCTCTCATGATGTGATGAACCTAGTGATGGCAATTGAGATATTAATACCCCCATCCCTATGGGATGGGGTTAGTTGGAAGCTACTATAAATGTTTCCTAGATCCACATAGGATTTGATGACACGAGAAGTGGGGTGGTGGTAAAATTCCCCCCATACTTGTGGGTTGTATTCTCTACTAGATAGATATTATGGTAGTTGTTATTGTGATCTGTTTGATTTGGCACAATTGAGCTCGTGTATGAGCTGGGCGAAATGGAAGCCCATGATGGGAGTCATTTTCTATAGGAAAATTTTTGTTTGGCTATAACTTTGGATCCCATTTATAAAATGTGTTCTAATTCCTTTGAGGATCCCAACTTAAGAACATTTTGGTAGTTCTATCCCTCCATTCACAATTCCTTTTCGCCTTCTAAGCGGTGGAATTTCACTGTATTGACCAATTGGCATGTGTGTTACCTATTCTCCTAATTTATTTAAAGGCTATGATATTACAAGATTCCATATCTATGGGGATCTTCTATTTTGGGGACATAATGAAGTGAAATTATCCATATTTTCCCCATCCTTGGATATGAACATCTTAAAGAGCTCTTTCAACTAGTCAATATAGATTTTTTATGATATAGAGACAAGAATTCGTAGGTGTTTGACAAGATCTTCCATCCTAGGGTGTCATTGTAAGAACCCAATATTTTCCTCAAGTATAGATCCTTTAAATTATGATCTATTTCCATTTTATGAACATAATATGGATTCAAAATGAGTTCATGGGTTTCTTGGGGTGTATGGGGCTTGTTTAGAGTCGAGAACCCAGATTTTTGGGAGAAAAAGGCATGTCGCATGGTTTGAATAAACCATGTGGGGAAGGCTGCACAGTTAGATTTAACTATTCATGTCTAGATATTGGACTGGATTAGAGAACATAGTTTGATCTAACCATGTTATTTGGGCTCTAGAGTCATGCCAAAATCTATAGACATGTTACATAGGGATTTTTCACAATTCGTGCACGATTTTCCTAACCATGTAGCCAAATAGTGTTATATTCTCCTTCCTAAAGTAGACTATGCATGGTTGGTGCATGTTTTAGCTAACCGTGTGGCCAAACTATGAAAATTCCATTTTTAGAAAAATTACCAAAATTCCCTTAAATGATCTAATTTTAACACCCCATCTCTCTTTTTTTCTCTAGCAGACAACCCATATTATTCTCTTACCTTTTGAGATTTGAAGGCCTATTATAGGATTTCAGATCTAGCTTCTTTTTAGAGTCTGATTCAACCATCGTTTTTCTCGTTGGATCTACATCAATATGTTCACAATTCCTTTTTAATATTTTTTCATTCTTCTTCTTATCAATGACACTATTTAAATGCAATATTATATGCCCTATTTTCAGGGTGTTGATCTATTCTTTAGATATCTTCTAATCTGGGCCAAACTAGAGTTATATACTAGATAAAGAGAGTCATATGAGCCTAAGGTAGGGGGTTTATAACTCATCCTTTAATTTTCATCATTTTATAAAAAGTTATGTGTGCACACTGATTTCTCTGGGCATCATATATTAAATTTATATTCCTTTCTTATTGTCATTAAAACTATATTATAAGACCCATTCCATATATGTTATTCATTATTAGTGGTTATGTTCATAATAACGATCACCCCATGTAGGGTATTTCCTTAATTAAGATTTTAGTATCCATTTATGCCTCAATGGTTTGTTATGACCATGTTGCTCCACTATTCAGGTTTATGGATAAACCCTAATAATGTTAATCCCTTTAATTACATGAATTGTGAAATGATGAATGGCTTGTACCATGTTACTTTTTTACTTAACCTGCCTAAGTTAAGTTCATTAAATTTATTAATTAATTTTAAATGGTGAATTGGAATGTATATTGTATATATATGACTTGGACTGATTAAATGTAATTGAAGAAATTAGTTTCACCTATGTAGCACCCATTTCCTTATTTAATGGAAGGTATTATAGTGAACCATATTAAATTAATCTTAGTTTAAAGGATTAATGAGATGTTTTCACGTCCCTTTTTCCTTATCACACTAATGAAAGGTAAGGCTTGAATCCAATGAACATGATTAATGACTATGAATTAAATGAATTTATTGAATGGTTGCATGTATTGAGATGTCTTATCACTTGTATGAATGTCAGGGAGTGAACCTTTGACATATTAATTAGAATAATTACTATATGACCTAATTTATTAAATGAATTAAATGTGATGGGACTAGTTGTATATGGACCTAGGCATATTTATAGGGGTGGTCAGACTCAAGTTAGATTCAGGATTCTTGAGGGAATTCCTTGAGCGCTCATGGATGTCATTTCGATTCCAGGATGTTGATTGTCTTGGTTGAGATCCACCTTGGAACACAATCCTCATCTATTAGTGGATTCCTGATATGACATCGTAGGATCCCTCTTTAATATTATAGGATTCCTTGGATACACTCCTTGAATCCAACATGGATTCTATGGGCATGAGGTTCCTTGGTTACATCCTTGGGCCCATCCATATCTTATTCCATTTTACCTTGGATGTATTCCTTAGACTCGGTTAGATCATCACTATTGTGGAATACCTTGGATTAAGCTCCTTGAATTACACTCTTAACCCTTATCTAGGTTGTATTTACTACTGATTTAGAGACCCTTGAGGTCTTGTATGACTTTCTTATTACCTTGGATCCCTTTAATTAACAATATAAATACAGGCTTCATTTTTAATTCTTGGAACCTTCACTATTACTATCATAAGGTGAAGTTAGTGCTGGCTATAACTTATGTGACCTGTTTATATAAACTAAAGCTTAATCAATAAATAAACTGGTTACATGTTTAGAAACCATATGAGGGCTGAAATAGGTACTTGGTTATTTAGGTTAATGTACTTATTTACTTTTATATATGCATGATTTTACACTGTTTCAATTTTATATTACATGGATAGGATTCTATAGACACTGTTGGAGGTGGCTTATTGAGATTTATATGACACCCTATCTAGGCCTCCATTCACATCTGGGAATACTACTTGTATACAGGTGTTGACAAAGGGAAGAATAAGGTTTTAGACACTTTATTGATTGATATTTTATGAGGGATATGGCAGTAGATAACCAAGAAGGAGCTTTGGATTCTTAGTACAGTTTTTGGATTCCTTTTTTCTATTTTTATATATCATGTTTTATTTGCTTCTTTGTATCCATGTTTTCTATATTTATAGATACATGACATATTATCATCATCTTTTGTATATTGTTATCAGTTATTTTAGTTGTTTCAATTATTTTGATCTTGTCTATTTCCATGGTTTCATCTATTTACTTATATTTATTATTCTATTTACCAATTATATCATATTGATCTACTATACTACACTCTAATAATGAGGGAATATTCTCCCCATACACACACCCTAGTCCCTCACTACTAGTTGGTAACCTCTGGTGTTTGGGGAGATGTACTTGAGTCCATGTTTCCAACCGGGATTAGGGCACCTCCTAAGTGGAATCTAGATATGGGATGTCAAAAAGTAGTATTAGAGTGATTCCTTTATTTTTTTACTATTTGGACACAATAGTCAGGATATTAGGAGCACTTGGAACTTGTTCATAAGTTGTGATTGGGAATCACAAACCCATGTTTGGGGTAAATTATGAGTTTCCTAAACTGTAATTGGTGTTCTGCTTTTTCCTATTACGATTGATATAATTTCACCATTGGGTGATGCATATAATGTGTTGTGGTTATTATTATTATTCTGATTAATGATTTTCTTCATCCTTATCCCGGTGATATGAGGTTAAGGAGAATTGTTACATGTATCATCATAGACACCTAGAATTCGCATGTTGTGTATATTTCCATGTCGTATAGGTGCATTCCGCTCTTTTAATTGCTTGATATGCCTATTATTTTTTATTGAAACTTGTTTGTATAGATATACTTGTTCTACTCTTGGTTTTGATTGAGTGATTGTTTTTTTCAATTAATTAAGTGTTATAGGACCTCATGGGTTAGAATTGGTAATTTACCAAGTCGAGCCATTATATTAAAATTAAATGGGTGTCTTTTTCAATGATAAGGTTTTATGGGCCCCGATTCACTGGTAATGGTGATCCATTATGTATGAACCTTGATATATAGAAATAAGAAAATACAAGTGTAAAGTAAACTTGACTTCTAAAATGTAATTGTTTTTCATCCTTATCTCACCTTATCATGATTATAAAAGGTAAAGGAGTGAACTTGGTAACTAAATAGAAATTAAATGAAATGGTTGCTAGTAAATTATTATTCAAATTATAGTTGACCCTTCATCTACTTGAAACCTTGTAATACATATCTGATCAATTACCAATACATGTCCTTATAAGTGAGTTGTTGGGGTAGTATACCATGGGTAGTGGGCCATGAGTTTCTAGTCTTACTTCCAGGAGTTCCACTTGAGGCACTTCCTGTTATACCTAATCTATAAAATGACGCTCAAGTTTATGATAGTTACCTATATATGATGTATTTCATGCAAGGTGCTCCATGACCTACACTTACGATGGATTATCTAGCATGTGAGTTCTTGCAAAAACATCCTACCACCTTCTCGTGGGATGGCAGTCCACATGCTGCTAATTCTTGGATATAAGTCACCTAGTCTATCTTTGAGCATCTAAATATGCCTCCAGAGTAGAGGTTCAATATTTTTGGTTACATATTGTGTGATTTGGCCAATCACTAGTGGGATATGATTACCCATGCATGTATCTGTCATGGCATGGTATGGGATGATTTATAGACTGTTTATATGATCAGTTCTTTCCTAAAACACTGAGAACTGATATATCCAAAGAGTTCATGCATCTTTATATGAGTTATATGTAATTCACAGATTATTCAGTGTGTTTCACTGAGTTACATTGATTTGCATCGCTTCTATCTATTAATGATATTACATGTGCTAAACACTTCGAGGATGGGATTCAGTATTCCATTCGGACTCAGGTGAATGTCTTTTTCCTACCTAACATTTCTAAAATAATAAATCATGATTTTATCATAGAGTGCAACTTGAGGGAAGGTGACAGTAGCAGGCACAAAGTATTAGTTTTTTGGTAGTTCAATAGTTCCTCCAGTAGAAGAAAGTGATCCCTGGAGGTTTCTCATCAAGGAAATGGTAGCTAGAGTACCTGTATTGGTGGCTTTATAGTGTGTCATCAGTGTGGACGATAGGGAAACTTAAAGCCTCAGTGTGATATAGATCCTATGAATTGTTAGGATTCTAGACATATGAGGTATCTTTAGAGATTTTGTCAGATCTTTCCATAAGCTTCTAGTGGAAGAGGGCCTACACCAGCTCCACCTTCAGGGGTAGGTTATTTTATGTCGTGTGAGGTGCGGATTTGGAGTAGCACTGATAGGACTAGCCAAGGAGGATGTCATAGCTATAGTACCCAGAATCCCCACCACCAGTAGCTTCAGTAGAGTGGTTTTGATTATGGTAGTCCAGCTGATGCAGGAGGCTATGGATCTGGCCGATTTCATGCACAATAGTCGATACCTAAGGATCGGGTTGTAGGACCATCTATAGTATGAGGTACTATAATAGTAGCCTCCATTATAGTATCTCCTTTATTTGATATAGGTGTTTCACACTCCTTCAAATCCTTATTTATTTTTGAAAGCCTTGACCCCTTGAGGTATGAAGATATCAACTTCTATGGGTCCTCTTTGTTCTTAAGATGATAGGTTTCGATTTCATTCTCAGAACGGATTAGTTGGTTCTATATCATGACTTTATAGAATGTTATCACCACAATGTATTGTTTACATCACCAAAGGGAAACATTTATCTACACAAGAGTGAGTATGATGTCCAAGCTATTAGAGATGAATCACGGCATCATGGGCTTGGTATAGTGGCCACCTATATTGCCAATATCATCATGTAGGATCAAGGATTACTTCGGGCTAAATTACCTCTAGTGGTATATCATTTCAAAGATGTATTTCCCAAAAATGCTTCTAGATTACCTCCTAAGAGAGAGGTATTTTTTATGATTGATCTTGTTCTAGGAGAATATCTAGTGCCTATTCTTCCATACATGATAGAACCTACTGATCTTTAGGAGCTCTTGCAGCATTTATAGGATCTAGATGTCAAAGTTTTTATAAGGACCAACACTTCCTCTCAGGGTTCACATGTTCTTTTCACCAAGAAGGTGAATGGAACCCTTTGGCTATGTGTGGATTATAGACAGTTGAACCAACTTAAATTCAATAACCAATATCAACTACCTTGTATAGATGATATCTTTGACCAGATCTAAGGAGATAGTGTGTTTTCTAAGATCGGGCTGAGATCAAGCTATCATCAGGTGTGGATCAGGCCATTAGACATTCATCATACAGCTTTCCATAGTAGGTATGGTCTATATTAGTAACTCGTTATGTTGTTTGTTCTTACGAACACTCCCACTATTTTCATGGATTTCATGAATAGGGTGTTTCACCCCAATCGAGATTCATTTTTCATAGTATTTGTGTATGACATCTTGGTGTATTCTCACACTCTTAACGTCCATGCTAAGCACCTTGAGATCATTCTAAGTACACTGAGAGAGCATCAACTTTATACCAAGATTGATAAGTGTTGCTTCTGGATCAATAAAGTTCACTTATTGTGTCATATTATCTCAGAATCAGGAGTCTCTGTTGACCCATAGAAGGTGAGTGTTTTGGTTTCTTGGGATCATCCCAATAACGTGTTTGATACACAAATTTTCTTAGTAATATATGGATACTATAGAAATTTCATATGGGACTTATCATTCCTTTCCTCACCTATTACTAGTCTTACAAATAAGGATTTCAAGTTCTTGTGGTCAAAAGTGTGTGAGAAAAACTTTAATGAGCTAAAAGGAAGGCTTGTCTTGGAACTTATTTTGATTCTATCAGATCCTAGAAGAAGAAATATCATATTATTTGATGCATTTGGAATCAGCCTAGAAGTAATGATGTTGCAGGAGGAGATATTTCTCACATGATGGTCTCAGTAGTTGAAGCCTCATGAGAGAAATTACTCGACACACGATCTTGAGCTAGCACTAGTTGTCCATGACTTACGTTTCTAGAGACATTATCTATTGGGTGAGATCTTTGTAGTGCATATAGACCACAAGAGCCTCAAATATATATATACATAGTGTTAATTGAACCTCAAAAACTAGATATGGGTTGAATATCTATAGTAATTTGATTTTGATCTTGCATATATGCTTGGAAAGGGCAATGTAGTTACTGATGTGATGATCTAGAAAACTCGGGCATGAGCCGTATGAGAAGCCAGTGATGAATGGAAATTGATTTCCCTATTCTATAAGCTAAATTTAGAGTTTAATGAAAGTAACAAGAATTCCTATCTATCATACTTGATAGTTACCTCTTCCCTCCTTAAAAAGGTGAAGAGTAGGTAATTCTCTCATCCTTAGGTTTTGGTTCTCTATGAGAGTACTTTAGGAGATGACCCACCACCGGATTGGTCTATAGATATAGATGACATCCTGCATATACATGTACATTTAAAGGTCCCTACATATATAAGAGAAAATTTTATGTATGAGTCCCATGATTCTCAATGGGAAGCTCATCCAGGCATCTCCAAGATGTATCAAGGTATGTGATGCCAGCATTGGTGGCATGGGATGAAATGCTAGATATCAGGCTTTATCACTAGGTGTTCCAACTATCAACAAGTGAAGGTAGAGAACCAGTGGATTTATGGATTTATACAGACAATTTAAGCCGCATAATAGAAATGGTAATATATTTACATGGACTTTGTATTTGTTTTACCTATTTCACCTATAGGTAGGAACGCTTTATGGGTTTTCATTAACATACTGATAAAAGTATCCCACTTTTTTCCTATCTGGGTGACTTTCTCAGTTGATGAACTGGTAAGACTGTATGTCTATGAGATCATATGACTATATGGGGTCCATAATACTATCATTTTATATAGGTATTCTCACTTTACGTCATGGTTCTAGTAGGGGTTACAGAAATATATAGGTACATAGGTGCTTCTGAGCACATAGTTTCACCCGCAAACAGATAGATAGATAGAATGGAATATACATTTTCTAAAGGAAATTATATATGCATGAATAATTGATTTAGATATTTATTAAGGGAATCATATCCATCTCATTGATATATCCTATAATAATATTTTTCAGTTTAAAATTCAAATGGATCCTTTTGAGGTATTGTATGGTAGGTCATTATGTTCACCCCTATGTTGGCTAGAGGAAGGAGTGGTAGCCCTACTAGGTCATCATCTCATATAGGAGACTTTGGAGCAAGTTCATCTGATCAAAAAAGAATATTTCTACTTCTTATTCTAGACATAAATCTTATGTCAATAACCATATATAACCTCTAGATTTCAGGGTTGGGGATCATATTTTTCTACAGGTATCACCCTGGATATGGAATAGACAGATATATAGGCAACGGAAGATCTCACCTCATTATAAAGTATTATTTGATATTCTAGAGATAATCAATTCGTTATCTTATTGGTTGATACTACCTCATAGGTATCGTTCAATGCACGACGTCTTCCACGTTTCATAGCTTTACTGTTATCATGTTGACCCATCACCTTTGATCCCAAGGAAGTTGAGCTAGATGTTTATGATTTGTTTGAGTAGTATCCTATATGCATCATATACTGGAGAATAAAGTCTTTATAAGGTTAGTTTATCCCTCTGGTATGAGTATTATGGTCACACAGCTGTGTACAAGACAAGACTTGGGAGCGGAAGGCTGATGTATATTCCCAGAGGCCAAAGGTGTTCTCAGACTGTGCTTCACTGCCCTTAGAAGGTGAACTCAGGGATGAGTTCCTTTAATGGATGAAAACTATAAGAACCCAATTCTTGAATCAGATTTGAATCCTTTAAATTTTGTTATAGTTCTCTTTTATAAACCAAATATGGATTCCAAATGAGTTCACGGGTGTCTCAGGGGTGTTTGGGGCTTTTTCGGAGCCTGGAAACCCGATTTTGGAGAGATAAATAATCTCACACTGCCTGAATAAACTATAAAATGCAGACTGCATGGTTTGATTTAACCATGAAAGGCTATAAGGTGCCTTGGAATATAGAGAATAGTTTAATCTAACTATGTGACTTGGGATGCATGATCATTCCAAAAACTACAGAATTTTTGCATTGGGTTTTTTCATGGTTGGTGCATGGTTTCCCTGCTGTGTGGCCTAACCATGCAAGAAACCCCTTACTATATTAGATCATGCACATTTGGTGCACGGTTTGGATAACCATGAAACCAAGCCTTGGGGAGGGTATTTTTGGGAAAAAATACCAAAATTTCCATAAATGATCTAATTTTAACACCCTGTAATGACCCGGAAATTCAGTGGAAATTTTTTTTATAAATACATGGGAATTTTACGAGTCTATGAAAATTCACGGTGCTTGATTCCGAGGCCCGGTGTGCCCGGAATAAATTTCTAAAGTTTTGTTCGGTTACGTTCAGTAAACGTACGAGTGGGATTTTATAACTTTTTAACCGGTGCTCGAAATTTAAATCTGAAGGCACCATTGAACTTGAAGTGCTGGTATTCGCTTAAGAAAACTTCACATCGACGGTAGTTGGTCAAGAATTAAAGTTAGTTTTGGAGTTTTAAAGAATATATTAAATAAAAATAATGTTTGTAGGTTATTTTTATTTGGTGGTTAAAACCTCCAAGTGGAGGTTGGGGGTGGGGGGCACCACAGTTTAACCACCCAATATAGGTTATGGTGGTGGGGCCCACCCAAGTATAACCTCCCTTGGGAGGATAAATTTTGGTGGGGACCATCTGAGATTTTTAACCCCTTTAACTCCCATTTAAGTGGAGAAAACTCTTGACCTTCCCCGCTAATTAATTGAGCCAACTCCAGCCCATTAATTAAGTGATTTATCTCATTTAATTAAACACCACATTTTGAATTCATGCCAACAATTAAAATAATAGACAATCTATTATATCATTGGGTTGGCATCATTCTTTTGTCGGAAGGAAGAATTGAGGAGCTCTTGGAGTTATATCACCAAGGAAGAAAGAACTCTCCAATGAGGAACGACCACCAAAGAATGACGGACACCTTCTTCCTTCTTCAAACGGAACAAAGGAGGGAGCGTCATCCTTTAAGAACGTTGACGATGCCATCCTCTTCTTCTTAATTTTCGACATCAACGAACCTTCGTCCACCTTTTCTGCGACATCTTTAATGAACAATGATACGAGTTAGGGGATTTAAATCAATATTTGTTTTCATTCTATCTTGTTCAATCGTGGTTGTTATTTTCCAATTGTTATCATCATAATGTGGAGGGTGCGGGCCACACGAACTCGGCCTGACCCCCCTCTATTTTTATTCACTTGTTGAAGAGGGAAGTGGCACAACGGAACCACCGGAGGGGCGAACTGTGGCCGGCAAGCCGCGGTGGAGCAATGGCGGCCGGCGTCGGGCTAGCCGCGAAGAAACCAGCAGCGCAGGGCCATCGGGTCGTCGGAAGGGCACGGCGCCATCACGCAGCGCAAAGGAAGAGGTCGCGGCGGAACACATGGGTGGTTTTCAGGCCTCCAAAGGGGCGCAGTTCCGTCACACCGTGTGGAGGAATAATTTGTGGCCCCCTAGCTGCAACGGTGGAGTAAAAGCGGCCGGTTGGGCCGGCCGCCGGCGGAGCAAACTGGGTCCCACGGGTTAACGAACCAAAACCTAGCGTCGGTTCCTTTTGGGAGACAGGGGCCTGACAACCCCCTTATGCAGCTAGGGCGGCCCCTACAGGGCGCCACCAGCCGTTGGCTGGCCCGGCCATGCGGGCCGCCAGCAAGGCCACGCGGGCCGCCAGCAAGGCCACGCGGGTCGTCGGGCCGTCGGGCCGGACCCATCGTGGGCCGAGCCACCCCCGCAGGTCGGTCTAGGCCACCCCCTTATTCCAGGCCTCCCCCTCGGGCCGGGTGGGACTCGCAAACCGGGTCGGACCCTTGGACTCGATCGGACCCTAGTCTGGACCCGTTTGACCCGAAATCATCTTTTCGCCCATAACTTGGGCTACGGGTGTCCAATTGGAGAACCGTCTATGGTGATGGAAATATTGGAGTGATACGGTTATTTTAGAATACCCCACTTGTAGTTTGGACACAGTTGGGGTATGGTCGGGTTGGATTGAACCTAAATACAAACAGGTGCTCAAAACAAAAATGCCAATAACTTTCAGATCGGGCGTCTAATTGACGCACCGTCTATCGCGTTGTGTTCCTTTTGACGAGATGGAACTTAGAGAAACATTATATTGGGACAATTTGGAATTTGATGTATCAACTCTTGGCTTGAGGATCAACCCTCTTAGAATCAAGCGTACTTTGAGAAAACCCTATGGCTGGTTGTGCTCTGACGATTATTCCTAGATCCTGTGTGGGTCCAACAGTTCTGACTTCTGTTCTTGGATCTTGTGTGAGTCCGGCATAATAAATTGTCCTATATCCTGTGTGGGTATGACATCTCCAACTACTGGTCCTGGATCCTTTGGGGGTCTGACAACTTAGCTGGTCCTGGATCATGTGTGGGTCTGATAGCTTCAACTATTGTTCCTGGATGTTGTGTGAGTCCGACAGTTCCAACTGCTGGTCCTAGATCCTGTGTGCCTCTGACATCTTAGACGAATCAATTACTACATCTGATCATCTCTATCACTCTTCAAAAGTTGTATACCTATGTGAGCTGAGTCAGTAACTCTTGTATTTCCATGTGAACGAGATGGATTACTTGATAACTTAGGTATATGTATGGGTATATAACAAAGTGGGGCTATCTGTCGATTTCATACTTTATGTCTTATCCTTGTTGGATTTTCTGGACCTTGAGAGTCTCAGGGTCCCTACTGAATATCATTATACTCACTCTTGCACGGTATATGTCCGCACCTCTTTGTGTTAGATGCAGAAAACGGATAGCGATGATGGAGGCTGAGAGTGCCAGGACTCGACGGTACCTGGAGGTGTACCTTACAATGACACAGTACACGAAGGATTCTGATGGGCGTGGAGTGTTGATGACGCCATCTGTACCTACCCTTCAGGTAGGATCCATGGTGGACGATCCAGGAGCTGCTTTCACCATTCATCTGTTTTGTCCCTTTTTTATTTATACTTGTACTTTATAGTTGGGCTTATATTTCTGTCCCTTTTTCTTACTTTCCAGCACTCTTTTTGCATACAGTTTTTACAGTGTTTACTTCTAACTCGTACTCTATTGTGTGTGTTTGCAGTTTATAAAGGCAATGCCTTCCCATTTTTTAGGGATTTTCACCTTTGGTGCTAGTCATTAGCCCCTGGCCTATGGAAGGCGGGCTTGGGGTAGTCACGGCACGGGTCCTCGGGAACAGCTCGTGACAAATTGGTATTAGAGGATTGGTTATACCGTAGAAATTAGGAATCTAATCTTTATTTTTTGTGAAGAAATAGTGTTAAGGGTACTAAGTGTGGTTTTCTGTTCAAGGAGTCCAGTGTTGGTGCAGCCGGCCGACGTATCCATACACCAGGACCCTAATTACTGATTTTCAAATCAGTGCACAAAAACACTTATTACATGTGTGTTTCAAGAGTTTTATTTGTGATATCTTTCAGTCAACTCACCAAGTTTAATCTTTTGACTATGGCGCACCAGTTTCTTTTCAGGATTCCTCCATGCAGACAGCCATCCAGGGTTCTGAGAGTTATATGAGAAGGTAGCCCACCGAGCGATGAGGCCTTGGTCTAGGTCCGCATTACAGCAGAGGCACCAGCGATACCATTACTCGTTAGTCCACTGATTCCACTAGCCCTAGCAGCAGACGATGCACGCTGCTTGAGCGCATTGCACGAGTTCCAACACTAGAGGCCACCCAGGTTCAGGGGAGAGATGGACCCGCGGGTGGGTGAGGATCAGCTGGAGGCTGTGGTGAGAGTCTTCAGGCTAGTAGGGACACCAACAGACTTCATGGTGATCCTTTTTGCGAGTCTCCTTCAGGAAGCAGCAGGCATATGCTGAAGCTTGGTGCTCTAGGTGCATGATGAGGAGACACTACTCTGGGCTGACTTCGAGAGACTTTTTCGGGCAGAGTTTGTCCCAGCCACCCTTCATGCGGCGCGGATCCAGGAGCTACTGCATCTGTAGAAGGGTAGCATGACAGTGGCACAGTACTCAGCGAGGTTCACCGACCTCTCACGTTACTCCACAGATATAGTGCAGGATCCATTCTTCAGGGCCTGAACCTTCGAGCAGGGGCTCAGATGGGAGATCAAAGTGTCAATGATCTCACTCAGCATCCCAATGCAGGCGGGGGTGTTAGAGAGAGCCCTCCTAGTGGAGAGTTTTCTTGCTGAGCAGTCACCAGCATCGAGACCCACCACCAGGAATCATGTATCAGAGTCTTCTGTAGTAGGCAGAAAACAGATGTCCCAGAGGTCCAAGTAGACCAGACCATCCAGTGGGTGACCTCAGGACATGGGTTCAGTTGTACAGGGCACACAAGACAGAGCCAGTCATGTGAGGAACAGGAAGTGTTTCACATGTGGCGGGGAGGGTCACATGGCTTGTGACTATCTGACCCACCATACTGATGATCATCAGACAGTTGAGGGACCTCCCAGGTAGAGGAAGAGATTCGATCGAGGTGGTCTGCAGGGATTAGGCGGACATGGAAGAGGAGCTGGTCGAGCAGCTGGCAGTGGGTGACATTTTGAAGTGTTACTGCCACCACCACTAGGAGGTCCATCCCGACCACGGGGAGCAAGTGGACAGGGGAGAGCTCAGCTCTAGGTAGCTAAGGCATATGACCATGGCACTCTAGAGATTATTAGAGGTACGATCTGTGTTAACTCCACCATAGATGCAGTTCTTATAGACATAGATGCCAGTCAATCTTTCATTGCCACTTCTATCGTTCAGAGTTCGGAGATTCTGATAGATCCATTGGATCGATCCTTATGGCTAGAGACTCCTACAGGAGTATAATTGACAATTACACATTGGTGCCAGTAGTGTGAGCTTACTCTAGGAGGCGAGAACTTCAGCTGGGATCTCCTCATAGCAGCGTCAAGGCCTTATGACGTCATCTTGGGTATGGAATGGTTATCTATAGTCCATACTCATATTGACTGTATTAGGCGCAAAGTGTAGTGTGTCCGCACGGATGGGACCAGTTTCACCTTCACCAGTGAGAAAGGAGCCTTTGTAGTGCAGGACAGACTTACTCAGAGGAGGGTGTAGCCGATCACTCATCAGTTGGCCTGCCTTACCCTCAGAGCAGTTGATGTGGATAGTGTGAATTATCCTACAGTGGTGGACCAGTACACGGATGTCTTCCCTGATGATGTTCCATGATTACCTACTCATAGATAGGTGGACTTCTACAATAACTTATACCCCAGGACAGAACTGATATCTAAACCAGCATATCGGATGGCTCCCACTGAGCTTCGTGAGCTGCGGGTACAACTAGAGGACTTCTAGTGAAAGGGATTCATTTGGCCCAGTGTTTCTCCCTAGGCAACTCTGATTTTGTTCGCCAAGAAGGTGGATGGGAGCTTGAGGCTTTGTGTCAACTATTGTCTCCTGAACTAGGTGACCATGAAGAACAAGTACCCACTCCCAAGGATTGACGATCTCTTTGATCAGCTAAAGGGAGCATGGTGGTTCTCGATGATAGACCTCATATCAGGATATCACTAGTTCAGAGTTTGAGATGAGGATGTGCAGAAGACAACCTTCAAATGTTGGTAAAGCCACTACGAGTTATTGGTTATACCCTTTGGCATAAACAATGCTCCAGCAGTGTTCATGAGTCTCATGAATAGGATCTTCCAGCCTTACCTCGATCGTTTTGTCGTAGTCTTCATCGACAATATTCTGATTTACTCGACTACTGAGGAGGAGCATGCCTACCATTTATAGGTAGTACTAGACACACTCTAAGAGCATCAGCTTTATGGTAAGCTCTCTAAGTGCTAGTTCTAGATTCAAGAGGTTCACTTCTTGGGGCATGTCATCTCAGAGGATGGAGTTGCAATAGATCCAGCGAAGATTAATGTGGTACTTTCTTGGGATCCAACCAGGTGTGTGACAGAGATACAAAGTTTCCTGGGTTTGGATGAATATTATCGGAGATTCGTTCTAGACTTCTCTAGAGTTACAAAACCACTATCATCCTTGACAAAGAAGTGGAAACCCTTCGTATGGTCGTAAAGATGCCAGTAGAGGTTTCAAGAGATAAGGAAGAGGCTAACTAGTGCCCCCATCTTGAGGCTTCCAGAGGAAGGAGTTGGGTACGTAGTTTACTGTGACATATCAGGGACCAGACTTGGGTGTATCCTGATGCAGGAGAGAGTTGTGATCATGTATGGTTCTCGGAAGAGGAGGCAGCATGAGTAGAACTATACTACCCATGACCTGGAGTTAGTAGTAGTGGTCTTTTCCTTGAAAATGTGGCAACACTAACTGATGGGTGAATATTTTACCGTGTACTCTGATCACAATATTCTCAGTGATATATTCTCTCAGAATGACCTGAACCTGAGACAGCGACGTTGGCTTGAGTTCCTCTAGGACTATGACTTCGAGATAGTCTATACTCCTAGGAAGGAGAACGTTGTTGCGGATGCACTCAGTAGGAGATGTGGTATACAACTGTTAGGAGAGGCAATAGAGTAGCTGGCTGCCTTGCAGATATCCTTTATGGATAGGGATGGAGCAGCCTATATACAGTCTCTTACAGTCACTCCTCCACTTCTTCAGCGAGTCAGGGAGGCGCAGCATGGGGATGCTGACCGTGAGACACAACGTGTTCAGTTATCCACAGGGAAAGCACCTGATGGATTTTCTAAAGGTGAGTAGAACTTTATCCTCTACAGAGGACGTACTATGGTGCCATAGTCACTTCAGGATTAAGTGTTGAGGGAGTTTCACATGTCCCCTCTAGCAATACACCCAGGAGTGGCGATGATGTACCAGGACCTTCGACGACTGCACCGGTGGCCAGGTATGAAGAATGTTGTAGTGGAGTTTTTCTCTCAATACCTCACTTGTCAGCAAGTGAAGGTAGAGCACCAAGTACCAACAGGATTGGTTCAGCCTTTATAGGTCGCATAATGGAAGTGGGATGGGATATCCATGGACTTCGTGATAGATCTTCCATGTACATCCAGAAGTCACGACTAGATTTGGGTGATCATCGATCGACTCACCAAGTCGTCCCACTTCCTACCAATCAGATATTAGGGTTCAGTAGAGATCTTGGTAAGCCTCTACATGCAGAAGATTGGGCGGCTACGTGGAGTATATTCTTCTATTTTCTCTGACAGTGATGCACGGTTTACTTAACGGCTATGGAAGGGGTTGCAGGAGGCTTTTGGGATGTAGCTACGTTTGAGCACCGCCTTCCATTCTCAGACAGATGGTCAGACTGAGTGGACCATTCAGACCCTTGAGTACATGCTACGTGCATGTACCCTCGACTTCGGTCACAGCAGGGAGGGTCACTTGCCTTTGGTGGAGTTTTCTTACAATAACAGATCATCCAGGAGTGGATGAAGACTGCACAGAGAAGGCAGAAGTCATATACTGATAGGAGACGGAGACCTATGGAGTTCGAGGATGGAAACCACGTCTTTCTATGGGTCTCACCTAGATGAGGTCTATGGAGATTTGGCCGAGGTGTCAAGTTATCTCTGAGATTAATCAGACCTTTCCAGGTCCTCAGCAAAGTAGGCGAGGTGGCTTACCACTTAGCTCTTCCACCTCAGTTGCACCGGGTGCACAATGTCTTCCACGTATCCCAGCTGAGGAGATATGGGCACGAACCTTCCCACATCATCGACCATGGAGAGCTAGAATTCGACGATGGGGTGACTTTTATGGAGGTTCTAGTGGAGATTGAGGATCGACAGGAGCGGGTCCTACGTGGATAGTCGATACCTCTGGTGCGCATTCACTGGCAGCACATGAACCTCCATGAGATCACATGGGAGTGGGAGGCTCAGATGCGTGCTCAGTACCCCCATTTTTTTCCTTATTTTGAGTTTTAGCTTATAGGTACATAAAGCTCTAAGGTGGGGAGGATGTAAAACCCGGAAATTAGGTGGAAATTGTTTTTTATAAATACATGGGAATTTTACGAGTCCACAAAAAATCACAACACTTGATTCTGAGGCCCGGTATTCCCAGAATCAATTTCTGAAGTTTTGTTTAGGTATGTTCAGTAAACTTACAAGCGGGATTTTATAAATTTTGAAATGGTGCTTAAAATTGAAATCCAAGGGCATCGTTGAACTTGCAGCACTGGTATTCGCTTAAGAAGACTTTCACCTCGACGGCAGTTGGTCGAGATGAAAGTTAGTTTTGGGGTTTTAAAGAATATATTAAATAAAAATAATGTGTATAGCTTATTTTTATTTGGTGTTTAAACCTCCAAGTGGAGGTTGGGGGTGGGGGTCACCACACCTTAACCTCCCAAAAGAGGTTATGGTGGTGGGGACCATCCGAGTATAACCTCCCTTGTGAGGATAAATTTTGGTGGTGACCACCTGAGATTTTTAACCCCTTTAACTCCCATTTAAGTGGAGAAAACTCTTGACCTTCCCCACTAATTAATTGATCCAACTCAACCCCATTAATTAAGTGAGTTATCTAATTTAATTAAACACCACATTTTGAATTCATGCCAACAATTAAAATAATAGACAATCTATTATTTCATTGGGTTGGAATCATTATTTTTTTGGAAGGGAGAATTGAGGAGCTATTGGAGATATAATGCCAAGGAAAAAAGAACTCTCCAATGAGGAACGACCATCGAAGAACGATGGACACCTTCTTCCTTATTCCACCAGAACAAAGGAGGGAGCACCATCTTTGAAGAACGTTGACGAAACCATCCTCAGCATCTTCATTTTTGACGTCAACGAATCGACGTCCACCTTTTCTACGACATCATCAACGAACAACGATAAGAGGTGGGGGATTTAAATCAATATTTGTTCCCATTTTATCTTGTTCAATCATGGTTATTATTTTCCAATTGTTATCATCATAACGCAGAGGATGCGGGCCGCACGAACTCAGCCCGAACCCCCCCCTATTTTTCTTCGCTTGTTGACAAGTGCGGTGGCGCAATGGCACCACCAGAGGAGCGGACCGCTGCTGGAGAGCCGTGGTGGTGCAACGACAGCTAGCGTTGGGCTAGCCATAAAGAAACCGGTGGCGTAGGGCTGCCGGGTTGTCAAAAGGGCGCGGCGCCATCGCACTGCATGAAGGAAGAAGTCGCGGCCCCCTAGCCATGGTGGTGGACCAAAAGCGGCTAGCTGGGTCGGCCGCCGACAGAGCAAACCGACTGGACGCTCGGCCAGCCGGACAAAGCAGGACCTTCTCGGGTCCCGTGGGTTACCGAACTGGCACCTAGCGCCAATTCCGTTCAGGAAACAGGGGGCGTAGAACCCCCCTTACGCGGCTAGGGCAGGCCCCGTAGGGCGCTGCTAGCTGCTGGCCGGCCAGGCCACGCAGGCCGCCAACCAGGCCACGCGGGCTGCCGGGCCGGACCCAGGGCGAGCCACCCCCTCAGTCCAGGCCGCCCACTCGGGCAAGGTCGGACCTGCGGACTGAGTCAAACCCCCTCAGTCCAGGCCGCCCCTCCTATTCTCTTCTATTTTGATATTTGAAGGCCTATTCTAGGATTTGAGATCTATCTTCCATCTCGAGCCTAAATCGACCTTCATTCATCTTGTTGGATCCGTATTGGTATGTTCTAAATTCCTTTTTAATCTTTTGTCATTCTTCTTACTATAAATGATGCTATTTAGATGCAAGATCATATGCCATATTTTTAGAGCATTGGTATGTTATTTAGATCTAAAGCAGGTACTTGGGTATTTACAATACTATACTGCTTTAATTCTATATATTCATTCTTTCACACTATTTTGGTTTTATATTACATAGACAGTATGTTATAGACACCATTGGTGGTTGTATAATAAGATTTATCTCAAACCCTATCTTGGTCTCCATTGGTACCCAAGTAGACTACTTGTATATAGGTGTTGACAAAGGGATGTGTAAGGCTCCAGAAACTTGATTTCTTGATTACTTAGGATGGAACTAGTAGCAGATGAACAAGATGGAGCTCCATATTCTTGGGATATTTTTTTGGATTCCTTTTTGATATTTTCTGTATAGCATGCTTTTTCTATAGCTTTGTATCCATGTTTTCTAGATTTATAGGCACATGACATAGCATTGTCAGATTTTGTATATTTTTATCAGTTATTCCATTTGTTTCAGTTATTTTGATCTTTTATCTTTCTATTGGTCTGTCTAATTACTTACACTACTTAAATTATTTACCTATTATGTCATATTGATCTATTGTGGTACACTTTGGTAATGAGGGAATAGTCTCCCTATGGAGACACCTAATGCCCTTGCTGCTAGTCGGAAGCCTCTGATATTCGGGTAGATGTGCTTGAGGATATGTGGCCAACTGGGCTCGAGTCACATACTAAGTGGAATTTTGGTTCAGGATGTCACAGTTTGGCTATGAAGAATTCAAACATGTCTAGTTGACAACAAAGTATATTTATAGTTTGAAGGTGACCATCATATCTTGTATAGGGGAGGTGTCTAGCCTTTATCCACTAATGAGTTTCCCATATATTTTAGCATAGTTAAGGAATGCACTCCTTCTCTAGATCATCTAGGATCTCATAGTCAGAAGTGACGATGGGCCAAAACATGGTTAGGAGGTTGTTTCTTGGTAAATCACTCTATATATCCATTTATTCCTCTTATTCATCATATTTATAAACCTCTATTTGGTTAGACCACAAAATATTCTTCTCTAGGTCACCTTCTAACCATGGTGAAGTGCTGCTAATAGTTGATGGGGAACTATATACTCTTAACTTTGGTGTTTCAAACACCTCCTTATATGACATTGTCTAAGTTTTGAGCAAAAATCTACATGGTGGTGTCTGTAAAGGTGGGGTTTCCTTGTTTGAGAGAGATATCACCATAGGGAGGTTGACCATGCCAAATGTTAGCAGTAGATTCCCTATTATCCATCTTTTCATTACCACGAGGAGGAATATTGAGGTAATCATTTCCTTATGCTTCGGTTGAAGAGTCGATAGACCCTTGAGGTTTTTCGAATATGCGTTGAATAGCCTCAAGGACACTCATATTTATAAAATCATGGATATTATCCTCACTCTTCATTATAGCCAGAATATGCTAACCTACCTTTTGGTGATGATCAGGGATATGAACTTATTACAAGATGGTTGTCAGAATATGTTGATAACTATTTAATGTTATGGGGATATGAGCCTATGGATGAGAATCTACTAGAGTATGTTGGTGATATTTTTTATTATCATCAGTAATACAAGCTTGTATGTGGATAGTTATCGAAATATGTTGCCCGTTCAAATATGCTTTCCCTGTCAGAATATAATGATGAGTATCTAGAATGGAAGAAAGGATATGATCTTCCCCCTATATAGACTCTAAATTATGTTGGTTCCGTCTTTCATTGGTATAAGTATGGATATGACCCTAGATTTTATGAGCTATTAGAATATACTGATTAGATTCACTGGTAGGGATATGAGCTTGATCTAAGGTTACCACCATATTATATTGATGCAACTCAGTTAGAATGTGGATATGATCCTAGTTTGGGCCCTTTAGGATATCTCTCTATATTTTTTATGGGAATAAAAACTCATCCCAAGGAATGTTCCACTCTCACTTAGTGAGCCCCATTCAGAATGGGGATATGAGACTAGTCTTGTGCCTTTGGAGTATGTCACGAGTCCTTTTTTGATAGGAATATGTGCTTGTCTTGAGGCATGTTCTGAACTAAGTAGGTGATCTCCGTTTGAAATAGGGATATGGGCCAAGTCATATGCCTCTTCCTTTAACGAAATATACCAATAATCCTCCTAGATGAGAGAAAAAAATATGTGATTTCTCTGAAGTAGTCACATGTTCATACTAATCAAGGTGATGTGGTTCTCTAACTATCGGGATAGTAATACGTTATTATCCATATATATGTACCGGTGAAGAAATATGTATGCATAGTTCTTTATCTATTTATAGAATTTACTAAGACTTTATCAAAGTGTGTGTAGGAATTTAGTCCTATTAATTTTCAATATCTATATGTACTGGTAGATATATTTGATTGATACAGGGATATAATCCCAATCCTATATTCCTTGTACCATAATAATATTCTAATGGGCTTCATGTGTGGGGATAAGGATATGTACCTCCCCCATGATTTTTATAGGAATTTCCATGCAGACATGATCTGAGTGAGTGGGGATATGAGCATGTCATCTGGTTACCGCTAGAATATACTGATGAGCTATATTAGTGGAAGCATTGATATGATCCCACTCCCATTTATCCATATACCTTTATGACTGACACGACTTCCCTGGTACCCATGCATCAGTATAGAGGGTTTCAATTTTTCAGGTAGTTCCATAAATATGATACTGGGTGGAACTGGTAGGATGAAACTGGTGATAGAAACTAACAGGATCCCTCCTCGAAAGCTCCTTAACTGAGATAGATTCATAGTCAAATATTTGATCCACCTTTCTCGTATTTTGAATGTTTTTATTCTAATACTCTAGGGATAAGATTTTGAAGTGAATGGTGGTAGAAATAGGTGCCACTGATATCACTGTAGCTTTCCCTAAATGGGACAAACTTCCCATATTCGGTGTTGGTAGACCTTTACATGCATCCTCAAGGGTCAGGATCATACCATGTCAGTGGTATTCCCAAACCATAACATTTTCAACCTGAGGCTAAAGGTGTTAGTAGGTTGAGGTTGTTTTTTTACATTTTTAGCTTACTTTTATAATTGAGGTTCTATAATATTCACTTGATAAATACATGATCTTGGGTCAAGGAGTTGTTTGTGAGAGCAGTATCTGCAGTCACTAAGACAACAAGGAACAAGGTCACCAATCAGTGAATCATAAAAACTGTGAAACATGGTTAATCAAATATTCACAAGTAACATAATTTTCCTTTTTTATTCCCAGTTTGACTATTTTTCTCATGTATAATTCTCACAATGAAGATAGAGTTATTTTTTGGGAACTCCAGTTACATTGTATTTTATGTCAAGCATACCAAAATGGTCTGACACATGGTCAAAAGATAAATTTTCTTTTATTTGATATATTCATGTTGTGTTCACCATTTTTGTTTCCTTCGAAAGATGGCATGTGTATGGTATCCCTAGGGTTTAAAAGGTATGATTCCTAAAGCCTATAATGATTTATTTATTTCATCATTACATGCTTTCACACTAGGTTCGCCATCTTCATTTCCTTTTTTTAGGATTAATTTCAGGTGTTCAAGTATAGTCACAAAATCATTCACATCAAGTTTACCATTTCTATATTTTCATACAAACTCACAATGTCTCCCACATCTATAACTGGGTACAAACCTTATTTATAAATTTAGGTGAATAATTGTGGTTTTAGAACCAATAGTAATTAGGAACTCACATCGGTCTAGACGATGGGAGTTCGGGCTCATCACACCCTTTTAGGGGGATTATTTTATATTTAAGGACTCTCTTATTGATTCAAAGTATGTTCATGAATATCTTCCAAATATCGACACGGAATCGGTTATCCTAAAAAACTGATCGAGTGTTGAATCTTTTTATGGGTTAAGGGGGTTCTATTAATTAGACCATCTATATATATTTTAGGTTATTCACTTTTTCCTATTATTTATTAGAAACGGGTAGCTTCTTATATTTTTAATCCATATAACTAGGTGCTTTGGATTTTACTTCCATCCATGGAGGTGATTGATGTTTCGAGAATAGGATTGAACCTTGATGAGTCATCCATCATATCTTGTGTATAACAGGAATCAAAACCCATGTAGTTTGTTTAAATAATATAGTATAACATCATGATAAAAGTACATATATGAGGGAACTTATGTGTTGGGTATCAATATTGAGACTTAGAAATGTATCCTGCATATACTACTTATAACAGGAATCATAGTCATCATAGTTTGTTCAACCCTCAACCTGTTGATGGACAATGATAGATAACTAATGCTCGTGATGGTTATTTCAATAGGGCTCACCAATATGTTTGTTATTTTAGAAATTACCTTGAGGTGGATTCCCTTGTATGGGGTAATTGTATCATTCCACTGAATTTGGATTACACACTAAGGTTTCTATGGATGGGAGAAATTCATGATGAGAATGATATGATTGTTAAAAATCCATAAGACCATGTGATATATGCCTGATGTAAGAAACAAGGGATAGTAAGTGATCAGTCTCACTATATATGTATATGGGACTTATTCACTAGGGAATCCTTAACAATGTGTTTAATATAGAACTCGGGCCTTAGGAAGGCATCATATGTATCATACTTTTAACAGGAATCAGATTCCTCATTTTTCACTCCATCCCCTAACTTGTTGATGGGTTTTTGGTACCTGAGGGCTTGGTTAGGAATTACACATAAAAGGATTCTTGTTTATGTGACCACTTCTCATATTTTTATGGAATAGGAAGGATGGTAAACTTATGGGAGAATTAAATCACATGAGTTAATGGTATTTAATATATAGAAACTTACACCAGGGTGGATTACCATTGGATCTTGGGAATTTGGAAGGTGTCCTACATATCCTGTTTGGAAAGAAATTAGAGTTCTCATAGTCTAATTTTGGCATGTCAGAATATGTATTAATAGACAAGGTTATCATATACTGAGGTGTTATCCTGACATGTTTGACATGTCAGAGGGTGTATGCCTAACATGTCCTAATTTTTCATCTAACATGTTCTGAGTGTCTGTCTGATATGTACTGAGTATTAGTCTAACATGTCCTGATCATCTTCCTAACTTTTCTTGATTGTCTATCTCACATGTCCTGAGTGTTTATCTCACAAGGCTGGCATATCTTAGGTTGTGTCGCATGATTTAAGGAGACATTTCATAGGTTTGTAGTATGATCTGACTGACATGTATAGAGGACTAATTCATAACCTAGTTGAAATATATGAGGGTCTTCTTGTGATTTAAAAATACATATCCAAGGGTGTTTCATGAGAAAGGATGACATGCCAGAAAACTATCTCATGACTTATTTGGAATGTTTGAATGACTTCTCAAGACGTGTTCATCATATCTGAAGAACTTTGCAAGACTTGGATGATATTTTTAGAGGATCCTGAATGGATTCATTGATATTACCATAGGACTTCATGAGACTTTGATAATATGTCTAGAGGATCCCATGTTGCTTGGATGACAAGTAAAAAGTATTTTATGAGACTTGGAAGATATTTACAGAGGATTCTATGTGGCATAACCGGCATTTACAATGTACTTTGTGAGTCTTGGTTGACATGTTTGGGTGTTGTCATGTGATCAGGATAGGTTATGTAAATCACATTATTCTTTTTTATGAGAATCAATGTATCCATATTCACATAATCCTTTTGTCCTTTTTAATATTTATTAAATATGGGCCTCAATGTCCGTAAATCATTAGCTTATTAAGGTTTTTCATGACCAAGTCTGCATGTGGAAATCCCTTCACATGATCTAATCATCACACTGGAGGTACTTTGTGTAATAAATGGAATGATAATGTGAAGTTCATATCCATGCCACATAATCCCTTAGTTCATTATGAGTATTTTTTCTAGTGGAATACCCTTACGATCATATGAATTTCCACTTTGATAAGTCCTCTCTTCTGTACTCGCATGGGTGTACTAACTTTAGTCTTTTTTTTTGTGCTATGACGGAGGTATTTATAGGCCACTTCATCCTGGTTCTACACCACCTTATCCACTTCATATCTTACAAATATGGGATTGATTTAGTGAAAGGATTATTGAATCATAATATTTGAATAATATTGCAACATGACATCTATGGAATCACATGATAAATAGTAACTGCGAGAACACTCTACTGTTACCATATTTATTGGACCCATAGATTATGAATGGGATTTCACATGAACACAAACACATATCAAGGATCCTTCTCAATATTAGGTTGACATGTCTAGGAGTACCCACAAAAGTAGAATTCCTATCAAAAAGGCTTTCACATGATTAAGGGATAATTGTCTAGGACTCTTCATGATATCAGGTTATATTTTCATAAATCTTTTCAGAGATCAAGGTAGAATTCCTAAGGACCTTAATGTCATATATGGTGATCACTAGAGGTGGATAACTCACTACTCATGAAAAATATTTTAGATTTCACTACATGAATCCTTCACCTTTTTCATCTTTATTCCTTATTTTAAAATTATTTTGGCCTTTCCCCATTGTTTATTCACCAACCCATCACATGGTTAGTAGTGGTCCTTTCAATGTCATGAAAGTATCACCATGGATAGTTTCTCCTCTTGTATATGATGTACCTCATGGGGATTTTGTAAGACTAGATTGACATGTCTGGGAGTCTTCACGATATTAGGTTGCCTGTCAAGGAGTATTTTTCTAGATCATAGAGACTTTTCTTGGACTCTTCTTAAGATCAAGTTGGATTGTCAGGTTGATTTCATGAGATCAAGGTGACATGAAAAAATGACCTATTTGTGATCAATGGGGATCATAGGAGTTGCATAACCCCCTTTTCATGAAAATTAGTGTATATTCCCTTCGTAAGAGGCTTGATCATTTTCCAATTTTTTTACTTATTTTAAAAAATAAATTGGCCTTTTCCCCTTGGTTTTTTATTGGGAAATCGCATTATTAGCAGAGGATCTCAAGGAAACATGAGAGTCTATTCATGGACTGGAACTCTTCTTGTCTATGATGCATTTTATGATTAAATTGACTTATTGTAGGGATTACTTAAGACCATAATTCCTTGTTTACAAGTCTTTATAAGATCAGGTCACCTTTAGAGGAGTCTCTTTCATGATCAAGGAGATTTTTATGGGACCCTTTACAAGAATAAGAGGGTTTCCATGGGGTCATTGTATGATAAGAGGGACTTAGTAGAGGGTATTTTCATTAACATCCATAGATCATAGGAAGCGCATAATGCTTTTATGTGTCCTTAGTAAGGTCAAGTGATCATGTTTCTTCCTAGGGATTACATGATTCATGTGATATGATTAACTAATATTTATGTATCCATGTTTCTCATTTCTTTGTCTTTCAAAAAACATATTACCCATGATTTTGGTATTTCTTAAATTCTAGAATTTTTTATGCTCATTTAGCGGGAATCCTCATATATATCATAGATTCCCAAAGATTATTAACAAAATGACTACACTTAGAGAGACTTTAAAGAATGATGTTATAGTTGAAATGATTCATAGATAACTATACAAGAAGTGTAATTATAAGAATTTTTTTATTGGAGAAATCAATAATTTTGTTGAATATACCATGGATGAGATTATTGGATCACTTTTATAGTATAAACTTTCTTTGAAGAATATTGATAATAAGAATAATGAAAAAAGGAAGGTTTTTGTTTTTAAATCTATTAAAGTAACATATTCTAGTTCTTCTGATGAAATTGAAGGTTCTATGAGTCATAATAAATATGAATTAACTTGGATCATAAAAATTGTGAGGAAGAATATAAGTAAAAGGAAATGATACATAAGGAAGTCTATGAAGGATGACATAACCTGATATAGAAAAGGTTATCCTAATTTTGATGTTACATGTTATGAATATAGGAATCTTGTTCATATAAAACCTAAAATTATAATGTTAAAAATCATAGGAAATACAATAAGTTTAAGAAAAATAATAAAATGCATATGTTTTCTTCATAGAGTTGTATTAAAGATTCAAATTATAGCGACCTTTCATAATTATCATAGAAGGTTTTAAACATATATCTAATGGAATGTTTTGATAAGGATTTTGATTCCAGTTTTGATTATGAATATGATTCTAATCTTGATTTTGGTTTTTAAAAACCTAGTATAAAATAGTTAAGTGATATGGGTTAGAATATTGAATAAAATATTATAATAATTTTTTAAATATATAAGAATTTGAAAAAATACCATAAAAAGGTTTTTGAAAATAATAAAAAATATTTTCTAGGATTTGATATGATAAAGAGGTCTTGTTGTGATAAAGTTTCTAAACTCAAGGAACATAATGAAAAGTTAATAAAAACTACTTCTGGCACCAAGGATAAGGAGTGTGATGATCTATAAGCTATACATAAGTAGAATGAGAACCTCGAAAATGATATTGAAATTTTGAAAGAGAATTTGGACACATTTTTTCAAGGTATATAGAGTTATGATATAATGACTTCATTATAAAAAATGTAATAAAAATAAAATGTGTTAATTGTACTAGGTAGGAATCAAAGCATTGTGTAAACTAATTTATGAAGGGTAAAAAATCAAGTACTTCTATAGATAATTTCTTAAAGTGTGTCTTATTTATAAATTAATCATATAACTGCACTTTAAGATTTGTTTGATATCTTGGTCACAAGAATGCAATTCTTTCAAATTTTATTTTAAATACTAAACTGACCAATCCTTCTACAACATGGGTTTCAAAAGGAAAATATACAAATAGTATTAGACATAAGATTTTATTCATGCCTCGGTAAATTATGTTTATATGGACACCATGCATTCCCTTTATAGTTATATGTACTACTATACTATTATTATTTTTATTGCTTTCTCATTTTTTTCTAGTAATAATGCTTGTTTCTATTATATCTTATGTCTTTATATAAGGTTCTAACATTTAGTTACTTGTTAAATCATTAAAAATATTTTTAAATTCATTGGATATCACTAAAAAAATTTATGAAACCTTTTAACAAATTTTTTACTAAAGGGGTATTTTATAATATGGAGCATTCATTATTGATACTTTTTCAAATCAAAGGATACTTTGATTAAGGGGGTGTACCTTACTATTTTAATTTTTTTTAATAATTTAACTTTTTTTATCCCTTTTGAGAATTCATAGTTTTAGGGGAGATAGATTTTAAGTTGATCGTGAATTTGAATGTTTACTCTATTTATTTCATATTTGATATCATTTACTATCAAATAATTCTAGTATTATATTTCATCTTATTCAAGTTAAATTGTTAATTAAAGAATGTGTCTACTGTGATTTATTTATTTAACTTAGGAAATAATTTTATTGATAATTCTCATTCCCCTAATTTTTAATTTGTTTATTTACTTTTAGTTATATTTTATCTTGATATGAGATATTAGTCTTGTCTTTTTGGTCTTTATGAAAATGGGGAGAGTATGTTTGTGTTTTATAATTATCAAAAAGGGTGAGGATGTTGAGTGGATCCTTTCCAATTTTTCATTTTCTTATAATTAAAAATACCCCTCTGTTTATTTAGCTTATGTGTTTAGATTTTTTTGGATACTATATTATCATGATCATTTATTTTAAACTATTTCTTTTATTTTGAGCATTTTTAATTTGTTATATAATTTATTTAAATAGGTTAAAAAATTATTATTATACCTAATGAAATTTAATATGTTCATAATAATATATAATTCACTTAGGTTTCTGTTATATAAGTGACTTGCATTGTTCTAAGAAATAAAATATCAGGTGAGAATATTATTGTATAAGAAAAAAATTGGTTGAATGTAGATTGCAAGCGTATTACTATATAAGAATAATTTTAACTAAGAATTTACTCTAATATATGGAATTTTTAGCTAGTTGTGTGAGGAAATTTTATATGAATAACATCTTTCATGGGGATTGGAGAATACATGTTGTCATATAAGTAGATCATAATTCATTCCATATCTTTATGTTATGATATCAAGAGAATTAATGATATAAGAAATATCAACATTATGATCTAACAAGAACATGGGATTCCTCAAGTGATCATATAAAATCTATAAAGAATGGAATTGGTGGATTAATTCACAAGTTATGTCACTACCAATAAAATTTCAAGTATCCAAAACATCTTACATTGCCACCAATGTGGTGAACGTAAGTCAATGCAAGAGATGTCACTACTTCAACACCATCTAAAGGATCCTAACACAATTAGAAAACTCAATCCAATGTAATGGTAATTGCAAGGCTCTACTCTATTATTTCTTATCTCCAAATTAATATACTATATACTGAGTATTTCACAATAGTCTATCTCCTTGATATTGTTCTATTTTATATAATAATGATACTAGGAGAGGTTTGAGATTTCTTTATAAATTTTCATACATGATAAAATCTTGAATAGGAATAAGGAATTTTTGAAGGTTAAAGCACAAACTATGCTTTTCCATATTGTGAGAAGTGTACTACATGATTCTATATGCATGATAGTTTAATATTTATAATGAAGGAACTTTTGAAGAATCATATGACTAAATTGATATCATTTATGAATGACCATTATGTTATATAGAAAATGTACTCCAATAAATAAAGATGACACTATGTTAAGTATTAACACATTATTATAAGAAATTCCAAGCCATCAATATATTTAAAATTCAATCTAAAGTATCAATGTATTATACTATAATATCCCAAAACTAGCACTCCTGGATTTTTTGATGACACAAACCTTACATTTCCATATTTGAAACTGATGTAGGTGACCCAATTTCTCTATCCAAAAAAAATACAACATCAAAAGGAAAAATTGGATCACTTAAATTCTCCATGATATTTTAGGTAGAGTTTTAGAGAATTAGTAAAAACTCATGTATAAATAATACCCATGTCATTAAATGATCATTTCTCCCACTTAATCCAGATTTCCTTATTTCACATTAAGTCTTCCTCATCATCCATATAAAAACCTTATAAACATAATTAATTCAATATCAATTCTTGATATCCTGGGTAAAATAAAACATAGGAATGGTGAGTTGAAATAGTCAATAAGGGTAAACATAATCATTAACAATTTAATGTCATCAATTAACATGAGAATTAAATATTGGTATAATGACATAATCATATTTCATGAGTTAATCATAAAAGAACTCATACCCATAAATACCTAGATCATAAAATATAAAAACATGGTAAAGGTAGAATTCATCATAATCAATAATCAGGAGACATGTAATATCAATCATGATCATAAAAAACATTATAAACCAATAACAAGCATCAAAAAAATGTGTTGGTATCTTGTAACATTGTTCTTTATAATCTATGATAAACCCATGTTATAAATAATTGGAGCCTTGTTAAATCTATAAGATAAACCCTCAGTTAACTCCCTCCTTTTCTCCTCTCAAGATAATGTATATTACCCAATGCATTGGTGTTCTTTCTCAGTGCACCCATTGTTAAAGCTATAGCAGGCTCTATCGATACTATCTGGGCTAACCCATCATATAAGTTGTAACAGGCTCACCTGGTGCTATTTGGGACACCCTATCATACAAGTTGTAATAGGATCACCTGGCCCTATTTTTCCCACCCATCATTTAATACGTCCAAGAATCACAAAATGAATAAAGTACATATGGATTTCATCATAAAAAAAATAGAAACAATTATAATTATTTTATAACTTGATTAAACCATGGAAAAGAAATGGGTTTCAAGTCAATATCTTCAAAACATGATTAACCTATGCAAAATAGATTGGTTCCATAACAATTTCCTTGAAACATTATTAACCCATTTAAAAAAATAGTTATTATAATAATCTCTTTGAAACATGATTAACCCGTTGAAAAGAAACAAATTTCATAACAATCTATTGAAACAATATTAATCGAACTGGAGAAAGAATGAGTATTGTATCATTATAAAATATCCCCAACGAAGCATAAGAAACAACATGAGTTTTTGACATTAGAAAATGGAAATACCATTAAAATATTATTAAAAATATTCTTGAGTAAAATATCCTTTTTCATTTTAAAAATTTCTTTTTAAAACATAAAAAAATTTGAAAATCCTTTGAAAATAAATTTTAAAAACTATGAATTTACAGAATATTAAGAAAATATTTTATATAAAAATAATCTTGTAAATTTTAAAATGATTCTTCAAAAAAATAACTATCATGTTGATGGGTAACTCTATATATTTCGTAAAGAACATTTATTTTACATGGTAAAAATGTAAAAAAAAGTGCCTTACTTGGAAAGATATAGGAATGTTACTTTGAAAAAATATAAAAAAAGTCAAAATAGGTAAATATTTATTTATTAAATAATTTTTAAAATGTTAAAACATTCTTAGAAAACATGTATTTGAAAAAAAAATATTTTTGACTGAAGAGATAAATGAAGTCTAATTTTCTTAAAACATTTTCTTATTTATTTCAAGTAAAAAAGAGTTAAAATGGTACTATTACTTTAAAATATCATGAATAACCATATAAAATGAAAATTCAAGAGTTTATTAAGATATCTATCATAATATCTCATCACAGGATTCATAATCATAAACAATACCAATAAATAATGAGATTATAACATAAGACTCTTACGACTTTTTTAACTTTGAACCATAGTACACATGAAATAATAACATTAAATGAAACTCATAATATCATGAAAATAAGGATGTTAATTATATAACTTTTCAATGGGTTATTATATACATCTCATAAAATAATATAGGTTAATAACATAACATACATCTCAAAGAAGGCAAATTGAGACAAAGATCCCTTACCGCTTTGATAAATTTTAAACCATAAACCCCATGAAAAATAGATCATAAAATGGATATTAAAATCCCTATAAATTTAATTATAATTATAATAAAATAAAATAATGATCAATATATACACCACACAAAAAAAATAAGTGGTGAATATGAAATACATCTCACAGAAATAAAAATCAGATAAGAAAAACCCTTACCTTAAGTCTGATTCAACACGCTTGTTCTTTATCTTCATGAATGATAAACTTATGTTAATTATTTAATTAATTGTATAACTTTTTTAAATATATTATTAATTTTATTTTTCTTATTAAAAATTTATATACAATTATGTGATCAATTAATTTTAAGTCGAATATTTTGACCATATTCAGTTTATATATCCAAAATGACTTTGGTCGGTCGACTATGATCAAAATGGTCATTATTTAAAAATATATAGAATAAAAATCTAGAAATAATTATCATATTTATGCATCAATTATACTTTTAAAATAAATCATGAAATATGGTTATGAAAAATGTACTAACATTATGATCATTGAGATAGTAGGTCGTATGTACGCATTAGTAACATTTCCATTTTTCAATGATCATTATGGAAAGAAGATAAATAATATTTTATCCTTAAATAATGATAATTATATCATAAATACCATAATATTTAATTATATATACTTATATATATCATTCCTATTATGTGCTGATGAAATAAAAAAGGAATCACATCTCTTCGAGGAGGCAGTAATCCACACATCCACGAATGTCGTTATCACTTTTTCAGTGAGTAAAAAGGTAAAAAATAAAATGATATATTATATTTACAGAATTATAAAAATTTCATTAATATCATAAATATTTTATTTATATAACATATATTTATTATTTTTTCCCTTGTTACCTTCCATGTAACGCGTTAGTGAAAAATGAATCACATCACTTCACGAGGCGGTAGTCCACCGTATACACAAGCGGCATTATTGTATCCCTTATGGAATGGAATATAAAAGGGTATATATGATATAATTACTAAAAAGGTATAATAATTTTATAAATATCAGATATTAAAATTATATCCTTAATCATACCCAACCTTGAGATATGATAATGGAAAAATGATTAACATCGTTTTGCGAGGCGGTAGTCAGCCGTACACATGAATGATGATTTTGTAACCCCTTTCATGGAAGTGAGTGTGGATGTAGGTCATACCCTTAACATAAAAAAATATAATTATATTCATTATAGTTAGTTTATTATATCATCATAGTATAATAATAATTTAAGGGAGTGTATAAATAAATAAAATAAAAATGTTCATTGATGGATATTGTCTCTTTTTTGGGTAACTCCTTTTGGTATGCACCAACAGCCTTCCTAGGTATGATTTCTACCAAAATTAAGGATTAAAATATTATATTTAAGTTTATAATTTATTTTCAAATTTATTTTCCAAATCAAATAGGTTTTAATGTGTGAATAGGTGAAGAGGTGTGGTGCCCTTTTATAAGTGAGTTGAGTGGCACACTTGTAATTATTCTGAAAGAGTGAATTCCAATCATGTTTTCTTCATGTCACCATACCCCAATAATGGTAATTTATTTGGAATAGTAGGTATATGGTTAAAATATTTACATAAAATGGGTTTTGGAAAAGTTTTTAGTACACTTTCCCCTTAAGTTCAAATTTTAATCCCTCGATAAACATATTTTTACCTTAATCATTGTGATTAATTTTAACTGTTTTCAATAATAATTATGGTCAAAAATTAAGTTTTTCTTATTAGAAATTAGAAATAATTCTTATTAAAAATATGTAATCCATTTTTACAAATTCAATTCACATAAATGAAAAATATTAATTTAATATTAATCCCACAGATGCAATGAGATAGTGGGTTTTTAAGAAGAGTTTTTTTTAGAAAAAGATATTTCTATATTAACTCTATGACTAATAATAACCATTGTATGAAAATAAATTAATATTTAATGATAAATATTCAATAAATTTCATCTAAAACATTCCCCCATAGGTATTATCTTAATTAATTAAAATGGAGATACATTATTCGTTTTAAAACAGTTTTTAGAAAAACTCATTTTTAAACCTAAAAACAAACTTATAATAAAAAGAAATAAAAAATTGATTCAAATTAATTAGGTGAATTAAATATTACTGTATAATACATCATTTACTTGAAAAAATATTGAAAACATATTAGTACTTTTAAATTACTTAATTTATTGAAAATAAAATACTTTTGACAGAAATCGGTATTTTCACTATTCACTAAAAATCAATATTTTCTTAAGAGTGCCAAAATTTCACCCAAATTGAATTTTGATATTATGATTCTTAAAATAAATTTAATTTTATAGAATAAATTTTATAAAATTTCCAAAATTTTATTATAACAATTTTTTCAAGAAAATCAATAAAAAATATTTTTGAAGACAACATATTTTTTAAGAATAAAATCACTTTACAAAAAACGGATTGATTATTTAATAAAAAATTATAAATAATTTATATTGAGTAAAACATTTATATATATATATATATATATATATATTATAAACTATTTAATACTATTCATACCCTCCAATTTAATGTCAAGGTTATAACGGTTATATATATCATGGGTTGTTTAAGTTTAGTGTTGCATGTTTAATACATTGTTTGATCTTGGAAAAATCATCCAAGAAGGTAAAAAAATACAAGTAACCTTATTTATAATCTTATTTAGTTTTTTAGGTTTCAATTTCATTGGTCTTAGAGCCCGAATAGAGTAATGTATCAGAAGTTATAGCCATTTGAAGTTAGGCTTCCAAAAATGGTTCACAGAGGTACGCTCATGAAGGTCTTGTTTGTGGAGGTCCATTCATGAATATCTATTCATGGATGTATTTTTTGTGAAGTTCCTTTCAAAAAGGTCTAATTCATAGAGGTCCCATTCATGGATCACCCTTTGTGAGTGTGTGAAGGGTTGTCGGTACCTTCACAAAAGCAATATTTAGAGTCGTGAATCCCCACTGAATCGTGAAGCTCATAAAGCTTTGTGAATGAATCTAATCATAACAAAAACCAAGACCTATAAATACCCCCTAATTCCTTAATTTAAAAAAGGTTGGAAGAGATACTGAGTTGTGACATCTTTCTCTTAATTCAAGGATCTCTAGAGCTTCGCTGATTCTTGTAACTTATTATATCCAAGCTTCACGAAACCCCCTCCCCTATGTTTTTTAGAGCCTCCACCTAAATTAGAGACGCCTTTTATGATGTAAAAATCCCTTATTTAAGGAATAAGTCCCTCCAAATAACTTGAGGCTTTTTTAATCATTCATCCTTCATGAATAAATCCCCCTATAAATTAGGACTTCACTTTGAGGTAAGGGAACCTTGTTTCACAAAGCCCCATCCTTCATGAGACCCTGAGCTTACGAAGCTACATCCTTCACGATACCCTGAGCTCCAAAAATTCCCATAATTCAAGGGACACTGATATTTGTGAATCCCCATCCCTTTAACGGCCCTGATCTCCATGAATCCCCATCCTTCATGAGACCTTGATCTCTATGAATCTATGTCCTTCACAAGACCTCTATCCTTCATAAAGCTCTTAGATCCATGAATGTCAGTCTATATCTTGGGGGGTTCACCCCCCACACACTTACTTGGTATTAGTGTCAGGTTGTGGTCTTGGGCCTTTGCACAGTCCCTTCTCTACCATTACTAACCCCCATGAAAAATGATGAGTTTCATCATGAACTTTTTCAGGCCAGTTTGAAGATATTTTATGTTGCTCCCTTATACAGCCCTAATGTCCACCCCATTTATTACTAGGATTCAAGATAGTCCTATATACTACATTAAATACATTGAGTAGACCTACTCCTATTATTCCATTTTCTATATCACAATTTGATATTCTCCTCTTGGATCCTATGAGTACCTTGAGTTGAAACATGCCTCAAGAAACTCCTAAAACCCAATTGCTTGAATTCCATGCCAGGTTGAACTAGAGAGGGCCACTCAAGAATAAGTCCCACACCATCTATTTCTAGGAATATTCCTCCTATTAGTCCTCGCTATACTACTTTAAACTATAGTATATCCCATATGAGAAACAAAGGATGCCTTTTATTAAAATCAAGAGATATCTTATGCATCAAGAATAATATGTCTAGTAGTCCTCACTACACAAATTTAAAATGTAGTATACCCTATATATCAAACATAGGATACCTCTTATGAAAAATATGATATGTCTCGTGTTTCAAGCATAATATTTCTAGTATTCCTCACTATATGATTTTAAACTTTAGTATAACCTATTTGAAAAACATATGATGCCTCATGTGACAAACAAGAGATACCTTATGTGTCACAAATAAGATACCTATTAGTCCTCAATACATCAATTTAAACTGTATTATACCCTATAATATTATAATATTATGACACCTATGAAAAACATAGAATGCCTTATGCACTAATATTAAGATGCCTCATGTAGTAATCATGAGACGACCATCAAATAGCCACCATTAGAATCCCCCTCAAGTGTAAGCCCCGAATTATATCCCTTGGACCTTTAGTAAGTTAAGATACTCTCATGACCTGACAAGAGTAATACATAATGTGAAGCTCAATACATAATCCCCACACACATCATCCATTCACATGATGTTAAACTGAAACCTTGCCTCATGCAATGTACATGATATTCCCTCATAACTTGGCATAAGGAAAAAATGATGGCAATCATCCAAGAATAATCCCCATCTACCACAGCCTTCCACATGATGTTAAACTATAATATTACCCCATTAAATGGACATGGGATTCCCTCTTGACTTGACATTAAAAAGACAGGTTGTTCAGATTCCATGTGAAAGCCCTTTCTACATCACCGTTGCTCCTAACAGTGCTTGGGTAGATCAATGTGTAAGCCCCACACCATTCCCCCAGGAGTAATCCTCTTGAAAAGGTTATCTTCAATGAAAAATCCCCACACCATCCATTTTTTATTCTCCTTATACAACATGAACATCCTTACTGCATGACATTAAGATACATGGATCATTCTTATCATACAACCTTAAACCATGGCATCAAACTACATGGGATTTGATTCCTACCTTTTAAACAGGGTTAATAGGACACCTACCTGAGGTTCAATCCTGATAAATAGTAAACTTAGGTGTTCCCTCACAGGGACACACCACCTAGATCCACCTCCATGGGGCGTTCTAATACATAAATCTGGGTCCACCTCCATGGGGAATTCTAATCCATTGGAAAACCATTCAGGTGTGACATCCTCCCTCATAGGGACACACCTCCCATATGCACCTCTATGGGTCATTATGATCCACAACTATGGGTTCACCTCCATAGGGTATTATGACTAATTAGTAAATTATCCAGGTGTTATATTATAGGGATGCACCTATTAAATCCACCTCCATGGGTAATTCTGATCTGAACCTCTTAGATCTTCCTTCTTTAGCTGTTCTGATCCATAACTCTGGGTCTGCCTCAATGGGGTGTTCTAATCAATTGTTAAACCATACAAGTGTGAGATCTTCCATCTTAAGAACATGCCTCCTAGATCTTTCTCCATGGGGCATTCTAATCCAAAACTCAGGGTCCCCCTCCATGGGGCATTCTAATCCATCGATAAACTACTCAGGTGTTCCCCCCTATGGATGCACCACCTGGATCAGCCTCTATGAGTAATTATGATACACACCTACCGTATATGCCTCTATGGGGCGTTTTGATCAATAACTCTGAGTCCACTTCCATGGGGCATTATGGTCTATTGGTAAACCATCAAGGTGTGACATCTTCCCTCCTAGAGACACACCTCTAAGATCAGACCTCCATGGGGTATTCTAATCCACAAAACTGGGTCCACTTTCATGGGGAATTCTCATCCATTGGTAAACCATCCAAGTGTGATATCTTCCCTCCTAGGGATACACCTCCCTAATTCATAACCATGGGTCATTCTAATACATAATTATGGGAATGCCTTCATGGGGTGTTCTGATCCATTGGTAAACTATCCAGTTGTTCCCTCCTAGAGACGCACCACACAGATCCTCCTCCACAAGGTGTTTTGATCCACACCACCCATATCCTCCTCCATGGGGTGTTCTTATCCATCCAACCTATCCCCGCAATACATTAACTTTTTTCCCATATCTAGAAGTCATTAAACCCATTCCTGGACCCATGATACCTACCCCATGCATATGTGTGGGATGCATGAGGTAAATATTCTCAAAAGTCTTATGCTCCTAGCATCAAATGCCACATGACCAACATAGGATGCCTTAGATTTTGTGCCTAAGATGTATCATATGGTATACCTCTGAATTCCAAAGGAGAAGACCACCATTTTAATTAATTACCTCATGATCAATATAGGATTCCATAGATTCCACGACTAAGATGCCTAATATAAGATTCCCTCCAAAGAAGAATAAATACAGGTGCTTAACTCACCCAATGTATAGTGATTCCCATACATTCCTAATGTTACCATCTACTCCGATGAAAGTTTCCTACCATGTTGATACAAAAGTAGTGTAATTAACTGGCATAGACCTCAAGATAGAATCGGGAATGGGTTTCATGAGCATTAATCAAATCTATAAGGGGTACTCGGACTAAGTGATGAGTTCCAAAGTAGGATCCATGTAAGGAGAAACTAACATCCCATCATCTAGTTTTGATCAAGGATCCAAAAATACCATCCATGGTGGAAGAGATCACCCACCTTTGAAAAGTGGGAATGTAGGGAAAGAAATGTGCATCATAGAGATAATGTATCCCCTTGCTATGAAATCATCGTAAAACACACATGATCGAACATAAAAATCTCGGGGTTGTGTGTAATGCAAGATAAAACAGTAGTTGTGTGCAACACAAGATACACTCAGTGTTACATATCCTTTACACTATCGAATATAATTTTCTTCTTTTAAAATGTTAGGGTTTTACATCCTTCCCATTAATAAATTAAATCCTTTCAATTTGAACTTTATATTAGTAATCAAAGTTTAGACATTTGAAAATACTTTTGTTATAAACCCTCATCATAAAAAGGGTAAACAAAACATCATATTAATAATAGAGAAATGGAAGTATGAAGTTCATATAGAATAATACATAACTAGGTTTCCAAATAGGATAACATAGATGGTAATGGAATAAAAGTGTAAATAATTATAGAGAGTTATTGTAGTCATTGATCATAATTAGGTGAATGATCAATGGAAAGTAAGAGACTCAAAACAATAAATTTTTTATGATCTAAAAGACCATAGGTTTATGATAAATGAAGTTACTAGTATAACATTTTTATTTTGAGATTATTTTCCTAGAGTTGAGAAATTATCTTACCATCTAGACTAAGAGAATATGTAAATATACTTACTTGATGAGTATAATTTTATCCCTTAATTAATTTCCACCACAATATCATATTTTTCTCCAAACAATGTGTATTCAGGATGAATTTTCATGCATGAATCACTAAAATAAACATTTAATAGACTACATAATCCCAAAAGTATAACAAGATATCCCTCTTATAATTAGACATTAAACAAAAAAAAATTAATAAAATAGTAATATAATTTCCAAAATAAACATTCAGGCATTAATATTAAAACAATAATACCAAAGATCAAACCAAATCATTTCATAACTAACAATCCTTAAAATTCTTCAAACATTTCCTAACTAAGTTTCAGACCCAAAGATTAGAAGGATTTTTTTGTATATTCTTCCAAGATAAATAAATCATTATTCCTAAAATAAAATCCCCTATGTTTTCAAAATAAATTTAATATTTACCTATAATAATTTCATACTAACTAAGAAATTAAGTAGGCTATTGGTATGCACTACACACTTGTCATTCATTGGTTGTGGGTTAAAGCCCCGTGGTCTTTCCAGATGTGATGGGTTACCACCCGGACTTTGGTTTTTCCTTTTTTTCTTTAATCATGAAAAGGGAATTTCTCTATAAATAACTCCTCATGTGATCCTGGGGGTTATAAATACCCCACCTAATAAAACATCCCCAAAAATTTCATTAATAACCTCGAAATTTTTACTACTTAAAACCCTAAAAAGGGGAATCTAAAACGTTGAACTTATGATCAAACTAAATCTTATAAAACTATAATGGTATCCATAATTCTTAAGATAACCTCACATGAAAAAATACTAATATCAAAATTTATCTAAATTGGGGATCTAATACCAACTATAACTGGACAAAACCCACACTCCCAGATTTTGTGTTGAAATCATAAACTTTACATTTTTTTCCTTTGTTACCAATATAGGTGACCTAATTTTTTCCATCCAAAAAAAATAAAATATAAAAAACAAAAATTGGATTACTTATATTCTCTCAGACCTTTTAGGTTTTTAGTTTTATATAATTACAAGAAACACCTACATAAACAATACCCATGTCATTAAATGATAATTTCTCCGGTTTAGGTTAACTTTCCTTATTTCACATTAATTCAACACCATCATCCATATGAAAATATTCAAAAAATAATTCATTCAATATAATTTCTTGATATCTTGGGGAAAAGGAAACCAAATAAGGGTGATATAAAATGCATGGTAAGGGTAAATATAATCATTAATAATTTAATCTCATCAATGAGCATAAGAATTGTATAAGGGTATAACGATATAATCAGAGTGCATGAGTGTGTAATAAAAGAACTCATACCCATTAATACCTAGATCATCATATATGAAATCATGGAAAAGGAAATATTCATCATAATTAATAATCATGATCGATGATATATCAATATTGATCATAAGAAACATTATAAACCCATAATAATCATCACAATAAATTGTTGGTATCTTGGAATATTATTCATCATATCCCTTGTTAAACCTACATCATAAATAACTAGATCCCAGTTAAATCCATAAGAGAAACAATCAGTTAACTCCCTCCTTGTTTACTCTCAATACAAGTTATATTACCCATTACATTAGAGTTATATCTGGGTTCACCCATAATTTAAGCTATAACGGGATCATACGACACTATCTAGGCCACCCCATAATATAAGTTATAATGGGTTCACCCAACCCTATCTGAGCCACCCCATCATATAAGCTCTAATAGGCTCACCCAGAACTATCTATGGAACCCCATAATATAAAATTTCCAAGAACCAAAACATGAATAAATTATATAGATCTTCCATCATAAAACTCATAGAAACAATCATTATTATTTTATAACCTAATTAACCCATAGAAAAGAAATGGGTTCCATTTCAATATATTTGAAACATTATTAACTTGTGGAAAATAAATGGGTTCCAAAATAAACTCTTTAAAACATGATTAACCCATGAAAAAATAAATGAGTTTCATAACAATCTCTTTGAAACATGATTAACCTGTATAAAAGAAATAACTTCCATAACAATCTCTTGAAAAAATATTAATCCATCTAGAGAAATAATTAAGATGGTATCATTAAAAAGTATACCCAATGTATAATAAGTAACAAATATTGTTTTTTTATGATAAATTAAAATACCATTAAAATGTCATTAAACACATTCTTGATGAAAATATCCTTTTCAATTTGAAAATAACTTTTTCAAACATAAAAATTTTGAAAATCCTTTTATTTGAAAACAATTTTTAAAAGATATGAAAATATAGAATACTAAGAAAAAAATTTCTTTAAAAATAATTTTGTAAACTTTCAAATTATGATTCAAATGAATGATGGTAATTTTGGTGGGTAATTTAGTACATTTCGTAAAGAACATTCCTTTTGAAAGGAAAAAAAGGTTATAAAAGTGACTTCTTCATAAAGTGGAAATAAGATTCCTTGGAAAAAAAATTAAAGAAATAATTCATAAATATGAATTTAGTAAATCATTTTGAAATTTTAAAAATATTTTTGAAAATATTTTTAGAAAACAAGGTTTTGGAAGAAAACTAATGTTCAACTGAAGAGAGAAATTAAGTCGAATTTTCTTAAAATGTTTTCTTAATTATTTAAAGTACCAAAGGGTTGAAAATAATATTATTAATTAATATTATAGGATATTAAATTCATGATTTTATGGATAGATATATTATAATATCTCTTCACTGTAATTATAACCATAAACAATCCTGATAAATGATGAGATTTTAAAATATGAATCTTACCACTTTGGTAATTTTGAATCATAATCACCATGAAATAATAACATTAAATAAATCTTATAATATCATTAAAATAAGGATATTTATGATATAACATATAAATGGGATATTATATATACCTCATAAAAAATATAGGTGTATAACATAACATGTGTCTCAAAGAAGGCAAATTGAGACAAAAATACCTTACCACTTTAGTAACTTTAAACCGGAAACCCAATGAAAAATAGATCCTAAAATCTGTATTTAAACCCACATAAATTTAATTATAATAATAATAAAACACAATCATGATCATTATATACACCACACAACAAAATAAGTTGTGAATATGGCATACATATCATAGAAATAAAAGTAAGATGAGAAAAACCCTTACCTTGGGTACGATTTGTCACACTTGCTCTTTATCTTACTGAATAATAAAATTATTTTAATTATATAATTTATTGAGAAACCTTTTCAATTATATTAATACTTTTATTTAAATTATAAATAAGTTATATAAAATTACTTAATAAATTAATTTTAATTCAAATGTTTTAACCATATTCAGTTTATGTGTCAAAAATGACTTTGGTGGGTCAAATGTGGTCAAAGGGGTCGTTATTTAAAAATATAGTGAATATTAATCTTGATATAATTATAATATTTATACAAAAATTATAATTTTAAAACCAATCATGAAATATGGTTATGAAAAATGAACTAATATTACGATCATTAAGACAGTAGGTCGAACGAACGCATGAGTAACGTATCTTTTTTTTAATGATCATTATAGAAAGAAGGTAAGAAATATTTTATCTTTCAAGAATGATAATTATATCATAAATCAGAAAATATTTAATTATATATACTTTTATATATAATTTTTTTTATTTGGTGATGAAACAAAAAGGAATCACATCACTTTGAGAAGGTGGTAGTCCATATGTCCACGAACGATGTTATCACTTTTTCAGTAATCGAAAATGTAAGAAAGAAAATGAAATATTATATTTAAATAAAAATAAATAAGTAATTAATATAATAAATATTTCATTTATATCACATATATTTATTATATTTACCCTTATTACCTTTAATGTAAAGCGTTAATGAAAAATGAATCACATCACTTCACAAGGTGTTAGTTTGTTGTACACATGAGCGGCGTTATCATGTACCTTACAGAATAGAACATAAATGGTTATATATGATATAATAACTCCAAAGGTATAATTATTTTATAAATATAATATATAAACATTATATACATCATCATACCCAACCTTGATAGGTGCTAATGGAAAAAAAATGGTGTTATTTCACAAGGCGGTAGTCCAACGTACACACAAATGATGATTTCATAACCCATTTGGTGGAAGCGTGTGTGGTTATAGGTAATAACATTAGAATTTAAACATATAATAATATGTAATAAAATTATACTATTATATCAAAATAATATAATAATAATTAAAGTGGGTGTATAAAGAAGTAAAACAAAAATTCTCGTTGATGAACGTTACCTCTTCTTCGGGTAACTCCTTTTGGTTTGCACCAAAAGCCTTCCTTGGTTTAATTTAAGTTAGCATTATTAAAAATTATAAATTATGATGATTCCAAATATTTAATATATTTTTAGAAATTCAATTCATATAATTGTAAAATTTTAATTTAATATTAATCCGGCAGACGCAGCGAGACAGCGGGGTTTTAAGAAGAGTATTTTTTAAGAAAAATATGAATTTATATTAACTCTATGAATAATAATAATAATTGAATGAAAATAAATTAATATTCATTGATATATATTATATAAATTTAATTTAAAAAAATCCAAAATAAGGATTATTTTAATAAATTAAAATGGAGAAACATTATGTATTTTAAAATAGTTTTTAGAAAAACACATTTTTAATCCCAAAAACAAACTTATACTAAAAACCAATATAAAGTAGATTCAAAGTAATTAAGTGGATTAAATATAAATAAACAATACTTATGTTACTTTAAATAATATTTGAAACATATTGGGACTTTCAAATTACTAAATTTATTGAAAATAAAATACTTTTTACAAAAATCGGTATTTTCACAATTCACTAAAAAATCAATATTTTCATAAATATCCAAAAATTTCACCCAAATTAAATTTTAATATTAAAATTAAAAAAATTAATTTAATTTAATCAAATAAATTTTCTTAAAGTTCCAAAAAAATTATTAGAATATTTTTTCATAAAAAGTAATAAAAATCATTTTTGAATAAAACATATTATTAAAGGATAAAATAACATTACTAAAAATTGATTGATTATTTACTAAAAATTTATAAATAATTTATATTGAGTAATACATTTATATATATATATATAATAAACTATTTAATATTATTTATACCTTCCAATTTAACTGCTAGTTTATAATGGTAATATATTAAAGGACCTCAAAATACCCTGAGAGGGAAGGGGTGAATCAGGGTGTCAACTTTTTCTTCAAAAGTGACGAATCTTGTTTGCATGTTGGTAGGAACCTTTTAAAGATGTCTGATGATAATGAATAATAAACAAGCAATCACATGCAAAAGTCAACACATCAGTTTTTTTTTGGTTCACCACTAAGGGGTGGTCTAAGGAGCATACACCGACAGTGTGTCTATTGTAGATAAATACACAAATCTTCACAAGTTGTGGAGTATGATATTTTATACACAACGACTCTGTTCTAGGCACACTTCCTTTACAATATTTTAGGGATATCTCACTGTATCCCTCAGATCACTTCCGTAGACTCTCCCTAGTTCACTTCCTTAGGAGGAATCCACACACTGTTTATGGACTTATAGGCCGCTTCATTTTCATTAAAGCATGCATCCTCAACTATAAATAGATGCTCTGTTGAAGTCCCACTTCTACACATAGATGTAATTCAATTTTTTGTGCATTGTTATATCATGAACCATTCTTCGACGAACTGGCCTGCTTCCTCAGCAAACTGCATTGCTCCGCATAGAGCAAGTGCTTCGCGGACTGTCTTTTCTTCCGCTTACCGCATCTTTGTACTTCCTCCTCATACTGCTTATTCTCTACGTACCGATTCTTCTCTGCATACCTATTCTTCTTCGTGTACCAACTCCTCCCCTATGGACCACTTTACTTTGCTATAAATCCCTATAAAAACTCTTTCATGTAATATTCTAGTGAACTACTTCACCCTTCGCGGAATCATCTCTCGCAAACCCCTTCTAATTTGTGGGGTTTTCTTCCCACAAACCACTTTGGACTTCACCGAATTCCTATTGGATTTATAATCAAAAGTGTGTCTCGCTATAATGATGGAATTTGTTAACCTTATATAGGAAAATAGATATGAAAATCCCATGAAACCAAATCTCCCAAATATTTGATGTGGTATAGCTACCACATACCATAGTCCTTTGGTGAACCATTTTCCATCTGTTGTCTGCGTAGCACCTTTCCTTTGCATCTCCTAAAATCAACACCTCCTTTCTGTGAACAATAATTCATCCCATGAACTGTTTTCCTCCTGTGAACTGTGAATGTCCCAGGAACCATTTTTGTCCCGCAAACCATTTTCCATATGTGGTCTGCGTACCACGTTTCATGGTTCACATACCATGCTTTGAAATCCGCATAGTGCTTCTAGACTGAATCCTTCCCTTTTCTAATTTTCATCGATGTTATGCATACCTCCAATGTCTTTCGCGAACTATCCTTCATAGTCCATGAACTATTTACTTTTATGTGGAAAATCTTCCTTCTTCAAAAACAAACTCCTAATTTTGAGGCCCAAAATTTTGGCAAACACTAGGAAACTACGCCACTATAAACACCTACTTCGACATGTACTGTAATATCACTTTTCTTAAAAAACTCCTTGATCAACCCAATTTGGATTAATAAAAAATAAAAACCAAACTCCATTAGTATCAACAAATATCCATGTTTATAACATATATATAATGTTTTATTTAAGTTTGGTGTTGCATGTTGAATATTATATCAAACATAAAAATATCAGGGTTACATGTAACATAAGATAAACTAAGTGTTGCTTGTTACACAAGATAAACTCATTTTTGTGTGTCTTTTTTGATATCAAATATAATTTTATTCTTTTAAAATATCAGGGGGGTTACATATACAAAGTTTATTGGGTGTAATGTAATGTTCTATTATGAGACCACATTGGATTAAGAATATAATATTAAGGGGAGACGAAAGATTACATTGATCATCTTATATGTGAATGTTCAAATGAGGTAATGAGGATTTTATATTTTTATTAACATAATAATTGATCATCTTATAGGATTTTGAGAATTACAAAAACCAAGATATTCAAATTAATTCACCCATGTGAAATGGACTTTGGATAAAAAGGTCCATTGAAAGCCGAGGAATATATTTTGATAATAATTACTCAATGATAATCATGGTAGAAAATAACTATTGCATGATACATTTTATATAATCTATTCATTAACTCTCTTGTTTCAAATTTTAAAACACTTTTCTAATTTTCCCAAAGCTTTATCATTTAGGTGATCATCAAGGGTCGAAGAAACATTTTTATCACCGTAATCTCATTCTGTTACATAAAATGGTTTCCTTGTTTTATTTTTATCATTGTGCTGTAATTTTATAGAATTGTAAAGTTTTTTATAGATTTGAAATCATGAATCAAACATATTTTATACCATCTATAAAAGGTACATTTTTTGTTATTCTTACCTTACCAAAGAATAAGATCACACAGTACTCCCTTAACCTAGTAAAAATTATATATTTTAGGACTTAGCACATGATAAAATATGGTTTTTTTCTTCTCTCTTGTAAAATATTAGGTTTTATCTACACCCATTTGAAAGGAAATATTTTATTTGGTTTTCACTCCCAAGAAAAGTTAGGTTTATAGTGGATGTACATATTCTTTGAGTTTGAAATTGTAAATAGTGGTTCTAGGATCTTTGTGACCTTAACTACTTTAAACTTTTAGTACCATCTTGATTATCACTTATGATTATGATTTAATTATTATATATTATTATCCATTGAATAATATATTTTCTATTTAGTTACTTAGATTTATTTTAGAATGAAAATTCACCCACCCCCCTTCTCCACCTCTTATCTATTTCCTTCTTCATTGTGGGGCCTAATACTTTGATGGTGAACACTAATAGAGGAAGTAAGGATATCACAACTATCATTGCTATGGATATTCTAGAAATAAAATAAAGATACAATACATGTATGAAATATGTGAATTACAATAATTTTAATCAATAAAGTAATTATCAGGGAAGGATCATTCAAGAAATACAATGTTTTCAACAAAGAGCATCATGGTTCCAACAATAACAATAACATGGATCATCAATTCAAATTCAAATCCATTCATTGAGGGGGTGTTTTAAATATTCATTGTAACGACCCGAAATTTTAAATAAATATTGTTTCCTAATTTTATGTGTTATTTTTATACTCAACAAATGTTTTATTTGATAAACATGATTATAATTAGAATGAGACCATTGGGTTTTGACTGTTATATGACCATCGGTCAATATGACCACTGTGAACATAATTTTTTGATTATTGTCTCTAAATATAAGTAATCTTGGTTGATTATTATAGAAAGAAGATTCGATGGCCTCACCTAGTAGTCTTGGACCGATTGAAGCCCATCTAACAGAGCTTGGGAAGGAGGTAGCACCATTGGGCTTTTCTCTGGACCAAACCCAAGCCGAACTTCATCATGTGAAGCTAGAACGTAATCGCCTTCGCGAGAAGTTCAAACTGATATAAATTACTACTCGGGCAATGTTGACCGAGCCGCCCCAAGATTCTATCACCCTAGCACACCTTACTCTTAGGTCCTATGCTGGTATTATAAGGGGCTATGTAACGAGACCGTAACTGCCTTGTGTCATCCTTGTTTTAAATAAAAATTGGGATTTCTGCTTATGATGAAGTTTATGAATTTTCAAATGACCGGATAAAAATAGTATGCATATTTTTGATGAATTTTCAAAAGAATATTTTGAAAAAAAATGTTTATGTAAACCTTAAATAATTTAAAATGTGTAATGATTTTCAAAAAATGATCTTCTACAATTATGTTCAGTACGAAAATTGGAGTCTAATAAGATCAACTTGATTTTTGATGAATACTAAATTATGAATAGTGATTTTATGATTAGGATTAGTAATATGACCAAATGGATTAGTAATCTAACTTAAAGAAAGTTTTAAAATAATCTAGGCACCTTGATTAAGTAATGTGATTCAATAAAATGGTTAAATAATGGTTTCATAAATTATTATTTAAGTATTAGTTTTTTCGGGTGAATAGTGTTTTTTAATTAAAAATTTAATTAAAAATATTTAGAAAATTATTTTTATAAAACAGATTTCATTTTTGAACTCAAAGCACCGATATTATGCTATGGTAATTTTTGGGGTTTTTTCTGAAAAAAAACGAATTTTCAGTGAATAGTGTTTTTATTTAAAAATTAAATTAAAAATATTTACAAAATTAATTTTATAAAATGGAGTTCATATTTGTAATCAGAGCGTTGATATTTGATTATGGTGAAATTTTGGGATCTTTCTGAGAAAGTTGAATTTTCAGTGAATAGTAAAAATGCAGTTTTAGGGTTTCGGTATGTTTAATGACATCATAGCTGTGTCATGATGATGTCATGAATTATTTTAAGGGTTGGCCGGCCAAGGGTGATGAATTATTGTTTTGGGGGCCCCATGTGGCCTAACTCCATGGTAAATGCCAAGGGAGAGCACATGGGTTTGAGAAAAAAACATGTGAGGTGTCCTTTGGCCATTAATGCCTTGTCCCCTCACTTTCCCTATAAATACCAAGCCCTCCTCTCATCCATTCGACTCCCCACTCTTCCCCAACGAAGTTATGGTCTCATTACCTCCCAAGGAGTCCTCCCAAGGTTCCCCCAAGCCCTCAAGGTCCAAACCTTTTAGTTTTAAGAGTTACGTTTTAAGGTTAGGGATCCAACCTCTCTCTTTCTTTTCAAGTAATCTCTTTTATGTCATTTCTTTTATACTCCATGTTCTTATGTTGGAGGATGTTCTTTTATATTCATCCTACTTACCATTTAATGTTCATATGATGAGAGACCCCCATTTCTCTCATCAATTCGTTTTAAGAATGTTTAAGTGGCGCCGTTAGGCTGCCGAATTTTTAAGGGATTCTTTCACCTTCCTCGTTTTCAAGTTCTATTTTCCTTCAAGTCTTTCATGTTTCTTTTTATTATGTTGGGGCATGACCTCTAAATTTATCATACTGATCTTTTATTATCATATGATGAGAGACCCCATTTTATCTCTTCAATTCAATTTTTTTGAAGTTTTAAGTGGCGCCGTTAGGCTGCCGAATTTTTAAGGGATTCTTTCACCCTTCTCTTTTTCAAAGTTCTACTTTCATGTCAAGTCTTTCAAGTTAATTTCTATTATATTGGGGTATGATCTATATATCTATCATACTGGACTCTTATGTTCATATTATGAGAGACCCTATTTGACCTTGTCAATTCATTTTTGTTGAAGTTTAAGTGATGCCGTTAGGCTGCCGAATTTTTAAGTGGTTCTTCACCTTTCTCGTTTTGAAGTTCTACTTTCATGTCAATTCTTTCAAGTTCCTTTTTGTTATGTTGGGGTATGATCTCTATATCTATAATACTGTACTATTATTTTCATATGATGAGAGACCCCATTTGATCTCTTCAAATCAGTATTTTGAAGTGTTAAGTGGCGCCGTTAGGCTGCCGAATTTTTAAGGGATTCTTTCACCCTGCTCCTTTTCAAAGTTCTAATTCCATGTCAAGTCTTGCAAGTTCCTTTTTATTATGTTCTGGTATGATATCTATATCTATCATACTGATCTTTTATTTTCATATGATTAGAGACCCTATTTGATCTCATCAATTCATTTTTTTGGTTGAAGTTTATGTAACGCTGTTAGGCTGCCGAATTTTCATAAGAGAAATATTATTTTTGTCTTCCTTTCATGTTCTTCATTTCATATGGTATATCTTTCAAATTTCATTACCATGCTCTCAAATCCTTTATATTATGTCCCTCTACTGTGTTATGGGTCATTTATGAGTGTTTGACCCATGTCCCCTCTCTTTTTAATGATTTCTAAAACCCCGAAACATAGTCGTTATGCTGCAAAATTTTCATCTCAAAATGCCTCTCTCTTTTTCTCAAAATTTATTTTATGTTATTAAGTGAATACTAAAAGCTCTTATTTCTATATGTGTATTCACATATATATCAAAATGTTCTATTTTAAATTCTGGTATTTACATACATGAGACCCGCTTTCCCTTTCTGTGGGTTTAAAGTGACGTAAGGATCATGTCTTTAAAGCAGTTTTTTTTAAACGTTATGATTATGAAATGAAACCCATTTATTTTATGCTATATGGGTTATTTATGAAATGTTTTATGATGATATATGTGGCTCAAATGATAATAAAGGCAAATTTAAGGGTGCGCCCTGATAGCGCTCCAATGCATTGGGTAAAGACTTAATCTCTAGAGATGACCATTTTTAACGACGCCTTGGTGAATAACCTTGGTAATTTTTTAACGACACCATGGGGATGGACCTTGGTGAAACGAAACGATTTTCAATATTAAATGTTGCAGTCACATCTTCAAGTTATGAAAAATGTTATTTTTATTATGATGTATCTCATGATTTCTTTCTCATGCCTTAAAGTTCTTTTCATGTCCTTATTGAGGTATCTCAAGTTCACTTGTAAAATGTTTCTCTTGTTTCCCTTACTGGGCCTTCTGCTCACCCTTTCTTTTGATGTATGTCCCCAGGTTATGAGATGCAGTAATGAACCTAGGATGAACATAAGGAGAAGCCTTTAAAGTGTTTAAGAAGAATGTTTTTGTTTATTGTTTCATGTATTAAGTTCCTGGTTTCCAAGACACTAAACCTTAAAGATCCTCGGTTTTGTAATGAATGTTTATGTGATAAAAAGGCGGGATTCTATAGTTGGTATCAAAGGATGGTTTAGTTATTTGTGGAAATTAGGATATGAAAACTTTAGGAAGAACCCTATAGAAAATTTTAAATATAGGAAATCTTCCTGGTATTTTGTTGAGTATTGAGTAAGGGGTTGCCAAGAAAATACATCCCTGTCTGGATACGAGCAGGTAGAGGTGGCTCTGGCACAGATTTACATAGGGGTAAAACCCGAAAACACCGCTTTGAGCTAGACTCGAACGGGAACTGGTACACGACAACGGGCCTTGCTGCACTCTTGGTTACGACACTACCGGGGGATATGCTTTGGTAAATTCATAAGCTTAGTATGAACCATTACTAAAGGAACAAAGATAAAATAAAATAAAGATTCACATAAGAATATATGATCATGGATAACCTAGATTGGAACCTAGGGGATCACAAGTTAGGGTATACTTTTCTTCTACAAGTTATCCTTATATGATTTAATCTCCTTTTCAGGATTATTAGTTAAGTATTTAAGCCTCTAATTATAATTTCTCTTCTTAGTTAATGGTGGGAGATGGAAGAACATGTCCCAATAACCAATGTGATAGGAAATGCAACGATTTCCATATTAATATGAAAGATATGATTAGGGGATTAAAACCTGATTATTATTTTGGAAGATGTTCACTATTTTGGGGACCCTATATGATCAAGGTAAATAGATTACTACGGTATTTTCTTTGAAGAGTAGGTTTGACTTATATTTTGAAGAATCGATGAATTTAAGGTGGAATTATAGAAATTTAGGTTACTTATGGAAATTATTAACCTATCTTGGGGTAAATATGTTTAGGTTAGTTACTTTTTTTTATAAGATGTTAGGAGTGGTTGATGTTGTTTGGAGATGAATGATAAAGTTTACCTTGGAAGACTATGTTATCAAATCCTTCTTGTTTTTGGGATTCAATATTAGTTTGGTTTATTTTGAGGATTTTTAAGGACAGTTATTTATGGAATGGACTATGATGAACTTTGGGTAGTACCATGGAACTTTGAAGATTTAAAAGTAGTTTCCATTCCTATGGGATTATTTCTTTTTGAAGAGTTGTTTTACCTTACCCTTTCTGTTTTTGGGATAATGTTTAAAGATAGAACAAATAGATAGTTAATCTTTTGTGGATTATGAAGATGATTCTTGTGTTTTGATGAGACCAAGTAGTTTTGAATGCTCATAATTTAGAGAAAAGATTAGTTTTGGGTAGAAACTTATTAAAGGATGAAACTCTACATAAAGATAAGTATATTTCCTTATGTTTTTGTTCTATGTTGTAAATGAATTCCTCAAAATTATGAAAAGGAACGTAAAACAAAAACGTTGTTGGTTTACGTTTCCTACTAGGTAATCAAAGACCGTTTACACACATCATAAGTTTGGGATTTTCTCATGGTTAACTTTCTCCTAATCATGTTTTCTATCACTCTCCCTCAGAACTTGACCCTTTGTTTTCTCCTCCATGTCCATGTTTTCCTACATGGAACCCTAGTGTGGGTTAACTTGGGTGACCTTTCTATTTCCCTTTCTTTTCTTTTAAAGTAATAGTTTTACTGACTCCTTTTCCGATGTGGGACTTTCAATGAAATTTCAAAACCCAATTTTAAAAAAATTGTGAGGACGCAATTTCTTAAGGGGGGAAGATTGTAACGACCCGAAATTTTAAATAAATATTGTTTCCTAATTTTATGTGTTATTTTTATACTCAACAAATGTTTTATTTGATAAACATGATTATAATTAGAATGAGACCATTGGGTTTTAACTGTTATATGACCATCGGTCAATATGACCGCTGTGAACATAATGTTTTGATTATTGTCTCTAAATATAAGTAATCTTGGTTGATTATTATAGAAAGAAGATTCGATGGCCTCACCTAGTAGTCTTGGACCGATCGAAGCCCATCTAACGGAGCTTGGGAAGGAGGTAGCACCATTGGGCTTTGCTCTGGACCAAACCCAAGTCGAACTTCATCATGTGAAGCTAGAACGGAATCTCTTTCACGAGAAGTTCAAACTGATAGAAATTACTAGTCGGGAAATGTTGACCGAGCCGCCCCAAGATTCTATCACCCTAGCACACCTTACTCTTAGGTCCTATGCTGGTATTATAAGGGGCTATGTAACGAGACCGTAATTGTCTTGTGTAATCCTTGTTTTAAATAAAAATTGGGATTTCTGCTTATGATGAAGTTTATGAATTTTCAAATGACCGGATAAAAATAGTATGCATATTTTTGATGAATTTTCAAAAGAATATTTTGAAAAAAAATGTTTATGTAAACCTTAAATAATTTAAAATGTGTAATGATTTTTAAAAAATGATCTTCTACAATTATGTTCAGTACGAAAATTGGAGTCTAATAAGATCAACTTGATTTTTGATGAATAGTAAATTATGAATAGTGATTTTATGATTAGGATTAGTAATATGACCAAATGGATTAGTAATCTAACTTAAAGAAAGTTTTAAAATAATCTAGGCACCTTGATTAAGTAATGTGATTCAATAAAATGGTTAAATAATGGTTTCATAAATTATTATTTAAGTATTAGTTTTTTCGGGTGAATAGTGTTTTTTAATTAAAAATATTTAGAAAATTATTTTTATAAAACAGATTTAATTTTTGAACTCAGAGCACCGATATTATTCTATGGTAATTTTTGGGGTTTTTTCTAAAAAAAACGAATTTTCGGTGAATAGTTTTTTTATTTAAAAATTAAATTAAAAATATTTAGAAAATTATTTTTATAAAATGGAGTTCATATTTGTAATAATAGTGTTGATATTTGATTATGGTAAAATTTTGGGATCTTTCTGAGAAAGTTGAATTTTCAGTGAATAGTAAAAATGCAGTTTTAGGGTTTCGGTATGTTTAATGACATCCTAGCTGTGTCATGATGATGTCATGAATTATTTTAAGGTTTGGCCGGCCAAGGGTGATGAATTATTGTTTTGGGGGCCCCATGTGGCTAACTCCATGGTAAATGCCAAGGGAGAGCACATGGGTTTGAGAAAAGCACATGTGAGGTGTCCTTTGGCCATTAATGCCTTGTCCCCTCACTTTCCCTATAAATACCAAGCCCTCCTCTCATCCATTCGACTCCCCACTCTTCCCCAACGAAGTTATGGTCTCATTACCTCCCAAGGAGTCCTCCCAAGGTTCCCCCAATCCCTCAAGGTCCAAACCTTTGAGTTTTAAGAGTTACGTTTTAAGGTAAGGGATCTGACCTCTCTCTTTCTTTTCAAGTAATCTCTTTTATGTCATTTCTTTTATACTCCATGTTCTTATGTTGGAGGATGTTCTTTTATATTCATCCTACTGACCATTTCATGTTCATATGATGAGATACCCCCTTTCTCTCATCAATTCGTTTTAAGAATGTTTAAGTGGCGCTGTTAGGCTGCCGAATTTTTAAGGGATTCTTTCACCTTCCTCGTTTTCAAGTTCTATTTTCATTAAAGTCTTTCATGTTTCTTTTTATTATGTTGGGGCATGACCTCTAAATTTATCATACTGATCTTTTATGATCATATGATTAGAGACCCCATTTTATCTCTTCAATTCAATTTTTTTGAAGTTTTAAGTGGCGCCGTTAGGCTGCCGAATTTTTAAGGGATTCTTTCACCCTTCTCTTTTTCAAAGTTCTACTTTCATGTCAAGTCTTTCAAGTTAATTTCTATTATGTTGGGGTATTATCTCTATATCTATCATACTGGACTCTTATGTTCATATGATGAGAGACCCTATTTGACCTTGTCAATTCATTTTTGTTGAAGTTTAAGTGACGTCGTTAGGCTGCCGAATTTTTAAGTGGTTCTTCACCTTTCTCATTTTGAAGTTCTACTTTCATGTCAATTCTTTCAAGTTCCTTTTTGTAATGTTGGGGTATGATCTCTATATCTATCATACTGTACTCTTATGTTCATATGATGAGAGACCCCATTTTATCTCTTCAAATCAGTATTTTGAAGTTTTAAGTGGCGCCGTTAGGCTGCCGAATTTTTAAGGGATTCTTTCACCCTGCTCCTTTTCAAAGTTCTAATTCCATGTCAAGTCTTGCAAGTTCCTTTTTATTATGTTGTAGTATGATATCTATATCTATCATACTGATATTTTATTTTCATATTATGAGAGACCCTATTTGATCTCATCAATTCATTTTTTTTGGTTGAAGTTTATGTAACGCTGTTAGGCTGCCGAATTTTCATAAGAGAAATATTATTTTTGTCTTCCTTTCATGTTCTTCATTTCATATGGTATATCTTTAAAATTTCATTACCATGCTCTCAAATCCTTTATATTATGTCCCTCTACTGTGTTATGGGTCATTTATGAGTGTTTGACCCATATCCCCTCTCTTTTTAATGATTTCTAAAACCCCGAAACATAGTCGTTATGCTGCAGAATTTTCATCTCAAAATGCCTCTCTTTTTATCAAAATTTGTTTTATGTTATTAAGTGAATACTCAAAGCTCTTATTTCTATATGTGTATTCACATATATATCAAAATTTTCTATTTTAAATTCTGGTATTTACATACATGAGACCCGCTTTCCCTTTCCGTGGGTTTAAAGTGACGTAAGGATCATGTCTTTAAAGCAGTTTTTTTAAAAAGTTATGATTATGAAATGAAACCCATTTATTTTATGCTATATGGGTTATTTATGAAATTTTTTATGATGATATATGTGGCTCACATGATAATAAAGGAAAATTTAAGGGTGCGCCCTGATAGCGCTCCAATGCATTGGGTAAAGACTTAATCTCTAGAGATGACCATTTTTAACGACGCCTTGGTGAATAACCTTGGTAATTTTTTAACGACACCTTGGGGATGGACCTTGGTGAAACGAAACGATTTTCAATATTAAATGTTGCAGCCACATCTTCAAGTTATGAATAATGTTATTTTTATTATGATGTATCTCATGATTTCTTTCTTATGCCTTAAAGTTCTTTTCATGTCCTTATTGAGGTATCTCAAGTTCACTTGTAAAATGTTTCTCTTGTTTCCCTTACTGGGCCTTCTGCTCACCCTTTCTTTTGATGTATGTCCCCAGGTTATGAGATGTAGTAATGAACCTAGGATGAACATAAGGAGAATCCTTTAAAGTGTTTAAGAAGAATGTTTTTTTATTGTTTCATGTATTAAGTTCCTGGTTTCCAAGACACTAAACCTTAAAGATCCTCGGTTTTGTAATGAATGTTTATGTGATAAAAAGGCGGGATGCTATATTCATGATATACATTGTGTATTCCATCAACTATTTCAAATAAAATTCAAAATATCAAAGGGATATTATGATAAATATTGAGTTCTATTTTCACAAAATTGTAAATTGGCTCAAGGAAAGTCCATGAGGAGTGATTCCGAGTAACACTGAGTTAACCCATGTGAAGAATAAAAGTTTATCGCCTTAAGGATTGGAATAACCATTAAATAAATTGTTGATACAAGGAGATATATAAGTATAAGAAAAATGAAAGCATATAAAATAAAAAGAAAAATGCGAAGGAAAATGAAAGGGAAGTTGAAAAAGTTTGGGAAGAAGAACCACCACCATACAAACCACTACTACCAAACCTATAAATAATGAAGAAGTGGGAAACTTATAATCAAAGTAGAAAGTTTATTTAAATATTTAAAAAGATTTGTATTATTACTCCCTTTTAAAAACAATTATAAAACAATCCCAAATATATAAAGTTATGAAATATTTTGCTTCAAACAAGAGAAAACTTGAATAGATGGGAATAATACCAATCATAGGATAATGTTTTGTCATAATGTTAAGGTGTATACCAAAGAATATACAAGATAAAAGTAGTTTTTAAATTATTATTAATATTATATCTTATGAGTTCGGGGTAGATTTAAGTGATTTAGGTGTGAGTGTGAACATCATTTCATATTCAATATTAAAAATCTTTTCATTAGAGTATATGAATCCCATAAAGTTTTCTCTTCAATTTTTGGAGATAACACTCTATGCCATAGGTTTTTTTGAGGTTTTTTTATTAAAGTGAATAAATTTTATTTTCTAGTGGATTTTTTTGTGTTTGAGGTGGATGAAGTAAAAAACCATTACACATGGAAGGTAATTTTAATTAATGAGAAGGGCCTTGATTGATGTTTAATGTGGGTAGTTATTTTTAAGAGTTTTTGGTCAGAAATTGAAGTCAAAATTCATTAGTATATAAAAACAATTATGAATAAGATAAATTCTTGAGTGTGGATATTGTTCTTATTGATGAGAGAACAGAATAAAATATTATTTGGAAGAATTAAAATGAAAAAATTGTTGAAAAAAAGAGAGAATAGGGTTTCTTGAGAAGATTAAGGATGATAGAAAATATACTAAGAAAAAGGAGTTTATAGAGGGCCATTATGTTTGGTTATTCCATAAATTAACCTATGAATTCTTATGATTAACTAGAAATTCCTGTGATTCTCATATGGAAGTGGAGAAGAAACTACCTCAAGGGAGAGTAAAACTTATTTTAGAAAAAGTAAGAAGTCTCATCTATGTGGAGGAGTCTCAACTTAGACCATTAATTGATTTGAATCGGGTAAATTCTTTAAATTATTATTTTTCATGACATGGTGAGTCTATGTCTAGCTTAAATACATTAAACAAATCACATATGAGAGATGAAACACCTATCATGGGGTGCTAAAAAATTAATAATTATTATACTCCTTGTGAATCATAGGGGATAACCAGGTTCATTTATCATGAATAATTTTTTTATTGATCATTATTTATTATTAACATTTATTTTTATAAGTTTTTAATATATCTAAAACATTAGATAATGAGGGGATATTTTTTGTGTGGTATGGATGCCAACAAATAAAAATTTAAATTTTTGTATACTCAAACACAGGGGTTAGGATAGAAATAATCATCCCTAGGTTGAATACCAGTGAAAAATCTCTATTGAAACTAAATATTTATCTCACCCCCACTAATTTTTCACTTCCCATCATACAAAAACACAATCTCATGTTACTTATTTATGAATTCATGGTGAACTGGATATCTCCAAGAATACCATGTACCCAAATCTTCCATGGATAAGATAATAAATGACTTCTTAATCAAGAGCACCCTCTCTTTCTTCATTAGTGTAATATCACTCCCATTGAATTTCAACACATTGGTTTTATATTATACTAACTTTTATATATAGGGAAAACATTATTAGTATGAAACAATAAGTAAAAAGCAAGGAAATAACTTAGGTAAGAAACCATTGTTAGTTATCCCTCACTTCTGAGCTCCATGAATTATATTAATGAAAATAAAGTAATAAAATAATTGCACAATAGATTAATAACTCATAGAATCCTCACTCGGGTGAACCTCAGTTAGCACTCCACCATCACCGAGTTTGATATCACAACCATTGTCAAGATAAGGATAGATGAGAATAGTGAATAAATGAATATTTTATTAAAAATATTAAAAACTAAAAAGAAAAAAATACGAATAGAAAACCCAAGTCTAATATTGGATGAGGACTAAATAATTTACACAGGATGATATAAAACACTTAAATCAGTAGTAAGGAACTTGAGTAATATTTTATGTGCTTGAGGATTTCTCCATATGACTCTTCTGAATATGGGATCTTCCCCACATATACATATCCTATATCCTTTAATTAAATTAGTAATTACTTCAAATCTTCCCCATAATCCTATTTCTATAATTTTTCTTATTTTATAATCATGTGGTCAAAAAAATGTATGAAAATATATTTTTATTGAACACGATGTTTAGGAATTTATTTATCATTCAATGTTTATTGCAAGCATTCTATGTGTGTGTATAATGGATCCTATGGATTTAAAATATCCTTTAGTAATATTTCAAAGCCCTAAAAAGTGATTCACAAAAACTTCATGGAGGTTTGGACTCGAATGTATATGAGAAATAAACTAATTTGCTAGTTTATAACACCTCCTCAATGGATATATTTATTCTTCTTGATAGAGTAATATCATATGAGAATTAACATTTGGGATTAATATGATGTGAGGATTCATAGATTATCCATTTAGGATGACTCGAAGTGTATAATTCTTTTGAAGTTAATCTAACATAGTGCTCATTACGGTGGTTTTATTTTATTTGAGTTTGAAATTAATCTGAAATATGATTTCATATCCATATATTAATCGTTCATGACTTAAAAAATGTTAGGGATACTTTGACATGATCAGAATTTAATATGGCACAGGATTTATTTATTTTCACTTAATTTTAAATGGATAATCCTTATATAAGAGCATGTTATTATGATGTGGCATGTGTAAACAGAGAATAAAACCTATAAAAGCTCTACAATATAGCATTTAATATGATGTGGTGAAATGGTGAGATAGTCTAATCTTATGTAGTGTGTGTTATATGGGGATTAATCTAACACAATAGTGTGTAATAACCTTTTCTTTAAATTCGATCACTCCTTAATTGAAATTATTCTCACACAACTTCATATTTTTTATTTTAATTACATGTAGCCTCTAAAATTTTCATTTAATCACCCTTGGCTAAAAAAATAATGGTTGAATCCTATATGGGTCTTAATTCTCACATAAAAATAACTATTTCAGCAGAAAAAAATCATAAAAAAAATTATATTAATGGTATAGAAATTAACATTTAAATACAAAATAATGATCAACAAAAATAAATATTTAGACCATTTTCTTAATAAACTCCAAATTATTTCTAAAACGTAAAATTGTGATAATTCACCTTAAATTTTGAAAATGGTTGGAATTAAATCAGTTAATTAAAAAGTAAAATTAATGAAATATTTCACTCTATTAATTCCCCTGGACTTAAATATTTCACTCTTAGTAAATCATCATATATCCATATTAAAGTTCACATAAAAATCAATAATGATTGAATTTTCAAAGATCATTTCAAAATAGGTTTTTATTATTTATCATTTATGAAAAAACAACTCTCTTTCATTTTCTTCTCTCACATTTTAATTTTTCAACCTCAAAAATCCGTTAATGACCCAATCACAACCCACCCCACAAGGAAATTTATGTTACTCTTCACTCAAGATAAATATAATATTGAGTTATGAAAATACTTGAAAAAATGAATACATCACCATAGGATTGTAAAAATTATAATTCTTAACACTATGAAACATTAAAAATTGGTTAATAATGATGTATTTTTAAGGTGATTTTGGTGGCTATGGTTTGGTGGGGATAAGGTGTTTAAAATTAAGGCTAAAAGATTTTTTTTTACTATTAATTATAATAAATGAATATTAAAGTGAAATGATGGAAGGTTCCTCACTAAATACACCTTAGAATATATGATTACACACTCTATTTTGTTAACATAAACCATGAGTCAAACAATAAGTTCAATGGATGATTTATTCCTTATTATATTTTTTTATTTATTATTTTTTTCTTTTTTAAACCTTTTTTTTCAAGAAGTATGAGATGAAAAATGAGTACATTTAATTAATGAAAATACATTCCCTTTTATTTTTTATAAGGTTATGAATCATAAAAGTATCATAATGAATAATTAAATCTCATCTCCCTTTTTTCATCATTTATTTCTATTTATTTAAGATAATATAGTTATAAAAATGAAATACATTAAATGATAGTACCAGTTATTATCCCCGATCTAAAGGTGAATTTGGATTATATTATGTAAAAAAAACAAAAAAAATTATATTCAGTGCTCATCAAAATTCACTAGATGTGGAGGCTCTCTTGATAATAGTGTTGTAAGTAAACCCCTTTACCAATTAGGTATAACTTTCTTGGTGGGGGTGGAATAAGTTACAGGGCCTCTTTATGAACTACCTTGGACACAACTTCAATGACTTCTTCTTCTATGTTTAAGGACTATAATATTGTTATTTCTTCCCAAGATTCATCATAGGGGAATTTAGTGAATAGTTAAAGTTAAATGAAATTAAATAAGGAGGAATTTAAATTTGAATCTTCCCCATTAATAATACAAACCTGTAATATTGTTTCATCACACAAAGTTGTTAGTAATTCATGTTCTTATTAAATTTACAACACATAGTCTCCCCTATGTTAAGCTATCCTTCATCTTCATAAATCTTTAATTCTTTATATAACTCATCCAGACCTAAAATGTTAACACAAATAAATGATTCAAGTAATGAAGGTTTGAATGAAATAATATATCAGGAAATTTTTACACCCTTTATTTTCATGGACCGGATCATTTGTTCTTTCTTAAGTTCCATTTCAAGTATGTCTTCATATTAAGGTGAAAAAATATTTTTAAAATTAAATTCATCCACTTTAATTTCTTCCTGGAATATGGGAGGGAATAAAATAGACTAGTTGGTTTGCTCAACCACTTGTTGATCAAACTATATAAAGTAATAGGAAAACTCAGTTTTTTCACTAGAAAATACTTCAAGAATTAGGTATTCAAGGACTAATTTAATATCCTTTATGATCCCTATAAAAAACTATAATTTTTAGTTTTAGCTACGTAATATCCATGCTTGTCTATAAATAAATAAATAGTTTAATCCATGAGAGTGTGTGAGTTAATAATAGTTTTCATTTTTTAGTTTTTTATGAAGGAAGAGAAAAATATTTATAGAATGTAAAAGTGATATTGAATGATTTATTATATTAATAGAAACAATTACAAATTATGAAACACCTTTCATGGGGTGGTACAAAATAATATTTATTATACTCATAGTGTTGCATAGTGGTTAACTATGGTCATCTCTCAAGAATCTTATTATATAAATCACCTATATTCCTAACACTTATTTTATTTTTTGTGATACTAATATATTTGAAACAAAAGATAATGAGGGGTTGTTTATGGTGTGGTGTAGATGAAAATGAATAAAAAAAATTAATTCATGTAGACTTAAACATAGGGGTTAGGATATAATGAATCATACCTAGGTACGATACTAGTGAATACACCCTTTTACTCTAAAATGTTTATCTTGTTCTCACTCATTGTTCACTTCCCATCATACAAGCACACATACCCTTGTTACTTATGTATAAATTTATAGTGCATTATTTATATCTAATAATAATATTCACCCAACTCTTTCTTGGTAAAGATAATGGGGGGATCCTCGATCTAGAGAATCCTATATAATTTCCCTGGTGTGTGATCACAACCATTCAATTACAACCCATTGGTTTCATTAAATTACAACATGTATATAGTGGGAAGGCATTATTATTATGAAAAAATAAGGAATAAAACAATGGAATAATAAAATAAAAAAATAATTTTTACATATATCTCACTCCCAATATCCATAAATCCTCATCATGTAAATAAAATAATAAAATAATTTCATAGTTAATTGATGACTCATGGAATACTACCTTGATTGAACCTCATTTATAACTCCACCATTATGGATCTTGAGATCATGCTCTTGGGGAAGATAAGAACACATGAGAATGATAAAAGAATTCAAATTTTATTAAAAATACTATAAACTAAAAATGAAAGAAATATAAATATCAAACCCAAGTATAATATTAAATAGGGAACAAATATTTTACATTAGAGGGCATAAAACATTTAAATAGGTAGAAGGGAACTTGAGTAATATTTGATCTGGATTAGGATGGATCAATGTAACTCCACTTAAGATGGGATCTTCTCCACATGTGTAGATCCTCTATTAATTATTTTAAGACATTATTCCTTAAAATATTCCCCTCAATAATTTTTATATTTTTTTATGTTTAAAATCATGCATGCAAACAAAATATATAAAAATATCATTTGGATAAGTATAATATTCAAGAATTTATTTCTCATTCAATATTGGTTTCATTCATGCCATATGTGATAACAATGGATCCTATGTATTTGAAATAACATTTATAGATATTCATAAGCCTTGAGAAGTGATTCCCACAAGATTCTTGGTGGTTTGGTATTGAATACATATGATCAATCATCTTCTTAATTAGTTCGGAAAACCACCATAGGGATAGAATTTATTCTTATTATTATAAAATTAATCTCACATGATCTTTATAATTTGTATTTAATATGACACAGGTATTGGTAGACCAATCTTATGGGATACCATGGTGTGTAACATAATGCAAGCTTTCATATCCATGTTTTAATCCTGAATGGTGTAGGAAATGTGGGTGTTACTTTGATTTGATTGGATTTTAATATGACATGGACTTTGGTTATTTTTATTTAATCTGACATGGTTTATTCTAGTGTGGGGGAAAGTTATTTGGATGTAGCTTAAGAGAAGATATAATAAATATTACACAATATCTACACTCTATAATTTAATATAACAAAGAAATAGGAAGTGGTAGTTGGATATCACATAGCATGTGCTCTAGGAGAATTAATCTGATACATAAACATATCGCAGGATGCTACCAAAACAACTATTTAATCCTATGCAGACCTTAGTTATCATGTAAGAATAATTGTTTAGCTGAAAAATTAAAAAAAATATTTTAATGGTATGAACATTGTCAATTAAATTTGTAATAATAATAAAATCACTAAAACAAAATATCTATTTTACTTTTATAATAAACGACAAATTTTTCTGGAAACCTAAAAATGTGATAGATTCCTTAAATTTTAAAATGACAGGAATTAAATTATTTAATTACAAAGTAAAATTAATGAAATATTTCAATCTATTAAGTGGTTACAAAACTTTTTTAGTTTATTTTCTTAGTAATTTATTTTAGGATTGTTTTTTGGATTTAGAATTCAATCGCACATATATTTTTTAGATTTAATAAAATAGATCTTGTACTTTTACATATTTAATTTTATTTTTTATGTTTATAAATTTGATTAGGGGGAAGGAACAAGGCGTAATATGAAAGGTGTTAAAATAGAAAGAGAAATATATTCAATGGATAGGGGAGTATTGTTTTAAATTCATTATCCTTTTACACACTCAACATTTAATATTTTTTTAAGGTTAATGAATTACATTCCATTCTAATATTTATTTATATATTTATTATCTAGGATATAAGAGTTTCTTATAAATAACATCATATCTTGTTTTAAATTACATTTTTGATGGAATTGAATGAGTAAGATGATGGATGGATGGGTAAAGATAAGATTGCGAATTTTTATTTAATGAACAATGATTTGGGAAGATTGATTGACTTGTGTAAATAAAATTCCTCAAACACTTTTATTATTTGACCCCCAATCCAGAAGGCATTATTTTTTTATTTTTTTATTTTTTTTATTCACTTTTTAACTGGGTTGAGGGGTAACCCTACATACCCATAATTCAATAGGCACTTAGGCCCAGTACATGACCTTAAAAGACCAAAGACACACCAACCCAATCCCTACCTATATGATGTTAATGATTCTTCAAATCACCTGACTGTAAGGCTGGTCAGCTAGAAATTCCCCACGTAGTACTAGATGGTGTCTAGTATCAATGGAGAAAAATATACCCTCTCGTTCTTCAAATATTATATATTTTATGATGTTTTATCCTACTTTGAACTACATCTTGGTTGAACCTATATTTTTTCACTATATATGTTGCCGATGAGCCTCATCACCATTGTATTTTGTCACCACCATTGTGGCTCAACATCTTCATTGTCCATTTTCATTATCCGAGACAGCTCATCATTGTCAAGACAGATGACCTCCATTGATTCCCAATCTTCCAATCATTGACCTCACTATGTCTACTGATGCTTCGCACATGCCTCCACCACATCCCATCATCATTGTCACCGAGATCATTTCCCTGCCCATACTATCAGCATAGACCGATATTCTCTCCATATCATCCACCGAGAACACCCACATTCTACCAAATGATTGAATTTATATTCACCCCAAATAATGAGGTTTTCTAGGATGTTATCCTGGGATTGATTCAAGATTATAGGGTTCCTTTTTATTGATTATCTAGATTGTGTTATTCATTCCATGAGTAATTGTCTAATATTTTAATTCTTATTCTAGAGAGGTATTCTAAACCATTTTATGATATTCTTTATAACACACTCTTTCTTGATATAACTCATTATATATATCAGTACTAGAACTTTCTTGATTAATATTTTTTAAGCATGAATATTTGGAACCACATAAAGATGAATGATGTTATCAATTATATATTAATTGGTCCCATTTTCCTTGGATATCTACCCTATATTTGATCACTTTTTAGGCCATATAAACCAATAATTTCTATGATAAGAATCCATATTACCATCCTATTTGTCTATCCTGTCATGATATTAGTATTTTTATATGATTTATAATGGAATAAATATGGGGGAAGAACGTTTTCATTATATTGATAGAGATGTTATACACTGTAAAAAGAATTTTATGAGGTGTTATCATTAATTGAAGAGAAAAAGGTTCAAAAAATTTCCTTCATTATAATTTAATGGATACCCTCTAAAAATAAATAAGGAAAAAAAAGAATGAAAGGATTGAAAATATATTCTGAAAAGGGGTCAATATTACATTGTGCTTGTTTTCATGATTTGTTTGCCTATGATATAAAGAAAATGAGTTATTGGGTATAATAATTTTGAAGATATCATTTTAGAGGAGGATATTTTCATTAAGATTTATTTTGTATACCATGTATTTTATTTATGTGTTTAATATTCTTTTAACAAGTTAGGGTCCAGACCTCTTTTATTAAGAAAATAAAAGAAATCCAATTTTTAACTGGGATGATAGGGAACCCATTACATGGCCCATAGGCCCATAGGAACATAGGCACATAAGCCTATGAAATACATAGACCAAAGGATCTAACAAGGTTCAAAAACCCTATAACCCATAGGCCTAGATTTTTAATGGACTGAAGTCCCACCACTAGAGGATTTTGGAATACCACATCACCCTTTCCACCCCAAGCACAACACCACTAACATCACCTCTCGAAAGACCCAAAGGCCCAAGAGGTAGCATTAATATACATTTGATTGAGCATAAATCTAGTTTAAATAATATTTAGTAATGAAAGAAAAATTTTCTAGTATGTTAAATCATAATTTTGTATGAATATTAATAATAAATTGAAATTTATTAATGGAAGGGAGGAGGAGTATCATCAATTTAAGAGGCAAAGTAAAATACATTGTTGATTTTCTTTCTTAAAAATTAAGGAGTTAAAAAGTTATTTTTATGTGATACTTGAAATTTTATTCCTAAATTATAATTTATTTATTTTATTAACTATTTTTTTAACCTTTAATATGATGGGTTTTATTTTTGATGATTTAAAGATCTATTTTTTAGGACAAGCAAGAGTTTAAGTGTGGGGGACTTAGATTACTCAAAAATATGCATGATTTTTTATTTATTTTTTCATTGAAAAATGGTTTAATATTGTCTAATATTTTGTATATTTAATTTATTATCCCAAGAATTGGATTATAGTATAATATTGGTGTGAATTGGCATTGTGATTCCTTTTAGAAGAAGAAAATAAAAAAAGTAATTTGGTAGAGTTTAGTTGTAGCACTCAACAGAGCTGCATAGCCCCAGGAAAGGTAGCAACATCTTCTTAATGGGATATTTACTATAAAATTAAGCATTGAATATTAAAATAATATGGATCCATAATGTTATTACATTCCAAAAAATATCACACAAAAACTTATACACGATACTTCAGTGGAGTGGAGTGTGCACCCCATCTTACTAATCGAGTGAGAGTTTGAAGAAAATTCCATTATGGGAAAAAATACATATTTCAATGAAAATATACTAGGTTATAATTTTATGTATTGAATCTTAACTAATCAAGTGTCACAATTAGAGGAGTCCTAAATTTTCACAAGGTACTACCCTATTCTATGAGATGAGAATCAATATGATGTGATTGGTTGCTCCACATCCTGATAAAGACTGAAGGTAGAAATAGATATGTGATAAATTAACATGGAATGGGGAAGGAATATTTACAACATGACTCATTTATAAATATAAAAAAAATGTATCATGGATAAATATCTATGAGGGTTTTATTGTGATTTGTGGAACTTTAAAGACTGGGTTAAGGAGATATGATGATCACACCACAACCACCACTATTATATTGTGATAAAGGGGAATTTGTTTTGAAATAAAGATACAAGTGATTTAAAATGTATATAGGATATCTTTTTGGATTTATATGGGTGTGTGATGATGTGATATAGGCTTTCACGGTGTTGTTTTATAGAATATTGAAGATCAAGGGGTGAAAAATGTTGATTTTTGAGTTGGATCAAAATGGTGATTTAAGAGCTTGGGGGTCCTTTTTATGATTAAATAGGGATATTTTTCCAATTTTAGGTAAATAAAATCTATATAAAAGAATTTATAATCATTTTAGTATATCATGTGCTATCATCAGTCATTAACAATAAGTGTAATTTTTTATTCTGTCTTTTCTAGCCCTATCATGAAATGTCCAATAGTATTGTGGAATGAGCGCCATTAATTTCAATAGGTAATTAAGTTTAGAGAATATATGTACTCTCATTAATCACTAAATACTAATACGTAGTATGAGGGAAGTCAGAGGTTAATCCCATATAGACCAGTAATCCCTAGCATGAAAGTTTGATCCAGAAGTTAGGACTAATGATTTGAACACTTTAAAGTAAATCTATAATTATGAGAGAGAAATGAATATGCAAGTGTACTGGGATTTTATAAATTCAATATCATGAGATAATTGAAATTATAATGCATTAAATGAATCATATTACTATCATTGGAATTATATTTAAGTATATATTTGTTATGTTATTTACTCTCTAATCAATAAAATCCTCTTTTTGAGAGTCCCCACACCTATACTCTTAGGTCTGGTGCTAAAAATATATTCTTTAAAAATTGGATTTGATACTAAGTGAGAGTACTCAAGATAAACTTGAATATATTTCACATTATTTTCATAATTTTAAAATTATATCTCATAAATTATTTCACAAACCCGAAACTCAAAGGTTTAATGACTTTAGAGATTAATATATAAAGAAATTATTTTGTATAATTGGGAATATTTATCCATAATCACACCATACTCGATCCCCTTCTAGACATATCCTATGTTACACTCATATTTATAACCTGGGGAACAAAAAACATAAAAAGGGGGTTAGCTCAAATTCTCAATATGGAAAAAACTTAAAGATATGTCATCAAGGGTTAGATCGTAAGCATGTGAGTAAACATGATCATAGGATAAAAATATAATTAAAAATAATATAGAATAATAAGAGTTATCTATATGTAATAATATAAATACATGTAATCTTAAATGATCAAACATATACCATCTCATAAGAATTAATAATCATGAGACAATAATAATGGGTCATGGAGCATAAAATATGCATATAACATAGAAATGTGGCATTAGAATAAGCATAGTTATAGTTAATCATAATGTTGTAAATGTTTCAAAATGAAAACAAATCCATAACATCTTTAGGTATAGGTTAAGTACCCATGTAACCTTAGGCTTGGGCTTACCACATTTGTACCCTTGGACTTGGGCTTACCACCTATATACCCTAGGGATTGGGCACCACTTGTGTGCCCTTGGGATTGGGATAACATCCCTTATACCATTAGGCTTGGTCTTACCACCCATGTACCCTTGTAATTTGACTTACTAATGAGTCTCTATTGTGAGGAAAATTGAAAATTCATTTATTACCCTACATATAGCACAGTGTACAAGTCAAGGGTTGATCTCAATGAAGTAGTATTGAAAGAACATGTGGTTCTCTTAAAAATATTCTTCTATTTTTTAAAATATTTTGAAAGTAGTAAAATATCATGAAAACATGTAGAAAATATGATGAAAATAATATAGTAAGTTGTATAAATATAAATAGTGAGAATGAACTGAAACTGGAGAAATAAAAACAAAAAGAAATAAAACAAAGAATTTCGATAAGAAACAAACCAAGAATCAAGTCGATCCACTCATCAACAACCTATCATTGTTCTCTATATGGATTAGATCATTTTTAAACCTCACTTAGTATATTTTAAATCTATTTATTCACTTTCCTCTTTCATCTAAAATAATGAATGTTTATGCCTTGAATCTCTTCCGGTGGATAAGTACTCTATAAAAGAAAAATAATGATCAGGTCATACCACTCAATCCCAGAATCTCTTCCTAGATAAAGTGGTATTCAGGAGATCTTTAGTCACATAACCACTCCCAAATATTCTATTGATTGATCTAATAAAATAAATGGATAAATTTTAGGGGTAAAGAGTGGAAAATACTTCCTTTGGGTGTTTTTACTCTTGCTTCACCACTTATACAGTCTCTATTAGACAAGAGTAATGAAGAAGGATAATGATCAGAATCCTATGTAGATCTCTTAGAAGCATAGAGTTTCACTTCCTAAATATGGTATTTGAAATTACCCCTTAATGTATGAAGGTATGATATCATAACAATTAGGGATAATAACGAACAATATGTATTTACAAAATATAACTAGAGAAACATTGTGATAAAAAAGAGATGAGAAAAGGAAATTCCATCTCATTTTCAGGAATAAGAAAATAAATACAGACTGTATCCAGACTCTATAAATAATAAAAATATAGTAGAACACCTCCAATTACTTAGAAACCAAAATAGAAAAATAGTTACATCCAAATGTAAGATGCAGTTAAATCCACATGGAATATTTTTATATTCTTGTCGCCAGCTTCTAGTGAAGTCACTATAAAAATATAAAACCACTCATAGTGACCCTAAATTACCATTGAATATGTGATGTAGTTCCCATGATTACCTTATCTCCCCTCATTCTAATCTTTTCTAACTATTTTATAAAAATAGGAAAAAATTAGAGTGGACTTTACAATGATCTTTTACAATTTTGGGAGTTTATCCTTACTCCCCTTCATCCTCCTACTACACCCATAATTTTCCTATGAAAATATAAGTTTCAATTTATTTATTTAATAATTTTAGGGCCACCATATCATTTATAAATAAAATTGAACCCTAGCACATCTTGGGTATATTGTTCTCAAATACTATTCAATTTCTAAGTGTTTCATGTTTAATGAACTCTTCCAAAGTCCAAAATGATTCAAGGAGCTTAAGGTAGCCTTTACAGGCTAGTTTTAAAAAAAATTGAATTAGAAACTCATGTGGGAAATTTATCCCTTTGATAATCTTTCCATATTCTTGGTTTTTCCTTGAGATTCATCAAGTAATGGTAGTTTGTAGTCAAGAAACATGAAACCCTAGAAATAATTTCCATCTTTTGTTTACCAAGACTTTGTTGAGGCATTCCCGCAATCGAACTTGCACAAATCAAGATCATCACAGCCATAAACTTGAGAAGGAATGAGGTTTACTCTAAATTGTTCAATACAATATTGATATCTTCGATTAACTTTCATAAAATTTGTATGTTTCAGTATTGAAAACAAGCTGGTTTTTAGCCTCAATGCTTATTTGATGTGTTATGTTGAGAAAATAGTGTGAACTCATCTTTGGCTTCTTAATTGATAAATTGGGGGATAGTGAGGTATTTTCTATCCTTATGAATCAGACTTGTACAAGAAAACAATATAGCAAGACAAATTTTTATTTTTGATAGGCTCAGTATATTTAGATTCATCATAAACTTCTTTATTTGATAGTGGGATTATTCAACATACCTTCTTGGGTGTGTGGATCTACTTCATACACTATGTTCAGTACAAATCTTCAATATTGTGAAGCTTCTTCACCAGGTTTGAGTTCTTCACCCATATCATCAGTACATTCAACCTGGTTAATCAACATTTATCCATGATTCATATTTTTATAGTGTGTTTTGGTTCTATTTAACAAGAGGCTATGCTCACCTTAGGTTCAAAAAAAATCAACAAGCCTCATGGTTTTTTGGGCATAGTTCTCTTTATCTTCAGTTGTAGTGGTGTGACTATGTAGGATCAAATTGGGATCGGAGGAGCCTCAGCTTGATTGGTACATGTGTCTAGTTCTTCAATTCATCAATGGTTACTCAATATTGGTTCCTTATTGTAATACCAATAACATTAACCTCATTTGAGGATTTATGTTCAAGCAGTAGTACCCTAAGGTTCGATATCTCTTGAATGGTTGGTTAATCAGCGAACTGGATTTCTTCACATGTGTTCATCAGCTTCAAATGAAAGATTCTTCATCTTAGATCTGACTCTTTGGAACCTATCTTTTCAGCACCATCTTCAGCTTCAAGCAGTGAGGATATTTATCTGATCAGTCATCAGTTTCATCAAATCAACCTTACCCCAAAATTTCACAAGGTTTTGGTCGAATCTGGGATATCTTCATCGAACAGTGGGATTGGAATGTTCTTCTTGGAACCTTCTAGAAGCATTGGGTTTCTCTTTAATAGTGGATGTCGCCTTCTCTGCAAAGCTTGGGTGTGTTCGATTGGTGGTGGTTGTGTGATCGATTACAGGTCATTGTGAGATCGATCTAATTACACAATTAGAGGATTCATAAGTTGTAATTTTTTTGACTTCTAGGAAGATGCATGATCAATTTGAATTATAAGGATGGTCAATTTTCTTTTCCAATTCTTAAATACACAAAATCTTTAATTTTACTCTTACATTTTCTCCACATATCAAGAATAGTCAGTTGAATTACACTACACAAAAGCTTCAAGATTTTTCTAGGATTTTTACTTTGGGTATGTAGGTGCATGGTTAATCCAATTGGACTTCCAGTTGCTTTAACCATTTTCCAGATTTTCACTGTGATTCAAAAAAATAGAAAATTTGGAAAACAATTCAAATAAAAAATTCAAAAAAAAAATTCAAAGACACAAAAAACTATATTTTCAAAATAATATAATTCCATAAATAAAGATTTAAAAATTAATTCCATAAAAAATATTTAATCAAAATAATATGGAATTAATGGAAGAATTAATTCAGGAAAAATTGAGTTCTGAAAAAAATTCACTAAAAATGGTTATTTTCTTAAGAAATTAGAAACATTAAAATCAAAGAACATTAAATAATTTGCATAAAATAAACTACTTAAATCATCATCACTAAAATATTCAAACAATAAAAACTCAAAAATTCAAAAAATATTGTTTTTAAAATACTGGAATTCAATGCAGGGAACAACTGAAATATTTATTACCATCAATCACCATTTGTTAAAATATTTTTTATTAAATGTGAAATGTATCCTTAGTTAATCAGATAATCATAATTTCTCCATTAAAATTAAATTTTATCATTTAATATTCTATTATTTTACCATAATATATGTGGAAAATTTTGATAAAATAATTCCACATCAAATTACCCCACATTTAATAAATTTCACTCCTTAGAAATTAAATTCATTCAATTTATCTATTTATAAGGACACCTAAGATAAATTATGATCATCTTACCTAGTTTAAACTGAATATGCTCAAATTAAATAAAATCATTGAATCATCCATTGTAAATATTTCCTTTCCTCCTATTTGAATTCTTAATGTTGTCTTATTTCAACACTAGATCAAATTCTAGTTTCATTAGTTAAAACTAGAGAAATTCAAGTGAAATTAAATCTATAACAAGAGGAACTATTAGCTTTCACTCTCTCCCAGGCTTCTCAAACCAAAGTTCCACATTCTAATTCATTGATACAACTCAAAATATTTTCTTATAAATTATTTTTTTCCTTTTTCATTTAGGTAAAATATTCCCCTCAACTAAATGAACTAATTTTTGACAAGGCCCTTTATTTGAATTTTTACCCATCTATAAGATTATGCATAGAACTATACATATAACTTATTGAATTTGGATTAATTTACACAACACACTTGATGTCCTTGCCTTAAAGACTCATTTTGGGATCCCAATTTCTAATTTTACTCTATATTCAAAGTAATTATATTACTCTCGATTGATTTGAATCCCTAAGATGTTCCATTTCACTAAGGTTATGTTACATGGTAAAAGTTCAACTTCAACTTTTCCCAATGTATAGTTTTAATTCTATAAGAATCTATCCTATCACACCTCCCTCTCATAGTTATCAAATAGTATATTCATTACAACATGAGACAACATCACTCAAAAAACACTCAACTCTAACAACTTCATACTTAGCGAAATCCTTCAAAATGAGCATGACATGTTTCCTAGGTAGGACACATTGAATTTTTATTTTCCTAACTAGGATACACAAAATAAATTATCTATTAACATGGATAAAATCCAAAAATATTATATAAAGGGGGGCATTTTGAAAAAAAAATAGGGTTTTTTTGTGAAATGGAATTAAATCGCAGTTAAGGAACAAATAAAGACCCCTCTCACACACACTTAAAACCCAACATTATCCCCAATGTTGAATACTAGGTTGGCAGAAACATTTCAATCAAAAAATTCAATGATTAAGCAATTATAATGAATATTTAATGGGTGACATGAAAGTTAAAAAAAGTACAATTACCACACATCAAAGTAAATTTTTAGTATATTTTTTTCTAAAAGTGTCTGCTTTTGATTATTATAAACAAAAAAAGTATCAATAATTTGGTTCAAGAAGAAGCATGGTGGAAAATGATGTTTTGTAACACAATGCATTTTAAATGTGCAAGATAGTTTTGAAATGTAGCTTAATTTTATTTTCAACACTCTAGTATTCTACAACCTAGACATTTAGTTAACAAAAAATATTCACAATTTTGAAAACCCTCACACATAGCTCATAGTAATAAGAAGCATGAATATATGGAATTAATATTACATAATTTAGATTAGTACTCCACTTAATGTGTAAGCTTCTCTTTTTTAATTTCAGCAACATATATCCTCCCTTTGTTTAGTTCTCTTTGGGTTTTGGTTACTGTAAATATAAACAGATTAACATAAGAGTTAAACTATTGAAATTCACAATATAATGTATCCAGGTTTGAGTTAGAAATTTTTTAACCAGTAAGATTAAGTTATAACTCCCCTTGGTCATGAAAGTTAGAATGATTCTACAATGGTTTGTCCTCATTTTTCAATTGGGTTACTTTTAATAGTCATGCGTCTTGTGGATGAACTATCTGGCTATTGCCTACAATAAAACATCAAGTAATTAAAAAAATAATAAAAATGAAACCATAAAATAAACTATAAAAAGGATAATCTTTGGATAACCCCCTAAGAGCTATTGTTTTTATAATTTCCATAGTTGGGTAATACTTATTTCAACCCCAGTCCAAAGGAGGTTGTGGCTTCTCACTTAAGAACCACCAGAGCCTTTTTTGGTCCAACTTCAGTACTTTGTAACTTATAGAGCACGCCTTTTACAACTTCATTCAAGTACCTCACCATGTAATTAGACCACTTGTGGAGTAATTGAGAGGTAAATATAATATAGGTGTTCTTCCCTTATTCTATAGCTTGAGGTTCAAGTCGCATGGTTTATAGAAAATAAATTCCATTATTTGAATCATATTTTGGTTTAGTAAAAAATGTTATTTATTTTTTGACTATAAATAATGTTTTATCATCCTCTTTCGAACCTATTCATATATCCAACACCTCATTTTCATCAGTAGTTCCCATACTTGAATTTCAACTAAAACTGGGAGTTCCATAAATTCCTTATCAGGTGTAGATTTGAGTTGCTCTTGAATCTTCAAAAAATCAAAAAAATGAAATGCATCATCAATTCCTAAAAAGTAGTAACATAATCAAGATCAGACACAAAAGAAATCAAAATTATATAAAAATGTGAATTATTAAATGAAATGTTCACCTCCCTAAATTAATTTAGTTTGTTCTTATTCAAGATTGAATAGTTCTCCATGGAGTATGTTTGAGGTAGGAGATAGGTAATCATCCTCCTCTAACCTCTCTTCAAATAGACCACTTTAGGTGTGGTGTCTTCTAAGGTAAAGTATATGATGTCTTGTGATGGATGAATCTGTTCAAATATTGAAAAATAATTAGACAATGTAAAAAACTAAAATTCATCAAAAATAAAAATAGAATTAAAATGATTCTCAAAAATCTATCCACATCCTTTAATTTCTTCATCTCTTATATCCTTCCATCCCTTGAAGCAATTCTCATAATATGGATTCTATATCTCTAGTGACGGTTCGGAGGGTATTTCAGTGTCAAATGTTGATAGCTCCAGCTTCATGTCTCTATTTCTACTTCTCTTCTCTTTTCTTTTAAGTTTCTTCCCAAAACTATTTTTAGTTTATTTTTAAAAAAAATTCATTATCTTCTTGGTTTTGTTTCATCTTATCCATTGCTTGCTAAATCCTTTTCATGATTTCTTAATGATAAAAAATTTCATCATCAATAATCTCTTGTTGTTTTTATTCTTGAAACAAATGTTAAAAGGTTTCACAAGAATCCTCAAGTTATTGAATTAGATTAAATAGTTCCATTGAATCATAATCATTAGTTTCCATCACTATTGTTTTTGTTTGTTTCTTTTTTTTTAGTTTTTTTTTAGAAATATTGAAGGAAAAATGAAAAAATCACTAAGACACACGTTGATTCCTCATAAATAACACTAATTTGATGATCCCTGTTATGATAATAGTGAAAAACATTTATCACCCTAAATATAGTACAATGGTCAACTCATAGGTCAGTCTCAAGGAAGTAGTGTCGAATTCCCTAGTGGTTATTGAGAATATCTTTTTTTTTTTAAATATTTTGAAAGATGTAAAATAACATGAAAATAATTAAAAATTATGATGAAAATCATAGAGTAAGTGGGTTGAACAAAAATAGAGATAATAAACTAAAACAGGGGAAAGAAAAAAATAAAGAAAAGAAAGAAGTTAGAAAGAAACATGTCTAGAGTATGGTCAGTCCACTCATTGACTACCAATCATTGATCTCTAAAAGGATTAGACCATTCTTCAAATTCACTTGGTGGATGATTTATCTCTCAAGTCAGTCACCTATCACACCCAAAATGATGAATAAAAATGCCCTTAATCTCTTATGGTGGATAAGTAATCTTCTAAAGTAAAATAATCACAAGGTCAGACCACTCAAGCCCAGAATCTCTTCTTGGAAAAGGTATTCTTTATAAGATATTGAATCACATGTACACTCCTAAATACTCCCTCAAGTGATATAAAAAAATAAATGGATAATTATGAAAGGTAAATTATGGAAAACACTTCCCTTGGGTGGTCGTTCTATTGATTCACCGCTTACGTAATTTTTTCCCTCTAGTAGTAATAAATAAGGATGATGATCAACATGATGTAAAAATATCTTGGTAGTGTTTAGTTTCACTTCCTAAAGATGTTCTTGAAAATTATCCCTTCACATATAAAGGTCTAATATAAAAATACTCAAGCAGAAGAAAAAATAAAATGTATTTACAAAATAGAACTAGGGGACTAGTGTGAGAAATGTTATATGAGAAAAGAAAATTCCCTCCCATTTCTAGGAATAAGAAAAAAATACAGACTACATCCCATCTCTAGGAATAAGAAAAATAGAGGAGAACTTACTCAAAAACAAAAGCATAAAAATAGTGACATCCAAATGTAAAGGGAAGTGAAATCTACATAGTTTTTTTTTAACATGCTCTTAACCATCATACAATGAAGTTAATATGAAAATATACAACCACTTGTAAATAAAACTATAGCCTGAAATATATTTGGGACCATGTTCTTGAATACTATTTAATAGGATAGGGTTTCATGGCCCACGAACTCTCCCAGAGTTCAAAATGATTCAAGGACCTTAAGGTGGCCTCTTCTAACCAGTTTTTAAAAAAATGTGAATTGTGAACTAATGTGGGTAATGTATCCCTTTGATCATATTTTCATCTTCTTGGTTTTTAATTAAGATTAATCAATTAATGATAGTGTGAAATCAAGAAACTCAATACCTTATCATGAATTTCCATCTTCAGTTGATCGGGGATTTGTCGAGGCATTCCCTCAAACATCAAACTTGCAAAAATCAAGATCATCATAGCCAAAAACATGAAGAGGAATGAGGTACACTTGATCTTGTTCAATATGTTATTTATATATTCAATTAACCTCCATTAAATATATATGTTTTAGAACTAGAAACAATCTGGTTCTCAGCCTTGATACTTCTTTGAGGGGTTACATTGATCAAATGGTGTGCGCTCTTCTACAGCTTCTCAATCAATGAATTGGGGGAATGGTGGGGTATATCCTCTCCTTTTGAATCAGACTTATACAAGGATAAAATCTATCAAGACTTATTTTTGTTTTTATAGGTCCATCATATTTTGTTTCATCATCTTCATCATTCATCATTGGGTTTATTCAGAATATCATCTCAGGTGTGTGGGTCTTCTTCATCCCCTGCAGCCAACGTAAATCTTCAAGATTGGGCAGCATCTTCACCTGGTTCAAATTATATATCTTTGGGATTAGTTTATTTATCCTGGTTCATTGGAGATCATTTATGAGTCTTCATCTTATGATATGGTCCAATTCTCTTCAATAAGCGGTGAGGCTCAGCTTGGGTTTGGAAAAACTTTCAACAAGACTCGCATTTTTTTGGGCATAGTGTTCATCTCAAACTGTAACAGTGTTCCTATACAAGATCCAATTAGTATTGGTAGAGGCATAACTTGATTGACGTATGTGGATAGTTCATTAATTCATTGACAACTTCCTAAGATGGGTTCGCACTTGGAATAACGGTAGTTTAGTCCATGTTTGAGGCTTCAAATTCAAGCAGCGGCCCCCTGAGATTTAGCATATTTGACACATTTCATCAATCAGAAGACTATATTTCTTTGTACTAGTTCATAAACTTCAAACTGAAAAGTCAGCATCTCAAATATGACTCTTTAGAATCTGTATTTTCAGTGTCAGCTTCAGCTTCAAGAAGTAAGGATTGTTATCTTCTGGCCTTTAGTTTCACAAAATCAACATAAACCCTAAACATTCACATGGTTTTGTTCAAATTTTGAATGTATTCATTGAACTGTGGGATCGTAATGTTCTTCTCGGCACCGTCTAGCAGCATCGGGTTTCTCTTCAATGCCAGTTGTTCTTCTCTAGAAATATTAGGTGCAGTTGATCATGGTGGATGTGTGGTTAATTATAGACTACTATGTAGTAAATATGATTAAATTCATTGAAGCATCATTAGTTGTATTTTTTTACTACTAGGCACATGCATGGTCGATTCAAATTTCAAGGTTGGTCAATTTCCTTTGCAGATTCTTGAAAACATGAAATATTCAATTTTACTCTTATGTTTTCTTCACATATAAGGCACATTTGATTGGAGTTTTATAAAATTTTGACTTTGGGTGTGCAGGTGCAAGGTCGATCCGGTTGAGCTTGTAGTTTCTACAACCATTTGAAAAGTTTTCACTACGAGTCAAAAAAACAGAAAATTCCAAAATTAGTGAAAAAAAATATTAAAATAAAAAATTCAAATGCATAAAGAAACATTGTATTTTCAAAATCAAAGATCTACACAAATGAAGATTTAAAAAATTTATTCCATAAAAAATGTATCAAAATAATATGGAATCAATGGTAGAATTAATTCAAGAAAAATTGAATTCTCATAAAAATCACTAAAAATGGTTGTACTTTAAAAAAATGGAAAAATTAAAATAAAATAACATTAAATAATTTTCATAGAAACAATACCTAAAACCATGTTCACTAAAATCTTCAAGGAATAAAAACTAAAAAAATTACAAAATATTGTTTCTAAAATATAGGCATTCAAATTGAGGAACAATTAAACTATTTAATACCAACAATCGCCATTTTTTAAAATATTTTTGATTTTATGTGAATATAGCCTAAATTAATCATATAATCAAAATTTATCCATTAAAATCACATTTTACCATTTAATATTACATTATTTATATAAAACGGATGTGACAATGTGTGATAAAATAATGCCATATCACTTACTATTTGTATACCCTTGGGATTGGGATAACATACCATGTACCCTTTTGAGATTATGAGATATAAACCTTACCAATGCATTAGAGGGATATATATAAACCCACCCATAAAATAATGATAATTTATAAATAATAAAAACAATCATTTATCATATCATGAAGAACCCATGAAAAGAAAATGGGTTTTATAAAATTTTCAAATATTATCACATAAAATGACCTCAAGGGTTAGATCAATTGATACCAAAATTAAATAACCAAAAAAATAATATTTCATAAGTTCATTGGGATTATGATTCATAAAACATAACTTCAAAGGAGATATATCTCTTGGATATAAAGAGGAAAATGGAATCAAAACCATGAAAAAGATATTTTAGGAAAAAATCATAAACTTTTTATAAAAATATGATAGTTCAAGCGACTTTTAAAAATAATAACCAAGAAGGTAACATGAAAAAAAAATTAAAATACCACTTCAAAAGAAATCCCAAAAAAAGAGACTTAAAAGGAAATAATGGGTAAGACAAAAATGTGGAGTAGAAGATAAAATTAAGATTGTGAACGGAAAAAAAATTATATCTAAAAATACCTTTAATGAAACCCACATAATTAAAAATTATAGTAAAACACTCTTTTGAAAATAGGTAAAGATAAATATAAACATCATAACGATATTACATATTTGGATTTCAAAATAAGAAAGGAAAACATTTGAGATAAAAATAAATATGGAAATTAAAGATAAAAATATATTATAAAATGATTAGGAAATACAATATTGTATCCTCATATGATATAATAACACAATCTTGTAATATCATAGATAAATAGTTATGATTATGACTTAAAGAAAAGAGTTGAGCCTATAAAACCCCTTATGAATGTCATAATATTCGACGTAATAATCCTTTAGAAAGGAGTTTAAGAAAACGAATTGTAAATCCCCAAAAAGTATAGTGTAAATAAAATATAATATAATCACAAGGTGGAATAAACCAAACATAAAAGTATGAATTTTAAGAAGAAACATTATAACTCAATGGAAGGAAATTTGAGTTATGAAAATCCATTATAGCTTTGGTAACCTTTGAATCATAACCTTTTAAAATAAAAAACATGAAATATAAATTTAACTACCATGAATAAAATATAATAATGATAAAATATTACAAATAGGTAGTATATACATCATATAAACAAAAATAGGTGCATAATATAAATCATGTATCAAAGAAGAAATTTTGAGATGGAAAACCCTTACCTTTACTATCAACTTCCACAAAAGTGATTTTAACCTCTTTAATAACAAACATAACTATATTAATGAATTGTTTTATAAACCTATTTATATTCATTTCATCTTATACTCATCCATTATAATTTTTTATTATGAATATATTAGTTATTTATCGTTTATTTTCATCAGCGGATGTCACTGATTTTGATTGTTTTGCATGTGCTTTGTAATGTTGGTGTTGATCCTCATTCTATGATACCATTTTTATCATTAATATGTTATTTAAGTTAATATATGTTATATAATGATTTATAAAGTTATAATTTAATTCCATGTGAGTTTTATTTATGATTCATGAAGATGGAATCGATGAGGAGCATGTTCCAAAAATCTTAACGAATGAAAGGTGGTATATTAATAATAAGTTTAAATATTAATATTACCTTTATAGAACCAAAAAAACATTATTTAACCATTAATATCTAATATTTCCATTTATTAAGTTTCCATATTCACTAAATATGGAAATTTGTAGCATCGTTCATGTAGGTGGTTAAATCGACCCAAACATAAACATGCTATAAATATTGGATAAGTATGATTTTGAAGTGATTTAGTTATTATATAATTATTATAGAAGTATAATAACCCTATTTAGGTTTTATTAATGTAATAAAACATAATTTTGAAGATTTATTATAATATTATAATTTATATGAAGTTATTACATAGAATGAAGAAATCATTTTTCCTCTTGGTAAGCTCATTTTAGACGGTAAAATTTACAATGATAACTTATTGTCAATATTATTAATATAATGAATCATTTATATTTCTAGAATCTTAATAATTTAATAAATATAATATTTATTCATTAATATCATTTGTATATCCATTCATGAAATGCAGTGATGAAAAACAAAATATGTCATCCATGGAGGAGGTAGTCTGCACGTAACACGAGTGATGTTTTCATTTTTTAAATGTATAGGGGGAAGGTAGAAAATGATTATTGAATTAATATGGTAAAATTAAAATATAATTATTATACTGATATAATTATATTATTATGGTTAAAATAATTTTTGAGGAGGTTGTATGAAAAAAATATAGAAGATAAAGTTAGAGAGTGGATGATACTCACATTGAGAGTTCAAGTCTTCTCTTGAAGGACCTCTTGAAAATTGAGTACTTGGGACAATTTATTGAAACCAAGGTATACCAAGACTGTAATATTATTCTATTATAGGTAAAATGTTTAGGTTTTCAATAGTAATTCTAAGGTTAAATGTGGCTTGAAGTGGGTTTAAGTGATCTTCTTTTATAGGAGAAAAAGAGGGACTTTCCCTTGGAATTGAATGTTAAGTGAGGGGAAAAGATAGAATCACAAGGGAGTTAGGTGATTTAGGTAAAAAAAATTCCGATACATGTGGGTATTACTTTAAAACCTAAAAAAGTTATTTTATAATTTCTAGGTTTCATGTGATCTTAACATAAATTAAGCCACTTTAAGTTGCCCATTTTTTACCCTTATTAACCTTGATTTAATTTTACCTATGTAATTATTCTTTTACAAAAAGAAAAATATGACCATTATTACCAAATTTGGATGCCATGATAATGAATTTTTAATCAATTTAATATAATTCATTTTCTAAATATGAGAGAATTAACATTTAAATTAAAACATGAGATATAGAAAAAAATTATTTTGTGGAAAATTTTCATTTATACATTAAGTGTTTTTGTACTTATTTCCTATCAATTAAAAAATAAATGAGTGGTAATATATTTTTTCACATATTTAAATATAATATTATAGCCATAATTTAAAATATATCTGACTGATTAAAAATTATATTTTTTTATTAAGATAAACCCCCTTTTAAGGGTAAAGGGGGAAACTGTCATGACATCAAAGATATAAACAAGCCAAAAAAACACAAAGATCCACAAGTCCAAGGCCAAACAACCCACACTACATGAGAAAATACCCTCTTAGCATCAAAATACATAAAATATAGCTTCTAACTTCCACCTATGATCAGCTAGTTGTCTCATGCAATAATGCACAGGCCTAGTACCGATGATCATAGCCATACCCTCTCAAATTTTAAATTCTAGAAAGCAATGGTACATTGGAAACTCTTTTCCCTAAACCTCATCTAGAGAAACATCATGTAGACGATCTAATTTCAGAATCCACTGAACTATAGACCACTGAGGCCAAAGAAAAGTAAATAACCAAGAAAACCATCCATAAAGATAAACCAACCACTGAGAACCACCACTGATTCGCAATTTCAACCTTCACTGACTCTGTGATCTTCAAAAATAATCAAAATCAATTCGCACCATGCCAGAAACCATCATGAGTAGCAAATCCATAACCAAAAAATGCATATCCTTCAACACATTCAAAATCAAATTGAACCCAAATTTTAGGAACCCTCGCAATCATCAAATCCAAAGTGGAAGCCTCGGATCCTAGACCACCATCTCCTCGGATCACCGTGATTCACATCAAACACCGTAAAACACCTTAGAATCTCACAAACAGTAGGAAGAACAAAAAATCATCAAGGAACTGATACTAAAATGACATAAAATCCTTAACCAAAACATAAAATCAATAAAAAGAACACAATCCAGACCATCACTATCTCCAAAAATACCTCAGGCCATAACGAACTCAGCATCACGAAAAACAAAACCGTATCCAAAACCAAAAAACAACAGCAAAAATCGAAGTTAGAAAAATTAAATTTTATGGAAATTAAAATTTTATAAAATACTTGTAATAATTATAATATAAAATTTATTGATAATTACAGCATAATATCATCTTAATTTCTACTTACAAATACCCTCAAAACTTCAACAAATTATTTCTATCAATCCACACTTGTTGGATTTTGTCTTGGGATTAGTATAATCAAAACATTATTAAAGATACCTTCCTGTAAATATCAAATAAATAAGCCTCATAAGTAATACTTTTACTATTATATGTCATTTTTTCCTTTCTATATAGATTTCATAATGTAGTTACTTTTTTTATACCTTACAATTCAATGGTTATGTTGAAATGGTTATATAATCCCAATGACTATATAATCCCAATACCCATATATAATGATTGAAATGACATATTTTTTCTGATTATATTTAATTTTGGTCTATAATTCAATGTAAGGTTGTGACTCAGGTGAAGATGTGAGTATCCACTCATGAAAGGAGATAAAAAAAATTCCACTATGTTTACATGGAAAATGAGAAGAACATGGGTCCTTATAATAGATAGCTTGATAGATTCCTTGTTCTAACCATATATGATGATTATTTAATCAATCATTATGTCAAAGACAAGTACCAAATATTTTAAAATCACTATCAACAATAGTCACTTCTAAAGTTTAACAAATGAGTGAATTTTAGAAAGTTTAAGTCATTTCACCTATATTGGATATCTTGGACAAGTTATATTTCAAAATCATTTAATAGGTCCAAATTTTATGAAGGAAAAAGTAGAGATTATTTTAATATATATAGATTGGTATTTATTTAATAATAGATACACCTGAGATGGCATAGGAGGTCATAGGAATACTCTAATTTTGTATAATATGTTTTGTAACACCTCAAATATATCCTTGAAGGGGTTTGGGTTTATTTAAATAATTCCCATAATTATTTTAAGAATTTATGAGAGGATTTGAGGTTAATGGAGAAGTCCTAAAGATGATTTGAAGGAGCTCAGAGTTCATTTGAAGGTTTCATGGAGTTATATGACCTCAAGCTGGAATTCTAAAAATGGTCAAAGGGAATTCTTTTACATGGTCCAACATATAAGAGAATTGAGTTATGTGAGGTGATATATAAGAGAATAAATCTACTCGAGAGTGGAATAACATAGGGATTTATCTTATCACATAAGATATTTCATACCTCATTAGAGAAATAGAACACATGAGTAAATTTAGTTACACATAGAATAGTTTACTAGCACACAAGTAAAATGAGACACGTGGGTTTTAAAAATATAAGAGGCATTATACCTACCCATAAGATAATTTAGTTACACAATCCAATGCATAATTAAATTAATTTGTGTGTTCAAAAAATGGAAAAGGATTTTTAGACCTTTTGGGAGAATTAATACCCACATAAGATAACTCATTGATTTAAAGAGAGTTTTTTGTACATAAGAGAAAATAATTAGTTAAAATAGAGGTTGTTGTGCACTAAAAATTGGTTTTCCATAATTATGAGTTTCTGGAGAATGATAAATATGATGATTATTTTTCTATTTGATCATAATCAAAACACCATGGAACTTTATGAATCCATGATCCAAGATAAAAGAGTATGAGTTGGTGATATTATAACTCAAGGAGAATAATATCAATGTGTTGAAGAATGTTTGCATCATCAAAAATTTTGAAATGAATTCACCTAGTTTTCAAGAATTATGAAAATATTTATGAGTATAATTTTGTGCATTAATCAGTGTCTTTGATTTATTTATAAATAAAGTTGATTGAGTGGAATAAATAAATAAAATTATTGACTTACTATCTATATGTATAGAATCAAACCAAGTTTTTTACTAGTTTCATGTGAATCTCTCAGGCTACAAGACTAAGTTCCACAATGTGTATGTGTGTTGTATATTTTTATACAGCTATGTAGATTCATATGGGAATTTTAGTGGTGATATTTTGATTCAAAAATAAATTTGGAATTGGAGAATAATTAAATAATAATAAAAACATCTAATGAGGTACATTTAATAAGGTTATTTTTTGGAATACTCTTTGAGTTGGATATGAAGTACATGAGAATACATAGAAACTGAAAATGGGTATTTTATTATGGTTCTTTTAGTGTTATCTTAGATAAAAATTAACATATTACATTTATAGAATATTTAAGTGAGAGGATTGATTTAATGTATATTCCAATTCACATGGGAAGGAGGTTGTGGATCTAAAGGAGATTATATATAAAGCATCAATATATCCATACAAGAAAATAAGGGTGTACCGCTGCTCGAATGTGTGTGAGGATAAATAATCGAGAAATTATTGAGCTCTCTGGGAAGAAAAATAATTATAATTCATTGCATAATGTATCAATGAATAATAAAAGGGAACTAATCCTATGCAAATTTTTGGAAATCAAAGAAGAAGAAAGAAGAATAAGCTGCCGATTTAGCTAAGATAACATGAACTTTTTAAGAAAATATCAACAAGTAGGTAGAGAGATGAAGCATATAGAAAGTTTAAGTTGAGGTTATGTATGTTGTGATTATATGTTCACCCAATATTAAATTATAACAGAGGAGTGACCAACCTTCAATGCATGCATTGATATTTAGCTTTAAGCCTTTCAGTATTTGAGAACTAAGATGAGGAGAAAGGAATAGTTTCTATAAAGAAATGGATGTTGTGGGCATAGCATAGGTTTAGTTTCATGTGATTTTGTTGAAGACATCTTAGTAGTTGAAGACACTCGGTATAGAGGAAGTGTATATTATTATTGTTGGTGGAGTGTCACCTAGTGCATAAAGAAGATCTACTTCAAGAAGAGGAATTTTTTGAATAACTCATGGGATATGAGTATAAAGAACTTATAGGAGAAGGCTAGTTCACTTTCATAATATAATAAACCTCACCTGAGTAATATAGTGTGGCTTTTTTTTAATATCATACCTAGCTAACTCCACTTTTAATGATGATAAGATTATAGTTTAGAATGTGTGATTTAATGGGAGTTGACACAACAAGGATTAGGTTTCTCAATAGGGGTCAAACATTGTGAATATCATGTGTCATCTTTAATTTCTTTATATTAATGCATGTGGTGTTGTATGTAAAGTTAAAAAAATAGATCCTTAAGTATTAAATGGCTACAGGTTCAAATGGGTGACAATTTTTAAAATGAATGATCAGAATTGGTAAAATCATACAACACCTAATTCACCCCCCTCCCCACCCCTCTTGGGTGTGTCTTCATGTTTAATTGGGAATTTCAATGGTCATATTTAATTTCTATATATAACCTAAATTAATTAATCCAATTTTATTATCTTTAAAAACATATATTATATTTATAATTTTTTACTTTACTTTCATAGTTGTTTTTGAGGTGATGATATTCCTAGAGAACCATGAGGATAAATATATTAGGTTCATGGTATTTTTATTTATTTACAGATTTATTCCTCTTATGATTTTCTTAGTGATGTTTCATATTTCATTCTCAAAATGTATTAATATTTACCAAGCATTGTAATATTGTATCTTAATAAAATTTATCATAGTTTTTTTAGTTTAGATTTGTATGTCAAATAATATATTCAAAATAATATTTAATTAAATGTAAATTAATAATAAAATGTATGGATGTTACATTATTCCACCCCCCCCTATAAAATAATTTTTTTTCTCATAATTTTAATTATCACTTACTAATGAAAATAGATAAGGTTGTCTATACGATAAATATTACTCGAGGTATAAGATATACCCTGTTATCTTATAAAAGACTATGAAACTCATCTTTTCCATAAAAATTGCTTTATATTTAAACCATTTATGGTAACATTTTTTCATTGTTTTTTATCAGAAATATGAGTTTATAGAGACATACCTTTCATATCTTCATTTTCATGATCTTGTACCCAACCAAATACTATAACCAAAATGGTTTTAATAAACTCTAATAAAACTAAATAAAATTTATTCATGTGGTTTTATATCAAATGAAACATATTATCCTGTCTTATTAATTTATAGGTTTTAACCTAGGTTATCTATGGTCTCATTTCTATTAGGTTATCTAACATAAATAGTTATATATTACATCCTAAAATTCCATTTAAACCCTTCATAATAGTTTATAAAGATAATGTAAATTAACCAAAGCATATCCCCTAGGAGTATCAAATATGGTGTGAAGTTAGACCCATTAATCCTGCACTGAGTGAAGATTGAGTGAATACCAAACTAACCTTTTTCAGGTTTATTACCCCTAGGTGCATCTGAGCCAAATCCTGCATCCAATTTTTTTATCCAATAAGATATATTATTTTTATGAAACCATACATGCTATAATTTACCAAAATGTTAGGAAGTTTTATTATATTAAGTCTTATCCCTGTGGTTTTTCACAAATGTTCTCTAGATTGAATCCCTAAAAATAACTAAACCTTTCTTTGATACCAACTAAGACATCCCAAAACAGTACTACATGGTCTGGTGCTAAAAATACATTTTTTACAAACTGGATTTGATACCAAGTGAGATGAATCAAGATAAACTTTCATATATTTCACATTATTTTCATAATTTAAACATTATATCTCATAAATAATCTCACAATTCCAGAAACTAAAGGTTTGGTGTCTTGGAATATAAACTACAAAAAGAAATTTTTCACATAATTATGAAAATTTTTTCATAATCTCACCATACTAAATCTCCTTTTAGACATATACTCATATTTATAACCTGTGGAATAGAAAACATAACAAAGGGGTGATATAAAATTCTCAATAAGGGAAAAAACTTATTAACCTCTCATCAAGGGATGGATCATAAGCATGTTAATTAACATGATCATTAGAGAAAATCTTATTAAAAAGAATATAGAACAAAAAGATTTATCTTTAATGCATAATAGAAGTATATGTAATCTCAAATGATCAAACATATACCGTGACATAATAATTCAGAATCATGAGAGAGTAATCATGGTTTATAGAGAATAAAAAAGGCATATAACATGGAAATATAGAATAATCATAATCTTAAGAATAAGTAAACATAACATTATAAATGTGTCCAAATTAAAAGAGATCAACATATAACATTGGCTTAGTTTAGGCACCCATATACCTTATTGCGAACGGGCTTATCACCCGTGTACCCTTGGGATTTTTCTTACCACCCTTTTACCCTTAGGCTTGGGCTTACCACCTATTTACACATGGGATTGGGATTACCACCCATGTTCCCTTGGTATTGAGAATAACCACATTTGTAGCCTTAGGATTTGGATTACCACTCATGTACCCTTAGTCTTTTCCATACCACCCATGTACCCTTGGTTTTGATATAACCTCTTATGTACCCTTTTGCAGACATGAGATATAAACTTTACTAATGCATTGGAGGGATATATAGGACCCCACACATCACATAATTATAATACATGTACATATATTCCATAAAAAATATATCATGTATCATATCATGGAGAACCTACAAACATAAAATTGGTTTTGTAATATTTCCAAATAGAATCATATAAAATTACCTCAAGAGTTGGATCAGTTTATACCAATATTAAATCACCCAAAAATAATATCTCATATGGGAATTTGGAGGGTGATTAATAAAATATAACTCTAAATGATATAAAAAATTTTAAATAAAAAGTAAAATGGAAGAAAATCCATGAAAAAGAGACTTTAGAAAACATTTCTTAACATTATCCTAAAAATATAAAGTTTTGAGCCACTTTAAAAAATCATTTTCAAGAAGGTAGCATCAAAAAAATTTAAAAAAACTATTTAAATTAATTACAAAAAATATATCCTTTAAAGGAAATAATTTTTAAGTCAAAAAATGTGGAGTGGAAGATAAAATATACAGTTGTGAAAGGAAAACCTTTTTCATATTTAAAAATACATGTATGAAAACTCACATCGCTAAAATAATATAGTAAAAAATTTCTTTTGAAAAGAGTTAAAAATAATTATAAAGATCACTAAATTTATTACATGTTTTTATTTAAAAATAATAATGTAAAACATTGGTAACAAAGAATATGGACATAGAAGATAAAGAGACTTTTGAAAATATGGGAATTACTCTTAACAAAATCATACTTTTATGAAGAAAATATTTTATCAAGTAGAATACTTTGATTACAAGATGTAAATTCCATTTAAAAGAAGGTGGAAAAAAATATAATATTCTCATATTATAAAAAAATAAAATCTTATAAGATCATATTCAAAGAGGTATGATTATGGCTCAATTAAAAGAGTTGAGTTTAGAAAACCCCTTACAAATGTCATAATATTGGATGTAACAATCCTTTTGAGAGGAGTTTTTAACAAACTAATTTTAAATACCCAAAAAAATATATTAGAAATACAATATAATATAATCATATGGTGATAAAACTTAGAAGGATGAATATTAATAAGAAACGTTATAACTCAATGGAGGGAAATTTGAGTTATGAGAATCCCTTGTGAATTTGGTATCCTTTGAATCATAACCATATAAAAGAGAAAGAATGAAAAAGAACATAACTATCATGAATAAAATAAAATAATGATAAAATATTCTAAATATTTATTATATACACCATATAAATAAAAATATGTACATGATACAAAACATGTCTCAAAGAAGGAATTTTGAGATGAAAAACCCTTACCATTACTATAAACTTTAATGAAAGTGATTTAACATCCTTTATAATAATAAAAAATCATCTAAATAACTTATTTCATAAACTTATTCATATATATTACCTTTTATAGTCTTTAATTATACTTTTTTTATACATTTATTAGTTAGTTATTTTTTATTTTCATCATTTAATGTCAATGATTTTGACCATTTCTCACACACTTTGTAAGTCCAATGTCAATAATCATTATTTGATAAAAATTAAATAATTAATAGATTATTTTATTTACTATAATATATGTTCAATAATTATTTATAAATTTTTAGTTTTATTCCATGATATTTTTAGATATTATTCATACATATGAAATCGGTGACGAGCTTTTTTTAGTAATTTAAACGAACGAAAGGTGGTATATTAATAATGGGTTTAAATATTAATATTACCTTTAAAAAAACAAAAAATATATTATTTACTCATTAATATCTAATATTTTCATTAATTAAGTTTATGTATCCACCCATGATGGAAATGTATAGCATCGTTCATGTAGATGGTTAAATCATCCCAAACAAGAATATGTTATATTTATTGGATAAGTATGGTTATAAAGTGATTTATTTTTTATATCAATATTCATGAAGTATAATGAACTTATTTAGGTTTTATAAATATAATAAATCATAATTTTTAATATGTAAAACAATACAATATTTGATATGAGTTTATTACTTAGAATGAAGAAATCATTTCTCATCTTGGTATATTCATTTTACGCTTTTAAATTTGGAATGATCACTTATTTTTAAAATTATTAATAAAAAATTAATCATCTTACAACTATTATGGTTATTAATTAAATCTATTTTTAGAACCATCCATGAAAAATTGTGATAAAAAATGAAATAATCCATTCATACAGGAAGTAGTCTACAAATAACACGAACAACATTTTCTTTTTTCAAATGGATGGGAGGAGGGTATAAAATGGATATTCCATAAATATAATAAAATTTCAGTATTCTAATGATACTTATTTAATTATATTAGTATATCAATAATAGTTTTGTAGGAGGGTGAATGAAAAAATTATATAATAGAAATTTAGGGAGTGGGTAATACTCATATTAAGATTTTGAGACTTCTCTTGAAAGACCTATAAGAAATAAAGGACTTGGGAAATATTATTACAACTAAGATGTAACATCCCAAGTAAGTAATTAATAATATATATTTTTATCTATGTCTATTAATGATTAAGATAGTGTTTTAGAGGCTTAAAATGAAAATAAATACAATCTTATGCATGGAATACACTAATATTCTTAAAAGATTGTTTTACTGCCTTTTGATGGCAAACCATTTTTAAATCTATATTTTGAAAATTTTATAAGCTATGTTTGTCAAAATAAACTTATTTTTTATGATTGGGACATCAAAATTTACTTTGTGTGAATTTTTCGTATTTTTCAGACAATGTTCATTTTTTAACGAATAGTGGAAAATACTGCATTTTACATCAAACTGCTTTTTAATCTAATTTATTTATATGATTAGATTATCTTTTGAATTGGTTTTGAAGTTAAATTATAATATATTTTTACCATTTAATACAATGGTGGTCATTTTAATCAATTTCACTTTGAAATTAGACTTAAACTGGTATCAATCTTTTGATACTTATTGTTTCATAAAAACACGCTATTTGTCATGACAGCGGGAATTAATTATTAAATTAATTAATGGGACTTATATGTTTTTAATTTTATAAAATAGTCAACATTTTTGAATACGGAGTATCAAATATAGCTTAGGGTGAATTTTTGGTAGTTTTCTGAAAAACTTCAATTTTTGATGAATAGTGAAACCACTAAGTGGTACTTATAAAAACTGATTTTTCGTTCAAATGAAATTTTTCCATCTTTGTGTTTTGAATTTAAAAAATCCTACATACATGGTTGTCATTAAAAATTAAAATGTGGTGCAATGAGATTATAATAATTTTTTGGTGAATAGTAACTTATTAAGTTTTTAATCACGATTAGAGGTAATTAGTGTAGTTTAAGGTAAAAATAATGCTTTAATAAAATGAGATGAGCTAGACACATGTCCTACCCTTATTGGATGTGTCATTTCCGACCAATACAAGCCATGGGTCAACTTGGGGACCCCATGGAGCCACTTTGGTTGGGAAATGACATAAATAACTTTTTATTTAATGTTAAAGTAAAAATGACACAAACATGAGTTATTTTACTAAAAAAATTTTTACATGGGGTTATAAAAGTCTTATTTTTGACTATAAATATTCATTAGAAAGATAAAAATATTTCCTATATCATAGTATTTTTTTTATAATTTTTAGACATTAAATAAATTAAATTATATATGACATCATGATGATGCAGCGATGACCTCATTATTTAACGATTTAAATAAAATGGAAAGATAATGTAAAATATAAAACCTACACATAAAAAAACCAATTGGATGAGTGTATTTAGAACCCTTATCACCTTATCCTAGAATTATATCAATTTGGGACCTTTTGAATCCGAAACTCATTTTAAAATAAAGTAACTTATCTTTACTTTCCAAGAGTGCCCCTCCTCTCCTCTTATAAAAGGCCCCCACCTCTACCTCCTTACCCACACTCCCAAAGCCTTTGGCTCGGCCAACCACTGCCCATTTTGTCTCTACACTTTCCTATATTACTCCTTGAATCCTCACTTTGGGCAGAAGTCTTCCCAAGGAAGCCTTTGAGCTCAAACCAAAGGGAGTTACCCGATTTTAAGGTAATGTCTTCTTTTGAGTCCTTTTGTTTTATTTTGCTTCTCCAACCACCTAAACTCTTTTTATTATTTTCTTTTGTAACAACTCCAGTATACTAAATATACTAGGATGTTTTTATAATAAGTATTAGAGCTACACTTACACACATCTACATATAATGGTTAACGAACATACTGTTTCCGTGGATGGTGAATTTATGCCTCCCGAAACGATGATTGTTCAAAATTCTTTTAACACCTTCAAAGGTGGACATTAAGATGTCACTATATTTATATATGATATATTATATTTTTATGTTTTCTTTAAGCTTCTGTATTTTTCATTTTGGGCATACCTTTATGGTTTCCATTATGGGTAAACGCGATATCTTCATTTAAGGAAGTGCGGACTACCGCCCCCTCAAAGTGATTTGATTCGTTAAATACCATATGTGGGGAGTATAAATGATGGAACTATGATATTATATATGATATTATACTGGAATTATAATATACCTTTATATCATTATGATTCCATTCTATAAAATACGAAATAGAAATGAAAGTAGCGTTCATGCGTACGTACGGCTTACCGTCTCCATGAACGGTGCATTTCATTTCTTACCTCTAAATGATTATGTAATATTATAAATGCACGTATATACTGGATATATATGATATATATGATATATACATCATGATTATAATCCTGGATATAATGGATACATGAGCAAATTGTAATTATAAAGGGTTTATTTTGACTCAAGTACCAATGATCGTTAAAATGACCGTTATTAACTTAAATAATTACATAGTGTTCATGACATGGAAATAAGTGATATAAAAGGAATAATTAACTTGAAAAAGGTTCTTAAGAAAGTATAAATTAACTCAAGTTTATTATTCAGGGCATTAAATAACGATCGAGTCAAGTCGGACCCGAGGTATGGGACTTCGTCTCAATCTCCTTTCATTGAAGCATATTTTGTTTTATACACAACCTTATTTTATACGGTGTATAAACCCCTTTGACTTTTATGTTTATCCAAAGGGAATCTTTTTTAGACGAAGCGTTTTACTAAACGACAAAAGGGAATGTTTTTGTCGTACGTATGCGGAGACAATGACTTCTCCGCCGTCGTGACCATTATTTGAGTTTCGGCTTCCTCTACAAGACATACCTTCTTTATAAAAGAAAAATAAATACCATGTTTTACTTTTCTTTTATTTTGGTATCGAAAATGGTTTTCATAATGTTTTTATATCAATGTGTTGTATTGATATCTTGTGATTGAAAGGTGGGAATGTTATGTTTCTTTTATGCATGTTTTATGTGATACGATTATGTTGAGGTTCTTGGGCATTATTATGAAGATGGGTGGTTCCGTGATAAACTAAGGGCGGGTGAGCCCGATATAGCTCTCCAATTCATTGGGTAACGCGAAGGAGTGAAACGTTAAGGTTTCTCCGAAGAGATTTAGGGAATATACTGTGATGGGTATTCCAAACGTAACCAAGAGGGTTACTCCCTACGTAAGAATGTTATGAATGCCTCAAGTTACGTTTATGTCTTGTGATTTCTATGATTTATTCATGATTTGATGAGGTATGTTAAAGTGCATATGTTTTATGGGTAAATTATGATTTCATTCTTATATATATATTTACCCATGTTTCCTTTCCATATTTTTATATCCCTTACTGAGCTTTTTAAGCTCATCCCAAGTTTTTTTGAAATGTTTTTCACAGGTCAAGTGAAAGGTACATGATATGATGATAGTGTCAAGGAAGTGTCAAGAAAGAATCCATGTTTTATTTTAAATAAGTTTCCATTGATGGGAAATAAGAATACTATCTTTATGTAACCACTTTGTTTATATGTGGAATGTAATACACGTTTTATGATCTAATTCTCTAAAACTCTAAACCTGAAAAGATCCTCAATGTGTAATCTTGTAATAACTCAAGATTAAGTAAGGTTTAAGGCTGGGGCCTTATAGTTGGTATCAAAGGTCGGTTTAGATAAATTTAGGAGTTAGAATTATATTAAATGATTATCCAAAAATATTTTTTTATGGAAAATTGAAGTGATATAGTATTTGAAGATTACCATGTTGCTTCATCTAAGACATGTTTGTTCAGAATGGTTTTCCGCAGAGGAAACAGGGAAGCAGTGCTAGGAAGGCATACAGAAGGAAATAACCTTCCGAATCAGCATCCCGAGATGGTCGGAATTGGAACTGAATAGTTTGTTTCAGTGATGGCACAGTTGACTTAGGCTATAAATGGTGGTGGTGTCCATGCACGAGATCAGCCAGATCAACCGCAGAGGAACATGTTAGTAGTGGAACATTTCATGAGGAAACATCCTCTGTCATTTAGAGGATCATCTGACCCTGTGCTAGCTAAAGGGTGGATTAAAGCACTGGAGAATATTTTCTATGTCATGGGGTGTTCAGACAATCAAAAGGTTAGTCTTGCTATTTACCGTTTAGAGGTTGAGGCAGATCAGTGGTGGTCGATGGTTAAAAATATCAGGGACGCTGATGAGATTGATGCTCTTGACTGGGATGAATTCAAAGGTATGTTTCTTGAGAAGTATTTTCCTAAGGCTGTTCGACTTAGGATGGAAAAGAAATTCTTGGAATTGAGGAAAGAGGAAGACTCAGTGGCTGCCTATGAAGAAAGGTTCACTCATTTGGCAAGGTATGCTCCAAATTTTATCTGAGAACTTGATAGTAAAATCAATCGTTTTTACTCAGGATTAAATCCAAAATATCGAAGGGAGTTAGCTTCTAGTGAGTTTAAAAGTTATTAAAAGCTTATTCGATGTGCTAAGAAGGTGGAAATGGAGTTTGCCGATGATCAAGTGTTCTATAACAACCAACAGAAGAAGAGACCGAGGTGGCAGGAGAAAGGTAAGAATTCTTCAAAAAAGTCGGATGGTAAGAAAACTAAGTTTCCAGTTTGTGATAAATGTGGAAAAAGGCATGATGGGGAATGTCTTCTGAATTCTGTAAAGTGCTACTAATGTGGTAAGATGGGACATAAGGCTCGTGATTGCACTGAAAAAGATCAGGGTGATGGTAAGACCAAATTTTATTTACAGTTAGTGAAATGTTATAAGTGTAATGAGATGGGTCACTATGCAAACGAGTGTCCGACAAAGAGCTTGAGTGATGGGAAGCAGTTAGACTACAAGCAGAAAGGGGTGGTAAAATATTTTGCAACTACTTTGGCAGACGTCGGGCCATCAAATGAAGTTGTATTAGGTACTTTGTTTGTTTTTTCAGATTATGCCAGTGTGTTGTTTGATTCGGGGTTTACACATTCTTTCATCTCTGAAAACTTTTCTAGTAAAATGGGAATACCATCTCAAGAAGTGACTCCTGAACTTGTGGTAAAAACACCTGGGGGAAATGTTGAGGCAAAAAGAATTTATAAGAATCTTCCTATCCTTATCTGTGGAAAGAACATACTTGAAAACCTTATTGTTCTACCTCTAATAGAGTTTGATGTTATCCTGGGTATGGATTGGCTCTCTATTTACCATGCTAAGATTGACTGTAGAGATAAAGAAGTTTCTTTTCAGAAAGAATTTCAGTTTTTGTACAAGAATGAACCCTTACTGTTGATAACTTATCAAGAGGCCAAGAAACTTGTAAAATATGGAAATGAATGTTACCTTGCACACATCATTGAAAATAAAGGAACTGTTCAGATTAATGATGTGCCAGTGGTAAATGAGTATCCTGATGTTTTTCCTGATAAGTTGCCTGGAATAATACCAGATCGGGAAGTTGAGTTTACTGTTGACTTAGTTCCTGATGCTAATCCAATTTCAAAACCCCCTTATCGAATGGCTCAAATTGAACTTTTAGAGTTGAAGGAGCAATTGCATGATTTATTAGAGAAAGGTTTCATTCGACCTAGCACATCACCATGGGGTGCTCCTGTTTTATTTGTTAAAAAAAAGATGGTTCAATGAGACTTTTCATTGATTATAGAGCCTTGAATAACATCATTGTTAAGAACAAATATCCTTTGCCTCATATCGATGATTTGTTTGATCAGCTCCAGGGAGCTCAGTTTTTTTCAAAGATTGACTTGAGATCGGGGTACCATCAGCTGAAGGTAAAGGAGGCAGATATTCTGAAGACTGCATTTCGTACAAGATATGGCCATTATGAATTTGTATTAATGCCTTTTGGGCTAACCAATGCACCTGCTGTATTCATGGACTTAATGAATAGAATTTTCCATGAGTTTTTGGATAAGTTTGTGGTGGTTTTCATTGATGATATTTTAGTGTTTTCTAAAAGTAAAGAAGAACATGAAAGGCATTTAAGGGTCATTTTGAAAACTATGAAAGAAAAGAAATTGTATGGTAAATTCAGCAAGTGTGAGTTTTGGTTGCAAAAAATTTCTTTCCTTGGTCATATTGTTTCTAAAGATGGGATAACTTTTGATCCTGAAAAAACAAAGGTTGTTGAAGAATGGCCAAGACCCACAAATGTAACAGAGATTCGTAGTTTCCTTGGTTTGACAGGATATTACCGAAGGTTTGTTAGAAATTTTTCACGGTTATCTAGTCCAAGGACTAAGCTAACTCGGAAGGGTGTTAAGTTTATCTGGACAAAAGAATGTGATGATTGTTTTCAGGAATTGAAAAGAAGATTAGTGAATGCTCTAGTTTTGGCACTACCTTCCAGGAATGGTGAGTTTGTTATCTACAGTGATGCTTCATTGAAAGGAATTGGTTGTGTCCTAATGCAGAATGATCAGGTAATTGCTTATGCTTCATGACAGTTGAAAAATTATGAGGTAAATTACCCTACACATGATTTGGAATTAGCTGTTGTTGTTTTTACTTTAAAAATTTGGAGGCATCATTTGTATGGAGTAAAGTGTGAAATATATACCGATCAAAAAAGTTTAAAATATATATTCACTCAGAAAGAATTGAACATGTGACAAAGGAGATGGCTGGAATTAATCAAGGATTATGATTGTACAATTCATTACCATCCGGGAAAAGCAAATAAAGTGGTTGATGCTTTGAGTTGAAAAAGTAATGCTTCATTAGCAATGTTGCATTTGGAACGTGATCCTTTGGTTAAGGATTTGATGAAATTTGGCATAGAAGTTGTTGGTGCAGGAATTTCTTCTGTTTTGTTTCAGGTATCAGTGAGATCATCTCTATCAGGCAGAATCAAGCAAGCACAGAAGCAAGACAGTGAGTTGCAGAAAAAGGTAGAGCTGGTTCAGAAAGGTAAGTTTCCTGAATTCAACATTGATAATGATTGCGTTTTGAGATTTTGGAAGAGATTGTGTGTGCCTTGTGATTCACAGTTGAAGAGAGAGTTGTTATGTGAAGCTCATAGTTCTCCGTTTTCAGTTCATCCTGACAGTACTAAGATGTACAGAGATCTGCGGGAGTATTACTGGTGGGATGGAATGAAAAGAGATATTGCTAATTTTACTGTGAAGTGTTTGACTTGTCAACAGGTTAAAGCAGAGCGGCAGTTACCGAAAGGGATGCTTCAGCCTTTACCAGTGCCAGAGTGGAAATGGGAGAATATATCCATGGACTTTGTTGTGGGGTTACCGAAGACATCTCGAGGTAACAATGAAATCTGGGTTATTGTTGATCGCTTGACCAAGTCTGCTCATTTCCTTGCTATACGAGATACTTTTTCCCTAGATCAACTTTCCCGTTTGTATCTTAAAGAGGTAGTCAGGTTACATAGAGTTCCTCTCTCCATTGTATCTAATCGTGATCCCAGGTTCACTTATAACTTTTGGAAAGGCCTTCAGAAGTCATTGGGTACTGAATTAAATTTTAGTACAGCATTTCATCCTCAATCAGATGGGTAGTCAGAATGAACAATTCATACATTGGAGGATATGCTACGTTCTTTCTCTATGGATTATCAGGGAAGTTGGGACCAACATCTTTCTTTGGTTGAATTTTCATATAATAATAGTTTTCATTCTAGTATACAGATGGCACCATTTCAGGCATTATATGGGAAGCGGTGTCGAACTCCAGCTTTCTGGGATGAAGTGGGTGAAAGGAAGTTGATGGGACCAGAATTGGTAGAAGAGTTGGCAGAAAAATTTCAGCTGATACAGAAACACATGAGAAGAGCTCTGAGTAGGCAGAAGAGTTATGCGGACAACAGGAGGAAGGATCTCTCTTTTGATGTAGGTGATCATGTTTTTCTCAAAGTATCACCATGGAAAAGTGTGATGCGATTTAGTAAGAAAGGAAAGTTGAGTCCAAGGTTCATTAGACCATACGAAATTCTGGAGAGAGTAGGTTCAGTTGCTTACTGAGTGTCTTTACCTCCTAGTTTATCTCAGGTACACAATATTTTTCATGTTTCAATGTCAAGGAAGTACATGCCAGATCCATCTCATGTTTTGTGCCCAGAGGTAGTTCAGTTGCAAGAAAATATCTCTTATGAGGAACAACCGGTCCAGATTCTTGACCACAGGGAGCAAGTGTTACGGAATAAGGTGATTAATCAGGTAAAGGTTTTGTGTAAAAACCACATGATGGAAGAGGCAACATGGGAATCTGAAAATGCAATAAGGGATAAGTACCCCCATTTATTCGATAAGTAAATAAATTGCGGGGACGCAATTTTCAAAAGGGGGGAAGGATGTAACATCCCAAGTAAGTAATGAATAATATATATTTTTATATATGTCTATTAATGATTAAGATAGTGTTTTAGAGGCTTAAAATGAAAATAAATACAATCTTATGCGTGGAATACACTAATATTCTTAAAAGATTGTTTTACTGCCTTTTGATGGCAAACCATTTTTAAATCTATCTTTTGAAAATTTTATAAGAAATATTTGTCAAAATAAACTTATTTTTTATGATTGGGACATCAAAATTTACTTTGTGTGAATTTTTTGGTATTTTTCAGACAATGTTCATTTTTTAATGAATAGTGGAAAATACTGCATTTTACATCAAAACTGCTTTTTAATCTAATTTATTTATATGATTAGATTATATTTTGAATTGGTTTTGAAGTGAAATTAGAATATATTTTTACCATTTAATCCAATGGTGGTCATTTGAATCAATTTCACTTTGAAATTAGACTTAAACTGGTATCAATCTTTTGATACTTATTGTTTCATAAAAACACGCTATTTGTCATGACAGCGGGAATTAATTATTAAATTAATTAATGGGAATTATATGTTTTGAATTTTGTAAAACAGTCATCATTTTTGAATTCGGAGTATCAAATATAGCTTAGGGTGAATTTTTGGTAATTTTCTGAAAAACTTCAATTTTTGATGAATAGTGAAACCACTAAGTGGTACTTATAAAAACTGATTTTTCGATTAAATGAAATTTTTCCATCTTTGTGTTTTGAATTTCAAAAATCCTACATACATGGTTGTCATTAAGAAGTAAAATGTGGTGCAATGAGATTATAATAATTTTTTGGTGAATAGTAACTTATTAAGTTTTTAATCACGATTAGAGGTAATTAGTGTAGTTTAAGGTAAAAATAATGATTTAATAAAATTAGATGAGCTAGACACATGTCCTACCCTTATTGGATGTGTCATGGCCGACCAATACAAACCATGGGTCAACTTGGGTACCCCATGGAGCCACTTTGGTTGGGAAATGACATAAATAACTTTTTATTTAATGTTAAAGTAAAAATGACACAAACATGAGTTATTTTACTAAAACAATTTTTACATGGGGTTATACAAGTCATATTTTTTACTATAAATATTAATTAGAAAGCTAAAACACTTTCCTAAATCATAGTATTTTTTTTATAATTTTTAGACATTAAATAAATTAAATTATCTATGACATCATGATGATGCAGCGATGACCTCATTATTTAACGATTTAAATAAAATGGAAAGATAATGTAAAATCTAAAACCTACACATGGAAAAAACCAATTGGATGAGTGGATTTATAACCCTTATCACCTTATCCTCGAATTATATCAATTTGTGACCTTTTGAATCCGAAACTCATTTTAAAATAAAGTAACTTATCTTTACTTTCCAAGAGTGCCCCTCCTCTCCTCTTATAAAAGGCCCCCACCTCTACCTCCTTACCCACACACCCAAAGCCTTTGTCTCGGCCAACCACTGCCCATTTTTTCTCTCCACTTCCCTCTATTACTCCTTAAAGCCTCACTTTGGGCAGAAGTCTTCCCAAGGAAGACTTTGAGCTCAAACCAAAGGGAGTTACCTGATTTTAAGGTAATGTCTTCTTTTGAGTCCTTTTGTTTTATTTTGCTTCTCCAACCCCCTAAACTCTTTTTATTCTTTTCTTTTGTAACAACTCCAGTATCCTCAATATACTAGGATTTTTTTATAAAAATTATTCGAGCTACACTTACACACACCTACATCTAATGGTTAACGAACATACTGTTTCCGTGGATGGTGAATTTATGCCTCCCGAAACGAGGATTGTTCAACATTCTTTTAACACTTTCAGAGGTGGCCATTAAGATTTCACTATATTTATATATGATATATTATATGTTTATGTTTTCTTTAAGCTTCTGTATTTTTCATTTTGGGCATACCTTTATGGTTTCCATTATGGTTAAACGCGATATCTTCATTTAAGGAAGTGCGGACTACCGCCCCCTCAAAGTGATTTGATTTGTTAAATACCATATATGGGACGTATAAAGGATGGAACTATGATATTATATATTATATTATACTATAATTATAATATACCTTTATATCATTATGATTCCATTCTATAAAATACGAAATAGAAATGAAAGTAGCGTTCATGTGTACGTACGGCTTACCGTCTCCATGAACGGTGCATTTCATTTCTTACCTATAAATGATTATGTAATACTATAAATGCATGTATATACTGGATATATATCATATATATGATATATACATCATGATTATAATCCTGGATATAATGGATACATGAACAACTTGTAATTATAAAGGGTTTATTTTGACTCAAGTACCAATGATCGTTAAAATGACCGTTATTAACTTAAATAATTACATAGTGTTGATGACATGGCAATAAGTGATATAAAAGGAATAATGAACTTGAAAAAGGTTCTTAAGAAAGTATAAATTAACTCAAGTTTATTATTCAGGAAATTAAAGAACGATCGAGTCAATTCGGACCCGAGGTATGGGACTTCGTCTCAATCTCCTTTCATTGAGGCATATTTTGTTTTATACACAACCTTATTTTATACGGTGTATAAACCCCTTTGACTTTTATGTTTATCCAAAAGGAATATTTTTTATATGAAGAATTTTACTAAACTAAAAAAGGGAATGTTTTTGTCGTACGTATGCGGCGACAACGACTTCTCCGCCGTCGTGACCATTATTTGAGTTTCAGCTTCCTCTACAAGCCATACCTTCTTTCTAAAAGAAAAATAAATACCATGTTTTACTTTTCTTTTATTTTGGTATCGAAAATGGTTTTCATAATGTTTTTATATCAATGTGTTGTATTGATATCTTGTGATTGAAAGGTGGGAATGTTATGTTTCCTTTATGCATGTTTTATGTGATACGATTATGTTGAGGTTCTTGGGCATTATTATGAAGAAGGGTGGTTCCGTGATAAACTAAGGGCGGGTGAGCCTGATATAGCTCTCCAATGCATTGGGTAACGCGAAGGAGTGAAACGTTAAGGTTTCTCCGAAGAGATTTAGGGAATATACTGTGATGGATATTCCAAACGTAACCAAGAGGGTTACTCCCTACGTAAGAATGTTATGAATGCCTCAAGTTACCTTTATGTCTTATGATTTCTATGATTTATTCATGATTTGATGAGGTATGTTAAAGTGCATATGTTTTATGGGTAAAGTATGATTTCATTCTTATGTATATATGTACCCATGTTTCCTTTCCATATTTTTATATCCCTTACTGATCTTTTTATGCTCATCCCAAGTTTTTTTGAAATGTTTTTCACAGGTCAAGGGAAAGGTACATGATATGATGATAGTGTCAAGGAAGTGTCAAGAAAGAATCCATGTTTTATTTTAAATAAGTTTCCATTGATGGGAAATAAGAATACTATCTTTATGTAACCACTTTGTTTATATGTGGAATGTAATGCAGGTTTTATGATCTAATTCTCTAAAACTCTAAACCCGAAAAGATCCTCAATGTGTAATCTTGTAATAACTCAAGATTAAGTAAGGTTTAAGCCTGGGGCCTTATATAAGGAATATCAAATGTGTAATAAGATTATAGAAGAGGTAAAATGGTCAGGTAATTTTGGATTGAATTGGGTGGTAGTCAGTGTAACACCCTGATATTTTATGGGATATTTCACTTCAAATAACAAATTTCTCTGATATCTTATGATAGAAACAAAACCAAGTTTAAACGAATCATGATATAGTATTAAAATATTATTATGTGAAAATTTTCACCTAACCATTGGATTGATGGGTATCAATATGATTGAGTAAATTATGAAAAACATGTGGTTATATATGTATAAAATGAATTCATTGGTTTTAAATTAATTATAAATAAATGTAAAAATCATTTGTGAATAAAAAATATATTTTTATGAAAAAACTATTTTTTTTTCTCACAATGTATTTTATATTAATAAATTAAATTAGTCACTTTTGTAGAATTATTTTAATGAAATTTATATATTATATATTCAATAAAAAAATTAATATTCATTTAATATATTTTTTCTAAGCATGGGATAATAATAAACCACGTTTTATGCATAAAAATGTATTTTTATAATAAGTGAGTTTCGTCCTATTTTACATGATTATTTTTTAAAATTAATTTCTAAAACATATAGAAATTTAATATTGAAAAATTAATTCCATATTTGGAATTAGGATGTTAAAATTTGAAAAATATACCCCATTTATGTTTGGTCAATATTAATAGTAACCCTGGTAAATTTTATCACACTGTTAAAGGGTAAATTGGGTTAATCTAGGTTAAAACTAAGTGATGAGGCCATAATTTTCATCATAATTCTTATTGGATGAATGAATTTTAACTTTTTCTACTTATACATGAAATTTATTTGTTTAATGGACATTTTTCTTTGAAAATGATCTATATAATATTTAAAATAAATGAAAATACAAAGTTTCACTCTCTTAGATTTAAATATCTCTTATGTGTCCACACTGGGAAAAAAGAAATTTATGAATGAATCTAAATGTCTATTTTGATAATAATGAAATTATTTTCATGATGGAAATTTATTTCTAATTTTTATTAATTATATAATTACCTTAAATTCTTATTCAAAGTCCACTCATCATTTCTTAAATTAATAGAAAAATAAAATAAATGATTTTAAAAATATTAAAAGTAATATAATTTGAGTGGTTTATAGCGTTCAACTTCAAATAAACTTAAAAATCCATCAAAGGATGTTGACATAGATGAAATCAAAACCCTTTTTAGAGAAATATATCTTTCTATTTTGAAATCAATTAAGAGTTACATAATTATAAAATAAAACATTTACTTTTAAAATATTCTTATAATAATGTAAGGGAAGATTTGACGAGTTTATAACGGTAGAAAATAGTCGCACCCGCCGTATAAGTTAAAAAAGACATTCTTACCTTAATTCTGTCGAAAAGGTTAAAAAGGACCTTGTTTGGAAAATGACAGAAAGATTCCTTTATAAACTTCTTCTAAAAATTCAACAAGGATATAAATGACTTTAACCTCTAGTTTGTAAAATATTAATAATTTTTTGAAATACATTTTTAAGAAACATGGATGTGGATGATAAAGAGGTCCCAGTAGATAATTATGTATAAACAACCTCGGATAATGAAGAGATTGTGAAATAAACCCTTACCTTGTAATTTTACTTGGTTGAGGGTAGGTTAACCTCCTGTATAATAGTGAAATAATTGTTACTAAATTATAAAAGAATCATATACATTAATATGATATCATTTATGATTTTTTAACATTGATTTTTTAATAATATCTTAGTATTATCATCGTTTTGGGTGTTAACGGATTTGTATTTATTTATATTTTTTGTTATGTGAGCCATATTTTTTATGGATGGGATGTATATTATTCATATTCAAAATGATATCAAGTCCTTAAACATTATTTTTAATCATCAAATGAGAATTAGACTTGAATGGATACGATGGGGAATGAATCTCATCGCATTCGTGGAGAGGGTAGTCCGTACATACGCACGAGCGACAATATCATTATTTTGATATTAAAATAATATATAATTGGATTTTATATAATATATAAAGAATCATTATAATGTTATATTTATTATTTACATTAATTACACATCATTATTATACCCATCCAAATAATAATGTTTTGAATAACAATTACACCACGATGTGGAGACGGTATGTCGTACGTACGCACGTATGGTGACATGTCATTCAAAGGATGGATAGAATAATAAATATGGTTATACCATATTTATAATAACTTCATAGTATATAGAAGATACTGGAGTTATTATTTTAGAATGAAAATAACAAATAAAGAAGAATTTGAAGAAGAAAGGAACTTGAAAGAGGGTGGTAAAAACATTACCTCTTAATCGGGTTCTTCCTTTTGATTTGACCAAAAGGGATCCTTAGGTTGGATTTCTGATCAAACTAAGGCCTCTATATCTAAGTGGGGGAATTTTAGAGAATATTTGGGCAGGTTTTGGCCTAGCCAAAATTCTCTGAAGGTGTAAATTAGAGAGAAGGGGGAGTGACCTTTATAAGAGGGGTGAGGGGTACCTTTGGAAAAGATAGAAATATTATTTTATAATAAATTTGTATTCAGTTTATAATGGCTCCAAAGTTGATTATTTAAAGTTTAAGGTGGGTATGGGTCGAAATCCTTTCAAACAATAGATTTCAGACAGGTTTGGGTCACTATATTAACCTTATCATTTATATTTAACTCTTAGTTAAATAGTTTGACATTTACCATGTCTCTTTATATTTTTATATTATATAGTTAATAAACTTACTATATACATCCAAGAGACCCCCAAGTGGTCCATTAATGATACACCTACCATTATATAAGTCCTTTGGCCGAACCTTATATTTTTAGGAATATAATATTAATTAATAATATAATATTTGTTTTAAAAACTCTTTTATGTCAATTTTGACACTATTGGGTATTTTGTTTTTGATAATTTTATAACAGCATTATTACTTCAAATAAAATTTATATAACCAATAATAATATTTCATATTAACCTATAAAAATAGTGGACTTCATAAAAAGTCTCAAATTACATTTATTTTGATATTTATAATATCAATTATTTTAATATTTCACTAATAAGGTAATTACTCCATCATCATTGTGTCATAAATAAATTAAATTATTTAATGTATAAAAATTATAAATAAAATATCATTATTTAGGAAATCTTTTTATATTTTTAATTAATATTTATAATCGAATTTATCTTATGTATAACTCTATATTAAAAAAAATTAGTTATTAAACTTTGATTTTAACTCTTTTAACTCTTCTTTGAATTAAATAATAATAAATGTCCTAATCTAATCCAAGTGGACCTAAATGATAATATTTTATTCCTAAGGTTGTTTTTGGTCGAGATACACTTGTCCAATAGAATTAGGACATGTGTTAGGGTAATATTAATATCATTTTTACCCTTAATTACCCTATTTACTTTTAACGATGGTAAATAAAAGTAAAAAGTTACTATTCACCAAAAATTATTTTTATCTTATTGTACCACATTTTACTCCTGTATATTAACCTTTTATCTCATATTTTCAAAATTCCACTCACAAAAGCGGTAAAATTAAGTTTTATGTGAATTTCCAAATTCTCCTAGGAGGTGGGTAAAAGACGGTAAAAAGTTCAATAAAATTTTTATATATCTAAAATTATTCTAAAATAACTCCAATTAATTACATTGAACTTATATAGGTATTATGTATCTATTTTTACCTAAATTAAATTTAAATAAAATAAATAATTATTTTAATAAAAATTCGGTTTTAAACTATAACTCAGTGTTTTTTCACTATTCATCAAAAATTGAATGTTTTCAGAAAAATACCAAAACTTCACCCTAAGCTAATTTCGATATTCCGAATCCAAAAATGAAGTCTATTTTGAAATATAAAATTTATAAAATTTCAAAAATTGGGTATTACTATTCATAACGGCTAGTTTGATTGGTTTTGGTGTGTGTTAGAACTTGAAGTTGCGTACAACACACGCTACTGTATTATTCAAAGAGAAGCGTACCATGGAAGCTTGGGGTGTTACATTCTCCCCTCCTTCAAATAATTTCTTCCTCAAAATTTCTAGAATATTATTTCATAAAAATACTCAGGTGGTTCTTCATCATAAGTTCCTCGGGTTCCCACATTGCCTCTTCCATCTTATGGTTTCTCCATAGAAATTTTACCAGACGAGTCATCCGGTTTCTCAGCACTTGTTCTCTTGTATCAAGAATCTTGACGGGATCTTCTCAATAAGACAGATTGGGTTCCAGTTATAATTCCTTGTAAGTTAGTACATGCGTTGGGTCAGGCATTTATTTTCTCAACAGTGATACGTGGAACACATCGTGAACTTTGGAGAGACTTGGCGGTATTGCCAAATGGTAAGATACAACCCCAATTAGTTCTAGAATTTCGAAAGGTCCGATGTACCTGGGACTCAATTTACCCTTCTTACCGAAACGAATAACTCACTTCCATGGATATACCTTCAAGAAAACATGATCTCCTACCTGAAATTACAAATCCTTCCTTCAGTTATCAGCATAGCTCTTATGCCTACTTTGAGCTGCTTTGATGTGGTTTTGGATTACCTTCACTTTTTCCATCGTTTCCTCCACCAGTTATGTGCCTACGAGTTTTCTCTCACCAACGTCATCCCAACAGGTTGGTGTGCGACATCTCTTTCTATATAACGCTTCATATGGTTCCATCTAAATACTTGAATGGAAGCTATTGTTATAGGAAAATTACACCAGAGGTAAATATTGATCCCACATACTCTGAAAGTCAAGTGATCATGATCTCAACATGTCTTATAAGGTTTGAATAGTCCATTCTGATTTTCCATCTGTTTGAGGGTGGTGGGCAATGCTCAAAAAAAGTTCAGTATCCAAGGCCTTCTGAAGTCTCTTCCAGAATCTTGAAGTAAAATGAGGATCACGATCAGAAATAATCAATAGGGGTACTCCATGAAGTCTCACAACTTCATTAATATATAGTCTTTCTAGACGTTCAAGTGGTAGATCTTCTCTTATAGCAAGAAAATGTGCTGAATTGGTAAGATGATCAACAATGACCCATATTGCATCATTCTTTCTAGGAGTCTTTGGTAGTCCCGTGATAAAGTCCATCGTAATATTATCCCATTTCCACTCTGATATGGGAAGAGGTTGCATGACTCCTCCAGGCTGTTGCCTTCCAGCTTTCACTTGTTGAAAAACTATACATCTTGACACAAAATCATCAATCTCCCTCTTCATGTTGTCCCACCAAAAATGTTCCTTCAAATCTCTATACATTTTGGTGCTCCCGTGGTGTATAGAGAAATTGGAACTATGAGCATCATCTAACAATTCCCTTTTTAGATCAGGTATATCAGGAACACAAACTCTCTTCCCAATTTTCAAAATTCCTTCTTCATACACAAAGTCTCTCAATATCCCATCATTCAAATCTTTAATCTTCTTTTGAAACTCTTCATCACTGGTCTTATAACTCTTTATCTTTTCTAGTAATTATAGTTTGGCAATCATTTGAAAAAGTATTGATGTTTCACCTTCCATGGTAATTCCCATATCCATCTTCACTAGATCCATGAAAATATGATCCCTTTCAATTCTCATCATGTTCAAAACTCCATGATCTTTTATGCTCAAAGCATCTTCCACCTTATTTTCCTTCCCCGGGTGGTAGTGTATTGTAAAATCATAATCCTTGAGTAGTTCAAGCCATCTCCTTTGCCTCATGTTGAGTTCTTTCTGTGAGAAAATATAATTCAAACTCTTGTGATCAGTATAAATCTCACATTTTTCACCATAGAGATAATGTCTCCATATCTTCGAAGCAAAGATTACAGCAGCTAACTCAAGATCATTAGTAGGATAGTTTTTCTCATGAATTTTCAGCTGTCGTGATGCATAGGCAATAACTCTATCATTCTGCATAAGGACATAACCAAGTACTTTCTTCGATGCATCACTATAAATAACGAACCCATCATTCCCCGATGGTAGAGTCAATATAGGAGCATTGACTAGTCTTCTATTTAGTTATTTGAAATATTCTTCACACTCTTTTGTCCAAACAAATTTAACCCCTTTACGTGTGAGCTTTGTTAATGGGTTAGCCAGTCGGGAAAAATTCTGGACGAAACATTGATAATAACCTACTAAACCAATAAAACTGTGTACCTCAGTTATACTCGTTGGTGCTGGTCATTCTTGGATTGCCTTGGTCTTAGAATGATCAATAGAGATTCCATATCTGGAGACAATATGGCCAAGAAACAAAATCTTCTGAAGCCATAATTCACACTTGCTAAACTTCCCATATAATTCATGTCTTCTCAGAGTCTTCAGGATAATGCCCAAGTGATTTTCATGATCTTCGTAGATTTTGGAGTATACCAAGATATCATCAATAAATACCCCCACAAAATCATCGAGATATTCCTTGAAAAATATATTCATTATATCCATGAATACAGAGGGTGCATTAGTCGATCCAAAAGGCATTACTGTAAACTCGTAATGCCCGTACCTGGTTCGAAATGCTGTCTTCGGAATGTCTTCCATCTTCACACACAACTGATGGTATCCAGATCGAAGGTCAATATTTGAAAAGTATTGAGCTCCATGCATTTGATCAAATAAATCATCAATGCGAGGTAGGGAATACTTGTTCTTTATTGTTATGGCATTGATTTCCTTGTAGTTGATACATAACCTCATAGATCTATCTTTCTTCTTAACAAAAAGGACAGGGGATCCCCATGGATAAACACTAGGGCGAATAAATCCCTTATTACTCAATTAATCTAGTTTTTTCTTTAGTTAAACTAATTCCACAGTGGTCATTCTATAAGGGTTCTTCGATATGGGCCTTGAACCAGGAATTAATTCAATGGAAAACTCAATTTCTCATTCTGGAGGATGTCTAGGTAAATCTTCCAAAAACACATCTACATATTCTTTCACAATAGGTACATACTCTATCTGAACATTCCTTTACTTACCCAGAGTTATTTCATTCTCTTCCTCCCCGATAATTGAATTTAGTTGAGCTACTGGGGGTGGATCTAGGTAAGAATTAGGGGATGAAGATTCCGCTCTAAAGATAAGGTGTTCCTTATCATCATCATAAAAAATAGTAACCTCCTTCTTCTTACAATAAATTTTTGTATCATGGTCCTAAAGCCAATCTATACCGAGGATTATATCAAATTCAATCATAGGTATGACGATGAGGTCCGCAGATAAAGAACATTTATGTGCTCTAATGGGGACTGATTCACAAAACTTTGTTGCAATGATACTTCCCTTAGGAGTTTTGACTGACAACTCACTTGTTAAATCAAATTGTAAATATCTAATTTTCTTAGCAAACTGGGAAGATATGAAATAATGAGATGATCCAGAATCAAATAAATCATTTTCTAAACTTGAGGAAACCATTAAATTACCTGCCACCACGTCTTTCAGGGATTCAACCTCAGCATTAGTGATTGCATAAGCTTTGCCTTGTTCCCTAGTCCTTTTCTGAGGTAAGTTTCCCTGATGCTTAGGAAATTCATTTGAATAATGTCCCATCTCCATAAAACTATAGCATTGAACATTGGTAGCGTCTTTCTTTCCTTTACAATCACCAGCTATATGTCCTTTCTGTCCACACTTGTAGTGTACTCCTTTTCCTTTTAGACAGGCACCAGGGTGCTTCCTTCTGTAATTATCATAAGGTGGAAATTCAATTCTTCCCTTCTTCCCTGTTTCCTTATTTCCTTTCCCAGAGTGTTCAGCAGATCTCTTCTTCTCTTTCTTTGATTTAAAGTCATAAGACTTATAGAATTCTTTTTCTGTCTTGATAGCACACGAGACAATATATTTGTATGATGAGAAGGATTGTGAGACCAATGCTCTATGGAGAAACGGTTTTAACCCATCAAAGAAACGATCAATCTTACTTCTTGGGTTACATATATAATCTGAAGCATACCTTTCTAACCTTGTAAAGTTAGCATCATAATTTGTAACATTATCACCCTTCTTTTGTCTCAGACTCATAAATTTCCTTTCCATATCTACTCGATGGTCACGAGGAAAGTATTTTTATAAAAATAGATCTTTTAACTCCCTCCATTCCATATTTGATACTTCATCATATTCCTTCATGTTTTGAATCAATGACCACCATTGATCAGCATCTCCATTGAGGCGGTAAACTGCAATGATAACTTTTTCTCTTTCACTACTCCCCAAGGCATGGAATATTTTCTCTAAAGAATTTATACATTGTTAAGCTACTAAGGTATTTGTAATCCCATTGAATTATGGTGGCTGTTTCCTCATGAAGTGATCTAACATTGATCCTCCACGTTGTGGATCAGGGTGCTCCATATGGGTAAGGTTATTATTCATAACCTGAGTGAGTTGTCCTGGTATGGTGATTAGCTGATCAGCACCAGTTGCATCACCAACTCCACTATAATTATCTTGAGAAGGAGTTAAATCCCTACATGGAGTGCGTTCATTGATACAGTTTCCATTTATTCTACTAGGTGTCATTTCTAAACAATGGCATACACTAGATTAGTTTATGAATCGCAATACATAAATCCAAACTTGTAAAACACTCAACATAAATTGAACAGTTTATGGATATAATCCATAATCATAAAAATGTTTTCTTTGGTAAGTATATACTCATAAACCCTTCATAATGGTTTGTAAAGAAAATGAGAATTATCCTAAGCATATCCCCCGGGAGTGTCGTAACCAAGAGTGCAGCAAGGCCCGTTGTCGTGAACCAGTTCTTGTTCGAGTCTAGCTCAAAGCAGTGTTTTCAGGTTTTACCCCTAGGTACATATGTTCCAGAGCCGCCTCTACCTGCTCGTATCCAGAAAGAGATTTATTTCTCAGAAATCTCAAAAAATCTCTACAATACCAAAATTCTAGAAAGTTCTTCTATATTAATCCTCAAAGTCCATCTTAGGTTTATGTGCTCTAATCAGAGTTTATCTAAATCTAGTTTCCAAGATTTGTACTAAACTTCCTCTGATACCAACTATAATGCCCCAACCCTAGTTACCCAGAGTCAGTTCATTATTACATAACATTGGCATGATCATAATGAAATCATGTCTCGAAAGACCGGTCAGTTTAGTATTATTGGAAACAATATTCATACATAAGTTTAACTTTAAAACTTGAAAAAAAAATACAACACAAATATATTTCATTAGAAACATCCAAGCCTCCTAGATTATGTCTGCTGGTCACTCATAACTAACTTCTTCATATCCTGGGAAAATGAAACATAAGAAAGGGATGAGATCAAATGCTCAGTAAGGGTAAGTAATATAGCGGAAAATTACATAAATATTAAGCATGGTAAATAATTGAAACCACATGCCTTTACCAATAATAAACATGAATACTTTTATGGTAAGAATATGAGCTGAGTAAATAATGCCATAATAAAACATAATCATGGGTATTCTATTAGTCGAATGACCATATGAACCATCAATATTATTTTCATAATGAGGGAATGTATAATGTCGGACATTCTGAAACATTTTTTCAAGGCCTCGGCCAAGACGTCTAAAAATGATTAAGGCCTCGGCCAAAACCATAAATCAAATTGGGAAAGGGCCTCGGCCAATTCCAGTTCTAGTTGTCTCATGAGACCTACCGATGAATCGAGGAGCTATAGTGGGCTCCACCCGTCACTTACTAAGTCCAATACATTCCTCATATGAAAAGGTTTAAACATATCATAAACATTCGTATTAAAACTAGCATTTGAAATGTTAATACTTTAACCATAAACCATGAATGGTATAAAAAAATCACATCCATAGTCAAACATATCACAAAAACTTCAATACAATATGTAAGTTTTGTATCATAATAAATCAACTTCAAATAAACTTAAAAATCCATCAAAGGATGTTGACATAGATGAAATCAAAACCCGTTTTAGAGAAATATCTCTTTCTATTCTGAAATCATTTAAGAGTCACATAATTATAAAATAAAACATTTAATTTGAAAATATTCTTATAATCTTGTAAGGGAAGCTTCGACGAGTTTATAACGGTAGAAAATAGCCGCACCCACCGTATAAGTTAAAAAAGACATTCTTAACTTAATTCTGTCGAAAAGGTTAAAAAGGACCTTGTTTGGAAAACAACAGAAAGATTACTTTATAAACTTCTTATAAAAAGTCAAAAAGGGTATAAATTACTTTAACCCATAGTATGTAAAATAGTAAGAATTATTTGAAATACATTTTTAAGAAACATGGATGTGGATGATAAAGAGGTCCTTGTAGATAATTACGTATAAACAACCTCGGATAATGAAGAGATTGTAAAATAAAACTTTACCTTGTACTTTTACTTGGTTGAGGGTAGGTTAAAATCCTGCGTAATGGTGAAATAATTGTTACTAAATTATACAAGAATCATATACATTAATATGATATCATATATGATTTTTTAACATTGATTTGTTAATAATATCTTAGTATTATCATCGTTTTGGGTGTTAACGGATTCGTCTTTCTTTATATTTTTTGTTATGTGAGCCATATTTTTTGTAGATGGGATTTATATTATTCATATCCAGAATGATATCAAGTCCTTAAACATTATTTTTAATCATCAAATGAGAATTAGACTTGAATGAATATGATGGGGAATGAATCTCATCGTGTTCGTAGAGACGGTAGTCCGTACGTACGCACGAGTGACAATATCATTATTTTGATATTAAAATAATATATAATTGGATGGTATATCATATATAAAGAATCATTATCATGTTATATTTATTATTTACATGAATTAAAAATCATTATTATACTCATCCAAATAATAATGTTTTGAATAACAATTACACCACGATGTGGAGACGGTAAGCCGTACGTACGAACGTATGGTGACATGTCATTCAAAGGATGGATAGAATACTGAATATGGTTGTACCATATTTATAATAACATCACAGTATATAGAATATACTGTAGTTATTATTTTAGAATGGAAATAACAAAGAAATAAGAAGTTGAAGAAGAAATGAACTTGAAAGAGGGTGGTGAAAACATTACCTCTTAATCGGGTTCTTCCTTTTGATTTGATCAAAAGGGCTCCTTAGGTTGGCTTTCTGATCAAAATAAGGCCTCTAAGTCAAAGTGAGGGAAGTTTATAGAATATTTGGGCAGGGGTTGGCCGAGCCAAAAGTCTTTGAAGGTGTAAATTAGAGAGAATGGGGAGTGCCCTTTTATAAGAGGGGTGAGGGGCACCTTTGGAAAAGCTAGAAATATTATTTTATAATAAATTCATATTCAGTTTCTAATGCCTCCAAAGTTAATTATTTGAAGTTTAAGGTGGGGATGGGTCGAAATCCTTTCAAAAAATAGATTTTAGACAGGTTTTGGTCACTATATTAACCTTATCATTTATATTTAACTCTTAGTTAAATAGTTTGACATTTACCATGTTTCTTTGTATTTTTATATTATATAGTTAATAAACTTACTATATACATCAAAGCGACCCCAAAGTGGTCCATTAATGATACAAATATAATGATATAAGTCCTTTGGCAGAAACTTAGATTTTTAGAAATATAATATCAATTAATAATATAATATTTGTTTTAAAAACTCTTTTAGGTCAATTTTGACACTATTGGGTATTTTTGTTTTTTATAATTTTATAACATCATTATTAATTCAAATAAAATTTATATAACCAATAATAATATGTCATATTAACCTATAAAATTAGTGGAATTCATAAAAAGTCTCAAATTACATTTATTTTGATATTTATAATATGAATTATTTTAATATTTCACTGATAAGGTAATTACTGCATCATCATTGTGTCATAAATAAATTAAATTATTTAATGTCTAAAAATTATAAATAAAATACCATTATGTAGTAAATCTTTTTATATTTCTAATGAATATTTATAATCTAATTTATCTTATGTATAACCCTATATTAAAAGTGTTTTAGTTATTAAACTTTGACTTTAACTCTTTTAACTCTTCTTTGAATTAAATAATAATAAATGTCCTAATCTAATCCAAGTGTACCTAAATGATAATATTTTATTCCTAAGGTTGTTTTTGGTCGAGATACACTTGTCCAATAGAATTAGGACATGTGTTAGGGTAATATTAATATCATTTTTACCCTTAATTACCCTATTTACTTTTAACCATGGTAAATAAAAGTAAAAAGTTACTATTCACCAAAAATTATTTTAATCTTATTGTACCACATTTTACTCCTTGATATTAACCGTGTCTCTCTGATTTTCAAAATTCCACTCACAGAAGTGGTAAAATTAAGTTTTATGTGAATTTCCAAATTCTCCTAGGAGGTGGGTAAAAGACGGTGAAAAGTTCAATAAAATTTTTATATATATAAAATTATTCTAAACTAACACCAATTAATTACATTGAACTTATATAGGTATTATGTATCTATTTTGACCTAAATTAAATTTAAATAAAATAAATAATTATTTAAATTAAAATTCTGTTTTAAACTATAACTCAGTGTTTTTTCACTATTCATCAAAAATTGAATGTTTTTAGAAAAATACCAAAAATTCACCCTAAGATAATTTTAATATTCCGAATCCAAAAATGAATTCCATTTTGAAAGATAAAATTTATAAAATTTCAAAAAGTGGGTATTACTATTCATAACGGCTGGTTTGATTGGTTGTGGTGTATGTTAGAACTCGAAGTTGCGTACAACACACGCTATTGTATTATTCAAAGAGAAGCATGCCATGGAAGCTTGGGGTGTTACAACAGTACTCCATGCAGTTACTCTATGCAGTTACTACATGCAGTTTGTTTATTACACACCATGTGTATACTAGGTTAGGCTAGCACACGGGTTCTCATATTACACTACGTGTATCAGCGTACATGTCATGTAGTCTACGTGGGTTAATAGTGTAAATCATGTAATACATGTGGTTATTATACAAGGTCAAAACTACATGAGAATGAAAACCTATAGAATTTATGATATACAAAACATTATGTAGTGTACATCACATGTAGTTCATCAATTCCTACATTCGAAACACACACTGAATACCCAGGCGTGCATCCCGAACACACAGAAAGTGGAACTCATACATGCTGCAAACCCAGGCATGTACCCTAGATACACAACAACCAAGATAAACAGAGTGTAGCTGGTCAATACACATCATGTATTATCCCATTAAATGACATAATTAAAAATTGCATTAAATTGAAAATTGCAACATTAAGACATTATTTTATTGGTTGGAACACCATTATGTGATTGAAAATTTAATAATTGTTTTAAATAATTTTAAATGATTAATTAATTTATTGTAATAAATATATCATTATTGGTTCTATCGTTTATTTTCCATGAGTACCATAACTTATTAGTATCTCTAATTAAGTTTGAATGATCATTCATATGAAAGGGAATAAATTAATACAAGTGCATTTATCTTAATAAAAAATAACGAATAAAGAAATGAATGTTATCTTGTTACTTTTGTGTATTCGTTCCATGTATGACCGGTCATGAGCTCAACCAAGACCTATATATGTGTTGGATTTTATTTAATTTAATTTATTACATGGGTTTTTAATTATATAATATTAAATTAAAATAATGGTCTTTGATTCATCCCTCCCTCCAATATTATGTAGGACTTGTGTGTCCATGGCTATTTAGGTAATCCCCTTTAACCAATCCTTTGGTTCCACTCACCAGCGTGTGAGTTATACATACATGTAATTAATGGAGTGTCCTAAGGTTCATGGAGGCAATTCAAGATGGAACTATTATGATGCCAACTCAGGTGATACATAGGTGTACATGTGGAATGATGTCACTCATGCCAAGACCAGCAAATGGAGTTATTCCCCTAGGCCATAAGTTAGTTTAATGTCCTCACATTAAATCATATGTTAGATAAGATCATGATCGGTTAATTTAATTTATTTATTTATTTATGTCTATGAATTATTTATTTTTATGTATGCAAGACTATAATAACATAAATAAATTAATTAATTTGTAAATATGGAATTTAAACAAATATATTATGCATATATTTTTTATACAACATGGTTAATTAATGAAGTAAAATCCACTTGAATATTAACAAGACGTGTAAGGGACAAAACAATATAAAATTTATGAATAATAAATTAATCCCTTAATTAAATATTAAGTAGGACTAAGACTTTCATTACTTTATTGGGAATAAAACCATAGAACTAAGTGTAGTACATGGCCAAAGTCCAGACACTTAATTTTTTAGGGAAGTTCTCATGAGGGTTTTGGGTTGACTTTATTGAACTTGTATTTATTTTAATGGTCAAAGTTTGTTCAATACAAATTTAGAGGCAAGTGTTGAGGAAATATAAGTTATGATTTCAGGATAGGGGAATCCACTTAACGGATCAAGGAGCTGCAAGACCATAATTGAAAATATCGGCTACCTAATTACTTTCATATGGTTTTAATGGACAAAGTCTAGATCATTAAGAAAATTAATGGGGATCCTTTCCACTATAATTTCATATTAACTAGACATTCCAATTTTAATGGTGAGGTCTATTGGGACTTGATAAAATAGTTTGATAATTAATAAAATAAATAAATTTATTATTTCTCACATAATTTATAATCAAGAAAATTACTAATGATATGATATTTTAATTGTGAAATAAAATGGAAATCACTTCAACCACACTATCCATATGATCAATATTGGAGAAATACAACCTCCTAATTAGCAATATATTCCAAGAAGGGTACAGATTCCTTCGTGTTGTTTTGTGCCATGAATAGAAATCATACATGCTATAATCCTAACTTCCTAATTTGCCTACTAAGGAGGTGAGTGATGAAGAGTTATTAGTCTATGAGAAACATATAAATGATCTAGTTGACATTCAATGTTTGGTGATTTAATCTATGTCTAGTGAGATCATGAGGTCTCATGAAAACATGGATGCATATATAATGCTCAAGTATCTCCATGGACTATATCAAGTGAGAGATAGATGGGAATGTTTTTGAGATTTATAAGGCCCTATTTTAAAAAAAAATCTTGGAGAGAGTGACCTAGTTGGGCCTAATATAGTCAATATCATTAGCTACATTGAGATCCTAGAGGTTCTGGGTTTTAAAATTTCTAAATAACTGGGCACTGATCTCGTTCCAGCATCACTTCTTCAAATATTCTCCAGTTTTTTTGTGAATATTAATATGAACAACATTGAGAGGTCACTTTCAGATCTTCTCACTCTTCTTCACCAAGTGGATAAGGATACGAAGTGGAAAAAGATTTTGGTCCTTATGGTGAACAAGTGAAAATTCCAAGAGAAAATACCCAAGTCCAAGGCTTCTTCACAACACCCCTCCGAGGAGAGGAAGATTAAGGAGAAAGTAGGGGAATGGGATGTTGTTTGTTTAATATATGGAAATAAGGGTCACTGGAAGAAAAAGTATACCTAGAAGAAGCAAGGGGAAGCTTCAAGTGCATTTTTTATCAAGTGTAATTTATCTATTTCTATAAATTAAGTATTATATATAGCTTATGGTTTTCATATATGTATTCAAATACATGAACCAATTAGATTCAGAAGAATTGACTAGGGGAGATGGATCTATGAGCCTCTAATTGAGCTAAACTTGTTGTTGTAGTTATTAGGGAAAACCACCTCATGTTTCCAACTGTAATGATATTATTTTTAAAGGGTTGTTATTATGTTACCTAAATTACTAAAAACGTTATTTTTTATCTATTCTAGATATGGATGGTTTTATTCAATTTTTAAAATAAATGTTTCTAATTTTATAAAGATAAAAAAATTTATGGTATGGAAAAATTAAATAATTTTCTTTAGTTATTGTATTACACAAACTAAGTAATGGAAATTGATAATGAAACTACTTCACATGACTCATACCACACCCAAATTTTGCATCACTGGTTAGGTCATTTAAATGAAAATCATTTGAATAAATTACACAAAGATAGATATTTAGATTCTTTTAAAATAAAACCACTTGGTTTATGTCATGCATGTTTACAAAAAAATAACCAAATCCACATTTAGTAGAAAATGTGAAAGGGCTAAAGAGCTTCTAGAATTAGTTCATACAGATGTGTGTGGATCATTTCTTATTGAGACAAGGGGTGGGTAATCATACTTCAAAACTTTTATTTATGATTTTAGTAGATATGGGTATGTATACTTAATGATGTATAATTCAGATTCCTTTGAAAATTTTAAGGAATACAAGAATGAATTTGAGAACCAAATTAGTAATAAGATTAAGAAACTCTGCTCAGACCATAGTGGAGAATATATTAATCATGACTTCATTAATTACCTATGGGTGTTTGGGATTTTATATCAACTCACTCCCCCCTTATATAACTCAATAGAAATGTGTAAGTGAAAGGATTGAATACAAATTATTAGACACAGTGAGATCAATGGTAAGTCATGTGATTATTTCATTATTCTTTTGGGGATATGAATAACAAATAGAAACAACTGTATTAAATTGAGTGCCAATTAAAGAAAAAAATGGTATACCATAATAATTTTATAATTCAAAGAAACTCATGTTGTTGTACTTACATGTGTGGGGTTGTGAAGTTTTTTTAATACCTCTCCAGGTAACAATATTTCACCCTGAGGCACAAAGTGTATCTTTATAAGATGTCCCAGAAAACAAAGGGATATTACTTGTACAATACTTCATAGAAAAAGGTGATCATTAACAGATGTCCCACATTTCTTGAGAAGGGTCTTATATCTAAAATAGATATTGGTATAAAGATAGAATTTAATAAAGTTCAAGCTCAAGATATACAAGAGTTTTCATAGGACCAAATTCCACAAAGCCTTGTGGAAGAAGAAGTTGTTCTAGTGACACAAGTATTATGTAGAAGTATTATAGAGGTTAGAGAAACATAATGGTGTGATTTTCTAGTCACTGAGGATGGTGAATCATTATTAGTATATAATAATGATCCTCTAACCTAAAATTAATCATTAAGTGGCATGCATGTTTCCAAGTGGCAAGACATCATTAATTCTAAAATGGATTCAATGTACCAAAACCAAGTATATATTTTGGTAGATACTCCAGAGGATGTAAATAATGTTGGTTAAAAATGGGTATTCAAGAATAAATTGTACATAAAAGGATAAGTTAGAAACTATAAGGAATAACTAGTATCAAAATGGTTTAAACAACCTCAAGTCATTGAATATGAAAAAACCTTTTCACCGGTTTCAATACTAAAATCCATCCGAATTCTACTTGCCAATACAGATTACCGTGACTATGAGATTTATAAAATACATGTCAAAATAGCCTTACTTAATGGGAACCTTCCAGAATATTTCTATATGATACAATCCATAGGGTTTGTGAATTCAAAGGATTCCAACAATATATAAAAATTATAAAAATGAATTATGGATTAATGTAAGCATCCAGGTCATGGAACATTCATTTTGATGGTTCCATAAAGAAATTTGGTTTCATAAAGAATGAGTTTAAGCCTTGTGTCTATAAATGGTTTAGTAGGAGTTTAGTCATTTTCTTAATAGTATATGTTGATGATATATCACTCGTTAGAAATTAAATACCAGTCTTACAGTCTATTTAGGTGTGGTTGAATAAATGCTTCTCTATAAAGGACTTGGGTGAGGTAACATATATTATTGGGGCCAAGATCCATCATTATAGATCCAAGAGGTTGGTTAGCCTAAGTCAAAGTACATACATTGACAAGATACTGAATATATTTAGTATGGAACAATCCAATAGGGTTTTGTTGAAAGCATCACATGGCATTTATCTTTCCAAGAAAATGTGTCCTCAAACACACAATGAAATAAATACGATGGAAAGTATTCCATACACATCATTAATTGGGTTAGTCATGTATGATATATTATGTACCAGGATAGATGTCGCCTTCACATTAAGTGTGGTAGGAATATATCAATATGATCCAGGTGACTTCCATTGGATGGAAATCAAGACTATCCATAAGTATCTGAGGCATAATAAGGATATTTTCCTCATTTATAGAGTAGATGATGAACTAGTCATAAAAGGATATTTAGATGCTAGTTTCCAAACTAATTAAAGTGACATTAAGTCACAAAAGGGATATATCTTCGCTTTGAATAGAGGTGTTGTGATCTGAAATAGATCAAAGTAGGTTATGGTCATAGATTCTACAGTAGATTTCTATTATATTGTAGCTTATAAGGTAGCTAAAAAATTAGTATGGTTGGTAATCCTCATCCAATATATTTACATGGTACCTAGCAGTAAATATCCAATCACACTCTATTGTGTTAATACTGTAGTGGTGTCTCTTGCAAAGGATCCAAGGTCACATCAATGGACAAAGAATATACTTTGGAATTAGAAACTTTTGAGGTATTTTTTTCAAAAATATGAGGTTGCAGTGATCATTATTTCCATGTAAGATATCATGGAGGACCCCTTTACTAAAGCCTTGAATCAATGGAAACATGATTATCATGTGAGGTATAATAGACTAAAAGTTATAGGCAGTTGGCTCTAGTCTAAGTGGGAGTTTATTGGAGTTGGTGTCCTGGGACCAACTGATTATGATTTGATTTCATGTATATTTTATGTATTGAATATTAATTAAACATATTATTATATATTGTTCATTTTTTAGTATGAATTTAATGTAATAATTTCCTAGAGTATTCTTCACATTGATAAGGTCATATCAGTTCCCCACTATGATGAGAAATTTGAAGTGCTATGAAAATATTCTTAATATAGTTCTACGACTAAATAATATACTATGATGGGACACATAGTATATATATCGTCAAGTTTGAGTACTCATAAGCGGATGAGGTTTCTTCTCGTAAAGTTCGCACTTAGTAATCTCTAAGATAGGAGGTTATGAGAACAAACCCACCGTATGAATTATGTATGTTTTGGTGTTATCATATATTCCTATCTACGAGCATCTATAATGGTTCTTATACTTTAATATTATTATTAATACATGTTACGACTCACATACTTAGATTTATTTCATAAACCATGATGATAACAGTTTATGGTGAAGTTAGATATGTTGGGTGTGTCATAAGTGGCATGTCATTAATGGATAATTCGAGGAAGGATTTGTCTCTTCCATATTTATAGAAGTTGATATCTTGGCCCTTTTATTAGAATATAACTATCGCATTAAATTCCATAATCATGGTGTAACGATGCATTTATCTCAGATATTTAAATAAAGAAAAATCGATCATATAGGTTGGTCACATAGATGTGCAACCTGCTTTATGAGATATTATAGAAAAGAAATTATATTACATAGTGGGTGTTCATATTTGGTTGTTATTATTGTGACATTAAGTTCTTTCTCTAGGGTATCTTGGACCATTACTATATAGTAATCTTAGATTTTAGGTAAGCCCACCTAATGCCAACGAGAAAGAATCTTAAAGGGTCACAAACTAAGTGTTTCTAATGATCTTGATTAAATTCTATTTGAATTTAATTAATTTGATAAATATTATTCATAAGATATAGGGATAATTTTTATTCAAGTTTTATTGATCGAAAAAATAAATAAATACTTATTCACCGGATTGTGAATAAAATTTATTTATTTATTTTATTAAATAATTAATAAATATGTATTTATTGGTTCGGGAATAAAATATTTATTTAAGAGAATAAAATATTTTATTAGAGTATTCAATAAATGTTAAAGGATTTTGACTGGACCAATACTGAGTCTAGTGAAAAATATTAATTAACAATTTGATTAAATAATATTTGTTATTACACAGGTTGGAATGCATTAAAAATATTATTATTATTATTTTATTATATGAAATAGGGTTTATTAAAGGTTATTATATTATTTAATGTATGTAATTCATTAAATAATTATTTTAACCTAAACCGTAGCTCTATAAATAGAGAGTTATGTCTATTGTGTAGAGTATCAATCGGTGCAATCGATGTAGAGAAATGTTGCGCACAATGAATTCTCTATCAATTCCTCCTTATCACTCCCTATAAAGAACAAGAAATACATAAGATATTTATTCAAGACTAAATAATGAGTGATCGTGAACAAACAATGAAAGTCATTCAATTCACCACGCTAGCACCCATGGATCAAGTGGCATTACTCGGAGATCATAAGAACACGTGTGGATCACCACTAGAAGGATTATATTATTGGATATTCACAGTGCAACGAAGAAAATATGAAAGGGTATTTATGTATGATTGAAATTCATCAACGAAGAAATATCCTACTCCCAAGTATTTATTTTTTCATATTTTAAATAAATTAATTGTAAATTTGATGTGAAAAATCATCGCTCGTGGTTTCAGACAATGATAATTAAAAGAAATTTTAATATATAATTCCAACCAACATACGATTATTATTTCACTATTTTTAGAACCAAAAAAATATTCTACCAAAATCTCTCTTTCATATTCCTCCTTTGAATATATAGGTACTAGCATACCGTGAAGGAAAGGTGAATCCCATCTGAAAGTTAGATGATTTGGTTTACCCATGGAAACATCCGAAGGTGGGATATCTTTTGGATGAAACTTTGTTATCCTTATTGAGCATATTAAAAGGTATTTGAAGTTATTAAAGATTATGCAATGGATTTTATAGTGTAAGGTATTCCAATACAATATTTCTTCATTTCGGTATTTTTTACACAGTTTCATATTTCTTACATGGGAGGTCCTTGGACAAGTGTTTTAATGGATTTTTTATCTGATAATCATTGTAAGACTCATTTAAAACCTAAAAATGGTATCATAGTAAAATCATGATTTAGATTTATGAAACCATTCTTTAAATGAATAATAAATTTCAAAAATCGAGTAGCATTTTCATATTCTGTAAATTTGGTTTTCTAGAAAATGAGGTGTTGCCTTTATGCAGATGGGTTGGATAAAGGTAACAAATTAACTACCCTTATATAGATCAATTTTATAAGGGTAACCATAGTGATACTTATATGTGATTGTTCACATAAAGGTAACTTGTGACTTATCTTTATGTGAAGGGGTTCACGAAAGGGTCAACTTGGATTACCCTTACACAGAAGTGTTTTGCGTAAGGGTCATCTGAACTTATCCTTACACGGAACATACCATGTAAGATTAATCCCCTAGATTTTATAAGGGTAATCTCCTTATCCCCTTTGCTGCATCAAGGTAAGAAACTCCTCACGTCAGGGTAGTCGATCACTATATAAATCTAGACGAGTTTTTCTTATAACCATGCAAAGGTCACTTACTCTTATGTGAAATGTGACTATGTAAAGGTAACCAATCAGTTACCTTTACATAAGGGCTCCGGAATAAGATTACCCTTATGAAAAGTGTCTATGTAAGGGTAGATAGAGCTTACCTTTACGCAGGAATGAGTTCCTACGTAAAGGTAAACATAAAAGATTTTGATTTTTTAAAATTCTTAAATGATTTTAATGGTTTATAAAATGTTTTTAAATCATTATAAAATGAATTTTTTGGATATTTTAATTTATAAAAAGTTTATAAATTAATTAATTATACATTTTTTATAATTAATTAAATTTTTATAAATTTTTATAAAACATTTTATCCTGAAATATCAAATATTAATATTTAAATACCTTTTGATAGATTATATGACAATTCTTATGATGTAGAAATAAAAGTGTTTATTTATAAATCATAATAAATAATTTATAAAGGGTTATAAATTATGAAATAAATCCAAAATATAATGTGTTTATATTTAATTATGAATTATTCATAAATAATTAGTTTAATTGTTCAAAATAATTTTTTATAATCAAAATTATGGAATGTCCATAATGTTATAGCTAAAGTTATAAAATGTTTATAATTAGATTTTATTTATGAATTGTTCATAAATGGTTATCTCATGTTTAAATAGTTGAATTATTCATTTATTTAAAGGTTATTACCATTTTTATTCATAGTTATAAATTGTTTATATTATAAATGTTTGTATGCCAAAATTTATATGATAAATTTATTTTAGGATTTATATCATTACATCACATGCTAGGAATGTCTCTATAATGAATTTATTTTTTTCATTTACCTTGAACTCCGTTTGTAATTGAAGTTATTAGTTTGAATTTAGTTGTTGAATATAATTTTTTACATATTAGGTGTTAGATTTATGATGAATTTGATTCTCACTTGAGTAGAGTATCCCAAGGTAGAGGGATTTGGGGTCAGATTACCTAACTACTTTGAGGCTTATGCCTTGTCAAGGATGATGAATGAGGTTGGTTATCTATTTCTATGGACTTATTCATGTGGATAACTCTATATATTTACATGAAGTGTTAATGAACCTTATTCATATGATGCATTTATATATGTATGAATATTCTTGACTTCTAATGTTGGGTGATTAACACAAAATTATGGGTTGTATAAAGAGTTAAACATCAATATGATTTGAACATATTGATTTATTAGAGGGAATAGGATTCTAAACTAAATTACTGGAAGCATACATACATAAAAGGGAATAACATGAGATAAGATGGTGAGATAAAATTTCCTTTAAATAATAAGTTTGAAATTCCTTCCAAAGAGGAACTTATTAAGACCTCAATAATCCAACTAGGTAGATCATGCCACAGTTGGGTGCCCCTAGATTATCTCATGTAAGGAAATCAAGAATAGGTAACACTAGAACATCCTTGGGTAGGCCATGCCAAAGTTGGGTGGCCCTATATTTTCTTTTGTTAGCCTTTTTTGGCTTTTTGTGGGGTTACACTGGTCAGGAGACCCTAATAGGATTAGGTTGCCGAAGGAATAGAGTTGATTTTATCCATATGATAGATAGGACAAATGGTTTTCTGCTTGACTATCCAAGATTCATAAATGTTATGATTGGGATGATGTCTTACTAAAATAACTATGTGGTGAGAGAAATTCCAAAGCAGACTCATTACTTATTAATATATGGATTTTGTCCCACTAATAGCTATGATGAATTTTTAAAAAGGGGTCATCATTTTAGTGGGATCCCGGTTAATATAGTTCTCTATTATATGGTTAATAATTCATGATACTCATCTGATAAAAGCTTCTATTATAGATAATATCAGCATCATCCTCAAACTAAACTTTTTTATCAATCCATGATAAGGAGAAGATTAATGTACGCTGCTCCTTAGACTGTAACTTAAGAAAAGTTCTTAAGAAATATTAGTGAATTAATAAAAAAATTATGGAAAATTTTATGTGTCAGAGAAGTTACTTCCTCAGTAACCAAGTGTTGAAATTGTTCACAAAGGTGAATATATATTCTTATGGAAGCATAGATTTATTCCTTTGATGTTTTAAAGACATTATATTTCAATAATTTAAGGAATTTCAGTCTCATGTGCTCAATATGATTGGGTATGTTAAATAAAATTTAATATGATTGAATATGTTGATGAATCTATGAGACTAAAGGTTTCCTTAAAAATTTATTGATTATAGAAATCAATTATATTATTATAAAAGATATATGATATCAATTGTATTTTTAAAAAAGTTATTAATATATAGAAAGGTTAGAAAAAAATTAAATTTTAGAGTTTGAAGGTTGTCTTACAACTAATGGAGTAAAGGAGTAATTGCACTGATAACTTGGATGCTTCAAGTCTGGATAAACTTTTCACAAGATGTGTATTTTTTCTCATTTATATCTTGAGAAGAGCATGTCAAAAATTGTATTTTAAATAAAATTATAAGGGTGTTTTTAATACACATGGTTTGTGATTTATTTAATTATATAACATGTTTTAAGGGGTGACTAAAAAAGGCTTTTTCTGGTTAGGGAATTTATCATATTATCATATTTGGAAATGTTTTTAAAATATAATTGAATTCAAATAATTTTTACCCAATATTCTCAAAGTGTTTGGAATATATATATATATACAAACTAGGACTATAATTTCTAGGATATAAAGTGATATATAGATATTACAATTATGTAAAATTTTAAACCGTAAGAAGAAAAGTTGTTTGAAAAATATTCCTTCAAGAAGCCAATCAATGTCATTGAAACTTGGAGTTTTTAGAAAGGAAGAATGATTATTCAATATGATTGGATTTTCCAAAACATAACTGAAGGAGTTTATAAACCTCCATTAAATGTCCATGTCAGGTATGGATGTTATAGTAATCAATTATTTTATTTTCAAAGGTATATATTACTAAATATATATTTTACAAATTATTGTAAATATATAGGAGTTCAAATAAAAGGAAGAATTTATTGAGCTTGTAGTTTATATTCTTGAGATGAGGTAAATAGTTAGTATATTGAGGATTTGAATGTAAATGATTTTATTAAGATCAAATGAATCTAAGTAAAATATATGTATCTTTGTCTTATTTATTTTATGTGATAATTTAATATGTTCAATAACAAAGATTTGTTATAAACAACATGAGATGATTAATTTTATATGCATGGTTTGTGATTTACCACGTTCTATAACATGTTCCGAGAATAATATATAGATAAAAAAATTATCCAAGATAAATATTTTATCCAAACATTTGTTAAAATATGAGGGGATGTCTCCATGCCACCCATCAGTGGTATATTCTTCTTTTCAAATAAAAATATTCCAAACACATAGAATACTATATATGATATAGTTTATTTGTTTAATATTCCTATTTAAAAAAAATAAATGTTATTTCTTGACATAAAAGAGTTTGGGAATCCTAGAAAGATATTCTGAAGAGAATATAATGTCTAATAGGTTAGTGGGAGTATATTTGGACTTAGATAAGTTCAAAGTTAACAAATAAAATATTATACCAGTCTATGTTTAAAGTGAATTTTACTTAATATCCTAAGAGAGTTAGGATGTATTAGTAAAAAATAAAGTAGTTTCATTATTTAAAGGAAAAAATTTATGGAATGAAATTCCAAGGATGATTTTAATGAACTTAAAAGGTTTTAAATAGACAAAAAAGTCAACATCATAACATTTGATGTCATGAAGTTATGTGGTCTGAATATATTCAAGTAGTTGGATGGTTAGTAATATGGTTCCTAAATCTCACTATTATTCAAAACAACTTAATTTATAGAAGATTCTCATTGAAGAGTTTTGTGGGAGGGTTTTATTAGATGATTATATAGAGATGTGATAGAGATTTCATATGATGTAATGTGTTAACAAAACCCAAAAAGTATAGGGAACATAAGGACGATCTACCAATTTATCATATATGATATGATAAACTGGTTCTTATATTGGTTTTGTTAAATATTCTTAGAGTTTAAGAATATTAAAATGTATAATATTATATGTAGCCTTAATTTTATCATTCCTTCATGTGGGCTAAATAAATTTATATATAAATATATATTTCATGAATTGTAATGATAATTGACCTCTCAAAGTATAACTTTGAGTTTATCCCTAACCAATGTTCATCCTAGAGTATTATAGGTTATGAATAAGTTTTAAGGTTAGTGTGAGTAGGAATCTTGTATAGAGATACAAAATATACTCATGAGGCACAAAATAATGAATATGATTATTTATGTGCACTATATGACCTACTAAGTATACCATATAAAGTATCATACAGATGTCTTTGGTATACTAGGGGTGCATGGATCATATTTGAGTCCTCGCTACCTTTAGTTGGTGAGATACCTGGTATGATAAATTTCATACTTGGATACCCTATTTATGCAAGTCTTCATATTGACTTAGCTAATACAAGGATGGTTGGGTATGTTGTTTATCATGTAATCGGTTGAAGCATAACCAATATGAGATTTTTCCTCTGTTATGATGAGTATGGAATATGGGCCCTTGAATGATATATATTGTGGGAGTGTGCAACTGCACCTAGATATTATATATATCTATCTGGATAAGAGACATGCGATGTGCTTATCCAGAAGGATGAATGACATGTGATGCATTCATTAACCAGATAAGTATACACTTAGATAATTGCAAACATATGAGTTGTCTATATGGGATTGACATGTAATGTGTCCCATGGTCACTTGATGTCTTGGAAAAATGGAAAATATAAGAATGCACATTTTTATATGATGAAGAATAGTGAAAATAGGTATAGAGATATATTTTTTTGATAAATATCATTCTAAATCCCTTTATAGCTTGAGTAGAATTGAATCTTTCTAGATTTTTCTCTTTGATTACATTTATGGATCCATAAATTCATATATGTTTTCAACACTATAAAGGACCGTGGGGTCACTCTTTTTGGTTGAATTAATTGGGATTGAGTTTGAATTAGAGAGATAATATAAAAGTGTTTTAGAGTTAATACAAAAGTGTTTTGGATGGGTATTCACAAGGTATTTCATATAGTGTCACCCTCTAGGATTATTTCTCATTTGAATTAGACGGGCTTTCCTAAAGTCCAATATTATTGTCTAGTAATGGTTCAAGGAACCCAAGAGAAAGAAATTAATGTTGTGATGATGAAAACCACATACAAATGATCACTATGTAATATAATCTCTTTATCACAATATCTTATCAAGTAGGTTGCACATCTATGTCACCAACCTATATGCTTGATACGTCTTTCTTTGACTGCCTAAAATAAACATGTCGTTACACCATAATCATGGAATTTAGGGAGACAGTTTTATTCTAATAAAAGGGTTGAGATATCAGCTTCCATAAAGATGGAAGGGACAAATCCTTCCTTGACTTATTCATTAATTACATGTAAATCATGACGCACCCAATTTACTCTACCTCACCGTGAACATATTTTATCATGGTTTTCATCAAAAAATATAAGTGTGTGAGTCATGACATACATGAATGATAATATTAAAGTCTAAGGACCATTAAAAATTCTCACAAATAGGAATATCCAATGACACCAAAACCTAAAGAATTCCTATTGGTGGGTATGTTCTCATAATCTCTCATCATAGAGATTACCAAGTGTGGACTTCATTAAAAGAAGTCTCATCCACTTACGAGTACTCGCATCTGACAGTCTAAATACTATGTGTCACGTCATAGTATGTTATTCAACTGTAGAACTATATTAAGAATATTGTCATCATATTTCAAGGTTTTCATCATAGTGGAGAACTAATATGACCTTAACAATACGAAAAATACTCTAGAACATTATTACATTAAATCTATACAGAATAATGAACAATATGTAATAAGATGTTTAATTTATATTAAATACATAAAATATTCATGTAATCTAAGTACAAGCAGTTGGTCCTAGGACACCAATTCCAATAAAAGTTTCAGCCAAGCATGAAGCTATCTTACACACTACCATCACATGGTAGAGTTTATATAATCCACAAGGATAATCCTTGGGAAGTCTCATTTACTCATGTATTGTAATGCATGAGAACATGGTTTGACCAACACATACAACTCTTGCGTGAATAAAATCCCTTGCATTACATCTTATGTAATAGTTCCTTTAATGATATTATTTGTGGGAAAATCAATAAATGATAACTATTTATCATTTTGACACAATTGTAAATTTCATGGGCATCCATATCATTATTTGTGTGCAATACAATATTGATTATATATATATATATATCACATATACATATAAGTCATTAAGGCATATTCTAATCAATCTCTAATTATGTATTCATTATAATATGATCATGTATTTTTTTATATGGCTCTATTTTGAATATATATTCCTGTCATATTATTTATGTCATTGTTATATAAGTTATTTTATATTTATCCCTTACTAAGCATCTGAGTTCACTCGTTTTATATTATTTCTCTATTTCCCCAAGTAATTATGAAGAATATTATATATGATCGAATCAAATGATCATGTTATGGAATAATCTTTTTCATTTTAATTATGTATTTGTAAATGATATAATGTTTATTATATAGCTAACCCCTAATACTTCTATGATTTTTATCTTCTTTAAACTCTCATTCAAGTTGATTACCATGTCTTAAATAATCAATAGATTTGGGTGACCAAAGTCGAGGGAATTAAGCCTTATTTATTTTTATAATGAAGAACATTACTTCATTTTGAATTATATAACATGTTTTAATCTTGATGTTATTTTTTAATTTTGATTGGTTTTTATGTGATGAAAAATCACAAAACATGTGTTTCATGTAACAAACCCGATGGGCCTAAATCCCAATGAACTCGGCCATGCCTGAGCCCAGCCCTCTGGTAGATAGCAGACCCCGCCCATAGGTAGATAACAGGCCCCCACCTCAGACTGCCCAGATAACACGTGGCAGGAACTGTCCCCTGCCTGAGACTGCCCCAGATAACATGTGGCGGGAACTCGTCAGGAAGGGGACAGTTCCTGCCACGTGTTATCTGGGATAGTCTGAGGTGGGGGCCTGTTATCTGCCCATGGGGTGGGGGTCTGCTATCTTTCAGAGGGATGGGATCGGGTGTGGCTGAGTTCATTGGGCTTTAGGCCCACCGGGTTTGTTACATTTCATGTTTTTTTTTAAATTTGATTTCATAAGTGTAAAATTTATAATTTTATTAAGGGTGTGAATAATCAATTTTGAGTGATTTAAGGACACCTGTTTAAACTAACTAGTTGAAAAAAAATCACCTTAAAATAAAACTCAAACCAATTAATGAGTATTCCAATATTGATATCAACTAAAACGATCAGTTTATATCAGTCACAATCAGTTCAAATCAGTTAAAGAAACTAGGGGGGATTCTTAATTGAATAATGATTCATAAAATGGGGATAAAACTCTAAATTTTTGTAGCCTAGGTTTTAAGATAATGTAAACATCATGGTAAAATAAATAGAGAGATAAGATATTTAAAAAAAATGATTAATTCAATATTAAAATGTAGGAAATAGTTTGATAAACTGTTAAGCCAACAACATGGAAAATATATAGTCTCTCCCATTATGAGAGCATTTTCTCCTAGGTTCTCCTAGGTCTCTTTTCTCTGGGATTCTTCTTTGCAAAGTAGTTTCATCGGTGTTCGTCCTTCCTTCTTGGGGTTTCCTCAAATGGACGGATCTTGACTAGCTATGTGATATCTATGACGACGCTTCATCGACATCCTCCACCCTCGGATCTGTGTTCGGATTCCTTCTTTCTCAGATCTACCTCTTCGAATCCCCCATTCTTAGATCTACAATCTAGAATCCATCCTTCTGGTGTTTGTGAGGGTGATGATCGACCCCCGACTCTTCAACCTACCAGGTGTTATCCCAGATTCCTAGATCTTCACCGAAGATAGATTTCTAGAGATGTCCCACCTTGATCATGGTGTTCTTGAACCATGGCTGCAATGGTTTTCTAGATCTCCATATTTCCAAATCTATGCCAGCAACAGCTTGCAGTTTTGATCTGTGTCATTTCAGTCTCTATGAAGAGCTTGGATTTCAAAGGCACCTGCTCATGAAGGCTTTGCTCACGACTATTTTTTTCTCCCTTTCTCTACGATAAAAGACCATACGAATGGTTTGGGTTCTGGCTGTAGAGAGATCCTTGTTCGAGGAGTGGCCCTTGTTCATGGAGGTTTTTCTTGTGGAGGTCTCGTGGAAGAGTTTGTGCATAGAGGACCTTCCCCGCAGAGATCTTGGCTCGCTGAAGTATTTGTTCACAAAAGTATCTATTATGGAAGTTTTATCACATGAAGATTTCTGCTCGTGGAATTTTTGCTCATGAATATTCCTGCTCGCGAAGGTCTCTACCTGTAGAGGGAATACCTCTCGCACGTCCTTTGCTCATGAAGGCTTATCTCGTGGAGATCTCACTCACGAAATGGTCTTTTCTCATAGAGGATTTTGGGGACCCCCTACTACTCATGAAGTGAGATTTTCTCACGTAGGGTTTTCTTTCAAAGGGATCTTCTCATGGTGATCTTTGCTTGCAAATGTCATCTGCAAAACCATGTGACAATGGAGAACGAATTGTTATCTCAAGGAAACACCTCTCGCTCCTTGAAAAAGAAAAATATCCTATCATTGAAACATGGAATAAAGGCTTCTTTCAGGTTGCTGTATGAATCTTCTTGCTATAGGAAAATCTATCTCAACCCGATCAATCAATTTTCCTACCCTGAATAACACATTACAATCAATATGGAATTTAGATGATGGAGTTTCCATACATGAGATTGGATATGGATGTATCATTTTTGAGTTCTTCAATAAAAAAGACAAACACAATGTCTTTATCAAAAGTCTTTGGTCCTTTGATAGCCATCTGATCCTCATTGAGGATCTATAAAATCATGAGGATGTGTTAAATGCGGTCCTTTCCAAATCACCCTTCTGGTTCGGATTTTGAGGATCCCCTACTAGGCCAGATCTAAGCGCATCATTAGAGAAATCAGATCATGTATCGGTGACTTCATGGAATGGGATCGATCAGACCCTATTATATAGGGGCCTTTCACACGGATAAGGGTCTCAATTGATTTTGATTTAACTCCCCTAAGGGGTACCTTCCTATAAACAGAGGATTCAGAAACTTAGATTGGGTTCGAGTATGAAAATATGTCAGTCTTTTTTTTCTTCTATAGGTGCATCGGGCACACGGAGAAGGACACTACCACAAAATTGGGCAATGCCAGCGCCACCCATTTATCAGCGCTAACGAAAAAGCGCTGATAAAGGGGGGGGCCTTTATCAGCGCTCAAAAAAGCGCTGATAAAGGGTGCCTTTATCAGCGCTAAAAAAAGCGCTGATAAAAGTGCCCCTTTATCAGCGCTTTTTTGTAGCGCTGATAAAGGTCCCCCTTTATCAGCGCTTTGTTTAGTAGCGATGATAAAGGGTTGACTTCCAAAAAAATTAAAAATATATTAATATATAAATATAGTTATATAGTTATATTGATATAAATATAATATATAATTTTTAAATATATTTTATATAAGTATAAATGTACATTTACACTTAATATACTTAATATATAAGATATTTAGTGAAAATGGATTCTTAAAAAATTAAAAAATATATTTTTAATTAATAATTTGATAATTATTATGGAGTAATAGTCATTTAATAACAATTTGAAGAATAAAAAATAAAAAAAATTAAAAAAAAGATCCAAAATATGTTGAAAACGCAACTCAAACTTCAAACGGCCATAACTTTTGATCCGGGTGTCCGTTTGAGTTCTACCACATATCAAATCGAAGCCTGCGACGAGCTCTACGTCGCTGTGACCCGGGGGAACCCCGATCAAGCATTTTTTGAGACCAAAAGAGGCCCAGAAGGCCTCTAAAACTGAGTTTTTTGTCGGGGTACCCAGATTTTTTAACATTTTGTGGATTTTCAACCTCGTTTAAGGGGGTATTATTGGCTTTTTTGGTGGGGACTGAATTTATTCCAAGTTATTACATTCATATTGATATTATTTATTTGAAATTTCATCCTTTTTTATAATGCACTGCTATTTATAATCAAATATATAACTATATGTACAATTTTTTTATATATTCATACCTAAAAATTAAATTTTTTAAATAAATAATTAAACATATTTACATATAAAATATATTACCTTTATCTAAATAATAACTAATATCCATTTTATTTAAAATATCAATATATTAATATTTATATAACTACTATATATTAATATAACTATACATATATTAGTATAACTATATGTATATATTAATATAACTATATATATATATTAATATAACTATATCTATATATTAATATAACTATATATATTAATATAAATATATATTACTATACGAATAAATATAACTAAATATATATATAAATAAATAGATATATCATGAATAAGAGAACAAATCAATATAGGGTAGTGGCAAAGGCTTTAGGTGCGCAGGGGGGAGGTCTCGAGATCAAATCCGGGTGGAGGCACGGGTGCGCGCACAAGGTTGATTTAAAGGGTTAGCCCTGATAAAGGGTGTAGGCGGTGCGGGAGGGCGCTGGAGGTGCAGGAAAGCGCTGATAAAGGGGGGCTCAAGCGCTGTAAAAAATCCCCCCCGAGATTGGCAGTATTTTTTTAAAATTTTTTATTTTTTTTTAATTTTTTTAATTTTTTTTTATTTTTATCAGTGCTAAAAACAAGCGCTGATAAAAGACCCTTTTATCAGCGCTTCGTTTTAGCGCTGATAAAAGACCCCTTTTATCAGCACTTTTTTTAGCGCTGATAAAAGGGGTCTTTATCAGCACTTTTTGGAGCGCTGATAAAGGGGACCCCCCCTATCTTCGCCGGCTTTATCAGCGCTTTTATAGCGCTGATAAAGGCCATTTTTAGCGCTGATAAAATCCGTATTTGTAGTAGTGGGAGTTTACCTCAAAGACAACTAATGGCGAAGGTAATGTGGTCATACACTATGGTCCTTGGTTATGTGCTAAAAAAACCTGGAAAGTGTTTGTCCCAAAGTCTAAAAACATATGGATAGAGAGAAACTTGCCAAGTCCCTAATCAAGCACACAGCCATTGACCATGAAAGGACCATTTTATTAGGGGCACTGCAATTTTCTATAGGCTATAATGATACAGTTCACCCAAAAGAGGTAGGAAACCCGCCCCCTCAAGCTAACCCTCGATCCTTTGGGAAAACCTTGCCTTCACCCTTTCCTTGATTGATAAAGGATACTCTTAAAACACTATCTAGCCCAAAACACGTCTGCATGGACCCCCTGACCCGGTTCCACCCCCACGCTTTGAATCTCCAGACCTGATTCCTCCCCCAGGCTTTGAACCTCCAGACTCAATTCCTCCCCTAGACATAGAAATACCATGGGTCGCCTTCTAGGTTGAAGATGACATGCAAGGGCTAACGTCAACTAACGCAAAAAAAAAACAAATTAAATGGAAAATGATAGGTAAAGGGGACTCGGGATTTGACCCCCCTACAAAACACTGTGGATACAAGCGAAGCATAGATTCACCCCTAGGAAGTGAGAAGCTCCCAAAAAGATGGAAGCTTGCAGATAATGGATTATTTGTTAAAATTTCACAAGTGGTGTCTAGTCTAACTCAACCCTAAATAGCCCAATGAAAATATTATGTTGGAACTGTTGTGGGCTTGGCAACCCATGCACAGTTCCTATGATCTAGCACGAGAGCACTCTAATTCACCCTAGTGTGGTTTTCTTATATGAAACCATTCTTGAAAACAAGGACATGCACAATATTGCCTCCAAAGTGGTTTTCACGGGATGCTTCCATGTCCAGCAATAAGACCACGTCAGGGCCTTTTCCTTCTATGGAAGGATGATGCGGACATCAGAATTAAGAACTTCTCACCAAACCATATTGTTTCCTCAGTCCATAAACCTAACATTCATGTTTGTTCCTTTATTGGTTTCTATGGATGTCCCTCACAAAATGATAAATGGAAGTTGAGGGACCTCCTCAAAATAATTAGGAACAGCACCCTAGGACCACTTCTTATGGGAGGATATTTTAATGAGATTATGTTTCAAAGTGAAAAGAGAGGGGTGCCGATAGGACCTTTACCCATATGATAGACTTCCTCCAGGTGAATAAATGCATAGGTCTTACTAACTTTGGACACATGGGTAACCCCTTTATGTGGTATTGTGGCCACTCATATAACACCCGCATCGAGGAGAGACTAGACAGATTCTTGGCATCTTCTGACTGGCTCACCATCTTTAACCTCTTTCAAGTCTCCCACCTCACCCCAACCATGTCGAACCACTGTCCGATTATCATTTAACTCGATACGGTCCACGCAAATTTGAGACGTGAAAGACCTTTTATGTTTGAAAGCTATTGGATGAGGGAAAGGGGTTGTGAATAAGTGATTAAAGTAGGATGGAATGCGAGTAGACCTCACATTCATGCTAAAATTCACCTGGTCGTGTATAACCTCAAAAAATAGAGTGGTAGGCAGTTCCACCAACTAGATCGGTAGTGTGACGCCATTGAAAAAAGGCTCGTCAAGCACCACTCCCCCCACCCTCATCCATGTACATTTCCATAATTTTAACACTTGAGACTGAACTCAATGAAACTATTAGGAGAAAATAAATCTATTGGTCTATGCATGCTTGAGACATTCATATCAAAGAAGGGGGTTTAAATACTCATTATTTCCACCAGAAAGCTTCTAGAAGGCAGCGTAAAAACCTTATTTCATGCCTTACCTCATCTGATGGAAGAATTGTCTCAAAAGAAGAGGAGATCCATAACCTTATCCATTGTTTCTTTCAGGATCTCTACACACCTGGTGAGCCCTCCATCCCCACTATGGTGGCCTCCGGCATTCTAAATGTTGTTACTCAGGATATGAACAAAAAGTTCACTTAGGAAATTACTAAAGAGGAAATCCTTTCCTCCCTCAAACAAATCCACTCCACCAAAGCCTCGGGCCCAGATGGATTCCACTCCCTCCTCTTTAAAAACTTCTCGCACATTGTGGGGCCGGATGTTTTGAGCCTAATAAGGGACCTCTGGAACGAGAAGGACGATTTCACCTCCATCGATAAAACCCTCATCAATCTCATTCCTAAAACCCAAAAACCCTCTTGGGTTTTCGAATTTCTCCCCATTAGCCTATGCAATGCCACCTATAAAATTTTCTCTAAGCTTCTGTTCAACCGTCTTCGCACCTTTCTTCCTTCCATTGTTTCAAAAAACCAAAGTTTCTTTTTCCCTAACAGGATTATCTCAAACAACACGATTATTTACCATGAAACTTTTCACTATATGAAGACCTGAAATGTGGCCAAACAAGGCATCATGGCATTGAAGCTGGACATGAATAAAGCTTTTGACAGAGTAAAATGTTCATTCATCCAGTTCATTATGAACAAAATGGGATTCTGCTCAAGATGGGTTGACATCATTATGAAATGTGTTACCTCTGTCTCGTTTAAGATATTCATTAATGGAGGAATCTCACAGAGCTTCTCACCCTCTAAGGGACTTTTCTAGGGATACCCCCTTGCCCTTCTCTATTCATTTTAATGTCTAACATTTTCTCTAATCTCATTTCAGCATCAGCTATGGATAAATTTGTTCATGGAACGAAGGCCAGTCACTGGGGCCCCCCATTTCCCATATCTTCTTTGTTGATGACTGTCTCCTTTTCTCTAGGGACACATTGGAAGAATTCAAGCATATTAGCCTCCTCATCCACCTCTATGAGAATGCATCAGGGCAAGTTGTCAACCCCTCTAAGTCAAAAATTTCCTTTAGCGTAGGTGTGCCGCTGATTAGGAAGGATGAGCTCCAATGGAAGTTTGGCTTCCAAATGGTTGATAAGCACCAAAAATACCTTGGGCTTTGTATTCAATCGATCCTAAAAAGAAGTTTTCTCCAGCATCTTGGAGAGGGTGGATAAAAAAATCATGGTTGGAGCTACAAAAGAGTCTCCAAATCAGGCTAAGAAATTCTCATCAAATCAGTCGCTCAATCCATTCCCTCCTATTTTATGACACTCTTCAAGCTCCCCAGCTTCATCACTGATCAGCTCCACTCTCACTTTGCAAACTTTTGGTGGGGTCTCAATGAAAAAAAACAAGTCTCACTGGATCGCTTGGGATAAACTCTAAAAACCCAAGCCTCATGGGGGAATGGGGTTTAGGGACCTACGCCTCTTCAACGATGCACTTCTTTCCAAATAGAGGAGGTGATTCATTCAACAACCTCATTCTCTCCGCGCAAAGGTTATCAAGGATAAATATTTTTCCCATGCTGATTTTTGCAGTACCCCATTAGGCCCCCGACCCAATTTCCTCTAGCGTAGCCTATGGGGGTTGCGTGCAACCCTCTTGAGGGGACTTTATCGGAGAATTGGTAATGGATCCTCTGTTAATATTTGGATGGACTCGTGGTTGGTTGATGGAAATGGGATCAAAGCAACTTCTCCTGCCCTTGAAGGTCTTGAAGATGCAAAAGTTCTCTCCCTCTTAATGAGGATGGAAGCGGATGGTGCCCTGAGAAAATATCCTTCTGGTTCAACAAAAGGGATAGAAAAATTATTCTTAGTATCCTGGTTGCTAGGGATATGGGGCCTGACCGTTTATGCTCGAATGGTGAAACTTCTGGCACTTACACGATCAAATTTGGGTATGCTCTTGCCTCAACTACCTTGACTCTCGAGATGGTGGCTCTTTGGAAATCTATCTGGCACCTTCGTATTCCCCCTAAAGCTCATTATTTCTAGTGGTAAGTCTGCACCAGGATCCTTCCTTCTATGGGGCTCCTTGCCTCTCGACATGCATCGGACAACCCAACATGTCCTATCTGCATGTTCATGCCTGAATCTCTCATGCACGCCATTGCCCACTGCCCCGGAGCAAGGAATGTCTGACACACCTTCAACCCTCATGCTGACAACCTCCTAGATATGGCTCCTGACCTCGCGACTCTTATTATAAAATGCACTTTTCACCTCGCCGCCAAGGACTTGGCTTCACACTGCATAATGGCATGGATCATTGGGGTGAGGAGAAATGACATTCCTTTTAACCAAGTCTTCAAGTCATGCACCCTTTGGGTCGAGAACGCATCCCACTGGCTATCAGCATGGAACCACAACGAGCATTTGTTTGACAACCCTCCTTTCAAGAACGATCCCTATACCTGGACACCCCCCATTGGTGGAACCCTGAAAATTAATGTGGACGCATCACCTTCGGATAGAGGCATCACAAGCTTCGACGCCATTGCCAGGAACTCTCATGGGTTTATTGTTGTGGCTCTTCACTCTTTCTACTTGGCATCGCTCTCACCCGCAGTCACTGAAGCTAAAGCATTAATTCTCGGATTGGAATTCGCTTTGGAGCAAGGGTGGAAAACCATAACTTTAGAGTCAGATTGTCTCACTATCATTTGTGCTATCTCTGCTTCAGAGGAAGGCTTTTAGCCTTTTGGCCTCCTGATCTCGAAGATCTAGTCACTCCAGCTCCACTTTTCAGCTTGCTCCTTCTCCTTTACCAAAAGGGAGGGTAATATGGTGAGTCATCATTTAACCACTCGATGCCTCTCGAATCACCCACGTGTCTTGTTGGATCTGTTTTCGGTTGGTTGTTTTCACTTGTTTTATCTGATCTTCGATCTCTTAATATATGAGTTACTCCTTTTTCTTCAAAAAAAACATGGAAAATATTTAAATGAATTTAATAATGTGGGGCCAACTTACAATGAGGTTTGATGACATATGTTCATTGCGTTCAATTTTGTTGAAAAAAACAATAAAAAGGTTTGTTATATTCAACTTTGATAGAGAAAAATAATCATCACTCCCAATTTCAACATAGATTTATATACTTCATTCAAATGGTTAGTTTATGTAAAGAATTGACATTTAAGGTAACTAAAACCGAATCAAATCGAAAAATCGAATTACATAATATTTATCAGCCGATTTAAATTGAATTTTGACAACTAACACTGCTACAAATCTGGGTTTATCCTGTACGAAGTCTTATTAGCGCTAGTTAAAAGCGTTGATAAAGACTCTCTTTATCACCACTAAAAAAATCTTTGATAAAGAGTCTTTATCAGCTAAAAAACACTCAGATAAATGAAGTCCTTAAAAAACACTGATAAATGCCTTCCTTTATCAATGCTTTTTTTCTAGCACTGATAAATGATATATTTCATAAAATAAAAAATATTTTATTAAAAATAATATATTAATATATAAATATATTTATATTGATATAAATATAATAAATTTTTTAAAATGTGATTTAAATAAGGCTAAATGCGCATTTTCACTTAATATATAAGATATTTAGTGAAAATGACTTATGAAATAATTAAAAATTATTATTGAGTAATAATTTGCTAATTATTATCGAGTAATAGTCATTTAATAACAACTGGATGACATAAAAATTGAATGAATTAATGAACGGTTTAAAATGTGTTGAAAACATGATTTGAACTTCATGCAACTATAACTTTTGAATCGAGTGTCCATTTGAGTTTTACCACATATCAAATCAAAGAACGTGAAGATATCTACACCATCGTGACTTGGGGAACCTCATTCATCATTTTTTTGAGGTTAAAAAATGTTTAAAAGGTCTCCAATACTGAGTTTTTATTTGGAATACCCTAATATGCTCATATTCGATAATATTTTATCTTCGTTTTAAGAGGGTCTTCTTGTCCCTTTTTAGTGGGGACTGAATTTATTTTTAGGACTTACATTCATATAGATATTATGGTTTTAAAATTTTATCATTTTTCATAATGTTGTTTTATTTATAATGAAATATATGCATATTTTCTTATATTTACTTATAATAAATCAATTGTATAAATACATATTTACATAAAAATGTATTTTTAAACATATAAACTGTATGGAATTAAATTTGTACTATTCATTTCATTTAAAATAAATAATTATCCATTTTATCTACCTTATAAAACTGCATTAATATTTATATATATATACACCTATACAAGAAAATGTTTATATATAAACATGTTTGTGTCAGTAAATAAATATATATTTATGTTTATATTCTAATATATGTAAATAGATACATATATATATAAATATGTGTGTGTGTGTGTGTGTGAAGTATAAATGTGTACGTGTGTGTAAATATGTGTGTATGTGTATGTGTAGCAATATAGTGTGTATACATCATATTTAAACGTATTTTTATATAAATATATCATTATCATCAAATATAGTATATAAACAAATTTACAATAAAACTATATGAATATATATACATACATATATATATATATATATCATGTTTATATATACACGTGTGTGTGGATAAACAGATATATATTTATATTCTAATATATGTAAATGAATATTAAATATAATATATTTAAATAAATTTAAGTTAATATATATATCATACACACATCCACACTCACACAGACATATATTTTATTAATATATTTAAAAATAATTATAATTATATATATATATATATATGAGTAATAAAGATGTATGTAAATATATATAAATAAATAGAAATATCATAATATATAATTAAAAATGTAGGGCAGTGATAAAGAGGTTTGCTTGGCACATGGAGGTCGCCGGATCAAATTCATGCGTGCGCGGGTGGGTGAGCACCTATCTAGTGCTAAGGGGGGTCTGAGTGCTGAGTGGGGTGGGTGCGGAGAGGTCAGTCGGAGCACTGAGAAAGGGTATAAAAAAAATATTTTTTCAATTTTTATCAGCACTAGAAAAAAATGATGATAAAGGCACCCTTTATAGCGTTTTTTTGCTAGCGCCGATAAAAATAGACTTTTAACCTCACTTTGGTAGTCACTGCTTTTTAAGCGCTGATCAAGCCTATAACTAGTGGTGTTAAAAGTGTATTTTGTAGTAGTAAGTCAGTTTAGTTCAGTTAGTTTTCGTCCAATGGGGCATGATATTATAATTTTTTATGATTATTTAGTTATTTTAAAAAAAAACTCTTATTTTGTTATTATCAATGACAAAACACATATTTTGTTATCATTTTTTTTTTTGCAAGGAAACATGTATTTTGTATTATTTATTTACTTTTTTTTTACTAATTTATGTTTTATATTATTTAATTTTCAAAGTTTTGTTTATTGTTAATGGTATAACATATGTTGTGTTATTGTTTTTTGTTAATGTTTTGCAAAGATACATTTTTATTGTAGTTTTCAAATAAAATTAAAGACAAATCATATCTTCCATTTTTATTAGTTTTCTCTAATAAAACATGTGATACTTCATTAATATAAAATACAAAATATATATTTTGTATTGTTTATTGACTTTTTAAAATAAACCGTGTGTTATATAAGTAAAGTTTGCAATATTGTATTTTTTTTATTGATGACAAAACGTGTGTTATTTTGTTATTTTGCTACAAATTACAATTTTTACATTTTTTTAAATGTCATTTTAAAAAAAATACGACTTTTATGATCAAAACAAAAGACAAAGCATATGCTCTGTATTTTCAAAAAAAAAAACATATGTTGTGTGTTGTTTTTTAAAAACATATGTTCTGTGTGTGTGTTTTTTCTCTTGTTTTTTTTAATGACAGAATTCATGTTATGATTTTTTCGAAGGAACGTATTTCATGTATTTTTTTATATAGTTTGCTTATAAAATTAATGATGCAACATATGTTTTGTTTATTTAATATAACATATATTTTTGAAATTTTTTGTTTATTTTTTTATGATAAAACCATGTTTTGTTGTAATTTTTGTTAATTTTATAAATGAAATCATGTTTGTATTTTTTTTTTAGTATTGTCATGTAAAATCAATAGTTTTATAGAGTTTTAAATATAATGTATATATTGCCATTAAAAAATGTCAAAGCACGTGTCATGTGTTGTTTTTTGATTTTTTAAAACATGCGTTTTATCATTAAATTATTCATTCTTTTATATGCAATGATAGGACATATGTAACGTTTTAATTTATTATCAATTATTTTGCAATATAACTGTTTTTCCACGGTTTAATGTGTATTTTATATAAAATTAAAAGCATCACATATATATTTTGCTCTTTTGTTGATTTTGTTTGAACAACGCATATGTTTTAGCATAATGAAACGATGTATCATATGTTTTGTTTTCCTCGTACATACCATATTAAATGGAAAAAATGCGATCGATGTGGAATTAGTACCATTTGTGTTGTATTGGTGATGTTTTCTATATTTTTATTAGTTTTTTTTTTTAATTTTAAACATCAAATATAACATATGTCAGTACCATTTGTGTTGTATTGTTGCTATTCTTATCAATAATGGAACCTATATTTTGTTACGATATATGTTATTCTTTTTATATGACAACATTCTGTACTCTATTTTATAGGATATTCCAATGATACCGTGGAATGTTGACATGTATTTGTTTTTATTAGGATTTAAGTGAAACCTGAGGTATCCAAGGGTCATCCCCCTCGCTTTAAATCAACGACAAAAAACGCGGACGCCGTGGGTCCTCTTTAACTCCTCCTTTACTTTCTTTAACCTCTCTTTTGATTTTTTCCAGCTGATTTTCCTTCCCTTGTTTTTTTCCACGGCTAATAATTGGGAAATAAATCTATAATATAATTTACAGATAAAGCGGTTTTTTTTTCTCGACATTCAATTTTTTTTCTCCGTACTTTTTTTCAAACCGACAATTTTCTAAATATATGTTCGACATTACAATATTAATTATTTTGTTTTTCAAAGATAAAAAATCATTTGTCCAGTGATGTTGATGGCTCATTCATCCTTCATATTATTGATGATGTATTATTAAAAAGCCAGGGATGTCATTACTGAATACTTCAAAGTTCACCATTATACACCCGTGAGGCATTTAATTTGTTTTAAATATTCTATACCTATAACTTTAAATTTAATACTTCCAGTTTTAACTTCAATGATTTTTCTCTTCCCAATGAAAAACGCTTCTTATACTTTAGAATATGATCATCATCTGTAGAAAACTTATATCATTGACTTTCGTTCTATTTATCATCTCTTTCTATATATATATAATTAAATAATGGAAACTTATTAATGATGTGGTCCCATGTGACTAGACTTTCTATTATACTGTTCATTGATATAAAACAATTATATAATCATTTTAAGGGCAAATTTTCAATGTACATAATTAATGAAAAGAATTTAGTTAGATTCTTATTGAAAACAATTATATATTTTGTTATTAATATTTAGCAATTTTATTTGACTCACATATTGAAAACAAAACCCATTTAAAAGCCCATCACCTCACATCGCGGCATCATTTCATATAACAATAATTATAGTTATTTTATACCATTCAATCTCGATTCAATCATTAAAAAACAATGAAGTACTTAAAAAATAAAATTATATAATTATCCCCCATCCTATGCCAGAACGTCTTCAATCCTCTCAATTAAACAGAACATGCACATAATCGTTTATTTTTTTTTAACTTTTTTACATTAAACATATCTTATTGTATTTTGGAATACTGATCAACCCATCTAAATAATCATTTATAATTTCAAAAATTAAATTTCATTTGTAAATTTAAAATGAATTAACATCAATTTAAATAAATATCTTTTATATTTTTATTATCATTTTAAAATGTACATTTAATGAATTAATAATAATTAATTTAATTGGATTCAAATTTATAATTTATTTATAAATCCACTGAATTGAAATCAAAATAAATATAAAAAAAATTAATAAATTAATAATAATTTATTTAATTGGATTCAGATACCGTAATGCTGCAATTCTAACTATCCCCGTGTGAATCGGGTAGTGAATTTAATATCCTAATATTAAAAAAAAAACATGATTAACCCTTCTCCAATTTATTCCGTAATTATTTCTTTATCCACTCTACGATGCACAACTCCCTCTCTCATTGTTTTTCTTTTTCATCTTCATCCACTACGTTTCTCAATACATTTTTTCTCTCTTGGCATCACTCAATCTTGGGTTTATTTAATGTTGGGGATTTGGGCAATGACTTTGGTGTCCGGAACTGAGATGTCCAGGTACCCCAACCACCGCACCGAGTCATCCTCGTCTCTAATTCTGATCCTCCAAAGGTCTTCATTCTGAGCAACGAATAAAAGCGCACGACAATAAAACATGCATGCAAGCACAAAGTACAAAACAATGCGCTACAAGATTACGTGGTTTGGAATTTCGTCATACGTCTAGGGGAGAACGACAACATCACTTTCATTCAATAAGGAGAAACATTTAGGTTACATGAATTGCCATCTTTCAAAACTTTACCTAGATCACCGGAAGATATGTCACCAATACCATTCGGTTGTCACATCTTTTGGCTCCCTCCTTCCGGTATCCGCTCTTGCAGGTCACGACATCCACATTTGGCCCTTTTGGTCTTCACCCTTGTGGGTCTCAACCTTTACCTTTGACTCTGGTGCCTTTAGCTCTTTGTGTGCGCTCGGGTTGGATTCCCCGAAAGGGGAGCCACCTTTGCCTTTGTGACACCCTATCGTCGCTCGTCAGTCGAACTCAACAAATGTCACCGCATCCATTTATATAGACACCAAGTCTATATCTCCAATAAATTCGGTCAACATTAATTTTTTCATCCATTAATATTGAGAACTAACTCTCCATTAATGTTGGGAGAAACTCCTCTATTAATGTTGAGATAAATCTCTCCATTAATGATTTTCTCTCTCTTCAATAAATGTGTTGAATCCAAATCAATTCTAACTTGAGAATTGTTTTCACAAGTCGAGTCCAACAATCTCCCACTCGAAAACTATTCTCATGCTCACACTAATGTCGAAACTGGTCCGACTTCCTTTCACTGTTCTTCTGCAGCGCCTGCATGGTTCTCCACACCATGCTGCTTCAATCGTTCAGGTTCCCAGTGAAGTAGTTCCTCCTCAGTCTTTTGGAACCACGATATGATTGACTGACTAAATGGTCTGAATGCCTTCATTTTTTTTTATTTTGATAATCCACCTTTCAAGGGGTGAGGTGGAACCCTTAAAATGTCCGAAAGCTTAAAGATAATTACATGACCCGTAGGTCTTAGAGGAAATCATCCAGACAAGACAAATTAGAACTGCTCCTCCCCAGCACATGTCATGATATTGGCACTCCACCCTCGCAAGGCTGATCGGCTAGCTGTCCTGTGCAGAGGTGCACAAACCCGGTACTGATGGCAATGTCATACCCTCTCATTCTTCCAATTCCAGTTAGCTCTGCTCTGGTGAATGTGCTTGCTCTGAATCCTCATCTGGAGCCTTGTCCCTTGTAGTTTGACTGGTACATCTGCATATTCATGTGGTCTGAAGGCCTTGGGGTGACCCGAAAGCCTTGAGGTGGCCCAAAGGTCTTGAGAGACAACTGGACTGAAGACCTTGGGTGACCCAAAAACCTTGCAGGACATGAGAATCAAATCGGTGGCCCAAAGGCCTAGATGAATGAATAGTTCCTGCTACTATAGTACCGAACATTACTTGCGCCGTGCACCATGTCCATGACCTCACTTTATTGGTCTTCCATGCATCTTCGAAGGCTCCGCTACCGAGCTTATGCACCACCAAAGAGCTTTTTGGTACATCGAATTTCAGCGACACCATCAAGACTGACCTTCATCTGGTAATCGTAGCTTCTAGAAAGTCCAATGTCTTCGACGTGATAGACTCCCACTAAAACTTCCTTCAGTACAATCATGACAACATGGTCCTTTGCTCCCACTACTCCCATCCTGGTTTTGACTCTTTGAGAGCCCACCTTTATCATAGAAGGTCCTTCCGTTTCTCTACCGATCCTCCAAAATATCGTTTTCATAGAGTCAAAAGCTACAATATCCCTTCTCCATTTGTAATGTCATGCAGAACAGGGGCACCAGCTCAATCTTCCATTGATTTGAACTAACAATTGGCGACTTCATCTGACATTTCCTTCCTTGAACCCGACTCATCTATCACCTGATATCAACTTTTGAAATAATCTCTGAGTGCTTGCTGTTGTGATATTCTAGTTCTCTTACCTTCCAAAATTTTAGTAGTCTTCCACCAAGCTCCAAATGTCACCCAATGAACAAATCACACCGTATGACACCTGCGACCAAGGAGACTTTCGATATTCCAGCAACACCGCTGATACTGACACCATATTCTGATGACATTCTTCCAGACACCTTATAGACCACCTAATTGTAGGTTCCGGGCGCAGCGGAAGCGCGTTGTTAGTGTTTGCCCAACTTTAATTTTAACGTTAAACAACGTTCAATCCGAGATCCGTCACGATATAAAACGCCGAATTTTCGGAATAGAACAAAGAACGAAAAGAAAAGAAGAGTCCCAGAACCCTTGAGGAAGATCATCATATGTTGATTATAATTAATTTAATTAATGCATAAGAATTAGCTTGTTGTAATTCTTTCTTCGTTGATGTGTCCGGTCACGATTCGGTGATCCGTCGTTGCTTCGTAGAATCCAAGCGTAGGATTCCTCTAGCGGTGATCCACACGTGTGTCACGTATCTCCGGACGTCGCCGAAGGGATCTCCGGGTGCTAGCGCGGAAGAACCTTCGCTTGCGATGTCCGCCTTTGACCGCCTTGATCCGGTAGAGGATCTTGCTCTCGTAACTTGAGGGCGTTCTTGGTGGAAAAAGAATTCTCTCTTGCCTTGAGAGTATTTCCAAATCCGTTGTGCACAACAATGACTCTTCAAAATATTGGGGTTGCGAGGATATTTATAATCAGGTATGAGGTTAATAAAGTTATGACAATAAATAAACGTGTTACGCGTTTTATTTATTTCATTAACTCTTACTGAAAACCCCCATGTCGAATTATTAATTCCCTGACATGCGCCCACGCTGATTATAATAAATATCATTTAATAAAACAATATTAAACCCTCAAAATCCCAACTGAAAAAACTACACGGCGTGTAATAATTAATACACGGTGTGTACTTGTTTTCCATAAAACTACACGGCGTGTATATTTAATATACACGACGTGTACTTTTATTTTCCATTTTTCTCCACCACATTTATTAGACATTGAGTAATGACTATTTATTTCTTAAATAAATGTAACTACATTACTCGCTAATAAATATATTATTTCGTCCACAATATATTCTCTCGAATAACTAGTGTCAAAATAAATGCGATCAGACATCCTTAAATAATTATTAAACCACAGCTGAGAATAATATTTATTTTACTTGTTAAATTAATATTTAACTGAGATACATGGACACACTTAGTGTGTGACCCTCTAGGCCTCTTTCTCAGTGGCATTAGGCTGAGCCTGCCTAAAGTCCAAGGTTAGCATCTAGCAACACGTCAAGACACCCATATAGAAAGAAGTTAACGCCGCAATGACGTGTCACCTCCTACGAACACTTACCGTGTAATATAATCCTTTTGTCTCGATATCTCCAATCAAGCGGGTTGCATGCTAGTGCCATCAACCCATGTGCTTGATTATTCTTTCTTTGACTTCTCGGAATTGAACTTGCCCATACCTTACCATGACCATGGATTTATTTAGGCTATATCAATTCCATCAAAGGGCCCGAGATATCTACTTCCGTTATGGAACAGAAGGGACAAATCCTTTCTCGCATTATCTATTAATGCGGTATTACTCGTGATGCACCCAACGTATCCTACCTCACTGCGAACAGTGTGTCGTCACAATTTTCGTCAATACATCTAAGTGCGCAAGTTGTAATACCCATTAATAATAATCTTAAAGTCTAAGGACCAATACACACGTCCGCAGATAGGAACATCCAATGACACTATGAAATATGGATTTCCTACTGGCGGGTCTCGTTCTCATAATATCCTCCTGGATATTGTAAGGGTTGGTGTCCTCAGAACCAACTGTTTTGTACTTTGATTACATAAATGTTCACTTATTATATATTGTTCATTGTTCTGCATGACTATAATATAATAATGTCCTGAAATATTTGTTGCATTAATAAGGTCATAGCAGATCCCCGCTATGATGAGAACCTTGAAATGCTATAACAATATTCTTAAATAAAGTTCTGCGGTTGGATGACATACTATGATAGGACACATAGTATACAGACCGTCATGTGCGAGTACTCATAAGAAGACGAGACTCTCTCTCATGGAGTTCGCACTTGGTAATCTCCAAGATGGGAGATTATGAGAACAGACCCGCCAGTAGTAATTCCGCATGTCTTGGTGTCATCGGATATTGCTATCTACGAGCGTGTGTAATGGTCCTTAGACTGGAAGATTATCATTAACTCATGTCATGACTCGCGCACTTAGATTTACTGACGAAAACCGTCACGCAGACAGTTGGCGGGAAGTAGGGTACGTTGGGTGCGTCACGAGTGACATGTTGTTAATGGATAAGTCAAGGAAGGATTTGTCCCTTCCATTTATGGAAGTTGATATCTCGACCCTTTGATTGAAATAGAACTATCGCATTAAATTCCATGGCCATGGTGTAAACGATGAGTTTATTTCAGGTAGTCAAAGAACGACATATCAAGCATATAGGTTTATGACACTGCCATGAAACCTGCTTGATGAGATATTGAGACAAAGGGATTAAATTACACAGTAAGCGTTCGTATGAGGTGATACGTCAATGCGGCATCAACTTCTTTCTCTTGGGTGCCTTGACCCGTTGCTAGACAGTAATCTTGGACTTTAGGCAAGCCCACCTAATGCCAACGAGAAAGAGGCCTAGAGGGTCACACACTAAGTGTATCCAAGTATCTCAAGTTGAATAAAGATTATTCTCGTACGTGGTTTAATAATTATTCAAGGAAGCCTAAGTTGTTTTAAATGATGAAGGAAAAAGAAAATAAAACAAGTACACGTCGTGTATTATTATTACATGCCGTGTAGTTTTATTTTGGAAAGGAAATGAATAAATGAAAACAAGATATACACGCCGTGTACATTTAATGTACACGCCGTGTAGTTTTCAATGAAAAACAAGTACACGCCGTGTATTTATTAATACACGCCGTGTAGTTTTTTTTAGTTGGGATTTTGAGGATATAATATTGTTTTAAATGATATTTATTATAATCAGCGTGGGCGCATGTCAAGGAATTATTTATTCGACATGGGGTTTTAAATAAAGAGTCAATGAAATAAATAAAACGCGTAACGCGTTTATTTATTGTCATAACTCTATAACCCCACACACCCGATTATAAATATCCTCACAACCCCAACTCTTTTCTGACACACAAGAGAATCGTTGTGCACAACATCTCTGGAGAATTCTTTCAAGGCCGAAAGAATCTATTCCTCCAAGAACGCTCTCAAGACTGAGAGAGATCCTCTTCCATCGGATCAAGACAATCTAAGGCGGACAACGCAAGCAAAGGCTTCTCCACGCTAGCACCCAGAGAATCTTTTGGCGACGTCCAGAGATACGAGGTACACGTGTGGATCACCGCTAGAGGGAGTCTACACTTGGCTTCTGCGACGCAACGACGGATCACATCGACAACGTGATTGAGAACATCAACGAAGAAAGAACACCCAAAATGTATTTCTTTATAATTAATTAAATTAATTATAATCAACCTGTAACGATCCTTGTTTGTGGTTCCGGGAAAAACCATCTTCTTTGTCTTTTTCTGTGATTCGATCCGTGGAGACTGGCGTTTATCGTCGTATTGATCCCGGATTGATCATTGCTAATGACAAAAAGCCAAGTGGGCACATCCACCCACGCGCTTCCGCTGCGCCCGGAACCTTCAAATGGTATCAAAGGGAGGTTACAACGTTGATTATAGTTATTTAATTTTCATTGATAATTTACGCATTCATATTTGATTCAATTCGAAATAAATCGTTCTATAAATATGAATTAACGAGATCTATTCTTCCTCCTTCGTTTCTCGATTCATATCACAGAAACGACCTTTTAATTTTAATTTTGATTAAAATAAAAACGAGGAACTCATCCGGAGGAGCCGCTCTTTCTGTCTGTACAACACGGGATTACACGGCGTGTAATTAAAACTACACGCCGTGTACTTAGGTTCAACGAACCGGCACTGGTCCGCCAAACCACGCCGTGTGAATTGATTATGCCTAAGTTTTAATCACGCCGTGTTGACCAGAATAGAACGGCGCGTGGAAACCGGAATACACGACGTGTATGTTGGAACAACACGCCGTGTAGTCCGTTCCGACCCAGGTGAAACCGTGTACAAAGATAAGTCGCGTACCGCGTATACGGGATCGCCAGGCCAGTTACCGCGTAACAAGGAAGTACACGCCGTGTATGATTCATCTACATGCCATGTACTCTAAAATTTCCAAAGTACAGAAAAACACGCCTAATCCCCGGCGTGTACTTTGGACAAAGGGTGAAAAAAATACACGCCGTGTAATTATAAACTACACGCCGTGTACTTTCCAGAAATGGAATTTCACCAGGTTTCCTCCAATGTACAAAGACCCGTACAAGGAATATGGATGAGAAGAATCTCAAGGAAATTCAGAAAGGAATTTAAGATAAAGAATTGATTAATTATAAGATCATAATTAATTGAATTCGAGCGCGTCTTATCTTAAATAAAAGAACGATTAAAAGAATTTGAATTCTAAATATGCGTAAATGTCGTTGCATACTATGGATGATCATGAGCTAGACCAAAGACCCTTTGTATGTGTATGGTTTCATTTAAATTTATTTAATTTAAATTTGTTGGCCTGCGAGCCTTCTTTCAATAAAATGTAGGGCCTGCGTGCCCATGGTTTCTTTAATGTAAACCCATGTAATGGAGGATCTCCCAAGCCAGAGGATACGGTTCAAATCCCGAAGCCGAGGAGAAACCGACACAAGAAGATACAAAGGTGGACATGTGGGAGCTGCAAAACACGAACCATCAGGTTCAAGGTGTTTTCCCTAGGTCAGGGTAAGCTTATCAAAACCGCTAGATAAGCTAACCAAATAGAAGCTCATGATCATGCCATCTTATTTTATTTCTGTCTGATTGCATGGTTTATATATTATGCATGTGTTGTCGCGATCACATAATTAATAAAATGAACAAGCATGCAAAGATGGAATAAAATAAAAACCGGTCTATGCGTATACATTATCGGAACATGGTTAATCACTTAAGCAAACATCACTTAATATTAACAAGCATGTGATAATGAAAAGATACGCATAAAAGAATAAAATCCCTCAAATACCATATTAAGTCAGACCAAGCCTTCCGTTACTTGATTAAGGGCAAGACTCAATAAAACTATGTGTTTGACCAACCCTTGTTGGGACACTTACTTTTATAAAGGAAGCCCTTATGAAAGGTTTCGGGTTGACTTAACCATATTAAATCAAGAGAAGTAGCCCTTGCTAGACTTGATGTAATATTGGAGGCAAGAGTTGAGGAAATCCAAGTCAGGATTTCAGGATTGGGGAGTCCACTCAACAGATCAAGGAACTGTAAGCTCACAGTTGGCAAAGACCCGCCTACCTAAATACCTTCAAATAGCTTGACCAACCCTTGTTGGGGTTATGCGAAGGGAAATATGGATCCTTGCCATTAGAATGTCAAAGCAACTGGACATTCCGAGTTCAATGGTGAGGGTAACAATGCAAAGCGGGCTCGCGGCCCGCGGGCTTTGCGGGTATGGGGCGGATGTGGGGCGGGGCGGGCCTAAAAATTTTGACCGTTTAGAGTGCGGGCCAATGCGGGTTGAGCCCACGCGGATGCGGGCTAATGCGGGTTGAGCCCGCGTGGGTGCGGGCTTGCCCGCGGGCCTGATTTAAAAAATATATATTATTTTTACAATATATGTTTCTTTAACATATTATTTTTTTTAATAAAAAAATCATGGTTAAACCGTGACATATTATTTCTCACCGTAATGATCATATTAATTCACCATTTATTCACATGTGAATTTTAAATAGGCCTATATTTATTTTTTTAATATGATATTATATTATTTATATGATAATTGTTAATCGTATTCACATGGTGTGTCAACCCATCTCTCAAAAAATGGAACTCATCGCCCCTGCGCATGGTTTCAATTCTATAAGAGTTATTATAATCATAATATTTTTTAGGTCGATTTAATATTATTATTATTTAATTTTATTTTGTTATTAAAAGAATTGGATAAAACCTCGTGAAAAAACTAATAGCTTCCTCTGAAACTAATTGTTACCTGCAGAGACTTCATTCATTCACATGTTTAGTTGTTCACATCACCACACAACAAACATTATCATTCATCGCTCATCACCGATCACTTACCTACTTTCCATCGCAACAGTTTTCCACCACATCGGCATTACCGCATGCCACCATTAACCCACAAAAAATGTTCTCACATCCCTTAAAACTCTAGTTATTGTTAATTCATACTTCTCCCCACAAATACCTTTAAGAATGATAAAAAATACAGTATTTAAATGATTATAAAAAGTTTTTTTTGTAAATGTGGATAAGCCCGCGGACAACCCGTGGGCAACCCGCAGGTTTATGCGGGGCGGGGCGGGCTTGAAATTTTTTGTTCGCATTATATGTGGGCTTTTGCGGACAAACCCGCATGGGCTCAAACCCGTGCGGGCTTGGCCTGCCCCGCCCCGGCCCGCCCGTTTCGCATTACTAGGTGAGGGCCATTGTGAATTGATAAAATAGTGGGAGACTTAATAAAATTTATTATTTCTCATAAAATGTAATCAAGAAAGTACTGATGAATCTGCTCTTTTAAATTGTAGAATCAAAATGACAAACACATCAACCACATTTTCTCTGCGATCAATTATGGATAAAGACAACATCCTCACCGGCAGTAAATTTTAGGAATGGTTTAGGCGCCTTCGGGTTATCCTACGCCATGAACGGAAGTTTTATGTGCTGGAGTCCTCACTTCCTGATTCTCCTTCCCCAGGGGCAAGTGATGAAGATTTCCTAGTCTATGATCAACATTTGAACGATGCTCTCGACGTTCAATATTTGATGCTGTCATCTATGTCTAGTGAGCTCATGAAGTCTCATGAAGACATGGATTCCTACAGCATGCTTGAGCACCTCCGTGGTTTATACCAGGAGAGAGCAAGACAGGAAAGGTTTGAGATCTCCAAGGCTCTGTTTCAGAGCAAGCTTGGAGAGGGTGCCCCAGCTGGGCCTCATGTAGTCAAGCTCATTGGCTACATTGAGCGCTTGGAGGTTCTAGGGTTTAAACTCCCTGAAGAACTGGGTACCGATCTCATTCTCGCATCACTCCCCCAGAGCTTCTCAAACTTTGTTGTTAATTTCAACATGAACAATATTGAGAAGTCTCTATCTGATCTTCTTATCCTTATTCGCCAAGTGGATAATGACATGAAGCGTGAAAAGCCTTCTGTCCTTATGGTGAATAAAAGGAAAGGGAAGACGAAGAGCTTTAAGCCCAAAGCTTCTTCAAGGCCTTCCAAGAAAAGGAAGATCGAAGGGGAGGCAAAGGAACAAGATGCTGTTTGTTTCGCATGTGGCAAGAAGGGTCACTGGAAGAAAAACTGCACCCAGCCAAGGAAGCAAGGGGAAGCTTCAGGTGCGTTTGTTATCGAATGCAATCTATCTTTTTCTACTAATTGGGTATTAGATACTGCTTGCGGTGCTCACATCTGTATCCAAATATAGGAACCAAGTAGATTCAGGAAGATTGATCGAGGGGAGATAGATCTACGAGCAGCCAACGGAGCCAGACTTGCTGCTGTAGCTGTCGGGGACTACCACCTCACATTGCCTACCAGGATGGTCTTGGTTTTGAAAGGATTTTATTATGTACCCTCTGTAACCAAAAACATTATTTCAGTATCCAGATTAGATACTGATGGTTTCATATTCAAGTTTGGAAATGAATGTTGCTACTTTTATAAAGATAGCATTTGTTTTGGTAGGGCACATTTATATAACGGCTTTTATGTGTTAGACTACACAAACCAAGTAATGGAAATTGATAACAAAGTTAATTTACATGACTCATACCACACCCAACTTTGGCATCACCGGCTAGGTCATGTCAATGAGAAACGTTTGACAAAATTACATCAAGATGGGTATTTAGATTCTTTCGAACTAAAACCACTTGGTGTATGTCATGCGTGTCTACAAGGCAAAATGACCAAATCCCCATTTAGTGGGAAAGGTGAAAGAGCTAAAGAGCTTCTAGAATTAGTTCACACAGATGCGTGTGGACCATTTCCAGTTGAAGCAAGGGGTGGGTTCTCGTACTTCATAACTTTTACTGATGATTTTAGTAGATATGGATATATCTATTTAATGAGGTATAAGTCAGATTCTTTTGATCGGTTCAAAGAATACAAGAATGAAGTTGAGAACCAGCTTGGTAAGAAGATTAAGAAACTCCGCTCAGACAGAGGAGGAGAATATCTTAATCAAGACTTCATTGATTTCTTACGGGAGTTTGGGATTCTATCTCAACTCACTCCTCCTTACACACCGCAGTGGAATGGTGTAAGTGAAAGGAGGAACCACACCCTGTTGGACATGGTGAGATCAATGATGAGTCATGCGAGTCTTCCATTATCCTTTTGGGGATATGCATTATAAACAGCAGCACACATACTAAACCAAGTACCAACTAAATCGATAAATGGTATTCCATACGAGTTATGGAGTGGACGCAAAGCCATGTTATCAAATTTACACGTGTGGGGTAGCGAAGCATTTGTTAAGGCCTCTTCAGGTAACAAACTTGCACCCTGAGGCACAAAGTTTATCTTTATAGGATATCCCAAGGAAATAAGGGGATATTACCTATACAACCCCTCAGACAAAAAGGTTACAGTGGCAAGACACACCATATTCCTTGAGAGGGAGCACATCTCCAGAAGAGATAGTGGGAGAGAGATAGACTTCGATGAAGTCGAGGCTCAAGATACACATGAGTTGGTACAAGAACAGATTCCACAAAGCCCCGTGGAAGAACAATCTGTTCCAGAGACACAAGAACTGCGTAGGAGCATGAGAGAGGTGAGAGAACCAGAACGATATGGTTTTCTTGTCACTGAGGATGGTGACTCATTATTGGTTGACAATGATGATCCTCTTACCTACAAGGAAGCAGTTGAAGGCACAGACGTTGCCAAGTGGCAAGAAGCCATGAATTCTGAAATGGATTCCATGTACCAAAACCAAGTCTGGATTTTGGTAGATCCTCCAGTTGATGTAAAGCCTATTGGTAATAAATGGCTATTCAAGAAGAAACTGGACATGGAGGGGCAAGTCAACACCTACAAGGCACGACTGGTTGCAAAAGGTTTTAGACAGCGTCAAGGAATTGACTATGATGAAACCTTTTCACCGGTTGCAATGCTGAAGTCTATCAGAATCCTATTGGCCATTGCTACTTACCATGACTATGAAATTTGGCAAATGGATGTCAAAACAGCTTTCCTTAACGGGAACCTCCAGGAAGATGTCTACATGACACAACCTGAAGGGTTTGTGACTTCAAAGTATGCCAACAAGGTATGCAAGTTGCAAAAATCCATTTATGGATTAAAGCAAGCATCAAGGTCATGGAACATTCGTTTTGATGAAGCTGTTACAGAATTTGGCTTTGTTAAGAACGAATGTGAGCCTTGTGTCTACAAAAGGTTTAGTGGAAGTGCAGTCGTTTTCCTAATAGTATATGTCGATGACATATTGCTAATTGGAAACGAAGTACCTGTCTTACAGTCAGTTAAGGCATGGTTGAATAAATGCTTCTCCATGAAAGACTTGGGTGAGGCGGCATATATTCTTGGGATCAAGATCCATCGTGATAGATCCAAGAAAATGCTGGGCCTAAGTCAAAGTACATACATTGACAAGATACTGAAGAGATTCAGTATGGAACAGTCCAAGAGGGGATTGTTTCCAGTGTCACATGGCATTCATCTTTCCAAGAAAATGTGTCCTCAGACACATGAGGAGAGAAAGAGAATGGCAAGGACACCTTACGCATCCGCGATTGGGTCAATCATGTATGCTATGCTATGTACGAGGCTAGATGTTTCTTATGCATTAAGTACGGTAGGCAGATATCAAGCTGATCCAGGAGACCGCCATTGGATGGCAGTCAAGACTATCCTTAAGTATCTGAGGCGTACTAAGGATATGTTCTTAGTTTATGGAGGAGATGAGGAACTAGTCATCAGAGGACATGTAGATTCTAGTTTCCAGACTGATCAAGATGACATGAAGTCGCAGACTGGATACATCTTCAGTTTGAATGGAGGTGCAGTGAGCTGGAAGAGCTCAAAACAAAGTGTGGTGGCAGATTCTACAGCGGAGTCCGAGTATATCGCAGCTTCTGAGGCAGCTAAAGAAGCAGTATGGATGCGAAGCTTCGTCCAAGAGCTGGATGTTATACCGAGCAGTAAAGATCCTATCACACTCTATTGTGATAATACTGCAGCGGTGGCACTTGCAAAAGAGCCAAGGTCATATCAGCGGACAAAGCACATACTTCGGAAGTATCATCTCTTGAGGGATTTTTCTCAGAGAGGTGAAGTTGCAGTGAGCAGTATTTCCACGGAAGACAACGTGGCGGACCCATTGACTAAAGCCTTGACTCAGCAGAAACATGATCATCATGTGAGGTCTAGCGGACTAAAAGTCGTAGGCAGTTGGCTCTAGTCCAAGTGGGAGTTTGTAAGGGTTGGTGTCCTCAGAACCAACTGTTTTGTACTTTGATTACATAAATGTTCACTTATTATATATTGTTCATTGTTCTGCATGACTATAATATAATAATGTCCTGAAATATTTGTTGCATTAATAAGGTCATAGCAGATCCCCGCTATGATGAGAACCTTGAAATGCTATAACAATATTCTTAAATAAAGTTCTGTGGTTGGATGACATACTATGATAGGACACATAGTATACAGACCGTCATGTGTGAGTACTCATAAGAAGACGAGACTCTCTCTCATGGAGTTCGCACTTGGTAATCTCCAAGATGGGAGATTATGAGAACAGACCCGCCAGTAGTAATTCCTCATGTCTTGGTTTCATCGGATATTGCTATCTACGAGCGTGTGTAATGGTCCTTAGACTGGAAGATTATCATTAACTCATGTCATGACTCGCGCACTTAGATTTACTGATGAAAACCGTCATGCAGACAGTTGGCGGGAAGTAGGGTACGTTGGGTGCGTCACGAGTGACATGTTGTTAATGGATAAGTCAAGGAAGGATTTGTCCCTTCCATTTATGGAAGTTGATATCTCGACCCTTTGATTGAAATAGAACTATCGCATTAAATTCCATGGGCATGGTGTAAACGATGAGTTTATTTCAGGTAGTCAAAGAACGACATATCAAGCATATAGGTTTATGACACTGCCATGAAACCTGCTTGATGAGATATTGAGACAAAGGGATTAAATTACACAGTAAGCGTTTGTATGAGGTGATACGTCAATGCGGCGTCAACTTCTTTCTCTTGGGTGCCTTGACCCGTTGCTAGACAGTAATCTTGGACTTTAGGCAAGCCCGCCTAATGCCAACGAGAAAGAGGTCTAGAGGGTCACACACTAAGTGTATCCAAGTATCTCAAGTTGAATAAAGATTATTATCGTACGTGGTTTAATAATTATTCAAGGAAGCCTAAGTTGTTTTAAATGTTGGAGGAAAAAGAAAATAAAACAAGTACACGTCGTGTATTATTATTACATGCCGTGTAGTTTTATTTTGGAAAGGAAATGAATAAATGAAAACAAGATATACACGCCGTGTACATTTAATGTACACGCCGTGTAGTTTTCAATGAAAAACAAGTACACGCCGTGTATTTATTAATACACGCCATGTAGTTTTTTTTAGTTGGGATTTTGGGGATATAATATTGTTTTAAATGATATTTATTATAATCAGCGTGGGCGCATGTCAAGGAATTATTTATTCGACATGGGGTTTTAAATAAAGAGTCAATGAAATAAATAAAATGCGTAACGCGTTTATTTATTGTCATAACTCTATAACCCCACACACCCGATTATAAATATCCTCACAACCCCAACTCTTTTCTGACACACAAGAGAATCATTGTGCACAACATCTCTGGAGAATTCTTTCAAGGCCGAAAGAACCTCTTCCTCCAAGAACGCTCTCAAGACTGAGAGAGATCCTCTTCCATCGGATCAAGACAATCTAAGGCGGACAACGCAAGTAAAGGCTTCTCCATGCTAGCACCCGGAGAATCTTTTGGCGACGTCCAGAGATACGAGGTACACGTGTGGATCACCGCTAGAGGGAGTCTACACTTGGCTTCTGCGACGCAACGACAGATCAAATCGACAACGTGATTGAGAACATCAACGAAGAAAGAACACCCAAAAGGTATTTCTTTATAATTAATTAAATTAATTATAATCAACCTGTAACGATCCTTGTTTGTGGTTCCGGGAAAAACCATCTTCTTTGTCTTTTTCTGTGATTCGATCCGTGGAGACTGGCGTTTATCGTCGTATTTATCCCGGATTGATCATTGCTAATGACAAAAATCCAAGTGGGCACATACACCCATGCGCTTCCACTGCGCCCGGAACCTTCATATATTACCAAGGGCGCACACCATGAGAAGGTGCCTCAAAGTTTTATGAGTCCTCACCCCTAATGACCTGTATTATTTGTGTCCCTCAAATAATATCATCCGACCATAGAACATACATTCAAAAACAATGTTATGGAACTTCCGGGTTCTCATCACAGTAGGGATCCGCTACGACCCTTTAATGCAACAGCTATCCTTAGGACATTATCACATGACATGTCACGCAGAAGAACAATCAAGATGTGATAAGTCTTTTATTTAATGAATAAAGTACAAAGTGGTTGGTTCTAGACCACCAACTCCAACAGACTCCCACTTGGACTAGAGCCAACTGCTAACAACCTTTAACCCGCTAGCTCTCACATGATATTCATGCTTCTGCTGAGATATGCCTTTAGTCATGGTGTCCACCACGTTCTCTTCCGTGGACACTCTGCTCACTGCAACTTCACCCCTTTGATATAAATCCCTCAATAGGTGATACTTCCGGAGTATGTGCTTTGTCCGTTGATGTGACCTTGGTTCTTTTTCAAGAGTCACCGCTGCAGTATTATCACAATACAATGTAATGAGATCTTTACTGTTAGGAACCACATCAAGCTCCTGGACAATGTTCCGAATCCAGACGACTTCCTTGGGTGCATCAGAAGCCGCTATATACTCGGACTCCGCTGTAGAATTGGCGACAACTGGCTGCTTTGAACTCTTCCAGCTCACAGCTCCTCCATTGAGACAGAAAACATATCCAGATTGCGACTTGAGATCATTCTGATCTGTTTGAAAACCAGCATCATCATACCCTCTGATGACAAGCTCCTCGTCTCCTCCATACACCAGGAACATATCCTTAGTTCTTCTCAGATACTTAAGGATAATCTTAACAGCAGTCCAATGCTATTATCCTGGATCTGCTTGATATCTGCTTACCATGCTCAGTGCATAGGCAACATCAAGCATGGTACATAACATGGAATACATGATGGATCCTATAGCCGAAGCGTATGAGATCTTGCTCATCCTATATTTCTCCTGTTGTGTCTGAGGACACATTTTCTTAGAAAGATGTAAGCCATGTGACACTGGAACCAATCCCCTCTTGGATTTTTCCATACTAAATCTCTTTAATATCTGGTCAATGTATGTACCCTGACTTAGTCCAAGCAGCCTCTTGGACCTGTCACGAATGATCTTGATCCCTAGAATGTAGGCTGCTTCTCCTAAGTCCTTCATGGAGAAACACTTGTTCAACCAGTCCTTAACTGATTGTAAGGCTGGTACGTCGTTTCCAATAAGAAATATGTCATCAACATATACCACTAGGATGACGACCACATTCCCATTAAACTGCTTATAAACACATGTCTCACATTCATTCTTAATGAAACCAAATTCCTTTATGGCTTCATCAAATCGAATGTTTCATGACCTGGATGCTTGCTTTAATCCATAAATGGATTTCTGCAACTTGAAAACCCGTTTGGCTTCACCTGGTGTCACAAACCCTTCTGGTTGTGTCATATAGACATCTTCCTGAAGGTTCCCGTTAAGAAATGCTGTTTTGACATCCATCTGCCAAATCTCGTAGTCATGGTAAGCTGTTATGGCAAGTATGATTCTTATGGATTTAAACATGGAAACTGGCGAGAAGGTTTCATCATAGTCAATTCCTTGACGCTATCTGAATCCTTTAGCCACTAGCCTTGCTTTATAGGTGCTAACTTGACCTTCCATGTCCATCTTTCTTTTGAATACCCATTTGCATCCAACAGGCTTTACATCAACTGGCTCATCGACCAGAACCCAAACTTGGTTATGATACATGGAATCCATCTCAGAATTCATAGCTTATAGCCATCTTGCAGCTTTTGAGCTTTCTACTGCTTCCTTGTAGGAGAGAGGTTCATCATTGTCCAACAATAATGATTCACCATCCTCGGTGACTAGGAAACCAAATCTCTCTGGTTCCCTTACCTCTCTTGAGCTCCTACGAAGTACTTGTGTTTTTGGAACCTCTTCCACGGGGACCTGTGGAACTTCTTCCTGTACCAACTCCTGTGTATCTTGAGCATCAACTTCGTCGAAGTCAATCTTGCTCCCACTATCCTTCTTGAGGATGTGTTCCCTCTCAAGAAATACGACTTGTCTGGAGATAATCACTTTATTGTCTTGAGGGTTATATAGGTAATATCCTTTCGTTTACTTGGGATATCCTATAAAGATACACTTCATGCTCCGGGTGCTAGTTTGTTGCCTGAGAAGGCCTTAACAAATGCCTTGCATCCCCATACACGTGTGTGCGACAAAGTGGGTTTCCTTCCATTCCATAACTCGAATGGAATTCCATTTTCCGCCTTAGTTGGTACTCGGTTTAATGTGTATGCTGCAGTTTGTAATGCATATCCCCAAAAGGATAATGGAAGATCCGCATGACTCATCATCAACCTCACCATGTCCAACAAGGTGTGGTTCCTCCTTTCACTAACACCATTCCATTGTGGTGTATAAGGAGGAGTGAGCTGAGATAGAATCCCAGACTCCCATAGAAGATCGATGAACTCTTGGTTCAGATATTCTCCACCTCGATCCGATCGAAGCTTCTTTATCTTCTTACCAAGCTGATTCTCTACTTCATTCTTGAATTCCTTAAATTTCTCTAAGGACTCTGACTTATACCTCATTAAGTAGACATATCCATATCTACTCAAATCATCAGTAAAAGTAATGAAGTAAGAATATCCACCTTTAGCTTCTACTGGAAATGGTCCACACACATCCGTGTGTACCAATCCTAGAAGCTCTGTGGCCCTTTCACCTTGTCCACCAAAAGGCGGCATGGTCATTTTTCCTTATAAACAAGCATGACATCTATCAAGTGGTTTTATCTCAGTAGAGTCTAAATAGCCATCTTGGCAGAGCTTTGTCAAACGCTTCTCGTTCACATGACCAAGGCGATGATGCCATAAATGGGTGATGTATGAGTCATGTGAGTTTGTTTCGTTATCGATTGCCAACACTTGGTTTTCGTAATTCAATACATACAAACCATTATTTAAATGTGCCATACCATAACATATGTTGTTCTTATAAAAGAGACAACCCTTATTTCCAAATTTGAAAACAAATCCATCCATATCCAAACAAGATACAAAAATTATGTTCTTGGTAACACTAGGCACATAATAATAGTTATGTAAAACCAAAATCATCCCAGTCAGCAATGAGAGGTGGTAGTCTCCAATAGCCAACGCAGCCAGCCTTACGCCATTGGCAGCTCGAAGATCCACCTCTCCTCTGGCGATCTTTCTAAATATACTTGGTTCCTGCATTTGAATACAGATGTGAGCCCCACAAGCTGTATCTAATACCCAATGTGTAGAAATAGAAAGATTTCACTCGATAACAAACACACCTTTAGCGTCCTCATGCTTTTGGGTGCAGTTCCTCTTCCAGTGGCCCTGCTTGCCACATGAAAAACACACTGCCTCCCGTTCCTTGCCCTGCCTCTGGATCTTCCCCTTCTTGGAGGGACGGTGCTCAGGGGCTTCATACCATTTATAAGTCTTTGGCCCCTTTGCCTTGTCCTTCCTTTTCTTGTTCACCATAAGGACCGTGGGTTTGTCACACCCCATGTCCTTATCTACCTGGCGAATCAAGGTCAGAAGCTCCGATAGAATCTTCTCATTGCCGCTCATGTTATAGTTGACAATGAAGCTAGAGAAGGTCTTGGGCAGTGATGATAGGATGAGATCTGTATGCAACTCATCTGGGAATTTAATCCCTAAGATGTCCAGGTGTTCAATGTAGCCAATAAGCTTGACTGCATGAGGCCCAGCTCACGCAGACTCTCCAAGCTTTGTTGTAAACAAAGCATTGGAGATCTCATACCTCTCCTGTCTCGCCTTCTCTTGGTAGAGATCTTTAAGGTGAGACATCATGCTATATGCGTCCATGTTTTCATGTTGCTTCAAGAGCTCATTAAACATGGCCGATAGCATGAAACACTGGACATTTGTGGCATCATCCATGTGTTTCATGTAGAGAGATAATTCCTCATCACTAGCCTCTTTCCCAGGTGCAACTGGAATAGGCTCTTCCAGCACATATAATTTCCTTTCGTGGCGAAGGACGACGTGTAAACGCCTCTGCCACTCTTGGAAATTGGTGCCGGTGAGAAGGTTTTCTTTTTCGAGTATGGTGCGCAATGATATGTTTGAAGTCATTTTCTTGCCGTTTCTACAAATTAAGATGAGCAAAGGTTTAGTACTTTATTACAAAAATTGAGACAAATAAATAAATTAATACTTATTAGTCTCCCACTATTTTATCGAAATCCAATAGCCCTCACCATTGAATTAGGAATATTCTATTGCGTGAATATTCTAGTGGCAAGGATCCATATTTCCCTTCGCATTACCCCAACTAGGGTTGGTCAAGCAACTTGAAGGGTTTTAGGTAGAAATTCCAAATGCCAACTGCATTAACTCGCAACTCCTTGATCTGCTGAGTGGACTCTCCAATCCTGAAATCCTTTTGGATTTCCTCAACCTTTGCCTCTTGGTCACACCAAGTCCTGCTATGGTAGTCAACCCTTGATGCGATCCAAGTCAAGTCAACCCAAAACCTTGAATTAGAATTCCCCGATAATTGAAAGCACCCCAACTAGGGTTGGTCAAGCACTTTGAACTATGGTTCGATTCTAACCAAGATTATGGAAGGCTATACCGACTTAATATTTATTTTGAGGGATTTTATCCTTATACGTAAATTGCCTGACTGAAAATTACTTTTTTTTATTATTCAGTCACTTTGAAGAAAAAGTGAGAAACCGTACATGACTTCAATGACTTAAGACAATCAAGGAACCACAATAAAAAATTTAAGAGAAAACAACTCATTCACTTCCAAAGAATAGCTCCTACCCAGCATCATAAACATAGTTCAGTTTCCTCCTACTCATCGCTTCACGGCAAGTAGTCCCGTGCGTGACTGCACGGGCACAGAACCGATGGAAAAACCATACCCTCTCAGACATCCAAATCCAAAAGCAAAAACCAGAAGAAAACCGCTGCTCTGGACCCCATCTGGAGCAATTCCTTGTAAGAGAAAAGATGCAATGACTCTCAAACCACATACCGCAGGCCACCAAAATTCCACCCTTAAACCGGATATCGCCAACCACACAGTAACACCATGAAAACCAGTCACACACAATAACAGAATCACCTCACCAAGAAGAAATTAAAATGAAAGAAGACCATCACCAAAAATGATTGTTAATATTAAGTGGGATATACTTAAGTGATTAACCATGTCTAAGATAATATTTACGTATAAGCCGGTTTTATTTTAGTTCCATCTTTCATGCTCGTTTAATTCATTAATTGTGTGACCGTGACAAAACACCCACAATAAATAAACCATGCAACTGACAGAAATATAATAAATGGTATGATCATGAGCTTTTCTATTGGTTAGTTTATCTAGCGGTTGATAAACTAACCCAAGACCTAGGGGAGAAACACCTTGAACCTTTCGGGTTCGTGTTTACATCTTTCCACCTGTCCACCTTTGTATCTCCTTGGATTGGTTTCACCATGGCTCCTGACTTGAGCCGCCTCCACTAGATTGGGAGCTCCATCCATTACATATGCATTTATCTCACACGCAGGTGAGGGGTAAAAGGGGTTTTTACATAAAATAATCCTTGGGCGTGCATGCCTACATATTAACGAGGATATGGATCACAGGCCAAAAAATTTAATTTAAATAAATAAATTAAAAGAAACCATTCACATACAAAGGTCTCGGTCTAGCTCATGATCATCCATACATGCAACGATATTTACGCATAAATAAAACTAGCATTCAATTCTTTAATCGTTCTTGTTTAAGATAAATCACGCTCAAATCAATTAATTATCTTTAATTAATTAATCCTTTTATCTTAAATCCCTTTTCTGAATTTCCTTGAGATTCTCATCTATCATAATTTTAAACAAATGAATTCATTTAAAATTATCCTTGTACGTAACTTGTACCTTGGAGGCAACCCGGTGAATTCCCATTTATTACACAGATGTTAAATTAAACACATATATATAAAACACCTATCATGTGTTGTGCCTCAACTTTACGCCTGCACCATGGTACACGTCTCAAGGATTTGTATAATATAATAATAAATTTTAATAAATCTGCGTAATTTGGGTGAGTACACGGCGTGTAGTTCCGACTACACGGCGTGTACTTTCTTCACCGTCCATCCGAAGTACACGCCCGGGGACAAGGCGTGTTAATGTACTTCGGAAATTTTCGGAGTACACGGCGTGTACAGTGGGACACACGCCGTGTAGTTTCCGCATTACACGGTTTCCAGCCAGGCAGGCCGTGTACGGAGTACACGACCCAACCCTAACCCGAAGGGACTACACGCCGTGTTCATTGGACCACACGACGTGTATTCCGGAAACCGTGTGCCACCTGTTTCTGGTCAACACACGGTGTCTTAAATTCTTAGAAAGAATCAAATACATGACATGATTTGGCGGATCAGTCAATGCATTGAACCTAGACTACACGACATGTACTTCCGAATACATGCCGTGTATTCTGGTGTTATACGGCCAGAAACGTTTGGCTCCTCCGGATGAGTTCCTCTATTTTATTTTAATCAAAATTAAAAGAAAAAATCGTTTCTGTGAGGTGAACGAGAAACAAGGGAGGAGTAATAGATCTCGATATTCAGATTTCCAGAACGATTAAACTTGAATTGAAATAACTAAATTATTAAATGCGTAAATTACCAACGAAAAACTAAATAGTTATAATCAACGATATGACCCCTCTGATACCACTTGTAGGTTCCGGCCGCAGCGGAAGCGCGTTGTTAGTGTTTTCCCAACTTTAATTTTAACGTTAAAAAACGTTCAATCCGAGATCCGTCACGATATAAAACGCCGAATCTTCGGAATAGAACGAAGAACGAAAAGAAAAGAAGAGTCCCAAAACCCTTGAGGAGGATCATCATATGTTGATTATAATTAATTTAATTAATGCATAAGAATTACCTCGTTGGAATTATTTCTTCGTTGATGTGTCCGGTCACAATTCGGTGATCCGTCGTTGCGTCGTAGAATCCAAGTGTAGGATTCCTCTAGCGGTGATCCACACGTGTGTCACGTATCTCCGGACGTCGCCGAAGGGATCTCCGGTTGATAGCGCGAAAGAACCTTCGCTTGCGATGTCCGCCTTCGACCGCCTTGATCCGGTGGAGGATATTGCTCTCGTAACTTGAGGGTGTTCTTGGTGGAAAGGGAATTCTCTCTTGGCTTGAGAGTATTTCCAAATCCGTTGTGCACAACAATGGCTCTTCAAAATGTTGGGGTTGCGAGGATATTTATAATCGGGTTTGAGGTTAATAGAGTTATGACAATAAATAAACGCGTTACGCGTTTTATTTATTTCATTAACTCTTATTGAAAACCCCCATGTCGAATTATTAATTCCTTGACATGCACCCATGCTGATTATAATAAATATCATTTAATAAAACAATATTAAATCCTCAAAATCCCAATTGAAAAAACTACACGGCGTGTAATAATTAATACATGGCGTGTACTTGTTTTCCATAAAACTACACGACGTGTATATTTAATATACACGGCGTGTACTTTTATTTTCCATTTTTCTCCACCACATTTATTAGACCTTGAGTAATGACTATTTATTTCTTAAGTAAATGTAACTACATTACTCGCTAATAAATATATTATTTCATCCACAATATATTCTCTCGAATAACTAGTGTCAAAATAAATACGATCAGACATCCTTAAATAATTATTAAACCACAGCCGGGAATAATATTTATTTAACTTTTTAAATTAATATTTAACTAAGATACATGGACACACTTAGTGTGTGACCCTGTAGGCCTCTTTCTCAATGGCATTAGGATGAGCCTGCCTAAAGTCCAAGGTTAGCATCTAGAAACACGCCAAGACACCCATATAGAAAGAAGTTAACGCCGCAATGACGTGTCACCTCCTACGAACGCTTACCATGTAATATAATCCCTTTGTCTCGATATCTCCAATCAAGCGGGTTGCATGCTAGTGCCATCAACCCATGTGGTTGATTATTCTTTCTTTGACTTCCCGGAATTGAACTTTCCCATACCTTACCATGGCCATGGATTTATTTAGGTTATATCAATTCTATCAAAGGGCCTGAGATATCTACTTCCGTTATGGAACGGAAGGGACAAATCCTTTCTCGCATTATCTATTAATGTGGTATTACTCGTGACGCACCCAACGTATCCTACCTCACTGCGAACAGTGTGTTGTCACAGTTTTCGTCAATACATCTAAGTGCGTGAGTTGTAATACCCATTAATAATAATCTTAAAGTCTAAGGACCAATACACACGTCCGCAGATAAGAACATCCAATGACATTATGAAATGTGGATTTCCTAATGGCGGGTCCCGTTCTCATAATATCCTCCTGGATATTACCAAGGGCGCACACCATGAGAAGGTGCCTCAAAGTTTTATGAGTCCTAACCCCTAATGACCTGTATTATTTGTGTCCCTCAAATAATATCATCCGGCCATAGAACATACATTCAAGAACAGTGTTATGGCACTTCCGGGTTCTCATCATAGCAGGGATCCGCTACGACCCTTTAATGCAACAGCTGTCCTTAGGACATTATCACATGACATGTCATGCAGAAGAACAATCAATATGTGATAAGTCTTTTATTTAATGAATAAAGTACAAAGTAGTTGGTTCTAGACCACCGACTCCAACACTAATACGAGGAACCCCAACTGTCTTCCACCAAGCTCTGACTTACACCAACAACGAAACACACCTCATGACCCCAATTGATTAATTGGACTTTCAATATTCTATAGACACCTCTGGTACTGCCTCTATCTTCTGGTAACGTCCTTCAAATCCTTGATAAACTGCTCTACCAAATTCCTTCCACCGTATTCTGCAAACGAACACTCCCACCAATCGCTCTGATACCACATGTTGGGGATCGAGACCCGAAGCAATAAGCACAAAACATTTCTCTGGAAGATCCCCTGTGACTTTAGTGTCTAAAACTGAGATGTATAGGCACCCTAGCCACCGCACCAAGTCATCCTCTTCTCCAGTTCTGGTCCTCCCAAGATCTTCATTTCAAGCAACGAATAAAAGTACACAACAAAAAAACATGCATGCAAGAACAATGTACAAACCAACCCACAATAGGACCACGTGGTTCAAAATTTCATCCTACATCCATGGGAGAATGACAACATCACTTTCATTTAATAAGGAGAAACATCTAGGTTACATGGATTATCATATTCTGGAACTCTACCTAGATCACCAGAAGATGCGCCGCCAATATTGTTCAGTTGTCACATCTTCTAGCTCCCTCCTTCTGGTCTTCGCCCTTACGGGTTACGACATCCACCTTTGTCCCTTTTGGTCTCCGCCCTTGCGGATCTTGACCTCCACCCTTAGCCTTTTTGGTCTCCACCCTCACAGGTCTTGACCTTCACCTTTAGCTCCAGTGCCATCAGCTCTTTGTGTGCGCCCAGGTCGGCTTCCCCGAAAGGGGAGCCACCTCCGCCTTTGTAGGCTCTGTTACCACTCAACAATCATACTAAAAAAATTTCACCACATCCATTTATATAGACACCAAGTCCATATCTCCAATAAATCTGACCAACATTAATTTTTCCATCCACTAATACTGAAAATTAACTCTCCATTAATCTTGGATAAAACTCATCTATTAATGCTGAGATAAATCTCTCCATTGATTATCTCTCTAATAAATGTGTTGGACTCAAATCAATTTTGACTTGAGAATTGTTTTTTCTGGTTGAGTCCAACATTTAAGGCTTATGATATATCAACGATCATTTCATTTTTTTACCACATAAACATGGAAATTAACTGAGAGTATTTCTTGATGCTAAAAACACAACACTAATAAAGAATAACATGTAAATAATCTTCAATATTTTCAAAAAATCGACTTATGTTTTTTAAATTTATATGTATTACATGTAGTATAATATCAATTTTTTTTAAAAAAATAACATTTGAAATTTCAACTACATTGATCAATTAACATGAATGGTCATTCTTTAAGATTTTTTTTTTCATTTACCCTTTCTACATTCCTTACAATTTGATGAGAAGTATTAAAATCACTAACCCACAACTTAACCCCTTAATAGAGACAAATCAATTATTTGTGATAATTTTTCTAATAAATATCAAATCTCAACAATTTATCCCATTCGTTTACCCCTTAATATCCAATTAGTTAATAATTTTATTAAACTAATATTATATGAGTTAATCCAACATTATCTCACTTAACTCATGTGATATTAATCCATAATGTTTAATAAATTGACTAAGTATAATGTTCATTTACATTTACTATATAAGGTATATAACATTCATCATAATTAATGATAATACCAAAATGAGTCATGACAGTTGCACATCATCTACTACCATTGTCTTCTCCTTGTGTTATAAAATTCACATTTTCTTTATCATTGAAAGGAATATGCATTAAACCTTAAACCAAGACATAATAGTATAAAAAATCTCACAATTTTTACTAGTGTAAACCACAACACAATGAAGTCCACTATGTCGTAGTTTTATGCATACCAATGCATGCGTTATGAAATATTGTGTGAATCAACCTCTTTCTCCTATTGTAGGGCATCATGTAAGATTAGATTGTCATGCAATGATGATTTGAGGAGTTTGAACATCCAAATGATTATTTAAATGTTAAACAATCAATTTGGAGGATTGAAACAAAAGGCATAATTTGTAATGTTTGAAATGTTTATGAAACACTATATCAATAGACCAAACTTTTGAGATCCTTATAGGACCATATAAAAAGGTTTAATCCTTGCATGCGATGTGACATTTGAATATGAGATCCATTCTATGAAATCTCCTTGAACCAAAACTCACCGAATCTCTCATTTTTCTTCAAGTCTTTAACCAAAAGGTTTTAGAATACCATGGCTTAAAGAAATTACTTTCCAATCATTGGGATATTCATCAAAACCTATGGATACCCTAGGAGAAAGGAGTCCATTGGGAGCTTCTTAGGGACCTTCATCAAGCCCGTGTAAGAAGATCTTAGACCACTACTGAAGGTTCCAGATGCAACAAAAATAGCTTTGGTGGGAAAAATAACCATAAAGATTTTGTTGATTCAGAGGATTATTCTCAAATTGTGCATGACATAAATTCCATGACCAAAAAAAATTTCCACCGAATATTGACATAAGAGGACCCGAAACCTGAAGATGATCTTTGCACATTAAATTTATAATTAATTTAAATATGATCAATGTCTTAGGATCTTTCTTTATAAATGTTGTTGATCATCCAAAACCCAATTTTGGATTGCCTTCATTGTGCTTTAAGGATTCAATTGTAGAATACTTTTAGAGGTGATCCACATGTGCTCCTTTAATCTCTGAGCAACATTGAAAGAATATCGGGTGCTAGCATGATGAATCTATCATCTTGTGTTGATCGATTTTAGTTTCTTTGAGCTCAAAATAATATCTTTAGAACTTCACGTTCTTTAGATGATGAGAGAAAGAGGAATGAAGAGAGAATTTTATTGTGTGAAATGATTCTCAAGTCACAATTAACCCTACACAATAGACATAACCATCTATTTATAAAACTAGAGTATATATTAAAATATTATTTAATTTCATACCAACCCTTAAATAATATAAAAATCATTATTAAATCTCAAGTCATATAATAATAATAATATTATTATTTTATAGAGTGCACTAACTCATGTAATAATAAATATAATTTACCAGCTTGTAAATAAATATTCATCGTGAGACACATCTGGGTCTACTCCAACTCCTTGACATTTATTGAATACTTGAATACATATTTAATTAAATATTTTATTTATAAATAAATATTTTATTCACAACCTAGAGAATAAATATTTATTAAATATTCAATAAATAAAATAATTATATTTTATTTACAATCTGGTGAATAAATATTTATTTAATTTATGTGATCAATAAAATCTGAATAGAATTATTCATTGGTATTGAGAATAATATTTATTCCAATAATTAAATTTAAATAGAATTTAATCGATATCAACAAAAACACTTAGTTTGTGACCCTCTAGAATTATTTCACATTGGCATTAGACAACATTGCCTAAATTTCAAGATTACTTTCTAGAAACGGGTCAAGACAACCAAGAGAAAAAACTTAATGTCGCAACGTCGAAAATTTCATAAAAATTCTTATTTTGTAATATAATATCTTTCTTAAAATATCTCATCAAGCAGTTTACACACTCATGTAATCAACCTATATGCTCAATATTTCTTTCTTTGACTATTTGAAATAAACAGGTTGTTACACCATGACCATGAAATTTAATACGGTGATTCTATTTCAATCAAAGGGCCAAGATATCATCTTCTATAAAGATAGAAGAGAAAAAATCTTTCCCCAACTTATTCATTTATGAAACATCACTTGTGATACACCCAACGTATCTAACTTCTCCAGGAACTATCATCGTCACGGTTTACGAAATACATCAAAGTGCACGAGTCATAACATGAATTAATAATAATCTTAAGATCTAAGGACTATTACACATGCTCACATATATGAATATTTTATGACACATAAACATACGAAATTCCTACCGATGGATCTATTCTCATAATCTCCCGTCTAGGAGATTAGAAAGTGTGAACATAATAAGAAAATTCTCATATGATTATGAGTAATCACACCTGAAAATCAACATTCTATGTGTCCCATAATAGTATGTTATATAACTGTAGAACTATATCCAAGAATATCATCATAGAATTTCAAGGTTCTCATCATAGCAGGAACTACTATGACCTTATCAATGTGACAGATACCTTAATACATTATTACATTAAATCCATGAAGAAAAATAAACAATATGTAATAAGATGTTTCATTAATATTAAAATATTTGAATATACTTGTAATTCAAAGTACAAATAGTTGGTTCTAGAACACCAACTCCAATAAACATCCACTTGGACTAGAGGCAATTGCCAATAATTTTTAGTCTGCCAAACATCACATAATAATAATTATTCTACTAAGTTAAGGATTTACTCAAGGGATCTGTCATGTTGTCTTCTGTGAATATAATTCTCACAATGACTTCACCTCTTTGAAAAAAATCCCCTAAAAGAAGATACTTTCAAAGTATATACTTCATCTACTGATGCGACCCTGGATCCTTTGCAAGGGACACCACTGTAGTATCATCACAATAGAGTGTGGTAGGATATTTACTACTATGCACCACGTTAAGATATTGGATAAAGTTGTGTATCCAAACTGTTTTTTAGCTTCCTTAGAAGCTGTAATATACCTAGACTCTTCTATAGAATCTGCGATCATAGCCTACTTTGAGCTCTTCCAACTCACAATACCTCCATTTAGAGTGAATATGTATCCCATTTTTGATTTTAGATCATCTTGATCTGTTTGGAAACTAGAATCTGCATATCCACTGATGAATACTTCCTCATATCCTATATAGACCAGGAACATATTCCAAGTATTCCCTAGATGTAGCACCCCAAACATTTTCTGGTATGTTTCTCTTAAATACACCGTATTCATTAGGTAGCCTATATTTCATGAATCACTGATCCCCTATGGAACAAAACATGGTTGCTTATAAGAGATAGCCATAACTTAGCCACTAAAATTAAATTTACCAGCTCTGTGATTTGAATTTTAAAAATCTGATATACATGGTTGTGTTCAAGATGATATTTAGAGCCTGATAGAATTAACTTAATTTTTGGTGAATAGTAACCTACCCTTATGAATAGTAACTTACCCTTATGAATAGTAATATGACTCTTATGAATGGTATCCACACCCTTGAGTGTATAAATGAATTTAGACACCCTAAAGATGAAGATGAATATTCCAAGTGTTTATATATTTCAATTAAATAATGATTTAATTAAATATTTAATTAATCATATTTAGAAAATTATTTTTGAAAAATGGACTTCATTTTTGGATTCTACATGTTGAAAAATGGTTAGGGTGAATTTTTGGGATTTTTCTGAAATACTTGAATTTTTGATGAATAGTGACATACCATAAATTGCAAAATTAAGATAAATACACTAATTATAGAGTCATGTGTGATGTATTGCTGATGTAATCCCACTTGGTTCGAGATCACATGATAAAATTTCTATTTTTGGTCATGGAATACTCAATATTCCTAGTATTTAGGAGAAATAATAAATTAATGAGTTTTATATTAAGAAATCCCCTCTCTCCTCCACTATAAACCCCCCTTCACTCTCTCTTCTCCTCACTCCACTCAAGCCTTGTGACTTGACAATATTATTCCCAAATAACTCCCCAAGATACTCCCCCACATCCAAAAGCTCCTAGACTCTTCAAAATACCAAAAACTCTCCCCTTAAGAGGTTCTCAAAGGAGGAAGTCTCAAGAGGTAAATTCCTCTTTCAAATCCCTTCTTTTATTTTAAGTTCTTTTATTTTTGTCTCTTTTCTCACCTCCCTTCACCAAAATAGTATGATAAATCCAGTAACATACATGTACTAGAATGTTTTCATTATAATGGTATATATTCTATTATCTTCTCTTTTTCCCCACTTTTATTTGAAAGAAATGAAAACACCATTTGAGATGTGCTAATTTAGCACATTCAAGGACAACGGTTTATCGATTTCTATTATAATCTTTAATTCTGGTCAAGAAATCATTTGTGTTATGTTTGAACCAGATTATTATTTAATATGTCCTTTTTAGTTCTGTAATTATTTTTTGCACATGTTATTAAGTTATAAAGCAAAACATGTTCATCATAATCAAACCCACCGATTAACCAAAATAGTTATCACTAAGGTTATATATAAAAAAATTCAACTTCAATCTAAGTAACACAAATTAAATTTAAAACCATTTAATATCCTGGATGTTCACTAATAGTGTATAAATTTATTTCTGGACAACCACATCCATCTTATATATTTATCCGAACTTGAATATAAGTGAACCGATCATTTAAAACCAAGTAAACAAACGAGCCCGAACAATGAAATTGAACCTTATAACCAATCAAAAAGTCCTAGAATGAACTAAAAAAGATTATAATAAATTATTTACATATAAAAGAGGTTCTGGAATTATGAATTAATAATCCTAATTTGTTTATTAAGGTCTTTAATAACAAGTCAAGAACACCTTCAAGCATAAGGTAAGGGATTGCGTAACTCAATTTTCATTCTTTGAGTTAAACATCTATTTCATTGGTTACATTGTTACAAGAATATATGTGAATGACCTATGATTGTTTTATACTGTATATCCACTTTTATTTTTTGGATTTTTATTTGTCACACATAAATATTTCATTGATTTATCATCACTCTAATGACACAATCTTTGTAGGGGATCCTCTCTCTCACTTTTATTCAAGAATCTACCCTATCTTGTGTGCTTTTTTTTAATTTCTAATGATGGGGTATGTTTTTTCACCTCCCTCATACTGAACTTATGATATATAAATAATGGGATAACCTTTTATATCTCATTAATCCCTCTCAAGAACACTTGTTACCATGCCGAAATGTCTGTAAGGGGTTTTTCTCATCTCACTTTTAATTCTGTGGGATTTTCATTGTTCACCTATTATTTCTTATATGTGGTATAGGAGTAATGCCATTTGACATATGTTATAATATTTATCATTATATTCATTGTATTCTGTGACTCTTTTTGTGGTTATTAACTTTTTTTTTCATATGACTCAATTGAATACAACACGGTAACGATCTTTGTCTAAATTTTCACTTCGTTGTGACTTGCTTAGTAATTGTGCGCCTACTCTTTCTTATGTGGTGTAACTACTGCCAATTTGAGATTAATTTTCAATTGAAATTATATTCCATTCAAATATCCACATTCTCATATCATGGATATTATTATTTTCTAATGCGTATACCATTTTACATATGGTATTTATTTTGAATGTTGTTTTGACAGTGTGAATATTGATGAATCCGTATCCTCTCTTCTATACAGTTAATTTAAATACATATTACTCTTGTATTGAATCTATGTATAGATAATTATTGGATGTAGAGGTGGTTGGGTCCCACTACAGCCCCTCGATGCATCGGTAGGTCTCATGATACAAAACAGTTTGGCGACAGACCCTTCGAGTTTGTTTCCAAAAAATCAGACGGGTTTCTATCCATAAAACTAAACCGTTTTTACGGTATTATGGTTCATGTTCCAGATACATGACGTCCAATTAATAATCATTCATTTTATTCATTGTTAGTTATTATTATTATCCATGAGGTTTTCACTATGACAAAATCTATGGATGCAGTCTCATTCTCAGTTTATTAATGGCATTAGTTATTTATTTATTCACTATGCCATATTGATTACACCAGATTTATTGTGATTCACTTATTATTGTACTCATGCTTCCGCTATTTGTAAAACTTACTAAGCGTTTGAGCTCACCCCTTTCATTGTTTACCTTTAACAGGTTATGAAGAGGAGGTTATTTATTGAGTGCTCATGGATGAATTTTTTGTTTTTCGTTATGTATTGTATCTTGTAACCTTATCCAATGTAATTTGTGTTAAATTTATGTATCTAGTTTCTTCAAGACTACTAAAATAAATTTTCCTTCTAGATTTTCTTTCCTTCTAACCATGCTAATATCACAAGTAATGCACTGAATCCAGCCTAGTGGGGTCGGGGTGTTACAGTTGGTATCAAATGAAGTTTAGTAGGAAACTTGGAAACTAGAGTAGGAAATATATAGTAGGGAACAAAGCCCTAAGGTAGTATTTGAGGATAAACTTACAAGAAAATCCTGGTATTTTGGTAAGGAATAGATTATGTGGATCTTTCAAGCAATACATCCTTGTTAGGATACGAGCAGGTAGAGGCGGCTCTGGCACAGATGTATCTAGGGGTAAAACCCGAAAACACCGCTTTGAGCTAGACTCGAACGAGAACTAGTACACGACAACGGGCCTTGCTGCACTCTTGGTTACGACACTCCTGAGGGATATGATAAGGATAATTCATATTTTCTTTACAAGCCATTATGAAGGATTGAAATGTAAATTATTCCTCAAAGAAACCATTTTTTCGGATTATGGCATTATCCATGCATAAGAACTTAATTTATGCTAAGTATTTTGTTATGTTAAGATTAAACATTATGATTCATACCCTGATCTAGTGTGTACCATTATCTAGAGATGGCGTCTAATGGTAGAAGGGGAATCAATACTTGTGGGCAGGGTAGGGATCTCCCTACCGAGCAAGTCAACATAGTCAACGTTGGAGCAGATCTGATCATGACCATATTAGGACAACTTACTCAAGTTGTAATGAATAACCATTCTACACCTGTGTTGGATCGTTTCATGCGGCAAAAGCCCCCATCTTTCAGTGAGACTACTAATCTAGTGATTTCTGAGCAATGGATCAAGTCCCTTGAAAAGATATTCATGGCGTTAAGATGCAATGAAAATGAAAAGGTAGTACTGGCAGTATATTGTCTCAAGGGCGACACTAATCAATGGTGGTCCCTGATTCAAAATACCACAGAGGAAGAAGAAATAAAAGATATGGAATGGAGGAATTTTAAGGAAATATTATTCGAAAAATATTTCCCTCATGAGAAACGAACTTAAATTAAGCATAAATTCCTTAGCTTGAAACAAAGGGAAGAAGACAGTGTTGCAGAGTATGAGGCTACTTTTACGAGGCTGACCAGGTATGTCGTAGATTACGTACGTGACTCAGCAGACAAGATTGATCATTTCTTTGAAGGTCTTAATCCAAGTCTTCGGAGGGCACTAGCTTCTCAAACATTTTCATCATATGATGGAATTGTATCAAGTGCTATCAAAACATAGAAGGAATTTTCTAGATCAAATCTTTTCAAATGAAACCAAGATAAGAAGCGGTACTCTGATAATAAAGGAAAAGGAGAAGCACCAAATAAGAGCAAGGGAATTAATAGTTTCCCATTATGCGATAACTGTGGAAAGAATCATCTCGAGAAATGCTTGAAAGGCATGGGAGTCTTCTATAAGTGTGTAAAAAAGGGTCATCGATCCGATGAATGAAAGGGGAAGAAACAATTCAATGATATTCAATGCTACAATTTCATAGATATGGGACACTATGCAAATGAGTGTCCTAAGCGCCAAGGAAACATGCCTCAGAAAAATCCAAGAGAACAAGGGAGAGCCTATGCGATCACAACCGCGGAGGTTGAAATTCCTAATGATGTGGTGGCAGGTACTTTAATTGTTTCCTCAAACTTAGCCAACACATTATTTGATTCTGGATCATCGCATTCATTTATATCTTCATAGTTTTCCAAGAAAATCAGATATGTCCAATTTGATTTAATAAAGGAGTTATCAGTCAAAACTCATTGGGGATGCATCATTGTAACAAAGGCATTCCAACTAGTCCCCCTCGTGACACATAAACGTGCTTTAGTTGCTAACCTTATCGTCATACCAATGACTGACTTTGATATAATTCTCGGTATGAATTGGCTGTCAAACTATGACACAAATATTTATTATAAGAAAAAGGAAGTTACAATTTTTGAAAATGGTGTAGAATCTATTATTTTTAGAGTAGAAGCCTTGCCACCTGATTCCTATCTATATCCACCCCCGATGGCTCTATTGAATGCAATTCTTGAAGAAGAAGAGAACCCAATATCTATGGGTGAGGATAGAAATATTCAAATTGAATATGTACATATAGTGCAAGAGTACATTGATGTATTTCTAGAGGATTTACCTGGAAATCCTCCAGAGAGGGAAGTTGAGTTCTATATAGGTTTAATTCCTGGTGCGAGACCTATATCAAAGACCCCCTATAGAATGACCACTGTGGAGTTAGTGGAGCTAAATAAACAACTAGAGGATTTTAGTGACAAAGGATTTATTCGACCTAGTGTTTCTCCATGGGGATCCCCGATCCTGTTTGTCAAGAAGAAAGATGGATCCATGAGGCTATGCATTGATTATAGGGAAATAAATGCTATTACAATAAAGAATAAGTATCCTCTACCTCAGATTGATGATTTATTTGATCAAATTCATGGAGCTCAATATTTTTCAAAGATTTACCTTCGGTCCGGATATCATCTGCTTCATGTGAGGAAGGAAGATATTCCTAAGATAGCATTTCGAACCAGGTATGGGCATTATGAGTTTACAGTGATGCCTTTTAGACTGACTAATTCACCCTCTATTTTCATGGATTTAATGAATAGATTTTTCAAGGAATATCTTGATAACTTTGTTGTGGTGTTCATCGATGATATCCTGGTATACTAAAAAAGCTATGAAGACCATGAGAATCACTTGCGGATTATTTTGAAAACTCTTAGAAGAAATGAATTATATGGGAAGTTTAGTAAGTTCAAATTCTGGCTTCAATCAGTTTATTTTCTAGGACATATTGTCTCTAAGGATGGAATCCTAGTTGATCCTGCGAATACAAAGGCAATCCAAGATTGGACCACGCCAACAAACATAACCGAGCTACGCAATTTTATTGGGTTAGCAGGTTACTATCGGCGTTTTGTTCAGAATTTCGCTCGACTGGCTAACCCACTAACCAAGATCACACGAAAAGGAGTTAAGTTTGTGTGGACAAAAGAGTGTACATAATGCTTCGAATAATTGAAAATAAGATTGGTCAATGCTCCAATTTTGAGTCTTCCATCTGAAAGTGATGGATTTGTAATATACAACGATGCATCAAAGAATGGACTAGGTTGCATCCTTATGAAAAATGATAAATTTATTACTTATGAATCAAGACAGTTGAAGGCTCATGAGAAAAATTATCCAACTCATGATCTTGAGTTAGCAGCCGTAATCTTTTCTTCGAAAATATGGAGGCATTATCTCTACGGAGAGAGATGTGAGATCTATACGGACCACAAGAGTTTGAAATACATTTTCACACAAAAAGACCTCAACCTGAGGCAAAGAAGATGGATTGAGTTACTAAAAGATTATGATTTTTCAATACACTACCACCCAGGAAAGGAGAATAAGGTGGAAGATGCATTAAGTAGGAAAAATCATGGACTTCTGACTCAAATGAGGATTAAAAGAGATCCTATATTCATGGATCTACTAAAGATGGATATGGGATTTTTTAAGGAAGGGGAAACATATTTTCTCTTTCAAATGATTGATAAAACATCTTTATTAGAGAAAATAAAAATTTCTCAATCTGATGATGAGAATATGCACAAGAAAATTAATGCTGTCAAGGATGGAAGACTGGCTGACTTCATGTATGAAGAAGGAGTTCTGAAATTTGGGAAGAAGTTATGTGTTCCATCAGCACCTGAGCTAAAAAGGGAACTATTAGATGATGCCCATAGCTCAAATTTCTCTATACACCCAGGTAGCACCAAGATGTACAGAGATCTGAAGGAATATTTCTGGTGGGATAATATGAAGCGGGAAATTGCTGACTACGTGTCAAGGTGTCTAGTTTGTCAATAAGTGAAGGCAGAGAGACAACATCCCAAAGGGGTGATGCAACCTCTACCCATTCCTATGTGGAAGTGGGATAACATTACGATGAATTTTATCACCAGACTACCGAGGAAACCTATAAGGAATGATGCAATATGGGTAATTGTTGATCGTCTCACAAAATCAGCACATTTCCTTCCTATACGAGAGGACTTTCCACTCGAGCGCCTGGCAAGACTGTATATTAATGAAGTTGTAAGAATTCATGGTGAACCTCTATCAATTGTATTTGAATGAGATCCTCGGTTTACATCAGAATTCTGGAAAATTCTCCAGAAGGCTTTGAATACTGAGCTTCGTATGAGTACCACATATCACCCCCAAACCGACGGGCAGTCTGAAAGGACTATACAAACTCTAGAAGACATGCTGAGGTCATGCTCTCTTGAATTCCAAGGTATGTAGGATCAATACTTTCCTTTGGTGGAATTTTCTTACAATAATAGTTTACATTCTAGTATTCAAATGGCTCCATACGAAGCATTATATGGAAAGATATGTCGAACTCCAACTTTTTGGGATGAAGTTGGTGAGAGGAAACTTATAGGCCCAGAACTTATTGAAGAGACCACAACAAAGGTAAAGACAATCCAAGCCCATATTAAGGCAGCCCAAAGTAGGCAGAAGAGTTATGCTGACAGCTGGAGAAAGGACTTGGAATTTCAAGTGGGAGATCATGTATTTCTAAAAGTATCTCCATGGAAGGGAGTCTTAAGGTTCGGTAAGAAAGGGAAACTAAGCCCCATGTACATCGGACTATTTGAAATTTTTGGAAGAATCAGAGCTATAGCTTACCATTTAGAGATGCCACCAAATCTCTCCAGAGTTCATGATGTGTTCCACGTGTCATTATTAAAGAAATACATGCCAGAACCAACACATGTTCTCACATATGAATAAATTGAACTCGAACCTGATTTGTCATATTGTGAAAAGCCTATTGGGATTCTTGACACAAGGGAACATGTATCGAGAAATCGAACAACTCGCCTAGTGAAGGTTCTTTGGAGAAACCAGAATATGGAGGAAGCAACATGGGAACCTGAGGATGTTATGAAAAAGAATCACCCACATCTTTTTGGTGGGATTTTTACATAAAATTTCGAGGACGAAATTTCCGAAGGAGGGAATAATGTAGCACCCCAAACCTTTTATGGTATGTTTCTCTTAAATAAAATGTATTCATTAGGTAGCCTATATTTCATGAATCACTGAGCCCCTATGGAACAAAACATGGTTACTTATAAGAGATAACTATAACTTAGCCACTAAACTTAAATTTACCAGCTCTATGATTTAAATTTTAAAAATATGATATACATGGTTGTGTTCAAGATGATATTTAGAGTCTGATAGAATTAACTTAATTTTTGGTGAATAATAACCTACCCTTACGAATAGTAACTTACCCATATGAATAGTAATATGACTCTTATGAATGGTATCCATACCCTTAAGTATAAATAAATTTAGACACCCTAAAGATGAAGATGAATATTCTAAGTGTTTATATATTTCAATTAAATAATGATTTAATTAAATATTTAATTAATCATATTTAGAAAATTATTTTTGAAAAATGGACTTCATTTTTGGATTCTACACATCGAAAAATGTCTAGGGTGAATTTTTGGGATTTTTTTGAAATACTTAAATTTTTGATGAATAATGACATACCATAAATTGCAAAATTAAGATAAATACACTAATTATAGAGTCATGTGTGATGTACTGCTGATGTAAGACCATTTGTTTTGGGATCACATGATAAAATTACTATTTTTTTTCATGTAATACTCACTATTCCTTGTCTTGTGGAGAAATAATAAATTAATGAGTTTTATATTAAGAAATCTCCTCTCTCCTCCACTATAAAACCCCCCCTTCACTCTCTCTTCTCCTCACCCTCTCAAACCTCGTGCCTTGAAAATATTCTGCCCAAATCACTCCACAAGATCCTCCCCTAAGTCCAAAAGCTTCTAGACTCTTCAAAATACCAAAATCTCTCCCCTTAAGAGGTTCTCAAAGGAGGAAGTCTCAAGAGGTAAATTCCTCTTTCAAATCCCTTCTTTTATTTTAAGTTCTTTTATTTTTGTTTCTTTTCTCACCTCCCTTCACCAAAATAGTATGATAAATCTAGTAACATACATGTACTGTAATGTTTTCATGCTAATGGTATATATTCCATTATCTTATCTCCTTTCCCCACTTTTATTTGAAAGAAATGAAAGCACCGTTTGAGATGTGCTAATTTAGCACATTCAAGGACAACAGTTTATCGATTTCTATTATAATCTTTAATTCTGGTCAGGAAACCATTTGTGTTATGGTTGAACTAGATTATTATGTAATATATCCTATTTTTAGTTCTGTAATAATTTTGTGCACATGGTATTAAGTTATAAATAAAAATATGTTCATCATAATCAAACCCGCCGATTAACCAAAATGGTTATCACTAAGGTTATATATATAAAAATTCGACTTCAGTCTAAGTAACCCAAATTAAATTTAAAACCATGTAATCTCCTAGATGTTCACTAATCATGTATAAATTTATTTCTGGCCAACCATATCCATATTATATATTTATCCAAACTTGAATATAAGTGAACCGATCATTTAAAACCAAGTAAACAAACGAGCTCGAACAATGAAATTGAACCTTATAACCAATCAAAAAGGCCTATAATGAACTAAAAAGGATTATAATAAACCATTTACATATAAAATAGGTTCTGGAATTATGAATTAATAATCCTAATTTTTTTATTCATGTCTTTAATAACAAGTCAAGAACACCTTCAAGCATAAGGTAAGGGATTGCGTAACTCATTTTTCATTCTTTGAGTTAAACATCTATTTCATTGGTTACATTGTTACAATAATATGTGTGAATGACCTATTATTGTTTTATAATGTATATACACTTATATTTTTTGGATTTTTATTTGTCACACATAAATATTTCATTGATTTATTGTCACTCTAATGACACAATCTTTGTAAGGGATCCTCTCTCTCACTTTTATTCAAGAATCTACCCTATCTTGTGTGCTTTTGTTTTTAATTTATAATGATGGGGTATGTTTTTTCACCTCCCCCGTACTCCCCTTATGATATATAAATAATGGTATAACCTTTTATCTATAATTAATCCCTCTCAAGAACACTCGTTACCATGCCGAAATGTCTGTAAGAGGTTTTTCTCATCTCACTTTCAATTCTGTGGGATTTTCATTGTTCACCTCTTATTTCTTAAATGTGGTATAAGAGTACTGCCATTTGACATATGTTATCATATTTCTCATTATATTCATTTTATTCTGTGACTCCTTGGGTGTTTATTAACTTTTTGTCATACGACTCAATTAAATACAACATGGTAACGAGCTTTGTCTAAATTTTCACTTCATTGTGACTTGCTTAGTAATTATGCGCCTACTCTTTATTATGTGGAGTGAATACTGCCCATTTGAGATCACTTTTCAATTGAAATTATATTCCATTCAAATATCCATATTCTCATATCATGGATATTATTATTTTCTAAGTCGTATACCATTTTACATATGGTATTTATTTTGAATGTTGTTTTGACAGTGTGAATATTGATGAATCCGTATCCTCTCTTCTATACAGTTAATTTAAATACATATTGCTCTTGTATTGAATCTATGTAAAGAGAATGATTTTATGTAGAGGTGGGTGGGGCCCACTAAAGCCCCTCGATGCATCGGTAGGTCTCATGAGACAAAACAGTTTGGCGACAGACCCTTCGTGTTTGTTTCCAAAAAATCAGACGGGTTTCTACCCATAGAACTAAACCATTTTTACGGTATTATGGTTCATGTGACAGATACATGATATCCAATTAATAAGCATTATTTTTATTCATTGTCAGTTATTATTATTATCCATGAGGTTTTCACTATGAAAAAATCTATGGATGCAGTCTCATTCTCAGTTTATTAATGGCATTAGTTATTCATTTATTCACTATGACATATTGATTATGTCAGATTGATTGTGATTCACTTATTATTGTAATCATGCTTCCGCTATTTTTAACCCTTACTGAGCGTTTGAGCTCACCCCTTTCATTGTTTACCTTCAACAAGTTATGAAGAGGAGGTCATTTATTGAGTGCTCGTGGATGCCGTTTTTGTTTTTCATTATGTATTGTATCTTGTAACCTTATCCAATGTAATTTGTGTTAAATCTATGTATATAGTTTCTTCAAGACTACTAAACGGATTGTTTCTTCGGGATTTTCATTCCTTATAACCATGCCAATATCACAAGTAATGCACCAACTCCAGCCTAGTGGGGTCGGGGTTTTACATTAGACACTTAAGGATAGTCTTGACTGCCATCCAATGGCGGTCACCTGGATCAGCGTGACATCTTCCTACCACATTCAAGGCATATGTGACATCTAAACTAGAACATGGAATAACATACACGACTGACCCAATCATTGATGCGTATGGAATTCATTCCATATTCCATCTTTCCTCATGTGTTTGAGGACAAATTTTCCTCGAAAGATGAATTCCATGTAACATTAGAGACAATCCCCTCTTGAATTTTCCATACTGAATATCTTCAGTATCTCATCAATATATGTACATTGACTTAGGCCAAGTAGTCTCTTGGATTTATCTCTATGAATCTTGATGCTAAAAATATATTCCGCTTCACCTAAATCCTTCACATAGAAGGATCTATTCAACCAAATTTTAACAGACCATAAAACAAGTATTATGTTTCCAATAAGTAATATTTCATCATCATATACCACTAAAAAAATAACCGAACTCCCACTAAACTACTTATAGACACAAGGCTCACATTCATTATTTATGAAACCGAATTCCATTATGGGTTCATCAAACTGAATGTTTCATAACCTAGATGCTTTCTTTAACCCATAAATGAATATTTTCAATTTTTATACCTTGTTGGAATCCTTTGGAGTCACAAAACCTTCAGGTTGTGTCATATTTACATCTTCCTAAAGGCTCCCATTAAGAAAGGCTATTTTGATACCCATTTTCCAAATCTCATGGTCATGGTAAAACACAATGGAAAGTATAATTCTGATGAATTTCGACATTGAAACTGGTGAAAAGGTTTCATCATAGTATATTCCTTGAAACTATTTGAACACTTTTGAAACCAATCATTCCTTATAGGTATCGACTTGTCTATACATGTCTAGTTTCTGCTTGATTAACCATTTACAACCAATGATATTTGCATCCACTAGATAATCCACCAACATCCAGACTTGGTTTTGGTACATGGAATCCATTTTAGAATTCATAACTTCTTTCCACTTGGAAACTTCTGTACCACTCACTTCTTCCTTATAGGTTAGAGGTGAAGGTTCTGGGAACAACAAAAGTTTGTGATGGGTCGAACCCAACTTTATTTTTTTGTCACTATCGATGATCAATCCAAGATTTACATGATGATAAACACCACGATCAACATAATTAAATTAAATAATATAAACAATGGATAAAATTCCAGAACCAAACTGCAAAATCATCACATATTATTTATAATTAATTTAAGAAATTAAAGAATTACCTTGGGAGAAATTATTTATTCATTGATGGATCTAACAATAGATTTACATTGTACCATCATTACATTGTAGGAATCAATAATAAATCCCATCTAACAGTGATCTACATGTGTTCCACCAATCTCTGAACTTCACCGTAGGAATCTATGGGTTCTAGCATGACATATCCTATTTCTTTCATCATTCGCCTTTGATTCCCCTGAGAATCACTTCCAAAGGATTCTCTTTGATCTTTATTAACTCGAGAGTGGAAGGTGGAGGAAAACTGTCCTCCGTTCTTGGGTGAGTTCTTGGAAAAGGGAGCTATCTAGGTCTTCGAGAGGATCCTCTAGATTTTTTTGTGCACAACAAAAGAAATGAATTGGTTCTATAGAAAATAACATGTTTGTGTTTATATACCACTAGGGTTAGAAATAAATAATTGAAAAAGTTCCATTTACTATTTATTTAATCCCTGTGGAACCCCATTTCTATAATAATAATATTATTATTATTTCTTGATATGCACTAAATTCATGAATTAAATTAAATATTATTTAGTCAAATAATAATCAATATATATTATTTATCACCAGACCATTAAACTCAGTTCTCTATTCCTCTACAATTTTTACCAAACCTTGAATAATGACTATTTATTTAATAAATAAATTATCACTGGATTATTCTCTAATAAATAAATAAATATTATATTCACTAAATAGAAAATAAATATTTATTAAATATTTCATTCACATAATATTCTCTCGAATGATTGGTGATGAAATATATTTGATCAAGAAAACATTAATAATTATTAAACCATGTACGAGATTAATATTTAGTCAACCTGTTAAATAATAAATAATAATATATTATTTAATCGAGACTCTCGATGCACTTATCCTATGAGCCTCTAGGCCTCTTTCTTAACAGCATTAGGAGAAGCAGCCTAAAATCCATATTTACTGTGTAAAAAAACACCAAGGCACCCATAGAGAAAAAAATTAATTCCACAATGACATAATACCTCATACGGATGATCACTATGTAATATTATCCCTTTATCATGATATCTCTAATCAAGTAGGTTGCATGCTGTTGCTATCAACCTATGTGCTTGATGTATCTTTCTTTGACTTTCTGAAATCGAAATATCCAATAGAACACCATGGACATAGATTTATTTAGGATATATCATTTCCATCAAAGGTCCTAAGATATCAACTTACATTAAAGAACAAAAGGGATAAATCCTTTCTCACATTATTTATTAATGAAATATTACTCGTGACACACCCAATGCATCCTACCTCGTCACCAACATATTTCATCATGGTTTTCACTAATACATCAAAATACATGACTTATAATAATCATTTATAATAATATTAAAGTATGAGGATCGATATACACATCCACATTTAGGAACATCCAATGAAACATATAAATGTGGATTTCCTACCGGCGAGTCTCGTTCTCATAATATCCTACACTAGATATTACCAAGGGCGTACACCATGAGAAGGTGTCTCAAAGTCCTATAAGTATCCACCCTTAATAGTCTGAATAATTTGTGCCCCTTAAATGATTTCATCTAGATATAAAACACACACACACACAAACACATATTAAAAATACTGTCATGGCACTTCTGAGTTCTTATTATAGCGGGGAACTGCTACGACCTTTCAGCGTGATAACTACTCTTAGGACATTATTAGATACTATGTTACACAAAATAAAAATCATGATGTGATAATAAGTTTATTAAATCTCAAAAATATGAATAAATTTTTTCATGAAGTACATAGAAGTTGGTTATAGGGAACCAACTCCAACAGACTCCCACTTGCACTAGATCCAACCGCTAACAACCTTCAGTCTCTAGCTCTCACATGATACTCACGCTTCTACCGAGAAAGGACTTTAGTCAAGTGGTCTTCCATGTTTTCTTCTATGAGAACTCTGATTATTTCAAATTCAACCCTTTGATAAAAATCCCTCAAGAGGTGATACTTTTGGAGTATGTTCTTTTTCCATCAGTGCGACCCTGGCTCTTTTCCAAGAGTTACTACTAAAGTATTATAACAATACACTATGATAGGTTCTTTACTACTAGGTGACACATCAAGATCTTGGACAAAGTTTTGTATTCAAATGGATTCCTTGTCTGCATCATAAACCTATATATACTCAGAATCCACTATAGAATCAATGATAACTGGCTACTTTGAACTCTTCCAGCTCACAGCTCCTCTATTGAGATAGAAAACATATACTAACTAAAACTTCAGATCATTATCATTTTTTTAAAACAAGCATTAGAATAACCCCAGATGACTAGATCCTCATCTCCTCTATACACTAGGAACACATCCTTAGTTCTTATAAAATACTTGAGGATAGACTTAACAAAAGAATGATGTTGTTCTCTTAGATCTTCTTGATATCATCCTACCATGCTCAATGCATAGAAAACATAAAGTCTAGTTCATAACATGGCAGAAATGATTGATACTATTACTGAAGCATATGATATCTTACTCCTGTTGTTTCTAAGGACATATTTTTTAGAAAGATATATACCATGTGGAATTGGAACCAATCCCCTCTTAGATTGTTCCATACTAAATATCTTTAGTATCTAAATAATTTATGAACTTTGACTTAGTCCAAGAAGCCTCTTGGATCTTTCAATAATGATCTTTATCCCTAGAGTATAAGCCAATTCACCTAAGTCATTCATAGAGAAACACTTTTAACTGGTCCTTAATAGATTGTAAGACTGGTATGTCATTTCCAATAAGTAATATGTCATAAACATATACTACTAGGATAACAAATGAATTCTCACTAAACCTATTGAAAACACATGGCTCACATTCATTCTTTATGAAACCAAATTCTTTTATAACTTTATCAAATCGAATGTTCCATGACCTAAATGATTTCTTTAATCTATAAATGGATCTATACAACTTGAAAATCATTTTGGAATTACCTAGAGTCACAAACCCTTCTAGTTGTTTCATATAGAAATCTTCCAAAAAGTTCCCATTAAGGAAATCTATTTTGAAATCTATTTTCTGAATTTCATAGTCATGGTAAGCTGCTATAGCAAGTAGAATTGTGATGGATTTAAACATGGAAACTAGTAAAAAGGTTTCATCACAATCAATTTCTTGATGCTGTTTAAACCCTTTAACCACTAGCCTTGGTTTATAGGTATTTACTTTACCTTCTATGTCCAGTTGTCTCTTGAATACCCATTTTCACCCTACAGGCTTTACATCAACTGACACATCAACCAAAACCCAAACTTGGTTCTGATAAATGGAATACATTTTAGAATTCATAGATTATTTCCATCTTTCAGCTTCTAAGCTCTCTACTAACTCTTTGTAGGAGAGGGGTTCATCATTCTCAAAAAATAACGAGTCACCATCTTCGGTGACTGAAAAACCATATCTTTATGGTTCTCTTACCTCTCTTGTGATCCTATGCAGTACTCATGTTTTGGGAACTACTTCTTCCACATGGACCTATGGAATCTGTTCCTCTACCAAATATGGTGTATCTTTATCATCAACTTTATCAAAGTCAATCTTTCTCCCACTATCCTTTTTGAGTACGTTCTCCCTCTCAAGAAAGACAAATTGTCTAGCAATAATTACTTTCTTATATGAGGGGTTATATAGGTAGTATCTCTTTGTTTCCTTAGGATATCCTATAAAGATACAATTTGTTCCCCAAGGTACTAGTTTTTTACCTAATAAGGACTTAAAAAAATTCTCACAACTACATACACATGTATGTGACAAAACTTGTTTCTTTCCACTCCATAACTTGAAGGGAATTCCATCTTACGCTTTAGTTGGTACTTAATTTAGTGTGTATACCATATTTCTTAATTCATATCACCAAAAGGATAATGGAAAATCTATATGATTCATTATTAACCTTACCATTTCTAACAAGGTACATTTCCTCCTTTCACTAACAGCATTCCACTGTGGCGTTTAAGGTGGAGTGAGTTGAGATATAATCCCAAGCTTCGATAAAAAGTTGATAAACTGTTGGTTAATATATTTACCACATTAATCCAATTAAATATTCTTTATCTTCTTTCAAAGTTGATTCTATACTTCATTATTAAATTATTTGAATTTCTAAAAGGACTCAGATTTATACCTCATCAAGTAGACATATCCATATCTACTCAAGTCACCAATAAAAGTTATGAAGTAAGAATATCTATCACGACCCGTCCTCGGGGCCCGTGCCATAACTACCCCAAGCCCGGCTTCCATAGGCCAGGGGCTGGCGACTAGCACCAGGGTGTAAATCCCGGTAAAAAGGGAAGTCATTGCCTTTGTAAAGTAAACAAGCACCACAGAGTAAGCAAGCGGAAAAAGTAAACACTAAGTAAAAACTGAGTACAACTGTAAGTGCGGAAAGTAAGTGGGTCAGTATACAAACCCAAACTGAAAGTAAAGTACAACTCGAAAGGGAAAACAACAGCTGAAAAGTAAAAGCCGCTACGCCGAGCTGTCCGCTGGAAATCCCACCTGAAGGGTGGGTACAGATAGCTCCTCTACTCCTCGGGTCCCGCCGTCCGCTCCGAGTATGTTCCGCCCAGTGGTCCACCTCCAGGTACCGTCATGCTCCGCGATCCTCCACCAAGATCACCGATGTCCGTCGTCTGCAACCAACACAACGTAGTGCGGGTGTAGCCCGTGCAAGGGTGAGTATAAGCTACTCAGTAGGGACCCCGAGACCCCCGAAGGTCTCCCAAAATCCACAAAGGATAAACCACAAAGGAAAGATACAATCATGAAGTAACAACCGACACTGCTTAGGTATATTCCCATACATATACCTAAGTCATCAATTCTAATATGCTCCAACCTCCGAGCCCAAGTACAACCCAGTCCACACAGGAAAGTATACGTATTCCACACAGGAAAGCAAAACGCAATCCACACAGGATAGCACAACACAATCCACACAGGAAAGCAAACAGGTTTCAACTCACACAGGAATACTTCTTCGAAATATGGTAGAGATGATCACTGATCCATCTAAGTCGTAGGACCCACAAAGGATCAATAGGTACTAACCCCCGCAATGACCCACACAGGATCGGTAGGAAACTAACCCCTGCAAAGACCCACACAGGATCAGACCCACACAGGATCTGTAGGCGCTGGCTCACATAGAACCGCTGAGCGCTGACCCACACAGGATCGGACCCACACAGGATCGGTAGTACTGATCCACATAGGATCGCTGAGTGCTGAATTCGTCATCATCGAATCCACTGAGAATCTCTGCACTGTCATCGTCGCAGTCACAGTAGCAGTCGCAGCCAACTCTAGGGTTCCCGCACACAGCAAGCTCGTTCGGGAGGGTCCGCTCCACGAGCAGATAGGCTGATACATCAACTGACACTTAGTCCAGAGTTGATATATCCAAAAGTTCCGTATCGTCAACAGGAACTCATCGTCGCAGACGGCGCGTCAATCGGAAGCCCGGTCTGAGAGTTATTGGCTTTTTCGTCCCAAAGGCCCGGTTGGTTTTTAAGGCAAAACCAACCCGACCGTACTCCACCTACGTCCAAACCTCGGGCGGAGTATGACAAAATATTCTTCTCACTAAGAGGAACTCAACAAAGTTAACGACACGTCAATCGGACGTCCGTAGCTCAAGATATGAGCGTTTCCGCTCCGAGGGCCCGATTGGTTTCGTGTACGAACCAACCCGGCTAAACTCAAAATATTCCGAAACCTTGAGTGCGATATACCGAAACGACCGCCTAATTCCAAGGATCGTGTCACCGCTGACGGCGCGTCGATCAGAGGTCCGTAGCCCGAGTTATGGGCAATTAAACCCAAGCGGTCCGAAAACGGGGGTTTCGGGCCCGGACCGACCCGTCCTGAGACCCCCTGGTCGGCCCGAACCGGGTCGACCAGCCCCGGTCCAGGTCGTCCCGGCCCGGCGCGGCGCGGCCCTGGCAGACTGGCCAGGCGCCAGTTCGGCTGGGCACAGCGCGCCCAGCGCGCTGCCAGCTCGGCCTTCGGCCGAGCTGTTGGAAAAAGGGGGGCACCTGCCCCCCTTGAGTAACCGCAGCCGCCCCCCATTTATGGGGGGCCGTTTGAAGCCGTTCGGGGGAATTTAATTCCCCCGGATCCTCCCCTTTCCGGCCGGCCCGACCTGGCCGGCCGGCTCCTTCTCAATGGGACCGGCGGTGGCCGGTCCCCTTCCAGTTCCTACACCGGCGGCCCGGTCCGGCCGCCGGTCACCTTGCTCCGCCGCGGCCTGGAACCGGCCGCGACCCTTGTCTTCCGGCGCGGTGCGACGGCACCGCGCCCCTCCGCCGCGCCCCTCCGCCGCGGCCCCCGCTCCGGCCGCGGTGCCTTCGATTTTCTTCGACGCGGCGCGATGGCGTCGCGTTCTTAAACTTCTTTCCATGGCGCGGTGCGACGGCGCCGCGCATTTCCTTCCGCATGAATCCGCGTGGTGCGACGACACCACGCTCTCCCGTACCAACCACAAAGGAACCAACACGTAAATTAAGGAGGAGGGTCGGCCGTGTTTGTGCAGTCCGACCCCCTCACGTTATTCGATAACAAATGGTTTAAATCCACAAAGTTCGTCAAGTTGGTATTCATGAAAAAATAAAATAAATAAAACCCCTACCTCGGTTCAGGAACGGTGTTCGTCAACGAGTCACGGAAGACAAACGTCGCGGAGGTCGGGCGTCGCGGAAAATGAACGTCGACGTTGCGAAGCAAGGATTCGAAGTCGTTGATGGAGATTTCGTCGCGGAAAACCGTCGCGGAAGAGACGACGCGGAAGAAGAACGCCGCGTCGCGGATTCGGCGTCGCGGAAGAACCGTGTTCTTCGGCGGAGAAGTTCTTCATTGAAAAACGGTGTTCTTCACGTTCTTCGTCGAGGTTGAAGAAGAAGAAGACTCCACGCTTCCCAATCCTCTCAAGGTTGCAAAATTCTAACAATAATAAAATAAGACCAAGTCTTATTTTATTAACACAACCTAACCCTTTGAATTTCAAGAGTTTGAAATTAAGTAACTCACTTAATTAATTATAACAAGTTGTCAAAAATTAATGAAAGTGAGTTAATGGGGAGTTAGGAAAGTGAGGGGTTAAGAGGGGTTAGGGAGTTTAAGGAATTTGAAAAGGTGGGGGGTTCGTGTGGGCCCCACCCTTTCAAATATCCACACATGGGAAGTTGGGTGGATGTGGGCCCACCACCAACTTCCCATGGGAGAAGTTAACCGCATGACATGAAATAAAATTTATTCAACAATTTTATTTACTTTTTTTAATTAAACCCCAAAAATTAACTTCTTCTCCCGCACAAACGCAACTATGGTAAAGGTTCCCTTAAGTGATTACCGGCCTTGCGAGTTCATCGGTGCCATTGGATTTCAATTTTGAGCACCGGTTCAAAAGATAGGAAAACCCGCTCGTTCGTTCACTGAACGTACCTGATCCAAACTTCAGAAATTGATTCCGGGCACTCCGGGCCTCAGAATCAAGTGCCGTCAGAAACCGTGTTCTTGTAAAATCCCAAAGAAAATTAAGAAAAAATTTCCCTTGAATTTTACGGGTCTTTACATTACTCCCACCTCAGGGATTTACGTCCCCGTAAAGATACATCAAAACTAGGGAAACAAATGAGGGTACTGAGCACGCATCTGAGCCTCCCGCTCCCAAGTGCTCTCCTGGAGGTTCCCGTGCTTCCATCTGATGCGCACTAGAGGAATCGACCGTCCATGCAGGACCCGCTCCTGTCGATCCTCGATCTCCACCAGGACCTCCATAAAAGTCTCCCCATCGTCAACGTCAAGCTCCCCATGGTCAATGATGTGCGTCGGGTCATGCACGTATCTCCTCAGCTGAGATACGTGGAAGACGTCGTGCACCCGGTGCAACTGAGGTGGTAGAGCCAGGCGATAAGCCACATCGCCAATCCTGCTGAGGACCTGGAAGGGTCCGATGAAGCGCGAAGATAACTTGCCGCCTCGGCCAAATCTCCGTAAACCACATCGAGGTGAGACACGCAAGAAGACGTGGTCGCCATCCTCAAACTCTAGTGGCCTCCGCCTCCTGTCAGCGTATGACTTCTGCCAGCTCTGAGCTATCCTCATCCGCTCCTGGATGACCTGGACCTTCTCTGTCGTGGCCTGGACCATCTCCGTCCCCACAAGTGCTAACTCCCCAGTGTCTGTCCAGCACAAAGGAGATCAACAAGGTCGGCCGTACAACGCCTCGTACGGTGCCATCCCAATGGTGGAGTGGTAGCTGTTGTTGTACGCAAACTCCACCAAGGGTAGGTGGTCCTCCCAGCTACGACCAAAGTCGAGGACACATGCGCAGAGCATGTCCTCGAGAGTCTGAATGGTCCTCTCCATCTGACCATCCGTCTGAGGGTGAAAGGCTGTGCTTAGACGTAGCTGCGTCCCGAACGCCTCTTGTAACCCCTTCCAAAGCCGGGAAGTAAAGCGAGCATCTCGATCGGAGACGATAGATGATGGCACACCGTGAAGCCAAACAATCTCCTGAACGTAAAGTCATCCCAAGCTCTCCACTGAGCCCTGCTCTCTAATGGGTAAGAAGTGAGCCAACTTGGTGAGTCGGTCGACAATCACCCAAATTGAGTCGTGACTTCTGGAAGTGCGTGGAAGTCTAGTCACAAAGTCCATAGATATCCCGTCCCACTTCACTCTAGAACCTCCAAGGGCTGTACCAAACCTGCTGGTACCTGGTGCTCAGCCTTCACCTTCTGGCAGGTGAGGCATCGAGAAATGAACTCTACCACAACCTTCTTCATGCCCGACCACCAGTGCTGTCATCTGAGATCCTAGTACATCTTCGCCACTCCAGGATATACCACCAAAGGAGAAGTGTGAAACTCTCTCAGCACCTACCCCCGTAAAGAAACTGGTACCAAGGTACGTCCTCTGAAAAGGATGTCATGCTCTGCTCCAAGGAGAAACCATCAGGTGCCTGTCCTGAGGATATCTGTGCACTCCGCATCACACAGTCAGCGTCCCCACACTGTGCCTCTCTGACCCGCTGCAGTAGTGGAGGGGTGACTGTAAGAGACTGAAGGAAGGCTTCTCCATCTCTATCCACGCCTCTAGGGGCGCTAGTCAAACTTTGTCTCAGCTCTTGGAAGCTCTGCTGACATCCGTCTGACCACACGAAGGGTTTCCCCTTCCTCCTTAATGTTCTGCAAAGCTGCAATGATTTCTCCTTTTTCAAAAAGGGAAATCCGGTCTCATCCCCTGGATGAACCACGTTCCTTGCCTAATACAGTCAATCCCGTCATGATTAGTTAATTCATGGCATGGATGACGTCATAAGGCCTCGACGCTGCTACCAAGAGATCCAACCGTTACTCTCGCCTCCAAGGGTTGAGTCACACTGTCGGCATCAGTGTGTGGTCACTGGGTCTCCTGCAGTAAGAATCTCGCAAGTGAGGGTCAAGTCAACAATTTTTTTAACCAACACCTCTTAGTATTAACAAACAAAAGACAAGAAATCAAACGTCACTATTGAAAGTGTCTTTTATTACTTCAACTCAAAGTAAAGGACACAAGGCAACACAAACAAAGAAGCCAGAGGCATTATGGTCAATGGCCTCTATGCCTGGAGCTAGTCCCGCACTTGTCCACCCGCTTCCGGAGCTCCATGATCGTAGGCTTCAACTACCTGAAGTTGTGCTCTCCCCTAACGTCGGGGTGGACCTCCTAGTGGTGGTGGTGGTAGAACCTCAAAGCGTCGCCCACCACCTGTTGCTCGGCCAACTCCTCTGCCTCGTCCGCCTGCTCCATGCGGAACGCCACGGTCGAACCTCTGCCTCTGCCTAGGTGGTTCCTAAACCGTATGCTGCTCCTCTTCATGGTGGGTCAGGCAGTCACGAGCCATGTGGCCCTGCCCGCCGCATGCATAGCACTGTCTTCCACTCATAAGACTGGTTCTGCTGCGTGTGCCCCGCACCTCCGAGCCAGTATCCTGAGGTCGTCTGCCTGAGGGTCTGGTCTGCCTGGACCCATGAGTCATCCGTCGACTGCCTTCTACAGAAGACTCTGCTATGTGCCGCCCTGCGGTGGGTCTCGGTGCTGGTGTACACTCAGCAAGAAAGCTCTCGATCAAAAGGGCTCGCTCCAGTACTCCTGTCTGAGTCAGAATGCTGAGGGAGATCAGCGATGCCCTGATCTCGTGTCTCAATCCCTGCTCAAAGGTCCGGGCCCGGAAGAATGGGTCCCGTACCATGTCGGTTGAGTAGCGCGAGAGATCAGTAAATCTCGCCGAGTACTGAGCGACCGTCATGCTGCCCTGCCGCAGCTGCAGAAGCTCCTGAATGCGCACCGCACGGAGGGTGGCTAGGAAGAACTCCGAGCGGAAGAGCCTCTCAAAGTCCGTCCAAAGTAGAGATGCCTCATCATGCACCTGGAGCATCAAGCTCCACTATCGGCCTGCTGTTGCGTGCAGTAGTCTCGCAGCGAGGATCACCATGTGGTCTGCTGGTGTCCTCACTAGCTTGAAAACTCGTACGACTGCCTCCAGCCAGTCGTCGTCTGCCTGGGGGTCCGTCTCCCCGTGGAACCTGGGTGGTCGCTGGCGCTAGAACTCATGCAGTGCACTAAGGCGACGTGCATCGTCAGCGGATGGTGTTGGAAGCATCAGTGGCTCGACGGGTAGAGCTACCGCCGGTGCCACTGCTGAAAAAGGGCCCTGCACTGAGGCCTCGTCGCTTGGTGGGCTGTTGTCACGCTCGACTCTCGGAACCCTAGCTGGCTGCCATCGTGGGGCCATCCTAGAAAGGAAACAGGTGCGCCACAGTCAGATTAGTATACCTGGTGAGCTGATACAAAGTAATCACAAAGAAAACTTGAAACACACATGCAATCAAATGTTTTCATGCATTAAGTTGGAAATCAGAAGTCAGGGTCCTGGTGTACAGATACGTCGGCCGCCGCACCAATACTAGACTCCCTGGACTGATAACCACACCCAATACGCTAAACACTATTACTTCACATAGAAAATATCAGAGTCCGCGGTAGAACCGAACTCCTCTGATACCAATTTGTCACGACCCGTCCTCGGGGCCCGTGCAGTGACTACCCCAAGCCCGCCTTCCATAGGCCAGGGGCTGGCGACTAGCACCAAGGCGTAAATCCCGGTAAAAAGGGAAGACATTGCCTTTTTAAAGTAAACAAGCACCACAGAGTAAGCAAGCGGAAAAAGTAAACACTAAGTAAAAACTGAGTACAATTGTAAGTGAGGAAGGTAAGTGGGCCAGTATACAAACCCAAACTGAAAGTAAAGTACAACTCGAAAGGGAAAACAACAACTGAAAAGTAAAAGCCACTACGCCGAGCTGTCCGCTGGAAATCCCACCTGAAGGGTGGGTACAGATAGCTCCACTGCTCCTCGGGTCCTGCCGTCTGCTCCGAGTATGTTCCGCCCAGTGGTCCACCTCCAGGTACCGTCCTGCTCCGCGAGCCTCCACCACGATCAACACTGTCCGTCGTCTGCAACCAACACAACGTAGTGCGGGCGTAGCCCGTGCAGGGGTGAGTATAAGCTACTCAGTAGGGACCCCGAGACCCCCGAAGGTCTCCCAAAATCCACAAAGGATAAACCACAAAGGAAAGATACAATCACGAAGTAACAACCGACACTACTTAGGTATATGCACATACATATACCTAAGTCATCAATCCCAATAAGCTCCAACCTCCAAGCCCAAGTACAACCCAGTCCACACAGGAAAGTATACGTATTCCACACAGGAAAGCAAAACGGAATCCACACAGGATAGCACAACACAATCCACACAGAAAAGCAAACAGGTTTCAGCTCACACAGGAATACTTCTTCGAAAGATGATAGAGATGATCACTGATCCATCTAAGTCGTCGGACCCACAAAGGATCGATAGGTACTAACCCCCGCAATGACACACACAGGATCGGTAGGAAACTAACCCCCGCAAAGACCCACACAGGATCGGACCCACACAGGATCTGTAGGCGCTGGCTCACACAGAACCGCTGAGCGCTGACCCACAAAGGATCGGACCCACACAGGATCGGTAGCACTGATCCACATAGGATCGCTGAGTGCTGAAGTCGTCATCGTCGAATCCACTGAGGATCTCTGCACTGTCGTCGTCGCAGTCACAGTAGCAGTCGCAGCCAGCTCTAGGGTTCCCGCACACAGCAAGCTCGTTCGGGAGGGTCCGCTCCACGAGCCGAGAGGCTGATACATCAACTGACACTTAGTCCAGAGTTGATGTATCCAAAAGTTCCGTATCGTCAACAGGAACTCATCGTCGCAGACGGCGCGTCAATCGGACGCCCGGTCTGAGAGTTATTGGCTTTTTTGTCCGAGGGGCCCGGTTGGTTTTTAAGGAAAAACCAACCCGACCGTACTCCACCTACATCCAAACCTCGGGCGGAGTATTCCAAAAGATCCGTCTCACTAAGAGGAACTCAACAAAGTTGACGGCACGTCAATCGGACGTCCGTAGCTCAAGATATGAGCGTTTCCGCTCCGAGGGCCCGGTTGGTTTCATGTACGAACCAACCCAACCGAACTCAAAATATTCCGAAACCTTGAGTGAGATATACCAAAACGACCGTCTCATTCCAAGGATCGTGTCACCACTGACAGCGCGTCGATCAGAGGTCCGTAGCCAGAGTTATGGGCAATTGTACCCAAGCGGTACGAAAACGGGGGTTTCGGGCCCGGACCGACCCGGCCTGAGACCCCCCGGTCGGCCCGAACCGGGTCGACCCGCCCCGGTCCGGGTCGGCCCAGCCTGACGTAGCCCGGCCTGACGTGGCCCAGCACGGCCCGGCGCGGCCCGGCCGGCTGGGTGCGGCCCGACCTGGCAGACCGACCAGGCGCCGGTTCGGCGGGGCACAGCGCGCCCAGCGCGCTGCCAGCTCGGCCTTCGGCCGAGCTGTTGGAAAAATGGGGGCACCTGCCCCCCTTGAGTAACCGCGCCCCCCCCATTTATGGGGGGCCGTTTGAAGCCAGCCAGGGGAATTTAATTCCCCTCGCTCCTCCCCTTTCCGGCTGACCCGACCTGGCCGGCCGGCTCCTTCTTAACGGGACCGACGGTGGCCGGTCCCCTTCCAGTTCCTACACCGGCGGCCCGGTCCGGCCGCCGGTCACCTTGCTCTACCGCGGCCCCGAACCTGCCGCGGCCCCGCTCCGGCCGCGACGCCTTCGATTTTCTTCGACGCGGTGCGACGACGTCGCATTCTTAAACTTCTTTCCATGGCGCGGCGCGACGACGCCGCACATTTCCTTCCGCATGAATCTGCGTGGTGCGACGGCACCATGCTCTCCCGTACTAACCACAAAGGAACCAACACGTAAATTAAGGAGGAGGGTCGGCCGTGTTTTTGAGGTCCGACCCCCTCACGTTATTCTATAACAAATGGTTTAAATCCACAAAGTTCGTCAAGTTGGTATTCACGAACAAATAAAATAAATAAAACCCCTACCTCGGTTCAGGAACGGTGTTCGTCAACGAGTCGCGGAAGACGAGCGTCGCGGAGGTTGGGCGTCGCGGAAAATGAACTTCGACGTCACGAAGCGAGGATTCGAAGTCGTTGACGGAGATTTCGTCGCAAAAAACCGTCGCAGAAGAGACGACGCGGAAGAAGAACGTCGCGTCGCGGATTTGGCGTCGCGGAAGAACCGTGTTCTTCGGCGGATAAGTTCTTTGTTGAAGAATGGTGTTCTTTGCGTTCTTCGTCGAGGTTGAAGAAGAAGAAGACTCCACGCTTCCCAATCCTCTCAAGGTTGCAAAATTCTAACAATAATAAAATAAGACCAAGTCTTATTTTATTAACACAACCTAACCATTTGAATTTCAAGAGTTTGAAATTAAGTAACTCACTTAATTAATTATAACAAGTTGTCAAAAATTAATGAAAGTGAGTTAATGGGGAGTTAGGAAAGTGAGGGGTTAAGAGGGGTTAGGGAGTTTAAGGAATTTGAAAGGGGGGGGGGGGTTCGTGTGGGCCCCACCCTTTCAAATATCCACACATGGGAAGTTGGGTGGATGTGGGCCCACCACCAAATTCCCATGGGAGAAGTTAACCACATGACATGAAATAAAATTGATTCAACAATTTTATTTAATTTTTTTAATTAAACCCCAAAAATTAACTTCTTCTCCCGCATAAACGCAACTACAGTAAAGGTTCCCTTAAGCGATTACCGGCGTTGCGAGTTCATCGGTGCCATCAGATTTCAATTCCGAGCACCAGTTCAAAAGATAGGAAAACCCGCTCGTTCGTTCACTAAACGTACCTGAGCCAAACTTCGGAAATTGATTCCAGGCACCCCGGGCCTCGGAATCAAGTGCCGTCAGAAACCGCGTTCTTGTAAAATCCCAAAGAAAATTAAGAAAAAATTTCCCTTGAATTTTATGGGTCTTTACAATATCCACCTCTAGCTTCTACTGAAAATGGTTTACACGCATTAGTTTATACCAATACTATAAGCTTTGTGTCCCTTTCACCTTGTCCACCAAATGGCAGGTTAGTCATTTTACCTTATAAACAATCATGGAATCTTTCAAGTGGTTTTAGCTTAGAAGAGTCTAAATAACCATCTTGATAGAGCTTTGTCAAACATTTCTCATTTACATGAAAAATATGGCGATGCCATAACTTGGTGTTATATGAGTCATGTGAACATGATTCTCTATCTATTTCCAATACTTAGTTTTCATAATTTAATACATAAATACCATTATTTAAATGTTCCATGCCATATCATATATTTTATTTATAAAAGAAACAACTTTTATTCCCAAACTTGAAAATATAACCATCTACATCTGGGCATGATACATAAATTATGTTCTTGATAACAATTGGTACATAATAAAAATACTTTAAAACCAATATCATTACACTTGGAAACGAAAGGCAGTAGTCACCAATGGCTAAAGAAGCCGACCTCACACCATTGGCAGCTCGAAGATCCACCTCTCCTATAGCAATATTTCGGAATCTACTTGGTTCCTTAATTTGGATATATATGTGGTCACCACGAGTTTTATATAATACCCAATATATAGATATTGAAAGATTACACTTGACAATGAATGAACCTTTATCTTCCTATTTGTTTTTGGTGTAGTTCTTCTTCTAGTGGCCTTACTTTCCACATGAAAAACATACTAACTCCTTTTTCTTGCCCTGCCTACACATATTCCTCTTCTTAGAAGGATAGTGTTTGGGAGCTTTAGACTTGTTATGATTCTTAGTCCCCTTCAGCTTGTTGTTCATTTTATTATTCACCATAAGGACCATAGGTTTATCTCCCCCATGTCCTTATGCACATGAAGAACCAGAGTAAGAAGTTCCGAAAGAATATTCTCATTATTTCCCATGTTATAATTAACAATAAAACTGGAGAAGGTCTTGGGTAGTGAGGAAATTATGATATTTTTGCGCAAATCATCTGATAATTTAATCCATACGATGTATAAGTGTTAAATTTAGCTAATAAGCTTGACTACATGAGGCCCAGCTAGCGTAGACTCTCCAAGATTTTTTGTAAGCAAAACATTAGAGATCTTGTATCTCTCTTGTCTCATATTCTTATGATAGAGATCCTGAAGGCAAGACATCATTCCATACACATCCATTTCCTTATGTTGATTCAAAAGATCATTGGTCATGGATGATAATATAAAATGTTGAACATATATAGCATCATTCCAATGTTTCACATAGAGAGATAACTCTTCCCCACTAGCCTCATTAGAAGTCACATCAGAAATAAGTTATTCTAGCACATATAATCTCCTTTCATGGCGTAAGATAATGCACAAGAATCTTTTCCACTCTTGGAAATTTTTTCTGGTGAGATGGTTATCCTTCTCAAGTATGGATCATAGTGATATGTTTGAAGTCATATTATTGTTGTTTCTATAATATGAGTATAAATTTAGTACTTCATCTAATAAAATTTAGACAAATAAATAAATATTATATTTATTAATCTTCCACTATTTTATAGAAAGCCAATAGCCTTTACCATTGCCTTTAGAATATCCCATTTCTTGGACATTCTAGTAGAAATGATCCACATTCCCCTTCTAATTACCCCAACATTGGTTAATCAATCAATTTGAACAATTTTAGATAGGCATTCTAAATTCCAATTACATCAACTCATAGTTCCTTGATATGTTGAGCGGACTCCTGAATCCTGAAATCCTTAAATCAGATTTCCTCAAACCTTGCCTCTTAGTTACACCAAGTCCTGATTTGGAAGTCAATACTTGATGTAAACTTAGTTAAGTTAACCCAAAAATTCAATTTAGAATTTATTGATAATTGAAATAACCCCAAATTTGGCTGGTCAACCACTTTGAATTATGATTTGATTTTAAGTGAAGTAGTTGAAGGCTATAGCGACTTAATATCTATAATTGAGGTATTTTATCTTGTATGCATAAATTTAAAATTATTATCTTTATTACAAGTTTTTTAATATTAATTGGATTTACTTAAGTGATTAACTACATATTAGATAATATTTATTCATAAGTCAATTTATTTTAGTTCTATCTTGCATGCTTGATAATTCATTAATTCATGTGATCGTGAAAAAACATCTATAATGAAATAACCATGAAACTTTATAGAAATAAAATAATAAAGTGGAATGATCATGAGATTCTAATAATGTTTAGTTTATCTATATGATGATAAAATAACTATCAACCTAGGGGAAAAAATACCTTGAACCAATTAAGGTTCGTGTTGAAGTTTTCCACCTATTCCCCTATGTATCTCTCTTGGATTGGTTTCACATCGACTCAAAACTTGAACCAACTCCACTATCTTGGGTGATCCATCAATTATATACGCTTTTACTCATATTCTGGTGAGGGGAAGGGGTTTATATAAAAGAAACCATGGGCACATAGACCCTTACATAATAATAGGAGAGATGGATTTCAAGCCAAAAATTTAATTTAATAATATATTAAAAGAAACCAATCACATATAAAGGTCTGGTCTAAAATCATTATCATCCATATACATGAAACAAATTACACATTTATTAAAATTATCATTCAATTATTAATCATATTTTTTAAGATAAATCACACTCGAATTAATTAATTATCTTATTTAATTAATCAATTATTCTATCTTAATTCCCATATGAATATCCTTGAGATTCTCATCTTTCATAATTTTAAACAAATTAAATAAATTTATTTAAAATTAATTGTTTAGAATATGAAATTTACTTTGGAGGAAACACAGTGAGTACCCATTTGAACTACACAAGGTGTATTATACTCATATACTGTTTACTCTTATGACATGTGGCACACAAGACTTATCATGTAAAATAATGACATGTACTATAAAATTAATGATCAACCAATTTACATGATTCCTTTTTTTAATGTAGTATGTAATTCTTCAATGCATAGAGTAATAACTATAATATGACTTATAAATGATATGTAGATCTAAACATTATGCAGAAATTAATTAGTTATATATATATATATTTAATAACTCATCATATGGAATGTCCTATCAGTTTAATAACCACACACAAGCACATGTTGATAAGGTTTACATAGTATAATAAATTATCATTTTTAGTTTTTTGTAATTTGGTATAAGTACACGATGTGTACCTTTCTCACCGTCTATCCGAGGCACACGCCTCGACATGCAACTATGCCATGGAAAATATTGGAGTACATAACATGTACATATGATACATGGTGTGTGGTCTCTGAGTTACATGTTCATCAATCAGGTACGCCATGTAAGAAGATACATGACCCATCTATGACATAAAAAATACACGTCGTGTACAGAAGTTACACAACATGTACTCCAGATGATCATGTGCTAGGATGGCCTGATCAACACACAATCTAAAATTAAATTTATCAAGTGTAATAAATTCACATGCATTGAATTAATTACAGATTAATTCTTAGTGTATTAAAAACTAGTACACTACGTGTACCTTTGGGTTACATAGCATGTACTCTTATGTTATCTGAACAGATTCCTTGACACCTCTAAATGAGATATTTTTATTTATTTCATTCATAAAATTAATCAATTTGAAATGAAGCAGAAGAACATATCACAACTAGTATTTAAGAACCATTAAACTATAATTGAAAACTAAATTAAAAATGCATAAATCAATCAATGATCTTTAAATAATTATAAATAATTATGTGGCTCACTATGATACCACTTGAAGGTTCTGGACGCAGTTGAAGCGTGTGATGGGTCGTGCTCAATTTTCCTTTTTTATCATTATCAATGATCAATGTGAGATTTACATGATTATAAACACCGTGTTCAACGAAATTGAATCAAATAATATAGGAAATGGATAAAATATTGCAACCAAACTATAGGATCATCATATATTATTTATAATTAATTTAATCAATTAAATAATTACCTTGTGAGAATTTTTTTCTTAGTTGATGGATATGAATATAGATCTATATCCTACCATCATTGCATTGTTGGAATCAAGAATAGATTCCCTCTAGTGGTGATCCACATGTGTTCCACCAATCTTCGAACATCACTAAAGGAATCTATTGGTGCTAGCATGGAAGATCCTATCACTTGCATTATTCACCTTTGATCACCCTAATAATCACTTTCAAAGGATTATATTTTATCTCTCTTGAAATGAGAGTGGAAGGTGAAGGTAGATCACTCTCCATTCTTGGGAGTGTTCTTGGAAAAGGGATCTCTCTAGGGCTTCGAGAGGATTCTTTAGATTTTGTTATGCACAACAAAAGAAATGAATTGGCTCTCTTAAAAATAACATAATTAGGTTTATATACTACTAGGGTTAGAAAAAAATAATTTCACAAGTTCCCTTTATTATTTATTTAATCCCCATGGAACCCCATGTCTATAATAATAATATTATTTATTGAAATGTACCAAACTCATGAATTAAATTAAATATTATTTAATCAAATAATATTCAGTATATATTATTTCTCACCAGACCATTAAACTCGGTCTTCCGTTCTTCTATAATATTTATCAGGCTCTGAATAATAAATATTTATTTAATAAATAATCTATCACTGCATTATTCACCAATAAATAAATAAATATAATGTTCACTAAATAGAAAATAAATATTTATTAAATATTCCACTCACATAATATTCTATCGAATAACTGGTGAAAAAATATATGTGATTAAAAAAAAAGTAATTATTAAAACACATGTAGGATTAATATTTATTCAACTTGTTAAATAATAAATAATAATATATTATATAACTAAGATCCTGGATACACTTAGTGTGTGATCCTCTAGGCCTCTTTCTCAGTGACATTAGATGAAGTAGCCTAAAGTCCAAGTTCAACATCTAACAACACGCCAAGGAACCCATAGAGAAATAATTTAACGCCGCAATGAAATAATACATTATAAAGATTCTCATTATGTAATATATTCTATTTATATCAATATCTCTACTCAAGAAAGTTGCATGCTGATGCCATTAACCTATGTGCTCAATGTATCCTTATTTAGATTTTTAGAATCAAAATTTACTATAGAACACCATGGACATGAATTTATTTGGGCCATATCATTTCCATTAACGGTCCTTAGATATCAACTGTCATTAAATAACACAATGGACAAATCATTTCTTGCATTATTCATTAATGAAATAGTAGTCATGATGCGTCTAACATATCCTATCTCGTCGCAAACATATGTCATCAGATTTTTCATCAATACATCAAAAAACTGGAATTATAATGCTCATTAATAATAATCTTAAAGAATAAGGTTTGATATACATGTCTGTGGATAGGAACATACACTGAAACATATAAATGTGGATTTCCTACTAGTGGGTCTCATTCTCACAATATCCTATACTAGATATTACCAAGGGCGTACATCATGAGAAAGTGCCTCAAATTCCTATGAGTCTCCACCCCTGATTGCCTGAATCATTTTTGTCCCTCAAATGATTTCATCTAGCTATATAACACACACACACATAGATATATATATTAATAATACTATCGTTTCACTTTTGGGTTCTCATCATAGCAGGGAACTGTTATGACCTTTCAGTGTGACAACTACTCTTAGGACATTATCACATACTATATTACATTGAATAATGATCATGATGTGATAATAATTTTATTAATATTCAAAACTATTAATATGGGTTATCATAAAGTACACATAATTTGTTTCTAGGGAACCAACTCTAACAAGAGGATAATTATTATCAACTAATAATGAGAAACCATCCTTGTTGACTAGAAAAACATACCGTTTTGGTTCTCTAACCTCTCTTATACTTATATGTAGTACATGTGTCTCTATAACTTCTTCTACCACAAGGCTTTGTGAAGTTTTTCTTGTTCCAACTTTTATGTATCTTGAGTTTGGACCTCATCTAATTTTATCCCACTCCCACTATCTATTTTAGAGATACGATCCTTCTCAAGGAATGTGGGATGTCTATTATCCACAAACTTTTTATCTACAGGGTTGTATTGATATTATCCCCTTTATTCCTTGGAATATCCTATAAGAATACACTTTGTGCCTGGAGGTGCAAGTTTATTTTATCTAAATAGGCTTAAAAAATGCTTCACATCCCTACACATGTAAGTATAACAACATGAGTTTCTTTTCACTCCACAATTGGTATGGAATACCATATCCTAATTTATTTGGAATTTGGTTTATTATGTATGTTTTTATTTGTAACTTGTATCCCCAAAATGATAATGGAAGAATCACATGATTCATCATTGATCTCACCATGTCCAACAGGGTGCAGTTCCTCCTTTTGCTTATACAATTCCATTGAGGTGTATAAGGAGGAGCGAGTTGACATAGTATCTAAGACTCTCATAAATAATCAATGAAATCTTGATTAATATATTATCCACCACAGTCTAAGAATAGTTTCTTAATCTTCTTACCAATCTGGTTCTCAACTTCATTATTGTATTCGTTGAATATTTCAAAGGAATCTAACTTATACATTATTAAGTAGATATATCCATATCTACTAATGTCATCAGTAAAAGTTATGTAGTATGAGTATCCATCCATTAATTCAATTGGAAATTATCCACACACATTAGTATGAACTAATCCAAGAATTTCCATAGCTCTTTCAACCTTTCCACTAAACGGGGTTTTGGTAATTTTTCCTTATAAACATGCATGACATACACCAAGTGAGTTTAGTTCAAAAGAATCTAAATATCCATATTGATGTGATTTATTCAAAATATTTTCATTTTTATGACCTAGCCAATGATTTCAAAGTTGGGTGTGTTATGAGTCAAGTGAACTAGTTTTGTTATCAATTTCCATTACTTTGTTCATGTAATCCAACACATAAAGACCATTGTATAATTGTGCCTTAACATAACAAATGATATATTTATAAAATAAGAAACATTTATTCATGAACTTGAAAATAAATTCATCTATATCAAGCACAAATATATAAATAATGTTTTTGATAATGGAATACATATAATAATTTTTTTTCAAAAGCAAGATCATTCTAGTTGGAAACATGAGGTGGTAATCCCTGATTTCCACAACAACAAGTTTAGATATGTTGGGTACTTGTAGATATACCCCCCTCAGTCAATTTTTTGAATCTACTTGGTTTATATATTTGAATAAAAATTTGAGAACCATAATATGTATCTAATACCCAATTTATATAAATGGATAAATTTCACTCGATAACAATCACCTGAAGATTCCCCTTGTTTTTTTAATTGGGTACTGTTTTTCTTTCCGTGGACCTTATTTCCACATGTGAAATAGATATCACCCTACTACCTTTATTAGACCTTGATCTTTCAATTATTAGATGTGAATTATGAAGAATCTTTTGGATTAAATTTATTCATTTTTCCTTTCTATTTATTCACCATAAGGATGGAAGGATTTTTGCGCTTCATCTCCTAATATACTTAGAGAAGAAGATTGAGTAGATACGGAAGAGACTTCTCAATGTTGTTCATATTAAAATTTATAACAAATTCATAGAATCTATGAGTAAGTGGTGCAATAATGAGATCAATGCGTAGTTCATTAGACATTTTAAACCCTAAAACCTTTAGATTATCAATATAGTCAATTGTCACACCCCGACCTGTGTTTTTGGTTTTTTTAATTATTTTATAGCTTTTAAAAATTTTGTGTTGAGGTTCAGGTTGAATCCCGAACAAAACTTTTGAGTTATGTCAAAAAGTGCGCGTTTTTGAGTTGACGTCATTGAGCGTACGAGCGGAGCGCATTTTGGAAACCCTGCATGGATTCGCCTAGATAATGAATCGATCCGACTATCTTCGGAAAATTTAAAATGAGTAAAGTTAGTAATTTATTATGTTATTTAAAATTTTTATTGTTTCTAATAATTTTATAATTATTATTAAAATGAAATGAATAGTTTTATCTTTTTTATTTTTACTGTTATGACTTTTATTATTATTATTATTAAAAAGTTTCATTAATATTGTCATAATTATTAAAAATGTTATTAATGTTTTTATCATTAAGAATGAATAAATCGTTAATAAATAATTTTAATATTACATTATTATTATTAAATATTTGTTGTTGTTAAGATTATTTTTTTATCATTTTTATATTTACCTTATTATTATGATGATGATGATGATGATGATTATTATTATTATAGATTAAAGTTTTAGTATTTTTATTTGTTTTATTTTCTTTTTCTTCTTCTTCTTTTTAATCTATTTTTTTTCCTCTCCCCTAACCCTACGCGCTCCTCCCTATAGCGCTTCTCTCCCTCTTCCCCATCGCGAGCAGGCCGCCGCCACCCTCTCACCTCCCCTCTCTACCAGCTGGGTTCCTCCCCATTTCCACCCCTCTCCTGCTAAACTCCAACCATTTCGCATGAGCAGGCTGCCCTGCACTCACCGCCAGTCACGCCCTCCAGCCACTTTTCCTCCGACCTCACACCATCCAACTGGCGTTGAACCACCTCCAGCCATGCACCCACCACCCTGCACCCTCAGGCCGCCTTGCTCCCTCCAGCCATTTCACACTCGTTGTCCACATGCCCTCCAACCGCCTTGCACCGGTCACACACCCTTCGACCTCCGACCTACCTCCTACCAACGACCATCATCCGCACGCCCTCCGACTGCCGACACCACACCGACCGCGATGCCCCCAGCCCCTTTCCCTGCTCCAGCTGACCAGCATGCCCCCGCCCTCCTTCTCTCTAGCGCAGTGCCCTACACCGCTCCCTCTGTCCAACAGCCGTGGTGCACCCCCCCTTGTTAAGTCATCGACATCATGCTCCAACCTGCCAGTTCTACTTCCAGCCGCCGCATAGCTCTGACCAGTCGGTGCGACTCCGATGTCTCCGTGCACCCTCTTCTCAGGTGAACCCCTCTCACCATGCTACGTTTTTTTTCTGGAAACCACCCTTACCGGCACACACCTTCCAGAACTGCGACCCCCGCTGCCCCAGCCAGCCCCCGCCGGTGTGATGTGCACTCTTTTCTGGCTAGCGATAGTCCCTGCTGGTGCGCTCCGTGCCTTTCCGACTGTTGCACAACCTCGCAGGTCGAGTACACCTCCGCGCCGACCCCCTTGCTTCCTTCATTCGCGTGACCAGCTGCACATCTTCTTCCCAATTAGGTTCGCGACGCACACCACCACCGAAGGAAAGTGGTTTAGTTTTGTTCTGTTTTTCCTACTGTAGTGTCGAAGTGAATTTTTCAATGTTTAATTGTTTGAGTTATTTTTTTATCAGTGTTTCTGTGTTTTAGATTATTTTTCATTTGTTACATTGCATTGGCGAGGTAATCCCGCAATACCATAATTTCCGGCCTGCGTGTACTTGTGCGCCCGTGTGAGGCATGTCGCGTCCCCATGTTCGAGCTGCGAGTCGAGGTAGGTCCCCCACTACACTTGCTTTTGAATTTAGAATTTATCTATTTCTTGTCATTTCATTTATTCTCATTAAATGTGAAATAATATTAAATAATTATTTTTAGAATAGCGATTTGCTGGAAATGAAACTATTTATTTCTTTACATTGCACTGGAACTATTTTTTGGATGGATTATTACCTAATGGTGGAAAATGCCCATTTGGCCTTTGAACTTAATTCATGAATTTTTAAGTGTGGTTTTGGTTTGGTGTAAAATGTTTTCTTCCAACGCATGAGAAATTTTTTTGGTTTCTCTTGAGAAATAGTATTTCTCTTAAAAGTTATTTAAGTCCCATTTAGCTCTTGATGAAAGTGGGGTGTGTTTGGATATTTGAAAATGGTTTTACTTATGATGAAAAAGTGTTGGTTTCTTTTAAAAGGGGATGGTTTCTCGAAGGGTGTTTAAGGCCCATTTGGAACTTTAAAAGTAAATGGTTGCGTGGGGAAATATTCATGGATAATTCTCTTTCTTTAGTTACATTGAATGTGGAGGGAGGCCCATGCTAAGTGGCTCCCTTGTGTTTGAATAGTTAAAAAGGCAAGAAGATATTCCATGTGGTGACTCGGGTGATTCCTGTTGTCTTGATTATTATTATATTTATGCATGTGGTTTGATGCTCAGTTGGCATCGGTTGGATCACCCTTTTTGTTACATGTGTTGACATGGGAACCTGGCATAGTAGGTGAATTTTCTGTGAATGATTGCTGCACTAGTTTAGATTATGAACTGGTTAGTGGCCCATAGTAGGGATGCTCTGTTATTATTATTGTTATGGGATTGGGCCCCTCGACCAGGCTAGGTAGGGCGACAGTCAGGCGTTAGGGCGTTATAACGTCATTGAGTAGGTCATTCCTTCATAATGAGTCACACGTATAGTACATTCTGGATTGTTCACGAGCTCCTAGGTTCGACCCATTTTTTATTTAGCACTTATTTGTATGTGGAAGACGATTGAGGTGCTTAGTTTGGTTGCTGCCCCCCCCCCCCCCCCCGTGTGCCACTTTTACATTGCCCTTATTGTGTGTTGTGTGTGTATATGGTTTTCCTATGGTTTAACAACTAAAATTCGGATTCTAAATAGTTTACAGAAATTTTTTTAAAATGTAATGCATCTTTTTTCCTTCAGACCTTAAACTTGATTTTAAATTAAAAAGTAAAATGGTCTGTTACTTGTTTTAGAAATGAAAAGTGTGTGTGAAAAACCATATTTTATATAATGTAGTTCAAACCTAGAATTAGTAAATTCTTTAATTAAAGGTAGTGCTTTTGGAATAGTTTTTTGGGCACGCCTACTGAGTTTTAATACTCACACCTATAGTGTTTTTCTAGTTTTAGTTTTTGTTGCAGGTTCGACTTGTGATTGTTCTCCATGGGTGAGAGTTGGTAGTGGATTGGAGAGTGACCTTCGGGGTCACGAGGAGTCTTGGTCGTGGTCATGTTAGTGTGTTGGTGTTGGTTGTTCTTTCTTTTTCATGTCGTTTATTTACTTTTCATTATTCCACCTTTGTCTGCTGCTTTACTTATTTTAATTAGGAGAAATCATTACCATTCATTCTCTGCTGATGCCCTAACACTTGTCACTAGCCCAGGAGGATCGGGGAAACCTCTCGGGTCTTGGCACGAATCGGCTCGGGTGACCAGTTCATGGTCGACTCGGGTTGGTTCGTGACAAAATGGTATTAGAGCAGGTCGTCTCTTAGCAGAACTTGCTTTTCAGAGCGCCCTTTTCTATTTGGGGTTGTCATGGTAACATGAGTAGAATTGTTGGGACTTGAGGCATAGAAACGGTAAGGACATCATGATCCCATGCTCATTCCAAACCTCAGGTTACCATGACACTACTACAAAAACGGGCAAGGGAAGCGCCACTCTTTAACAGCGCTAAAAAAAGTGCTGATAAAGGGGGCCCTTTATCAGTGCTAAAAAAAGCGCTGATAAAGGGACCTTTTAAACAACGCTAAAAAAAGCACTGTTAAAAGTGACCCTTTATCATCGTTTTTTTAGCACCGATAAAGGCCCCCTTTATCAGGGTTTTTTTAGCGCTGTTAAAGGGGACCCCTTTATCATTGATTTTTTAGTAGCGCTGATAAAGGGGGGATTTATCAGCACTTTTTCCTAGCACTGATAAATTTTCTATTTCAAAAAAAACAATGAAAAATGATATATTGTTATATAAGTATATTTATATTGATATAAATATAATATATATATTTTAAATATGTTTTAGATAAGTATAAATAGACTATTACATTTAATATATATAAAATTTAGTGAAAATGGCTTTAAAATATTTTAAAAAATATTATTAATTAATAATTTTCTAATTATCATCAATTAATAATCATTTAATAACAATTTGAAGACACAAAAAATCAAAAAAATTAATAAAATATCTTAAATAAGTTGAAAATGTAACTCAAACTTCAAACGGCCATAACTTTTGATCCGGGTGTTCGTTTGAGCTCTACAACATATCAAATCGAAGCCTGTGATGAGCTCTACACGGTATTGATTAAAGGGAACCTTCTGTCACATTTTTTGAGGACAAAAAAGTCCCATAAGTCCTATAAAAATGAGTTTTTATTCGGGTACCCCAATTTGTTAACATTCAAACAAGTATAACTTTTGATCTGGATGTCCGTTAGGCCTGTACCACATATCATATCTAATATTGTTCCATTTTCTTTGATTTTACTGATTGTGGAGTTGAAATGGGCTTATGCATCAGAAGTTATGGTTGTTTTAACATTCTACGACTTTTCAAATACACATATATATGTATTTATTCGTAAATATATATGTGTCTTTGTGTGTGTGTGTTTGTATGTGTGTGTGTTTTATATATGTATGCATTTATTTATTTATAAACACACATAAAAAACATATTTTATAATTGTATTTAAAACTAATCTTATAAATATATATTAATATAAAAATAAATATACAAATAACAAAATTTCACTAAAAATATATATATAAATAAATATAAATATATATTAATATACGAATGAATATATATATAATAATATATGAATAAATATATATGTATTAATATAAATAAATATATTTATATTAATATGAATCTATATTAATATACGAATAAATATAAATATATATATATAAATATTAATATATATTAATATATGAATAAATATACATGTATTAATATAAATAAATATATTTATATTATTACGAATCTATATTAATATACAAATAAATATACAAATAAATAGATATATCATTAAATAGAGAAAAAAATGAAATGTCTTAGTGGTAAAAGTGCAGGCGTGCAAGGGGGAGGTCGCAGGTGGAAGCAAGGAGGTGCGTGCGTGTGGGGGATGCGTGGGAAGGGAACCGCGCAGGAGAGTGTGAGGGGGGGGGGGGGGGGGGGTCCACCTAGCACTGCTAGGGGGGGGGGGGGTCAAGTGCTGTTAAAAGCTTCCCTCACATATTATATAATTCTTTTTTATTTTATTTTTTAATTTTTTTTGACTTTTATCAGTGCTAAAAAAAGCTCTGATAAAGGGGTCATTTATCAATGCTTTTTTTAGTGCTGATAAATGGTGCCTTTATCAGCGCTTTTCTGAGCACTGATAAAAGGGACCCCCTTTATCTTTACCTCGGTTAACAGCCTTTTTTATCTCTTTTAATGCACTTTTCTAGAGCTGATAAAGGCCATATTTGTGGTAGTGTGAGATGTCCAGGTTGTTGGTGTATTTTGGTTCCTTTGAATTGTTTTATTTTAGGAAATGAAAAGGGAGTTGGGAAAGTATCCCCATGAGCTCACAGGGTCTGGAAAGCCATGTGGAGCTAGGGAAATTTCCCTAGACTTTTCTCTGTGATGTTGGTGTGACTGGTGTATGGCCTCCAACTATATGTCCAAGTCACCCATCGACACTAGTTTCCTCTAGTGAATCATTTGGGTCTTCTTTAATTCTGAAAATTGTTTGTAAAGTTTTATTTTGGAGATTGTGAAAAGTTGAATTTAAAATGGAAATGACCATGTTTTGGTTAAGTTCTTTGTTTTAATGTTCCATAGTGTTCGCCCCCATGAAGGTTTGATAAATGCCCAAGGTGCAGCTTCGGGTGGTGCGCCCTTAAAAAAATCCTCCAATTGATCAACCCATAGAATATGTTTTTGAGTTTTGGAAATGATACCTCCCCTATTTTATGGTAAAACAGATCCTCTTGAGGTGGAGGAGTGGTTGTGGAAGATTGATAGGATCTTCTGTTTTCTCACGCCACCTGATTCATTGAAGGTGAAGTTGGATACCTTTATGCTTGAAGGTCCAACCTGGAAATAGTGGAAGTCCGTGTATCAAAGAAAGCCTAAAAAAGATCTCACTTGGGAGTTCTTCAAGTCATCATTCATCTAACAATATTTCTCCGAGGTGATGAAGGTGAAGAAGAGGATGGAGTTGTGCGGTCTTCAGCAAAGTGTTGGATCAATGTTGGAATTCTTTCGTTATTTATTGGACCTAGATCTATATGAACTAGGGTATATTGTAAATGATCTTGTGAAAGCTCAACATTTCGAGCTCGGGATTCATCCTGAACTTCAGTCGAAGGTGGAAGAGCTCAACCTAACCACCTTCTCAGATGTTGTGGGGAAATCCTTGATGAAGCTGAGTTAGTAGGAGGACCTGAAGTGGCGAATCCTCCCACGACCATGGGAAGCAGTGCAGAGGATGGTGATAGAAAGAATCAAAAGTGATATGATGTTGGTGGCTCTAATATATGAATTAAGAGGCCTTCAGACCTGCATTCAACACCTTCAGATCATAATGTCGTGATCTATCATTAGTGTGGAAAGCAAGGTCATAAGAAGCCGATGTGTCCGATTACTCCGAAACCCTACCACACTAGTGGGCGCTTGGGTCACTTGCAATGATTTTTTTGAGGTGTTTCCAAGAAGAGCGCTGAACCCAGACCTGGCTCATTGAAGGTCACCTTAGATTTTCAGTAGGAGTAGGAAAATGTTTGGGATCAATTTGGGGTTTTCTCTTTGTGGTGTCCCTTGGATTTAGTGGTCGTATCTTGTAGCGTTTTATGATGTTTCTTTTCCTTCAGTTGTAAGAATGGTTATTGTTGAACCTATTTGAAACCTTTGTTTTATTGGAAGTTTATTTGGTGAAATTCTGGTTCGTGTGTTATGTTTGGGAATTTCTGAAGCCTGACCGCGAGGCAGAAGATTCTTCAATCATCAGTGCTTCAGCCATAGGCCCCTGAGTGAAGTTAGCACGTAGTCAGGAGAACCCTAGTAGTGAAAAATGGTATTGGTTTAATATTTGTCCTTAGTGTGGAATGGTTACTGTTCTTTCGAGGGTTTGACATTTTTGATATAGCAATGGAGGTAGTTTTGAATCTCTATCAGTTCGACCCTTCCCTTCCACCCCTCGTGGTGGGGGTTTTTAGTATGTATGGAAATTCTTTAAGTTCAGTTAGTCTCATCAGTTCTTATAGTGGGGAGACCCACAGTGGGTCTCGTAGAGTTACACCTAAAGTAATTTAGTGTTAGCCCAATCCTTATGGTGGGGAGTCCATTCGGGCCTCCCCATGTGATTATCCGAGTTTCTTTTCATGTATCGTTTGGTGGTAGGTGGTTTCGTGGGGAACCACCTAATCCTAAGTTCTCCCCCCTGAGTAAATGTTGGGATTGGAGTATACCCAATGGTTCCATTGGACTAAGATTATTAAAATAAGTGTCCGAGTTGGTTTAAGTTCGTTCGTTCCTTGGTTGAAATGGATGGTCTGGGTTCTTCTTGGTGATAGTTAAGGTGATCGTCTTTTAAGGATGAGTTGTGTGTCATGGTATTTCGGTGTCTGTTTGGATTGATCAACTGGAGGCGCTTAAACTTTTAGAGGTGGGTGACACTTAAGAAGTTTTATCTTTGCGTCTAGATCTTGTTGTGGATTTCTGGGAGCAGAAAGTGTTATAGTGGGGAGAATTTTCATGCCTCGACCCGTGTTTTTGGTCTTTTTAATTATTTTTTGGCTTTTCAAAATTTTGTGTTGAGGTTCGGGTTGAATCCCGAACAAAAATTTTGAGTTTTTTCAAAAAGTATGCATTTTTGAATTGATCTCATTGGGTGTATGGGCGATGCACATTTTGGAAACCCTGCGTGGCTTCGCCTAAACAACGACTCGATCCGCCTATCTTCAGAAAATTTAAAATGAGAAAAGTTTGAAATTTATTGTGTTATTTAAAATTTTCATTATTTCTAATAATTTTATAATTATTATTAAAATGAAATGAATATTTTTATCATTTTTATTTTTATCATTATTATTATTATTATTATTATTAAAAATTTTCATTAATATTTTCATAATTATTAAAAATGTTATTAATGTTATTATCATTAAGAATGAAGAAATCGTTAATAAATAATTTTAATATTATATTATTATTATTAAAGATTTATTGTTGTTAAGATTATTATTTTTATCATTTTTATATTTGGATTATTATTATTATTATCATTATTATTATTATAATTTTCAATATTATTATTATTATCATAGATTAAAGTTTTAGTATTTTTATTTGTTTTTTTTTATTTTTTTTCTCTTTCTTTTCCTCTCCCCTAACCCTACACGCTCCTCCCTGTAGTGGTTCTCTCCTTCCCCGTCACAATCAGGCCGCCACCACCTTCTCGCCTCTCCTCTCCACCAGTCAGCTTCCTCCCCATCACCTCCCCTCTCCTACCGACCTCTAGCCGTTCCGCACGAGCAGGCCGCCCTGCACTCATCGCCAGTCACACCCTCTAGCTGCTTCGCCTCCAGCCTCACACCATCCAACCGGTGCTGCATCACCTCTGGCCGCGTGGCCACCACCCTGCACACTCAGACTACCCCACGCCCTCCAGCCACCGGGCACCCGTTGTCCGCATGCCCTCCAGCCGCCCTACACCTATCGTGCGCCCTCCGGCCTTTGACCTGCCTCCTGCTGACGAAAACCATCCACACGCCCTTCGACATCCGGCACCGCCCTCGGCCGTGACACCCTCAACCGCTTTCTTTGCTCCGGCTGACCAGTGCACACCCACCCTCCTTCTCTCCAGTGTAGCGCCCAATGTCGCTCCCTCTGGCCAACAGCTACTGTAAGCCCCCCTTGTCAAGCGGTCAACGCCGCCCTCCAACCCGCCAGATCTCTTTCTGGCCTCCGTGTAGCTCTGACCAGCCAACGCAACTCTAGTGACCATGAAAACCCTCATGTCCGGCGAACCCATCTCCCCTTGCTACATTTTTTTTCCAGCGACTGCCCTTGCCGGCGCACACCCGCCAGAACCGTGACACCCGCTGCCCCGGCCCACCCACACCAGTGCGATGTGCACTCTTTTCTAGCCAGGGACAGTCCTTGTTGGTGTGTGGCACCCCTTTTCTACTATTGCGTGACCCTGCGGGTCGAGCACATCTCTGCGCCGACCCCCCCTGCTTCCTTCATTTGCGTGACCAGTCACGCGTCTTCTTCCCAATTGGGCGCGCGACACACACCGCCACTGAGGGTGAGTGATTTAGTTTTGTTCCGTTTTTCCTGCAATGCCGTCGAGGTGAATTTTTCTATGTTTAATTGTTTGAGTTATTTTTAATCACTGTTTTTGTGTTTTAGATTATTTTGCATCTGTTACAGTGCGTTGGTGAGGTAATCCTGCGATACCACAATCATCGGCCTGCCTGTGCTTGTGCGCCCATGCGAGGCATGTCGCATCACTATGTTCAAGCTAGGAGTTGAGGTAGGCACCCCAACTTCACTTTCCTTTGAATTTAGAATTTATATATTTCTTTTCATTTCATTGATTCTCATTAAATGTGAAATAATATTAAATACTTATTTTTAAAATAGTGGTTTGGTGGAAATGAAACTGTTTATTTATTTACATTGCACTGGAAATATTTTCTAGATGGATTGTTTCCCAATGGTGGAATATGCCTGTTTGGCCTTTGAACTTAATTCATGAATTTTTAAGTGTGGTTCTGGTTTGGTGTGAAATGTTTTCTTCCGAAATGTGAGCAAATGTTTTGGTTTCTCTCGAGAAATAGTATTTCTCTTAAAAGTAATTTAAGGCCGATTCGACTCTTGATGAAAGTGGGGTGCATTTGGATATTTTAAAATGGTTTTACTTTTAATGAAAAGGTGTTGGTTTCTTTTAAAAAGGGATGGTTTATCGAAGGGTGTTTAAGGCCCGTTTGGAAGTTTAAAAGTAAACGGTTATGCAGAAAACTCTTCATGGATAATGCTCTTGCTTTGGTAACATTGAATGTGGTGGGAGGCCCATGCTAAGTGGATCCCTTGTGTTTCAATGGTTAAAAAGGAAATAAGCAGTTCTATATGGTGACTCGGGTAATTCATGTTGTCTTGATTATTATTATATTTACGCATGTGATTTGATTCTTGGTTGGAATCAGTTGGTTCACCCTTTTTGTTACATGTGTTGACATAGGAACCTGACATAGTAAGTGAATTTTCTATGAATGATTACTGCACTAGTTTAGATTATGCACTGGCTAGTGGCCCATAGTAGGGGATGCTCTGTTATTATTATTGCTATGGGATTGGGCCCCTCAACCAGGCCAGGTAGGGTTATGGTCGGGTGTTAGGGAGTTTTGTCGTCATTGAGTAGGGCATGCCTTCATGATGAGTCACATGTATAGTACGTTCTGGATTGTTCACGAGTTCCCAGGTTCGACCCATATTTTCTTTAGTGCTTATTTGTATGTGTTGTGTGCATATGGTTTTACTCTGGTTTAACAACTAAAATTCGGATTTTAAATTGTTTCGTGAAAATGTTTTTAAAATGTAATTCATCTTTTTTCCTTCAAACCATAAACTTTCTTTTAAATTAAAAAGGGAAATGGGCTGTTACTTGTTTTAGAAATAAAAAGTGTGTGTAAAAACCCATATTTTATATATTCTATTTCAAACCTAGAATTAGTAAATTATTTAATTAAAGGTAGTGCTTTGGGAATAGTTTTTTGGGAACACCTACTAAGTTTTAATACTCACGCCTACAATGTTTTCCTATTTTTAGTTTTTGTTGTAGGTTCTACTTGAGCTTGTTCACTATGGGTGAGAGTTGGTTGTGGATTGGAGAGTGACCCTTGGGGTCACGAAGAGTCTTGGTCATGGTCTGGTTAGTGTGTTGGTGTTGGTTGTTCTTTATTTTTCGTGTTGTTTATTTACTTTGAGTTTTTCCACCTTTGTCTACTACTTAATTTATTTTCATTGGGTGAAATCATTCCCATTCATTCTCTGCTGATTCCCTGACACTTTCTCCAGCCCGAGAGGATTGGAGATGCCTCTCGGGCCTTGCTATAGATCGGCTTGGGTGATCGGTCCAGGGTCAACCCAAGTTGGTTCATCACATCATTGATATTGACTACATGAGTCCCAGCTAGCACACTCTCTCTAATATTACTCTGAAAGAGCACCTTGGAGATATCAAACCATTCATATCTTTCCAACTCCTAGTAAAGTCCACAGAGATGATCGATCATTATATAAACATCCATGTTTTTATGAGACATCATGAGTTCACTATACATAGATGAAAACATAAAAAATTGAATGTCGAGCACATCATTCAAGTTTTTTTCATAGACATTGAACTCTATATCACTCACCTCCTTCACAGGCGAATTAGGTAATGAGGATTCTAGCATGTAAGATTTGCATTCATGGAAAAATACGACCCAGAGGCATTTGAACCCTTCTTGGATGTTATTTCCAGTGAGGAGATGGTCTTTCTCTAATATAGATCATAATGATAAAGTGGATGAAGATATTTTCATTTATTCTACAATTATAAAAGAGAATATTATTAGTAATTTTTTTATTAAAAATTATGCGAGAAATAATAATAATAATTTTTTAAGACACCCAATATTTTAGAAAGTCCCAATATACCTCATCATTGAAATTAGAATGTACTATTACAAGTAAGTTCTAGTGGAAATTATGCTAATGAGCATTGTCGCACACACTCTCAAAAATGTTTGTGATTTAACTAAGTGCAACACAGTGACTGACCTAGGTCATTCTCTCAAGGAGGAAGTGAATTAAACAACCCTTAATAGGCTTTAATAAAACAAAAAAATTGAAATAAGTGAAAACAAATGAAACACAAGATGGGGGGGGGGAGTTGGTTTTGTGACTTTCAGACAATACACTAAACAAGCGAATGAGATGGAACAATCAAAAACACAATTTCTTTAAAAACACTTACATGAGAAGAAATAGTCGATCTAATATACCCCCTTCATCATTCATTTATACTTATACCATATGATTAGTATTCATTAAATTTTAATCCCCTAACCTTGTCAACCCCCTAACCCTATGAAAATTAACACGAAAAAAATATTGGAAAAATGAGCCTTCAGTCAACTTCGGGAATTCCAATCACATCACCCTACTTTGATTTTGATCCAAAAGACAATTTATGTTAAATGATAAATTAGGGAAGTATATACTCCATAGATTTTATAATTAAGTGTGCTTAGGGATGAGACTTGAACCCTACAATTATATCCCAAGTTGATTAGATTTTTCAATTGAGGTTTCACACACACGCTTTACACAAGTCTGACCACGCGGTCAAGTGAAAGTCGATCGGGTAAATTTGAAATTAAAACTCAATTATTTGATCACAATTTATAAATTATAGTATGTTTATGTATTCAAAATAAATAAATTAATGGAGTACATATTAGATCAACTACAAATGAAATCATTCTTCCATGGGTGGAGTTGTCACCGTGGAGACGTTTTTCATAAGAAATAGATTGAAAGGGAAACACCCAATATCATTTAGAATCTTAGATTCAAGCCCAAGAATAAAAATAATAAGATAAAAAGAGAGAAAAAAAATATTAATTGAATAAAAATTCAAGATACAAGCATGAAAGCAAATAAATACAAAGTGGAGGTGGGATAGGAGAGCCTTCTTGGAAGAGATGTTTTTACAAGGCCTTAATTCTTCCAAGAGTTGTGAGGTGTTTCCAAGAAACAACTTTTCTTCCAAACCTTTCCAATTCCTGGAACAAAACTCCAAAAGAGTTAAAAACCCCTTTAAATAGAGTTTGGGAGGGCTAGGGTTACATAACTTTTTTAAGTGTGAAATTAAAATTCATCCAAATATTTTATTCCAAGTTTAACCGCATAGTTGACCTAAAAAACACGTGAATTAGCTATCCTTCTACAATTATTATTTGTGATTAATCACGTTCCCGAGATTTTCTCAAAATTTGATCCCAATCCAAGCCCCTATGAAGAATATACGGCCCAAACACTGAAGTGATATCTAATCTAGTGAATCCAGTCCGTCTTTGACTTCATGACCCATTTAGACCACTCAAATTCACGATCCAGCTCCCATGTACTAAATATAATTTGTAGCTCATAAAGTCAGGAAAATATTTAAAAAATTTTAAGTCAAAATAATTTACATAAAAATAGTTATGTTTGAAACACTACAATGAATTTGAAAAGGGTAAAACTGGAATTTTCATTAAATTTGCAAATGAATGATCTAATCCCAAATATTCCATAATTGAATATATTTAGCACAATTTGAGGAAATTATATCATTTATTATCAATAAAATATTCAATAAAAATGTGTTTTTATCAACTCTCCCATACTTACCCTTTTTCACTCTTGGGAAAAACCTCATATCATGTATTTGAGAAAATTGTCACAAGATATGCATGTTCATATTTCTCAATCCACATTGAAAATTTAGGAAAAGTAAGAATCCCATCAAGAGTAAATATTAATAAATTTTAAATTCATTGTCTCATAAATTGTGTCAAAAAAAATCTAGTGAGATTCATAACACTAATCCCAGCGAAACAAGTCATGGCTCTACCATGCCACTAATTCTCCACATGTGTGTGTGCCAACCATTCCAAGTTCATAAATTCTCCCTTTATTCAGTATATTTAGGTCATGTAAAACAATTCTTCTTACTTGGTTTAATTCACCAAACTTGTTCTACATTCCTTTGTAATCGAATTTCAAGACTCACTCACTTAAGCATTCCCAAAAGTTGAACCTTAAGCTATCGACCTAGATATCCCCATATGTTGTACATTTCATTACTCCCCTCATTTATTATTATTATTTTGTTTTTTTAAGTTTAACTTGGAACAAATCTCACACTCAAATCTCAACTCGTGTTTGATATCCTAACGAAACTAATTGTAATAGTTATAACAAGATCAAAGGATGAGGAAAAGTGGTTTTTGGTCTGTCTAAGACACAACCCATTTTTTTGAGGGCGTATAACAGTTGGATAACAGGCACACACACAAAGGTCAATTAGGTACGGTAATGAAACTGATCAGAAGAGAAACAAACATATGGATAAACCAATGATTTTTTGCCTAACTTGACTATACCTTCACTTGAGTAGGAAACATTTCCCAAGTCATGGTTGAGTGAAAATTTGTGTGGAGAAATCAATGACACAATTTACCATGAATAAATAACACAAATAATGATGTCAAAATCTAAAAGGTTTTATAGTGACACAACCATTCATCTCATCGACGACTTCAATAAAAATTAACCCTTGAAGATGAAATCTTACTCATGCTTATCATTCTACCAATGAATTTTGAAAACATTCATTTTACATATATTCCATATCTAAATGAGCATGTTATATGATATTTTTTTTGAAATTTATGACAAAAAACATAATAGAAAAATAAAAAAAAAATACACAAATGAAAATCCTAAATATCTACCCCAAAATATTATCCCCTCCACCACACTTAAAATATTGAATTATCCTCAATGTGAACCTATGAGATGAATGTGCACATGAAAATCATAATTTTAAATAGGAAAAATAATATAAAAGTAAAAGGGTTAGGAACAACCTGATATTCTCAAGTGATGATGGGGTCATGCAGTGTGATGAAATCCACTGCATTAGTAGTAAGTACCTAAATGTATTTTCTCAAACATTACCTGTTTACTGTAAAGATCCTTCCAGTGTCATATTGTATGATTTCTACTGCACCATAATGAAAAACATTAGATACAATATAAGAACCTAACCATCTGGAACCCAACTTACTAGGTATCAGCTTCAGTCGTGAACTATAGAGGACTTTATCTTCAACATAAAACTCCCTTTGTTGGATCATTCTATCATGAGATGCTTTTGATCTTTCCTTGTAGAGCCTTGAGTTCTCATATGAAGATAATTGAGTCTCCTTAATCTCTTAAATTTGCAACTTCCTTTAGATTCTAGCTTGGGCCAAATCCATGTTGCATTTATTTATAGCCCAATAAGCCTGATGATCAAATTCCACCGAGAGCTAACAGGATTTCCCAAAAACAATCCGAAATGGGGACCTACTGATGGGAGTTTTTTATGCCATCTTATAAGCCCAAAGTGCATCATCCAATCTCTTGCTCTAATCTTTCCTATTTGGCTGCATGATTTTCTCCAAAATTTGTTTCAACTCCATATTTTAAACCTCATCCTAGACATTTGTTTGGGGGTGGTATGGTGTTGCTATTTTGTGTGTCACCCTATACTTTCAAAGGATGGAAGCCAAATTCTGATTGAAAAAGTGTATCCCTTGGTCACTGATGATGGCCTTCGGTACTCTAAACCTGAAAAAAATCTGTGCTTTAACAAAGTTGACTACAACATGAGAATCATCAGTCCTAGTTGCATTAGCCTCCACCAATTTTCTCACATAATCAACAAAAACCAAAATATATAGGAAACCAAATGAAATTGTAAAATAACCCATAAAATCAATTCCCCATACGTAAAAAATCTCACATAATAATATGGTTTGTTGAATAATATCAAGTCTCTTAGAAATGTTTCCATTGTTTTGACAATGTGGGCACGCCTTTCAAAACACATGATCATCATGGAATAAGATAGGACAATATAATATAGAGTCCAAAACTTTCCTATTTGTCTGTTGGGGTCTAAAGTGTCCACCACAAGCAAGTGTATGACAGAATTGCAGAATAGAATCAAACTCATGATCAGGAACACACCTCCTAATAACTTGATCACTACACATCCACTAGAGGTTGGGATCATCCCAAACATAATACTGAGACTCACTTTTTAATATTTAGACTTTGACGTTTCTTTAAATTTATAGGGATTTCAGATGCAACAAGGTAGTTCACTAAATTAGTATACCAAGGATGCGTACCTGAGATGGAATAAAGATGCTCATCGGGGAAAGTGTCCTGAAGTGGTACCCAGGCCAAGGTGTCTGTATCTAGTGTGTGAGTAATCCTACTCATGTGGTTCAACACCAGGTTTTTGGACCCCTTCTTGTCCTTTATTTCAATATCTAATTCTTGAAGAAGGAGCATCCATTAGATAAGTCTGAGCTTTGCATCTGGATTCTTCAAAAGGTACCTCAGAGATGCATGGTCAGAAAAACAAATACTTTAGAGCCCAATAAATATGAGCGTAATTTACTAAAGAAAATATAATGGTAAGAAACTTATTTTACATGGTAGTGTAGTTTGATTGGGCTGAATCCAATGTCCTCAGTGTAGAGTCAATCACATGTGAATGTCCCTCCACCCTCTGTGATAAGACAGCTCAAACCGAAAAGTTGGACGCGTCACACATAAGATCAAAAGGAATGTCCCATTATGGGGGTTGTATGATCGGTGGAGTGGTTAGACACCTCTTCATCTCATGAAATGCTACCCTGTATGAATCATCAAATACAAAATCATAATCCTTTTGAAGTAATTGTGACAAAGGAAGGGAAATCTTACTAAAATATTTGATGAAGCGCTGATAAAAGCCCGCATTCCCTAGGAAAGATCTAATATCACGCACGCACGAAGGATAAGGTAAGGATGAAATAATGTATATCTTAGATCTATTAACCTCTATCCCATTTTTTGACACTACATTCCCTAATACAATGTCATGCTCTACCATTAAATGACACTTTTCAAAGTTCAATACCAGATTCTTCTCAATACAATGATTCAACACATTTCCCAAACTATTTATACATTCATCAAATGAGGATCCATATACTGTAAAACCATCCATAAATACCTCAATGCATGTATCAATAAAATCAGAAAAAATACTCACCATGCATCTCTGGAAGGTACCTGGGGCATTGCAAAGTCCAAATTGCATCCTCCGATAAGAAAATGTACTAAATGGAAAAGTGAATGTTATCTTCTAATAATCCTTAGGAGATATAAGAACCTGAAAATATACAAAAAATCCATCCAAGAAACAATAATGTGTCTTCCCAGCTAGTCTCTCAAGTATTCGATCCTTAAATGTGAGGGGGAAATGGTCCTTACGAGTGGATTGATTTAGTTTCCTATAATGAATACACACCCGCCAACTGATTTTCACCCTCATTGGAACTGACTCCTCTTTATCATTTTTTACAACTATAAAACCACTTTTCTTAGGCATAACATGATTAGGACTTACCCACTTTGAATATGAAATTGGATAAATTATACCTGCCATGAGCAATTTTTCAACTTCTTTTTTGACAACTTCAGAAGAGTTGGATTCAGTCTTCTTTGTGGCTGCCTCACTAGTTTATCCCCATCCTCTAAAATAATCCTATGAATGCAAATGGAGAGGATAAAACCTGATATATCACCCAAGTTCCACTCGATTTCCTTGATGTTATTCCTCTAAATATTCAAAATATTTGCTTCATGTTCAAAAGTGAGATTATTATCAATGATAACAGGTAACCTATCACCACTCAACAAGTATGAATTTTTGATATTTGGTGGAAATGTATTGAGCTCCAATTAAGGGGGGTTATGTATGGATGAAAACATTGAAGGAAATGAAATATGTGCACAAATAACATCAATATCAGAATAAACATCATCAAAATTAGAGAATAATTCATCAAATCCATTAGTATACTCAGCAACCATATCATAATCAGATTGAACATGATCAAAATCAGAATATGAATCCATTTTAAAATCAAATCTAAGAGATTATTGTGCATTAGAAACAAGTGTGGAAGTACTCTTAGACATCAAACTAGAACCAATACTCATAATCTCCCTAAGCATAGGAAAATAAAAATCCATGGGGTTTTTACTTGGTGGTTCAAAATGGGAGATAAAAAAAGTAGAATGGTCCTCTGAGGGGTACTTTATGGAATCTATAATATTAAATATCACAACTTCATCCCCAAAATCCATGGAAAGTGTAACCTCATGGACATTTATGATTTTTTTTGTAGTTTTGAGGAAGGGACTACCTAAGATAATTGGAGAACGTGAACTTACCTAATAATCCTCCATTTTAAGCACATATAAATCTACTAGAAAGATCATGTCACTTACCCAAACAAGTAAATCCTCAAGTACTCCCGCTGGATATTTTGTAACTCTATTTGAAAACTACACCACTAATTTTGTCAGCTTCAACTCACCAACCTATAAAAAAGAGAATACAGAGTGATGCATCACATTTATGGAAGCTCCTAAATCACATAAATCATCATAAAAGTGTAAATCCCCTATGGTTCATGGGATGGTGAATGTACCTAGATCCTTACACTTTGTTAGCATTACTAGAGTTGGTGTAATGAATGCCGATACATTCCTTCCAAGAATGATCCTCTCATTTACTTTGAGCCCTCTTCGATTGGTACAAAGTTCTTTTAATAATTTTTCATACCTTGGGATTTGATTAATGGCTTCAAGTAGAGGGACGTTGATCTCCACACCCTTGAATGTGTCCAAAACCTTTATTTTCATCGCCTCCTAATCCATCTTATTGGTTTTTACAAACCTATTTATAAAGGGAAGGGGTTTAGGAGGAATATCATCAATATTTTTCTTACCTATTTCTTTCTCTGTGGGATGCTCGTCAGTTGTTCTTGAATGGGGCTTCTCCAAAGTTGAGGTGAATCCCGGTGGAATGGTAGGTGGAGAAGCATAAATTGTTTGCTTCTCGCTTCTAAATGTGATAACACTCACATTCCCCTTTAGATTTGGAGTAGATTGGGAAGGTAGATTTCCAGAATTCTTACTTACTAGTTCTTGGAGGACAATGTCAATCTGGATCATTTGAGTCTTCAACTCTATCAACTCCAAACCTTGACTATTCATCCCATTCTATTGATTAAGAACCAATTGTTTTAAAATTTCATCAGTATTAGAATATACCTTGGTTAGGGGATTACCTTGTTGTTGGATTGTTGATTCCTGGGCTTCAAATCTCCTTTGGTCTTGTTGGAAATCCTACTGGTAAGGCAGAGGCAGTTGAAAGTTTTGTTGAAAAGGGGGACTTTGTTGTTGTCCAGAGCCATACCTCATGTCTGATTGATCCTTCCACACTTGTTTGTATGTTGGAGAAAAGTAATAAAACTTCTTTTGGGGATGTGGTTGTTGTTGCGGCTGATATGGTCTCCTAGGAAACACTACTACACAATCTTCTATTTCTTCTAGTTGGGGGAAACAATCAGTTGGATGGCTTGTCTCAGTGAAAATTCCACAAGGCCTTGAGGGGGGGGGGGTTGGGATGTATTTTGTGCCAAAGAAATACGTATCACTATACTTTTCAATTATTCAAACTTGGTATCAATCAAATCACTTTCAATATAACATGGACTTACCTGATGTAATCCTCTAACATGTGGGGTACCTCGATCACAAAATTGTTGAGAGTTTTGTGCCATCTTGTCAATCAATGCACATGCGACTACTGGTGTTTTATCGACCAATGCTCATTTAGCCGCGACATCCACCATGCTCCTCTCTATAGGTGGAGTCCTTCATAGAAGTACTGTATGAGGAGTTTCTCACTGATTTGGTGATGTGGGTAGCTTGCACACAACTTCTTAAATCTCTCCCAATACTCATACATTGACTCCCCATGTGCCTACTTTATCTCTAAGATATCATTTCGAATAGAAGTGGTCCTTGATTCTAGAAAAAATCTCTACAAGAAAATACATTTCAAATCATTCCAACATGCTACATATTCAAATAATACATCCAATCCTTAGTAGTTCCATCAAGTGAGAATGGGAATTCTATAAGTTTTATTTGATATTCAGAGACATTTCTTGGTTTCATTTTTGAGCATACCACATTTAATTATTTTAAATGTTTGTTTGTATCCTCACTAGATAAGCCATAAAATTTTGAAAGAAGGTGAATTAACCTAGATTTTAGTTCAAATTCTGATTCGAGAGTTGGATATGTAATAAATGTAAGTTGATAATTAATATCAGGTGAATCCAACTCTTTAGTAGTCCTATTGAGTTCATTTTTGTTATTTTTATCCATTTTATTTGTTTTAAAAGAGTTTCCAATTTCAAAATTCCTAGAGTGGATGAATTCCCCAGTTGGGTAAATATCAACACTTCCTGTAGACCAAGATTGTATGATTTGATCCCTGAGGCTATGATCAATATCGGGGTCTAGATCAAGGATATCCTCAGGATGAGATCATGTCATAAATCATAGAAAAGAGATAAACAAAAATTAGCATACACAAATATCATTAAATGAGGTTTTAATTGATGGTTTGAAAAAAAAAGAGGTGGGGAAGAAAGAATTGAAAATAAAAGGGAGGAGAAGAAGAGAAACAAAATAACAAATAATAACAAATAAATTACCTAAAATTGGTTGAATAAAACAATTTACTCCTCAGAAACAGTGCCAATTTGATGAGCGTTGTTGCACACGCTCTAAAAAATGTTTTTGATTTTACTAACTGAAACATAGTGGCTGACCTAGGTCGTTCTCTCAAGGAGGAAGTGAATTAAAAAACCCTTAAGAGGCTTGAAGAAAAAAAAAATAATAATAAATAAGTGAAAACAAATGACACACAATATGGGGGGGGGGGTTTGTGACTTTCAGACAATACACTAAACAAGCGAATGAGATGAAACAATCAAAGACACAATTTCTTTAAAAAAACTTATATGAGAAGACATAGTCGATCTAATATTCCCCCTTCATCATTCATTTATCCTTGTACCATATGATTAGAATTTTTCCAATTGTAATCCCCTAACCTTTTCAACCTTTGAACCCTATGGAAATTAACACGACAAAAAATATTGAAAAAATGAGCCTTCTGTCAACTTCAGGACTTCCAATCGCAGCAACCTGCTTTGATTGTGATCCAAAACCAAACTTATGATAAATGATAAATTATGGCTTCATATCCTCCCAATATTTGAGAATTAATTGTTCTTAGGGATGATACTTGAACCCTACAACTCTATTCCAAGTTGATTAGATTTTACGATTGAGGTTTCACTCACACGCTTTACACAAGCCCGACCACATAGTCAAGTTCAAGTCGATCAAGTAACTTATAAATTAAAACTAAATTAATTTATCATAATTTATGAATTACAATATGTTTATGGATTAAAAATAAATAAATTAATGGAGTACTTATTAGATCAACTACAAATGAAATCACTCTTCCATGGGCGGAGTTTTCATCGTGGAGACGTTTTGCATAAGCAATGGATTGAAAGGGGAACACCCAATATCATCTCCAATATTAGATTCCAGCCCAAGAAGAAAAATAAGAAGATTAAAATAGAGAAACATAGGAGATTAATTGAAGAAAAATCCAAAATACAAGCATGAAAGCAAAGAAATACAAAGTGGAGGTGGGAGAGGAGATCCTTCTTGGAAGAGATGTTTTCACAAGGCCTTACTTATTTCAAGAGTTGTGAGGTGTTCCCAAGAAACAAAATTTCATAAAAACCTTCACAAAGCCTCTACAAACCCTAAAAAAGAGTTAAAACCCCCTTTAAATAGAGTTTGGGAGGGATAGGGTTATATAACTTTTTAAGTGTGAAATGAAAATTCGGCCAAATATTTTATTCCATGTTTCACCACATAGTTGACCTTCAAAAAGAATGAATTGGCTGGAATTATAGAAGGATTATTTGTGAAGAATAATGTTGCAGAGTGTTCCTCAAAATTTGGACCCAATCCAATCTTGGATGAAGAAGATACAGCCCAAACACTGAAGTGATATCCAATCTGGTGAATCCAGTCCAGCTTTGACTCCATATACCATTTAGACCACTCAAATGGACAATACAACTCCCATGTACTAAATAGAATTTATATCTCATTAAGCCAGGAAAAAATTTACAAAATTTTAAGTCAAAATAATTTACATAAAAAATATTTATGATCGAAACACTACAATGAATTTTAAATTGATAAAACTTTAATTTTCATAAAATTTGCAAATGAATGATCTAATCCCAAATATTCCATAATTGAACATATTTAGCACAATGTGAAGAAATTATATCATTTATTATCAATAAAATATTCAATAAAAATGTGTTTTATCAGATCCATATTTCCTTTCTTATAATCTAGATATAGTCCATGAAAATTATAAGAAAGTATTTAGGTAGGTGGTCTTTCCAACTACAGGCATAAAGCTCCTTGATCCATTGAGTGGACTACCCAATCCAAAAATCATAACTGATATTTCCTCAATAGATAACTATAAATTTTTATTGAATATAATTATAATGTTAAATGGAATATATATTTGGTTAAGTTTTCCCACTATCTTAGTTAAGACCTCTCGATAATTAAAAGTGCCCCCAACTTAGTTCAAATTGTCACCTTAACTATGGGTTCATCTTAATTCATATAATGTAAGGATTAATGACTTAATATTAAATTGAGGGATTTTGTTTTATTATGGATAAATATAAATTGTTTTATTCTTTACATGTCTTATTAATATTAAGTGTATTTCACTACTGGAAATTGCACCTACACCAACGGTTTGGAACCATTGGTATAGGTCCCAAAACTATTGGTATAGGCTATACCAATGGTTTGGGTGACCATGGGATACTGTGGAATCAAACTATAACAATAGTTTAGAAACCATTGGTATATGTGATATGAATTACCTATGACACTATGTCATAAACGTACACCCACAGTTTATAAAACCATGGGTATAACTTTGAAAAAATACGTGGTTGCGGGATTGGTCCCTGTACCACCCCTTTATTCTTCCCACACCTAACCACTACTCCATTTCTACTAGTGGTATAAAAATATATATTTACTTATATATATTTATATAAACCATGGATAGAGGTAGAAAATTGTGGGAATAGGTGTTCTCATGATGTTTTTTTTTGTGTCTCATGATTTTTTCCCGCGATAAGGTAGGAAAGTTATACCCTCAGTTTTGAAACATCATGGGTATATGTATTCAAAAAACAACTCTATACCCACATTTTTACAAAACCCATGGTTATAGGTCTTGAAAAACAACCCTATACCAACGGTTTCTATAAAACTGTTGATATAGGTCTTGAAAAACAACCGATACTCACAGTTCTACAAGAACCATGGGTATAGGAAACCTTTATCCATAGTTTTCCAAAACTGTGGGTATAGGGCCATTTTCAAGTAGTGCTTTACTTAAGTGACTAATCATGTCTTGATAAAACATTTATTCATAATCCATTTATTTAAATTCCATCTTTGTATATTAGTTCATTTATTTATGCGATCATAGTTTTTCATCCATAAAATAAATAATGAATAATAATTGAATAAATAAATAAATAAATGAACTAATCATTAGCTTATTTAGTAGTTTATTTATTGAGTGGATAATAAATCAGCCTATGACCTAGGGGAAAAATCCTTGTACAAGTCTTGGTATGAGTTACAACATTATGCCTATATACCTATGTATCACTTGGGTTGGTATCATCTCGGTTCCACCTTGAACCATCTCTATACACCTTGGGATACTTCTTTTGTTACAAGTATTTATAGCTCACACACAGGTGAGGGGAACCAAAGTATTGGTAAAATGGAATTACATAAATCACCTTGGACACATAAGTCCTACTTAATAAAGGGGGGAGGGATGGATTGTAAGCTATATTTTAATTTAATCATTAATAATTTCAAAACCATGTAATAAATTAAACTAAATAAAATAAAACCAATGCATACACAGGTTTGTTGAGTTGAAAGTTATAATTTCTACACTTTATATCCTTTATTTTGAAAATCTCAACACACTCTCTTAAAAACTATATTTTACTAATTTTATTTTTCCCAAGTCTTTTAGAACATTTTTTAGAAAAATATTTATTATAATGGACGTAGAAATCTTTCTAAATAGATGAGTATAAATTTTTACATTAAACCTAGTCTATTAGAATGAATAAGTCCGATCCATTGGATTGAAAAAGAATAGTCCATAATATTGACGAATTTTAGTCCATCATATTGAAAAAGTCCATTCCATTAGATTGATGAAGTCCATTCCATCGGTTTGAATGAGTTTAGTCCATCAGACTAAATGAGTTTAGTCTATCGGGCTGACTGAGCTTAGTCTATCAGATTGAAAGAGTTTAATCCATTAGACCGATTGAGTTTTTTCTATCAGAATGATTGAGTTTTGTCTATTTGATTGACCAATTCTAGACCATTAGACTAACATGGTTTTTTATTCATTTGAATAAACATAATATATTCTATCAAAATAAGAAAGTTTATAATCAAATTATTCAAATTATTTCTGCAAGATGGAATAATTTTACAGTATTTTAATGATATTATAAAAATGACATTAGATGAAGACATATATAACATTTTGAACTTCCAAACTTAAGATCATTCAATTCCATTGCAACCAACTTTGAGAGTCATAAAATTTGTATAACGACCTAATGTTTTTCAATGGAAATTCCCTTCTCATAAGTATGTAATAAAATCACATGAAAACACAAAATAATGAACTACTAAGTACTAAGTGAGCTTTAAACATAATTTCGTCACTTCTGTGTTTGGAATTTCGAAAATCCGGCATACACGGTTGTAATCAGTGAGTTATTTGGAGTCAGATAAGGAAAAATTAATTTTTGGTGAATAGTAACCTACCCTAATGAATAATAACATACCCTTATAAATAGTGATATACCCTAATGAATAGTAACCTCACCTATGGTGTTATAAAAATAATATTCAAGTTGGAAGTATGATATACCTATATTTTAGAATAAGTTAATGAATGTTTTAAAACTGGTTTTGATAATAAATTATTATTTTAATTAAATATTAAAATAATCATATTTAGATTTTTTTTGAAAAATGGACTTCATTTTTGGATTCTACATGTCAAAAAATCGTTAGGGTGAATTTTTGGGATTTTTCTGAAATACTTGAATTTTTGATGAATAGTAGAATCCGATAATTCACAGTAAATGATAAATAATGGATTAATTGAGTCATCGATGATTTTCTTCTGATGTAAGCCCCCTTGGTTCAGGATCACATGATAAAATCACTATTCTTGGTCAAGGAATACTTACTATTCCTTGTCTTGGGAAGAAATAATAAATTAATGATTATAATATTATGAAATCCCTCCTCTCCTCCACTATAAAACCCCCCATTCACTCCCTCTTCTCTCCACTCCTCTCAAGCCTTGTGCCTTGACATTATTCTACCCAAATCTCTCCCCAAGGTCCTCCCCCACATCCAAAATCTCTCAGCCTTTTCAAAATACCAAAACCTCTTCTCTTAAGAGGTTCTCAAAGGAGGAAGTCTCAAGAGGGAAATTCCTCTTCCCAATTTCTTCTTTTCTTTTAAGTTCTTTTATTTTCTATTTCTTTCCTAACCTCCCTTCACCATAATAGTATGATAAATCCAGTAACATACATGTACTGGAATATCTTCATGATAGTGGTATATTTCATTATCTTCTCTCCTTTCCCCACCCTTTCATTTGAAAGAAATGAAAGCACCGTTTGAGATGTGCTAATTTAGCACATTCAAGGACAATGGTTTATCAATTTCTATTATTATCTTTAATTATGGTCATGAAACCATTTGTGTTATGGTTGAACTAGATTATTATATATGTTATATATCCTATTTTTGGTTCTGTAATCCTTTGGTACATATGGAATTAATTTATAAAGCAAAACGAATTCTTTGTAATCAAATCCACCGATTAACAAAAATGGTTATCACTATGGTTATATATATAATAATTCGACTTCACTCTAAGTAACATAATTAAAATTAAAACCATGTAATCTCCTGGATATGAAATAAATAATATAACTTTAATTCTGGACAACCACTTTTATATTTCATATAATCCAAACTTGAATATAAGTGAACCGATCTTTTAAAGCCAAGTAAACAAACGAGCCCGAACAATGAAATTGAACCTTGTAACTAATCAAAAAGGATTTGAATGAACTAAAAATGGTTATAATAAATAAATTGAATATATAAGAGGTTATGGACTTATTAATTAATAAGCCTAATTTTTTTATTCAGGTCGTTAATAACAAGTGGAGAATACCAACAGATTTAAGGTAAGGGATCCTCTCCTTTTCGCTCTTAATCAAGATTGTTCTCTATGCTATGCCTTTTTGTGTAATATCAAGTGATGGGGTATGTTTTCTTACCACCCCCATACTGACCTAATGTTTTATAAGTGATGAGAAACCCCTTATCTCTCTCATCAATACCTCTTAGTTACACCTGATACCACATCGATAAACCATAAAGGATTCTACCTGAACTTCATTTATTCCTTCGGGTTGCTCTGTCATTCTTTTTATGAAAATGTAGTTGTCTTTTTTTTTATGCAGAACTTCAAAATTATGTTTATATGCTCCAAACTCATGTTCCAAGTTCCATATATCATTCTCTTTTGGGGATATACATGATTTTAAGTGAATCTCTCCTCGATACTTCCCAATAAACACACTCGTTTTAAAGGAACTTCCCGAAATTTTACCCAATTTAAAGTGCACTCTATACTCTATTTTAAGACACCATTGTCTATATAAATCAGTATTTTTATTATGAAAATATTCTTGGTTCAATTCTGGTTTTATATAAAATAATGTCCTCTTTACTATTTTAAAATCTCTATTGTGTTTTCCTTAAAACCGCACAAAAATGTTTTAATGATAATGTTTCTCAAATACATTTCTTATATGATGTCACTTCTATTTGTTACCACCTACCATGTTATATGCCTATATTACCTTATGAACTTCCATTTATGTTCTAATCCCTTTCTTTCATGGAAAATTTCATGATACACTCATTGGTTATGCTTTATGTCATGATTGTGGTACCCAATTCTCTCCATGGGTAACCTTATGTTTATGTATGGTTGATTATGTATGATTATTTATGTGGAAATAATATTTATGTGGAAAGAATATTTATGTGTCAAGAATATTTATGTGTCAAGAATATTCATGAAAATGTTGAGATGGGTGTGCCTAGATAGCGCTCTAATGCATTGGGTAAGGTTAAGTCTCATGAGATGCGATGTGAAACGGGATTGGTGGTTAGCCTTGACCCGTACTAAAATGGGAAACGGGATTGGCGGTTAACCTTGACCCATAAAAAAGATACGATTTATGATTCTGCTACATTTATAGGATTCCATGTTTATATTATTCCATGCTTATATGAAATGATTTTATAAGTTTCATGCTTTGGATATCATTTAGTCATTCCTCCTAACTCATGTGCTTGAGATGTATCCTTATGTTCATTCCCTTACTGGGATTTTTAGCTCATCCATTTGTTCATGTGTTCCCCAGGGTACCCTATGCAGATGTAAGGGCTCAAAGGAATTTAGAAGCTCTTTATGGAGATTAAATAAAAAAGTTTTTTTAGCCCCATGTTTTCTGTTATATCTACCTAGTATTCCAAGACACTAGACTTAACAATCCTTGGCTTGTAATATGAGGATTAATTATGCTTAAAATTATGAAATGTTTTATTTAAAAGGCTTGGGTCACTATAGTTGGTATCATAGGATGGTCTAGTTATTTTTGGAGATTAGGAATAGCGAACCTTAGTGAGAACCTTAAGGATGAGACTAAGTATAAGAAAATAGTACTAAATTTTGGCGAGTATAGAGTAAGTGATTTATCAAGAAAATACATCCCTGTATGGATACGAGTAGGTAGAGGCAGCTCTGGAACAATTGTATCTAGGGGTAAAACCCTAAAACACCACTTTGAGCTGGACTCGAACGGGAACTGGTGCACGATAATGGGCCTTGCTGCACTCTTGGTTACGACACTACTGGGAGATATGTTTTGGTAGATTCACGAGCTTAGTACAAACCGTTATTAAGAGACAAAAAGAATCCCATAAGAATATAAGTTAAGAAATAGATCTAGGATAACCTAGATATAAACCTAACGAATCATAAGTCAGGATATACTTCTTCTTTATAAGTTCATACTTTTATGTTCAAAGTTTCTCTTTATGCTCAATAGATAAGTCTTCAAGACCTTTAATTATATGTTCTTTTTCTTAGTTAATGGCTGGAAATAGAATAACACATTCCAACAACCTATGTGATAGGCAATGTGATGATTTCCCTAATGACATGCCTGATGTGACGGAAGTGGGTGCTCAAAACTTCATGGTAGTACTTGCTCAGCTAGCTCGAGTTATGAATAATAACTTAAATCAGGTGGAACATCCCCCTTTTCCAAGGAAAGAGAAAGTTGCCGTAGAATCCTTCATGTGGAAAAGGCCTCCCATGTTTAGTGGGTCTTCTGATCCCCTCCTCACAGAACATTGGATTAACTCCATTGAAAATATTTTCTCTGTCCTCCAGTGCTCGGAAGAAGAGAAAGTTTTACTGGCAGTCTATCGTTTTGATGGGGAAGCTAATCAGTGGTGGACACTGATCAAGAATACAAAGTCCCAAGAGGAAATTGATTCCATATAATGGGAGGAATTCAAGAGGATGTTTTTCAACAAATATTTTCCTCGAACCCTCCATATCAAGATAGAAAGAGAGTTCCTTGGACTCAAGAAAATGGAAGATGAGTCCATTGGGGCGTATGAAGCGAACTTTACAAGGCTTGAAAGGTACGCCTTTGGATTTTTAATGAACATAGAAAGCAAGGTGGATCACTTATTTAGCAGACTAAAGCTGAGTCTATGAAAAGTGTTGGCGATTCGAGACTTTGACAGCTATGAGGAGATTGTCCATTGTGCCCTTAAGGTTGAAATAGATATTGGAGACTCTTAGTGGTCTCATGGGTTTAGTGAAAAGAATCGGAAAATGGAGAACAACATGGGTGGTTCATCAAACAAGTCCCATGATGGAAAGAAGCCTCACTTTTTTTCCATTTGAAAAAATTGTGGGAAGAAGAATCTTGGTGACTATCTCCAGGGAACCAAGAATTGCTTCAAATGCGGAAAGTTTGTCCATCTGGCCAAGAACTGCCGAAGGGATATGAAAAATCCCACTAATGTTGAAGAAGAAAGGAAGGTTCAGATCAACACTCAGCCTACAGTGCAGTGTTATAACTGCAAGGAGCTTGGGCATTATGTGAACAATTTACCTAAGTCGAGGGTTGTCGGAGGCAATCAGCAACAACCTCCAAGGAAACAAAGAAGGGCTTATGCTATAACTACTGCTGAGGTGGAGCTGGAAAATGATGTGGTGATAGGTACGCTTGTTATTCATTAAAGAATAGAGAATGTTCTATTTGATTGTAGTTCTACGCATTCCTTCATATCATGCAAGTTTAGTAGAACTATTCAAACACCACCTCAAAATTTGGCAGAAACGTTATCTATGAGAAAAACGAATGGGGAAATTATTGCATCCATGGTTTATAACTCCTCCCCGATTAATGTTTGTGGACTAAACCTACCAGCAAATCTTGTCATACTTCCTTTAGTAGAGTTCGGCTCTATCTTGGGCATGGATTGGCTATCTTTGTACAAGGCCAACATCAATTTTAAGGAAAGGGAGATCACTTTTCACATCCTGAAGCATCCTCCGATTCTTTACAAGTGTAAGGAAGAAGATGAGTCTCCTTTAGAATCTTCGTCTCAAGTTTGGATACTGCTTCCTTGTGAGAAAGAATATCTAACTCAAATGATTAGGACAAAGGATAGAATCATTCTTGAAGACATGCCCATCGTGAGGGATTACATTGATGTATTCCCCGAAGAGTTGCCTGGTCTTCCTTCTAACCGATAGGTTGATTTCTCAATTGAACTTATCCCTATATCTCTGCCAATCTCAAAGAGACCTTACAGTATGACCACCGTAGATCTAGAAGAGCTGAAGAAGCAGTTACAGGAGAATATGGAGAAGGGTTTTATACGCCCAAGTGATTCACCATGGGGTGCTCCAGTCTTCTTCATCAAGAAGAAGGATGAATCAATGCGCCTTTGCATTGATTATCGTGAGCTCAATAAAATCACTATAAAGAACAATTATCCCCTTCCACGGATAGATGAATTGTTCGATCAGCTTCGTGGGGCCAATTATTTCTCTAAGGTGGACCTTCGGTCGGGATATCACCAACTAAAGGTGAGGAAGGAAGAAATTCACAAGACTGCCTTTCTAATGAGCTATGGACACTATGAGTTCATAGTGATGCCCTTCGAACTCACTAATGCTCCAGAAATTTTCATGGATTTAATGAATAGAGTCTTTAGAGATTACCTCGACAAATTTGTGGTGGTCTTTATTGATGATATTCTGATATACTCCAACAATAAGGAGGAACATGAGGAGCATTTGGAAACTGTGTTAAAGACTTTACGAAGGGAGAAGTTGTATGAAAAGTACAGTAAATGTGAGTTCTGGATGGAGGAAGTGTCATTCTTGGGGCATGTTATCACCAGGAAAGGGATATCTGTGGACCCTTCCAAGACAAAGGCAATTGAAGAGTGGCCGAGGCCAACTTCTGTAACGGAGATCCATAGCTTTTTAGATATATATGGGTATTATCGACGATTCATGAAGAACTTTTCAGGATTGTCAAACCCAATGACCAAGCTATCACGAAAGGGAGTAAAGTTTTTCTAGACCCAGGAATGTGAAGACTGTTTCAAGGAGTTGAAAAAGATGCTTATCACTACGTCGGTACTCACACTCCCTTCAAGTGGAGAACTCTTTGTGGTGTATAGTGATGCTTCTAAGAAAGGATTAGGCTGTGTGTTAATGAAAAATGACAAAGTGATAGATTATGCCTCAAGGCAGCTGAAAATTCATGATCAAAACTATCCCACGCATGATCTGGAGTTGGCGGTTGTGATCTTTGTGTTGAAAATCTGGCGGCATTATCTCTATGGGAAAAATGTGAGATATATACTGACCACAAGAGTCTCAAATATATATTCAGATAGAAAAAGCTTAATATGCACCAGCGAAGATGGATAAAGCTCATCAAGGATTATGACTGCTCAATCCAATACCATCCCGGTAAGGCAAACAAGGTGGCAGATGCTCTAAGTAGAAAGGATCCTGCATCTTTATCAATGATGAGAATTAAAAAGGATCCAATCTTCTTAGATTTGCAAAGGATGGACATGGGAATCATTAAGGGAGGAATATCATCAATAATTTCTCAAATGATTGCTCAACCGTCCCTCTTGGAGAAAATAAAGGATGCTCAAAGAAAGTATGTGGAAATTCAGAAAAGGGTGGAAGCTATGAAAAATGGTAAATCCTCTGATTTCAAAATTGATGATAAAGGAGTTGTAAGATTTGGGACATGATTATGTGTACCATCTGATACAGAGATAAAGAAAGAGCTATTGAATAATGCATATAGATTGACCTTCTCTATCCATTGTCACGACCCGCCCTCGGGGTCCGTGCCGTGACTACCCCAAGCCCGCCTTCCATAGGCCAGGGGCTGGCGACTAGCACCAAGGCGTAAATCCCGGTAAAAAGGGAAGGCATTGCCTTTGAAAAGTAACAAACACCACAGAGTAAGCATGCAGAAAGTAAACACTAAACAAAAGCAGAGTACTACTGAAAGTGCGGAAAAGTAAATGGGCCAGTATACAAACCCAAACTGAAAGTAAAGTACAACTCGAAAGGGAAAACAACAACTGAAAGTAAAAGCCGCTACGCCGAGCTGTCCTCCGGTAATCCCACCTGAAGGATGGGTACAGATAGCTCCACTGCTCCACGGGTTCCGCCGTCCGCTCCGAGCACGTCCCGCCCAGTGGTCCACCTCCGGGTACCGTCCCGCTCTGCAAGCCTCAGCCAAGGTCAACGCTGTCCGTCGTCTGCAACCAACACAACGTAGTGCGGGCAAAGCCCGTGTAGGGGTGAGTATAAGCTACTCAGTAGGGACCCCGAGACCCCTGAAGGTCTCTCAAATCCACAAAGGATAAACCACGAAGAAAGGTACAATCACGAAGTAACAACCGACACTGCTTAGGTATATGCCCATACATATACCTAAGTCATCAAATTCAAATACGCTCCAACCTCCGAGTCCAAGTACAACTCAGTCCACACAGGAAAGTAAACGTATTCCACACAGGAAAGCAAAACGTAATCCACACAGGATTGCACTACACAATCCACACAGGAAAGCAACAGGATTCAGCTCACACAGGTATACTTCTTCAAAGGACGATAAAGATGATCTCTGATCCATCTAAGTCGTCGGACCCACGAAGGATCGATAGGTAACTAACCCCCGCAAAGACCCACACAGGATCGGGCCCACACAGGACCTGTAGGCGCTGGTTCACACAGGACCGCTGAGCGCAAGGACCCACACAGGATCGGACCCACACAGGACCTGTAGCACTGATCCACGTAGGATCGCTGAGTGCTGTAGTCGTCGTCGTCGAATCCACATAGGATCTTTGTACTGTCGTCGTCACAATCACAGTAGCAGCAGTAGCAGCAGTAGACACAGTAACAGTCGCAGCCAGCACTGGGGTTCCCGCACACAGCAAGCTCGTTCGGAGGGTCCGCTCCACGAGCCGAGAGGCTGATACATCAACTGTCACGAATTCCAGAGTTGATGTATCCAAAAGTTCCGTATCGTCAACAGGAACTCAACGCAACAGACGGCGCGTCGATCGGACGCCCGGTCTGAGAGTTATTGGCATTTTCGTCACCGGGGCCCGGTTGGTTTTTAAGGCAAAACCAACCCGACCGTACTCCACCTACATCCAAACCTCGGGCGGAGTATGCCAAAATATCTGTCTCACTAAGAGGAACACAACACGACTGACGGCACGTCAATCGGACGTCCGTAGCTCAAGATATGAGCGTTTCCGCTCCGAAGGCCCGGTTGGTTTCGTGAACGAACCAACCAGGCCGAACTCAAAGTAATCCGAAACCTTGAGTGCGATATACCGAAACGACCGTCTCGATCCAAGGATCGCGTTTCCGCAAACGGTTCATCGATCGGAGGTCCGTGGCTCAAGTTATGGCCAAAAGACCGAATCTGATCCGAAACGGGGGGTCCGGGTCCGGGCCGACCCGGCCCGACCCCCCCTGGGTCGGCCCGAACCGGGTCCGACCTGGCCCGACCGGCCGGCGGCCGGCGGCGCGGCGGCGCGGGGGCCGCGGCGGCCTGGCGCCGCACGGTGGCTGCACGCGGGGGGGCAAAGCCCCCCGCTTTCTTGGAATGGCGGCGCGCCTAATTGCCGCGCCCTTGCAAAACCGCCCCCCCCACGTGGGGGGCTTGATTGGCAGGAGAACGGGGGGCCGCCTGCCCCCCCTCAAAAGAACCGCCCCCCTCATAAAGAGGGGGGTTTTATGTGCTGGACGGGGGATTAATTCCCCCGGTTTAATACCATCCGGCCGGCCAGCTGGCCGGCCGGTTTTCAACAACGAGACCGGAAAATCCGGTCCCCACTTCGGCTTCCGACGCGGGCGGCCCGGCCGCCGGTCTCCTCGTCTCGCCGCGGCCCGGAACCGACCGCGGTGTTCGTCATCCGGCGCGGTGCGACGACACCGCGCCCCTCCGCCGCACCTTTAATTCCCCTCAATGCGGCGCGGCGGCGTCGCGTTCTTGAAGATTCTTCCATGGCGCGCGCGTGACGGCGTCGCATAAGGTAAACATACAATTATCCGCGTGGTGCGACGGCACCACGCCACCTTGCTTCCACCCGCAAGATAAAACAACAAGAACGATGGAGGGGGTTCGGCTGTGTTCATGCGGTCCGGCCCCCCTCACGTTAAACAATAACACATTTTATAAAATCCTTACGTCAATTATGCATGAACCACGAACAAGGATAAATAATTAAAAAATAATCAACAACCCCTACCTCGGGTATAAGTTCGAAGATTTGACAACGTCCGCGGAAGACAACGTCGCGGAGGTCGGGCGTCGCGATCGTCGTTCGTCAAATCCATTGACGAAGAGATACGCCCGAAGAGATACGTCGTTGGCGAATCTTCGTATGCCGACGAAGAAGGTCCGAGGAGGAAGCGACGTTCCCTCTCGTTGACACGAAGGACGAAGAAGAGAGGCGGCGTCCTTCGTCGGAGCTTGAGCGTTCTTCGTCGGAGCTTGAGCGTTCTTCGTCGGAGCTTGAAGAAGAAGAAGAAGCTCTCAAAAGCTCTCAAGTTGGCTAAGAGTTCTAACCCAACAAAAAGAGAGAAGAGCTTAATTTAATCAAAAACTTAACACAAGAATTTCAAAGGTTTGAAATTCAAAAGATTAACTCCAAAATTAAATAATAACCCAAGTCATTTAAGAGGGGTTAAGGGAGTTGGAAGAAGATGAAAGGTTGGGAGCTTCGTGTGGGCCCCACCACACTTAATCTTCCCAAGGGAGGTTAAGTGGATGTGGGTCCCACTTCCAACCCCCTTTGGTAGGATTTAACAAGTTAAAATAAAATTTCTTCTTCACGAATTTTATTTAACTTAAACTAAAAACCCAAAAACTAACTTTCAACCCGCAGCAAACGCAACTTCCGAAAAGGTCTCTTTAAGCGAATATTGGCGCTGCGAGTTCATCGGTGCCCTCGGATTTCAATTCCGAGCACCGGATCAAAAGTTAGGAATTCCCGCTCGTTTGTTCACTGAACGTACCCAAGCCAAACTTCGAAAATTGATTCCGGGCACTCCGGGCCTCGGAATCAGGTGCCGTCTGAAACCGCGCTCTTGTAAAATTCTAAAGAAAATTAAGAAAAAAATTTCCCTTGAATTTTACGGGTCTTTATATTACTCCCACCTCAGGGCTTTACGTCCCCGTAAAGATACATCAAAAACTAGGGAAACAAATGAGGGTACTGAGCACGCATCTGAGCCTCCCGCTCCCATGTGCTCTCCTGGAGATTCCCATGCTGCCATCTGATGCGCACAAGAGGAATCGATCGCCCACGCAGGACCCGCTCCTGTCGATCCTCTATCTCCACCGGGACCTCCGTAAAAGTCACCCCATCGTCAACGTCAAGCTCCCCATGATCAATGATGTGCGTCGGGTCATGCACGTATCTCCTCAGCTGGGATACGTGGAAGACGTCGTGCACCCGGTGCAACTGAGGTGGTAGAGCCAGGCGATAAGCCACCTCACCAATCCTGCTGAGAATCTGGAAGGGTCCGATGAAGCGCGGAGATAACTTTCCGCCTCGGCCAAATCTCCGAATACCACGTCGAGGTGAGACCCGCAAGAAGACGTGGTCGCCATCCTCGAACTCCAGTGGCCTCCGCCTCCTGTCAGCATATGACTTCTGCCGGCTCTGAGCTGTCCTCATCCGCTCCTGGATGACCTGGACCTTCTCTGTCGTGGCCTGGACCATCTCCGGTCCCACCAGTGCTGACTCTCCAGGGTCTGTCCAGCACAAAGGAGATCTACAAGGTCTTCCGTACAATGCCTCGTACGGTGCCATCCCGATAGTGGAGTGGTAGCTGTTGTTGTACGCGAACTCCACTAAGGGTAGGTGGTCCTCCCAGCTACGACCAAAGTCGAGGACACATGCGCGGAGCATGTCCTCGAGAGTCTGAATGGTCCTCTCCATCTGACCATCCGTCTGAGGGTGAAAGGCTGTGCTCAAACGTAGCTGCGTCCCGAACGCCTCCTATAAACCCTTCCAAATCCGGGAAGTAAAGCGAGAATCTCGATCGGAGACGATAGATGATGGCACACCGTGGAGTCGCACAATCTCCTGAACGTAGAGACGTCCCAAGCTCTCTACTGAGCCCTGTTCTCTGATAGGTAAGAAGTGTGCCAACTTGGTGAGTCGGTCAACAATCACCCAGAGGGAGTCGTGACCTCTGGAAGTGCGTGGAAGTCCAGTCACGAAGTCCATAGATATGCCGTCCCACTTCCACTCCGGAACCTCCAAGGGCTGTACCAAGCCTGCTGGTACCTGATGCTCTGCCTTCACCTTCAGGCAGGTGAGGCATCGAGAAACGAACTCTGCTACAGCCTTCTTCATGCCCGGCCACCAGTGCTGTCGTCTGAGGTCCTGGTACATCTTCGCCACTCCAGGATGTACCGCCAAAGGAGAAGTGTGAAACTCCCTCAGCACTTCCTCTCGCAAAGCGACTGGTACCATGGTACGTCCTCTGAAAAGGATGTCGTGCTCTGTCCCAAGGGAGAAACCATCAGGTGCCTGTCCCGAGGATATCTGTGCACGCCGTGTCTCACAGTCAGCGTCCTCACGCTGTGCCTCCCTGACCCGCTGCAGTAGTGGAGGGGTGACTGTGAGAGACTGGAGGAAGGCTGCTCCATCTCTATCCACGAAGGATATCTGCAAAGAGGCTAGCTGCTCCGTCGCCTCCTCAAGTAGCTGAATGCCCGTCCTCCTGCTAAGGGAATCGGCTACTACGTTCCCCTTCCCAGAAGTATAGACTATCTCAAAGTCATAGTCCTGGAGGAACTCGAGCCATCGCCGCTGTCTCAGGTTCAGGTCCTTCTGAGAGAAGATATACCTGAGACTCTGATGATCAGAAAAGACTGTAAAGCGCTCGCCCATCAGATAGTGTCGCCATGTCTTCAGAGCGAAGACCACTGCAGCTAACTCCAGGTCATGGGTAGCGTAGTTATGCTCATGCGGCCTCAACTGACGTGACCCATAGGCGATCACTGCCCGCTCCTGCATCAGAACACATCCGAGTCCGGTTCCTGATGCATCGCAGTAGACTACGTACCCTACTCCCTCCTCAGGAAACCTCAAGATAGGTGCGCAGGTCAATCTCTGTCTCAGCTCCTGGAAGCTCTGCTGACATCTGTCAGACCATACGAAGGGTTTCCCCTTCTTCGTCAAAGCTGTGAGTGATGCCGCAACTCTAGAGAAGTCTGGCACGAATCTCCGATAGTATCCAGCTAGTCCCAAGAAACTCCGAACCTCAGTCACGCTCCTGGGTGGCTCCCAAGCTAACACAGCCTCAATCTTCACGGGATCCACTGCAACTCCCGCCTCAGAGATAACGTGTCCCAAGAAGTGGACCTCACATATCCAGAACTGGCACTTCGAGAGCTTACCATAAAGCTGGTGCTCTCGGAGTGTGTCTAGTACAACTCGCAAGTGATAGGCGTGCTCCTCCTCTGTCGTAGAGTAAATCAGAATGTCGTCGATGAAGACCACGAAAAACCGATCGAGGTATGGCTGAAAGATCCTGTTCATGAGAGCCATGAAAACTGCTGGAGCATTGGTTACACCGAAAGGCATAACCAAGAACTCATAGTGGCCATACCGACATCTGAAGGCTGTCTTCTGCACATCCTCGTCTCTGACTCTGAGCTGATGATAGCCTGACCTGAGGTCTATCTTCGAGAACCACCGTGCTCCCTTGAGCTGATCAAAGAGGTCATCAATCCTCGGTAGCGGATACTTGTTCCTCACTGTCACCTGGTTCAGGCGACGATAGTCAACACAAAGACGCAAGCTCCCGTCCGCCTTCTTGGCGAACAATATCGGGGAAGCCCAGGGTGAAACACTGGGTCGGATGAACCCCTTGCCCTGCAAGTCCTACAACTGTACCCGTAGCTCTCGAAGCTCGGCGGGGGCCATCCGATATGCTGGAGTGGATATCGGGGCTGTCCCGGGGTACAAGTCAATATAAAAGTCTACCTCTCTGCGAGGAGGTAGCCCTGAAACGTCGTCGGGAAAAACGTCCGCAAACTGATCCACCACTGCAGGAAAACCAGGACTCCGCACGTCAACTGCTCCAAGGATAAGGCTAGCCAACTGATGAGTGATGGGCTGTCCTCTCCTCTGCGGAAGTCCATCCTGTGCTGCTAAGGCTCCCTTCTCGCCGGTGAAGGTGAACCTGCTCCCGTCGGTGCGTACACATCGCACCTTGCGCCTAAAACAGTCAATCTGTGCATGGACCGTAGATAGCCAATCCATGCCCAAGATGACGTCGTAAGGCCTCGACGCTGCTACAAGAAGATCCCAGCCGAAGCTCTCGCCTCCTAGAGTAAGCTCACACTGCCGGCACCAATGTGTAATCGTCGAGTCTGCTCCCGTAGGAGTCTCTAGCCATAAGGATCGAGCCAACGGCTCTGTCGGAATCTCCGAGCTCCGAACAAGGGCAGCGGCTATGAAAGAGTGACTCGCTCCTGTGTCTATAAGAACTGCAGCAAGGGTGGAATAGACACAGATAGTACCTCGAATCATCTCGGGTGCGCCGTGGTCGTAGGCCTCTGCTGCCTGGAGCTGTGCCTGTCTCTGCCCGCCAGCTCCCTGTGGTCGGGGTGGACCTCCTGGTGGTGGTGGTGGCAGAGCCTCAAAGCGTCGCCCACCACCGGCTGCTCGTCCAGCTCCTCTGCCTCGTCCGCCTCCTCTCTGCGGACCACCACGGTCGACCCTCTGCCTCTGCCTCGGTGGTCCCTCAACCGTCTGCTGCTCCTCGGCACGGCGGGTCGGGCAGTCACGAGCCATGTGGCCCTGCCCACCGCACGAGTAGCACTGTCTGCCTCTCGAAAGACTGGCTCCTCGCTGTGTGCCCCGCACTGCTGAGCCAGTGTCCTGAGGTCGTCTGCCCGAAGGTCTGGTCTGTCTGGACCCCTGAATCATCCGTCGACTGCCTGCTGCAGATGACTCTGCCACGTGCCGCCCTGCGGTGGGTCTCTGTGCTGGTGTAGACTCAGCAAGGAAGCTCTCGATCAGAAGGGCCTGCTCCAGTACTCCTGTCTGAGTCGGTATGCTGAGGGAGATCAGCGATGACCTGATCTCGTGTCTCAAACCCTGATCGAAGGTCCGGGCCCGGAAGAATGGGTCCCGTACCATGTCGGTCGAGTAGCGCGAGAGATCAATAAATCTCGCCGAGTACTGAGCGACCGTCATGCTGCCCTGCCGCAGCTGTAGAAGCTCCTGAATACGCACCGCACGAAGGGTGGCTGGGACGAACTCCGAGCGGAAGAGGCTCTCAAAGTCTGTCCAAAGTAGAGATGCCTCATCGTGCACCTGGAGCATCAGGCTCCACCATCGTCCTGCTGCTGCGTGTAGTAGGCTCGCAGCGAGGATCACCATGAGGTCTGCTGGTGTCCTCACTAGCCTAAACACTCGAACCACTGCCTCCAGCCAGTCCTCTGCTGCCTGGGGATCCATCTCCCCGCGAAACCTGGGCGGTCGCTGGCACTGAAACTCATGCAGTGCGCTGAGGCGACGTGCATCGTCAGCGGCTGCTGCTGAAAGCATCGGGGGCTCGGCGGGTAGAGCTACCGCCGGTGCCACTGCTGACAAAGGGCCCTGCACCGAGGCCTCGTCGCTCGGTGGGCTGTCGTCACGCACGACTCTCGGAACCCTAGCTGGCTACCGTCGTGGGGCCATCCTGAAAAGGAAACAGGTGCGCCACGGTCAGAACAGTATACCTGGTGAGCTGATATAAGTAATCACAAAGAAAACTTTGAAACACACACACAATCAATGTTTTCGTGCATTAAGTCGGAAATCAGAAGTCAGGGTCCTGGTGTACGGATACGTCGGCCGCCGCACCAACACTGGACTCCCTGGACTGATAACCACACTCAATATGCTAAACATTATTGCTTCACATAGAAAAGATCAGATTTCGCGGTAGAACCGAACTCCTTTGATACCAATTTGTCACGACCCACCCTCGGGGTCCGTGCCGTGACTACCCCAAGCCCGCCTTCCATAGGCCAGGGGCTGGCGACTAGCACCAAGGCGTAAATCCCGGTAAAAAGGGAAGGCATTGCCTTTGAAAAGTAACAAACACCACAGAGTAAGCATGCAGAAAGTAAACACTAAACAAAAGCAGAGTACAACTGAAAGTGCGGAAAAGTAAATGGGCCAGTATACAAACCCAAACTGAAAGTAAAGTACAACTCGAAATGGAAAACAACAACTGAAAGTAAAAGCCGCTACGCCGAGCTGTCCTCCGGTAATCCCACCTGAAGGATGGGTACAGATAGCTCCACTGCTCCACGGGTTCCGCCGTCCGCTCCGAGCACGTCCCGCCCAGTGGTCCACCTCCGGGTACCGTCCCGCTCTGCAAGCCTCAGCCAAGGTCAACGCTGTCCGTCGTCTGCAACCAACACAACGTAGTGCGGGCAAAGCCCGTGCAGGGGTGAGTATAAGCTACTCAGTAGGGACCCCGAGACCCCTGAAGGTCTCTCAAATCCACAAAGGATAAACCACGAAGAAAGGTACAATCACGAAGTAACAACCGACACTACCTAGGTATATGCCCATACATATACCTAAGTCATCAAATTCAAATACGCTCCAACCTCCGAGTCCAAGTACAACTCAGTCCACACAAGAAAGTAAACGTATTCCACACAGGAAAGCAAAACGTAATCCACACAGGATTGCACTACACAATCCACACAGGAAAGCAACAGGATTCAGCTCACACAGGTATACTTCTTCAAAGGACGATAAAGATGATCTCTGATCCATCTAAGTCGTCGGACCCACGAAGGATCGATAGGTAACTAACCCCCGCAAAGACCCACACAGGATCGGGCCCACACAGGACCTGTAGGCGCTGGTTCACACAGGACCGCTGAGCGCAAGGACCCACACAGGATCGGGCCCACACAGGACCTGTAGTACTGATCCACGTAGGATCGATGAGTGCTGTAGTCGTCGTCGTCGAATCCACACAGGATCTTTGTACTGTCGTCGTCGCAGTCACAGTAGCAGCAGTAGCAGTAGTAGACACAGTAACAGTCGCAGCCAGCACTGGGGTTCCCGCACACAGCAAGCTCGTTCGGAGGGTCCGCTCCACGAGCCGAGAGGCTGATAAATCAACTGTCACGAAGTCCAGAGTTGATGTATCCAAAAGTTCCGTATCGTCAACAGGAACTCAACGCAACAGACGGCGCGTCGATCGGACGCCCGGTCTGAGAGTTATTGGCATTTTCGTCACCGGGGCCCGATTGGTTTTTAAGGCAAAACCAACCCGACCGTACTCCACCTACGTCCAAACCTCGGGCGGAGTATACCAAAAGATCCGTCTCACTAAGAGGAACACAACACGGCTGACGACACATCAATCAGACGTCCGTAGCTCAAGATATGAGCGTTTCTGCTCCGAAGGCCCGGTTGGTTTCGTGAACGAACCAACCCGGCCAAACTCAAAGTAATCCGAAACCTTGAGTGCGATATACCGAAACGACCGTCTCGATCCAAGGATCGCGTTTCCGTAGACGGTTCATCGATCAGAGGTCCGTGGCTCAAGTTATGGCCAAAAGACCGAATCTGATCCGAAACGGGGGGTCCGGGTCCGGGGCGACCCGGCCCGACCCCCCCTGGGTCGGCCCGAACCGGGTCGACCAGACCCGGGTCCGACCCGACCCGGCCGGCCGGCGGCCGGCGTCGCGGCGGCGCGGGGGCCGCGGCGGCCCGGCGCCTCACGGTGGCTGCTCGCGGGGGGGCAAAGCCCCCCGCTTTCTTGGAATGGCGGCGCGGATAATTGCCGCGCCCTTGCAAAACCCCCCCCCCCCCCCCCCCCCCCCCCCCACGTGGGGGGCTTGATTGGCAGGAGAACGGGGGGCCGCCTGCCCCCCCTCAAAAGAACCGCCCCCCTCATAAAGAGGGGGGGGGGTTTTATGTGCTGGCCGGGGGATTAATTCCCCCGGTTTAATACCATCCGGCCGGCCAGCTGGCCGGCCGGTTTTCTACAACGGGACCGGAAAATCCGGTCCCCACTTCGGCTTCTGACGCCGGCGGCCTGGCCGCCGGTCTCCTCGTCTCGCCGCGGCCCGGAACCGGCCGCGGTGTTCATCATCCGGCGCGGTGCGACGACACCGCGCCCCTCCGCCGCACCTTTAATTCCCCTTGATGCGGCGCGGCGGTGTCGCGTTCTTGAAGATTCTTCCATGGCGCGCGCGTGACGGCGTCCCGTAAGATAAACATACAATTATCCGCATGGTGCGACGGCACCACGCCACCTTGCTTCCACCCGCAAGATAAAACAACAAGAACGATGGAGGGGGTTCGGCCGTGTTCATGCGGTCCGGCCCCCCTCACGTTAAACAATAACACATTTTATAAAATCCTTACGTCAGTTATGCATGAACCACGAACAAGGATAAATAATTAAACAATAATCAACAACCCCTACCTCGGGTATAAGTTCGAAGATTTGACAACGTCCGCGGAAGACAACGTCGCGGAGGTCGGGCGTCGCGGTCGTCGTTCGTCAAATCCGTTGACGAAGAGATACGCCCGAAGAGATACGTCGTTGGCGAATCTTCGTATGCCGACGAAGAAGGTCCGAGGAGGAAGCGGCGTTCCCTCTCGTTGACACGGAAGACGAAGAAGAGAGGCGGCGTCCTTCGTCGGAGCTTGAGCGTTCTTCGTCGGAGCTTGAGCGTTCTTCGTCGGAGCTTGAAGAAGAAGAAGAAGCTCTAAAAAGCTCTCAAGTTGGCTAAGAGTTCTAACCCAACAAAAAGAGAGAAGATCTTAATTTAATCAAAAACTTAACACAAGAATTTCAAAGGTTTGAAATTCAAAAGATTAACTCCAAAATTAAATAATAACCCAAGTCATTTAAGAGGGGTTAAGGGAGTTGGAAGAAGATGAAAGGTTGGGAGCTTCGTGTGGGCCCCACCACACTTAATCCTCCCAAGGGAGGTTAAGTGGATGTGGGTCCCACTTCCAACCCCCTTTGGTAGGATTTAACAAGTTAAAATAAAATTTGTTCTTCACGAATTTTATTTAACTTAAACTAAAAACCCAAAAACTAACTTTCAACCCGCAACAAACGCAACTTCCGAAAAGGTCTCTTTAAGCGAATATCGGCACTGCGAGTTCATCGGTGCCCTCGGATTTCAATTCCGAGAACCGGATCAAAAGTTAGGAATTCCCGCTCGTTCGTTCACTGAACGTACCCGAGCCAAACTTCGAAAATTGATTCCGGGCACTCCGGGCCTCGGAATCAGGTGCCGTCTGAAACCGCGCTCTTGTAAAATTCTAAAGTAAATTAAGAAAAAAATTTCCCTTGAATTTTACGGGTCTTTACAATCCATCATGGGAGTACAAAAAATGTACCGTGATCTCCGAGAACACTTTTTTTGGGATAACATATAGAAGGAGATTGCATAATATATATCAAGGTGCTTGGTATGTAAGCAAGTTAAAGTTGACTGACAAAAGTCCAAAGGTATGATGCAGCCATTTCCTATACCCATGTGGAAATGGGAAAATGTTACTATGGAATTTGTCACAGGTCTCCCGAAGACGTCGAAGGGAAATAATGCGATATGGGCTGTGGTTGACCGACTCACCAAGACATCCCATTTCATCTCTATTCAGGAAGATCTCTCACTTGAACAACTTGAAAAGATATATGTGAAGGAAGTGGTGAGACTGCCCGGTGTTCCACTCTCAATTGTATCTGACCATGATCCAAGGTTCACATCTAAATTCTGGAGGAGCCTTCAACATTCTTTGAGTACTGAATTAAATTTCAGCATGGCCTATCACCCCCAAACTGATGGCCAGTCTGAAAGAACTATTCAGATGCTTGAAGATATGCTTTGATCCTGCTATCTAAAATTCAAAGGTGGATGGGATCACTATATCCAATTGGTTGATTTCTCATACAACAATAGCTTCCACTCGAGTATTCAGATGGCTCCATATGAAGCTCTGTATGGAAAGCGATGTAGAACTCCAACCTATTGGGATGAAGTTGGAGAAAGAAAGCCACTTGAACCTGATATTGTTCAAGAGATGACAGAGAAGGTTCAAGTCATCCAGAAACACATCAAAGCTGCTCAAAGTTGGCAAAAGAGCTATGCTGACAACTGTCGAAGGGACTTGGAGTTCGACGTTGGAGATAAAGTCTTCCTTCAAATATCTCCATGGAAGAGAGTCATGCGATTTAGGAAGAAAGAGAAGCTAAGCCCAAGGTATATTGGCCCCTTCGAGATCCTTGATCGAGTCGGAGCTGTGGCCTATCGACTGGAACTTCCACCTACCATGTCGAAAGTACATGATGTGTTTCATGTATCCCTCTTAAGTAAGTACATACCAGACCCTTCACATGTACTCTCTTCAGAGGTGGTACAATTGGAGAATGATCTCTCTTACGAGGAGCATCCATTGACGATCTTGGATCATAGAGAAAATGTTCTATGAGAAAGACTACTCATCTGGTCAAGGTACTATGGAGAAACCATAAGTATGAATATGCAACATGGGAATTGGAGGAAGAAATGAAGGAAAAGTACCCACACCTATTTTTGGATTAGAATGTAAAATGAAATTTCGAGGGAGAAATTTCATAAGGGGGGAAGAATGTGACGACCCAATGTTTTTCAATGGAAATTCCCTTCTCATAAGTATGTCATAAAATCACATGAAAACACAACATAATGAACTAATAAGTGCTAAGTGACCTTTAAACATAATTTCATAACTTCTGTGTCTGGAATTTTGAAAATCCGCCATACACGGTTGTAACCAGTAAGTTATTTGGAGTCCGATAAGGAAAACTTAATTTTTGGTGAATAGTAACCTACACCAATGAATAGTAACATACCCTTATGAATAGTGATATACCCTAATGAATAGTAACCTCAACTATGGTGTTATAAAAATAATATTCAAGTTGGAAGTACAATATACCTATATTTTAGAATAAGTTAATGAATGTTTTAAAACTGGTTTTGATAATAAATTATTATTTTAATTAAATATTTAAATAATCATATTTAGAAAATTATTTTTGAAAATGGAATTTATTTTTGGATTCTATACGTTGAAAAATGGTTAGGGTGAATTTTTGGTATTTTTCTGAAATACTTGAATTTTTGATGAATAGTATCCGATAATTCACAATAAATGCTAAATAATGGATTAATTGAGTCATCGATGATGTTCTGCTAATGTAAGCCCACTTGGTTCGGGATCACATGATAAAATTACTATTATTGTTCATGGAATACTTACTATTCCTTTTCTTGGGAAGAAATAATAAATTAATGATTATAATATTATGAAATCCCTCCTCTCCTCCACTATAAAACCCTCCATTCACTCCCTCTTCTCTTCACTCCTATCAAGCCTTGTGCCTTGCCATTATTCTGCCCAAATCTATCCCCAGATTCCTAATCCACGTCCAAAATCTCTCAGCCTCATCAAAATACCAAAACCTCTTCCCTTAAGAGGTTCTCAAAGGAGGAAGTCTCAAGAGGTAAATTCCTCTTCCCAATTTCTTCTTTTCTTTTAAGTTCTTTTCTTTCTTTCCTCACCTCCCTTCACCATAATAGTATGATAAATCCAGTAACATAAATGTACTATAATGTCTTCATGCTAGTGGTATATTTCATTATCTTCTCTCCTTTCCCCACCCTTTTATTTTAAAGAAATGAAAGCACCATTTGAGATGTGCTAATTTAGCACATTCAAGGACAACGATTTATCAATTTCTATTATTATCTTTAATTATGGTCATGAAAACATTTTTGTTATGGTTTAACCAGAGTATTATATATCTAATATATTATATTTTTGGTTCTGTAATCCTTTGTTACAAATGGAATTAAGTTATAAAGCAAAACACATTCTTTGTAATCAAATCCACCGATTAACAAAAACGGTTATCACTATGGTTATATATATAATAATTCGACTTCACTCTAAGTAACCTAATTAAAATTAAATCCATGTAATATCCTGTATATTAACTAAATAATATAACTTCAATTCTGGAAAACCACTTTCATCTTGCATATAATCCAAACTTGAATATAAGTGAACATATCTTTTAAAACCAAGTAAACAAACGAGCCCGAACAATGAAATTGAACCTTTTAACTAATCAAAAAGTCTTTGAATGAACTAAAAAGGGTTATAATAAATAAATTGAATATATAAGAGGTTATGGACTTATTAATTAATTAGACTAATTTTTTTATTCAGGTCGTTAATAACAAGTTGAGAACACCAACAGATTTAAGGTAAGGGATCCTCTCCTTTTCACTCTTAATCAAGATTGTTCTCTATGCTATGCCTTTTTGTGTAATATCAAGTAATGGTGTATGTTTTAAAACCTCCCCCATACTTCCCTAATGTTTTACAAGTGATTATAGATCCCTTATCTCTCTCATCAATCCCTCTTAGTTACACCTGATACCACGTCGATAAACCATAAAGGATTCTCCCCGAACTTCCTTTATTCCTTCGGGTTGCTCTATCTTTCTTTTTACCAAAATGTAGTCATATTTTATTTTTATGTATAAATTCAAAATTATGTTTATATGTGCCAAAATCATGTTCTAAGATCCATCTATCATTCTCTTTCGGGGATATACATGCTTTTAAGTGAATCTCTCCTTGATACTTCCCCAGTAAACACACTCGTTTTAAAGGAACTTCGCGAACTTTTACCCAATTTAAAGTGCACTATATCCTCTGTTTTAAGACACCATTTTCTATATAAAATTAGTATTTTTATTATTAAAACATTCTTGGTTCAATTCTGGTTTTATATAAAAGAATTCCCTCTTTACTATTTTAAAAGCTCTATCGTGTTTTCCTTAAAACTGCACAAAAATATTTTAATGCTAATGTTTCTCAAATACATTTCTTATATGATGTCACTTATATTTGTTACCAAATACCATGTTATATGCCTATATTACCTTATTAACTTCCATGTATGTTCTAATCCATTTCTTTCATGGACACTTTCATGATACACTCATTGGTTATGCTTTATGTCATGATTGTGGTGCCCAATTCTCTCCATGGGTAAACTTATGTTTATGTATGGTTGATTATATATGATTATTTATGTGGAAAAAATATTTATGTGTCAAGAATATTTATGTGGAAATAATATTTATGTGGTAAGAATATTCATGAAAATTTTGAGATGGGTGCGCCCAGATAGCGCTTCAATGCATTGGATAAGGTTAAGTCTCATGAGATGCGATGTGAAACGGGATTGGCGGTTTACCTTGACCCATACTAAAATGGGAAACGGGATTGGCGGTTAGCCTTGACCCATACAAAATATACAATTTATGTTTCTTCCACATTTATACGATTCCATGTTTATACGATCCCATGCTTATATTAAATTATTTTATAAGTTTAATGCTTTGGATATCATTATGTCATGCCTCCTACCTCATGTGCTTGAGATGTATCCTTATGTTCATTCCCTTACTGGGATTTTTATCTCATCCCTTTGTTCATGTGTTCCCCAGGGTACCCTATACAGATGTAAGGTCTTAAAGGAATTTAGAATCTCTTTATGGAGATTAAATAAAGAAGTTTTTTTAGCCCCATGTTTTATGTTATATGTACCTAGTCTTCCAAGACACTAGACTTAATGATCCTTGGCTTGTAATCTGATGATTAATTATTCTTAAAATCATGAAATGTTTTATGTAAAAGGCTCGGGTCGCTATAATTTGATTGTTGGATCTATTCCTATAAATATATGTGCATTCAACGAGCTGGGAGTAGATGCTTTTGCGAGTCAACCCGTATAAAGATTAGTCTACCGTAACATCTCGTTACTTATGCTTTGTAAAACTTCAGAGAGTTTTTATTCCAAGGAATTCAAGCGAGGATTGTAAATTCCTTAAAACCTTTTGAATTTTTATTTGTTTTAGCTGATTTGGATTAAGATCAAGGTATTCCAAGGATAAAAAGACTCCTTATTCCGATCAGGCTGATTGAGGGCTTCCAGGGCTTGGAAGACATAGTTGATTCTGATATTTATGATCGAGGGTGTTCTTACTATAGAGAGATAGAGCTTATGATTAGGTTGTAAACTGAGGATACCTAAATTCAGGGTTTTTTTCTTCCTTAACTCTTAAGTTTAAAGAGTGTAAATATTTTATAAATCTTTTTGGAATCCATTCTTACTTTTTTTTAATATTTTTTTACTTGTTTATAAAAGTTTATTATTTCCACTATGTATTGTATAGAAAGTTTATTATAATAAACTTTACTAAACCCTGATATTCTGAATGACTTGAATGTTTTATTAATAAACTCTAAATATCAAATGATATTTATTTTATATAAATCATAATTTAGATTTTTTTATTTTTAGTTAATTTAATTTTTTTAAACTAAAATTCACCCCCATATTGTAGCCATTGATATACTTTTCGATCCTATAATTAATATCATAGGAGGTTATACTAATTAACTTTCTAGTTTTTACTTTTTTTTATTTTAGGATAGTTTCTAATGTTTTACAAATTTTTTTTTTAAACTTTTGTTGATAAGTTGTGTATAAAATATTTTACACTAACATGATTTTTTTGGGAAGAGTATTTTTCTTGTATAAAAATATGTAAGGTTTAAATTTTAGAACTATTGAGAATATTAATCCTCGCAGAACATCAATTTTTTATGGGGTTGATTATGAATATTATAAATATAGAATGAAAATATTTTTTATTAATACTAGATTGGATAAAATTTTTATACTTACTGTGAATTTTCAAATGCATGAGAAGGAAGTTTCTAATTATACAAATCAATAAAAGATTGAATATCAATTGAATTATTGTGTAAGAAATACATTATTTTGTTTTATGATAATAAATATCTACAGTAAAATATCTTCTTGTGGAGCTATGAATAGTATTTGGAAAAAATTAGAAGTTACTCATTTTAGTAACTATAAAGAAATTGAGACTAGAAGAACTATTCCAAGGAAAAATTATCAAGATTTTGATTTTCTTCTTGGTGAATATGTTGCTAATATGCATCATAGTTTTATGAAAATTATGAATAGTTTACAATCTTTTAGTGAAAAGTATCTTACTTATATAATTCTATTAGAAAAGATCATTGAAATTATTCCTCGACAACGAGAGTAAAAAAAAATAGCTTTATATGATACAAGTAGGATACAAAATTTGACCTTGGATTATTTAATTATAACTCTCATGAAGTATGAGGGTAGACTAAAGAAAGATGATGAGTTGGAATTTTCTGATAAACTAGAAATTTATGAGAAGGAAGTAGAAAATAAACAGTCTCATATAGATATGCCAGATAAAGGTGAATCTGATAAAAATGTCGATGTTGTTTTATTATCAGATGCAATGAAAGATAAAAAGAAAGAGAAAGTATATTTTGGTACTTCTCATCAATAAATTTCTGATGTGTCATCGGAATCAACTTTTTCTCTAGATAGTGCATTTGATCAAAGGGTTTAAATGAGACTTACTTATTTTAATGAAGCATTGAAAAATCTTGTTGATGCTATTTTATATTCTCACAATATTGAATCCCAATGCAAGAACATTAAAATAAGGTTGAATGTTTTAGAAAACTATGATGACTTAAAATAGCTAGAAGTCACCATTGTGAAAAATGAAGCTAATTTAAAACCCTTCAAAGATGATTCTATAGAAAAAAGAATAAGTATAAAGTAAATTATTATATGGTTGAAGCAAATAGAAGGATACTTAAAATTTCTTGATGAGAAAATCAAAGATGTTAAGATGTCATCTTTGTATATTATTGTTTATTTTGGAAGGTTTTTGTCTGATGTTTCTAAGAAGTTCAAGGTTTTTGATCAATTTAAGAATTTATTAGAATCTAAATATCAAGAAATCTATGAGAAGAAGAAAAGTTTTTTTTTCACTTTAAGAAGAAGTTGTGAATTTTAAATTATAGAATAGAAAAATTCATTTTATTAAATAAGAGGTTATCAGTTTGAAGAAAGATATTAAAAATTTTCAATTTATGGAAGATAAGGTTTCTAAGTTGGAATCATTGGAAACAGAGTCAGAGAAGAATCTATATGAATTTAAAAAATTAAAGTTATTGTAAATAAATTACAAAAGAAGGATTGATATTTTTCTCTGAACTCTTAATGTTGTAAAAATAAATTTTTTTAATTTAATTTTTGAATAAATCATTCTCCACATATTTTTTTTAATGTTTTCCAATCATTATTGGTTTAATATTCTTTATATATCTTTAGATAAATGTTTATTTAAACAAAATTGTTTGGTATTTTTGTTTTTCTAATATTTCAGGTATAATTTCTACCTCCATTATTCTTTTTGAAAATCATGAGGGAGAAATGAGTATGATGGGTGAGTTAACATTATTTTTAGGTTTTCAAATTTTACAAAAACCAGAATAAACCTATATATATCAACATAAGTATACCAAATATTTACTCAAAAAGTATGGATATAACAATACTAAAAGTATTAGCACTCCAATTGGTACCTCAAATACACTTGATCTTGATGAAACTAGGAAACCAATAGATCAAACTTTTAGAGGTATGATAGGAAGTTTGTTATAATTGACAGCTAGTCGACCAGAATTAATGTTTTCTGTATTCTTATGTGCAAGATACCAATAAAATCCAAAAGTTTATCATATAAAATCTATGAAAAGGATCTTTCAGTATTTGAAAGGAAATCTGGATTTAGGTCTTTTTTATTCTCGTGGAAATGATTTTATTTTAAAAAGTTTTTCAAATGATGACTTTAGTGGTTGTAGAATGGATAGAAAGAGTACATCTGGAACATTTCATTTCTTAGGAGATTCCTTGGTCTCTTGGTGATGCAAGAAACAACACTCAGTATCACTTTCCACTACTGAAGCTGAATATGTAGCAGCTGGAAGTTGTTGTGCTCAAGTATTGTGGATGCAACACACACTCACTGATTATGGATTGAGCTTTTCCAAAACTCAAATTCTTTGTGTCAATACTAGTGCCATATCCATTTGTAAAAACCCATCACATCACTATCGTGAAAAACACATAGATATTAGGCATCACTTTCTTAGGGATCACACACTAAAAGAAGATATTATTTTACAATTCATCAAAATGCAAGAACAACTTGCTGACATTTTTACAAAACCATTATCTTCCAATAGATTTGAGTTCATAAAACAAAATCTAGGAATGATTACACTAAGATAATCATTCATATCTACTTCATGTTTTACATTTATCCTTATATTAAACAACTCCTCTTAAAGGGGGGGGGGGGGGTACATTTTCTTTTGTTTCACTTGATGTATTTCTTAACATTGTTTTTATGACTTTTTTTATCTGTTGATTTGCTATTCTATCTTTCTGATTTTCATCTTGATAGTTTAGTTATCATTTTATCTTTTTGTTAATCATCATTTCTTCTTGGTTTCCTTATTGATTTTCTATTCATCAGCACGCCAATCTATGGTAACAACTTTGTTTTCCATCGGCATGTCAATCTATGTTAACAACTTTGTTTTCCATCAGCTTGTGAACCTATGGTAATGACTTTGTTTTCCATAGGATTGAAAACCTATGGTAATGACATTGTTTTCCATAAGCTTGACAACCTATGGTAATGGATTAGTTTTCCATCAGCTTGACAACCTATGGTAATGACTTTGTCTTCCATTGGCTTGAAAACCTATGGTAATGACTTTGTTTTCTATCATCTTGACAACCTATGGTAATGCTTTTGTTTTCCATCGGCTTGACAACCTATGGTAATGACTTTGTTTTCCATCGGCTTGACAACCTATCGTAATGACTTTATTTTCCATTGGCTTTAAAACCTATGGTAATGAATTTGTTTTCCATCGGCTTGACAACCTATGGTAATGACTTTGTTTTCCATCAGCTTGACAACCTATAGTAATGAATTTGTTTTCCATCGGCTTGACAACCCATGGTAATGACTTTGTTTTTCATCGATCTCACAACTGATCATATTCTTTTTCCTCGTATGCTTGTATTTTCTTTTTTCTATTGTATTATACTATGTTAATACTATTAAACCAAAAATTTCCTTCAAATCTACGACAGGTACATTCTTTCTTTACATTGTATTGTTTTTCTTACTTTTTATTGTTTCTTTTTTTAAAACCCCCTTTAAATACCCACCATTTTTTTATATTCTAATATCAACCGTAGAAGACCAATGATCATATTTCTTCTCCTGTAAATAGAGCCCCCCTCCCCAAACCCACACTAGTTTTTCAGATTTCTTTGCGATGCTCTGCCTCTATTTTTTAAGATTCCGTACGATCTTCTCTTTATCTCAACTTTATGTCTCAGTCCTCTACTAACACTCCTGTCTAAATGTATTCAAATACATTTTCAGATAAATATTTCTTCAGTAAAAGGTCAGTTTCTTGGGATTTCTTTGACACATATGATTCAATAATCAAGAGGATTATTTTGTTTCAAGGCTAGGAACATCTTTGTGTTGAGAAACCAGTATCTCAAGACCCAATTCTCGTTGAAGAAGTTAGTCAATTATACAAAACGGTGTCTTTTGAAAAAAATATAATGATCAAATTTGCTGTATACGATAGAAAATTTTCAATGTCTGTGAAAAAAGCAGCTCACTTTCTCAATGTCTCAACGGAAGGTGATTCTTTTTGTCCATCTCTTAAACTACCAAAGGAATTTGGTACATTTAATAGAGAAAGAGATGAAAACTAGTTATTCCTCATAAATGAATAGAACATAAAAATAGACCATTTATCTCCAGATAACAAGTTTTTTGTGCTTTGGATGCAAGACTTTATTATCCCAAGGAAAGGGGATAGAGAAACCCTTAAAGTTTCTGATATCTTTATTCTAGACTATCTTGTAAACATGATAAAGGTAAATCTCATGGGGTACATCTTTGAAACAATCAAGAATGTCAAGTCAGGAGCGATCAAGTCTCATTTGATTATATATCAATCTATTCTTACTAATTTCATTCTTGAGAGCCTGAAGTTTTGTAATATTCCTCTAAAAGGGAAGTTGAAATAACTAAAGCCTTCTTGGATAAGTAAGAATATTCTAAAGAAGTTAGTTGTTTTGTTTTGATAAGAACTCAAAAAACTTTTTGTTAAATATATGGAAGCTGAATCGACACCAAATCAATCGGCACCAAATCAATTGGTACCTCTGCTAATAGAATCTTTTAAAAATGTTTCTCCTCAAAAGTAAGATCCGAAAACCAGTACTAAGCCAAAGAAGAAAACAAAATACATCAAGGAGGTTATTTCCAAGTGGAGGAAAGACAAAGAATAAAGAAAATAAGGTGATCCTAAGTTCAGTCTTGATCCAGCTGAAGCTTTAGCCGAGAGGATAAGGGTAGAGGATAATATTCAGGCTAAGAAGAAAAATAAGACTCTTTTGAAAAGGAAATATCAAGATTTTGATGTTACTAAAATCATGAAAATGGTTGAGGTGTCTAGTGCTTAACTAATGGAATAAGTGAAACAAGAACCATTCATACAGAGTCTTCCAGAAAAAGAAAAAGTGAAACAAATATTGAAAGAAGTTCAGGAAGTTGAATAAGAGGAAGAATATTTTCTTTTGGAATTTCTTCAAAGTTAAAAAAAGGATAGAGAAGAATATTTTCAAAAGAAAAGTAAAGGTATTCAATAAGTTCCTCATGCCGATCAAGCACCAGATAAATCTCTTGAAACTCTCTCTGATAGATTTCCTTCTCAAGAAAAGAAAGGTGCTCAATCTTCTCATACTGAAAAAGTAATTGTTATTAGTGACAAAGTGGAAGAAGAAAGAAAGAAAAAAGAAAAAGAAAAAGTAAAAAATCCAGTTGAATAATCAATCCAATCGAATGAACTGAATTCATACGATGAGGATACTGATTCAGAACGCACAATTTCTCTCAAGAAAAGTGATTACATTGTTCATGTATTGAGGAGAATTTTGACTACTATTATTTATTTTCCTAGAATTGAAGGGAAAATTTATTTCATCACAGACAATTAGTGGAAGAAGTTTGGTTCTGTAAGGGAACTTAGAAAGAGAGTTTTGTCAATAGAAGCTGATTTAAAAGTACTGCCTAAAAGTTCAGCTGCCCATAAGAAGGCTTGCAATAAGATGACTAAGTGGTCATACAAAACAGAAAGATCAGTGAATGATCATGAGGTTTTAATTGAAGTCTTAAGAAGGCTTTCAAATTATCTTTCTATTGCTTTCAGTAAGCTTTACAAAGAAACCATTGAAAGGCTGAATTAGATGTTAAAAACTCATGGAGCTGATACTCCTTTAATAAAAGAGTTACAAGAGTGGATGAAAGCTTCCTAGTCAGAGTTTTCGAAGGTGTCATATTTTAAAGATGAAATAGTTTTTTTGAAGATGAAAAATTATGTGTTATCTCAAGACAATAATAATTTTCAATACAGAATTGATACTCTTGAATAAGTAATCAGAGTTCAAGAAGAGACTATCAAGAATTAGGATCAGCTTTTTGCCGATCAACAAGAGCTTCTCAAAACCCAGGGAGATTCTATTTCAGAAGACAAGAAAGAAATAAAGAATATGAAAGCTGTTCTTCATGAGATGATCAAGAAAGAAAATGAAAGAGAAAACAAATGAATGTTTGTTTTTTATTTCTTTATTCACTTTTTGAATTCTATAGACTTTTGTTATCTCAATAAGTTTTATGTTATCTTTCCCATAACCTTGCATTTTTGTTTCTCTCTAACTTTTTCAGGAAACTCAAGTTTACCCCATTATTTTTGTAAATCACAAAGGGGGAGAATGTTTTATAAGGGGGAGAATGTTTTAATAAAATACTTCAGAATCAAGGAAAATCTAAGAATACAATCCTTAGGAAAGTATATACCTAAGGGGGAGTCAGTTGTATTCAATCTCTTTTTTAGAAGAGTTTTCATAACTCATGGGGAGATAAATTTTTTATTTCTTAGTTTTACTTTATGTTTTGTGCTTTCCAAAAAGGAGGAGATTACTAAGTCAAAAGTCCTCTTTTGACTTTTATGTCTTGTTTTGGAAATCACAAATCTATTTGTTTATCGTACTGAATATGCTTATCGTACTGACCTTGTTTATCATACTAACTATGCTTATTGTACTAACTTTGTTTATCGTACTGACTATGTTTATCGTACTAACTATGTTTATCGTTATGACTATGCTTATCATACCGACTGTACTTATCGTACTGAATATGATTATCATACTAACTATGTTTATCATACTGACTAAATCGTACTGACCCAGTAAACCATACTGACTCTGTCAATCGTACTGACTTTTGCGCATCATACTCACTTTGCATCATATCAATACATTGCACTAAGTAATACTGATTGTTTTTTTCTATCACACATGTTTTTATTTTTATCCTTTCTTAAAACACATGTTTTATATCAATCGTACTCATGATTATCATTTTAATATATCCTTTGTTTTGACCAAAACGATTTCGTGGAGTTAGTTATAAACTAATCAAAATGATGTCGTGTCTTCTATTTTAATATGACCGTTATAATGCCAGGTGTCCAAGTCCCTCTGAGTTTTCCAGAGAAATATGACCATTGGAGGAAATATGATCGTTGGAACCTGAGGAATATAAATAGGAGGTCATTTGAAGTTGAGAACACAACTGAGAGACTTTGACCATTCTTTGCTTCTATCAAGTTATAGAGAGAGATGCCGTGGCTTCTCTCTTGCTTCGTGTAAAATCCTTGAAATTTAAAAACGTGAATGGCTCATTCTTTGTTTTGGTATTTCAATAAGCAATTTGTTTTTCTTTGTGCGACTGATCAGGTGATAACGATCGAGGGCTGCCGAGGATAGGCATATGGTGCTACTGATCTTCGTATCAAGGGCTTTCAAGTGTTTGAAAGCCAGAGGTTCTGATTACCTGAAAAATCAAGGGCTTGCGGGGATAGCAAGACAGATGTACCGATCTTCGTATCGAGGGCTTACCAAGGTGGTGGTAAGACATACCTCTTATCCTAGGTAAAAGGATACCCTTCTCTTTGGGATAAAATAATTGTAATACTTTTACATTTCCACTGTTGTTTGCATTAGAAAGGAAATTGTATTGTTTCCTTTCTTCATATCATATTCAATTGTAATTATTTCAATTACGATTATTCTGTTACATATTGTATTAATAGATTCTATACGATTTATGGTAGAATCTATCACATTTTTATTACTATGATTATTGTATTCATTTTGAATACAATTGATTTACTTTACTTATAGTTTTACAGTGTATCATACCTTTTATATCCAAGACAATTGTGGCTAATTGTATTTTTTGTGAATTGTATTAGTTTAAGATCATTTAAACTAATTTATTAAGTGATTAAACACCTACAATTCACCCCCCTCTTGTATTGTTCCATCTAATATTCATATACATCTATATATCGATCCAACAGCTCATCTAAGGCCATTGAACCCAACTCTAAGAAACATGGAATTTTACCATTGGAGTTATGCCTATAAATAGAGGATCATTCTAGGAGATAGGATCCAATACTTTTTCAAATCAACCCATATTAATATTAATCTATAGTAACATCTCATTACTTATACTTTTTAAATATTCAGTGAGTTTTTGTCTAAAGAATCTGAGTGAGGATTATAAATTCCTTATAACAATTTCTATTTGTATTTGTTATTTATAATCTTGGTTTAGATTGAGGGATTAAAAGGACAGGAAGACTGCTAATTCTAATTAGGATGACTGAGGGATTATAAAACTAGAAATACATATTTGATTTAGATATTTGTGATCAAGGGATTTATTTTTATAGAAATATAGACCTTATAGTTAGGTTGAAAACTAGGGATATCCAAAGTTAGGATTTATGAGTTCCTTAAATCTTAATTTTAAAGATTATAAATATTTTATAAAACTTTTTTTAAGTCATTTTTACTTTAGTTTTTAGCTTTTTTCTTACTTGATTATATAAGTTTATTATTTCTTCTGTTCATTTGTATCAAAATTTTATTTTATTAAATTTTACTAAACTTTGATATTTTGAATAACCTGTGTGTTTGATTAATAAAATTTGAGGGTCAGATGATATTTATGTCCAATAAATCATAGTTAAGAGGTTTAGGTTTTTAGTTAATTTAATTTTTTTAAACTACAATTCACCCCCTCTTACATCCATTAATATACTATTCAATCCTATAAGGACTTGGCCAATATCATGATTAGTCACACACATGAAACTGTTATGAAAAAGTACACTGGTTAACATTCATTTTTATTTGTTATTGAGGTATTCTGGTATTAATGGTTGTGTGAAGAAACCATTGGTGGACAAGTCTATTATATGGATCCCTCCGATCTTTGGGTGGTTGGAAGTTAATGTGGATGGGGAAACAAAAGGTGCATTGGGGTCCTCGGGTTGTGGTGGTGTCTTCCACACTCATCAGGGTCTCGTTAAGGTTGTTTTTACCATTTCATTAGGAATGTATATTCAAATGAAGTGGAATTTTGGGATATGATCAAGGCAGTTAGGTATGGTTTCCATCGTGGTTGGTGGTCCCTATGGTTGGAATCTGACTCAATCATGGTAGTGGAAACTCTTAAATATCATTCTAGGAATTTCCCAAGGATAATTTTTCCATCATAGTTTGATTGAATTCGACTTGTGGATTATATATGCCTTGATGTTACACATGTTTATAGGGAGGAAAATCAGGTCGTTGATGCACTATCCAAGAGGGAAATTATGGAGGGCAACCCAAGATGATCTTTTGTGATCTCAATTTTTTTTATCTTTGGTTGAAGTGGGTTCACATGGTGATTTTCATACCCACCTTTGTAAAACCCCATTGTGATGTCCCTCTTGCTAATTTTATTTTTCTAATATTTTTTTTGGAGCAGGCTTTCCTACCTCCTAAACCATTTTATTATTAAATTTTCAAACACATTAGGTGAAAATCAATATAATAATGTTTTAATACTACAATTAAAAATTTAATGAAATTAAATTATGTCATTTATTGGGAGATTACATGACATATACTCATGAGATACATGCCATGTACCTCAATTGTAGATAAACTCTTGGGATTTTGGTGTGTAACTTGTCTATAATACACAACGTATACAAGTCAGATATACGGTGTATCATACTTTTCATGTGGTTGTGCAACTCGCCAAAAGATTCAGCATGTTTTTTGGACATGGGACCACACAACCTGTACTCTAGAAAACACCATGTATTCCACTAGATATGTGTTTTCTTGACTCACTGAATAGATCAATGTGTATTTTAGATACAATAATTAATGAACTACATGTTATGTACATGGACTACACATCATGCATTTCATTAATGCTAAATCATATATGTACTACATGGTTTTAACTATTTATTTTACCATACAGTTTTCATGAATTTTTCCACTAAATCATGTAGACTACACGACATTTAAGTCAGTTACATGCTATGTAATCTGAAAAGCTGTGTGCCGGGTTGGACTGATTTACATGTGGTGTATAATAAATTCACCACATGTAGTTAATTCTTGGAATGTCGTGTATCCCATGGAATGTACAGATGTCAACATGTACTCCATCTACACACTATGTAACCAAGTCTTACTGGCCAAAATTATTGGAACTTACTGATGGTATCTTCGATCATAATTCATATTTTCTTAGTTCTATAAGAAAATAAAACACTGAACAATGATGATTAAAATGTATAAAGCATGTTAATTAAAACCAGATTAAATAATGAATATTATAGAAATAAAATATCAAACCACTATTTCCCATATAGATCAACAATCAAATAAGTGATTATAAATTTAAAATATAGACTCCCTTTGATACCACTTGAAGGTTATGAGCACAGTAGAAGTGCCTTGGGGGGTGAAATAACCATAATTATTTTGTAAATTTGGTGGATCATTCGCAAATTGTTCATGATATGAAAACCCTGACCAATGAAATTTTTCTACTAAATTTTGACATAAGAGGACCTAGAACCCAAAGAATATCTTTTCATGTTAAATTTATAGTTAATTTAAATATGATTATAAGAAATGGTAACTTGTATTAAGATCATTCTTTGTAGATATTATTGATCATCTAAAACCCCTTTTCGAATTTCCTTTATTAAACTGTAAGGATCCAAGTGTATAATACCTCTAGTGGTGATCCACATGTGCTCCTTTGATCTCTGAGAAACACCGAAAGAATGCCGGGTGCTAGCACAACATGTCTATCATCTTGTGTTATTCGTGTTTATTTCTTATATTTCCTTTGATCTTGAAGGAATATCTCTAGCGTTTCTTTGTCTTAATAGGAAGAGAGAAAGAGGAATGGAGAGAGAACTCCATTAAGTGCAATGATTCTCAAGTATCAATTAACCCTATAAATAGGCATAACCATATATTTATAGAGCAAGGGTTTAGGTTAAAATATTATTTAATTACATACCAACCCTTAAATAATATAATAATCATTATCAAACCTCATTTCATATAATAATAATAATAATATTATTTTGTAGAATGTGATGACTGGCACAATGATAAATATCATTTATCGGCTTGAAAATAAATATTCATCACCAGACACATCTTGGTCCACCCCAACTTCTCAATATTTATTGAATGGCCAAATAAATATTTAATTAAATATATCATTCATAAATAAATATTTTATTTACAACCTAGAGAATAAATATTTATTTAATATTCAATAAATAAAATAAATATATTTGAATATATAAAATAAACCCATAATTACAGCATGTCCATTGAATTTAAGGTAATGGTTCTATTATAATCAAAGTGTTGGGATACCATCTTCCATAAAGATGGAAGAGAAAAATCCTTGCATAACTTAATCATTATTGAAACGTCACTCATGATACAACCAATGTATCTAAGTTCACCATGAATTGATATCATTATGGTTTATAAAATACATATAAGTGCACAAGTCATAAAAAGCATTAATAATAATCATAAATTATAAGGACCATTAGACATGTTCATAGATAGGAATATCTGCTGAGACATAAACATGAAAAATTCCTATTGGTGGGTTTTTTCTCATAATTTACCGCCTTAGAGATTAAAAAGTGAAAGATTCATGAGAAGAAGTCTCATATACTTATGATTACTTACATCCAATAATCAAGATTCTATGTGTCCCATCATAATATGTTATCTGACCATAGAACTATATTCAGGAATATCACCATGGCATTTCAATGTTCTCATTACAACAGGAACTACTATGACCTCATCAATGCGATAGATACCCTTGGAAATTATTACCTTAAATTCATGTAAAATAATGAAAAATATGTAATAATATGTTTTATTAATATTTTAATATTAAAATATAGATGCAATATAAAGTAAAAATAGTTTGTTCTAGAACACCGACTCCAACAACTAAAATAGATTATAATTAATTTTAAATTATTTTTTAAAATATTTTAATTAATTATTAATTTTAAGGGGGGATATTATTTTTAGAATCTCATATTAAAATATGGGTTGAAATGGGAATGTCTGTTCATTGAAAGATATTTCCATTTGATAGAGGGTGAAATCTGGTCCACTTATTTGATCAGGTGTGATTCGAAAGATATGATTAAATTTAGAAAATACATGAATTTCCAGTAAAGGTATAAATCCAATTACAAGGGGTATAATGCCATATTTAAATGGTCATTTATATTCTAATAAAATGGATTCCCTATTTGATGGGAAATTTTATTCCAACTATTCCCAATCACTCTAATCCATATTTAAAATTGAGATTTTTCTAAAAGCATTAAAGAAGAATCAAATGAATTTTGTTGGTACACAATAATAAAATCCTTTTATTAATCTCTTGTTTCCAAATATTCTTCATGGGATACTCTCTAAAAATTACTTGTGTTGAGTATTGAGCTACAATTTTAACCTATTGAGGATTTACTGACAACCCATTGTACTACCATTTTGGTGTGTGTGTGGGGGGGAATCTACTCTTAATGAGAGTGATAATATAACATGCCTTGACAAGATCTATATACTACCATATAAAGTAAAATATATATACTTTATCCACCAATATCCCTAATAATATTAAGAGTGGATTCCTTCAACATGGATATGAAGATGCTCAACAATGCAATGAAGTTAGATTAATTCGATGACAATAACATCAATAGGTAGAAAAAGAGGGTGCACTTTATACTTACCACTCTCAAAGTAGTTTATGTGCTCTCAATTCTGAATCCCCACACATATGAAGATAGGACTCTTTAAGTTTAATACATAAGAAAAAATGGGACAAAGATGATCTCAGGTGTCGAGGGCACATACTCAATGCTTTAGATAATGACCTCTTAAAAACATATCAACATATTTCAAGCACAAATGATATATGGAATGATTTGGAGAAAAAGTAAATCACTGAGGATGAAACAAGAAATAAATTCCTAATAAGTAAGTTTATTTCATAAAAAATGGAAGATAGTATATCTATCATAGAGAAATTATATAAAATACAATTCATATTACAACACCTTAAGAAAAATAAGATGAACATAGATGGTGATATAATTATCAAATCCATCATCGATTAGCTCCATCCTTCTTGTAAGAATGTTATACATTCTCTAAAGAATAATAAGGAAGATATTTTCCTTAATGAGTTACTCAACTACCAGTAATTTGAATAGGAATATAAAAAGTATTAGGAGGAAAATTAACCTAAGGATAATAAATACAAGGTCCCCATGGTAGAGGGAGTGGTTTCATCTGATTCCTCAAAGGGGAAAAAATGAACTAACCATCCTTCAAAAGGAAAGGTGAAATTCAAGAAGAAGAAAGGGGCATGATAATTATGTGGAAAGCTAGGAAACTTCAAAAAGGACTATCATATCTATAAGAAGAAAGATAGAAACAACACTTCAAAAGAGAGCTTTATGGCTATGATCTTCAAATAAGATGTACTCGAAGATATTTATTAGAGAGTAATGAAGTGATATTTATTTGAGAAATAAATAACCATTATTCACGGTCTAATAAATGTGGTGGAGGAAATAAAGAAAATGGAAAATCAAAAATTACACGCCGTGTATATTAATATACACGCCGTATAATTTTTCTAGGGATTTGTGAGAAATAATATTATTTATTTAATTAAATAATATTAGGTGTAATTCACTGGGCGCATGTTAAGTAATAATAATAGTCAACTGTTGTTATTAGACATGGGGTCTTACTATTAATTAAATGAAATGAATAAATTATTTCAGGTAATTAATTCATTTTATTATTCTAAGTAATTAAAATCCAAATTATATAATTCTCATTAGCCTGGCCATTTTTGGTGGCTGTGCACAATAAATCTAGAAAAATATCTCAAGACAAGAGAAAATTCTTTTCTTCTAATAATTCTCTCAAGCTATGAGAGAGATCCTCCTCCACCGGATCAAGGAAAGTGTTTTGTAAGCGGATCTCAAGGTGATCGAAGGTGGACATCGCAAGCGAAGACACTTCCGCACTAGAATCTAGAGATCCCTTTGGAGACATCTATAGATACGTGGAGCACATGTGGATCACTGCTAGAGGAATCCTACACTTGGATTCTATGACTCAATGACAGATCACCTCATATCATGACCAGAAACATCAACATAAAGAGAATTCCATCAAGGTAATTCTTGTATTTTAATTAAATTAATTATAACCAACAATTGATGATCCTATCTATGGTTCTGGGACTCCCTTCATTTCTTTCATTCTTTGTTCTATTCTGAAGATCTGGCATTTTATTACCATGACAGATCTCGGATTCATCATTGTTAACAGAAAAATTAAAGTTGGGTACACCTACCAATGCACTTTAGCTATGTCTGGAACCTACAAGTGGTATTAGAGGGGTCATATCGTTGATTATAATTATTTAGTTTTTTGTTGGTGATTTACGCATTTAATAATTTAGTTATTTCAATTCAAGTTAATCATTCTATAAATCTGAATATCGAGATCCATTCCTCCTCTTTTGTTTATCGTTCACCTTATAGAAATGATTTTTATTTTTATTTTTATTTAAATAAAATAGAGGATCTCATCCGGAGGTTCCAAATCTTCCTGGCCATACAACACCAGAACACACGACGTTTATTCGGCAGTAAAAGCCATGTAGTATAGGTTCCATGCACCGGGATGGTCTTCCAGACCAGGCCGTGTCATTGGATTCTATCTAAGTCTTTAAGACTCTGTGTGTTGACCATGAACAGGTGGCACACGGTTTCTAGATTACACTCCGTGTGGCCCACTGAACACGGCGTGTAGTCCCTTCAGGTTAGGATTGGACCGTGTACCCTATACACAACTTCCCAATTGGAAACTGTGTAATGTGGATACTACACGACGTGTGTACCACTAAACACACTATGTACTTTGAATATTTTGAAGTACATCTACACTCCATGTCCCCGGACATGTACTTCGAATAGACAGTGAACAAAAGTACACGCCGTGTAGTCAGAAATACACACCATGTACTCATCCAAATTACACAGATTTATTAAAATTTATTATTATATTATACAAACCCTTGAGACTTGTACCATAGTGTGGGCGTAAAGCTGAGGCACAACACGTGATAAGTGTTTTATATATATGTGTTTAATTTAACATCTTTGTAGTGTTTATTTCTAATCATTGGGTAGATATGAACGAGAATTCACCGGGTTGCCTCCAAGGTACAAGTTACGTAGAAAAATAATTTTAAATGAATTTATTTGTTTAAAATTATGATGGATGTGAATCTCAAGGAAATTCAGAAAAAGGGTTTAAGATAAAAGGATTGATTAATTAAAGATAATTAATTGATTCGAGCGTGATTTATCTTAAACAAGAATGATTAAATAATTGAATTCTGATTTTATTTATGTGTAAATATTATTTCATGTATGGATGATCATGAGATAGACCAAGACCTTTGTATGTGAATGGTTTATTTTAATTATTTAAATTAAATTTGTTGGCCTATGACCCTTCTCCTTATTAACATGTAGGGCCTACGTGCCCAAGGCTTCTTTTATGTAAAACCACATTTTACCCCTCACCCACGAGTGAGATAAAAGCATATGTAATGGATGGAACTCCCAAGCTAGTGGAGGAGACTCAAGTTAGGAGCCAATGTGAAACCAATCCCAGGAGATACAAAGGTGGATGGGTGGAAAGCTATAAACACAAACCCAAAGGGTTCAAAGTGTTTCTCCCATAGGTCTTGAGTTAGTTTATCAACCACTAGGTAAAATAACCAATAGAAAAAGCTCATGATCATACCATTTATTTTATTTCTATTAGTTTCATGGTTTATTTATTTTGGGTGTGTTGTCACGATCACACAATTAAAGAATTAAACAAGCATGCAAGATGGAACTAAAATAAGACCGGATTATGCATAAATATTATCTTAAACATGGTTAATAACTTAAGTATATTCCACTTAATATTAACAAGAATGTAATCAAAGATAATAAAATGAAAATTTATGTATAAGTATAAAATCCCTAAAAGAAAATATTAAGTCAGTATAGCCATCTATAATCTTGGTTAGAATCAAACCATAGTTCAAAGTTCTTGACCAAAACTAGTTGGGGTGATTTCAATTATTAGGGAATTACAATTCAATTTTTTTGGTTTACTTGAATTGGTTCACATAAAGGGTTTACTTCCACAATAGGTGTTGGTGTGACCAAGAGGCAAAGGTTGAGGAAATCCAAAATAAAATGATTTCAGTATTGGGGAGTCCACGTAGCAGATCGAGGAGCTAAGAGTTAATGAAGTTAGCATTTGGAATGTCTAACTAAAACCCTTTAAGTTTCTTGACCAACCATAGTTGGGGTAATGAAAAGGGAAATATGGATTCTTGACACTAGAATATTCAGGCAATATATTATTCTGAAGTCAATGGTGAGGGCTGTTGGATTTCGATAAAATAGTGGGATACTAATAAGTATTAAATTATTTATTTGTCTCAGTTTTATCATGATAAAGTAATAAACCTTTTCTCATCTTAATTTGTAGAAAAGAAAAGAAAAATAACTTCAAACATATCATTTCAAACCATACTTGATAAGGAAAACCTTCTCACTGGCACCAATTTCCAAGAATGACAGAGGTGTTTACGCGTCATCCTTAGCCAAAAGAGGAAATTATATATGCTGGAGGAGCCTATTCCAGTTATGCCTAGAAAAGAGGCCAATAATGAGGAACTATATCTCTATATGAAACATATGGATGATTCCACAGATGTACAATGTTTTATGCTATTGACCATGTCTATTAAGCTTTTGAAGCAACATAAAAACGTGGATGCGTATAGAATGATGTCTCACCTTTAGGATCTCTATTAAGTGAAGGCGAGAAATGAGAGATATAAGATCTCTAACACTTTTTTTACAACTAATTTTGGAGATTATGTGCCATCTGAGCCTCATGTAGTCAAGCTTATTGGCTACATTGAATGCCTGGACATCTTAGGGATTAAGTTCCCGGATGAGTTGCATACAGATCTCATCCTATCATCACTGCCCAAGACCTTATCTAGATTTATTGTCAACTACAACATGAGAAACAATGAGAATATTATATCAGAACTTATGACCTTAATTATCTAGGTAGATAAGGACATGGGACATGAAAAACCCACAGTTCTTATAGTGAATAAGAAAAGGAAGGACAAGGAAAAGGGGCCAAGGATTCATAAATAGTCTGCAACCTTTAGGCACCATCCCTCCAAGAATGGGAATATCCAGAGGTAGGGAAAAGAATGGGTGGGAGTATATTTTTCATGTGGAAATCCAGGACGCTGGAAGAGGAAATGAACCTAGAAGTGTTGGGATGCTAAAGGTGCATTCTTTATAGAGTCTAATTTTTCCATTTCTATATATTGGGTATTTAATACAGCTTGTGGGGCTCACATCTGTATTCAATTGCAGGAACCAAGTAGATTTAGAAATATTTATAGAGGAGAGGTGGATCTTCAAGATGCCAATGGAATGTGGCTGGCTGAATTGTCCATTGGAAATTACCATCTCTCATTGCCAACCGAGATGCTTTTGGTTTTACATAACTATTATTATGTTCCTAGTGTTATGAAGAACATAATTTCTATATCATGTTTGGATATGGATGGATTTATTTTAATGCTTAGAAATAAGGGTTATTTCTTTTATAAGAACAACGTATGTTATGGTATGGAACATTTAAATAATGGTTTGTATGTATTAAATTATGAAAACCAAGTGTTGGAAATCGATAATGGAACAAAATCACATGACTCATACATCACCCAGTTGTGGCATCACCGTCTTATTCATGTAAATGAGAATCACTTGAAAAATCTCTACCAAGACGGTTATTTAGTCTCTACTGAGCTAAAACCACTTGATAGATGTCATGATTTTTTACAAGGTAAAATGACCAAGACACCTTTCGGTGGATAGGGTGAAAGGTCTATAGATCTTCTAGGATTGGTTCACACAGATGTGTGTTTTTCCATTTCTAGTAGAATATTGAGGTGGATATTCTTACTTCAGTACTTTTACTGATGATTTGAGTAGATATGGCTATGTATACTTAATGAGGTATAAGTTAGAGTCCTTAGAAAAATTTAAGGAATTCAAGAATGAAGTATAAATTCATCTTGGTAAGAATATAAAGAAAGTTTGATCAGATCAAGGTGGAGAATATCTGAACCAATAGTTCATCCATCTTCTATGGGAGTCTGGGATTCTATCTCAGCTCACTCCTCCTTACACACCAGAGTGGAATGGTGTCAGTGAAAGGAGGAACCACACCTTGTTGAACGCAGTGAGGTCAATGATGAGTCATGCATATCTTACATTATACTTTTGGGGATATGCATTACAAACTGCAGCATACACATTAAACCGAGTACCAATTAAGGAGGAAAATGGAATTCCCTACGAATTATGGAATGGAAAGAAACCCATTTTTTCACACACACATGTATGGGGATGCGAGGCATTTTCTAAGGCCTTCTTAGGCAATAAACTATCACCTTGGGGCATGAGGTGTATTTTTATAGGATATTCTAAGGAAACAAAAGGATTTTACCTATATAACCCTTCAGAAAAGAAATTGAGTGTTGCCAGACAAGCCGTCTTTATTGAGAGGGAGAAAATCCCCAAAAGGGATAGTGTGAGAAATATTGACTTTGAAAAAGTTGATGCTCAAGATACACAGGAGTTGGTACAGGAAATAGTTCTAAAGGTCCCCGTGGAAGAGGTTCCAAAAACACAAGTACTACGTAGAAGCTCAAGAGAGGTAAGGGAACTTAATAGATTTGGTTTCCTAGTACCTGAGGATGGTGAATAATTATTTTTGGAAAATGATGGACCTCTATCCTACATGGAAGTAGTAGAAATATCAGAATCTATAAGATGTCTAGAAGCTATGAATTCTGAGATGGATTCTATGTTTCAGAACCACGTCTGGATTATGGTCGATGATCCAATTGATGTAAATCCTGTTATATGAAAATGGGTATTCAAGAGAAATTTGTAAATGGAAGGTAAAGTTAGAATCTATAAAGGAAGGCTAGTGGATAAAGGGTTTAGACAACGTCAAAGAATTGACTATGATGAAACCTTCTCATGAGTTTCTATGTTTAAATCCATAAGAATCATACTTTCCAAGGAAGCTTACCTTGACTATGAGATTTGGAAGATGGATGTAAGAACAACATTCCTTAATGAGAACCTTTAGGAAGATGTCTATATGACACAACCAGAAGGGTTTTTGACACCAGGTGAAACCAAATTGGTTTTCAAGTTTCAGAAATCCATTTATGGATTAAAACAAGCATTCAGGTCATGGAAAATTTGATTTGAGTAATGCATAAAGGAATTTTGTTTCATTAAGAAAGAATGTGATCCATGTGTTTATAAACGGTTTAATGGGATTGCAGTAATTATCGTAGTAGTATATATTGAGGACATATTACTTATTAGAAAATATGTACTAGTCTTACAGTCATTTAGGGACTGGTTGAACAAGTGTTTCTCCATGAAGGACTTAGGTGAAGCTACCTACATTCTAGGGATCAAGATCATTTGTGATAGATGCAAGAGGTTTCTTGGATTAAGTCAGGGTACATACATTAACTAGATACTAAAGAGATTTAGTATGGAACAATCCAAGAGGGGATTGGTTCCAGTGTCACATGGCCTATATATTTCTATGAGAATGTGTCATCAGACACAATAGGAGAAAGATAGGATGAGTAATATCCCATATGCTTCGGCTATAGGATCCATCATATATGCTATGTTATGTACTAGGCTTGATGTTGCCTATGCAATGATCATGGTAGGAAGATATCAAGAAGATCCAGGAGAATAACATTGGACTGTTGTTAAGACTATCCTTAAGTATCTAAGAAGAACTAAAGATATGTTCCTGGTCTATGGAGGAGATGAGGAGCTTTTCATCAGAGGGTATGCGTATGATGGTTTTTAGATAGATCAGAATGATCTAAAATTGCAATCAAGATATGTTTTCTGTCTCAATGGAGGAGCTGTGATCTTGAAGTGTTCAAAGTAACCAGTTGTCACCGATTCTACAATGGAGTCTGAATATATAGTGGATTTTGATGCATCCAAGGAATCCGTATGGATTTGGAACTTTTTCCAGGAGCTTGATGTGGTGCCTAGCTATAAATATCCTATCACATTTTATTGTGATAATACTATAGCAGTGTCTCTTGAAAAAGAACCGAGGTCACATCAACGGAAAAATCACATTCTCCAAAAGTGTAACCTCTTGAGTTATTTATATCAAAGGGTTGAAGTTACAATGAGTAGAGTTTCCACATAAGAGAACATAGTATACCCCATTACTAAAGGCCTATCTCAATAGAAGCATGCATATTATGCGAGAGTTAGTAGGTTAAAGGTTGTTAGTAGTTGTCTCTAGTCCAAGTGGGAGTCTATTGGAGTTTGTAGCCTAGAACCAACTACTTTGTACTTTATTAATTAATAAATATCTTATCACATCTTGATTGTTATTCTTCGTGAAAATTCATGTGATAATGTCCTAAGGATAGCTGTTTCATTAGAGGGTTATAGAGGATCCCTGCTATGATGAGAACCCAAAAGTTCCATAACACTATTCTTGAATATATATGTTCTATGGCTATATGATGTTATTTCAGGGACGAAAATAATATAGGCCGTTAGGGGTGAGGACTCATAAAACTTTGAGTCATCTTCCCATGGCGTGCGCCCTTGGTAATATCTAGGAGAATATTATGAAAACGAGACTTGCCGGTAGGAAATCCACATTTCATAGTGTCATTGGATGTTCCTATCTGCAGACGTGTGTATAGGTACTTATACTTTAAGATTATTAGTATTGGGTATTACAACTTTCATACTTAGATGTATTGATGAAAACTATGACGATACACTATTTGTAGCGAGGTAGGACATGTTTGGTGCGTCATGAGTAGTACTACATTAATAGATAATTCAAGAAAGGATTTTTCCCTTCTGTTCCATAATAGAAGTAGATATATCAGGCCCTTTGATGGAATTGATATAGCATAAATAAATCCATGTCCATGTTAATGAATGGTAAAGTCCAATTCTAGAAATTCAAAGAAAGAATAATCAAACACATGGGTTGATGGCACTAGTATACAACCCACTTGATTTGAGATATCGAGACAAAGGTATTACATTACATGGTAAGAATTCATAGGAGGTGACACATCATTACAATGTTAATTTCTTTCTCTATGGGTGCCTTGGCATGTTGCTGGATGCTGACCTTAAACTTTAGGTAGGCTCCGCCTAATGCCTCTGAGAAAGATGCCTAGAGGGTCACACACTAAGTGTGTCCAAGTATCTGAGTTAAATATTAATTTAACAAGTTGAATAAATATTATTCCCGATTTTGGTTTAATAATTATTCGAGGATTCCTGATCGCATTTATTTCGACACTAGTTATTCAAGAAAATATATTGTGGGAGAAATAATATATTTATTAGCTAGTAATGCAGTGATATTTATTTGAGAAATAAATAGCCATTATTCAAGGTTTAATAAATGTGGTGGAGGAAATTAAGAAAATGGAAAAACAAAAAGTACACTCCATATATATTAATATACACACTGTGTAATTTTTCTAGGGATTTGTGAGAAATAATATTATTTATTTAATTAAATAATATTAGGTGTAATTCGCTGGGTGCATGTCAAGTAATAATAATAGTCAACTGTTATTATTAGACATGGGGGATTACTAATAATTAAATGAAATGAATAAATTCTTTCAGGTAATTAATTCATTTTATTATGCTAAGTAATTAAAATCCAAATTATATAATTCTCATTAGCCTAGCCATTTTCTGTGGTTGTGCACAACAGATCTAGTGAAAGCTCTCAATTTAAGAGAGAATTATTTTATTCCAACAACGATTTCAAGCTACAAGAGAGATCCTCCTATACTGGATCAAGGAGAGCACTTTGCAAGCATCTCTCAAGGTGATTGAAGGCGAACATCACAAGCGAAGGCTCTTCTGCCCTAGAAACTAGAGATCCCTTTGGCAACGTCTAGAGATACATAGAGCATGTTTGGATCACCGCTAGAGGAATCGTACACTTGGATTATATGACACAATGAAGGATCACATCAGATCATGAGTAGAAACATCAACAGAGAGAGATTTCATCAAGGTAATTATTGTCTTTTAATTAAATTAATTATAACCAACATATGATAATCCTCTATATGGTTCTGGGACTCACTTCCTTTCTTTTTTTATTCATTCTATTCTGAAGATCTGGTGTTTTATTATCACGATGGATCTCAGATTTATCATTGTTAATAGAAAAATTAAAGTTGGGTGCATCCACCAATGCACTTCCTCTGTACTTGGAACCTATAAGAACTACATTTAAGAATATCGTCATAACACTTCAAGGTTAAAATCATTGTTGGGAACTACTTTGACTTTATCAATATGACAAATATCCTAGGAAATTATTACATTAAATTTATACATAATAATGAGAAATATTTAATAATATGTTTTATTAATATTCAATTCATTGAATATACATGTAATCAAATCACAATTAGTTGGTCCTTAGATACCAACTCCAACAAACTCTAACTTGGACTGGATCCAACTCCCTATGAATTTTAGTCTACTAGACCTCACATGATAATCATGTTTCTACTGAGTTAAGGGTTTAGTCAAGGTGTCTTCCAAATTTTCTTGTGTGGAAATAATGCTCACTAAAACCTAACCTCTCTAATAAAAAATCCTCAATAGATGATACTTACGAAGTATATGATTATTCTATTGATGTGACCTTGTCTCCTTATCAAGGGCCACCACTGTAGTATTATCACAATATAGTGTGATAAAATATTTATTTATAGGTACAATATAATTATTTTGGATGAAGTTGGATATGCAAACTACTTTAGCTATCTTAGAATCCAAAATATGCTTAGACTCTTCTATATAATCCATGACCACAACCTACTTTGAGTTATTCCACCTTGAAAAACCTCTATTTAAAATGAATATGTATCTTATTTTTGATTTCACATCTTCTTGATATGTTTGGAAATTAGCATATAAATATTATCCAATTAATAGTTCTTCATCTCCTCCATATAACAAGAACATATCCTTAGTATGACCCAAGTACTTAAGGATAGTCTTGAATTCCATCTAATGGCGGTCACCTAGGTCAGATTGATATCTTCCTACCACACTTAAGGTGTAAGTGACATCTAGACCAGTACATAACATAATATACATGATTGATCTAATAACTGATTCATATGGAATACTTTCCATTCTTTGTCTTTCCTTATGTTTTAGGGGAACATTCTTATTATAAATATTAATTCCATGTGACATTGGAAACAATCCCCTCTTGGATTGTTCGATGTTGAATATCTTCAACATCTTTTCAATATATGTACCTTAACTTATACTGAGTAGTCAATTGGATCTATAATCGTGGATCTTGATCCCAAGAATGTATGTCACCTCTCCAAAGTCCTTTATGGAGAATAATTTATTCAACCACGCCTTAACAGACTATATTACTGGTATTTCATTTCCAATTAGTAATACGTTATTGATATACACTATTAATAAAATAACCACACTCCCACTAGACCATTTATAGAAACAAGTCTCACATTCATTCTTTATGAAACTAAACTTCATTATGGAATCATCAAATTGAATGTTCCATGACCTAGATACTTTATTTAATCTATAAATGTTTTTTTTGTAAATTTTATATCTTTTTGAAATCATTTGGGGTCACGAACCCTTGGGGACATGTCATATAAACATCTTCCTGAAGGTTACCATTAAGTAAGGTTGTTTTGACACCCATTTTCTAAATATCATAGTCATGGAAGGACACAATAAAAAATATAATTCTGATGGATTTTAGCATTGAAAAATGTGAAAAGGTTTCATCATAGTCAATTCTTTGACACTATTTAAACCCTTTTGCAATCAGTCATGCCTTATAGATACTAACTTGTCTATCAATGTCTAGTTTCTTCTTGATTACCAATTTATAACAAATGGTTTTTATACCCAATAGAGGATCTACCAAAATCCAGATATAGTTTTGATACATGGAACACATTTTAGAATTCCTAGCTTATTTCCACTTGGAAAAATATGTGCCACTTACTACTTACTTATAGGCTATAGGATCATTATTATCTACTAATAATGAGTCACCATCCTCAATGACTAGAAAACCATATCGTTATGGTTCTATAGCCTCTCTTGTAATCCCAACCAGTACTTGTACCTCTGGAACTTATTCTTATTCCTTGGGTCTTTTTGGAATTTGTTCCTATGCCAACTCTCGTATACCTTGAGCCTTAACTTCATTGAAGTATATCTCACTCCCAAAATCTCTTTTAGATATGTTCTCCCTTTCATGGAATATAGTGTGACTTTCCACTATTAACTTTTTTTATGAGGGTTCATAAAGCTAATATCACCTTGTTTCCTTAGAGTAACCTATAAAAGTACACTTTGTGCCTTGGGGTGAAAGTTTTTTACCAGAAGAGGACTTACAAAAATATTTACAACCCCACACATGTTAATATGAAAACACATGTTTCTTTTCATTTAAAAATTGGTATATTATATCATCTACCACTTTAGTTGGCACTTGGTATAGTATTTGTGCTATTATTTGAAACATGTATCCCAAAAAAGGATAATAGAAGATATACATGACTCATCATTGATCACACCATGTCTAAAACGGTGTGGTTCCTCCCTTCTCTTACACCATTACACTGATTTTTATAAAGAGTGATTTGGGATAAGATCCCAAAATTCCATAAATAATCAATGAAGCCTTGATTAAGATATTCTCCACCATGGTCTGAATAGAGTTTCCTAATATTTTTACCTAGATATTTCTAAAAATCATTCTTGCATTACTTTAATATCTCAAAGGAATTCAACTTATACCACATTAAGAAAACATATCTATATCTAATAAATATTTAGTAAAATTTATGAAGTATGAGTACCCACTCAATTATTTAATTGTAAATGGCCCACACACATTATTATAAACTAATTCAAGAATATTTTTTTCCTTTTGACCTTTTAAACTAAATGTGGATTTGGTAATTTTGTCTTGTAATCATTTATGACATAAAAAAATTGTCTTTAGTTAAAAAAGAATCTAAATATCCATCATGATGTGATTTAGTCAAATGTTTTTCATTTATATAACCTAGATGTTGATGCCATAGTTGGATGTGGTAAGATTCATGTGAAGTAGTTTCATTATTGAATTCCAATCATTGGTTCATGTAATACAACATGTAAATATTGTTATTTGAATGTTCATTACCATAAAAAATGATATCTTTATAAAATAATCAATATTTATTCTTGAAATTTAAAATAAATCCATCATCAATTATAGATACCAAAACAATATTTTTTCGTAACAGATGGAACAAAATAAAAATCATTAAAAACCAAGATCATTCCCATTGGTAACATGAGGTGGTAGTACTCGATAGAAATAATAGATAGTTTGGCTATGTTTGTGGCTTATATATATACTTTCCCTTAGTCAATTTTTTCTGAATCTTCTTGGTTCCTCTATTTGAATACATATGTGTGATCCACAAGTGGTATCTAATTCCTAATTTGTATAATTAGGTAAATTAAACTTGATAAAAAACCCACCAAAATATTCCCCTTACTTCTTATGTTGGGTGTAGTTTTCTTCAAGTGGCCCTTATTGGCATATGTGAAACAAAAAAATATCCTACTCTCTTTCTTGACTCGTGATCTTTATCTTCTTGGAAGGGCGTGGAGAATATTTGGGCTTAGAGATATTCAATTTTGATTTACATTTTTTCACTATAAGGACCAAAGTATTTTCATGCTTTTACTACTTATCTAATTGGACAAGAATAGTGAATAGATCTGAAAAAGACTTCTCAATGTTTTCCATATTAAAATTAACAAAAAAATTGAGAATTTATGTCAGAGTGATGAAACAATGTCCTTTGTGTGCAGTTATTTGGGGATCTTAAACCCTATAAATTCTAAGAACTCAATTTATAAAATGATATTGACTAAATGAGGCTTAGTTAGTGCACCTTACACAAGATTACTCTGAAAGAGTTCTTTGGAAATCTCAAACAGTTCTTGTATTTCTCTATCCTAATATAAACCATAAAGATGCTCGATCATGCTATAAAAATCCATGTTTTTATGAGACTTCATGAGTTTAATAGACATAGAAGATATCATGAAAACTTGAACATTTACCACTTCATTCATATGTTTTTCATAGACACATAACTATTCATCACTATCCTCCTTGGCAGGTGGATCAAACATTGATGATTCTAGCATGTAAGATTTCTGTTCATGGCGTGACACAACCCGAAGGCATATAAACCACTCTTGGAAGTTATTTTAAATGAGGAGATGATATTTATATAGTATAAATCATAAGGATAGTGTGGATGAAATTTTTACAATTTATAAAATTATAAAATAACATATTATTAGTACTTTTTTTGATAATAAATCATGCGAGAAATAAAAAAAGTAAGTTGATCAATCTGCCACTATTTTATCAAGGCCCAAAAGCCCTCACCATTGAACTTAAAATGTCTATTTTCTTGGTCATTCTAGTGGAAAAAATATATATTCCCCTTATCATAACCCAAAATGGGTTGGTCAAGATAATTGAAGGTATTTAGGTAGGTAGGTCTTTTCCAGTTATGAGTTTTTAGCTCATTGGTGAACTCCCCAATCATAAAACATTGGATTATATTTCCTCATCAATTGCATCTAAGTTATATCTAGTATAGTGATGTATACGTATCTTGATGTAATATGTTTAATTCAACCCATAACCTCATAATAAATCCATGTTAAAAGTAAGCGTCCCAATGAGGGCTGGTCAAATACTTAGTTCTAAGGCTTTGATTCATAATCAATTAATGGAAGGTCAAGTCTGACTTAATTTTTAGTTGAGGGATTTTAATTTATTATACATAAATTTTATCTGTTTTATCTTTTACATTACTTGTTAATATTAAGTGGATTATATTTAATTAATTAACCATGTTGGATAAAACATTTACACATAATCCATTTATTTAAATCCCAAATTTTCTCATTAATTAATTTGTTTATGTGATCATGGTTTTTCATCTATAAATTAAATAATTCATATTTAAAAATAAATAAATAAATAAATTAACTGATCATGAACCTATCTAACAGTTGATTTATTTAGCAGATAATAAATCAACCTATGACCTAGGGGAATAATTCCTTGAGTTAGTCTTGGCATGAGTTGTAACATTCCACCAATCCACCTGTGTATCAGTTGGGTTTACATAATTATGGTTCAATATTTAACCACCTACACACACCTTGGGAGGCTCTATTAATTAAATGTATTTATAAGTCACATGTTAGTGAGGTGAATCAAAGTATCAGTTAAGGGGAATTACATAATAATGGAGGGAAGTATGACTCAAAGGCCATCAAATTTAATTTAATTTTAAATATTTGAAAATCCATGCAATAAATTAAATTAAAACAGCTAATACATACATAGGTTTTATGACAACCCTGCTTTTTATTACAACTTAAACATGCTTTATTACATAAAACATCACTTGATACAACAAAGAAGATCGAGAGGTTTAGTATCTTTGGGGCTTAGGATCATTATATAAAAACTTTAAACTTGAAATACAACATCTTTATTGAAAACTTCCTTTACATGACCACTACATTCCTTCGTACTTAGCATTGCATGGGATAACCTGAGGACATGCATAAGAAAAGGGTGAGCTATAAAGCCCAGTAAGGGAGTACACAATGAATAACATGAGGAGTACAATACATGTTAGGAAATAGGCATATCAATAGAGCATAAGAGAAACATGAACATAAAGGCATGATAAAGCATGATAACCATAACATGGAAATGTGGCAACAACACTTAACATTGAATTAGCATGAGTCAAGGCTCATTGCACATGGAGCATGAGTAAACGGTCATTGCACTTGAAGCACGAGTAAACCCTCGTTTCACTTGAATTAGCATGAGTCAACACTCATTGCACATGACGTATCATGATACTATACTTTACCCAATGCATTGGAGCGCTATAAGGGCGCACCCTTCTTAAACATTTTATTTCATGCATAAGTGTGCCACATGGATCATAAAACATGGATTCATAAAACATAATCATTTATTCCACGATAAAGGAATGTGGAATTAATACATGAAACTTTATAATCAATAAGTAAATGTGCATAAAGGTGAATACCCTTGATGGAGAAATGGGCATGGTATTCACTACACAATGATATTGGCTTAAAAAATTGGTGTGGTTTCGGCAGCGTAACGACGTGACATAAGAATTCATAAAAAAGGTTGATGAGAGAGAAAGGGGTTACTCATCATATTTAAATGTAATGGAAAGTAAGGAGGTCATATAGATACATGTCCCAACAATTTAAAAGGAATTTAGATTCATGATACAAAAGTATTGCTTGAATATAAAAGAGGAGAAAAAAGTTCCTTTCGGAATTTCGGCATAGTAACAGGTGTACATGGGAGGCATTTAATGAGAGAGAAAGGGGTCTCCTATCATTCAAACAATAAGAGGGCAGTATGGGGGAGGTGCGAAACCATACCCCAACATTCATAATTGAAATTAAAGGGCAATACAACTTAAAGAAAATTGACAAAAATGAGAAAGGTAGAAAAAACCATTACTTGGAAGTGTGCTTCCAAAGGATAGAGAGAGGCTTCTTGGGAGCTTGGGGAACCTTGGGAGGATTCTAGAGAGAGTAGGGAAGAGGTTGGACGAACTCCAAGGGATTTGAGTGAGGAGGAAGTGGGAGCTTGGGTGGGTTTATATAGGAAAGGTGAGAGAATTCTCTATTATTTAGGTTTGGGACCCCTTATATTAAAATAATCCAAACCACAAACCATCCCATGGTATTTGCCCATGGTTTCTGGAAAAGGAAAGAGGAAAACAATATTTTACAAGGCCAAGGTCCGAACTTATTAAAAAATTAGGGTTGCTTATGTGGAGGTGAGTCACACTCCCATGGAAATTAATTTAAAAAGGCAAAGTGTTGAATAAGTCTTGAGGGCTCCATTAATGCTTTGAAAAGTAAGTTAAAAAAACCCAAAACCACATTATTTTAATGATAAAACACATATTGGCCGAACATAAGGATTATGTTATTTTATTACATCACCATTGGGTCATTATGATGTCATAAAACACATTATATATTTAAATGGTATTTAATTTTTACCCAAAAATTTGACTGTCTCAGAAAATTATGAAAAATTCACCGTTGGATAATTTCGACATCCTGATTCCAAAAATAATATTTATTTTATCTAAATAATTTTCTAAATATGTGAATTTTCACTTTTAAAATAAAAACCGACATTTATAAAAAAATTCACGGGTTTTGACAGAAATGGCTTTCAAACCTTAATAAAAATTTTAATTGCATTCATAAAATTATAAGATAATTTATATTTAATAAAAATTAATGTAATATTAATAATAATATTTTATTAAAATATTATTTAATTCAAAAATCCTTTAATTTAATAAAATATAATTCTTAATTAAATAATAACTAAAAACACCATTTGTACTTTAAAAACTAATTACAATGTATCAAAAATGACTAGAAATTATATTCATTATTATATACAAAAATAATGTACATGAACATGGTGCTAATTATTTGTTACATAACCCCTTAAAATAGCCGCATAAGACCTAAGGGTAAGGTGCGCGATGGTGACAGACTCTTGGGGCGGCTCAGATAACATCGCTCGAGTGGTAATTTCAATCAACTTCCACTTTTCCCGTAGACGATCACGTTCGAGCTTGACTTGATGAAGCTCAGCTTGGGCTTGTGCAAGGGCAAAGCCCAAAGACGCCACCTCTTTTTCGAGCTCCGACAAATGGGCTTCTTAAAGGGCAATTCTACTGGATGAGGACATCGCTTCCTTTGTCTGAGTAGAAATGGGTTCGTTAAAGCCTTATATTTATACTACTCAGATGATCACTGTTCAACGGCTATAAAAGTAACGGTCACAAATCTTAACGTAAAACTAAAGAAGTTGACATCTTATAAAAACATTTTTCATAAAGAAAAATTTAACTGGATCAAGAGGGATTTTCCATTAATGAAACTTTGGGTGGTTACAATATTCCCCCCTTAAGAAATTTCGCCCTCGAAATTTTCCTTTTCCCACACTAAAACAAATGTGGGTAACTTAGCTTCATCATATCCTCTGACTCCCAAGTTGCTTCTTAAAACTTGTGGTTTCTCCACAACACCTTGACGAGGGGCATTGTCTTATTTCGTAGAACTTTTTCTCTACGATCTAAGATCTTCACTGGTTGCTTCTCATAAGAAAGATCGTCTTCTAATTGTACCACCTCGGAAGAGAGTACATGTGAAGGGTCTGGTATGTACTTCCTTAAGAGGGATATATGGAAGATATCATGCACCTTGGCCATAGTAGGTGGAAGTGCTAGTCGATAGGCTAAGGCCCCAACACGATCAAGAATCTCGAACGGGCCGATGTACCTTGGACTTAACTTCCCTTTCTTTCCAAACCTCATGACCTTCTTCCACGGAGATATGCGTAAAAACACCATGTCTTCGACTTTAAACTCAAGGTTTCGTCGACGATTATCTGCATAACTCTTCTGTCGACTTTGGGCTGCCTTGATATGCTGCTGAATGGTTTTCACCTTCTCCACCATTTCTTCGACCATTTCTGGTCCAAGCAGCTTACGTTCACCGACCTCATCCCAACATGCCGGTGTTCTACACCTTTTCCCATACAGGGCTTCATATGGTGCCATTTGGATGCTCGAGTGGAAACTATTATTATAAGAGAACTTAACCAGAGGAAGATGTTGATCCCATCCTCCTTTAAAGTCCATTGAGCATGCTCTCAACATGTCCTCAAGTGTTTGGATAGTCCACTCGGATTGAACATCAGTTTGAGGATGATAGGCCGTACTGAAGTTCAGTTCAGTATTCAGAGCATGTTGTAGTCTCTTCCAAAACTTAGAGGTGAATCTTGGATCTCGGTCAGACACAATAGATAGTGGTACTCCATGAAATCGTACCACTTCCCTGATATATATCTGTGCCAGTTGATCCAAAGAGAAATCCTCTCGAATAGCAATGAAGTGTGCAGTCTTTGTAAGACGATCCACAACAACCCAGATTGCATTGTTGCCTTTGGATGTACTTGGAAGTCCAGTGACAAAGTCCATGGTTATGTTCTCCCATTTCCATTCTGGTATGGGCAATGGTTGCATCATCCCCTTAGACTTCTGCCTCTCTGCCTTCACTTGCTGACACACCATGCACTTTGATGTATATTCAGCGATCTCCTTCTTCATATTATCCCACCAAAAGTTTTCTCAGAGATCTCGATACATCTTTGTGCTCCCTGGGTGAATAGAGAAATTTGAACTATGTGCATCATCAAAAAGTACCTTCTTCATCTCCGAACTTGATGGAACACATAGTCTTTTCCCAAACCAGACAATTCCTTCTTCATTAACATTAAACTCTGAGGATTTCCCCTTTTTGATAGCTTCCACTTTTTCTTGGATTCCTGCATCATCCTTTTGAGCATCCTTTATCCTTTTCAAAAGAGATGGTTGAGCAATCATTTGTGAAAGGATTGATGATGTTCCCTTCTTTATGATTCCCACATCCATCTTCATCAAGTCTAAGAAGATTGGATCCTTCTCAATTCTCATCATTGATAGAATAGCTGGATCCTTTCTACTTAGGGCATCCGCCACCTTGTTCGCTTTCCCAGGGTGGTAATGTATTGAACAGTCATAATCCTTGATGAGCTCTATCCATATTCTCTGGCGCATATTAAGCTCTTTCTGTGTGAATATATATTTAAGACTCTTGTGGTCAGTATATATCTCACATTTCTCTCCATAGAGATAATGCCGCCAGATTTTCAAGGTAAAGATCACCGCCGCCAACTCCAGATCATGTGTTGGATAGTTTCACTCATGGATTTTCAACTGCCTTGAGGCATAGGATATCACTTTATCATTCTGCATCAGCACACATCCTAAGCCCTTCTTCGAAGCATCACTGAATACCACAAAAGATCCCCACTTGTGGGTAAAGTGAGCACGGGTGCAGTGATAAGCCTCCTTTTCAACTCCTTGAAGCTTTCTTCGCATTCATCACTCCAAGAAAACTTTACTCCCTTTCAAGTTAGCTTGGTAAGAGGGTTGGACAATCGTGAGAAATTTCTCACAAATCGTCGATAATATCCAGCTAACCCCAAGAAGCTACGGATATCAGTTACCGATGTTGGCCTCGGCCATCCCTCAATTGCATCTGTTTTGGAGGGGTCCACAGATATCCCATTGCTTGTGATGATATGGCCCAAGAATGAGAATTCCTTCAACCAAAACTCACACTTACTGTACTTTGCATAGAGATTCTCCTTGCGCAAAGTCTCTAGTATAGTTTTTAAATGCTCCTCATGGTCCTCCTTGGTTTTGGAGTATATTAGAATATCATCTATAAAGAGTACCAAAAATTTGTCAAGGTAATCTCTAAAGACTCTATTCATTAAGTCCATGAATATTTCTAGAGCATTGGTGAGTCTGAAAGGCATTACTATGAATTCATAGTGCCCGTACCTTGTACGAAAAGCAGTCTTGGGGATATCTTCCTTCTTCACCCTTACTTGATAATATCCCGACCGCAAGTCCACCTTGGAGAAGTATTGTGCTCCACGCAGCTGATCAAACAATTTATCGATTCTTGGGAGAGGATACTTGTTCTTTATCGTGATTTTGTTAAGTTCACGATAATCGATGCAAAGCCGCATTGACCGATCCTTCTTCTTGACGAAGAGGACTGGTGCACCCCATGGTGATGCACTTGGGCGTATAAACCCTTTATCCAGATTCTCCTGTAGTTGTTTATTCAGCTCTTCAAGCTCAACAACAACCATTCTATATGGAGTCTTGGATATTGGTAGCGCCCCAGGTATAAGTTCAATTGAGAACTCAACATCTCTTCTTGGAGGAAGACCAAGAAGTTCCTCGGGAAATACTTCAGTGAATTCCCTCACAATAGGCATTTCTTCAAGGGTGGTTTCTTCCTTGGACTCAATCATCTGAGCCAGATATGCGTGCTCATAAGGCAGTAATATCCATGCTTGAGATGATGGAGCTAAAGGAGATTCATCTTCCTCCTGACACTTGTAAAGAATCAGGGGTCGATTCTCCATATGGAGTGTGATTTCCCTCTCCCGACAATTTATGTTGGCTCTATATAAGGAAAGCCAATCCATGCCAAGAATTGCATCAAATTCCACCAAAGGGAGTATGAAGAGGTTATCCGGGAAATTCAATCCACAGATTATAACAGGGGAGGACTTATACTCATGGGATGCAATGATTGCCCCATTTACCGTACTCACCGACATCTTTACTTCCATGATTTTTGGTGGTGCAGGGATTGTTCTACTAAACTTTTGAGATATAAAAGAATGCGTAGAACCTGAATCAAAAAGTACGTTCGCTATTATTGAATGAATAACTAGCGTACCTGTCACCACTTTGTTGTCGGGGTTCACTTCGGCAGAAGTGATGGCAAAAGTTCTTCCTTGCTGTCTTGGAGGTTGCTAGTTGCCTCCGATATCCCTTGGATTAGGGCACTGATTTGCAAAATGACCCGGTTCTTTGAATTTGTAGCATTGAACAACGCGTTGAGGTTCGAACGGAGCATTCCTCTCCTCTGTCGCAGCCGCAGGTCCTTCTTGCTGACAGTTAACAGCTAGGTGCCCTTCTCTTCCACACTTGAAGCATTTTCTTGTCCCCCTAAGACAATTTCCAGGGTGCTTCTTTCCACACTTTTGGCAAGTGGGGTGCTGGAATTTCTTAGCGCCGTTGGATTTATCCATCGGACCACCAGCATTGAAGTCCACCTTACATTTCTTGTCCCCATGATACCCCTGTGATTCTCCGATCTCCATTTCAACCTTGAGGGCACATCGGACAATTTCCTCATAGCTGTCGAAGTCACGGATCGCTAATGATTTCCGCAAGCTAGGCTTCAGCCCACCAAAGAAGCGGTCAACCTTGCATTCGGGGGTAACGACAAAGCCGGAAGCGTATCATGCAAGCCTTGTGAAGTTTTCCTCGTACGCTCCCACAGATTCTTCATCTTTCTGCTTGAGGGAAAGGAAGTCCCTTTCCATCTTAAGACGGAGGGTGCGCAAAAAATATTTATTGAAAAACATCTTCCAGAATTCCTTCCATTCCAAAGCCTCGATCTCCTCCTCAGGCTTTGTATTTTTGATCAACGTCCACCATTGATCAGCTTCACCCTCCATATGATAAGCCTCCAGGAGAACCTTCTCTTTTTCAGAGCATTGGAGGATGGAGAATATCTTTTCAATGGAGTTGATCCATTGTTCAGCGATCGTGGGATCAGATGATCCACTAAAAGTAGGAGGCCTTTGTCTCATGAAGATTTCAATAGCGACTTGTTATTTCTTATGGGGGGTTGAACGTTCCTCTTGACCAGTGTTTCTATTCAAAACTTGAGTTAGCTGAGAGAGAAGCGTGACAAAGTTCGCGATTCCCGCTCCCATTGGATTGGGCATCTCATAAGTACAATCATCACACTGATCTTCACAACGGTTGTTAGCCCGAGTTCTCCTATTACCGGCCATTGGCTGGAATAAAAGAAAAGTTAGGGGTAACACATAAAGGGTAATCCAAAGACAAAAGTTGATGACTTATAAATAAACTTTAATCTCTTTAACTCATGAGTCTATAGGATTCAATCCAGGCTTTTCATGATCTTCCTTCTAACATATATTCTTATGGGCATTTTTACCTTAATAAGGGTTCATACTAAGATTGTGAATTTATCAAAACAAATCCCCCGGGAGTGTCGTAACCAAGAGTGCAGCAAGGCCCGTTGTCGTGCACCAGTTCCCGTTCGAGTCTAGCTCAAAGCGGTGTTTTCGGGTTTTACTCCTAGGATACATCTGTGCCAGAGCCGCCTCTACCTGATCGTATCCAGACAGGGATGTATTTGTTTGATAAACCACTTACTTAGTATTTACCAAAACTTAGGGATGTTTTTATTATGCTTAGTCTTGTATCTAAGGCTTTACTAGGGTTTCCTAATCCCAAAAATAACTAAACCTATCCTCTGATACCAACTATGACAACCCTGATTTTTATTACAACTTAAACATGATTTATTACATAAAACTTCACTTGATACAACAAAAAAGATCGAGAAGTTTAGTGTCTTTGGGGATTAAGATCATTACATAAAAACTTTAGACTTTAAATACAAAATCTTTATTGAAAACTTCCTTTACATGACCACTACATTCCTTCGTACTTAGCATTGCATGGGATAACCTGAGGACATGCATAAGAAAAGGGTGAGCTATAAAGCCCAGTAAGGGAGTACACAATGAATAACATGAGGAGTACAATACATGTTAGGCAATAGGCATATCAATAGATTATAAGAGAAACATGAAAATAAAGGCATGATAAAGCATGATAACCATAACATGGAAATGTGGAAACAACACTTAACATTGAATTAACATGAGTCAAGGCTCATTGCACATGGAGCATGAGTAAACCCTCATTGAACTTGAAGCACGAGTAAACCCTCGTTTCACTTGAATTAGCATGATTCAACACTCATTGCACATGACGTATCATGATACTATACTTTACCCAATGCATTGGAGCGCTATAAGGGAGCACCCTTCTTAAAAATTTCATTTCATGCATAAGTGTGCCACATGGATCATAAAACATGGATTCATAAAACATAATCATTTATTCCACGATAAAGGAATGTGGAATTAATACATGAAACTTTATAATCAATAAGTAAATGTGCATAAAGGTGAATACCCTTGATGGAGAAATGGGCATGGTATTCACTACACAATGATATTGGCTTAAAAAAATCGGTGTGATTTCGGCAGCGTAACGACGTGACATAAGAATTCATAAAAAAGGTTGATGAGAGAGAAAGGGGTTACTCATCAGATTTACATCTAATGGACAGTAAGGAGGTCATATAGATACATATCCCAACAATTGAAAAGGAATTTAGATTCATGATACAAAAGTATTACTTGAATATAAAAGAGGAGAAAAAAGTTCCTTTCAGAATTTCGGCATAGTAACAGGTGTACATGGGAGGCATTTAATGAGAGAGAAAGGGGTCTCCCATCATTCAAACAATAAGAGGGAAATATGGGGGAGGTGAGAAACCATACCCCAACATTCATAATTGAAATTAAAAGGGCAATACAACTTAAAGAAAATTGATAAAAATGAGAAAGGAAGAAAAAACCCTTACTTGGAAGTGTGCTTCCAAAGGCTAGAGAGAGGCTTCTTGGGAGCTTGGGGCACCTTGGGAGGATTCTAGAGAGATTAGGGCAGAGGTTGGATGAACTCAAAGGGCTTTGAGTGAGGAGGAAGTGGGAGCTTGGGTGGGTTTATATAGGAAAGGTGAGGGAATTCTTTATTATTTAGGTTTGGGACCCCTTATATTAAAATAATCCAAACCACAAACCATACCATGGTATTTTCCCATGGTTTCTGGAAAAGGAAAGAGGAAAACAATATTTTACAAGGCCAAGGTCCGAAATTATTAAAAAATTAGGGTTGCTTATGTGGAGGTGAGTCACACTCCCATGGAAATTAATTTAAAAAGACAAAGTGTTGAATAAGTCTTGAGGGCTCCATTAATGCTTTGAAAAGTAAGTCAAACAAACCCAAAACCATTTATTTTAATGATAAAACACATATTGTCCGAACATAAGGATTATGTTATTTTATTACAACACCATTGGGTCATTATGATGTCAGAAAACATATTATATATTTAAATGGTATTTAATTTTTACCCAAAAATTTGACTGTCTCAGAAAATTATGAAAAATTCACCGTTGGATAATTTCGACGTCCTGATTCCAAAAATAATATTTATTTTATCTAAATAATTTTCTAAATATGTGAATTTTCACTTTTAAAATAAAAACCGACATTTATAAAAAAATTCACGGGTTTTGATAGAAATGGATTTCAAACCTTAATAAAAATTTTAATTGCATTCATAAAATTATAAGATCATTTATATTTAATAAAAATTAATGTAATATTAATAATAATATTTTATTAAAATATTATTTAATTCAAAAATCCTTTAATTTAATAAAATATAATTCTTAATTAAATAATAACTAAAAACACCATTTGTACTTTAAAAACTAATTACAATGTATCAAAAATGACTAGAAATTATATTCATTATTATATACAAAAATAATGTACATGAACATGGTGCTACTTATTTGTTACATAAACCCTTAAAATAGCCGCATAAGACCTAAGGGTAAGGTGCGCGATGGTGACAGACTCTAGGGGCGGCTCGGATAACATCGCTCGAGTGGTAATTTCAATCAACTTCCACTTTTCCCATAGACGATCACGTTCGAGCTTGACTTGATGAAGCTCAGCTTGGGCTTGGTCAAGGGAAAAGCCCAAAGACGCCACCTCTTTTCCGAGCTCCGACAAATGGGCTTCTTAAAGGGCAATTCTACTGGATGAGGCCATCGCTTCCTTTGTCTGAGTAGAAATGGGTTCGTTAAAGCCTTATATTTATACTACTCAGATGATCACTGTTCAACGGCTATAAAAGTAACGGTCACAAATCTTAACGTAAAACTAAAGAAGTTGACATCTTATAAAAACATTTTTCATAAAGAAACATTTAACTGGATCAAGAGGGATTTTCCATTAATGAAACTTTGGGTCGTTACATGTTTTAATCAAGCTTATGAACGGTTATATATACAATGAATATGAAAATGAAAATTCAGTTAGCATTCATTTTTATTATTTTTTATTATTATGATAAAAGTAATCAGATTAATTAATTAATTAATTAATCTTTTTTAATCTTAATAACCATTAAAATTCTATTAGAGGTACCCATAATAAAAGTATTCATGAAAAAAAACTGAAAAACCAATAATTACAGACTATTACAGTAAATTAATTACACATTTAAAATTCCATAAAACCATTATTAAATTATTAAACACAAATAGTGAAAATCAATATAATAATTATTTAATGTTTCAATTATTAATTGAATGTAATTTTAATTCTATCATTTATTGGGAGACAACACAATGTGTACTATCCAACTACACACTATATACCTCACCTTTCATGTATCTGAGGTACATGCCTAGGGATTTGACGTGTTCCTTTTTCAAACTACATGACATATAATAACCAGCTATAGGATATGTGTTCCACTTTCATTGTTTCCACGTAACTCATTGAGAAAATTTACATGTGTAACATCCTAAGTTTTTATGGACCTTTTTTTTAATAAATTAAATTTGCATTTATGTCTTGTAATGAACTAAGTCAAACATTCCTGTCTCATGGAAATGACTTAGCATACATTATACAAAACCAAGTCAGTGTACGATACATGAAACATTGAATCGTCATATATTACATGCAACACCGACTTGGCATATATTACATGCAATACTGACATGGCATACATTACACACAACACCAATGTTTATACAAAATATCATTTTATTGTTATAATTATTTAAACGAGATAATTATAACATATCCGTTAAACTTAGTTATATGAATAGTAATAAATAATTTTCCTATATTTTTTATAATTATTTTATATAAATAAAACATATTGATAATGAAAGATATAATTTTTTGTAAAGTCCTTATATGTTTAAAAATATCGTTTCTCGAATAAACTACTTTTAATTCCCTTCTGTGAAAAATAATAAAATTAATTTTAGACACATTTAAAAATTGAATTTGATAAAATAAACTTATTTTTTTGAATTTATAATGTCTAAATTATATTAGGGTGAATTTTTGAGATTTATCTAAGAAAATTAATTTTTATATGAATATTGAAAAATACCGAATTTTAATTCAAAACTACCTTTTAATCTAATTTATTTATAAGGTAAAATTATATTTTTATTTTGGTTTAAAAATTTAATTAGATTATATTTTTATTAGGTAATCCATTTTAGGTAATTTTAACCAATTTAACATTGAAATTGGATATAAAAGCTTAGCAAACTTTTGATCATTATTACTTTAAAAAACCGCATTGTCCGCCCGACTACTGAATTAATTTTAAATTAATTTATTCTACTTTTATGATTATAATTTGAAAAAACGGATTAAATATTTTGAATAATAATAATTTATAATTTCTAATAAGGTCAACTTATTTTTTGATCAAAAATATTAGTGAAAGTAATCAAAATTAAATACATCGATTATTGTAAAATTAAGATTAACTAAGGACTAAACCTTAACTTTAAGACCCAAAGCGACTTATAAAATTTTCCAAAACCAATTTTATGGCCATTAGTCAGACATTAACCTTCCATTATTGCGTTTTTTTGGTTCGGAATGACTTTTTTTAGTAGAAAACATGGGTACACCTAATTTGTTTTCAAAAATACCAAGTGAGTCCTTTCCCTTCCCTATAAAAGGCCACCACTTCTCCCTCTTCTTCACACCTCTAAAAACACCTAGGTTCAGCCAAGATATAACCATTAAAATTCCCAAAATCCCTCATTTCCTCCTTTAATCCTCCATTTGGGCATAAAGAAACCCGAGGAAGCCTTTGAGCACAAACCAAAAGGAGTTACCCGATTTAGAGGTAACATCTTCTCTCTAGTTCATTTCTTTTATTTTCTTTCTAAACTCCCTACACTATCTTTATTACATGATTATATAAAAAAATAATTCTACTAAATATAATAGTATTATGTTATTATAATTTTTTTAACTACACTTATACATGCCTCCATCTAATGTGTAACACACATACTGTTTATATGTACGACGAACTACCACCTCACTAAATGACTATTGTTCATTTTTCTTTTACCACCTATGATGGCAGAAATTATGATGTAAAAAATATTTATATATTTTATATATTATATTTATAATATCTTTGATATTATTTATTTATTTTATAACAGATATCTTTTTTACTTTCCATTTGGTGTAAACACGATAATTTTGTTTGAGGAAGTGTGGACTACCGCCCCCTCAAAGCGATGTGATTCATTCACACACTACATGAAATGTATTAAGGATGAGTTTAATAAAATTATATGATATATATAAAATTATAATTATAATTTAATTCTATTACATACATATATACATATGGGTCATTTTCTTTCTTTCTTTCAATACAACAATAAAAACGGAAATAACGTTCATGCGTACATACGACTTACCGTCTCCATGAACGATGTATTCCATTTCATACCTACGTATTATATATATTACTATAATACATATATAATTAATATAAATTATATTTATATCATTTTTCACATTATTTAATCATGATATAAGTATAAGGACCAAAGATAAAATAAATTAAGACACATGCGAAGAACAACGCGAATATTACCCGAAGTGAAACCTTAACATAGGATTTTTAATAAGAGAGTAATATAAGGTCATGATAAAACCATATATGGAATTAGATATAAGAATATGGTTCTTTAAAATATTTATAATAAATTTATATTTATTATACAACTGTTTTGAATGAGTACAGTGAGAGTCAAGATACAAGGTAAGGGGATTTCATCTCACTTTTTATTTCTATGAGATACATGCTTTATTCACCACCCATTCATTTTTTGTGGTGTATATACTAACCATGTATGTAATAAATTATTAGTATAGTTAAATTTATATTTATTTACATATCCATTATATGACCTTTATTTCATGGGGTTTAAGTTTCAAAATTTACCAAATCCGTAAAATAGTTTTGTCTCAATTTTCTTTCTTTGAGACTCATGTTTTGTTATGCACCTAAATTAATTTTGAGGTGTATATATATCCATTTTATTTTAGATATAACTAATCTCAATATTTTCATGATATTATAATCTTCATTTAATTTCTTTTTCTTATATGGAGACTATTATCCCAAGTTACCAAGTGATAGGAGTTTATTGAAACAATCTCATCGCTTTTCAAGATTGTTTATGTTTATGATTTTTTGATGAAATATTATAACCCATATCTCAATAAAATTCATTAATTTCCTTCTCCTATAGTTATTAATGATATATTCATGTATTGGTACTATATTTATACTCTTTGGTAAATAATATATTTAAGAAAGTTTTTTCAATAAATCTCAACTTTACCCTCTTTTTGGTCGGAAATCTGTGTTCCTTTAAAGCCATGTTTTCTAAAAAGGGTTTTCAAGAATATTATACAAATATCCTATGATAATTAAAATACATTTTTACCATTTTTTTATTTTTCCAATGATTTCAAAGGAATCTTCTCATCATGTTCTGAATGATTTATTTTTTTAACCTTTTTACCGTGCAAAAGGAATGTTCTTTTTAACTCATACAACATGTACAGATTTTCCCGACATCATTTCTTTGAAGCTTACTTCTCATTTTTAAAATTTTAATTTTTAAGAAAATGTTTTTTAAAAGTAATTTTCATGGAAAATTGTTTTCAATTTTTTTTAAGATTCTTTTATAAGTTTTCAAGGAAAGTTATTTTCAAAATGTTTTCAATACTTATTTATAAGTTTTCAAAGTATTTTAAAAGAAATGGTTTTAAAAAAATTTCAATATTATTTTATATGTTTTCAAGTAAAACAATTTTCAAAAATTTTTCAAACTTTATTTATAATTTTCTAAGTGTTTTCAATGAAAAAGTTTTTTTAAAATATTTTGAAGCTTATTTTATAAGTTTTCAAGGAAAAGGGTATTAAAAATGATTTTAAGTATTATTTATAAGATTTAAAGGTATTTATAAGAAAATTATTTCATATGGTTTTATATATTAAAAATAAATTTTCAAAGAAGAAAGGATATTTTCCTCAAGATACATTTTTGAATGATATTTCAAAATTATTTTCCATCTAAGATGACATCCGTTGATGTTACTCATTCCCTTATAGGAAATGTTCTAAAGGTTCTATTCATATTATTTTTACGAATGAGTTATGATTAATGTCATGATATTTATGAAACCAATTTCTATTTCATGGGTTATATTTTTTTGAATCCTGTTTCTATTTCATAGGTTATGATTTTGATGAAATTATTATGAAACCTATATCTTTTTCCATAGGTTATGATATTTTTATTTGTTTATGATACCCATTTCATTTCATGGGTTAAGATATGATTTTTTATTATTTTTGGGCACATGTATGTATGATTTAGCTATAAAATGGGTGGGAACTATATCTCCCTCCAATGAATTAGATAAAGATTTATATCTCATGAGATATACATGGTTGGAATGATAAATGAACTCTGTTCAGTATTACAGGGATGGAATGGGAAATGAAATCAGTTCAGTAATATAGGGCTAGAATGAGGGGTTTACTCAGTTCAGTAATATAGGGATGTAATGAGGCATGAACCTGGTTTAGTAAAGTACTTTTTCCACTAAGATGGTCTTGGAAACAAGGCCTTGGCTACTATGGAAATAATATTATATTCTTATGTGTTTTTCTTAATTCCATGTTTTATTCCCATGATATTATTTCATAGATTATGTTCTTTATTTCATTATGATTATTGTCTTATTAACTTCCACACTTTATGCCATAATTCATGTATATAATCTTTTATATGAAGGGAATGATCTTCTATTTTCATTATCATGTTCTCATACCATTATGATCATGATTATTCTTACATATCTCCATTGTTTACCCTTACTGAGCATTTGAGATCACGCCTTTTTATGTTTTCTTACCCAGGTTATAAAGATATGTATTTTGTTTGATGTGTCTAAAATGCATTATAATAAAGGAGAACCTAGTGGGAGATAATATAACTCACTTATGTATCCGAGTTTATGTTTCCATGTTTCTAAAGGCACTATACAAGTACAATATATAGGAATCTATTTGTATAATGTTTTCATAATTTCAAAAAATTTATTTAATGTTAATGTATGAAAATAAAAGGTAACTATAGAATGAATTTAAGACATGATAATTAATTAGCCACATTCTCTCTACATAAAATACATATCACATGCTTCATTAATTCTCCAAGATATGAGTCTCATGATGTTTTGACCGTGTATTTGACCCCACAGTTTGCATGAATTTTTTTGCTAAATAGTGTAAACTACGTAATGTGTATGCCAACTACACATTATGTATTCTGACATACCATACTCCAGGTTGGACTAGTCTACATGCATTGTTTAATAAATATATAGTGTGTAATTACTGATAAGCATGTCATATATCCCATGACAAGGCCATGTGAAGTGCACTTGGGTACATGACAAGTACTCCAACTACATACCCTATAATCCCATACTATCTTGCCATATTCATCAACACTTTTTGGTGGAATATGTATTCATTATTCATTTGTTCTTGGACTCATGAAATTTTGAATTGAACAAAGAAATTAAAATGTAGAAGACATGTTAATTTAAACAATAAGATTAAATAAAGAATAATTCTTGAAATGAAAACCTAACCACTATTTCACAAATAGATCAAAAATCAAATAAATAATTATAAATTTAAAACTCAACCAATCTAATACCACTTTTAGGTTATAGGCATAGAGAAATCACCTTTGGTGGGTATTAAATTAATTTTTCTTTTAATTTAGAGTTTCCCGAAACCCTAATAGAAGATCTTGCATATTAAATTTATAATTAATTTTTTAGATATAAAAAAATGATTACCTCATCTTTGGATCATTTATTCGATGAAGTTGTTGATATTATTAACATCCTTTTAGACTACCTTTGTTTACCTATAATAATTCAATTATATAATCCCTTTAGTTGTTATCCACACGTGCTCCTTTGATATTTGAGCAATGGCAATTGATTTCCGAGTCCTAGCATAACAAATAAATTATCTTGCACTATTTATTTTTATCACTCCAAGATCCTTCAGGATTGAGGGACTTCTTTTCACTATTGAGATTAATAGAGGATGAGTTTGAGAGAGAGAGAGAGAAGTCTGTTGGGTGTAATGATTCTATATTCTCAATTTTTGATTAACCCTACATAATAGACTTAACCATCTATTTATAGATGTAGGGTTTAGGTTAAAATATTATTTAATTGCATACCATCTCTCAAATAATATTATAATCATTATTAAACCCTATGACATACAATAATAATAACATTATTGTGTTATGACATGCATTATAACTTGCACAAAACAAATATTATTTTACCACCTTGTAAATTAATATTTATCATCAGGCACAATCTTGGTCTGTTCGAACACCTCAAAATTTATTGAATACCTGAATAAGTATTTAATTAAATATTTTATTCATCAATAAATATTTACAATTGATAAAACTAAAAAACATTATTCCTCATCATTGAGAATAATATTTATTCTAATAAGTTAAATGCAAATAGGTTTTAATCAAGATCAATGGAAACTTTTAGTGTGTGGCCCTCTATGATTTTTATTGGAATTAGACAAGCTTTTCTAAAGTCTAATATTACTATATATCAATGGGTCAAGGAACCCAATAAAAAGAAATTAATTTCACAATTTCAAAAACCACATACGAATGATCACTATGTAATATAATCCCTTTGTCTCAATATCTAATTAAGTAGGCTGCACATCCATGTCATCATCTTATGTTCTCAATACATATTTCTTTGACTAAGTGAAATAAACCTGTTGTTACACCATGTCCATAGTATTTAATGTGACATTTCTTTTCCAATCAAGGGGATGAGATATAAACTTCTATAAATATGGAAAGGACAAATCCTTCATTGAATTATCAATTAATAACATGTCATTGTTGATTCACTCAATATACCCTACTCCCCACCAACATATGGCATGAAAGTTTTGGTCAGTAAATATAAGTGTGAAAGCCATGACATGCATCATGATAATATTAAAATATAAGGAATATTACACAAACTCACAGATAGGAATATCCAATGACCCCAAAACATGCAGAATACCCACTGGCAATTTTGTTATCATAATCTACCATATTGGGGATTACCAAGTGTAAAATTCATGAGAATAAGCCTTATATGTTTATGAGTACTCATACTTGATAGAATACATACTATGTGTCCTATCATAGTACATTATCCAACCATAGAACTATATTTAAGAATATTTTCACAAAACTTCATGGTTTTTATCATAGCGGGGAACTGGTATGACCTTATCAATGTGATAGATACCCTAGGACATTATTAAATTAAATTCATACAAAAAAATGAAAAATATATAATAAAAGGTTTTAAGAATATTTAATTCATCAAATATAAATATAACCAAAGTATAACAAGTTGGTCTTAGGAAACTAACTCCAACATCGATGACCCTCACTCATAGGGCATCACATCTCTCAACATCAACGGAAACACATAAAGAACTCATCAGTATCCTAGGAAAATTCATATTAGAACCTATTAAGATTGATGGATTAAATCCTATATCAATACCCAAGTCATCACTAGGTCATTCCCCACACCCAACCTATAAAAAAATATACACATGGTCTTCCTAACCATGTAATCACATTTCAATGGAAGAGAAACACTCATATTAAGATCATATTGATTATCCTAAAAACTCTAAGGCATTACAAGTTTCTCACATGGCCTACTCAGGACAAGAACTCCATTCCAAAACCCTCCTCTACTTGGAGGTCACTATTGGAACCTATCAATAGTTCAACTATATCTCATTCATTTCATTTCATTTAACTTAAACACCTCTGGATCTAACTGCCACATGGAATTCATTTATAATCAAGTCCTATAATATTAGTTCCTAAGGAAATAAAGCTAGTGCACAAGGGTCCATTGTGGCCCTTGTAACTTTATTTAGTCCAGGAAATTCATATAAATATAGGAATTTATTTAATCAATAGTTTGGTTTCCCATAGTGATGATACCACATATAATTTTCTACATATCAAAAGAATAAACCAAAAGGAAAATCATAGGGACCACATACCTCAATTTCAAAGTTATTCCCTTTTATTCCCATCCTGAAATCTCTCACTCGAGCTCATCCAAGATCCACCGACCATAATCCTACCATCAAGAGTCCCTAACTCACATAAAAACATTCAAATTAATTAATTATAATCATTTATAATTAATTAATCAATTTACAATTAATTTATCAATTTAATACAAGTAGGCATAATGCTTAAAAATACACCGCACCATCTCATCACACTAAAACCTTGATCAATGGGCCGTGGTCCATTCTTGATCCTCACCCAAACCCAAGAAATGAAAAATCCCTATTTAAAACACATGATTAAATAGAAAATTTTGTCTGAAAACCTAATAAAATCTATCAAGCAACATACCTTTGCAAAAATGTTGTGCAACGTCATGCGATCATCGTTATGAGTCCTCCTCTAGATACGCTATATGAAATCCCAATTGTATTAGATTATTTCCACCATGATCTAGTGGAAATCATCACTGAAACCTAATTGAATATATCGAAAATCAGATGGAAATAATAGAAACCATGAATGGGGAATATGGATAAAGAGACTCACCAAGAATCAGTATGATGAATCACTCTTAAAACACCCGAATAAAAGGGATATATGGAAGGGAAGAGGAGAGGAAAAGTGGTATTCTCTCCACTCCTTTATTTGAGTAAAATGAGAGGAACCCAAGTGGTTCCTAAAAATATTCCCCCAATAAAGTTACCTAAAATCCATTAAAAAGAGGTTTCTAGCCCTACTTCATAGCATGAACAAGGGGTTCACACCATGAATCCCCCCATGCAATGGGACATACCTATTCCTCAACACATTCATGGTGTGAACCCTTGGTTCATGTTGTGAATGATCCTAGGTAAATATCCCTATCTTGGGATACCCCATTAATAGTATGAAAGGCCCCCATGAAGGCCATTCATGGTGTGAATGATACCCTTCATGCCATGAATGGACTGATACTAAAACATTTCAGTAACCAAGACACTCAAATATTTATCCAACATCCTCTCATCCCAAGGAATATATCACTCCTTAAACCAATTCCAAAAACAAATTTTAAGTATTTCTAAAAACTCAAAATCCTGATCTAATTCCTAATTATAAAAAAAACCCTCACCAACATAAAAATTAAAATTCCCTAAGGAATTCCCAAACCATAATGATGTGCTCCATCACAAACTCCCCAAATATATGCTTCTCATCCCCAAGAAGAAATTTTAGTCCTTAACCATAAAATTAAAATTACCTAGGTCTTAAATTCCTGCTCTATTCACTACATTATACCTTGAAAATCTGACTGAGTTACAACCAATCAACTCCAATCATAAGGCACACTACTCATTAGAAACCAAACCACTACTTGTCATCATCACCAAAAATCTAAGACTATACTTACCCCTACATCTACCCTCAATCACCAAGATATCATCAATCAATTTAAATCCAATATTATGGTTCTACCCACTATAATAATCAACTCATATCGGCAAATTCTAAGACATATTTATCCCCACCATCAGAATTTCCCATCAAAATGCATTTCCAGTGATCCAATGACCCACTTGGTACAATTTCCATCTAACCACACCCAATTCCAAATGAAAAACACAGCTCAAACCTTATATGGATTACCATTATTTAAAATTCATGGTCTCACCTTCCAATGCACCATCTCATCACCCGATCCCAATGCCTTTACTTTTGAAGGGATCTTGAGATCATCCACACACCCACACCAAAGTATGAAACTATCTCTTGATGTAATTATATGGTCGAATCCCCAACTATTTTTATCATGTTTCATTCTCTCATACTGATCACTAATGTACCACCAATCTGACACACCCTCAAATCACATTTAAAACTATCCTGGTATTTATGAAAATGACCAAACTCCATGAAAAATTACATTTGAATCTCAAATATTTTATTTTCCTTGACGCCTAATAAAATCATATTCACACGCTCACCAGTGTTCAAATTATATATCGATCATCCCATGACTGGTATCATAAAATACATAACCTTAACCATGTGGGTTCATACTTCCTCACACAATGTTTTTCCCATTACCACATGTAATGACTGGACACAGCCTTCCCACTCATTCTTGTGCCCCAACATAAAACATCAATCACAACTCACTGTTGGATTAGTAGGATCATCATCCTTACACATGCTGAATTTACATCTACAATAATTTTAAAACCTTCCAATGTAAAATAGTTCACTCCCCATGATATGGATTTACTTATAAATCTCCTTGAGTGAAACCTCAATTGGTTCGATCATCGAATGCATGTCGCTCCTCCCAAGCCACACTTATCCACCGCCAACTCATGACACCATGCCATTAACAATTTCATCATAATTATAAAGGATACACTCTTCATTATAATATAATTCATTAGGATGACATGTCTATAATAATTTCATCAACAAACCTCCCTAACCATACACATCAAGGAACACACTTGAGTCAACCGTACCGCGACACCCCAATCCATCTCCAACATCCCCTCTCACTATAGAGGGACATTTACCATTCTATCAGAACTCATAGATAATAATTCCCACAATGATTCATCAATACCATTGGTTCTCAACACACACACATCTAATCACCAACCCATAAATAATGGAACCAAGCATAAACAGTGTTCATACCACCCCTGTTTCATCAGAACTAAACAGGTGTACACTCTGGTATAACCTGATCTGAAAACTCAATTTACACTCGCCTAAGTCACAAATCATGAAACTTAGGCTCATATTACTAAACCATTGATCATTAACATCACATGAAATCTCATTAATTTATAATTACCCTCAATGATACTCTTTAAAACTAGACATTTCACCTATGCCGTAGTCCACTACACAATCACTCTCCAACCCAGACATCATCTTAAATCTAGAAGAATATACCCATGATCTATCCAGTATATATCTGAACATATAGGATCATAATTAGTTATATTATTGGGAACCAAAACCAAAAAAATAAGTTTATAAATCCTACTGATTCTATTAATTATAACTAAACTTTGATACCAAATCACCTCAAGTAATTTTCATCACAAAATCTTGAAGCATATCCTTGCCCACATCGTATACCCAGTAAAACCACTTGTTCACTAATATTACCTAAATAATATACTATGGTTCCCATTTATAAAGAAATCATAAGATAGAGTAACCCCTCACTTGTGTTACCCTCATATAGTTCACAACACATCTCAACAATAATACCCAACCCACAAATATCCCGAGACACATCTCAAAGAAATGGGCTACCCCACCAAGCCCTTAACCGTATCTCACATGGGTAATAACTCATAGGAAACCGGTATATACCCATCTATAATATCACCCTGAAAATCATCTTCCAACACCCATTCTAGGGTTTTACATACACATATACCAGTAGTACACATTAAAACCAACTTTCCCACTCCTAGGAAACTATCCTCATCAGGAATCAGTATTTGATACTACCTCCCCAAGGACCAAAATTCTAGACCGATCCTCACTGAGCCTCTATATACGAGGTCCACCCTCTTTAGGATAAAATTATAATTCATCAAAACATATGTAAAATTTAATATCTATATGATGATATATGTAGAGTATACTATAACTATGTGGTTTAGTTAAGTAGAATTCCACAAAATTCTATATGGTAAAAACTATAAATGTTATTGTGGACACATTAAATAATTAAACCAATTTTCTCTTTAGGATTTATCATGAAGTCATAAAGTTAAAATTCTAACCTATTAAGGGTCACTATACACCATTAAAAGAGGGAATACATAGCTTCAATAAAGGATAATCTCACTGTAAGATTCACATGGCTTTTCATGAGAAGAAACATATACTACGGTCTAACTAAGTAGAATTCCACCACCATGTCATATTACATATAAGTTGTTATTTGAACTTTAAATAGTTGAGCTCTTCATCATTAGTGATCTCAATCACAAGTAAACACATGTATGTCATGTGATTCATACAATCAAAATATTATTCATGGACATATGCCTCTTACCAGTGGGCTAAGAGACAAAAACTATAGTCATAAATCCAAAAACTCAAGTGAATCACCCCAGGTGAAATCATACAAATGTAAAAGTGAAATCCAAGAATAGAAATCCCGTGTCCTCTGTAACCTTTATTTTCTATCAAAAAAGGTGTTTACAATGAACCAATCCAAAGTATATTATAATATTTGAAACGTTCTTAGTCCCAATATACCATCTATACAAATAGTAAGACAAAATAAAAATCTATGATATCACTTTATAATGCCCTGAAAATAAACCAATGATTGATGTACTAAATGAAGAGCTACTAGAACCTCAATCTTCCCTCCCCATATAAAAAAGGATTTAGACTAGTAGTGAGTGTCTAGGGTGTTACCATAGAGAGACTATACCCTCATATAAGGGTGAAAAACAATTAAAATATCATAAAACATCCATTAAAGTGTGAATAATAATAAAACACAAATCATAAACAATAATAATGAATTTAGAAACATAAATTCATACATATACATAGTCATATGAGTATAAATCAACACTTATCACCCCTAAAGATGATCACATATAAAACTAAATAAAATAGAAATATACCATTCCCAAGCCTCATCACATCCAGACTCCAAAATACTTATAATAAATCCCACTTGATCGAGCTACTTTGGTCCTCTTCCCAACATGAACATATGATAAATGGGATCTTCTTGGGTAACTTAGTGCTAGGGATTCCAAAACATGGTGTGAGTATAAATCAATAGGTAAAAACCAATTTGGTTTTGTAAATAACCAGTAAATATAGCATGTACACATGTGATATTATTGTAACCATAAAATAAATAACCACACAAGCATAGAATAAATATCCACCATCAATACTTAGGTTCTAACATGACACCCGAGATCTACTGTACCTGATTTGTCTTGTTCCAGAGTGACTCTGAGCATATGTAACCAAAAAGGTGGAGGAAGTTTTTCCCCGATACCTATTTATAATATCAATTAGGGGACCAAGTCCTACCATAGAACTAGAAACTGAATATTATACCCGCATCATAGAATTTCGAAGTGTTACTGAACAAAATAATCACCCAAGAAAAATATACCCATCCCCATAACATAAGAAACCACCTGAGGAAATATATACCCATCATAAAAACATGAGAATCCATACAAAGGAAATATAACTATCCTACAGACAAAATAAAATCACCAAGGGGAAGTATACCCATCCCCAAAACATAACGTGGCACCCCGGGGAACTATTCCCATTATTGGAACATAATGAAACCACATAGTAATCCTCCATATCAAAATCATAAGAAAATTCATACACTTGGGGGGTGGGGGGCACATCCCTTCTCTGGAACTAAGTAACAAACCTCCATACCAATGGATCATATCCTGCTCTAGTGTCTGAACCATCATTCTCAAGTCCCATGAATATATTTAAAACACATATACTTGGGGGAGCGTCCCCCTCAAAACCCCACACCACATTCCACATATACCAATGGTACATCCTCCCTGTTACACCATGTAATAGCACACGGTCCATCCACTCACCTAAACCAGACATATGTCTCATAATAATAATAATAATAATAATAATAATAATAATAACATGGGTTAGAAACCTACCTAACCCATCTCATATAACCAATGTTGTACCCCTAAGTGATTTACCTACACTTTCCACTTCATCCTTACCAGGTTCACAACATCGATTTGAGTGATAAGGTGAAATCCAAAATCAGCACTACCCATTACCCGAACACACACTATATAGGGTTAACATACCACTGAGACACACTCTAGGTTCACCTAGGTCTCATAATAGCATGAAAAACCACATGGGATCCTCATCCTAAAACCCATCTCTCTGATTATCACCCATCGTTCAAAGGGAATCCTGTGTCTTGGCATAGTCAGAAACACACCAAGGCCACATTTTACTCCTATGAAAATCCATGTTGGAACCTCTATATAGTGAAGTATTAAATCCTATATCAATACCCAAGTCATCACTAGGTCATTCCCCACACCCAATCAATATATAAATCTCCACAGGTTCTACCCACTCAAGAAATCACATCTCAATGGAGGAGGAACGCTCAACCCATGGTTATCCAAACTAGCTCAAAAGATCTAAGGCATCACAATGTTTTCACATGGCCTACCAGGTCCAAACACTCCATTCAAAAACCCTCATATACTTGTAGGTTACTAAGGGAACAAATCACTAGTTATTATATATCTCATTCATTTAATTTAATTTAATTAACACACCTTAGGGTCCAAGTTACATATGCTGTGAATTTATAATCAAGGTCTCATCCATTGACAACCAGGGAAATAAAGAAAATTCACAAGGGTCCATCATAGGCCATGGAAATTTGTTCAGTATGGACATTTCATTTGAATAAGGTAATTTATTTAATAAAAGGTTTGATTTACCAAAGTTGTGGGACCAAATATCACATTCTACATATTGAAAGCATAAACCAAATGGATAAGTATAGGGACCACATACGCCAATTTTGAAATTATTCCCATTTAAGCACAACCAAACAACTCTTGCATGATCTTGTCCAAGATCCACCAACCATATTACAACCAATATGAGTCTCTAAATCATGACAAAGTATCTAAATTAATTAATTATGATCATTTATAATTAGTTAAATAACATATGATTAATTTATAAATTTAATACAAATAGGTATAACACATAAAAATTCATTGAGTCATATTATCATGATGAAACCTAAAGCATCAAGGTGAGTTACACTCCCAAAATTCACTAAGACCTAATACATGAGAAATACCTATTTAACACACCTAATTAAATGAACAATTTTATTTAATTTCATCTAAAACCTAAATAAAATTCTTCCTGAAATATATTTTTGAAAAAACTGTGTGCGACAATGTGAAATAATCCTCAAAAGTTATCCTCTAGATACGTTATATGAAATCCTCAGTACATTAGAAAATTTAAACCATTATTTGGTGGAAATCATCATTGAACCCTAACTGGAGACATCTAAAATCAGAGGTAAGTAATAGAAACCAATAGTTGAGGAGGAGAAAGAGACTCGATAAGAATCAGTGAAATGAATCACTCTCAAACCACCCAGATTAAAGGGATATAAGGATGGAAGGAGGATATACAAATAGGTATTCTCCCCACTACTTCGATCAATTAAAACGAAGGAACCTAAGGGGTTCTTAAAAACAAACCCCCGGTGAAGTTACATAAAATACAGTAAAAAGAGGCTGCAAACACTGATTCATGATATGAACATGGGGTTCACTCCAAGAATTATATTCTAGGAAGAGGTAGAATATAGCTACCATATCCTTTAACATATACCATTACATGATTTTAAGAATAATTATTCATCAGAGTACAAGCCCAGGATCGTAAAGTCTAGTGTCTTGGAAGACTATGTACATAATCAAACATTATAAAAACAACTTTTCATTTAAACTCCATAATGAGCTCTTACCTTTCATTGTTCTCATACATATACATAGGATTAGATGGGGATAACATGAACAAAGGGTTGAGCTAAAATCCTAGTAAGGGAATAACCATAAGAACAAAGAATTAACATATGAGACAGAAGGCGTGACATGATGATATAAAAATGCATGTAACATATGGAATCATAACATATAAAAATGGGATCATTTAAAAATGGAATCATATAAATGTGGAAGAAATATAAAAAATTAATTTATTACGAGTCCAGGCTAACCTTGAAGACTATTTCCCATATTCGCACAAGCCAAGGATAACCGCCAAGACCATTGCACATAGTAGCACAAGCCAAGGCAAACCGCCAAGACCATCGCACATAATGTCTAATGAGACTCAAATTTACCCAATGAATTGGATAGATATATGGGAACACCCATAATAAATTTCATGGATATGTTTTCTATATAAATAATCATATATAATTAATCTTACATAAACATAAGGATTACCCATGGAAATAATTGGGTACCACAATCATGACATAAATCATAACCAATGGGCATATCATGAAAGAGTCCATGAAAGAAAGGAATTAGAACATACATGGATGTTAATAGGGTAAAATAGGCATATATCATGGTAAGTTATATCAAACAAAAGTGACAACATGTAAGAAATTTATTTTTTAAATTTTAGCATTAAAATATTTTTGTGCGGTTTTAAGGAAAATACTATAGAGATTTTAAAATAGAAAAGGAGACAATATTTTATATAAAAATAGAATTAAACCAAGAATGTTTTCAAAATAAAAATACTGATTTTATATGGAAAATGGTTTATTAAAATAGATGATAGAGTTGACTTTAAATTGGGTAAAAATTTGGGGATTTCCCTTAAAATGAGTTTGCTTATTGGGAAGTATCGAGGAGGGGTCCACTTAAAAGCATGTATATCCCCAAAAGAGAATGAGGGATGGATCTTAAAACATGAGTTTGGAGGATATAAAAATCATGTATAATTTGTACATAAAAATAAAATACAACTTCATTTGGGTAAAAATAAAGATAGAGTAACCCGAACGAATAAAGGAAGTTCGTGTAGAATTCCTTACAGATTATAGGCATGGTATCGAGTGTACTTAAGAGGGATTTATGAGAGATAATGGGGTTTATAATTAGTTATAGATAATGAGATAATTATGGAGGAGGTTCTCAATAATACCCCATTATTAGAGATTACACATAAAATGGCATTGCATGGAGGACATTCTTGAATAAAAGTGAATTGGAGAGGATCCCTTACCTTAAGTCCATTGGTGTTCTCCACTAGTTATTAATGACCTGAATAAACAAATTAGTTTTATTAATTAATAATTCCAGAACATCTTATATATGTAAAATATTTAGTATAACCCTTTTAAGTTCATTTATGACCTTTTTTATGGGTTAAGTGGTTTAATTACTTTGTTCGTGTCCGTTTGTTTTCTTTGTTTTTATGACCGATTTCCTTATTTTCATGAATGGATAAACATGTAAGATGAAAGTGGTTGTCTAGAATTTAAGTTATATGAAATTATTTAACATGTAGGAGATTAAATGGTTTTAAATTTAATTTGGTTACTTGGAGTGAATTTTAATCATTATATAAAACATTAATGATAAATACTTGAATTAATTTTAGCGATTTTTGCTCACAATTAACTTGTTTTGTATTATTATTTTACATAATGAGTGAATAAGTATTAAAGAAAATTAAATAAGATAAAATAAACATATAATTGTCTATTTCAACCATAAATTTTTTTTCATGTCCAGAATTAAAGATAGTAATAGAAATTGATAACCTATCGTCTTTGATTGTGCTAAATTAACACATCTCAAACGGTGTTTTCATTTATTTAAAATAAAAGGTGGAGAAAGTAGAGATGATAATGAATTATATCATTAGAATAATATAATTCCAGTAAATTTATGTTACTATAGTTATCATACCATTTGGGTGAAGGGATGTTTGGAAAGAAACAAGAGAAAAAAAGAACTTTAAAAGAATTGGAAAGAGGAATTTACCTCTTGAGTTTATCTCTTTTGAGAGCCACTTAAGGGGAGAGGATTTGGTATTTTGAGGAGACCAAGGGATGTTGGAAGTGGGGGAGGAGTTTGAGGAGATATTGTGGCAGAATATGGGTGAGGAAGAAGGCTTTATAAGAGTGAAGAGAAGAGGTAATGATGAGTGGTATTTATAGTGGAGGAGAGGAGGGTTTTAATAATATTTAATTACTTAGTTTATTATTTTCCTTCAATACTAGAAATAGTGATGATTAACAAACCAAAAATTGTAATAAGTGCATGTGAATTTAAACCAATTGGGATTACATCAGCATATCATCATCAGTGACTCAATAAATCTATTATTTAGCATTTATTGTAAATTATCGTATTTTACTATTAATAAAAACTCAAGTATTTTAGAAAAATCCAAAAAATCTACCCTAACCATTTTTTGATGTGTAGAATCCAAAAATGAAATCCATTTTTCAAAAATAATTTTCTAAATACGATTAATTTAATTTTTAATTAAAATCACAATTTACTCGAAAAATAACAATTTTAAAACATTTATTTTCTAATTACAAGATATGGGTATATCATACTCCCACTTGAATATTATTTATATACTATAATAGTTAAGGTTTATATTCATTGGGGTATGTCACTATTCATAAGGGTAACATTACTATTCATAAGTGTATGTTACTATTCACCAAAAATTAAGTTGGTCATATTAGACTCCAAATAACTTACTGATCACAACTGTGTATATCATATTTCCAAAATTCAAAACAAATAAGTGTCAAAATTATTTTTAAATGACACATAGTACTTAGTAGTTCATTGTGCTGTGATTTTATGTGATTATATGACATATTTATAAGAAGGAAATTTCCATTGAAAAACATTAGCTCGTTACATTCTTTCCCCCTTAAGAAACTTCACCCTAAAAATTTAGTTTTACATTCTAGGCTCTAAACAGGTGTGGGTACTTTTCCTTCATTGCCTCCTCCAGTTCCCATGTTGCCTCTTCATACTTATGGTTCTTCCATAGTACCTTGACCAGGTGAGTATTCTTGTTATGTAGAACTTTATCTATACGTTCCAAGATTTTCATTGGATGCTCCTCATAAGAAAGATCAATCTCCAACTATACCATCTATGAGGAGAGTACATATGAAGGGTCTGGTATGTACTTCATTAATTGGGATACATGAAAGACATCATGTACTTTGGCCATGATAGGTGGAAGTTCTAGTCGATAGGCCCCAACCCCGCCATGATCAAGAATCTCGAAGGGGATGATGTACCCAAGACTTAACTTCCCTTTCTTTACAAACCTCATGACCTTCTTCCACAGAGATATGTGTAGAAATACCATATCTCCAACTTTGAACTCAAGGTCTCATTGATGATTGTCTAAAAAAATCTTCTGTCAGCTTTGGTCTGCCTTGATATACTGCTGAATGGTTCTCACCTTGTCCTCCATTTCTTCGACCATTTCAGGTCCTAACATCTTACGCTCACCGAATTTATACCAACACGACTGTGTTCTAAACCTTTTCCCATAAAGGGATTCATATGGTTCCATTCAGATGCTCGAGTGGAAACTGTTGTCTTCGGAGAATTCAACCAATGGAATATATTGGTACCATCCTCCTTGAAGTCCATAGAACATGATCTCAATATATCTTCCAGTGTTTGAATTGTTCTCTTAGATTGGCCATTAGTTTGAGGATGATAGGCCATACTGAAAATTAGTTCAGTGCTTAGAGCATGTTGGATACTTTTCCAGAACTTCAAGTTAAATCTCAGATCATGATCGGATACAATAGATAAAGGTACTCCATACAGCCTTAACACTTCTTTGATGTAAATCTGTGTAAGTTGATCCAATGATAAGTCCTATCAAATTATGATAAAGTGATCTGTCTTCGTAAGATGATCCATAATGACCCATATAGCATTGTTTCCTCTGGATGTACTTTGAAGTCTGGTGACAAATTCCATGGTAATGTTCTCCCACTTCCATGTTGGTATGGGTAATGGTTGCATCATCCCCTTAGAATTTTTCCTCTCATCCTTCACTTGTTGACATACCAGTCACTTTGATGTATATTTAGAAATATGCCTTATCATATTTTCCCACTAAAAGTTTTATCAGAGATCTCGATACATCTTGGTGCTCCCTGGGTGGATAGAGAAGGTTGAGCTATGTGCGTCATTTAGAAGTAACTTCCTTATCTCTGGATAAGATGGTACACATAATCGTGATACAAATATTACAACTCCATCCTTGTCAATTTTAAAATCGGAGAATTTCCCATTTCTGATAGCTTCCACCATTTTCTGAATTTCCACATCTTTTCTTTCAGCATGCTTTATTTTCCCCATGAGGGATGGTTGACCATTAATTTGAGAAAGGATTGATGATGTTACTCCCTTAATGATTCCCATGTCTATCTGCTACAAATCTAATAAGATCAGATCCTTTTCAATTCTCATCATTGATAAAGATGCAAGATCCTTTTATTTAGACCATCCACCACCTTGTTTTCCTTATTGGGATGATAGTGGATTGATCAGTCATTATCCTTGATGATCTCTATCCATCTTCATTGGTGAATATTAAGCTATTTATATGTGAATATATATTTGAGACTCCTGTGATCAGTATATATCTCACACTTCTCCCCATAGAGATAATGCCTCCATATTTTCAATGCAAAGATCACAACCGCCAACTCCAGATCATACGTGGGATATTTTTTCTCATGTATTTTTAGATTCCTTGAGGAATAGGCTATCGCTTTATTATTTTGTATAAGCACACAACCTAATACCTTCTTTGAAGCATCATTATACACCACAAAGAGTTCTCCACTTGTTAGGAGTGTGAGTACTGGCGTAGTGATTAACCTCTTTTTCAACTCCTTAAAATAGTATTCACATTCCTAAGTCTAGAAAAACTTTACTCCCTTCTGTGTTAACTTGGTCATTGGGTTTGAAAATCGTGAAAAGTTCTTCAAAAATCATCGATAATACCTAGCTAGACCCAAAAATATGTGGATCTCTGTTACAGATGTTGGTGTTGGACTCGTGATGCTCTCGACAGAGGACCAGAACCCTGCAGAGCCCACTCAATGGGGATGCACTCAACTGGGACACTAACTGGGCCGGGTTCAGATACTTCCCCCTTCCAGCAGGGGATTTAATCTTGCCTCCGCTGAGAATCGAACCCAGGGCTGACTAGAATAATAGACACTGAGGAGCTTACTCGACTACCACTAGGCCAATGGCTTAATGGTAGTCGAGTTGGCTCCCTGTTGGATATTATGCTAGTCATCCACGAGTTAGATTCTCGATGGAGGTGAGATTAAATCCACTGCTAGTAGGGGGACAATATCTGAACCTAACCCAATTAGTGGCCCAGTTGAGTGCATCCCTAGTGGTACTCGTGATGCTCCCGGTTGGCTGTTATGCCTGTGGTCTTCTGTTCGAATCGCAGGGGAGGTGTATTAAATCCTAGTAGGGCCCGGGGATAGTACTTTGCACTGGCCCAGAGAGTGGCCTAGATGAGCCCAATGACCCAAGTTAGGGGCTGTGGGTGCACGAACTGCGACCCATTTAGTGGAGAATGGTACGATAAAAAAGGTGCCTTTTTATTGGACCCGTGACGCTCCCGGCAATGGACCAGAACCCTGAAGATCCCACCAGGGATGGGGTGCACTCAACTGGGACACTAACTGGGATAAGTTCATATATATTCCCCCTACCAGTGGGGGATTTAAGTTTGCCTCTGTCGAGAATCGAACCCAGGGCTTACTGGCATAATAGCCACCGGGGAGCTTACTCGACTACCACTAAGCCAATGGCCTAGTGGTAGTTGAGTAAGCTCCCCGATGGATATTATGACAATCATCCTGAGTTCGATTCTCGACGGAGGTGATATTAAATCCCCCACTAGCAGGGGATAGTATCTGAACCCAACCCAGTTGAGTGCATCCCCAGTGAGTGGGCTCTACGGGGTTCTGGTCTGTTGTCAAGAGCGTCACGGGTCCAACAGTTGGCCTGGGCCACTCTTTAATTTCCTTTTTCTTGGATGGGTCCATAAATATCCCTTTGTTGGTGATAACATTCCCCAATAATGATACTTCCTCCTTCAAAAACTCACATTTACTGTACTTTTCATACATCTTCTCCCTTTTCAAAGTCTTTAACACAATATTCTAATTCTCCTTATGTTCCTCATTGCTCTTGGATTATATTAGATTATCATAAAAAAAGACTACAAAAAATTTGTTGAGGTAATATCTAAATACTATATTAATTAAATCCATGAATATTTATAGATCATTAGTGAGTTTTAAGGGTATCACTATGAACTGATAGTGTCCATACTTCATTTGAAAGGTAGTCGTGGGAATATCTTCCTTCCTTAACTTTAATTAGTGATATCCTGACCGAAGGTCCACCTTAGAGAAATAACAGGCCCTATGAAGCTGATCGAACAAGTCATCTATCTAAGGAAGGTGATACTTGTTCTTTATAGTGATTTTATTGAGCTCATGATTATTAATGCAGAGTTACATTAATCCATTCTTCTTTCTTGATGAAGAGGACTGACACACCCCATGGTGAAACACTCAGGCATATACAAACCTTGTCCAGATTCTAGTTTAACTACTTCTTCAACTCTTCTAGCTCTATGGTGTCCATTCTATAAGGTGTCTTTGATATAGGCAGAGATCCAGGAATAATTTTAATTGAGAACTCAACCTATTAGTCCTGAGGAAAACCAGACAACTCTTCAGGGAATACATCAATGTAATCCCTCATGATGGGCATGTCTTCAATCGTGATTCTCTCCTTTGTCTCAATCATTTGGGCTAGATATTATTGCTCATAAGCAAGAAATATCCACACTTAAGATGATGATTCTAAAGAAGATTCATCTTCCTCCTTACACTTGTATAGAATTAGAGGGTGCTTTAGGATGTGAAGTGTGATCTCCCTTTCCCGACAGTTGATGTTGGATTTTTATAAAGATATCCAATCCATTCCCAAGATAATATCAAAATCCACTAAAGGAAGTATGAAAATATTTTTTGGGAGGTTCAGTCCAAAAAAATTAATTTGGGAGGAGTTATAAACTATTGATGCAATAATTTCCCCATTTTCTATTCTCATAAATAAATTATTTTCCAAATGTTGAGGTGGCGTTTGAATAGTTCTTCTAAACATGAAGGATATGAAAGAATGCATAGAACCATAATGCAATAGTATGTTCGCTATTCTTGAATGAATAACTAGCATACCTGTCACCACATCGTTGTCCGGATCCACCTCAATATTAGTGATAGCATAATCCCTTCCATGTATCTTTAGAGGATGCTATTGATTTCCTATGACAACCCTCAGCTTAGGGAAATTTTCCGCCTAATAACCATGCTCCTTGCAATTGTAATACTACACCAATTGCTGAGCATTGATCTGAACCTTCCTTTCTTCTTCCACATTTGTAGGATTTTTCATATCCCTTAGACAGTTCTTGGATAGATGTCCCAAATTTCCACATTCAACGCAATTCTTGGTTCCCTTTATACAGTTCCCAGGATGCTTCTTCCCACAACTTTTACAAGTGGGATATTTGGGATTTCTTCCATCATGGGATTTGTTTGTAGAACCACCCATGTTGTTCTCCATTTTTCTTCTTTTCACCAGGCCCACGAGACCACTAAGAGTCTCCAATATCTATTTCAACCATGATGGAACAATGGAAAATATCCTCATAACTATCAAAGTCTCAAATCTCCAAAATCTTCCATAGACTCAGCTTTAACCTGCTAAAGAAATGATCTAACTTTCTTTCAGTGTTTATGACAGAACCAGAGTCATACGTTGCAAGCCTTATAATGTTTTCTTCATATGCCCTGATGGAATAATCTTCCTTCTTCTTGTGACCGAGGAACTCTATTTCCATATTGAGATGGTGGTTTTGGAGAAAATTTTTATTGAAAAACATCCTCTTTAATTCCACCCAATCAATGGAATCAATTTCCCCTTGGGACTTTGTATTCTTGATTAGTTTCCACCACTAATTAACTTCCTCATCAAAAGGATAGATCACCAGCACAAATTTCTCTTCTTTCAAGCACTGGAGGACGAATAATATATTTTAAATGGAGTTAATACACTATTACATGAGGAGGGGATTAGAATATCTTCTAAACATGGGAGGCCTTTTCTGTATGAAGGATTCTATGAAAACTTTATCTTTCCTTAGAGGAGGAGGGCGTTCCATGTGATTTAAGTAATTATTCACAACTTGAGCCAGCTGAGTAAGTACTTCATGAAGTTTTGAGCACCCGTTCCAGTCATATAAGGCATATCATTAGTGAAATATTCACATTTCCTGTCACATTGGTTGTTAGAACATGTTCTTATATTTCCTTCCATTAACTAAGAAAAAGAATGTAAAATTATAGGGCTTTAATACTTAGTTATTTATCATAAAAAGGAAACTTTTGAATGTAAGAGGATAAACTTGTAAAGGAGAATTATATCCCAACATGTGATTCCCTATGTTTCAATATAGGTTATCCTTGATCTATTTATTAACTTATATTCTTATGGGATTTCCCCCCTTAATAATGGTTTGTACTAAGCTCATGAATTTACCAAAGCATATCCCCTGGGAGTGTCAAACCAAGAGTGCATCAATGCCCGTTATTGTGTACCAGGATAACCTAGGTTAGGCCTGAAACTTTTTGTTATAGTTTTCCATCCTAGGTACATATGTTCCATATCCACCTCTACCTATTTTCATCCAGACAGTGATGTATTTTCTTGATAAACCACTTACTCTATACTTACCAAAATTTAGGGATGTTTTCTTATACTTTGTCTCATCCTTAAGGTTTTTTATCAAGGTGCTCTATTCAAAATCTCCAAAAAATAACTAGACCATCATATGATACCAACTATAGAAACCCTAGACTTTTAAATATAACATTACATGATTTTAAGCATAATTATACATCAGATTACAAGCCGAGGATCGTAAATTCTAGTGTCATGGAAGACTAGGTACATAATCAAACATTATAAATTTTTTTTATATATAAAATCCATAATGAGATCCTGTGTTCCATTGTGATCATACATATATATAAGATAACCTGAGGATAACATGAACAGAGGGATGAGCTAAAATCCCAGTAAGGGAATAACTATAAGAACAAAGCATTAGCACATGGGATAGAAGGTGTGACATGATGATATAAAAAGACATCTAACATATTGAATCATAACATATAAACATGGGATCATTTAAACATGGAATCATAAAAATGTGTTAGAAACATAAAACATTAATTTATTATAATTCAAGGCTAACTTGTAAGACCATTTCCAATAGTAGCACAAGCTAAGGCTAACCGCCAAGACCGTTGCACATAGTAGCACAAACCAAGGCTAACCGCCTAGACCGTTGAACATAACATATCATGAGACTCAAATTTACCCAATGAATTGGAGCACTATATGGGTGCACCCATATTAAATTTCATGAATATGTTTTCCAAATAAATAATCATACATAATCAATCTTGTATAAACATAAGAGTTACCCATGGAAAGAATTGGGTACCACAATTATGACATAATGCACAACCAATGGGCATATCCTGAAAGTGTCCATGAAAGAAAGGAATTTGAAAATACATGGATGTTCATAGGTAAAAATAGTTATATATCATCGTAAGTTATGTCAAACATAAGTGAAAACATGTAATAAATGTTTTTGGGAGATTTTAGCATTAAAACATTTTTGGCAGTTTTAAGGAAAATACTATAGAGCTTTTAAAATAGAAATGGGAACAATATTTTATATAAAACCAGAAGAGAACCAAAAAGGTATTAAAAATAAAAATACTTATTTTATAAGGAAAATCGTGTCTTAAAATATAGGATATAATGCACTTGAAATTGGGTAAAAATTTGGGAAGTTTCATTAAAATGAGTTTGCTTATTGGGAAGCATCGAGGATGGAATCACTTAAAAGAATGTATATCCCTAAAAGAGAGTGAGGGATGGATCTTGAAACATGAGTTTGGAGCATATAAAAAGAATTTATAAGTTTTACATAAAAATAAAATACAACTTCTTTTTGGTAAAAATAAAGATAGAGCAACTTGAAGGAATAAAGGCGGTTTGGGTAGAATTCCTTACGGATTATCAGCATGGTATCAAGTGTAATTAAGAGAGATTAATGAGAGAGAATGGGGTTTATCATCACTTATAAATCATGAGGAAATTTTGTATGAGGTTTTAAATCATACCCCATCATTATGTATTACACATAAAATAGCATAGCATAAAGGAAATTCTTGAATAAAAGTGAAGTGGAGAGGATCCCTTACCTTAATTCCGTTGGTGTTCTCCACTTGTTTTTAATGATCTGAATAAAAAAATAGTTTTATTAATTAATAATTCCAGAAACTATTATATATTTAAAGGATTTAGTATAACCTTTTTAAGTTCATTCATGACATTTTTTATGGGTTAAGTGGTTCAATTTCATTGTTTAGGTCTGTTTGTTTTCTTTGTTTTTATGACGGATTTACTTATTTTCATGAATGGATAAACATGTAAGATGAAAGTGGTTTTATATAATTTAAGTTAAATAAATTAGTTAACATAAATAATATTACATGGTTGTAAATTTAATTTGGTTACTTAGAGTGAAGTTGAATAATTATATAGAACATTAATGATAAATGCTTGAATTAATTTTAGTGATTTTGCTCACAATTAACTTGTTTTGTATTATTATTTTACATAATGAGTGCATAAGGATTATAGAACATTAAATAAGATAAAATAAACATATAATAGTCTATTTCAACCATAAAAATGGTTTCATGGCTAGAATTTAAGATAGTAATAGAAATTGATAACCTATTGTCTTTGATTGTGTTAAATTAACACATCTCAAATGGTGTTTTCATTTCATTCAAATAAAAGGTGGGGAAAGTAGATATGATAATGAATTATCTCATTAGAATAATATAATTACATTACATTTATTTTACGAGAGTTATAATACCATTTGTGTGAAGGTAGGTGAGGAAAGAAACAAGAATTAAATAACTTAAAATAATTGGAAAGAGGAATTTACCTCTTGAGTTTATCTCCTTTGAGAGCCTCTTAAGGGGAGATGATTTGGTATTTTTAGGAGACCAAGGGCAATTGTAAGTGGGGTATGATATTGAGGAGATATTTTGGAAGAATATGGGCAAGGAAAAATGCTTGAGAGGAGTGAAGAGAAGAGGTAAGTGTGGGTGGTATTTATTGTGGAGGAGAAGAGGGTTTTCATAATATTTAATTCCTTAGTTTTTTATTTTACTTAAAGATTAGAAATACTGATGATTACATGACAAAAAATAGTGATAAGTTAATGTTAGTTCAAACCAATTGGGATTAAATCATCATATCATCATCAATGACTCAATAAATCCATTATTTAGCATTTATCGTAAATTATCTTATTTTACTATTCATAAAAAATTCAAGTATTTTAGAAAAATATAAAAAATTCACCCCAAAAATTTTTCAACGTGTATAATCCAAAAATGAAATCAATTTTTAATTTTTTTTCTAAATATGATTAATATAATTTTTAATTAAAATCAAAATTTTCTCGAAAAACATTGGGTTGTTACAGACACCCCTCTTCTTTGATATTTTCTTTACGTGAGCCCCAGCTTCACATTGTAAATTTTACTAGGTAGAGAGACCATGGTAAGGATACCTCCATCGATGTACTAAAAGGTCCTCATGTAGTTCATTCATGGTGCGAAGTAAACCCTTTATTCTTTGAATATCCTGTTACAAAAAAATTCAGTAGCCTAAACACCCAACCATATCTCCGTCATCTACTCAAACTCCCAAGGAATTCATTAAGCCTCAAACAATATCCAAAAAAACCTTTTAAAAATGTATAAAGACTCAAAATCCCTATCCAAGTCCCAATTATCAAAACGAACCTCTCACCAAAATAAAAATTCAAATTTCCTCAGGAATTCACAACCTGTAACAATGTGGGTTATTACAAACTCCCCACTATAATGATTCTCATCCCCAGGAAACATATTCATACCATAACCATAAAACTTGTCCAACTGATGCCTTCAATTCACAGTCAATTCACAATGTTATACTTTGGAATTATGACGGAGCTACCACTACACAACTCCAAACTTGAGGTGTACTAGTCATCAGAAACTGAGCCACCACTCCTCATCATAACCAAAACACTGAGTTGATGATTATCTTTTCTTGTCTATCCTAAGACACCTAGGTGTCATAAATCAATTTAAGTCCAAGATTATACTGCTCCCTTTTATAATTCTCTACTCATACTGGCTGATTCCAAGCCATTATTCTATCAACCATCAAACCTGAAGATCGAAACAAATTTACAATGGTTCAAACACCAGCTTAGTATAATTTCCATATCATACCACTTAATTCCACACAAAAAAACTAGTAAAAACTTATATTGATGAACAATCTCACGAATTCTCTAAGTCACACATATATGTACCATCACATCACACAATTTCGATGCCTTTACTTATGAAAGCATCCTAAGATCGTTCGAACAATAACACTGAAGTCCATACCTAAATCTTAGAGTAATTATATGGTTGGATCACCAACCATACCCATCAATCATCATGATCTTAGCCTAAGAAATAGATTACCGCCAATTCAAAACACCATAAAATCACATTGAAAACCATTCTGAGCTCAATTCCAATGATCAGACTCCATTCAGTACTACGTTTGAGTTTCAAATCTAGTTTTTGACTCGACAAAAAATTATAACACCCCATGATTTAAAAATAGGAACATAATGTTCAATAGTGTATGTGATACAAAACACTAATCTTAAAAGAGAACATAACACCTTGATAATTTATAATATATTTATTTTTAAATAAATCCAATCACTTCAATAGCTTGTGATGCATGCAGCCCTAGGTTTAAATGGAATGTGATACTCTATTAAAATATTATAATTTAAACAAGACCATTATAACCAAGTTGGAGGGTATGAATAGTACTAAATAAATAATGAAAATTATATGGTTTACACATCTATAAAATAAATAAAATGGATATCTATTGATTAGAAATATAATAAGAACCATTTAAAAGAAAAAAATGTTTTCTAAAAAGATGTATTATTCGAAAAGGAAGTTTTGTCACGCTTTTCACACATAATTTATAATTAATTTTTATCACTTGTAGAAAACTTATTTGAAAAAATAAACTTCATTCTTTAAAATTTCATTTAAAAATTACATTTGGATGAATTTTTGAGAATTTTCTAAAAGATTATTTTTTGATGAATAGTAAAAAAATACTGAATTTTAATTGAAAATTTTAATTTCGTTTAAATTATTTATGATTTTTAATTATATTTTAATTTTTTTAAAGTAAAAATAGTTCAATTATATATATATTAATCCAATTAGCTGATTTGAATCAATTTCATGTTGAATATTGATATAAAAACTTTGCAAACTTTTGAACATTTTTTATTTAAAAATACAATTCTGCAAATAGAATTTGGAAAAATGGATTCCATATTTGGAATTATAATAATTTATATCATCTAATATGGTAAAATTAACTTTTTACCATAATTAATAGTAAAAACAGTAAAAACTATTTATTACAGTTAAGGTAAAAATGAGTTTATGGGTGGGGGTTAAAATAAAACGGCAAGGGTTAAAACTGACTCAAAACTGGTCCAACAACCATTGGATAAAAATATTTCGAACTTTTATATTCTAGGTTTGATAATGGACCATTTTTGATCCTTTTGGGATTTGAAAAATGTGGGTACACCTTTTTCTTTTAAAAATTGCAAGTGTGCCACTCACCTAACTTATAAAAGGCCAGCCCATCTATTCTCCAATTCACACATTCAAAACCCATTAGTTTGGACCATAAAAACACAAATACATTAATTTATTCCATAATATAAATCTATAATAATTATTTTGTTCATAAAGACAACCTATTAAGGCTTTTGGTGCAAACCAAAAGAAGTTGTTTGAAGAAGAGTTAACATCTCTAACTGAGCATTTTATTTTATTTTTTCATCCAACTCCTTCAATTATTATTATAACATCATGATATAATAAACTCATCCATATAATTATATGTCATTATTTTAATCTAATAACTTAAATCTTTCTCCTCTTCCATCAAAAGGGTTATGAAATCATCATTTGTGTGTATGACAGATTGTTGCCTTGCGAACCGATGTTATTCGTTTTCAAACACAACCTTTCAAGGATGGATGTAATGATGAATTTAAAATATTCTTATGATTATTATGATATTATTATAATTATATAATTATAATATCACATATACCTTATTAATTTTCATTCCTTGAGCGATACGATAATGCCGCTCGTGTGTACGACAGACTACCGCCTCACGAAGCGCTGTGATTTGTTTTTCACTTAAGATTTATATGGAAGTTAGTAAGGATAAAGGTTAATGAATATATTTTATATTTATTATATATACATACTTATATAAATATAATATTACATCTAACTTATTACCTTCCAATCCATTTTAAAACAATAATGTCTCTCGTGCGTACGTGTGGACTACCACCTTCATATAGCGTTGTGAAATGTTTTTCATTTTATTTTTACATGGATGGTAATAAGGATGTATTTTATTAATATAAATGAGATATATAAAATAATAACTATTATATAAATTTTAATTAATATTTATTTTCTTTTCATTCCATTCATCAAGAAAAATGGAAACAATGTTCATGCGTACGTATGACCTATCACCTCTATGAACGGTGTAATTCATTTTCTACCTCTAAATTTTATAGATTACTATAAATAAATATATAATGAATATATATGTTTTTTATATAATTTTTAACAATTTGGAGATGATTTAACCATGATCAAATTAAAAGAACCAAAATCATTGAACCAAAACTTACATGAAAAACGAAGCAATTGTTATCTAAAATAGTGATTTTAACAAATAATTAATAATAAAAAATTTATAAAAATATATAAGTAAACAATATATGGTATGAAATATATCATTATGGTTATTTAATATATTTTTTAATAAACCTATATTTATTATACAGGAGGTTTGGACACATATGAAGGAAGTCGGACAACTGGTAAGGTTTTCTTATCTCACTTTTACTTCCGTGAGACATACGCCATAATCACCACTTATTCCTTTGTGAGGTGAATATACTATCCATTTTTATATGTTACATAATGAATATATTTATATTAATTTTATTTAAAGTTTCATTTTAATTTATTTATTTCATGGGGATTGGTATTTAAAAGTCACCAAACTAGTAAGTGTTTATTTCACAATCTCACCATTATTCAGGATTTTTTTGTCTATGTATCCCTTGGGGGAATTATTTCATATTTATATCATTAAATCAATATATTTTATTATAATATAGTAATTCATGAACTTTTCAAGTAATAATATCATTTTCCCCACTTTTTGGTACTTAAAATGATTTAGATTTTTTTTAAGAAAATTTGACTTTATTTGTCTCTTTGATCAAAAATACTTTTTCATAAAAATCCATGTTTTCTAAAAATGTTTTCAAAAAATGTTTTTATCATTTTAAAAATTATTTATTAAATAAATTTTTACCCATTTTTAATATTTAGAATATTTTTTGAAAAGAATTTTCATTTCATTTTCAAAACAAGGCCTGCTTGGCTTTTATTGAAAATGTGAAAGAGATATTTATTTTAATGTGTACAACATGAATTTTTTTTCCTCCATCATAACCAATCAAGGTTTAAATATTATTTTAAATGTTTCCAAATTTTATTTTCAAAGTATTTTGGGAACTTTTATTTTTAAAAATATTTTCAATGTAAAAAGGTCATTTTCCGGAAAAATGTTTTTAATGACATTTTTATGGTATTTATATTCATCAATGACATGGACCCTTTATTGTACTTATAATACAATAAGTATATGTTGTATTAATACCATACTTATTATTTCTCTAGATGGTTTATGATCTCTTTGATTGAGAATGTAAAATTTTATTACCATTCACCATATTACTCTGGATGGTTTTTGATTATGTTTATTTATTGGGGTAAGTAATAACATTTAATATATTAGTTTTTCAATATTAATGTTTATATATACTATGTTTCAACCATTTAATATGAGTAATGCATTGGAATTATTAGGTGATAGGTGGGGCCCAAAATTAGATAGCCACTCAAAGCATCATTTGGTCTCATGAGATAAATGACATTGGGTATTTAAAAGAGGCATTAACTATTTATTTTAGATGTCTTGGAATGAGGATTTAGTTGTAATAGGTCTTGGAATGAGGCCTTGATAGTATGTTTAATTTGTACATTATTATACATTCCATCATTATGAATTCAGTTATTGATATTCCATGTGATTATTTGATTAGTTATAATATCCATGGTTAAGTTTCAAGATCATGTGATTATTTATATGGAATTATTTGATCAAAATTTATTCCTTCCATATTATGCTCAAGTTATTGATTATATAACATTTTTTAGTTATTTACCTTTCCATATTTACCATGCCTTATTTATTCAAATCTTTCACTGTACACTTACCCTTACTAAGCATATGAGATTATCCCTTTCGTATATTTTATTATCCTTAGGATACCAGGAAGATTTTTTTTTATTGATATGCAGGGATAGACTATGAGGAATACTGACTTTATCAACTAAAATTATTTGTGTATTTTATGTTTTCAATTTTAATGGGAATTTAAAGTAGGTATCTATTTTACCAAGAATACTAAAATATTCATTCCTTTGGGAAGTTATTCTTTCTATATTATGAAAATGTAATAAAGTAGAAACCAACTCCGAGCTGCTAGGGTCAGGGTCACTACAGTTGGTACTAGAGGAATTTTAGTAGAAACCTTGGGAACTAGATATACAAAAACACATATCAGGGAATATAACCTTATGATATAATTTAAGGATAATTATATAAAAAAATCCTATAACTTTGGTAAGAAAGATATTATGTATTTTTCAAAGAAATAAATCCTGGTCTAGATACTAAAAGTGGATTTGGTTCTAGAATAAATGTACCTGGGAGTAATAACTTTGAAAATGGAATATTTGTCTGACCTGATAGTCACCTGGTGCATGATAATGGGCCTTACTATGCACATGGTTTGACCCCCCCAAGGAATATTCTTAGGGTAATTCACAATTTATTTACATAATGTTATGTGGGATTTGAATATAAATATATACCTAATGAAACCATGTTTATGATTTTGAGATTAACTTGGCATAATATTTTCAATTTATGTTATGTGTTTCACTATTTTTTGGATTATACATTATGTTTCATAATATTATGATCTAATATAGTGTATTACATTATTTATAAATGGTGAATGATGGAAGGAATTAGAACCATATCAATGCACTTAATCCATGTAAGGATTACTCTTGTGGGAAAGATAATAATGCTGGAGTTAGAGTTGCTTCTGGAACTGATCAAATTATAACCATATTGGGGAAGATAACTTAGGTTATGAGTAATAAACTTTCCTATATGGAGCATCCTACTTATCCACTACACAATGTAATAATGTTCTACTACTTAATGTGTCATAAACCTCTAAAATTCAATGGAACTACAAATCCATGTTTTGATGAGCAATGGATAAGTTCCTTAGAGAAGATATTTCTCACTTTGGGAAGTAGTGAAAGGGAGAAAGTTTTCATGGGAGTTCATCGTATCTCATGAGTTGTGGATCAATGGTGGACATTGATTCTAAACACTAAGGATAAATCCAAATTTATAAGGATATCAAGGCATGAAGTGGACCACGTACATAATCCAAATAGAAATATTGACTATTTCTTTGATGGGATTATACCAATCCTTCAAAGGGTACTAGTCTCCCAAAATTTATTATCATATTAGTACATATTATTATGTGATATAAAGATAGAGAAATAATTTTACAAGTTTTATGGATTTGAAGGGAAGTAATAGGAGAAGAGTACGACAAAGAATAAAATGGATAATGGTAATAATGGAAATAAGGACTACCACATGTGATAATTTTGGAAAGAATCACCTTGGTATATGCCTAAAAAGAAAAGGGTTTTGCTTCAAGTGTGGAGAAAAAGGACATCATGATCATGAATGTAAGGGTACGGGAGAAACCCTCAAATTAAAGTGATTTAAATATAAGGATATAGGGAACTAATCCAAACAATTACCTAAACATCAAGGGAATATACCTCAAAATAAGCTAAGGGATCAAGGTCAAGCTTATTCCATAGAAACATGTGAAGTGGAATTATTAATATTCTTGTTTATTTTGATCCAATAAACTTTTTATTAAAATATTTTATTAATGATATTCTCATTACAAGAATCATGAAACATATAAGGATTATAATACAATAGTTTTTCTTTAAGGATTTGAAGTCATGTATTGAATGGTACTAAGAAAAGTGATTATATCGAAAGTTTATATTTCTAGAAAACACATTATTGATGGAATATAACCCTTAATATGTGTCTAATGTTGAGATAATAATAATAAAGTGATATTTATAGGATATTATTGGTAACCTTGAAATTGGTTAGTGATTTATGTTATATTTGTTGAAGTTTTCTAGATATTTGGATTTATAGAATATATTTTAAAACCTCGGATTTTATTTTTGGAAACATGCATGTTTTCATTAAGGTTTTCTCGTGATCAATATATTCACATATTTGGATGATTTAAAGATCCATTTTATATTTTCTTGGGGAATATAATGTTGATTTAGTAACCATCCTTATAAATTTGGATAGACATATTTTGGGTGAGCTTTAATGTTAACTATTGATATAATGGATTGAGTTGAAATTTTGGTGTTATTGGATAACTTTTGATAACCATTTTTTTATTAAAGATAATAGGAATAAATTTTTACTCTTTTATAGCTATTATTTTTCATTAAAAGTTAATTTTGGTGCTTTAGAAATAAATAAATAATCTTGGATATTCATTTATTTTTGAAATAAATGAAGTGGAAAATGACCGAATAACAACCAAAAGATAAAATTATGCCTATAAAATAAAAAGTCATCAAGTAAGTATATTTCCTTATATTCTTAGATAGTAAAATAATTCCTCAACTTTAGGAAAAGGATCTTGAAAAAAGATGTTATCCTCATACCTTCATTTCTTTTGAACAAATTGTCTCTTCATATATCATAAATTTATGGCTATGTGGTCATTGAATTTTCAAGACCATTCAATTTACCATGATAAATTATCTCTATCATTCTTTATTAATCCTTGATTGTTAGTATTTTCTTACATTTCCACGTTTTCATTTCCCACCAATGTTCTTCTACATGGAAACATAGTAAGTGTTATATTGGATAACCATCACACTTAATTTTCTTTCTTATCAATAAGATATTTTGTTAACCCTTTTTACAATTTGGGTTTCCAAAAATTTATTTTTCAAATGTAAAAACCTTTATTACCAAAATAAATATTAAATTACGAGGATTCAATTTATTTAAGGGGGTAGAACGTAACACCCCAAGATTTTAAAATGGGAACATCATGTTTAATACCGTATTTGACATGAAATAACAAGATTAGAAGAGAATATAAAACCCTAAGACTTTAAATTATATTTATTTGTAAATAAATTCAATTTCTTCAATAGCTTGTAATGAACACAACACCAGGTTTAAACAAAACAATATACTCTATTAAAATATTATTCTTTTAACATGACCATTATAAACTAGCTGTTAAGTTGGTGGGTATGAATATTAATAACTAAATTATGAAAATTATATGGTTTAAACATCAATAAAATTAATAAAATTAATAAAATTAATAAAATGGATATATATTAATTATAAATAAAATAATAACCATTTAAATAAAAAATAAATGTTTTCTAAAAAACTGTATTTTTCTAAAAGGGGGTTTAATCACACATTGTGAAAATAATTTATAATTAATTTTTACGAATTTAGGAAATTTATTTTAAAAAATAAATATAATTTTTGAAATATACATTTCATAATTACCTTTAGCTGAATTTTTGATAATTTTCAAAAAATATTAATTTTTTAATGAATAGTTAAAAATACTGAATTTGAAATGAAAATTTCCTATTCATTTAAATTATTTATAAATTTAAAATATGTTTTAAATTAGTAATAAAGTAAAAAAAATTCAGTTATATATATATTAATTCAATTTTGGTCATTGAAATTAATTTAATTTTAAATCTTGATATAAAAACTTTATAAACTTTTGAACATTTTTTCTTTGAAAACTCACCTTTTCATCGCGTCAGTGGGATTAATTTTAAATTAACATTTTCCAAATTTATGAATAAAATTTTAAAAAATGGATTCATTATTTTTAATCATAATGATTTATATTATCAGGTAAGTTCAATTTAATTTTTATCTATAATGAATAGTAAAACTAGTAAAAATTATTTACTGCATTTAAGTCGAAAATGGGTTTACTGTGGGTTTAAACTAAAAATACTAGGGTAAAAAATTACCAAAAACTTGTCAAAAACCCATTGTATGGACATATTTAGGCCTTATATATTATATTTTTTATAATTGACTATTTTATATCATTTTGGAATGTGAAAAATGTGGGTACAAATTTTTCTTTTCAAATATTTCAAGTGTGCCGCTCGCCTCACTTATAAAAGTACACCCCCTATCTTCTCCTATTTACACTTAAAGAAAACATTGGTTAGGCCGATACATAACAAAATAAATTTATTACTTAACTCATAGAATTATAAAAGCCTTATGGTGGTTATAAATCCATCTTATAAATAATTTTGGTGCAAACTAAAAGAATTTGTCTCGAGAAGAGGTAACGTTCCTAACTAAGCATTTTATTTTAGTTCTTCCTCCACATCCTTAAAATATTATTAAAACATGATAATATAACAAAATAATTATATTAAATATAATTAAATGTCATTATGTTATCTAAATAATCTAAATCCTTCTTCTATTTCATCAAATGTGTTGCGAAATCATCATTTGTGCGTACAATGAACTACTTCCTCGCGATTCGATGTTATTCATTTTCCATCACTACCTTTCAAGGATGGTTGTAATGATGTATTTAAAATATTTATATGATATTTATGATTTTATTATACTTATTTAATTATCATATCACATATACCTTCTTACTTTCCATTACATGAGTGATACAATCACATTGCTCGTGCGTACGACTAACTACCGGCTCACGAAGTGATGTGATTCATTTTTCACTTACGCTTTACATGGAAGGTAGTAAGTATAAAACTTAATGAATATTTGTGATATTTATTATCTAAAAATACTTATATAAATATAATATCACATCTAAATTCTTACTTTACAATCCTTTATAAAACAATAATGTCCCTCGTACGTACGTGTGGACTACCACCTCCACATAGTAATGTGAAATGTTTTTCATTTTATTTTTACATGGATGGTAATAAGGATAGATTTTATTAATATAAATTATATAAATAAAATAATAATTATTCTTTAAAGTTTAATTAATATTTATTTTTCCTTTTGATCTATCCGTCAGAAAAAATGGAAACAACGTTCAAGCGCACGTGCAACCTACCGTCAACATGAACAGTGTAATCCATTTTCTATCTATAATTTTTATAGATGACTATAAATAAATATTTATTGAATATATATAATATATATATAATGTTTAAAATATTAGATATGATGTAACCATGATCAAATTAAAAGGACCAGAATTATCGAACCAAAACATACTTGAAAAACGAAGCAATTATCACCCGAAACAGTGATTTTAACAAAGAATTGCTAATAATTAATTGATAAAATACTATAAGTAAATCATATATGATATAATATATATGATTATAGTTATATAATTTATTTTTAATAAAACTGTATTTATTATACAGGAGTTTTTGAAACATATAAATGAAGTCGAAGAATTGGTAATGGCTTCTTGTCTCTCTTTTACTTCTGTGAGACATACACTATAATCACGACTTATTACTTTGTGTGGTATATATAAAGTCACTTTTGATATGTATATGATGAATATATTTCTATTAATGGTATTTAAAATTTCATTTTATGTTATTTATTCATGGGGATTATGATTCAAAAGTTACCAAAGTGATAAGAGTTTATTTCACAATCTCACCATTATTAAGGATTGTTTTTGATTAAGTCTCAATGGGGGAATTATTTTCAGTTTATATATCAAAATATATAAGTTTTCTTCTAATATGGTTATTCATGAAATTTTTGAAGTAATATTAACAATTTTATACTCTTTGGTACTTAAATTTATTGAGTAAATATTTTTAAGAAACTTTGAATTTATTTCTATCTTCAGTAAGAATTTCATTTTCATCAAAATCCATGTTTTCTAAAAATGTTTTAAAAGAAAGTGTTTATCATTTTATGAATTATTTATTAAATAAATTTTTATCTATTACGACTATTTAAAAAATGTTTTTAAAGGAATCTTGATGTCATTTCCAGAACAAGTCCCGTTTAGCTTTTACCACAATTTTTAAAGGAATATTTATTTTAACGTGTAAGGAATGAATTGAATTTTATGACATTATTTAGAGTCAATGTTTTAAAGATTATTTTACATTTTTTGAAAGGTTATTTTCAAATAAAACTATTTTCTAAGTATTTTTTGAATTTTTAGTTTTAAAATATTTTCAACGCAAACAAGTTATTTTCCTCAAAAATATTTTTAGTCACATTTTTATAGCATTTTTGTTCATCAAAAACATCAAACATTTATTTTAGATATGATCCAATGAAGATATATTGTATTGATACCATAATTATTATTTTTATGGATATTTATGATCGGTTTTATTGGGGATGTACATTTTTATTACCATTCACTATATTACTCTCGATGGGTTATGATTATACTTATTGATTAGGGTAAGTATAGAAATTTTATATGTTAGTTTTTCAATATGAATGTTTATTTTAATTATGCTTCAACCCTTTAATTTGATAAATTCATTGTAATTATTAAATTATGGGTGGGTCCTGGAATTACATTGCCCCTCAATTCATTGGTAGGTATCATTAGATAATTTTTTTTGGCAATTTGGATGAGGCCTTACCCATTAACGTAAGATGTCTTGGAATGAGGACTTGATGATAAGAAGTATTGGAATGAAGAATAGATGGTATGTTTAATATGTCTCAAATTATGTATTCCATCATTTTGAATTCACTTATTGATATTCCAAGTGATTATTTTATTAGTTATAATATCCATGTGTAAGTTTCAATCTCAGGTGATTAGTTATTTGGAATTATTTGATCATAATTTATTCCTACCATATTACGATCAAGTAATTCATTAAATGAAATGTGTTTTAGTTATTTACCTTTCTATATTAACTATGACTTATTTATTCATAGATTCTTCTATATTATTACCCTTGTCAAGAATCTGAGATCACCTTTTTTTTATGTTTTATTCTCACCATTTTACTAGGAGGTGTTTTTTAATTGATATAAAGGAATATGCTATAAGGAATAATGGTGTTCTCAAAGAAAAAACTTTGTTCATTTTATGTTTTAAATTATAATGTGAATTTAAAGTATGTATCTATTTTTACAAGACTAATAAACTATTCAGTCCTTTAGGATACAATTCCTTGTATTTTATTCCACTGTAATAAAGTAGAAACTGGCTTTGGGCTACCAGGGTTGTGGTTGCTACAAAAATAAAATTGTATTCACCTCCTTAATGATATCTAAGTTCCATATCGAAAATCCCACGACTGGTATCATCACATCTATAACCCTACCCATGTGGGGTCATATATTCTTATACCATGTTCTATTTATTAATACATGCAATGACTAGACATGATCATCCCTCTCATTCCTGAGCACCAATGAAAAATACCAATTTCCATCCTCTCTCAGATTAATAGAAGCATTATCCTCACATCCATTTAATTTCATCTATTATCACACCTTCCAATGAAAAAAAGTAAACTTCACACCATATGGATTTACTTATACCACTCCTCAAGTGTAACATCAATTGGTTTGATAATCATATGAATGTCACTCATTTTGATCTATTCCCATTCACTATCAACTCTTACCACCCTTACACTCATTGTTCCATCATCAACATAGAGTAGAAACTCCTCATTCTCATCCATTTACTTAGTACTCCATGTCCTCAATAATTCTATTCACAGGCATCCCTGAGTATACACATGAAGGCACACACTTGAGTCGACTATACCACGACACCCCAATCCATCACCAAAATCACCTCTCGCTATATAGAGTAATTCACCATTCTATTAAAACTCTTAGGAAATCATTCCCACAATTATTCATCAAGTATTTTAGTCCTCTACTCTTACATGGTTTCTTCTCGATCCATAAATAACATCACCACACATAACTAACATGTATACAATCTCAGCCTCATCTGAACCAAATAGATCTACACTCGAGTATAATTTGATCACAAAACTTGACTCATGATCTCCTGAATCACATATCATGAAACCTTTTCTCATGCACCTAAACCAATAAAAATACCCCTTTCATGTCAATCTTATCAATTCATAATCACCCATAACGATCTTCTTTAAAATTGATAATTCTACATATTCCATTGTCCACAACACGATCACCACAAACCTAGGTGTATTATTAAATCCAAAATCATATACCCATTCTATATCCATCCTAGATCTGACTATAAATCATATTCTATTTAATTATGGAACATTCCCCAAAACCCCAAGGTTAGGCATCCTACTGATTCTTCCCATGAAAACCAAACTTCGATACCAAAACATCTCATGTGATTTTCATTACAAAATCCCAATGGATCTCCATTCCCATAAAATATACCTTGTGGAACCTTGTGTGCACCTACAAAGCTTGAATAATCTACTATAATTACCATTTCTAAGTCACTCAAAAGCATAATTAACCCCTTACTCAGGTTACCCTTACATATATAACATTACATCTCAAAAATAATACTCAAGGCACCAATATCCTAAGCCGTATCTTAAAGAACTAGGATACCCCACCTAGATCATAACTATTTATCACATAGGTCATAAATCATAAGTCATAACTCTGCCACTATCTCTAATTTAAATTGAAAAATCAAATTAAAAAACACCCATTCTAGGGTATTATGTACATATAAACCAACGTCACATGTAAAAAATAAAACCACCCACTCCATAGAACCTATAATCACTTGGAATCCCCATACGATACTACTCCTTGAGGGCCACAATCTCATATTGATCCTCATTGGGCCTCTACATAAAAGATCTACCCCCTCAAGGATCATGTTCTCATTATCAACACATATATATAATCAAATCATTCTAAGATGATCTATGTCGATTACTAACCATGTATCTCAGTTAAGTAGAATACCACTAAGAAACTATATGGAAAAACACCATATATGTTATTATTGAAACTTTAAATAACTAAAACAATTTTTATCTTTCAGAACCAATATCACAATCACCAAATAAGGGCTTACCATAAAGGTTTCAAGTTCTAATTACGACCTACTAAGGATCTCTATACATCCCTTACAAGAGGGAATATATAGCCATTATTGAGGAGTATATCATTAAAAGATATATATGGAATTTCATCAGAAGAAACATATAATATGATCCATCTATATAGAATTAGATCACCAAGATATATGGGAAAACTCCTTATAATATTTTATTTATATTTTAAATAGACTAAATCTCTATTTTCAATCATCAATCACAAGAGAGAACACATATATAATGTGAATACCATATAAAACATATGATGCATATAAATCAACCTATTTCGAATGGGCTAAGAGCTAAAAACTATAAATAAATGTCCATAAACTCGAGTGAATCACCCTAGGTGAAATTATACAATTCTAAAAGTGAAAATGAAGAACAAAAATCCTATATCCTTGGTAACCTAGAATTTATATTAGAAAAGGTGTTCATGATGCACTAGCTTAAGGCCAATCAAAAAATATAAAACATTAATATTCCCTATCCACCATATCTCTAAATATTAATACAAAATGGAAAGATATGAAAACAATTTTAACACCCCATCCGCATATTGTAAGTTCTGGGTTAAATGGAAGCACGATTGGGCCGACACCCAAATTTTATTTTTACCATGATCAATGAATATTCTAAGACCAATAAAATGATGAACACCAATCTCAATGGAATATAATCAAAGATTTAGATAAATAAGGAAGAGGCCCAAAACCCTTAGAGTGGATCTTTCACATCATGTTTATAATTTATTTAATTAATTTCATAAAGAAAATAATACCTGGATATTAGGTATATTCTTCATTGATGATGTTGATCATTCAGAATAACCCTTCTATATTATCTCATTGTGCTTGCAAGGATCCAAACTAGAATCCCTCTAGCAGTGATCCACACATGCTCCGATGGCCTCCGATCGAAACCACTCATCCTCCAGGTGCTAGTGCAGTGAAACGAGTGTCTTGTGTCAGTTGTTCTTGATAGAGTGTTCTTCAGCCTTGAATAACGTCTCTCATTATTGAGAGGGGTAGGAAGAGGATTCAAGAGAGAAATTGTTTAGCTCACCAATTCTCAATTCTCTGGGTGTGTAGTTCAGTACATGACATAATAGATGTACGTGTCTATTTATCGACAAGGGGATTTTTTTCAATATTTAATTACATAAAAATAATTAAATACATCCATAACCTTAGAGAAAACCCATGATTTTAGTAATAATACTGCTTCATTATTTATGGTGCGCCAACTTGCACAAAACGACATTATAAATAAAATTCTACATCAGAAAATAATAGTAGTGTTATTTTAATTTATACCAACTAGTGAAATAATTATTTACCTTCTTACAAATAATTATTTTACTACCAGACCGACCTTGGTCCACTCGAGCTCCACTTCTATTTATTGAACACCTGAATAAATAAATAATTTATTATCCTAAATAAATATTTTATTTTAAAACTAGTTAATAAATATTTATTAAATGTTAAATAAAATAATTAAATATATTTCACCTAAAATACAGTTAATAAATATTTATTTAATTTATGAAATCATTTTAACTTGAATAAAATTATTCCACTATCTTGAGAATAATATTTATTCCATTAATTAAATTCAAATAGAATTTAACTGAGACCACCAGAAACACTTAGTGTGTGACCCTCTAGGATTATTTCTTATCGGCATTAGGTGGGATTTCCTAAAGTCCAAGATTAATTTCTAGAAACAGGTTAAGGCACCCAAGATAAAGAACTTAAATTCACAACAATGACATCCACATACGAATGAAAATTGTGTAATATAATCCCTTTGTACCAATATCTCATCAAGATGGTTTCATGATAGTGTCATCAACCTTTATACTTGATATGTCATTCTTTGACTACTTGAAATAAACTCGCTGTTACACCATGGACATTGAATTTCGCATGACGATTCTATTTCAATCAAAGAGCCCAGATATCAGCTTTCATAAATGGAAGGGAAAAATCCTTACTCGACTTATCCATTAATAACATGCCACTCGTGATGCACTCAACATACCCTACTTCCCACCAATTGTATGCATGACAGTTTTCGTCAGTAAATAAAAGTGAGGAAGTTGTGACTTGTATTAATGATAGTATTAAAGTCTAAGGATCATTACATGCACTCGTAGATAGGAATATTTGATGACACCGAAACATGCAGAATTCCTACTGGCGGGTCTGATCTCATAATCTCCCGTCTCGGAGATTACTAAGTACAAACTTCATGGGAGGAAGTGTTATATGATTACGAGTACTCGTACCTGATGTTCTGTATTCTATATCCAACTGTAGAACTATATTTAAGAATATTCTCATATCACTTTAAGGTTCTCATCATAGAGGGGAACTGCTATGACCATGTGAATGTGAAAAATACTCGAGGACATTATTACACAATAGTCATGCCCAACAAAGAAAAATATGTTTAATATTTAAATGTATTAAATATTCATGTAATAAAAGTACAAACAGATGATTCTAGGACACCAACTCTTACAAGATCCCACTTGAACTAGATCCAACTACCTACAACTTTCAGTCTGCTGGACCTCACATGATGATCATGTTTCTACTGAGTCAAGGATTTAGTCAAGGGGTCCTCCATGTTTTCTTCCATGGAAATACTAATCACTTTAACTTCACCTCTTTGAGAAAAATCCCTCAAGATATGATACTTACAATGTGATGGGATATTTATTGCTAGGCATCACATCCAACTCCTGGACAAATATTTTCATCCAAATTTCTTCTTTATCTACCTTAGAAATTACAATATACTCAGACTCTACTATAGAATCTGCGACCACACTCTACTTTGAGCTCTTACAGCTCACTACACCTCCATTCAAAGTGAAGATGTATCCTGTTTGCGACTTCATGTCATCTTGATCATCTTGGAAACTAGAATATTCATATCCTTTGATGACTAGTTCCTCATCTCCTTCATGAACTAGGAACATATACTTAGTACACCTAAAATACTTTAGGATAGTCTTGAATGCCATCCAATGGTGGTCACCTGGGTCAGCTTGATATCTGCCTACCACCCTCAATATGTAGGATACATCCAGCCTAGTACATAGCATGTCATACATGACTGACCCAATCGACGATGTGTATGGAGTTCTCACCATTATTTTTCTTTCCTCATGTCTCTGTTGACATATTTTCTTGGAAGATGAATTCCATGTGATGCTAGCAAAAATTCCCAATTGGATTGTTCCATACTGAATCTATTCAGTATCTTATCAATATATGTACTTTGACTTAGGCCTAGCAATCTCTTGGATCTATCATGATGGATCTTGATCCCAAGAATATATGATACCTCACCCAATTCCTTCACGGAGAAGCATTGATTCAACCATGACTTAGTAGACTGTAAGATTTGTATCTCATTTCCAATAAGTAACATGTCATCAATATATACTATTAAGAAAACGACTGCACTCCCACTAAACTGTTTGTAGACACAAGGCTCACATTAGTTCTTAATAAAACCATATTTCATTATGGATTCATCAAAATTAATGTTCCATGACCTGGATGCTTTCTTTATTCCATAGATGGATTTTTAAAACTTTCATACCTTATTGGAATCCTTTGGAGTCATAAACCCTTCAGGTTGTGTCATGTAGACATTTTCTTGAAGGTTATCATTAAGGAAGGATGTTTTGACATCCATTTTCCTAATCTCATAGTCATTGTAAGAAGAAATGGACAATAAAATTATGATGGATTTTAGAATTGCAACTGATGAAAAGGTTTTTTTGTAGTCAATTCCATGATGCTGCTTGAACCCTCTTGCAACCACTCATTCCTTATAGGCCCTAAATGTTCCTTCCATGTCCAGTTTCTTCTTGAATACCCCTTTGAAACCAACAGAATTTACATCAGCTAAAGGATCTACCAAAACCCAGACTTGGTTTTGGTACATGGAATCCATTTCAAAATTCTTGGCTTATTGCCTTTTGGAAACACCTATGCCACTTACTACCTCCTTGTAGGTTAGAGGATCATTATTATCAACTAATAATGAGTAAGCATCCTTAATAACTAGAAAAATATACCATTCTGGTTCTCTAACCTCTCTTGTACTCCTACATAGTTCTTGTGTCTCTGGAATAGTTCTTTCTTCCATGGGGCTTTGTGGAATCTGTTCTAGTTCCAACTCTTGTGTACCTTGAACCTCGACTTCATCGAAGTCTATCTCGCTCCCACTATCTTTTTTGGAGATGTTCTCCATTTCAAGGAATATGGCATATATTTCAACTATAACCTTTTTGTATGAGGGGTTGTATAGGTTATATCCCCTTGTTTCCTTGGGTTATGCTATAAAGGCACACTTTGTTCCTCGGGGTGCAAGTTTGTTACCCGAAGAGGCCTTAACAAACACATCGCTTCCCCACATATTTAAATTTGATAAAATGGATTTATTTCCACTCTAGAACTCGTATGGAATACCATTTATTGATTTAGTTTGTACTTGGTTTTGTATGTGTGTCCCTATTTGTAACGCATATCCTCAAAAGGATAATGGAAGACTCGCATGGATCATCATTGATCTCACCATTTCCAACATGGTGCGGTTCCACCTTTCGTTCACACCATTCCAGTGGGGCGTGAAAGGAGGAGTGAGTTGGGATAGGATCCGAAAATCTTATAATTAATCAATGAAGTCTTGATTAAGATATTCTCCACCTTAGTATGAGTAGAGTTTCTTAATATTCTTACCAAACTGGTTCTTAACTTCATTCTTGTATTCTTTGAACTTAGCAAAAGAAACCAACTTATACCTCATTAAGTAGATATATCCATATATACTAAAATCATCAGTAAAAGTTAAAAAGTATAAGAAACCTCCTATTGTTTCAAATAAAAATGGTCCACAAACATCGATATAAACCAATTCCAAAATATCTCTAGCCCTTTCACCTTTCCCACTAAATGGGGCTTTGGTCATTTTTCCTTGTAAACATGCATGACATATGCCAAGTGGTTTTAGTGAAAAATAATCTAAATATCCATCTTGATATAACTTTGTCAAGCATTTCTCGTTTACATGACCTAGCCGGTGATTCCAAATTTGGGTGTGGTATGAGTCATGTGAAGTATCTTTGTTATCAATTTCCATTACTTGGTTTGTGTAATACAACACTTAAATACCGTTGTATAAATATTCCCTACCAAAAAAATTACTATATTTGTAAAAGAAGTAACATTTATTTCCAAACTTGAAAATAAATCTATCTGTATCTAATATGGATATAGAAATAATGTTTTTAGTAATATATAACACATAATAAAAACCCTTTGACACCAAGATCATCCCAGTTGGCAACATGAGGTGGTCTCCCCCGATAGCTACAGTAGCGAGTCTGGATCTGTTAGCTACTCGTAGATCTACCTCCCCTTAGTCAATCTTTCTAAATCTACTTGGTTCCTGTATTTGGATACATATGTGAGCACTACAAGCTATATCTAATACCCAATTTTTAGAAACAGATAAATTACATTCGAAGTTACTACCAGTGAGGATGTTGTCTTTATCTAGAATTGATCATAGGGATAGTGTGGTTGTTGATCTTGTCATTTTTATTCAATAATTAAAAGAACAGATCATTAGAACTTTCTTGATTTTATGATAAATAATAAATTAATTTTATTAAGTCTCCCACTATTTTATCAAGTTCCAATGGCCCTCACCATTGAAATCGAAATATCCAGTTGCCGTGACATTCTAGTGGAAAGGATCCATATTCCCCTTTGCATAACACCAACAAGGGTTGGTCAAGCTATTTGAAGGTATTTAGGTAGGTTGGTCTTTTCCAACAGCAAGCTTGCAGCCCCTTGATCTGTTGAGTGGACTCCTCAATCCTGAAATACTGACTTGGGATTTCCTCATCTCTTGCCTCCAATATTACACCAAGTCTAGGAAGGGATACTCTTCTTGATTTAATATGGTTAAGTCAACCCAAAAAATTTCATAAGGGATTCTTGCATAAAAGTAAGTATCCTAACAATGGTTGGTTAAACACATAATTTTATTGAGTTTTTCCCTTATTCAAGTAACAAAACACTTGGTCTGACTTAATATTTTATTTGAGGTATTTTTATCACTTATTCCAGAATTTCTTATTATCATTATCACATGGTTGTTAATATTAAGTGGAACTTACTTAAGTGATTAACCATGTCTTGATAATATTTACGCATAAGCCTAGTTTATTTTAGTTCCATCTTGCATGCTTATTTAATTCATTAATTATGTGATTGTGACAACACATCCATAATGATAAATCGTGCGACTGAAAAAAATAAAATAAATCAAAGGGAATGATCGTGATATTTTCTAATGGTTAGTTTATCTAGCTGTTGATAAAATAACCCTGACCTAGGGGGGAAACAACTTGAACCTTTTAGGTTCGTATTTACAGCTTTCCACCTACCCACCTTTGTATGTCCTAGGATTAGTTTCGTCTTAGATCCATCTTGAACTGAATCCTCTTGCTTGGGAGTTCCATCCATTACATATGCTTTTTTTAACTCACTTGTAGGCAAGGTGAAAAAAGGGGGGTTTACAAAAAATAAACCACGGGCACGCAGGCCCTAAATATTAATGAGGACAGATGGCTCGTAGGCCAAAAATTAATTTAATAAATAAATTAAAAGGAAACCAATCACATACAAAGGTCTTCGTCTAGCTCATGATCACCCACATACATGCAATGAGTTACGTATTTAATAAAACTAGTATTCAATTCTTTAATCGTTCTTGTTTAAGATTAATCACACTCAAATCAATTAATTATCATATTTAATTAACCAATCCTTTTATCTTAAACCCTTTTTATGAATTTCCTTGATATTATAATACATTATAGTTTTAAACAAATAAATTAATTTAAAATTATCTTTGTACAAAACTTATACCTTGGAGGAAACCCGGTGAATTCCTGTTCATAATTACCCCATGAGTAGGGATGAACATTACATAGATGTTAAATTAAACACATATAAATATAAAACACCTATCACATGTTGTGCCCCAGCTTTACACCTACACTATGGTACATATATCAAGTGTTTTTATAATATTATAATAAATTTTAATAAATTTGTGTAATTTTGATGATTAAACAATGTGTAGTTACTACTACATGGTGTGTACTATAATTCACCATCCATCTGAAGTATGCACCCAGGGATATGACGTGTATATGTACTTCAGAAATCCTCAGAGTACATGGCATATCTAGTGGACCACATTCCGTGTAGTATCCACGTTACACAGTCTCCAGCCGGGCAAGCCATGTACAGTGTACACGGTCCAACCCTAACCTGAAGGGACTCACACCGTGTACAGTGGGCCACATGATGTGTAATCCAGAAAATATGTTCCACCTATTCCTGGTCAACACACAAAGTCTTTAAGACTTAGAAAAACTCCAATGACACAACTTGGTTTGGCGGACTAGTCCTGATGCATTGAACCTTGATACACGACATGTGAATCCAAATATACGCAGTGTATTCTGCTGTTATATGGCCAAGAACCTTTGGAACCTCTGGATGATATCCTCTATTTTATTTTAATCAAAATTATAAGAAAATATCATTTCTGTATGGTGAACAAGAAATGAAAGAGGAGGAACAGATCTTGAGATTTATATTTGAAGAATGATTAACATGCTTTGACAAACTAAATTATTAAACTATAAATCATCAATGAATTATTTTAATAATTATAAACTATGATGAAACCCATTTGATACTACTTATAGGTTCCGGGTGCAGCTGACGTGCGGTTGGGCCGACACCCAACTTTAATTTTTACCACGATCAATGATTATTGCAGGATTAATATGACAATGAACTCTAGTTTCCACAAACTAGAATCAAAGTTTTAGATAAAAAAGGAAGAGGCCCGAAACCTTTAGAGAGGATCTTTCACATCAAATTTATAATTAATTTAATTAATTTCATAAAGAAAAGAATACCTGGATCTTTATTATTTTATTCATTGACGATGTTGATCATTTAGAATAACCCATTCAGATTATCTCATTGTGCTTGTGAGGATCCAAACTAGAATCCCTCTAGCTGTGATCCACACATGCTCTGACGACTTTCGATTGACACCACTCATTCTCAGGGTACTAGCATAGTAAAGTGAGTGTCTTGTGTCGGTCGTTCTTGATTTCTTATTATTCAGCCTTGAAGAACGTCTCTCATTCTTGAGAGTGGTGGGAAGAGGATTCGAGAGAGATTTTTTTTGCTAAAAAACTCTCAATTCACTGGGCATGTAGTTCAGTACATGGAACAATAAACATACATGTCTATTTATCGACACGGGTTTCAATTATAGTATTTAATTTCATAACAACATTTAAATATATTCACAACCTTATAGAAAACCCATGATTTTAATAATAATGCCGCGTCGTTATTTATGGTGTGCCAACTTGGGCAAAACAAAATTATAAATAAAATTTCACATCACAAAATAATAGCAGTATTATTTTAATTTGTACCAACTAGTTAAATAATTATTTACAATCTTACAAATAATTATTTTACTACCAGACTGGCCTTGGTCCACTTGAACTCCACTTCTATTCATTGAACACCCGAATAAATAAATAATTTATTCTCTTAAATAAATATTTTATTTACAAACTAGTAAATAAATATTTAATAAATGTTCAATAAAATAAATAAATAAATTTTACCCACAATCCAGTGAATAAATATTTATTTAATTTTTTCAATCATTTTAACTTGAATAAAATTATTCCACTGTCTTGAGAATAATATTTATTCCATTAATTAAATTCAAATAGAATTTATCCAAGAAAAACCGAAACACTTAGTGTGTGACCCACTAGGATTCTTTCTCATTGGAATTAGGTGGGCTTGCCTAAAGTCCAAAAGTACCATCTACAATGGTTCAAGGAACGCAAGATGAAGAACTCAAAGTCCCAAAAATGACATTCACATATGAATGCTCACTGTGTAATATAATCTATTTTCTCAATATCTCATAAAGATGGTTTCATTATAGTGTCATCAACCTTTATATTTGATACGACTTCCTTTGACTACCTAAAATGAACTCATCATTACACCATGGACATGAAATTTCATATGATGGTTCTATTTCAATCAAAGGGCTGAGATATCAACTTTCGTAAATGGAAGGGACAAATCCTTCCTTGACTTATCCATTAATAACATGCCACTCATGACACACCCAACGCACCCTACTTCACGGCAACTGTAGGAGTGATAGATTTCGTCAATAAATCAAAGTGCACGAATCATGACGCGTATTAATGATAATCTTAAAGTATATGGGTCATTACACAAACTCACACATAGGAATATCCGATGACACCAAAACATACAAAATTCCTTCTGGAGAGTCTATTATCATAATCTCCCATCTTGGAGATTACCAAGTACGGACATCATGAGAGGAAGTCTCATCTACTTACGAGTACTCACACCTGAAGGTCTGTATACTATGTGTCCCATTATAGTATATCATCCAACTATAGAACTATATTTAATAATATTGTCATAGCATTTCAAGGTTCTCATCATAGCGGGGAACTAATATGACCTTTTCAATGCGACAAATACTCCCGGACATTATTACACTATAGTCATGAAAAACAACGAGAAATATGTAATAAGATGTTTAATTTTTAAATATATTAAATATTCATATAATCAAAGTAAAACCAATTCTTTCTAGGACACCAACTCTTACACATACCACTGATCAGTGTCCTAGATGGAGAGTTACTAGGACCTCAGGCATGCTTTCTCGTACTCTATAGTCTACCAACTAGTAACAAGGGTCAAATGTGTTACCATGGAGAGACTATAACCTCATATTAGAGTGAAACAATAGTGAAAATATTATAAAAATTCTATTAGAGTAAGCATAAAAATAAAACATGAATAAAAAATAGAATTGAATGTGGAAGCATACAATCATACAATTCCACAATTATACTAGAATACATAAACACTTAGCGCCCCTAGGACAATCACATATACAACTAAATAAAAGAATATCAAGATAGTAGTCTCTCCAACTATCCCCAATACTCATCGCATTCAGTATCCAAAACTTATCCAAGTAGTATCACTTGATAAAGATACTTTTATCCTCTACCCAAATTGAATCTGTAATAAATGAGATCTAATCAGGTACCCAAGTACCATGGATTCCTGAGAAGGGTGTGAGTACCAATCAATAGATAACCACTAACACAATCCCATACATAATTAATAAATTCAGGATGTACACTTGTGATATACTCATAATCATAAAATAAATAACTATAGAAACATAAATTAAATAAACATCGTAGATCATAGTGTTCTAAGGTGACACTCAGTATCAAATGTACCTACTTCATCCATTTTGGGAGTGTATTTGAGCATAACCACCTAGGGGGACTAAGTATTTACCCAGATCCACTTCAGAGAATCACCTAAGGGACCAAGTCTTACCTTGGAATCAGTACTCAAATATTATATCTGCTTCATCCAATATTAGATTATATCTAAATAAAATAACCACCCAGGGAAAATATACCTATCCTTGAAATATAAGAAACCACCCTGGGTAAGTATACCCATCTTTGGAACCTAATAAACCACTCGGGGGAAATATACCCATCCCAAAAACATAAAAGAATTACCCAAATAAAATATAATCATTCAAGTAATATAATGAGCCACCTAGGAGAAATATAACCATCCTCAAATCATAAAAAACCACCCAGGTTCCCTCCATCTTGAAACCATAAGAAATGTCATACACCTAGGGAGTGTCACATCCCATACTTGAAACTAGGTAACATGACTCCATTACATAGGGATTATATCCTACCCTAGAATATAAATCCTCATTATTAGGTCACATGAATATATATAAAACACATATACTTGGGGGAAAAATCCTTCTAGGAACCTCACATCGCATTCTATATATAGCTAGGGTATATCCTCCCTGAAACACCACATCATAGAACATGGGATGACCACTCACCTAAACCCAACATATGTATCATAGTAATAATAATCACATGGGTGGGACACTTTACTAACCCATATCATATAATAAAAGTTGGCTTACCAAGTGCATGAACTATACGTACCACTGTAAACCTACCAGGATCACATCATTGATTTGGGTTTTAAGGTGACACTCAAAATCATCATTACCCATTACCCGCATGCACCCTCTCTAGGGTAAGCATATCACTGGGACACCCTCCAGGGTCCCTTAAGTCTCATCATAACATCAATAACCACATGGTATCCTCATCCTCAAACTCATATCTCAATATGAAAACCATCAATCCGATGGAATCATATCTCTCGACATCATTAGAAACACATCAAGACCTCATTCACTACAACAAAAAACGGGAAAGGGAAGCGCCCCCTTATATCAGTGCTAAGCAAAAGCGCTAATAAAGGATACCCTGTATCAGTGCTAAAATTTTAGTGCTGATACAAAGATTCTTTATCAGCGCTAAAATTTTAGCACTGATACAAGGTAACCTTTATCAGCGCTAAAGAAGCGCTGATAAAGAATCGATGTATCAGTGCTAAAATTTTAGTGCTGATATAGGAATGATTTATCAGCACTTTTGTAGTGATGATAAAGAGTATCATTATCAGCGCTAAAAAAGCGCTGATAAAGGATACCTTTATCAGCTCTAAAATGTTAGCTCTGATAAAGGTAGGCTTTATCAGCATTTTGTTAGCGTTGATAAATCCTTAGTCCATTTTTTTATAAAGTTGGTCGCACAGTGACCTCATTTTATCGCAACCTAAAGCTCTTGTGGTACTGGAACCCTGTGACTCCCCTCTTCCGCCCACTGAGTTCACGTTACCGGACCTCTGCCGCCCTCGGTTCTCGTTGCCGGACCTCCGCCACCCGCAACGCCCTCTTCAGTTTTCCGGACCTCCGCTGCCCTCGCTTCTCATTGCCGGACCTCCTCCACCCGCAACCCCCTCTTCGGTTTTCCGAACCTCCGCCGCCCGCAACGCCCTCTTTGGTTTTCCGGACCTCCCTTTAAGGCATGTTTTCCAAATATTTTTTTAATATTGTTCTTGTTATTGGTTGAATCATTGATTGATATTGATTGTGTTATTTCATTTGGATTCATTGGTATGTTTTGGGTGTTCCTTTCCTTAAGTTTTTAATTATGCTCTTAGTGGTTCTTCATGGTTAGTGGTTGTAGTCACTTATTTGGGTGAAGGGATGTGTTCTTGGAATATTTCCATCTTATGTCCCACCATTTTAGTGAAAATTTAAATGGTTGGGTGACCTATGCTAGGTCTCTGTACATTATTGGGATTTTCTCTCTTCTTAGTGATGTAGACGTGTCATTTGGAGATATATAATGTTCTTGGAGGATATACATTAAGGGTTCTTGGGAATATTGGTTATCTATTCATTTTAATTTTTTTGTAGTGGTCCTCTATTTGGTGAATCTTCCAATTTGACCCTCTATCCCAAAGTGAAACTCCCTTGCTTTCTCTCTTCCCTTGGTCTCCATTTTTAGGGTGATTTGGCCTTTTATCTACAAGTAATCTCTAATTAAGAATCTCATATTCTCTTTTATTCTCCTTTCTTAGTCACTACTTTTTTCTCTCTTGGGTTATTTTTCTATAGAAAGGGTTTTGACCTAGGTTGGCTTTAATCTCATTTATTTGGGTTAAGTCTTTATGGTTATGGTGTTTAATTACATCCTTAGGGACTTTCCTTAGTTTAGTTGGTGGTTTCATTATGGTTTTGTGAAGATATCAAGAAATAGGTAGGTTGTTCCATTATTTGACATTGTTGCAGGTGTTTAATATGATTTATTTGGTTCAAAAATGGTTTTATAAATTGTCTGGGTTGTGGGAAACATGTTTTCCAATTTTTTTGTTGTGCATAGGGGTTTGATAATGATTTGACTATTGTAAATGGTTGTTTTTCAAGTGTGTTTCTATTATTGGAAGTGTGATTCTATAAAATAGATGTAATTTTATATAGGGGGTGGAATTGAGCACAATGGAATCCTAGTTATCTAGGTGGGTAGACTAGGTCTAGTATATTAGGTGAATTAGTCTGGCCGATGATTGGTCTCCTTAACAAGGATATGCATAAAAACACTAACTAAACATTCATGTGCTAGGGATTGGAGGCTCAAATTGGACCTTCATGTCTAAGAGATGTGATCACCAAGAGTATGAGGATCCTAGGACCCTAGTAAACCTACTACCTTAGAGATTTTCTATAGTTATCATAATATTCTTACCATTATCTTGTCACGTTTACTTTCTCTTTTATTTCAAAGAATATTTTATTTAAATTGTATCTTACTTTTTCTTAAAAAATAACATGTTAATGTTTATCATAATGTCATTACATGGAATCTATTTTTGTTGTGTCCTACTAGGTATGTTGGCTCACACCTTATATACACCCTCAGGTTTATTTAAACCTTATTATGTTTTACCCAGTTAAAGGCAAGGTTCCCTTGGTGGTGATGGTGGATATATCTGCTAGTAGTTCCCCTTTTGGTGACTGTTATTGATTGTGGAATGGGGATGTTTACCCTCATGTTTCATGGAGGCTTGGTTCTATTGTTGGTTCCCTTACCTTTTTTTTGTTATTTTGGTTTTGGTTGAAATTGTTAAATGCTTATCCCCTATTGCAGTGTTATCTTTTGGTCTATTATATTGTGAAATTTGGTTATGATATGGTGTTTGATTATTATGTAATATTTATGGGTTTTTACAGGAAAAAACTATTCCCAAAGGTGTTACTTAATGCCTAGGCACTAGTTACAACCCATGGGGATTGGTAATTCCCTTTGGACCTTCCCATGAGTTGGGTCAGGTGTCAAGTGGGATGGAAACCTGGCCTAGTTCATGACAAGAAGTCTACACCATAGTATGGTTGTCTAAATCCTTTCTGTACCGTGTCCATGGGAGGTTGCAACGTGGTATCGTTTTTTTTATAGTCTTAAATTCCATGATCCCCATTTTATATTCTTTTTTTCTCCTACACAAATCTCATTTGAAATCTTGATTCTTTAAGGCTTACAAGATTCATTTTAACTCCTCCAAACTCCCTTCTTCTCATATAGAAGCTCCAGTGGATGCGTTTGGTTTCTCTCTGATAAAGGGATCTCTCATCGATTGGAAATCCTCTATATCCTCTTATATCCTCCTTATATAGTGATAAATTATCATCTTTTTAGTGAATCTAATATTACTTTTTATGAATATTGATTATAGGTTAGAATACTTGATCTCCTACACCTTCATTATTCATTGATAGATCCCATTATGGGTGTTAAGTTGGGTTGATCAGTAATTAAAGGCATGTGGTTCCACAATGTTTATTCCACACAACTGAAATTTTTTTTCTTGATTTATTCAATATGAATTATAAAAATAATTTAATATGATTTGAATTAAAGTGGATTTTATTTGTGATTTTAGAGGCATGTATTTTTGAAATAAATCCCCTTATTAGTTGTTTTTTGTGTAATGGAATGATTTGAGAAACTATATATTTTAGTGGGAATATTTTATAAAATAATTAGCCTTGATTTCAAAAAAAAAAAGATTAGAATATAATATGATTTGAAAAGGGAATAGATTTTATGAAAACCTATGATTTGGTTTTCAAATTAAAATTCATGTTGAAAACTAAAATTGGGTATTTGAATGTAATAAATGAAATTATTTGTGGTAGATGTATCATTCTTGATTATTCTTGTGTTTGGTCTGGGGTGATTTGAGGAAACTATAATGAATCTAAAGTAATTATATTTAATGAAGATGAATAAATACTAATGGTTAGGCTCTATTAATCACTATTTTTATGAGGAAGTGGTTCTCTTATACTATATTTGGAAGTATTGTTTTGTGTAATTGAACCATAAATACTAATATTTGAGATTCAAATAGTATGAAGATGAATAAAGATTGGGTGGATGTTAATCGTTTAACAATAGAGTACGATAACGGAGTGAAAGAGCTCATCAAGTTTGCAAAGGATCACGCAAATGATCCTTCTCAAATCCTTTGTCAATGTTTACGTTGTTGTTATTCTAGAATAATTACTCCAAAGGAGTTGGAAGAACATTTGATATGTCACGTAATAGATCAGAGTTATAAATGTTGGAATAAACATGGAGAAAAAGAGAATGTAGCTACTAGATGGGATAAAACTGCGTTTTATGGATCGTCAGATATGAATACAAATATGGATAATGAATAAGACTGTATGGAGGATGTGATTATAGATGCCAATGATGATGAAGATCATATTGAGGAAATGACAAAGGCAATTCAAGATGAACTCCGTGATTGCCCAAAATTGTTTGAGAAGTTAAAGAGTTGTTCAAAGATGCCATTGTATGCTGCTTGCACTGTAACGCCCCGACCCCAGCTACCCAGAGTCGGTGCATTACTTCGTAACATTGGCATGATCACAAAAGATCAAGTCTCGAAAGACCGATTAGTTTAGTAGCCTTGGAAACACTAGATACATTCATAAGTCTTTGATTACATCAAAAAGTAAACAAACTACAATAACATGGTCTTCATAGTCCACACTCATATCCTCACTGACTATTCTTGCAAGTCAGTCATAATACACTTCTTCACATCCTGGAAAATATTAAAACATTGAAAGGGGTGAGTTCAGATGCTCAGTAAGGATAACAATATTGCGGAAGCTTTTATAAGAAAACATAAGCATTTAAGGCAATGTATAACTAAAACAAAAGCCTTATTGAACTTGAACTTTAGCATAATATGGAAAAAGTAAAATAAAATAATGCCATTACTTGCTCACATGGATATTCTACTAGACGAATAATTACATGAAATATCAATAACCACTTTCATAATGAGGGAATGTATAATGCCGAACATTCTGAAACATTTTGTCAAGGCCTCGGCCAAGACATCTAAAATGATTAAGGCCTCGGCCAAAACCATAAATCAAATTGGGAAAGGGCCTCGGCCAATTCCACGACTAGTTGTCTCATGAGACCTACCGATGCATCGAGGAGCTATAGCGGGCTCCACCCGTCAATTATTAAGTCCAATACATTCCTCATATGAACAGGTTTAAACATCTCATAAACCATAACATAATCGTATCACATAAAACATGTATAAAGGAAACATAACATTTCCACATTTCAATCACAAGATATCAATACAACACATTGATATAATAAAATCGCTTTCAAAACCATTTTCAATACCAAAATAAAAGAAAAGTATAACATGGTATTTATTCTTCAAAAAAAGGGTATGGCTTGTAGAGGAAGCCGAAACTCAAATAGTGGTCACGGCGGTAGAGAAGTCATTGTCGCCGCATACGTACGACAAAAACATTCCCTTTTTTCGTTTAGTAAATGCTTTGTATAAAAAATATTCCTTTTGAATAAACGTAAAAGTCAAAGTGGTTTATACACTGTATAAAAGAAATTTGTGTATAAATCCAAATATGCCTCAATGAAAGGAGATTGAGACGAAGTCCTTACAAAGATCATTTTTAAAATAAAATAGATATATTATGTGTATTCACTATAGGTACACATAAAGAATAAAAAATAAGACATAATAATATCATGACATAATTTTAAAGTAGGAGATTAACCCAAAGAATGGAAGTTGGGTTAAGAAGTTCCCTTACCTCGTGTCTGACTTGACTCAACCGTTATTTAACCTCCTGAATAATAAACTAGAGTTAATATATACATTATTAAGAACCATTTTCAATTTCATTATCCTTTTTATATCACTTATTACAATGATATGAACATTATGTAATTATTTAAGTTAATAACGGTGGTTTCGTCGATCTTTGGTACTTGAGTCAAAAATAAAATTCTTATAATTACAAGTTGTTCGTGTGGTGAAATATCCATTATATCCAGAATTATATTCATGATGTAGATATCATATATATCATATATACAGTATATACATTCATTCATAATGTCACGTAACATTTAGAGGTAAGAAATGAAATGCACCGTTCAGGGAGACGGTAAGCCGTACGTACGCATGAACGCTACTTTCATTTCAATTTCATATTTAATGGAACTAAATCATAATGATATAAATTTATAATATAATTCCAGTATAATATAGTGTATAATACCATTTACTCCATCCTTTATACATCCCAAATATGGCATTAACGATTCAAATCACTTTGAGGGGGCGGTAGTCCGCACTTCCTAAAATGAAATTATCGCGTTTTACCCATAACGGAAATCATAAATTATGACATAAATGAGAAATACAGAAGCATAAGTAAAACATAAACATATTATATATCATATATAAAAATAGTGACATCTTAATGGCCACCTTTGAAGGTGTTATATGAGTGTTGAACAATCATCGTTTCGTGAGGCAGAAATTCGCCATCCACAGAAACCGTATGTTCTTTAACCATTAGATGTAGGTGTGTGTAAGTGTAGCTCTAATCCATCTTATAACAACATCCTAGTATATTTAGGATACTGGTGTTGTTACAAAAGAAATCAATAAAAAGAATTTAGGGGGTTGGAGAAGAAAAACAAAACAAAACAACATTAGAGAGGACATTACCTCAAAATCGGGTAACTCTTTTTGATTTGAGCCAAAGGCCTCCTTGGGAAGAGTTCTTCCCAAAGTGAGGCTTCTAGGAGTAATAGGAGGAAGTTGGAAGAGTATTTGGGCAGAGGTTGGCCGAGCCAAATGGCTTGAAAGTGTAAATGAGGTGGGAGAGGTGGGGGCCTTTTATAAGTGGAGAGGAGGGGCACTCTTGGAAAGTAAAGCAAATTCACTTTATTATAAAATGTGTTTCGGTTTTTAGAGGTCCCAAACTTATATAATTCTAGTATAATATGATAATGGTTCTAAATCTACTCATCCAATAGGCTTTGGACAAGTGTAAGCCTTGGATTTTGCATTATCTTCTCATTTTATTTAAATCGTTAAATAATGAGGTCATCGCCGCATCATAATGATGTCATAAATAATTTAATTTATTTAATGTATATAAATTATAAAAAAAATACTATGATTTAGAAAATATTTTTAGCTTTCTAATTAATATTTATAATCAAAATTTGGACTTGTTTAACCCCACTTAAAAACTGTTTTAGTAAAATAACTCATGTTTGTGTCAATTTAATTTTAACATTAAATAAATATATATTAATGTCATTTTCCAACTAAAGTGGCTACATGGGGTCCCCAAGTTGACCCATGGGTTGTATTTGTCGACCATGACTCATCCAATAGTAGTAGGACAAGTGTCAAGCTCATCTCATATTATTAAAACATTATTTTTACCTTAAACTACACTAATTACCTCTAATCGCGATTAAGAACTTAAAAGTTACTATTAACCAAAAAATTATTTTAATCTCATTGAACCACATTTTACTTCTTAATGACAACCATGTATGTTGGATTTTTGAAAATCAAATCACAGAAGTGGTAATATTTCATTTAAACGAAAAATCAGTTATTTAACTATCACTTAGTGGTTTCACTATTCATCAAAAATTGAAGTTTTTCAGAACAATGCCAAAATTTCACCCTAAGCTATAATTGATATTCCGAATTCAAAAATTATGTCTATTTTACAAAATTTCAAACATATAAGTTGCATCAATTAATTTTATAATTAATTCCCGCTGTCACAACAAATAGCGTGTTTTAAGAAACAATTTATATCAAAAGATTGGCAATTGTTTATGTCCAATTTCAATGTTAAATTAATTCTAGTGACCACCATTGGATAAAATGGTAAAAATATATTCTAATTATACTTTAAAACCACTAAATAGTATAATTCATCACTATAAATTATTTTTATTAAAAAATTTGTTTTTAAGTATTTTTCACTATTCATAAAAAATTAGAAGTTCTCAGAAAAATACCAAAAATTCAACATAGGCTAATTTCGATATTCCGAATCCAAAAATGAAGTCCATTTTGAAATATAAAATTTCTATAATTTTAAAAAGTGGTTATTACTATTCATAATGGCTACTTTGATTAGTCGCGTTGTTTTAGAACTCGAAGTTGCGTACAATGCAAGCTATTGCATTATTGAATGAGAAGCGTATCATGGAAGCTCGGGGTGTTACATTCTCCCCTCCTTCAATAAATTGAGGCCTCGCAATTTGAAATTTTTCTTTGAAAATAAAATGTTGAAAAGAGAAAATACCTTTGGGGAAAACCCACATCAGAAATAAGGTTAATAAATATATAACATTAAAAGAAAGAAAGATAAGTACAAAGGTCACCCGATATAGCCCATTCTAGGATTCTATGAAAATATGGATATGGAGGAGAAACAAACCATCAAGGTCTGATGGAGAGTTATAGAAAACAGGATTAGGAGAAAGTTTAACCACAAGAAAATCACAAACTTGTGATTGGTTAAACGGTCATTGAATCCCCAGTTGGAAAAGTTAACCGACAACATTTTTGTTTTAAGTTACCTTTTATAATGTTGAGGAATTTATTTAGGAGATTTAATAAGAACGTAAGGGAATATACATACTTGTTATGTATACTTTCATTCGTTAATAAATTTTTACCACAAACCCAACTTTTACTCCAAATGGTAACAGAACTCAAAAATATTCTATTTATCCTAATTGTATAAGGTTCCAAATGTTAACACATACCATTTAGATTAGTAAATCTATTTTTTAATAACCAGGGACTTCCTGTAGGATAGTGGTAGGAAATAAAGGCTTGTTGCACTATGGTTGTGGGTTCGATTCCTGCAGCTTTGTCTGACGCGACGGGTTATTCCCCACCCTGCAGGTTGTCCTTTTCCTAAAACTATAGTATCATAATATTCCAAAAATAATCTTCATAAATTTTTTAACCTTAAACATTATTTATCCAAAGATCAACTTAATCCACTCCAACCTTTATAGTTATCCAAAATACCTCTGTCCAGACTTTCTCTAAAAGGTCTCTTAATTCCAAAATCAATTTATCAGATTCCCCAAACAAAGAAAAGTTTCTCTTATTGTCACATACTAAAAATATGATTACCTTAATCATATTAAAACCTTACTAAAATCAAAAAGTACTGCAGTACAATCCATATATATATATCACATTATTCTTATAACCAGAATATAATCCTTGAGTCCAAAAGCACCAATACATTAATTATTCCGCTTCAACTGTAGTCACAGCATAAGATTGGCCTTGATCCCTTGGCCTTTTCTGAGGTAAGTTTCCTTGACGCTTAGGACATTCATTTGCATTATGCCCCATTTCCCTACAATTGTAGCATTCAACTTTGACAGCCTCTTTCTTTCCCTTGCAATCACGAGCCTGGTGACCCTTTTCTCCACATTTATAACAAACTCCCATTCCTTTTAGGCACGTACCAGGGTGATCCTTCCCACAATTATCACATAATAGAAAATCCTTCTTTCCCTTTTTCCCTTTATCTGTCTCTTGTTCCACCGTTATCTTCTTCTCTTTCTTTACTTTGTTGTCATAAGACTTAGATAATTCCTTTTCTGTCTTGATAGCACACGAGACAATATCTTCGTATGATGAGAAGGATTGTGATACTAAAGCTCGACGGAGAAATGGGTTTAACCCATCAAAGAAACGATCAATCTTACTCCTTGGGTTACGTATATAATCAGAAGCATGCCTCACTAACCTTGTAAAGTTAGCCTCATACTTTGCGACATTCTCATCCTCCTTCTGCCTCAGACTCAGAAATTGCCTTTCCATATCTGCTCGATGGTTACGAGGAAAGTATTTTTCTAAGAAAAGCTCTTTGAACTCCCTCCATTCCACATTCGATACGTCATCATCTTCCTTTGTGTTTTGAATCAGCGACCACCACTGATCGACATCTCCAGTGATGCGGTAAACTGCCATGACAACCTTCTCCCTTTCACTACTCCCCAAGGCATGGAATATTTTCTCTAAGGAATTTATCCATTGCTCAGCTACTATAGGATTTGTACTCCCATTGAAGGTTGGTGGTTGTTGCCTCATGAAACGGTCTAGCATTGATCCTCCACGTTGTGGATCAGGGTGCTCCATACGAGTAATGTTATTATTCATAACCTGCGTGAGTTGTCCCAGTACGGTGAGAAGCTGATCAGCACCAGTTGTATCACTAGCTCCACCATAATTATCCTGAGCAGGAGGGCAATCCCTACATGGAGTGCGTGCATTGATACAGTTTCCATTCCTTCCACTAGGCGCCATTTCTAAATAATGGCATAAAATAGATTAGTTCATGAATCAAAATACATAATTCCATACTTGTAAAACACTTAACATAAATTGAACTAATTATGGATATAATCCATAATTATAAAAATGTTTTCTTTGAGGAAGTATATACTCGTAACCCTTCATAGTGGTTTGTAAAGAAAATGGGAATTATCCAAAGCATATCCCCCGGGAGTGTCGTAACCAAGAGTGCAGCAAGGCCCGTTGTCGTGCACCAGTTCCCGTTCGAGTCTATCTCAAAGCGGTGTTTTCGGGTTTTACCCCTAGGTACATCTGTGCCAGAGCCGCCTCTACCTGCTCGTATCCAGACAGGGATGTATTGCTCGGAAAACTCACAACATCTCTACAATACCAAAATTCTAGGAAGTTCTTCTATACTAATCCTCAAAGTCTATCTTCGGGATATGTGCTCTAATCAGAGTTTATCTAAATCTAGCTTCCAAGGTTAGTACTAAAGTGCCTCTGATACCAACTGTAACGCCCCGACCCCAGCTACCCAGAGTCGGTGCATTACTTCGTAACATTGGCATGATCACAAAAGATCAAGTCTCGAAAGACCGATTAGTTTAGTAGCCTTGGAAACACTAGATACATTCATAAGTCTTTCATTACATCAAAAAGTAAACAAACTACAATAACATGGTCTTCATAGTCCACACTCATATCCTCACTGACTATTCTTGCAAGTCAGTCATAATACACTTCTTCACATCTTGGAAAATATTAAAACATTGAAAGGGGTGAGATCAGATGCTCAGTAAGGATAACAATATTGCAGAAGCTTTTATAAGAAAACATAAGCATTTGAGGAAATGTATAACTAAAACAAAAGCCTTATTGAACTTGAACTTCAGCATAATATGGAAAAAGTAAAATAAAATAATGCCATTACTTGCTCACATGGATATTTTACTAGACGAATAATCACATGAAATATCTATAACCACTTTCATAATGAGGGAATGTATAATGCCGGACATTCTGAAACATTTTTTCAAGGCCTCGGCCAAGACGTCTAAAATGATTAAGGCCTCGGCCAAAACCATAAATCAAATTGGGAAAGGGCCTCGACCAATTCCATGTCTAGTTGTCTCATGAGACCTACCGATGCATCGAGGAGCTATAGCGGGCTCCACCCTTCACTTATTAAGTCCAATACATTCCTCATATGAACAGGTTTAAACATCTCATAAACCATAACATAATCATATCACATAAAACATGCATAAAGGAAACATAACATTTCCACATTTCAATCACAAGATATCAATACAACACATTGATATAATAAAAACGCTTTCAAAACCATTTTCAATACCAAAATAAAAGAAAAGTATAACATGGTATTTATTCTTCAAAAAAAAGGGTATGGCTTGTAGAGGAATCCGAAACTCAAATAGTGGTCACGGCGGCAGAGAAGTCATTGTCGCCGCATACGTACGACAAAAACATTCCCTTTTGTCGTTTAGTAAACGCTTCGTATAAAAAATATTCCTTTTGAATAAACGTAAAAGTCAAAGTGGTTTATACACCGTATAAAAGAAATTTGTGTATAAAACCAAATATGCCTCAATGAAAGGAGATTGAGACGAAGTCCTTACAAAGATCATTTTTAAAATAAAATAGATATATTATGTGTATTCACTATAGGTACACATAAAGAATACAAAATAAGACATAATAATATCATGACATACTTTGAAAGTAGGAGATTAACCCAAAGAATGGAAGTTGGGTTAAGAAGTTCCCTTACCTCGTGTCTGACTTGACTCAACCATTCTTTAACCTCCTGAATAATAAACTAGAGTTAATATATACATTATTAATAACCATTTTCAATTTCATTATCCTTTTTATATCACTTATTACAATGATATGAACATTATGTAATTATTTAAGTTAATAACGGTGGTTTTGTCGATCTTTGGTACTTGAGTCAAAAATAAACTTCTTATAATTACAAGTTGTTCGTGTGGTGAAATATCCATTATATCCAGAATTATATTCATGATGTAGATATCATATATATCATATATACAGTATATACATTCATTCATAATGTCACGTAACATTTAGAGGTAAGAAATGAAATGCACCGTTCATGGAGACGGTAAGCCGTACGTACGCATGAACGCTACTTTCATTTCAATTTCAAATTTAATGGAACTAAATCATAATGATATAAATGTATAATATAATTCCAGTATAATATAGTGTATAATACCATTTACTCCATCCTTTATACATCCCAAATATGGCATTAACGATTCAAATCACTTTGAGGGGGCGGTAGTCCGCACTTCCTAAAATGAAATTATCGCGTTTTACCCATAATGGAAATCATAAAGTATGTCATAAATGAGAAATACAGAAGCATAAGTAAAACATAAACATATTATATATCATATATAAAAATAGTGACATCTTAATGGCCACCTTTGAAGGTGTTATATGAGTGTTGAACAATCATCGTTTCGTGAGGCAGAAATTCGCCATCCACAGAAACCGTATGTTCTTTAACCATTAGATGTAGGTGTGTGTATGTGTAGCTCGAATACATCTTATAACAACATCCTAGTATATTGAGGATACTGGTGTTGTTACAAAAGAAATTAATAAAAAGAGTTTAGGGGGTTGGAGAAGAAAAACAAAACAAAACAACATTAGAGAGGACATTGCCTCAAAATCGGGTAACTCTTTTTGATTTGAGCCAAAGGCTTCCTTGGGAAGAGTTCTTCCCAAAGTGAGGCTTCTAGGAGTAATAGGAGGAAGTTGGGAGAGTATTTGGGCAGAGGTTGGCCGAGCCAAATGGCTTGAAAGTGTAAATGAGGTGGGAGAGGTGGGGGCCTTTTATAAGTGGAGAGGAGGGGCACTCTTGGAAAGTAAAGAAAAGTCACTTTATTATAAAATGAGTTTCGGATTTTAGAGGTCCCAAACTTATATAATTCGAGGATAAGATGATAAGGGTTCTAAATCTACTCATACAATAGGCTTTGGACAAGTTTAAGCCTTGTATTTTTCATTATCTTCTCATTTTATTTAAATCGTTAAATAATGAGGTCATCGCCGCATCATAATGATGTCATAAATAATTTAATTTATTTAATGTCTATAAATTATAAACAAAATACTATGATGTAGGAAATCTTTTTAGCTTTCTAATGAATATTTATAATCAAAATTTGGACTTGTGTAACCCCACTTAAAAACTGTTTTAGTAAAACAACTCATGTTTGTGTCAATTTAATTTTAACATTAAATAAATATATATTAATGTCATTTTCCAACTAAAGTAGCTCCATGGGGTCCCCAAGTTGACCCATGGGTTGTCTTGGTCGGCCATGACTCATCCAATAGTAGTAGGACAAGTGTCAAGCTCATCTAATATTATTAAAACATTATTTTTACCTTAAACTACACTAATTACCTCTAATCGCGATTAAGAACTTAAAAGTTACTATTCACCAAAAAATTATTTTAATCTCATTGAACCACATTTTAATTCTTAATGACAACCATGTATGTCGGATTTTTGAAAATCAAATCACAGAAGTGGTAATATTTCATTTAAACGAAAAATCAGTTATTTAACTATCACATAGTGGTTTCACTATTCATCAAAAATTGAAGTTTTTCAGAACAATGCCAAAATTTCACCCTAAGCTATAATTGATATTCCGAATTCAAAAATGATATCTATTTTACAAAATTTCAAACATATAAGTTGCATTAATTAATTTTATAATTAATTCCCGCTGTCACAACAAATAACGTGTTTTAAGAAACAATTTATATCAAAATATTGGCAATTGTTTATGTCCAATTTCAATGTTAAATTAATTCTAATAACCACCATTGGATAAAATGGTAAAAATATATTCTAATTATACTTTAAAACCACTAAATAGTATAATTCATCACTATAAATTTTTTTTATTAAAAAAGTTGTTTTTAAGTATTTTTCACTATTCATAAAAAATTAGAAGTTCTCAGAAAAATACCAAAAATTCAACATAGGCTAATTTCGATATTCCAAATCCAAAAATGAAGTCCATTTTGAAATATAAAATTTCTATAATTTTAAAAAGTGGTTATTACTATTCATAACGGCTACTTTGATTAGTCGCGTTGTTTTAGAACTCGAAGTTGCGTACAATGTAAGCTATTGCATTATTGAATGAGAAGCGTATCATGGAAGCTCGGGGTGTTACATGCACTAAGTATACATCATTGTCAGCTGTAATGAAGTTGTATAAATTGAAAGCAGGAAACAGATGGAGTGATGTTAGTTTTACGAAACTACTTGCTCTCTTGAATGACATGCTCCCGAAAGATAATGAGCTCCCAAGCCAGACATATGAAGCTAGACGAATGCTATGCTCGATGGGAATGATTTCTAAAAGAATAAATGCCTACCCAAAATATTGTATATTGTTTCACAAGGAGAACAAATCACTTACAGAATGCCCAAAGTGTGGTGCTTCTCGATATAAGAAAGATAAATCCAATCCTATGAAAGTTGTATGGTACCTTAAAATCATTCCAAGGTTAGGCGTCTATATGGAAGTGAAGAAACTGCAAGACAATTGTCATGGAATGCAGATAAAAGAAATAAAGATGGGTTATTACGTCATCCGGCTGACTCTCCTCAATGGAAGAAAATTGATCATGAGTATCCTGAATTTGGAAAAGAGCTGAGAAACCTTCGTCTTGTGTTATCTACAGATGGAGTGAATCCTTTTGGTTTTCAAACCAGAACTCATAGTACATGCCCTATTATGTTGATAAATTATAACTTGCCACCCTGGTTATGAATGAAGTGGAAATTAATCATGTTATCTATGCTTATATCAGGACCAAAACAACCATGTAACGATATTGATTTTTATCTGGCTCCTTTGATCAAGGATTTGAAGTTATTGTTGGACTCAGGTGTAATGTTGTATGATGCTTGTAAAATTGAATACTTCACGTTGAGAGCGATTTTGTATGGGACAATAAATGATTTCCCTGCTTATGGAAAATTTTCAGGCTATAGAATTAAAGGAACTCAAGGGTGTCCCATGTGCAAAGAAGATATATAATCAATTAGGTTGAAAAATTCATCATAACATGTGTTTCTAGGACATCGTAGATTTCTACCTCATCGGCATAAGTACCGATCTTGGATGACATCATTCAATGGAAGTTCATAAAAACACACAACACCGTCTCCACTAACAGGTGATCAGCTGTTTGAGAAAGTAAAAGATCTGAACACTGTTTTTTGTAAATCATTTTCGAAAAACCTTACGAAAATCATTTGGAAAAAGAGTTTAGTTTTTTTTGAATTACCATACTGGAATTGTTTATACGTCAGAAATTTTCTTGATGTGATGCGTGTGGAAAAAAATGTATGTGATAGTGTTATCGAAACGTTTCTAAATGCCTCTGGCGAAACAAAAGATGGAATTAAGGAAAGGTTGGACATGGTTGACATGGGAATACGAGAAGAGTTAGCTCCCATGAAGGGTGAAAATTGAATATTTCTTCCTCCAGCTGCTTATACTCTTTCTAGGGTGGAGAGATATCAGTTTTTCAACTTCTTCAATGATTTAAAGTTTCTAGAGGGGTACTCATGAAATATCAAGAACATTGTTTCAATGAATGATTTTAAGTTAAAAGGTGTGAAATCACATGATTGCCATGTTTTGATGTAAGATCTAATTCCTATAGCTTTACTTTGCATTTTTCCCAAGAATGTTCGTCATACGTTAACCAAACTTTGTTTCTTTTTCAAAGCTATATGTAGCAAAGTTTTAGACCCAGGGAAATTTCCAGCTATGTAAAAAGAAATTGTCATCATATTATGTGAATTAGAAATGTTCTTCCAGACAACATTCTTTGATATGATGGTTCATTTGATGATTCACTTGGTGAGAGAGATTCAACTTTGTGGTTCTATGCACTATAGATGGATGTATCCTGTTGAATGGTATATGAAGATTTTGAAAGGGTATGTCAAAAATCGAAGTCGGCCAGATGGTTGTATAGTGGAGCGATATATTGTTGAGGATGCCATTGAATTTTGTACTAAATACCTATCTGATGTAGAAATCATTGGTATCCTGAAATCTCGTCACACTGGACGCATTGTGGGTGAGGGAATTTCTGGAGGAGAAGTTGTGACAATTAGTATTACAGATCGGGAGCATGCTCATCTTTATGTTTTTAATAACAGTTGAGAGGTTTCTCCATATATTGAAACTCACAAAGAAATTCTCTGGCAGTTGAATCCATCAAGGGATAAAAAATGGTTATCAGATACACATAATCACCAGTTTATAGGATGGTTTTAGGACCATATTTTTAAGCAGCTGGATGAAAATCCGAATTCAATTTCAGAATGACTTCAATGGCTAGCCGTTAGACCAAGTGTGTATGTATTATCTTATAGTGGTTATGTAATTAATGGTTATAAATTCTATACAGATAATCATGATGAAGATAGTACCATGAAAAATAGCGGAGTTACACTAGTGGCTGAAGCGATGCATGTTTCTGGTAGTAAGGACAGAAATACAATTTATGCAAATATTTCATACCTTGGCATTATCAAACTAATATGAGAGTTGGATTATACGACATTCCAATTGCCGATTTTTCAATGAAAATGTATTGATAATAACAGTGGTGTTAAAATAGATGAATGGGGATTTGTGAAAGTTGATTTTAGTAAAGGAGGGTACAAAGACAAATAGTTTATAATGGCATCACAAGCGGTACAAGTTTTTTATGTTCCAGATCCCGCAAACTGAAAGTGGTCAATTGTACTGTTATCGTCCAAAACTACTGAAGGTTCTGATGAAAATTCAGTTGAGGACGATCCTTTTAGTGGTATGTCGCAATAATTTTGGAGTGGTCCCAATGTAGATATTGTTTTGTATGTTAGAGGAGACCACAATAAAGGGATTTGGATAGTCGATAGAGGTGTCAAATCCCTTCAACCTTTGAAAAAAAGAAAGGTAGTTCAGTAAACATGTTATATTTTGTTTGTAATATATATCTTTTTGTCTCAGGTTATTATCTTATCATTACTAAATTTATGTAATCTGAATTAACTATTCAAACACTTTTGTAGATAATGACTTCTACACATTCTGGTGCTTCTACCCTTGAGGCTGAACATGTATCTCAAGCTGCTGCTGCTGAGGCTGATACTACTCCTGCTGCTCCTACAGCTCATGCTGCTACTGCTGTTGCTCCTGCTATGGCTCCTGTTGCTCCTACTGCTCCTCCTGCTGCGGCTCCTACTGCGGCTGCTGCTCCTCCTACTGCTCCTATTTCTCTTGCTGCACCTCCTGTTGCAGATCATGTCCCTCCCGCTGCTCCTCCTACTGCGGATCCTACTTCGGCTGCTAATACCATTCTAGATGAACATATAAATGATGTTGATATCGATGAAATGACCAGGAATGAAGGATCAATATCGCAGAAAACACATGTGTGTCGTAGTTTGACGGTGTTATCCAAAATTATTAAGGTGAAAAGAAAAGGCATAAAATTTGAAGTCGGATGGAATGCACTGGGCCAACATGTGATTCCCAACAAGGCTATGTTTAGCAGCTATATTGGAGTTTTCACTCAAAAATGCGTGCCGATTGATATAGATTCATGGAACCATGTTGTCTCCGGGATGAAGGCTGTGATCTGGGAAGAAATTATGGCAACATTATGAATTTATTTCTTTAGTTTACTAAAAAAGAAAACAATGAAACAATGTCTTACTCTTCTCAATCTCTTGCAGAGTACATTTATAGTAGACGATTCACACAAGGATTATTTACTAAGGCTTGCAGGAAAGATTCATCGAGGTTTTCACACTCTTTTAATAAGATGCCACCTAAAAGATTCTAAAGGTAAAATAAACCCGCACCCCCCATTGTCTATGCTCACCTGATATCCCAAGAAGCATGGAATGCATTTATTCGCCATAATGGGGATGAGAAGTTTCAGGTACATTGTGGGTGATAATACGTTGTTTTAGGATACCTGTATTCATCACTTTGATTGTCAATATTTCATTTATGAAACAGAAACTCTGTACTAAAAATAAGGAACGTGCATCAAATCCAATATACCCCTATCGTAAAGCAAGGATGGGGTACGCTTCATTAGAAAAGAAAATGGCACGTATTTTAAATTTACAGTAATATTGTTAGGTTCCAATAAACAACATCATAATTATCTTTCTATGTTTATATGTATATTGATGAGTCTAAAACAAAATGCACTTCCATCCCATGTCATGTGCTATGGAAGGAGGCACGTGTGAACAAAGAAGGGAAGTAAGTAGATGCAAACACACAGAAAGTGTGGGAAATATGTGTAAGTATGACACGACGATAAAAATATTTGTTTAAAATTTCTATTACATAAAAATAATTAGTTATTTTCTTATATCCGACAGTCACAGGAATCAGCTACTCCTGTAGCGGATACAGACCTATTATCAACGGCTTTGAAGCAGCCAAAAAAATACGGTCGTGTCATAGGTGTAGGGTTTGGGGTGACACCCCAAGTATATTTTGGGAAGAAGAAAAAAATGGATGATACAGATGAAAAATTGGAACAAATGAGCGAAAAAATAGCAACCCTTGAAGAACAATTACAATGGTAGGGAGAATTGCTAGAAACTTTTATGGGTGGGAAGCAAAGGGAAGACACAACTCAGGAACAACAAGTGCGTGAACATCCCGCCCCACCCCCAACCAGGTTTGAGGCAAGCCATTCGCCTCAAAGAACTGTCTTAGCCGTGGTAATCAATATTCTAATAATTGTCCCCATGAAATGTGAATTAGAAAAACCCTGAATTTTTTTTGTACTGATATTCTACAGGGTGATAATGATTGTGATTTATATCTGTTAACACCCACCTATCACCTTGTAGCGAGGGATACAATGTTCAATATCCCAGATTCCACACTGCATAATAGACCACTTCCAAAAGATCATCTGAAAGTGACAATTACTGTAGCTCATGATCCAAATGCAGAGATACATATTCCACTTGATGACGATGATATTCATACAGTCCAAAAGGCTATTGGTACATTCATTGCATGGACGTCACATCTTGTAAGAGTACATGTAGAAAAGAGGTATTTATTTCTTTTTTTTTCAAGCTAAACCCTTAACAATTAATGAAAAAATGTTCTGAACCAATGATTGTTGTTATAGACGGAGAAAGGGAAGGGAGTGACAAACGTCGGCTCAAAAACATCTAATGGATCGACCAACTGATCCCAAGGATCTACTAAAAGCACAATAACACCACCTGTTCTCTATCCACATTTACTAGCATTGAAGAATCATGTGGATACGCAGCTAAAAGATGGTAATAGTAATCTAGTTGTTTTCGAAGAGAATATATACGGAGAGGAAAGTCTATATTTCGTTGCTGCTGAAAATGTAAATGAAATCCTTGAAAACAGTTGGCTAGGCGTCACAGTTGTAAATGTATATATGAGGTATGTTTCCATGAATTGATTTTCTAAAAGATGATGTACTGTGAAAATTATGACTAAATGCATTTTATATTGTTGACAGACGCATTTATGAAAAACAATTGAAGGAATTTTCCCATGAGCCAAGATTTGGACTCATTAGTCCTCATATCACATCAACACACCTAATAAAAATAGAGTTATAAAGAAGGGATGTAATAGTTAACGGCTTGCTGAAAACATTTGAAATCAAGATTACAGATGACAGACTTTTCCTAATACCAACCATGCAGGGATAATACTCTACGATTAAAGCATATCAATTATATTTTCACTTATTTTATTACTTATTCCTTTTTTTTATTTTTAGGAAACATTGGTTGCTATTTTCGGTGAACTTGGATACTCTGAAGATTTATTTTCTGTATTCAAAGCAAGGATATCCATCAAACCGACCACACATGATGGAGTTTGTGAATCTGTAAGACACTACATCTTACGTTTTAGGTCTAAACATCAAGTAATATAATTTATATTATCTTTTAATGAGGATTCTGTTATGATAGGTCAGTGTATCATTATCTTCTAAGAAAAGGAATGAGGATAGGGGATAAGCATAAGGAGGCGAGCAAGTACTACGTCTGGACAATTATCAGGGTATATATAATAAAATTTCACTATCCAAACACATCTAAACACAAGTTACTTATTCTCCTAATGATCAATTTTTTGTAGTGTCCAAAACAAACAAACGATAATGATTGCAGTTATTTTGTTTGTAAATTTATGAAAGAGATCGTTTTTCATCAGCAAACTAGCATCCCTAAAGAGGTATTTTCAAAAAAAACTACTATTTCATTTAAGTTATTTATTAATTTTTTATTTTTATATTTTGCAGTACTACTCTGACTGCCAAAAATCCTCATACTCACAAGATGATATAGATGTGTTCAGAAACGAGTGGGCCGCATACCTGATGTCATATTGTACACAAATACAATGAAGATCTGACTTGGGGACATGTACAATTGGTGGTAATTTTTGAGAGGGGTTAAGGGGATCAAAAGATGAAACATTGTTGTATGTAAATGTTTGTAGGAAAATTGTAAATGTTATTAAATAAAACATCCTTTATCCAATGAGTCATTTTCCCATTTTAACAGATGATATGCACCAGCAACATGCAAGAATGCTGAACCACTCAATGGGTCTCTCTTTTGTTTAAAATGGACCCGATTTTAAGTGAAAACAACAACTGACCTATGTAAATTCAACCAAATGCATTCGGATTGTGTTTATCCTTTAGGATAACGATCCAAGGGTCCTTTGTGACGTGTACGAGTCAACCCCGCCTCAATCCGAGGCACGGTGTGGCCGGTACCACTCAAAGGGTCTATTTTGTTTAAATTGAACATGATTTTAAGTGAAAACAACAACTGACCTTTGGAAATTCGAACAAACGCATTCAGATTGTGTTTATATTTTATAGTAACGATACAAGGGTCCTTATTGACGTGTACGAGTCATCCCCACCTCAATCCGAGGCACGGTGTGGCCGATACCACTCAAAGGTCCTCTATTTTGTTTAAAATGGACACGATTTTAAGTGAAAACAACAACTGACCTACGGAAATCCAACCAAACGCATTTAGATTGTGTTGATCCTTTAGGAGAATGAATCACGGTTCCTTTGTGATGTGTAAGAGTCAACCCTGACTCAATATGAGGCACGGTGTGGTCGGTACCACTCAAAGGGTATATTTTGTTTAAAATGAACACGATTTTAAGTGAAAACAACAACTGACCTATGGAAATTCAACCAAACGCATTCAGATTGTGTTGATATTTTATAAGAACAATCCAAGGGTCCTTGGTGATTTTTAAAAGTCATCCCCAACTCAATCTAAGGCACGGTGTGTCCGGTACACCATGGATATGGAATTTGAGAGTTTGAACTTTGAGAAAGCTTCTTCCATTTTGGAGAGAGATAGGGTTTTCCTCATCATGTTTAAGGTTATTAATCTCTCTATCCTCATAGGGATACATAAGATCAATAAGGAAATACACTTAAACCTCCTCCTATTAATAGAGAGTTAAATAGTGGGTGGTGATTATGAGGGAGTTACACACTTTTCAAGGGAGTTTCAACACATAAATTCTATAAAAGTTTGCTATAGTTTTTTGGTTTTGATCAGTTCATGTGATTTTATCTTGATTTATTTTCTTATGATGATCAAATATTATGGAATCTGAGTCCAACGGTACATTTTAAGTATGGATTGAGTTAGTCATAACCCATAATTGAAAATTGGGGAATATGGAATGGGGAATGCATGTTGGGAATGACCCTTAACACCCACGATGTTACCACAATTCCATTCCAATATGGAGTGGATACCTATGGTTGGTAGTCCAAAGGCCTTATGTGTTTATAGAATGGTAAAACAAAGATGTCACCATGATTTTATGTGGACCTTTAAATAATTATGAAGAATCCAAAATTGAATGATAAAGAGGGATGTGGAGTGAAAGTTAATTGGGAAGGGTTCTGAAGCCCTAGGTAAGTTCCACTCTTATTTGGGAAATGCATTGTAAATACTCGAAGCTTGACGTACATGGAAATTACATTACTTTTTCTTAATACTTAATACATAACAAAAACAGACACACAAGGACCATAATAGTTTAGTGTCTTTGGAAACTCAGAATATAATCTTCTAATTGTGGTGAAAGATCTTCAACATATCCCATAAATATCTTCCCATTTTTTTTCTTACCTAAAACCTTTCTTTAAATCCTAGGGAAAAGAAAACATATAAAGGGTGAGCTCAAAGGCTCAGTAAGGGTAAACATAGAGAACATTAAACAATCCATAAACATTTGAATGCAAAAACTTGAACATAAAATCTAAACATTAAAATCATGGGCAATGACATAAATCTTGGAAGTACATAAGGTATAGATCATAAAGGAACATTAATCATGATAAACTAGAATGGGAATAAAACATGTAATTGTGGAATCCATTAAGCACATGTAATTATTTCCATAGTAGCCAAGGCATTGCTTCCAAGACCATCTTAGTGGACAAAGTCCCTTACTGAACCGGGTTTACTTGCTGTTCAAGCCATGTCTATCTCATGAGATATAAATCTTTATCCAATGCATTGGAGGGAGATATAGGTCCCACCCATCTCATAATGAAATTAGTATTACTTGTGCCACAAAATAAACATAAATCATTCATCATAACCCAAAGAATAAAATGGGTTCCATAAAAATCATCCCATCATCACATAATCCATGTAAAACAAATGGATATCATTTCATCATAAGAACAATCACACCATGTAAACAATATAGACATTATACTTGAAACATAAAAATACTAAATAATATCATCTTAGATGGAAAATAGTTTTGATAAAACCCTTGAAATGAATTATTGAGGAAAATATCCTTTCTTATTCAAAATCATTTTATTTTCACAAAATTCCATGCAATTTTAAAAGAAAAGGATTTTGTTGAAAATAGTCATGAAATATTGTAGAGTAAGATTCATTAAGAAAAGGCGTTATGAAACCGTAAAAATCCGTTCTTGCCGTATAAGTTAAAAAACATTTTTCTCGTACTTTTGTTGGAAAAGTCAAAAAGCACCATGTATGGTAAACAAAAGAAAGATTCCGTCCATAAAACAAAGTAAAAGTAAAAGAAGGGTAAACATGACTTTAAAAAAAATTCATTAAAAAAAAGGGTATTTTTGAGAATCAAAATAAAAATTTAATATAGAGTATTGTTGATACAATAAATGCCCAAAATTACTCCCCCTAGGGTGTAGGTTGGTTTATTATCACTTAATAAACCAACAAGTAGAAAAAGGATTGTTATAAATCAATTTATTTCATTAAAATCAGTATCCAAGATAATTTTGTCTCATATATAGATTTAATGCTTAAAAAATTTATTTCTCTAAAAACTGTTTTTACATGATATAGTGTATTTATTTTAAAAGTAACTTTTCACATACTTAAAAATATTATTTGATAAAATTATTTTAAAATTTAAAATTAGATGTATAAAATTAGGTAAAAATATCAATTATAATATTTTTCATTAAAATTAATTACTAATATTATAAATTAATTATCGAGGTAAACGTTAGTTAGGGTAAAAGAAAAAAATTTCAAACAAAAAGGCCTAAAACACTCAAAGTTGTCTAAAAAAGAGGTGTTTGAGGTTAGTTTTGAACTAGAATCATTTTAATCTGTTTTTTCCATTTTTTCCTTTAAAACTCTAATAGTAACTTTACATTATTGAAAATGTAAGGGTGAACCCCAAAGCTACCCTTACCATCACTTATAAAAGGGTAACATCTTCACCACTTAAATACTCACATATAATTGAAATTTCTCTTTAGAACTATGAAAATTTTCTCTGAATATAACCCACTACCTCTTTCAAAATCTTATATTCAGCATTAGTTTTTATAATTCCCTCATTTCCAAGGAGACTTCTAAGGAAAATTCAAGTCCCCAACCTTAGTATTATCATATTCTTTGTTTTCTTATGAATTATATTCCTTAAACTTTATTCTACCTATAAAAATATAATAATATAATTAAAATTTATATACTTTAATGTTATTATTTTAATGGTTTTATCATTATTTATTCATATACCCTATCTATTAATAAAAACAAAATCGTTGTTCCTCCATTTTGCAGGTTACTTCCTCCACAACGTAACGTGCTTTGTTTTCCAGGACCAATTTATATGGTTGAAAATAATGATGGAATTAAATGATAAATAGTATATTTATGAAATCATTAAGGTAAAATTATGAAAAATTTTAGAACCTATTAATGATATGATCAACAAATGATCACAGTTAATTTAATCATTTAAAATAAGCATGCTAAGAAGATACTCATTTATTCAAATCATGTATGATTTTAATATCCATTAATTATTCCTATAATTATTTATCATTATAATTTATAACACTAAAAAACACTAAATAATTTAATTATTCTTCTGTTATAATGATATTATAATAAAACTTCTCTTAGTCATTCATTAAATCGGGGTATCATTATGTTTTGCATAGTTTAACCACCAACTTGAACAATACTATGAATTTGCATCATAAATTAATATGAAATAATTATTGAATTCATATTCAAGGATAAGGTGTAAATCACATAGGAAAGGTGTAATTATTGAACTCAATTTCAAAAGGTCTTTCATTAATACATGTTAATTATTAACTTCATTTTCAAGGATAAGGTGTAAATCACCCAGGAAAGGAATTTGAAACTCTATAAATTATTATAAATCATATTTAATTGTAAATTAAAGAACTAATAGTATTGTAATTTTTAATAAGACGGAATACAAACACCAATATTATGAAACTAGTATAAAGATCAAAACTATAAATACAATTGCAGAAATCAAAAGAATTCATGTAGAAAATGAACATTTATGAAGAGTATGAATAAAATAGGTATTATTAAGGTTATGGATTAAGTTATTAAGATAAATATATTTATATTCCATGTTTTTAAATTATTTTCATAAAATTCATGATAAGAGGTAATGGTTTTCCTTCTCAAATACATCCTTTTGTGACATATTTTTTATTATGCACCTAATTTACATTATGTGGTATATATACTGAATATTTGAGATTTTATATCATGAGATTACTTTATTAAATGAATTTTAAGAGAATGTTCAATACCTATATTTCAAGAGGTTATGATTTAATTTCTACCCAATCCATAAGTGGTGTTTTTCAGTCTCAATTTTTATTCTTTGGGACTCATTTTATATTCCCACCTAATTCCTTTTGTGTAGTACACAAATTAACATGGAAGAACTTTTTAAATATTAATAATTATTTTTTTGATTTAGATGACTATATTTTTATTTTAATATCATATTATTTTTATTTAAGCGATATATTTTCCATGATGGAAAAACCATATGAAGTTTAATTAAAGTAAAAGGCCATGTAATTTCCTAGAAAATACATCCCTATATGGATACTAGCAAGTGAATGTGGATGTGAAAATTATGCACCAAGGTGTGTGATATAAATAATATTTAAATTATATATAATGTTTATTTAAATTATTTAATCTCTTTTAATTTAACAATTTGAATTAATTTGCATCATTTTTGTATTTTTGAGGAATTTTTGGTTAAAATGTGAAAATTGTTTAATTAATAAATTTTAATAGGTTTTTATCACTTCTATATTTTTAGCATAAAATATTAAATATTTATCCAAATGGGGAAATTATTTATCTATGATTCCTTTTTTCGTGGGATTTAAATTCTTCATCCAGACCTAGGGCTCATTTGAACTTAAACAGACCCAAACAAACCAATCAAGTTGTAAAATATTTCTAGATAATAGAATGGACCCCTTCTCATTAAATGAGGAATATATATGGATAAAAAACTCCAAATGAGTTGATTATAGTTTTAAATTAAATAGGACTTGAAGAATCATGTTTACATTAAATTTCATGGAGTAATTTTCTCATTAAGTAATATATCAAATGTGCTAAAGTGGGGGAAGATGAAGTATCCCTTTGGAAAGAAATAATGTGATTTAAGAATATTATAATATTTTTTTAATTAATAAATAGAATTAAAATATTAGGGTATGAAAAAAACATAAATTTTGAACAACTTTTGAGAAGGAACATTGAGGATTTTTATCGTATGTTGGGAATAAATAGAGAGAAATTTTAGTTTACAGATTCTGGAGAAATGTTTTTCTAATTTTCCTTTTCTATATTTTTTTCATCTTGGATTTGTAAAGGTTTATTATTGCACCTTATTTATGGATAAAATTCTCATGGTGGGGTAAAATTATGAGTGATTGGGGAAGGGGAGTTTTTGTTTTTTAATTCTTGATTTCTTGCACTTCATGGAATAAAAACCCCCTTCGCTCTTTTGAAAAGTTGGTTTCAATTTATAATTGTAGATTTTATTATAAAAAAGATAATATTTGGTTTTAAATTATATAATTGATATTGTTTTGGTCAATGATCATTATCACCCTTTACTATGTTTTGGTTTATATATGATGGAATAGACTAGGGTTTAGTGGCGAATTACTCATTGATAGTCAATGCATGTGGGAGGGGTAGTGGAAATTCTTAATTTTTTGGGATTGAAAAGGCCCAACAGGGTATTTCCAATGTAAATTAATGGTATTCAATACGAATATCTCACACATTTAAATAAAGGTTGACCATGTGTTGGGAACAAACCCCTCAAGGTATCATTGAAGCATTTTTGAGGTAATTGTGTTTGTTGACAAAGTGGACATCTATGTGGTGTTTGTTGACAAAGAAAAACAATGGAATACAATTTTGTTGATAATGGGGATTTCATGGTGGAATGTCGAGTTCAAGAGCTGTGGTCAACGATCTATGTTTGATTCAAGAACGTCGAAAAAGGAATGGATGATCTGGAGGCGGTAAAAAAGAGAAGATACAAGGTGGTGCTGTTTTCAAGTGTTTGCCAAAATTTTGGGCCTAAAAATCGACTTAAGGAGAAAAGTGGTTTTGGAAAAGAGACTTGCGCGCCCTATACTTTAAGGAGAGGAAACTTGCGTTCCTAATGTTTTTCAGGATCAGAAGGTCAAAATATGGAAAAGGAAAGAGGGTCGCGCAGGTATTGGTGTGGTCGCGCAGGTGACTTGTGCACCGAGGGGAGACTTGCGCGCCGTCGTGCAGGTTGACCAAATGCCTATAAATATAGGACCAACCCTCCTTATTTTTAATGGAGTTCAACACTTATAAAAATCAGAGCTCACGTCATACAGGTGTGGAAGTCGCGCAAGTGGTGTGTGGTCGTGCAGGTGGACTTGCGTGCCAGTGTTTGAAGTTGCGTTTCGGTTGGTTTTTGCGCACCAATATTGGTTTTCGCATAAAAGGAAGTGAGTGGAATAGGTTTGGAGTCAAAGAAGGTTGTGTCACACAGGTTGTTGAGGTGGACCTGCGTTCTAGTTGTGACCTACACACCGATACTTGCGTGTCAGGTTATACCTGTGCCCCAAGTAAGGTTGATTCCCGGTAGCATTTTCGGGCTGCGTGGAAGCTGGAATTTTTCCCAATACTTTCGGTGCAAAGTGAGATTCATCTACGGGTGAATGTTGGACTTCAACAGAGCATCTACATAGAGAGGAAGTTTCATTCTTTCTTGCAAATGAAGAGACCTACAGGTTTATAAACTTTGATTGGATCCTTTCCGGAGTAGTGAGAAAAGGAAGAGGAAAAAGGTGATCCTCTCCACCGGTAGTGAGCTAGAGAGAGAGAAACAGGGAGTGACCCTTGGGAAAGCAGTGAGCTGGCCCTAAACCTTGTAAAGGCAGTGATCCTGGGATAGAGTGATTGTGCTCGAATCTTGTAGTCCACAACTAGTGAAGTTTAGTTGAAATTGGTACGACCGACAACCTGTCGGCGTATGCTCCTTGGACGTAGCCCTTAGTGGTGAACCAAGTAAAAATTATTGTGTCCTTTGCTTGCTTTACTTTCTATTTATATTGTGCAACAGGAAATAGAAAGAAGAGTGTTTTGTTTAACAGCGAAACAAGATCATAACGAGCTTTAATTTTAAATTAGTCATACCCTGATTCACCCCCCCTCTTAGGGTATTCAGCCTTGTGGATCTAAAAATTGGGATCAAAGTGAAATGTTGATATTAGTTCTTCTCTCAACAGAGGTCACTAATCATAAAGGGATTTCGATCTTTGACAGATGTAATTTTCAGATATGGAAGAATCGAATGCAACACTATTTATAATCTTTGGGAATGGATGTGTTTTCAGAAGCTATGCATGGTATCACAACTGATATTACTAGTAGTGCATTATCAGAAGCCGAGCATAGAGAGTTGGATGCTGATGCAAAAGTAATCAATGCCTTAGGGGGATCCCTTTCCAATACCATCTATACAAAGGTGATGTCATGCAAAATGTCACATGCTATGTGGGAACAGTTTTTGAATATATATGAAGTGGATACAAAGGTTAGAGAGGAAAATTTGCAAGTGCTGTGGAACAAGTATGAATATCTGAGAATGAACCTGAATGATTATGTTGATTCATTCTTTGACAGGGTAAATGCGGTGGCAGAATACATGCAAGGCCTTGGTGAGATTATCGAAGACATAAAAATTGTGAAGCGCATCTTGAGAAAAATTCCACCTCGGTTCAATCTGAAAGTTTCTATTTTGGAAGATAAAGACCCGAAAGAACTGACTTTGGATAACCTGCACTGCACCCTTGTTTCATATGAAATGAGAAATGATGATAACGACACTGTGGAAAAGGGTAAATCCAAGGAGGTGGCATTTAAGGCCATGAAGAAGCTCACCATTGAAGATTCTCTGGAGGAAGAAGAAACAGATGAGGTAATGTCATTTCTCTCCTCAAATCTTCAAATAGGAAAAGGAAAGTTCAAAGGGAAACTTCCTCTTTCATGCTTTAGATGTGGAAAGGTTGTACATCTCGCAGCAAGATGTCCCAAAAAGTTTCAAGAGGAAAATGATGAAGATGATGTTGAAATTACCAAGAAGAAATATTTAGCCTATGTGAAAGGGAAGAAATAGTTCAAGATAAATTTCTTCAAGAAGAAGAATCTTATTTCACAAGAAATAGACAGTTCAGATGAGTCTGAGGTTGAAGAGGTTGAGGAAATAGAGAACTACAAAGATCTAGGAGAAAATTCTATGGCGGTGGTCGTCTGTAATTATCAGGAAAAGGAAGAAACTAACGATGTAGAAGAAGAAGAATTTGAAGGAAGAGTTGATATGGAAGCCGAATTGGAAGCATCTCTTGAGGAGATAGATGTTTGGAGAGGAAAAATGAAAAAATACAATAAAGTTGTTCATGATGCCAAACTCTATATGCAGCATCAGGAAGAAGAGAAGTATGAGTTGATGGATGAAATTGAAAAACTTAAGTTATCAACACCAGAGAACTCAGAATAATTTAGTGAGTATAAGCTCAATATTTAAGAATAGAAAAGGGAGATCAATGGCTTTAACAGAAAAGTGAAAGATCACATCAAGCATATCAAAGATCTTGAAGAAGAAGTTTTCTGTCTACGGAGAAAAGTTAAAGACCAGGAAAAACCCTTGATTCCCAATACATTATTGGTAATGAAATTCATTTAAAAGACTGAAAAGATGAAATAGCAGCCTAGTAGTTCAGTAGGAAAGAAGCATCAATTTATCTCAAATGATAAGGATGATTCAAGGTTTAATCAAAAGCAAAAATCAGTGGCAATTGAAGTTAGACCGAAAACACCCGTCCTGAAATTGAAGGTTGATTTGGGCATAAAGAAGTAACACGAAGGAATGCAACTTATATCAGGTGTTATTATTGTGGAAAGATGGGACATTCACAGTATGTGTGTTCCATAGCCAAGAGATATTGAAGGGAATAAGAACATAGGTGGAAGCCAAACATAGAGCGGTTTTCCAGAACATATTTCGAAGGACACTGTTTTTGGTGCAGAGGATTTGGGCACATGGCTAGGTACTGAACTTCAACTATACAGACAAATGTGCCAAAGCATAATCAAAACGTTCACAAGCAGCAGATCAATTAACCAACATGTGAGTTAAAAATGCAGAATAGATTTTTGTCTCTGCAAGATGAAGCTGGTCCATCATACTCTGAGAAGGAACAAAAGTCTCAATCCATGTCGAGTGTGAAGGAAAAAGTATGGATCAAGAAGAAGAAAAATGAAAAGGCTGTGGTGGTATAAATTGCCCTTAATGCCTCAGATCGCTCTGGTGTATGGATCCTTGATAGTGGTTTCACATCTCACATGATAGGTAATAAGTATTTTGTTACAGGCATAAAATATGACAAAGAAGGAGTTGTCAAATTTGGAAACGATGAAGGCCTGAAGATTGCTGGCTCAGGGAAAGCCAAGTTTAGGGGAAAATAAATGAGACGTGTTAATGTCTTGGTAGTAGAGGTTCTTAGTCATAACTTTCTTAGTGTTAGTCAACTATGGGACTCTGGGCATTCTATCCGATTTACCAAGAAGATGTGTGTTGTGAAAGGAAAATATGGAGCAGTTGTTCTACAGCTAAAAAGGACAACGAGAAATCTTTACCTTGTCGGTGGGGAAGAAGATACATGCCTTTTATCCAGAGAGGAAGAAAACCAACTCTGGCATAAGAGACTTGGTCATCTATGCCAACCATCTATGGAAGATCTGGTAAAGTGTGATGCTACTAGAGACCTTCCCAAACTATCACATGATCGCACTCATACATGTGATTCTTTCCAACAAGGGAAGATCATCATAAAGTTATATAAGCCAAAGGAACAGAAATCGACTAGAGTGATCGAATTGGTGCATGATGATGTATGTGGACCTATCTCACCACGAGCTATAAATGGGAAAAGGTACTATGTTCTATTCATTTATTCTTATAGTATAATTTCCTGGATATTTTTCATTACCCATAAGACAGAGGTGTTCAGTTTCATAAAGCAGTATAGGAGGGAATCAGAAAAGATGCTTGGGAAGAAAATTCAGAAGTTTCGTACTGATAATGGTACAGAATTCACCAATAGTCAAGTTGAATACTATCTCAAGAAACACGGAATAAGGAATCAAGTTTCATCAGTGAGAAATCCCCAACAGAATGAAGTGGTTAATAGGAGAAATAGGATCATCAACAACATGAGCAGAACGATTCTTATTGAAAAGGACATAACAGAGAAATTTTGGAAGGAAGTAGTTTTGACATCGGTATATATTTCGAACAGATCTCTGTTGTGTCCGAAGAAAGGGAAGACTCTGTATGAAATGTGGTACAGAAAGAATCCAATGTTGAAATAATTTTGAATCTTTGGTAGTAAGTGTTTTATTCTCAACAAATAAAATCACATGAAGTTTGAGTCATGAGGAGATGAGGGGATATTCCTCGGCTACTCAGGGAAAAGCAAAGAATATAAATGCTTCAACAAAAGGCTGGGAAAAATTGTTGAGAGCAATGGTTTCACTATAGTTAAAAATGAACAGAATACTCAAAAACCTAGCGAACAATTTCTGGATGAAAGTGATGATGAGTTAAGCAACACAGGGGGAGTAGAAGTGCCATAGGCTGACTCAGAAGAAGATACTGATGATGGACAAGAAAATGTCAAGTATGTGTCTGCAAGGAAGCCAAAGAGTCAAGTTGAAATTGATAGACAAAATATCATTGGTGATCATATAGCTCTAGTTCAGACTCGAAGAATGAAATCATTACAGTAAACATCATTTTTATCTCAGGTGGAGCTGAAATGTTTTTCTGATGTAGCTAAAGATGAAAACTGGGTTCAGGCTATGAACGAAGAGCTTGATCAGATTGAGAAGAACCAAACATGGGTTATTGTTTCGAGGCCAGCAGACAATAATTTCATCGGGACCAAATGGGTCTATCATAACAAGATGAATGAAGATGACACAATGATTCTGAACAAAGCACAACTAGTGTGAAAGGGATACTCCCAGATATAGGGAATATATGTTGATGAGACATTTTCACCGGTTGCAAGGCCGGAGAAAATAATATTATTTTTTGCTATAGTAGTGCAAAAAAAGTTCAAAGTGTTTCATATGGATGTAAAATCCACATTATTGAATGGTGTTCTGGAATAAGAGTTGTATATTGAGAAACCAGATGGTTTTCTCATTCATGAGGATGAGAAAAACGTTTTCATGCTGAAGAAGGCTTTGTATGGGCTGAAACAAGCACCAAGATCATGGTACTCAAGGCTTGATCAATACTTGAAGAAGCTTGGTTTCCAGTGTGGGGGAGTTGATTACAATATCTATTTCAGAAACAATAGTAATCAAAGGATGATGGTGTTGGTGTATGTCGATGACATAATATTTGGCGGATCAGATGAAGATCAGTGCCGACAATTTTCTGAATTCATGAAAAATGAGTTTGAAATGTCAATGATTGGTGAGATAATGTTTTTCCTTGGTCTATAGGTGACACAAGGAAGGAATGGAACATTCATTTCTCAATCCAAATATGCCAAGGAGGTTTTAAAGAATGTTTGGCATGGAGAATTCCAAGGAGATGATGACTCCGGTTACTACCCGGATGAAAATATCAAAAGATGAGGATAGAAAGGAAGTTAATATCACAGAATACAGGAAAATCATTGGAAGTTTGTTGTACTTGACCGCAATAAGGCCTGATATTGTTTTCGCCACATTCCAAGCAGTGAGATATCAGAGTAATCCCAAGGAAAGGCACATTCTTGCAGTGAAAAGAATACTTCGGTATATCAAAGGCACCGTGGATTTCAGTCTGATGTATAATGACAAATCTCAATCAGTGTTATTGGGTTACACAGATGCAGATTGGGCCGGATCAGCAGATGATAGAAAATCAATGTCAGGAGGTGCATTCTATCTTGGTGGATTGTGTATTTCTTGTCTAAGCAAGAAGCAGGATTGCATTTCATTGAGCACCGTGGTGGCTGAGTACATTGCGACCACTCAAGCATGCACACAGTTATTTTGGATGAAGCAACAACTTGAAGATATGGGAGTTGAAGTGAAGTCTCCGATCGAAATCCAGTGTGATAACTCAAGTGCTATAAATCTCAGAAAAAATCCCATACATCATTCAAGGACAAATCACATTGAGATAATGTATTATTTTATCAAGGAGAAGGTTGAGCCGGGAATCGTGAAGTTTGAGTATGTGCCTATAGAGCTACAGGTTGCTGACATTCTAACAAAGGCCATACCCAAGGAAGCGTTTGAAAGGCATCGACTGGATCTGGGAGTTCAGTCGACTCCCCACACTTAAAAGAGTGTAGATGTGGAATGACCCCCCTCTCCCTGAGGTATGATGTGTTTTATCTAATGTGCGGATATGTGTTCTCTACTCTATTATATACTGCGAAGGAGTGGCCTTTGGGTTCGTTGACAAAGGGGGATAAATAGTGATTGTTCAAGGGGGAGACAATGTGGCTAGTTGCGAAATCATGAATGATATGGGGAGAAGATGATAGGTGGAGCATCTAGATAGGAAGAGTTGAAGGAGAAGACAGATAGTGGGAGCGTATTAAATCTGATGATGCTAGAAGTGATCGATCAAAGAATAGATATCACGACAGATGGGGATCGTGATAAAGGTAGAATGGTGGTGTTGGAATGCGGTGAAAATATTTCCAACAACTTGGTATAAGTTTGGTGAGTGTCAGAGTTGAAGTGATTCATTGATGAACTTTTCATTTACTCTTGTTTCTCATGCCGAGCATTGCTCATGTGGGCTTAGAGTATGTGTTTATTAAATCCCTGATCGCTATCAGAATCACAAAGAGGCGAATGGTGGATGAAAAATCAATGATGTATCTTTTTATGGAAAAGTTTTCAACAAACTCAAAGGGTGATATTGTTGGGAAAAAATCCCTCAAGGTATCATTGAATCATTTTTGAGGTAATTGTGTTTGTTGACAAAGTGGACATCTGTGTGGTGTTTGTTGACAAAGTAAAACAATGGCGTACAATTTTGTTGACAGAGTGGATTTCATGGGGGAATGTCGAGTTCAAGAGCTGTGGTCAACGATCTATGTTTGATTCAAGAATGTTGACAAAGGAATGGATGATCTGAAGGTGGTACGAAAAGAGCAGATACAAGGTGGGGCCGTTTTCCAGTGTTTTCCAAATTTTTGGGCCTGAAAATCGACAAAAGGAGAAAAGTAGTTTTGGCAAAGAGACTTGCGTTCCCTGTACTTTAAAGAGAGGAAAATTGTGCTCCTAATGTTTTCCAGGATCAGAAGGTCAAAATATGGCAAAGGAAAGGGGGTCTTGTAGGTATTGGTGTGGCCGTACAGGTGACTAGCGCGCTGAGGGGATACTTGCATGCCATCACGCAAGGTGACCAAATGCCTATAAATACAGGACCACCCCTCTTCATTTTTAACGAAGTTCAACACTTAGAAAAATCAGACCTCTTGTCACGCAGGTGTGGAAGTCGCGCAAGTGGTGTGTGGTCGCGCAGGTGGATTTGCGCGCTAGTTTTTGAAGTTGCAGGCTGATTGGTTGTTGCGCTCCAATATTGGTTTGGGCATAAAAGGAAGTGAGTCGCGCAGGTTTGGAGTCAAAGAAGTTTGTGTTGAGTAGGTGGTTGAGGCGGACCTACGCGCCAGTTGTGACCTATGCACCGATACTTACACACTGGGTTAGACCTACACAGCAAGTAAGGTTGATTCCCCAGTAGTGTTTTTGGGCTGTGTGGAAGCTGTAAGTTTGCTTAATACCTTCGGTGCAAAGTGAGATTCATCTACGGGTGAAAGTTGGACTCCAACAGAGCATCTACATACAGAGGAAGATGCATTATTTCATGCAAATGAAGAGACCTACAAGTCTATAAACTGTGAGTGGATCCTTTTCGGAGTAGTGAGCAAAGGAAGAGGAAGAAGGTGATCCTCTCCACCAGAAGTGATCCAGAGAGAGAGAAACACGGAGTGACCCTTGGGAAAGTAGTGAGCTGACCCTAATCCTTGTAAAGTTAGTGAGCCTGGGACAGAGTGACTGTTCCTGAACCTTGTAATCCACATCTAGTGAAGTTTATTGGAATTTGGTACGACCTAAAACTTGTCGGGGTATGCTCCTTATACGTAGCCCTTAGCGATGAACCAAGTAAAAATTTCTGTGCCTTGTTCTTTTTTTTCATTCTATTTATATTGTGCAACAAGAAATAGAGAGAAGAGTGTTTTTCTTAATATAGAAACAAGATCAGAATAGGATTTAATTTTAAATTAGTCATACCCTAATTCACCCCCCCTATCAGGGTATTCAGCCTTGTGGACCTAACACCGTGCTATGATATTGGATTGGTTTGTTCTCACCATCACCATTTGACCACAGTAGTGAGGAAACAATTATGCGATCTCACTTTAATCTGCTTAGAATAAGAGGATTGGATAAACTAAAACTAGGATAGAATTTAATTTGGAATATAGAACCTAAATAGATCCCCATTATCATATCATAATTTTCAGTATCTTTATTAAATAATTTCTTTTTTCCATTGCTTTATTTTGTTTTCAAAATCAAATAATTTCAAAAACACCCCCATTTTCATCTAATTCGAAGTGTCAAACTTTATTATTGTGTGGTCCTCTATAGAGACAACATATGTTGATCGGTTTACTATAATATAAATTACGAAATAATTTTTCCCACACCCCATTATAGGAATGCGTCAAGAGATGGATCTTCTTACAAGGAAGTAGTGTCAACAATATAATTCTAAAATTTTGTAAATATTTTGTTTTCATTAAAAAAAATCTTTAAAAATCTGTTTATCCATGAATTATAAAAATTGTGATTATAATGGATAGATTGAATACTAAAATTTGAAACACTAAGAAGGATAATTTCACAAGGATATTGAATCCTGATTTGAAAGGATTAGTGAAAAAAATAAAAAACATGGAGAAAAAAATATAGTGGATAGATGAATAAGTATGTGAATATTAGGAGCAGCAATTGGGGCCTAAATAAGAACTATAACTAGAAAATGTGGTGAAATAAATATCCCCACTCATATTTCAAGTTGAATAACCCTGGGAGGTTTTGATGGAATTAAAATAAGATCCATTCAATCTTGCTCAATCAATGTTGGAGGAGATTGATGAAGAATATTTTCTTGCTAAAGTACATACGAGAGATAAACAAGATTTAGATGACTTATATAATGAATATTATATTTACTATGATCACCACATTCATGAAAAATTATAAGAGTGATAAACTTTGTATCTATCCATAACTTTAGAATATGAATAAACCACTCAAGTGGTGGAATTTTAAGAGAAGATGGTGGTCTCTGAATACCTACCTATTTATAGTGAAATTCAACTCCAACATTAACTTTAAACTAAGAAAGAAATTGAATTTGATCCAATTAAGGGAGGTAATTTGTTTCCATACTCTATTTATTCTAATTTTATTGAAGATAAATTGGGTATTATCTCTCCTTATTTTAAATTTTCTGATATAGTGGAAACTTATATTTCTTTAGAGGATAAAGAAGAGGAAAAAGAAGATGCATCTGAAGTGGAACATATTTATCTATCTATACATGTTGAGAACTTATTATAGGTAGTGAATGTGGAGTTCCATATATATTTTCCAAAGGAAACAGAGACACACGATTCTTAATTTGAAGTGAAATATTTTGATATGGATTCCTATTTTTTTTTAATTTTGATCATATATAATTAGACTATGAATTTTTCTTTTATTACTTCATTTATGAAACCCACCTTTAGAAAGAATTAGAGAATGAATAAGATGTTTTTCTGGTATAAAAGAAGAAATATAAGTCATTATTTGTCCTACCCCCACCTAAAAGTTGTTTCACGTTACCATGTGTGTGGATTTTATATACTCTATATATGGAGTCCTAAATAAAAGAATAAGTTCAATATGGCAAGAAGAATTTAATATGGTTCTTTTTAAAGAAACTATAACCACCATTATATTGGAGATAATCTACTGGAACTACCCATCCATAGGTAATAAAAATACGGGTCCCACTTAGGGTGTTAAACAAATATCTATCCTTGTATTGTCCTTCTATTTTTTTATTATTATAAATTTCTTATAAAATATTTTTTTTGGTTCTTGGTTTTCTATGCCCAGCACTTATGAGATTAAATCAACATTGCATTACCAATAATTCTAGTTACGCCACTAATTTACACTTGTTTGTTTTAAGTAAATTAAAAATATAATTACATGATAATATAATTGAATTCATTGAGGCACATGAGCCTCAAACCCATTGGTGAAGGAATCGCTAGGTGCATCCAAGGGAACCGAGATAAAATACAGGTGGAGGCATATTTCCGGGGTACTATAGAAGTACTGTAGCAGGAAATGTAGCAATACTATAGCAGACATTATTCGGTACTGTAGCATCCAGAACTATTCATCCATCTGGGCCTTCGGGACATCGGTTTGGTCCTCAGGTCCTACAAAGATTTCGGGCCACTCAATGCCTTCGAGCGAATTGAATCTCAAGGCCTTCAGGCCACCTTAAGGCCTTAGGGACACCCCAAGGCCTTTGGGACACATGAATGCAGGCCCCAGACACACTACAAAAAAGGAGCATCCCCAAAAGAGGATTCAGAGCAGGTGCACTCACTAGAGAAGAGTCAAATGGATTGTCAGAATGAGATGGTTTGGCTATGCCATCGGTACCAGCCTGTGCTTGCATGGGAAGCCTATCTATATGGTCATGGAAAGGTGGAGAGATATTATCAGGATGCAGATCCTGGGGAGGGGCAGTTCCTTGTAGATAATCTGGTTGAATTCCCTAAGACCTTCGGGTCATGTAATCTCCTAAGCCTACGGGCCATGTAATCTCTAAGCCTATAGGACTTGTAAGGGTTCCCCCTTATCCCTTGAAAGGGGGTTATCAAAAATCAATAAAAATTAAGGCCTTCGGGCCATTCATTCCATTGAGGACGCTACATCATTTAACTATGTGGGAGTGAACCTTTATAGTTAAGGATTTTGATTTTTTTAAAATTATTTTTCAAATGTGCGTGTGTTTATTTTTAATTGTTTGTGTGTTTTCAAAACATGTGAGATTAAATTAGTATCTTTTCCATTTCTGAAACTAATTTCATTGAGTGAACCAATTCATACCATGAAATTGAATATAACTGAACGGTGAAAATGAATCTATTTCATGTTTAAAATTATTAGAGTTTGAGGAAAATGCCTCTAGATTTTGAATCCCATTCAATATATCATTTTAGTAATATTTTAAATAACTTTATCATGTGGTTTATAAATCCTTTATGACATATGTCTTATATTCTCTTCATTTATTGAGATAACCAAACTATTCATGATTTAAAAAGAATTTGAATTATTCCTTTCAAAACTTAAGCGTTTGATATACTTGTGTTTTAAATGTTTAATACATTTATTTGGTTTTAAAGTACCATTTTCAAGATAATACTTTTTATTCATTCCTTAATTGTACATTTAATCCTTTTATACCTTATAATCCATGAATACATTGGATGGTTAGCCACATTACAAGTAATGTTTCCTTATCCAACCCGCTCTTTAAGGGAAATTTTATGATCTTTTTTAACAAAGTGCGGTGAAACTGTATTGTGTTGTGATATATCATTTGGTTATAATTTTGGTGGAAATTAAAGATTAATAAATGTGCTTTATATTTAAAAAATCATTCTTTTTAATGTTGCACCTTTCAATGAAAAAAGTTTTGCCTTTCTGGAGCTTTGAAGAAAAAACTATACCTTTTTGGATATTTTAAAGAGGAATAAAATAATCTTAAATTTTAGGAATAATTTTTTGTGATAATGAAAAATAATTGGAGAATTTGTCATATTTATATTAAAAAAAATATGATATTGTTTTGGAGATTAGTTTTTTCTAAAATGAGTGGGGAGGAAACCATACTTAAGTAAAAATTTGAATGACATATTTTTTCTTCAAAAATAAATAAAATCTCTTTATTCAGCCTTAGAATTTTTGACATTTAAATCATACTAACCCAAATCTACGGAATAAACCTGAATTTACTCATGATAAACACATGTCTTAGAATTACATCAGGAAGATATATTAGAATTTATCAAGTATATGGAGACTCTTGTATGAGTTTGGATGAGAAAAGATTTATTAAAAATTGAAATTTATGAGATGAGAGAAAATTAATGTGAGGTAGCTATCTTGTGTGAATGGAAGTAGAAATTAAGTGGAAATGGATTGACCGATCTGAATGGAGAGTTTAAAATTTAGTTTTTTAGATGTATTTATATCTTTTTTTCTTATTTTCAAATTTTCATATCTCATGCGTATGTGTTTTGAATTTTATTTGATTTTATTTTGATGCTGAATTATCTTGGAGTTATAGTGATAAGTGTGGGGGAATTGATAGAACTAATATTTCCAATGTTTTTTATGTGTATCTAAATTATTTAATCAATACCAAGTTAATAATTTGTGTTTATTTACATTAGTTTTTATTTTTTTGTAATTTTTCAATTAAATTGTGAAAATAGTTTAATTATGGCTTTAACAGCTTTCTATCACTTATATATTTTGAGCATAAAATTTTCAACATTAATCCAAATTGGATCATTATTTTTTTAGGATTCCATTTTCATGGGATTTATCATCTTCAACTAGACATAGATCTCATTATAACTTAAAGAGGCCCAAAAAAATAAATCAAGTTGGAAATTATTTAAGGATGAAAAAAATAAACCCCTCCTCCTTAAATGAGGCATATATTGAGCTATAGACCTAAAAATTAGGTTATTTAAGATGGAAAATAAAAAGGCCTTGAATTATCATGTTTATGTTAAATTACATGGATTAATTATCTCATTAAGATAAAAATTTAATGCACCATAGTAGAGGAAGATGAATGATACCTTCATTCAAAAAAAGTGTGCTTAAGAAATTCAGGCATACATTTTTTTAAAAATTCCAAAAAGAATTGAAACTTTTAGGGTTGACATAAAAATAAATTTTGTACAAATTTTAATAAAGAACATTAGTGATTTTCTAACATATTTTGGGAGAGAACAAATATATATTTTGGGGTAATATTTTATAGATTTTTTTTATAATTTTTCTTTTATCTATTTTATTCTTATTTATTTTTTTAATTGATTGTTCTTAACCCTTATTCATATAAACCATCACATAGATGGGTAAAAAAACAAGTGATCAGGGAAGGAGATGTTTTATTTTTTTTAATGTTTGAGTTATTTCCCTTTAGGAAATAATTTTTTTTCTTTATTCAGTGAAGTTGATTTCAATTTCTTATAGCTGTTTTTATTATCAATCAAGATCATATTTAGTTTTAGATTATGTTATTGAAATTTCATTTTTTATATGATCATTATCTATCTCTACTAGGTTTTGGTTTATATATTATGTAATAGATCATGTTTTATTGGTGATGTGATCAACAATCCTCAATACACGTGAGAGGGGCTATGGACATTCATCATTGTTTGGGATAAACACGACCTGATCAGCTATTTCCCAAGTTAATTATGAGTGTTTGTTTTAAATATCTCACACATTGGATGGAGGGTTTACCAAGATGATATTTTGGTAAGTTGGTTCTCACCATCACCATTTAATCAAGTGAGTGAGAGGAAGCAATCATTGAATCTTACTTTAATCATCTTAGCTGAAGAGGATTGGAAAAATTGAATCTAGAATAATAATGAGTTTGGAAGATCAAACCTAACCTAATAACCTTTATCATATCATAGTTTTCAATCTATTTATTAGTGTATTTTTTTTCATTGATTTATTTTTCTTTTAAAACTAAACAATTTCAAAACACCCCCTTTTCCCTCTAATTTATTATGCCAAACTTAATTTTTCTTCAAAAACTTCTTAAAAGGAATGTGTCCAAACGTAGAACCACTGGTAGGGAGCCACAATCAAGAATAATTTCAAAAGAATAATATTTAAGCATAATCAAATTGAAATTATTAGGAATGGATTGGTTACTCATAGGTAAATCACAATCAAGAATAAGTTCACAAGGATCTTGAAGCCCGATTAGAAAGGATTAGTGAAACAATGAAAAGATTAGTGAGGAAAATAGAGTGTGTAGCTTAATATGTACGTGCATACCAAGAGTATAATATAGAGTTAAAAAAGATACATAACTAGTACGAGTGGTGGAAAAAGTATCCCCAATCATCTTTCAAGTTAAATAACCCAAGGAGGCCTTGATGGAATTAAAATAAGATCCATTAATCCCCACTCAGTCAATGCTAGAGGAGATTGATGAAGAATATTTTTATTCTGAAGTATGTTTGAGAGATCAATAATATTTGGGTGACTTCTAGAATAAATATGAAGGGAAATATTTTTTCCCTATTTTTGAGAAAGTTGAATATGTATAAACTTTGTATCTCTAAATATATTTGGATGAATATGAAATCACACAAGTGGTATATTTTGAAGAAAAGATAGAGGTCTTGAATACTTACATATTTCTATTGAAATTCTACTCTAAGAATCACTTTCCATTGAGAAAGAAATTGAATTTTATCCAATTAAAGAGATAATATTTTTCTCAACTCATTTTATTATGATTTTATTGAAGTTGAATAGAGTATTACCTACACTTATTTTAAATTTTCAAATTCATATAACACTTATTTAGCCATATTGGATAGAGAAGAAGAAAAATAAGATGGGTCTAAATAGGAACATATAGATCTCCCTAGGAATGTTTAGTACTTGTTGGAGGGAGTGAATGAGAAGATACAAGTAGATTTCCTGGATTAAACATAGAAAAAATATGATTACTTTGAAGGGTAAAAATTTGATATAGATTCCTCATGTTTTAATTTTCTCAAAAATAATTACACTATGTTTTTTTATTTGATTATTCCATTGATGGAACACCCCATGATAAATCACTAGAGAAGTAATAAATGTTTGTGCAAGTGAGAACTATGTAAGAGGATGACTCATTATTTATACTACCCCAACCATGAAAGTTGTATCACATTCCCTTTTTTTTTATACTATATATATGGATTCCTCAACAAAAAGTAATATGTGTAATATAGAAATAAAAAGTGATGAAGGTTTATCTCAAAGAGAATCAACCCACAATTATATTGTGTATAATGCACTAAAACCCTCCATCTATAGGTAGTCAAAATCAAGGGTTCACTTGGTGAATTAAAACAATATATATCCTTATATTATTATTCTATTTTCATTTTATTTTCTTCCAATAAATGTCTTATGTTTTATTTTCTTCTTTTGGTTATAGGCTTTCCGTGTGTATCACTTAGGAGCTTAACTAAAAATTGCACTACCATTAAGTCTGGTTGTACCTATCCTTGACACTTATGTACTGTGATTCAATTAAAAATGTACTTAAATTCTCACTATAATTGAATTTACTGAGAAAACTTCATGATTTAAGTGTGGGCAAGTGAACCTTTATAGTTTATGATTTTTAAATTTCTATTTTTCTATTTGTTTAAAATTTATTTTTTTAGAATTTTGTGTGTTTATTTTTCAATTTTGGTATTTTTTTAAAACTTGTGAGAACAATTTTTTAGATTTTCTATTTTTGATACACAATTCAATGAGTGAGCCAATTCATTCCATGAAACTAAACATAAATAAATGTTTAAAATGACTTTGTTTCAAGTTCAAAACCCTAAGTATTTTTGGAAAATTCCTTTGATTTTTGAATCCTATGCCACATCTCATTGTATTTATCTTTGAAATCAATTTCCCATGAGGATTTTGAACTATTTATGATATGTTGATTAAATTCACCTCATTTGTTGATAAAACCAAAACATTCTTTATTTAACCATAATTTATTTTATTAATTTCAAAAATTAAGGGTTTAAGGTACTTGTGTATCAAATGATAAAGGTATATATTTGGATTAAATCCCCATTTAGACCTACTTGTACAATGAGTCCTTATAGAACATATAATCCATAAAAATATTATTATTTTAGCCACATTACAATCCAATCTTCCCTATCCAACATTCCCTTGAATAGAAATTTCATGATCTTGTTATACCAAGTGTGTGGGGGTGGGATATCATATTTTATGATACATCATACCACTTTACTTTGGGTGGGAAATAAAAAATTTACGTGTTGTGTTTTCTTTTGAAAATTAATTCTATTGAAACATGTTCCTTTTTAGAGATTTGAAGGAAAAAAGGCATTCCCTTTAAAAATCTCAAGAGAAGAATAACTAGGCATTTTTTGAGCTTTTAAAGAGAGAAAACAATCTAAAAATTTGGGAATAGATTTTCATAATAAAGATGAAGAATTGGAGAATGTTTGGAATGTACCTAAAACCAATTTTGAAATTATTTTAGAGATGATTTTCTACTAAGGGGAGTGAGAATGAAACCTTACTTGAGTAAAAATTAGAATGTTGCAATTTTTCTTCAAAAAGTGATAAAACTTCCTTATTCCACCTTATATTTTTTATCATTTAAATCCTAACAACCAAATTCCACTAAAAAAACCTTAAAATTCCTCATGATAAACACATGTACTTAACTTAAATCATGCGTAGATGCTGTAATTTATCAAGTCTATGGCTACTCTTGTATGAGTTTAGAAGGAAAGAGACTTATTGAAAATTAACATTTATGAGATGAGAGTATATTCATGTGAGGTAGGTTCCATGTGTGTACGGGAGGAGAAATAAAGTGTAAATTTAATATGAATAGAGAACTTGAAAAATTGTTTTTTGAGGAGGAATGATATCTTTTTTTCTTATTGTCAAATTTTTAGATCTAATCGGTTTGAATTTTGAATTTTCTTTGATTTTATTTTGATGCTAACTTGTCCAGGAGTCCAAGTTCTATGTTTGGGAGAATTTATAAAGCTAATATTTCCATTAAGTTTTTTTTATTTCTATGATTTAATTCCTTCCAATTTAACAATTTTAGATGAATTTTATAATTTTTTGATTTTTGATAAATGTTTTGTTAAAATGTGACAATTTATTAATTTTTGAATTTTAAAAGCTTTCTATCACTTCAATATTTTGAGCATAAATGTTTTAGTACTGATCAAAATGTTTTGATTATTTTTTATTTTATTCATTTTTTCATAGTATTATACTTATTCAACTATATTCAGAGTTTATTTGAATTTAAATAGGCCCAAACAAGTCAATCAAATTGAAAAATCTTGCTGGCCAACAGAATGGACCCCTCCTCATTAAATGAGGCATATCTTGTTAGAGATACCTCCAAATGACATTCTTCTATATGAAAATGAAATATGACTCCAATTTTTTTGTTTAAGTTAAATTTAATAGAGAAATTGTCTCATTAAAGAATCCATTAAAGGTGCAAAATTGGAGGAAGATAAAGGGTCCGTTCAGCCAGAAAAAGGAATTCTTGAGTAATTTGGGCATAAAGTTTTTTTTTCACACATGAATAATCTTTTAAAATTTTAATTTAGATAGAAAACAAAATTCTGAAAAAAATTTAGTAAATAAACCTGGTTATTTTTGTCCATCTTTTGGGAAGAAATGGTGATAATTTTCGATTTCCATAATATAGAGATGAAATTTTATACTTTTACTTTTCACAATACTTTTATTCTTAGTTTTGTAATGGATTATTATTACCACTTATTAATGGATACCCTTAAAATTTTGGGGTATAAATATAAGTGATTGGGGAAGGGGAGGTTTTATTTTTTTTAATATTTGAGTTCTTATACTTCATGGAATAAAACTACTTGCCTCTTTTTAATGAAGTTGGTATAAATTTATAATAATAGGTTTTATTATCAAGGATGATCGCATTTGGTTTTAGATTTTATTACTAATATTTCTTTGATCAATGATCGTTATCTCATTCCAGTAGGTTTTGTTTTATATGTGGTGAGGTAAACCAGAGTTTTGTGGTGATGTACTTAGAGATCGCCAATATATGTGGAATTGGGAGTGGACATTCTTGATTATTTTGGATAAACAAGACCCGATTGGTTATTTACCAAGTCAATTAAGGGTATTCGCTACAACTCTCTTTCATGTTGGAAGGAGGGTATACCAATCCAAGATTTTGGAAATGTTTATTTTTACAATCACCATTTTACCAAGGGAGTGAGAGGAAGCAATTGTGGAATCTCAATTTTACTATCTTAGCAGAAGAAGACTGGATAAATTAGAAATATGATAAAATTAAATTTGTAAGACTGAACCTGACCTAATCAACCTTATCATATCCTAATTCTCAATGTCTTTCTTAATTATTTTTTTGACGCTTACTTCTGTTTTTAAAATAAAACAATTTAAAAAAACCCAATTTTCCCTCTAATTAAAAGTGTAAAACTTTATTTTTATGTGCTCCTTTAAGGAGAAAACCTAGGTGATCACTTTAATATATTTTAACTTAATATATAATTTTTTTTCTACACCCCATATTAGGCAGGTGTTAGTGTGATCACCCTAAAAAGGGTTTTTTGGTCATTTAATCAATCTTCACCATAATAAATGATGAGTGGGTCTAAGACTACACACATGGTGAGACACTCTTGGGGGATATGATTTAGAATATTCACATTCTCTTAGCGAACCATTATAATGGATTTTTCCTACAATTTCCTTAGTCTCACACCAGTTCAATATATTTAATCCAATTTCTATATTCCATGGATAACCCATCATATTTTAAGTAACCTCACCATTATATTTGTTTTATAAGGTTACTTTGAATACACCCTATATATTTTATGTTGATTAAGGGATAATCTATTTTACATCCACATTATTATATTGAATATGGAAGTATTTTATTTTCTTCTGTCTCGTTATGAAAATATCTATTTTTTATTCAGTATGAAGTTCCTTAGGGAATTATATGAAAGGTCTTAATGTACCTTATTGGGAATTCAATGGATTTAATCAGGTTCTGGGTGGGTCCCAAAATTATATATCCTCTTGACGCATCAAGATGTATCATGAGACAAAACATGTTTGGTTTTGGTGTATACATCTTCCCATGATAGTAAAGTGTCTTTCTATAAGGCCTTGACAATAAGCTTATGATTTATAACACTGTTCATTCCATCAATATGAGATCAATGATTATTTTTATACTCGTTTTAATATATATATGTATATATATATATATATAAAATTCCCTTTGTTTTAGTTGATTATGAATTTATGTTTTTATTTAATATTTCTATATCACTTATTCAATGTTTATGTTAGGTAATATTTATCTATATGATACTCCTTATAGAGAATTTGATCTCACCCTTATGTGTTTTCCTATCCCTAGGAAACCTAGAGGAAGAAAATGTGTAATTTTTAGGGATACGATGGGAGGGATACTCATGTTCTCGTAATATGTTCATGTTGTATATAATATTTTGTAATGTGTTGTATGTATATATACAATTTTCCAAGAGTAGAAAATATTTTGATAATTCAAGAACTCTTGTAAATTGTAATAATAATACATTATAATTACTAAATATGGGTTTCTAGATTTGAAAATTTTATAACATAGACAATGTTGATTCCTAGTTGTGATATACAGTTGGCAGCGATATATCACAATGATTGTGTATTGGTGGGGGATGCATATAGAGAGAGGGAACTAGGTTGATTTACTTCTTTTTTAAATTAATCTACCTATTTATGGATTGGAAGTATCTATGTTATTATGTTATGAGATGATGTGGTTGTGGATGTATGGGGATGAAGTATCTAGATGTAGGATGATGGTTATGGTGGTAAAATAGTTTCATGTAGATATAGAATGTGGGTATTGGGAATGTGGTTACTAGTTGATTGTGGAATGAATTTATATTCACGATATACCTCTGGTTTTATGCCACTCTTGTACCCAAAATTTGTTGGCGTGTGGTGTTTCTACTGACATTCTTCTAGTTTCAGTGGAATCATACCTTGAATTAAAAAAGTAAGAGATAAAAAGAGATGTCTTGGCCCAAAAAAGGAAGGGTTTTTGTGATTAATTTATAATTTTTGTTTGGTTGGGCTATTGATTATGAATTTGTTTTGATGCCCATGATAAGGGGTGATTGTATGAGGATATTGTGGAGGTGTAATGGGTATTTTGTCTTCTGATTTTATTACCATGATTTTTCTATTTTATGATTATAATAATTTTTTGATTATTCTACTTGGAAAGTTTCAATAATTATTACACTTGAATACTTAATGCAACCAGATATTAATTTATTGGATAAAGATTATCCTATTTATTACTCCTATGTTCGCATGCTACCAAATATTATTGTGTATTTTCATGATAATCTAGAGGATACCGGGGATGTTGTTTGGGTATAGTGGATGGAGTTTGTGGATAACTTAGATTTTAGAGTCCTTTATACATATACATTACCGATGTAATGTATTTAAAATATAAGTGGCATTAAATATATCAAAATTTATTTGTATGATTGAATTCATTTAGTTTTGATAGGTAGATCACCTCTATATCTTTTCCTTAAATAATTTATTGAGGTTAATGCCTCCCATGGTGTGTTTTATACCCTTTGATCTAGTCAACAACCCATTTTCAATTTGAGGAAAGTTTTGGGATCACTCCTTTTCTTCATTTCTTACCTAGGAGGGGTATTGATAGGGAGGGTTTCATGAAAGGGCAGTGTCCATGACAATGGATGAGAGATAGGGTGGGGATAAGTGTTAGTGACATGTGAAGATTGAATGGGATTGTTAGTTTGAAAATGAATCTCAATCCAGGGATGTGATGTAGACCAAAGATAACAGCTAAGACACATATATTTATGGACCCCTATGATATGACTTAAATACTTTGAAAACCTGTTGTTATTTTTGGGTGAAAGTGTATTTTTTGTTAGTAGAAATTATATATAAGTACATGTATCATTGTTTTTAGCTACATTATAAATTGTATTTTTGATCTTATGTGTGTTTATATGATTACGATATCATTTTTATTTGTTCATAATTTTAATTTCACTTGATAAATTTGTTACATAACCTTAATGAAAGAATAAAAATAGTAAATAATAGGAATATATTTCTTAACTAGATTATTGTTGAAACTTTGATATTTTTTATCCATTCTTTCTATAACATGATTTTCTTTAAATTTATTTTCATTTCCAAAATTTAAGTGCATAACTTATTATTTTTTCCATGATGTTTAGAGTTGTTATTAAAGTGTGAATTCATTAAAACATTATTGTAAGTATATAATTTTATTATCTATTTTAAAATTTTAAAGATATGACTTATATTCTTGGCAATAATTCCTTTTTAAAATTTGAGAACTTATACATGAATAAAAATTGTCTCTAAATTTTCAAGTATGGCTAAGGCTCTGGGGTGATAAATTATTTTTGTGTGATATATCAAATAGTGTTTTTAATACCTTGAGTAGTTATTAATATATAAATCAACAAGTATAAGGGTAGAAACACAGATTATTTAATTTTAGTGAAAGTTACAAAGATTGAATTATGTTAGTGTAATAGAAGACCAAATAATTATTTAATTATGAATGTTGTTTTTTTGGAATGATTTAACAAATTGTTGAATAAAAACATCTCTTCCCTTATACATTGAAATCATATTCCATATATAGTATTCGATAAATGGCACATTAAATTTTTTATTATCTACATGAAGTATGAAAATAAAACCTATGTAATTTTTGTTATTTTTAAACTAGAGTAATTTTACCTATGTGGTAGAATTTTTAATGGAATATTTGAATGAGCATGTCAAACAAAATGTATAGGAACTCAACAGGTGCATATATTCAATTCTAATTCAAAATTATGTCTTAGTGATATTGTTGAAGTGTAAAGCATGATGTATTTTCAAAAATGTAAATTGGGGAAATATAATTTCTTCACTGAATTCTACATGATGGTTTATTTCTTTGATGTGTTGATATGTACTATAGTAAATCTATATCCTAAATTGTAAATTTTCATGCTAAATATTGGTTAACCTGATTGTTTCCCTAATACACTTCTTCCAATGGGTACTAAGATGTTTTTATAAAATAAAATTCAAATGATTAATTACTATGTAGTTCATTATTGATATAATTATGTTGTTTATTTGACCATATTATAAAATCACCTTCATAAAAGGTTAAACACATTAAGATGGTAATAAATGGGTTGTTTGAAAAATTTATAATTTGGTTAATGATGTTTTCATGGCCACACTAAACTGTTATAAAAGGATGTTTACAAGTGGTTAATTATCATGTTTTACTATGGGTGGTTATGTTGTTCTTTATGTGATTTATGTTGTTATTTTTAGTGCTGGTATGAGTTGGGAAATAGGGTTATGTTTGGTTTCCTTAATAGGTATGGGTTTTTTTTGTTTTTAGGTGGTAGTGAGGTTTTTTCTTATTGCGAAGGATGAGAAAATGTTTTTTGGTTTTTGGGATATTGGATGGAATGGGTTGCATCAAGACTGAAATGATAGTATAGATGGATACGTAAAAATAAAGGACTATTTTCTGGTTATTGTGGGTATTTTGAGAAATGTTGGGGTTATCTATTGGATTTTGGTGATTTGTTTAACATGAAGATATGTGGGTGATGTGACAAGGGTAGCTTGATGTTGTTTTTGATATGGGTTGTGGTGTGGAGGTGTAGAGTAATTTTTGATTGATTAGGTGATAAAGGGTACTATTTCGGTTGATGTGTGTTTCTTATGGAGTATTTTTATCCTATGTGATGATTGATGTTCTTGTGTTACCACCTAGGGTTTCCTCCTGAAACCATACGATGCAATCTTGGAGGCACATATGAGTGCTTATCCTTCCTCTCATTCCCCTCTTCCCTGCTTTTAACCTCTTTCTCCTTCTTCCTTTCATATTTGGAGGCAAATCGTTGGTGTCTATGTTGAATCCCTTGGTCGTTCCCCTACTCTGACCTCTGGTACCCTTGTATCATTGTTGGTCAGATATGAAATGGGGTTTCTAAGAGGTTTTGAGATTTTGTGGTTCAATGGATGTTAGTTCTCAAGACACTATGGAGTCTACCTTTATTTTTTTCTAGTTTTATACCCCTTTATAACAACTTACTTTGGGTTCCTTGTCCTCTCTATTTTATACTATGGACTCATGTCTATCCACTTCTCTTCGAGGAAGATTAGGAGCAGGGTGGCGCCAAGGTTTTGGTATGTAGGTTCAGAGGCCGTTATAGTTCTAGGCATATGTCCTTTGTTAGTGGTGAGTCTGAGTTTCTCTCTCGCATGGAGTTTGGTGGTGGTTTGTGGGTTTTTTTCTTCATTCATCGATGAGGACAGTATTTGTTGTTCGGTCCCTCTGGTTCTGGTACGATGATCTCATCATTTATTTGGTTCTTTCTTTGACTATTTTTTTCAGATGGTCTTTGTTGGGGGTTTCTATTCGGATTTGATTCTCTGTGGAGGATTTAGTGTGATGAAGATGCAGTGTCAAGGCAAGCAATCTTCATTAGCAGCCATGGTTTGTAATAGTTTTTGGATGTTTTTCATCTTGTATGGTGGGGATATTTTATGGATACATCCATTGCATGGTTATGTTTGTTGGAAAACCTCCTCTATTATTAGTTTCCAGTGGTGTTAGGGTGATGACGGTGATAGGTGGTAATCAAGAAGGCTGAGACATTACTTTTTCTGATGTGATGATCAAGATCTCCTTAGGTTTTGGTCTCGATTTGGTAATTTAAATTCTAATTTTTGAATCCTACCTGAATTTTGATTTAAAAAATATCTTGGTTTCTATGTTTAAGTTTGAATTTTAGTTTGGGATGGGTTATCTTTGTTTGAATTTTGCGTGTTTTTTGTTTTTTGGTTCCCACTAACCCTAAAAGTTGTTTATTTTTAAAATGAAAAAGGTATTTGGAGGATGTTCTTGTCAAGATTACACTAACATTTTTTTGTTTGATAAGAAGTCATGACATCAAAAATCCATCGAGATTCTTAGTGTAAGAAAGAGGAGTAATCATGGGTTAAATCCTTTCTAAAATCTCAAGAATAGGAAGTACTAAAGTTATTTGATGGATCCTATATCCCCAATGCTGAGTATGTTTTAGAGTAATTTGAGGATTCCTTTATATTGGTGAATAATTTTAATTGGTTCTGATTCATTTTTGTAGTTGTCTTGCTTTGGAAAGTAGTAAGGAGACTATGGTAGATGAAGTAAGTAGACCTGAAAGACTTGTCTTGGGAGGAGTTTATTAAATTATTCAAAAATCACCTTTTCTCTCAAGTGTATTTGAATAAACCTATAAAATATATTTATTATATTCTGGTGGGGAATAGTAGTGTACATTTATTTTGGGTTAGTTTATTGGTTTTGGTTACCTGATTTCCATGTTTTCTTCCCAATGAGTGAGAATGAGTAATTTTTTTGAGTCATTCTTAAGTTTATAGATTAAAAAATCAAGCATGTTCCTCTAATTATTTTATTATAAAGAACTGATAGATCATGTATAGACCATGGAGTGAGAATTTTTAGTGATTGCAGGTTTCCAAGAAGGACCCTTATAAGGACTTAATATAGTTGATATAAATGATCCGATTTGTGGGACTCAAAGTTCACCGAAGAGAAGAGTGAGGTGTTCTTTTAATGATAAAGAATGGATTATCACTCCGTGGTTCAGTGGCTCCAGGTACCCTATGTTTTTAGAGATGATATTTTTCTATTGAAATGCTATGGGGAATCATCCATATGATTTTCACAAAATTAAACATGTTTCTTTATTATCAGTTGAAAACTATACTTAGGAACATTTTGGGGGAATTTATAACCTTCATTGAAACAATTTAGTAAATTTTGAAAAATATTTTTAGAAGTATGTGTTAATTTTGATTTAAAGTTTCTACACTAGTGTTTTCTTTTAAATATTTGGAATTACTTTTCCTTAAAGGGGTTTTCAAAATTTAAAGAAGGGGTGATTTCAGTGTGTAACTATTTTGAATATTAATTAAAGTTAAAGTATTATTCTATTGGATGTAGTTTGTGAGTTGGGGAAGTCAGTGCTATGATTGGTTTCCATTTAGTGGGATCATTCATATTTGAGAGGTATCTTTCTAGGAGTATGGGTTTTATTATTTATGCCATATTATTTAACCGCATAACCTTATTATGTGGTTACCAGGTTTCTATTATAGTGAGACTTTTGAGAGGTATCTCATAGGGTATTTTTTTAGAATACACTATTTTTTTATTTGTCTTGGGTGAGAATCATTTGAAAGGTATCTAATTTAATAGGATAGAGTATCTTAGTTAGTTAAATTGTATGTTTTGGGATGTTGTTGTGTCTTGTAACATTTCCTAGTTATTTCTAATGTTTATAGAGGTTTTTTCATTGAAAATTTTATTTTAAAATGGGTTTCAATTCAAAAAATATATTTTGAAGTCTAGAATTAATCTAAAAAACATGAACCTGATTCAAATATTTTAAATTTAAATTCATAATTTTAGAATTAATCAAAATATTTAAATGGAAAAAATATTTTTTAGTTTATTTGAGCTTTTGGATATTTAAGGGTATCGACTCTTCATTTTTCTTACCCTTACAAAGAGCACCCGTCCGGTATATAAGGGTAATTTTGTTTCACGTAAGGGTGAACTGAATTTGTTCATGGGAAATCCTTTCCTATGTAATATTATTGTATATCTCATTGAGTGTAGTGCCTAGATCACATTAAGGAATCTTGAATGGCGGTAGAACCAAGCTCATGTTGTTGTAGATCATGTGAGAGTAGGACTTGGTTCATGTAAGGGTAGCTCACCTGAGGGTAGATCCTGAATCGTACTTGGGAAGATTAAATCAGAGTAGATCTTGTCCCACATAATGGTATCTCATGTGTGGTTATATCTTGACATGAATTAGGGTATCTCACTTGATTTTATATTCAAGATCATTTTAGGGTACCTTGCATGGGGGTAGAAGCTGGATCAAGTCTGGGTATCTCACATAATGGTATTTCTTGAATTTTTGAGGTCCACTACACTGTATCAGTGGGAATGGTTCGGGCCATTTTGGTATCCATTTTTTCTTCTGATATCCCATATGAGAAGTGGGGAGTGTGAAATGGAGATGAGGTAAGCTATGGTGAGCTGCATCGAGTGATAGGTGAGTTATGTAGAAAAGTTGAAAAAATTAGAGCATAAATTCACTAGCTCATGGTTCTCACAGTAGTTATTGTATGTATATCCAAAATGGTCAGGGATATTCTCCCATACTGTGGACCATACCATAGTGGAAGTTAAAACTATTTTTAATAGAAAAATTGACAGTAAATAAAATTGGAAAACTGGATTTTTGAATGCGGTGATATTGGATCTATTTTTTTGAGTCCACTATGAACGTAGTGTATTTATCGTCACCTTAGTGAGGGATTTTAGTGTTTTAATTATAAATAGGTTTGATGATTTATTGGTTTTTGGCTTTAGTCTCCTCTATCAATCATTGGATGGTTATAATGTCTCTTCTTGGTTGTTTAGTCACCCTTACATGGATCTGAATCTTCATGATTTATGATATTATCTTCCTTTTATCTAATATCTATTTTTTCATCTCCTACCAATATTATATTATTTCATATTCTAAAATAAAATAATAAGAATTAATTATTGTCTTGTAATTTTTATATTTGATATTTTGATCATATATTTGATGGTAGAAATTATTATTGGCATTGTTGATTAGATTTGTCCCTCTTAGTATGCAACTTTTCTAGCTTCATTGATGTAGGGGATTTAGGGACTTATTTTCTATCTTCTATAATAAAATGATTGATTAGACCTATTGAGATCCCTTCCATACCAAGTATCATTTTCTTTTTCTACTTTTATTGATGTTTCTTGATATATTTTCATGGTTTATGGGAAGATTAAAGGAATATATAAAATATACATTGAAATAAAATGGAATTAATAAGGTAATGATAAACCAGAAAGTGGAAATTTGTAATTAAAAATAATATTGAACGTGCTACATTATTTTCATACTATTGGGTGTGTTTTGAAACTTATTAATTTTTATAAAATAATGTGTCTATAATATTATTGTTCTAAGGAACCTTGATGCCATGCCAATTTTTAATCCCTTGAATATGTTAATGGAAAAAACATTTGACAAAAATGAGACGGGAAAGGTTTATGATGTTTGATGTTGTTATCACTACTAGTTTTCTTTTTCATGAAAGGGTTTTTAGTGATATTGACGTTTATTATGTCTCACCAAATTATTTCTTAAACTATTTTATGAAATATCAATGAAAATAGTTAATGGGAAAATGGAATGTGTTGTGGGATTAATAATAAAAATGATAACCTAAACCTATGGTAAAAATGAGACGGTAAAGGTTTATGATGAATGATTTTGGTTAATCTTCCTCCTGAATATTGATAAGATTGTTCCATGATTAATAAAAAAATTAATGTGAATATTGTGATGGGATGGTTTATGTAAATAATAATGGAAAATTCAATAACTAGATTATTTTATTGATAAAAATAAATTTAAAATGACTTATGAAACTGAGTATAAGAAAGAAAAAGTGGTTGATGAGTATTGGAAAAGGGTGGAATAACTAATACATGGCTAGATCGATAAATATATGAAGGGATTAGTGGACTGTGATAAATGGTTAGTTATCCATACATGAAATGATCATGGTAGAAATAATGCATTTAAAAATGAAACAATAAACTTTAACGGGGAATGGATGGATGGATAATAAATTACATACAGATATAAATACAAAATAAAAAGAAAATATGAAATTTTTGTTTGTTTGGTTTATATTAATGAATTTTTGGTTGTGCTGTTGATGTTTCTACTTTGTTGTGAAATATGATTCATAATATATGGTTTCTATATTATAGTTGGAATCTTAGAAGAGGTTATTGGGAGATGGTGATGTTTCATGGTGGGGGTATGCATGGTGGGGGGGGGGGGTACACAATTTATGGTATACATGTTCAAAAAACCCTAATGTGATGGTTATGATATAGTAATGATGTGATAATTTGTGGTGATATCGAGTGGTGGTATACGACTGGTGGTGGTATCTGTATGTGATGATGCATAGGTTGGGTATATACACAAACAGAAGAGGGTATAAGGTTAATGCTCTTCATGTTTACATTACCATACCAGCTTTTGGTTAGGAAGTGAATTTGTGATAATGAAATGGTTACAGATAAGTGGTGATGAGGCATGTGGTGGTGTAATAATACTTATCGATTAAAAATAGTGGAATGAAGATATATGATGCGGTGAATGAGAATGTGGTTCTTATTTGATTGTAGGATGTTCTAATATTCATGATATGCTAGTGGTTTTATTTTCTTCTTTTTCCCCTGATTAGTTGGTGAGGGGATTCCCAACCAGCTCTCTACCGCTTTGAGTAGGAGTTGAACTTGAATTGATCAGTAGCAGCTAATAAGAGTTGTCTATACAAAAAGAAAGAAATTTCATGGTGATGGTTATAGAATCATGGTTTGGTTGGGTTGATGAGAGTGGAATTGGTTTGATTCCCATGATGTAGGGGGATGGCTAAGGATATTGTGGATGTAGAAAGAGAATTGTGGATTCATATTTTCCTCCCATGATTGTTTTGTTTTCTATTTATTGTAATTTTTTGTTTGTTATGATTGGTTGGTTTCAATTATACTGACTCTTAATTATTTTCTTCACTCTGATGGTAATTTTATTTATAAATATGATCATATTTAGTAATCCCAAGTGATGATCCCACCAATATTTTCTACGTGTCTATAGGATTATCTGACTAATATTGGGGATGGTGTTCATGTATAATGGATAGACTTATTTGATTTATTAGAGTTTAGACTCCCTCATACAAATATATTCTTGATGAAATGTATTTTACATAATAGTTACATTTTCGTTGTGAAAATTTATTTTTGGAATGGAAGTTATTTGGTGGTGATCAACGAATCTAATCTTATCTCTTATCCTTAAATTCTTTATTTAGGGTAATAGATACCATTATGTGCTTTATAAACACTATTATAGCCACCAACCTAAATATCCTATGTGATGTTTTCCTAAAAATGTTTTGTATTTTTTACAACATAATTTTTTTGAATGTTTTTTTAATATCTGATAAATTTGCTGGATGTTTATTAAGATAATTTTATAATGAAGTTTTGTAAATATTCAGGAAGTTTCCTTAACCTTATTAAGAATTTTGTTACAAAGTTATATGATTTTAGCATAATAAAAAAGTTCCTATCACATTGAAACTCTCATGATCCAAGTGTTTTCACAAAGGGGAGATTAACTTTGTTTCTAGATGAATATCAACAGATAGTGTATTCCAGATGTAGTTTTCTAGGACTATATACCTTTTGATCGGACAAAGATGCAGTGATATGAGGTCTATTGGGAGATAATTATAAAATTTTTATCAGACTAAAGGCCAATTGATGTAGTTTCTAAAAAAATCTATTTTTTGAGTTTTATATGGGTGTGTATAAAAGGATAAAATGTCAAATTATAATAATGTAAATACAAATATAAAATTTTGTGAAAATTAAAAAAATAAAAATAATTTTTTTTCATGTTTTATCCATGCAAACACAAAAGGGAAAAATAAATTTTCATGAGATGTTTAAGATAGGAGAGGATTTATAGAGTAGAAGTTTCTCGAAACAGAAGTCTATAAAAGTTTCAACAATATATAACCCATTTTCATGTCGAGCAAAATAGACAGAGTCAGATGATTTTTTTGGATAGAAAATATGTATAAAATAAAAGTAGAAAAGTCTTTTGTTATAATATGTATAGTTCTATGTTTAAGTGACATGTCAAAGGGAAAAAATTGATCAAGTCCATTATATGAAGATTCACTAGACAAAAAAGTTCATGAAGTTGTAAAATTCAACAATTTATAGATTTAATTAGACATAGGTTTCTTTTGAGGGTCACAAGTTATACAAAAGTTGTGACAATATGATAAGATAGAGAAAACTAGATAGATAAGTTCCTATAAATTCATCAGAAATAAAATCTCATAGATAGTTTTCAAGAGTCATTACATGACATTATAAATGATATTTCAATACCAATTCCCAACTATTATATTTATTATTTAGTTTGTTCACTAGATAAAGTTAAGGAAGTTTGGATAAGGTTATAATTTCTATATTTTCATAAAGGTACAATTTTTTTAAGAATATTCTAAGAGTAACATAAGTTTATGAGAATTGAATTTGAGTAGGAAAGTGAAAATTTTCTCTCCTTATCTACTTTGATAAAACATATATAAAGGGGCCGTAAATTGAAGCTGTACTTAACAATATTCATGAATACAAATAGTTGGAACTTTTTAAACAGAACATTTTTTCAACTAATTTAGTTAAAGAAGAGTATTACCGAATAATGTATTCAGAGTTATTCTTACTAGATAGATTTTTGGTTTAGAGAATCCGGATAGAGGATTACTGAGTTGTGGCATCAAAAAAAGAACCAGATATAGAGTATTAGATAGATATTCTATGTAGAGTTTGAAAAATAATAGTTTTACTCATTGGATAGAAATCATGTTATAAAATAGTCGTTTATTATGCGAGGCCTAATAAATGAAGAATACCTGGTGAAGGTATGAATACCTAAAGAAAACATTTCTCAAAAATAAAAAAATAGACCATTACAAATAAACTTTCTTGGAGACTATTTAGAAAATGTTTCATATATTTTTGGGGTCTCATTTTTGTAATAAAAATTATATAAACTGATGCAAGTTAGTATACTCATTCATATGAAGAGATAAGATGAGAATAATGGGAGTTGGATCAATTTGTATTCAATTATTTATAATATTAAATTTTTATGGACTAGTGGGAGTCTACATGGAAAGGATAAGGGTTCTTACACTAAGTCTTAACTTTATAAATCTTTCACACAGTGTTTACTTTCTTATCATTCCATGCTTTGGATTTTTTATAAATGTTGATAAGGATAAAAACTCATATATATTGTTTTGATTAATTTCATATAATTTAGAATTAAAATAATATCACCAATAATTTATCCCACATTCTCAGTGGTTCAAAAGTTTTTAAGGAACTTAAATAGGTATCAAAGGGAGGGATACCCTTTTCACATCCTTATCATAGAAAATAAAAACATAGAAAACAACATAATAATTCCTACCTTTGATAGAAAAAATAAAAATAGTGAGAAAAAAAGATAATAACCTATCTGTTATCTCTTGATCTAGATGTCATTGATGTGACTAAACTTAGGTTTCCCTCTATTTAGGAAAATAAACCTATGACATTTTCTAACAAAATAAATATTAATTTTTTTTGGAAAACTAGAATTTCTATTCTTATGACCCTATTAGGAAATGTATTCACGAAGGAGACAGTTCAAAAATATCCAAAGAAACATGGAGAATACTTGAAATTATCCTTGAGGGAAATTCCATAGTGATGGAGGAAAAGTTAAAAATATATTAGACCAAGTTTTAAGATACCAAAATATCAGATGAAGAAACTATTGATGATTACTTAACCAGAGTTAATTAATATTTTTTTGTTACATTACAAGACTTAGATATTACTTTGAAGATCCCACCATTATTAAGAAAATTATGAAAAACTTTTTTGATAAGTTTGGATCCAAAATATATTCTTTAAAAGATAAAGATATTTTATCTGCTGATGAATTATATTATATTATTAGTGTATATAAGATGCTGAAAGATGATTCATTCAAAAAGAATATAAAGAATGAAATGTATTTTGAACCTATGAGAAAGCTCAAAATCCAAGATGTTGATCATGAGTTTGCGGAACTTAGTGAATCAGAAGATAATGAGGTTGATATTGAATGGGTATAATGAGGTTGATATTGAATAAAATGAAATAATCATGTCACTTATCTATAAAAACTGCAAAAATGATAGAGGGGCATTTTAGGGAAATCTCCAAATTAAATTTTTGGAGATTGTAGGAATTGAAATTTTTTTATGAATTTTCCTAATAATAAAGTTGGATTATATGGAGATAATTATATAGAAAAAACTCAGTAGAATAAGTGGAACAAAACCTTTATAGAATATAATAATCCCACTAGTGGTAAGAAAATGTTTAAAAGAAATAGAAGAAGTATACCATGTGAGAAATTTGGGTATGACTCTCTAAATAATAATTCATCGGATGATGAAAATATTAAAAAGTTTAAAAATTTATATATAAATGTGGAAAAGTAACAATATACTCCCTGAAGTAAAAAAGAAGAATGTGATGAAACTTATAAGGTGTATCATCTGATATTTTAGCTCATTGAGTATCTTGATCAATACATAATACTTATGAAATATTTCATAATGATTAAGAATGAAATTTTAATTAATAATTAAGGAATGATAAATTTACTTAAAGAGGAAGTTGAGTATATCCAAAGGACCTTAAAACTCAAACTAAAAGCTATTGAACATGGAAATAGGGTGAAATATCTTAATAAGAAAAATACTTCTAAGGAATATGAAGTTTAAAAAATTCAATGAAAAATTATCGAGGTTAAAATTACTCTAAGAAATATGAAAAAATTTCAAAAAATACTTTAAGATAAAGGCAAAAATATCTCAAGTAATTGAGAAAAATATTTCTAAGAATCAGGTGATATCTTTACCCACCAAAGAAAAATTTTCATCGTATTTTTCTAGCCATGTAGTTTTTCGAAAAAATGTTGAGAAAACTTTGGTTGTGATAGGATGTGGAAATTATACAACAATAATTTTTTTAAAATAACTTTGGTAAGAAATTTTACTCATACTAGGAGGAAAAAAAATAGAAATAAGATGTGAAACTCAGCAAACCTTATACAGGGAAAGATCCAACTTATTTAGAAAACCTAGATTCAATGGATTTTGTTAATACTGGGAATTTATGGGCACACAAATTATAATAATTGTAACAACATGTCACTTTATATAAATAGGTATAAATTAATGCAGAATGATAATTCAATAAAATAGAGTAACTTTCCTAAGCTGTAGAAAGAGAGTAAGGCTAAATCGAAAGATGTTTGAAAGTTTTGTATGAAGAAAAATTTGGATTGATTGGAGGAGTTTTGTAGAATATATGACAAATCAGGTCACATTGCTGAATAATGTGTAACTGATCTTATAGTATAAATTTATTATGATAGGAAATAAATGGAAGCAAGATAGAATAAAGTTGAGGAAAGATCCTTCATTATTGAGATAACTTTGAAATCTATAAGAAGGAATACAGATTATATTTATGAATTTGTTTCCCTCACATATGACAGGTGATATACAAATATGGAAATATTTTGAAAATTTGAAGGAGAATACATTAAATTTAGAAATGAAAGTTCTTTGAAAATCATATCATTATGAATGAAAAAGATTGAGACTCAAAAATTAAAATATATATAAGTTTTATATATTAATTGGATTAAACACAAACTACAATGTTTTATTAAAATTTATGATAATGGTAAGGATGTTATCTTTAGAAAATATTATTTTTTCATAAAAAGTGTGGAAGATAGAAAATTTGTTACCATGGGATAAATAAATAGTATAAATATATTTCAAATTGTTGAAATTGGTACTTAATGTAACTTAAATTTTGAAGATTAAATTAGATTTTTGCATCAAAGACTTGGGAATATTGGCCAGAAAGTATAAAAATACTTTCCAATAAGATGATGAAATAAACCAACCACTACAGAAAAGGAAAGAATACGATGTTGTTATAAAATGTCAGAAAGGGAATATGGTAAGTAGAATTCTTAAGAAATTTGAAATAAAATCCTCTAAATGTATTAATATTATTCAATATAGTATTTGTGGACCAATGGGACATCAATCAAAAAAGAGGATTATTTAATTTATCACTTTTACTAATGACTTTACTTGGATGACCACAAAAATGTTTATGAATTATAAATAAGTCGATATAGAAATGATAATATTTTTTAGAAGGGAAGTTGAAATAGATAAGGGTGTTTATATACTAAAGATGAGAATAAAAAATAGAAATAAGTACAGATAAAATTCTTTCAAATCATTTCTAAAGAAACATGGAATAAAATATCAGTACAATTCTCTATAGATACCTTAACAAAATAGCATGGTTGAAAGAAAAATGTAGATATTTAGTGATAATTGGAAGAATATTTATGGAATAGCATAAAGTTTCCATGTTTTTCTATTGATAAACTATTAGTAGTACTATACATGTAATGAAAACATGTTTTTTGTGGCCATAATCAAATATGAATCCATTTGAGATGAGATTTATGAAGAACCATCAGTGAACTATTTTATGGTTCTCGGAGTATTTTCTTAGTAAATATAAAAGATATGGATCTTATGATGTTTTAATAAATGGTGGGGGAAAGAATTTTCAAGGGATACTAATCCAATGAAATAAGTTACAAAGGTTGGAATAAATGTAAACAATTTTGGTGGATTCCTATTATGTAAAAGTTTTTAAGAATCCAAACTCCATAACAAAGTTTGTTGAAAATACTATGGAATATAAATAGAATACTATCAATGAGAAGAAAAAAATTTAAGATTAATTTTTTCCAAAATAGGTACATAAATATTTATAAGAATCATGTGATGAACCAAGAGAGATAGGTAGAAAATATATTAAATTTTTATACCTAAAAAATAGTTAGAATTTGATAACATTATGGGAAATAAGAAATTTTATTTTATACTAGAATAAATTTGAGATTAGGGAATTAGACTTCAATTATTTCAACTGTTAAACTAGAATCAGTTTTAGAGACAATTGAACCTAATGAATGTTTTGATGTATGAATGAAGAGTTATATCAGATTGAGATAAATCACACCTAGATACTTATCCCATGTACAAAAAGAAAAATTTTATAGGGTCAAACTGTGTTTCTTGATAGAAACTAAATGAACATGGATAAATTTTAAGAAACAAATATTAAATTGTTTGTAATGGTTACTCACAAGTTAATTGTTTATATTTTGAAGAAACTTTTAAACCAATTTTAAGATTGGAAACATCAATAATGTTCTTGGTAATTTCTACACATTATTTTTAATAATTTTATCATATGGATGTCAATTTATCATTATTAAATAGATAAATTGATGAAGAATAATTTCATTATGAAACCCTGTGTGTTTTTACAAAACAAAGATAAAACCAAAGTGTGTAAGTTGAGGAGAAAAATGTAAGGGTTGAAAGAAATTCCATGATCCTGGTGATCAAAACCTCATAATTTCTTGAAGAAATTTAAATTTTCTAAAGGAAATATTGAAAAAAACTTATATGTAAAGGGGTTAACTTAGGAACCCTGATTTTTATTTTTTATGTTGAAGATATAATTTTTACATAGGATAGAGAAATTGTTTGTAACGAATTTTCTAAAAAATTAATAAAAACTTTAATATGTTAATGATAATAGAATTAACTTTTTTCCCGGGTCTATAATTTCCACAATATCTTAGATACATCTTTATATTTCGAGAATATTAAAATAGGGAGTTATTATAAAATTTTAGTCTGGTATAGTCTAAATACGTTTCTACACCTATCGCTTTCAGTGTAATGTTGTGTAATGATGAGGCAAGGAAAAGTGTGAATTAGTAAGGCTTCTGAAAATTGACTGGAAGATTACTCTATCTTATATATTCAAGGACATAAATTTTTTATTATGTGAATTTAGGTTCAAGGTATCAAAGTTATATCAAATAACCACATATGATAGCAGTAAGAGAACACTTATGTATATAAAAGGAATATATTCTTATGGATATTTTTATTAAATAAGTTGTGACATGAACCTTCTTGGATACACCGATGATGATTGGGTTAAAAATCATAATGATAGAAAATAAATATTCAAAGGAACTTTTTTCTTGGGATAATCTTGTGTGAGGCAGAATTGTAAGAATCAAATTTTAATTACTTTGAGTATAAAAAAAGAAGAATATTTTTCCACCACCCATTCTTGTAAAAATATGTTTTAGATAAAAATTTATCTAGAAATTTGTGAGTGAATGTTTATAAACTATTGAATATACTTTTTTATTACCATATTTCTATTGATCTTTCTAAAAATCATGTACAACAATAAAGACCCAAGAAAATTGATATTAAGTATCATTTCCTTAAGAAGAATGTTATTGGAGGAGATGTTATTTTGGATTATAATATAATAAAGTAAAAATTTTATGATGTTTTCACAAAGGCTATACTAGGGGAATGATTTTTGGAATTGAGGCTGTAAATTTATGTTCATACTCTTCTAATTATTTACTTGGTTTGATAATAAAATACATCAATATAAATTGGATTATGTTTTTAAAGGGGGAAATTATTTTACAAATCTTTATAAAGGGTAAATTATGAAAAAATATTTCTATCAGGAATATAATCCTGTGATTGTCATAAATTAGGGAAAAATAAAAATAGAGAGAATAACTTTTTAGAAAAGAAAAAATTGAGGGGATTTTATCATAACATGGGAAAAATTATTATTGTCACTGAGAGATGGAATTCCTTCAAAAAAATAACATTATCCAATAGGTCGGTGTTAGTACATTCTATTTGAGAAAATATATAGTTTGATAAAAGTTGAAAAAAAGTTTGTAAAATATTTGTTTAAAAATGGAGAGTTGTGATAAAGTTTGTGTGGCTTGTAAATTGTTTTATGGATGTTTCCAAAAAATCAAAAGTGGTATATTAAAGATACTTTATGATGTTTTACTAATTTTTTTTTAAATATAATTTTTTATGAATGTTTCTGTTAATATAAGATAAATTTTCTAGATGTTTTTTATAATTCTGTTATGAAGTTACTAGAAAAATTAAGAAAGTTTCCTTAACATTGTCAATAAAGTTTCTTAAAAAATTAGATGAGGATAATATGATAAAAAATTTCTTAACATCATGAAAATATCACGGTGCATACATTTACTCAAAGGGGGAGATCAAATTTTTTACAAAAAAAAGTATTCCAGAAACAATATTCTAGGAACAAATTTCCTGTCGTAGGTCATTGGACATAGATTCCTGGATAGAATGTAATTGACTAAAGATGTTTCTAAAAGTTAGATTATTAAAAATCATTTTTTGAACATAGATCACTGGATAGAGTATTCTAAATTTAGTTTTTTTGATGGACCATAAAACTTGTGAGTGAATAGAGATGCATTAATATGATGTCCATTGGGGGATAATTATATAATTTCTACTAGACTGAAGGCTATTGGATATAGGTTGCATAAAATTAATTTTATGATATTTATTCATTTATGTATGAATATTAGAATATGGTCAATTGTTATAAAATAAATAAAAATAAAGGTTTTTCTCTTAATATCCTAAAACTAAAAGGAAAAATTTTAATTTTTCTATATGAAAACAAAGAATAGAAATTTAAATATGCAGGATAAGATTAATGTTCAAGATTTTGTGTAAAGTAGAAGTTGTAAGTAAAAAAATTCTATATAATTTTAAACAATGTTTTTAACCATATTCAGTGACTCGAGTACAAAGAACATAGGATAATATAGTTTTTTGGACATAATATCAGTATTAATTTCAAGTAGTATAGTTTTATATTACAATCTATGAAGTTCAATGTTGATTTGAGCAGCCATAGGAATAAAAATGGATCAAGTCCATCAGATGAAGTTACTTGGAATAGGAAATTTTGAGAAGTTAGAAGTTGTGGGAAAATGATCCGACTGAATATACCATATAGAGATGTTATTATAGGGTTACTAGACCAACATTTATAGAAATAGTTATTGAGAAGATTTTTTTAACATAGTAAATCCCATTTCAAATTCAATATTGAGTTTCTATATTTTGCATTTGGTTTTTTTTATATCTAATTTTTTGGAAGTTCAAAAAAGGTTGGAATTTATGGTGTTTTCATAAAGGTTTAAGATTATTCTAGAATACTGTAAAAGGATTAAAAATCTTTAGGTGAATTTTATTCAAGTGGGAAAGTGAAGTTAGTTTCCCAAATTTTTTACATTGAGAGAATCTATATAAAGAAGGTACAAATTATGACCATACCTAAGTTTGTTCACATGTAAAAAAAACATACACATTTCAAGAAGAAAAAGTTTCCAAAAAATTTGGTTGAAGAAGAGTAAAACCAGATATTTTTTAATAACTATTTTTACTAGACAAAAATTTGGTTCAGAGAAGCTGGATAGACACTTAACGAGGAGTGGAATTATAAAGAGAACCATATAGAGAGCATCAGACAGAGATTCCAAGTATATTTTATGGCACTATATTTTTAGTTAGTGGACATATATCAAGATAAAAAAAATAAAATTTTAGTAAGACACAACATATTGCGAATATTCAATGAAGTAAAGTTCATTATAAGGACCCATTCCCGATAGAGAAAAATTGATGGACCATTCTAGATAGAATTTATTGGTGATTATTTATAATTTCCATATATTTTTAGTGGTTCAGGTTTGTAAGAAAAACATTGTAAAATGATGGGAGTAAATACAATCATTTATTTTAGGAGATATATGGAGTCTGGGGAGAGTTGGATCAAGTTGTGTTTATTTCTTTCTAATAGTGGATTTCTTTGGATAGACATGAGTATCTATTGAAAAGATTTAGGTTATCACACTGAAGAAAAAACTTATAAATCTTGTATGCCTTATTTAGTTTCTTATCATTTCATGATTTCTAGTTTGTTATAAAATTTAATAAGAATGAAAACTCTAATAGGTTATAGGGGTTAATTTCATAGAAATTAAAATTGTAAATATATTACCACTAATTAAAACCCCTAGTTGTTATAATGATTTTAAGGAACTTCACGACCCCTGACCTACTGCCAGAAGGATTTGGCGATCACTACCTCTCTTCATTTTTGACCAAGGAGGGGTACCAATGGTGGGGGGGGGGGTATCGAAAGGTACTCCATCACTATTTTCATATGAAATTTCATTCTTGGATACTTTAATGAGTATTGATTTTCCATAATACATCATATTTATAAACTGAAATTTCTTTCTTTTGTATCTTAAATCTTATGGAATCCTATTTAAGTGTCCCTAAATTCTTACAGCGTGACATGGTTTCCTAACTCTTATTGTAATCAATATAAACCATTCCTTATAAAATATAATCAATTAGAACCCATGTTTTCCATGAACCTACGAGTTTGGATGATCCTGATATTGACACGAGTTTCCCTTAAAAGTAATCTCACACATTTATTTTCTCTTATGTTTTAATAATCTCACTAATTCCATATGAATCCTATTTATATCATTTTTAACTATTTATTCCATTTAAATCTTACATCCCTGGTTATATTTATATACATGCATTATTTTAGTTATTTAGATTTAGATTCTTATTCTTTTAACCAAATTGATATGTTTTTTTAATATGTTAATGTACAAAACTTTATATTACCCATGATTTGTGTTACTAAACCAATAACAAAATCCAATTATATTTATACATATCTAAATATATCCTATGAATAATGTATATGAAGTCCTTTTATCTCAATATGTGAAATCATGGTGAAACATTTAACTTTCCCCCAATTTTCTTAGATAGAGTCTAATCCCCCGGGCCAGTGAAATTTCAAACCCAAAGTCTCACTATCCATGGATCAAGACTCAGAAGAGAACTTAAATATAATAAAACACTAACACATAATTTCTATCAATCATTACCAAAATTTATTATTTAATATATAACAAAAATAAAAAATATTAGTCTTATATGATGGGAAAATAAATATTTCATGTCATACCTAGCATTTAACTATTATATGAATGTCATGAAAATTATAAATAGTAGTTTAAATGATATAAAATAAACCATATGACATTCCTAATATGAATTTTTTTGTACATGAATATTTAAATATTTTTTTAAATAAATGAAACAATCAATTATTTAACATGAGATATAACAACTTTATATAATCATAATAATCTAAATCACTTTCAATATAGTCTAAAGTCCTATGGATTTGGTGCAAGCACTTTAGACTCCCAATGATGAAGGTTTTTATGTTTTTTTTCTCAATTTTATAAACACCATGACCAAAAAACATGACATGGGTTCTTTCCCCAAACCATTTTAATAGATAAGTTATCAAAATTCTTACCTTGAATCTTGAAATAATATCATAGAACAATCCATTTTTTCAATTTTCAAATTATAAAACATGACTATTCAACATTTTCCATGATGTGGTTTTTCTTGATAAAGTCATATTTCCAAAAATCAAGATGTTTTGGTTTGAATACCTTAACATGGTAATTTTTATAAATTATTATCTTTTTGTATGATAAAAAAACCAAAATGATTTTCCAAAAGCATTCCCTTTCCTAAAAGATTCAAAAACCCATGAAATGAATTTTTAAATGACTCCCTTTTTACAAAAAAATAAATATACATCAAAAATTAGTTTTATGACATGAGTCAAAGGTCTTGAAATAAAGAGATAAAATATTTTCATTTTTCATATTTTCGTCTTATTGATTCTTCACGAATATTGAATAGGATAACAATAAAGGGTTTTATGGGACATCTATATGCCTATAAGTTGTAAAATAAAATAAAAGGACCTACATAGTAATATTTGATAGTAGAAATTATATGATGAAATTAATAACATAAAGAATTTATACCTCACTATCCTTTTATATATATAACAAATAATAACTTTGATCAAATTCCCAAGGTAGTTACCAAAAAAATTCCTACCTCTAAAGGTTTCCACCAGCCACTGGAATTACTGAATGTTTTGGTAGGACCTATTTCTATTCAAAAAGTTTCTTGTACCTCCTCTAAAAATTTTAATTGATATAATATATTAGAGGGAGTTTTGATTTAAATGATGAAATCCACTATACTTGAATTATATCTACAACCTCCAATTTAATGATCTCCTTTAGTGTTTAAAGGATCCTCATGGAGTCTGACATTTTATACACTATGAAATGACCAAGATTTGGGTTCGACCATTATAAATCTTATCAAAACTCCTCATTTATGTAATTTAATTGTTAAAATACTTTAATAGTAAATAATATATCTAAAAAACATCAAAAGATATGTTTTTAAGATAAATGAACATGATAATCATAGTAACATAGTTGCATGAATGTTATCTAATGTCATTCCTCTTGTACACCATGTCACAATTTCAAGAACAATGAATAAAACTAAATCATGGTGTGGGGACTCTCACCATATCATATTATTCTTTAGAATATATTTGAAATATTCAGAGATAGTTTCATTTATTTGATTTTTTTTATATAAATAAAGAATTTAGAAAATTTGATTTTCTAATACCATGATGTATTTTTTGAAAACTGGTTTTGGGTCTTCATGTTTTTTTAAAACCAGATGTGCTTCTTTCAAAAATAGTCTTTGTTTTATTAAATTTTTAAAACCACATCACGGTTTATCCAAATCAATAAAGGTTATTTTTCTAAAAAATAAATCATTATATAGTGATAATTTTTCACAGTCGTTTTATAAAAAATGGTCATGGTTAGTATCAAAATAAGATTTATATAAGAAACCCCTAATATAGATAAGAATAAATATGTCATTGTTTATATTTATTTATAATGTATTCATAGATAATAATATGAAATTTTTATATTTAAGGCCTTATTTGTAAATTTATTTCATCTGTTCCCAAAATGGTTTTTGATGGATTTAATCAAGTTCTAAATAAAATTAAATTTTGTTAATTTAGTTTTTATAAAACTATTTATATATAATATGAAATATTTATATGATTATAAAATTTTTCATAAGTATCATACATTTAAAATATGAAGGATTTCATATTAAATACTTTCTAAATTGTTAAAATAAAATAATTCATATTGATTTTTTTAAATGTTTTGTTTTATTTATTTATTTTATATCTATAAATCATATATAATTATATATTGGTTATAAATATTTCTTAACAAATTGATTATAAATTTTTATCTCATGTATAAATTTATAAAATATTTATTTATATATTTTATTCTTTTATTTATTTAATTCTTGAATATAAATAATTTATATTATGAATGGATTTAGAATTTAGTTTAAAGCATTTAACTGCTTCATATAAATTTCACTCAATGTATATAAGGAGTTACATGCCAGTTATGCTATAAGACTTAATTATGTTAATATATAGCTATAATTTATTTTATAATTTAGAAAATTAAAATTAAAGGTTGATTATGATTTATTCCTATTAGGAATTATAATTATATAGTAATTTCTTTATCCCTTGTGTATTGATTTATGGATAGTGGGACATTGGGTTGGGCTTCTCTCTGGTTTGGGGGTTTATGATCTTTTTATAAAAGTGGGAGATGATTACCTATCACACTATACGTTCTCTTGTTCGGGATATTTATTTCACATGATTAAGGAAATTTATATGTAAGGTTTCTATGTACTATATGAATGGGATGAATTCAAATATGTGCGTAATTTTATTTTTTTGGTGAGTAATGAAAATCATGAGTTGCAGAGGGTATTATGTATTAATAAAATATATTTATTCAGATGAAGGTATAAGATATAAAAATAGAAGTGATAAAAAAAATATATATAAAGGGAACACATGAAATATTATGATTATATTTAAAACCTCTTAAAAATTCAAAGGGAATATTACTTCCAATGTGAACACTTGTCAAGACATCACTCATCCAAATGGTTAGGTCATGGGAAAACTAGGTTCCCATATATTATTTAATTTAGGGAAAGTAGAATATAAGTGACAATAATTGTTAGTATTCTATAAATGGTGTGATATTTTATTTCACTTATATTGGAAACTCTTTTAGTAAGAATACTAGGGAAATAAAGTTGGGGTGATTCATATAATGGAATATGGAAACAAGTTGTTCACATAACTATCGATGAGATATATGACATATGATTAATACAATTGTTTTTAATATATGTTTAAGGATTATGTTACAATATTATCATAGATAATTAATGGTAAAATATAGGTCTCAGAACAATAATTTATTTGATGTAAACTTAAAATTATTCATCATTTAAGTAGGAGACCATGTAATAAAAGTAATTATTAAATGACTATAAATGATACTTGTTACACCCTGATTTTTTATGAAACATTTTTTTTGAATAAATTAATTCGTTTTTGATTTCTTTCGTTGAAATCTACACTAGGTTAAACTATCATTATACTCTAAGTCAAGTTATGATTATGCGACATGCAACATCATCCTAGCTTGTGTTACACATAACATTGTGTTTAAAAAAAAACATCTAATAATTAAAATTACTCAAATATGATAGTTATAAATTAGCTATTAAACTTGGTCATATGAATAGTAATAACTAATTTTTAAATATGTTTTATAATGTTTTTACAAAAAGGTATCATATTGACAATAAATATAAAATTTTCGGTAAAGTCTTTATATGTGTGAAAATACTATTTTCTTAGAAGAACTACTTTTTATATCCTTCTGTGAACAATAATAAAATTATTTTTGAAACTTTTAAATTTTTTTTAAAATGAACATTATTTTTTAATTCATAATGTCAAAATTATTTTATAGGCATTTCTTTTGAGATTTTTCTAAAAAGATTCATTTTTGGATGAATAATATAAAATTCTGAATTTTAATTGAAATCTATTTTTTCACCTATTTTATTGATATAGAAAAATTATATTTTAATTTGGTTTTAATGTTTAAATATATAAGTTATATATAAATTGAACCAAATTAGGATATTTTAACCAATTTTACATTGAAATTGGATATGAAAACATTTCAATCTTTTGAACCTTTTCACTTTAAGAACCCATCAACTTATCCTGTCTGTGGGATTAATTTAAAATTAATTTGTTCTAATTTTATTATAAGAATTTTAAAAAATAGACTCCAGATTTTGAATCATAAAAATTTATAATTTATATTAAGGACAACTTATTTTTTTACAAAAAATATTATTAAAAGTAATGTAAATAAATTACATTAATTAAGGTTAAACTGTGGTTACTTAGTTGTTAAACTTTAATATTGAAAGGCTCAATAACCTAGAAACTTTTCCCAAAGCTATTGGATGACCATATTTTGAACATACCCTCCCTTTTATAAAAAATGGACCTTTATTACAAGCACATGATGTTATGGAGATCTCTAAATAGTGTTTACCATTTTATATTTACAAGAATGCCACTCCTCCTCCACTATAAAATGGTCACTCTCCCCATCACTCATTAACACCATTTTAGCCCTTTGTATGATCCAAACCATATCCAAATATCCTCCCAACTTCCCTCTCTTCACCGTAGAGGCTTCACGTTTGGAAAAAATCCAACCTAGGAATCCCTTTTATGAAAACCAAAAAAAGTTACCCAAAGAAGAGAAGGTTTGAATGAGTATGATGAGAGTAAATTCCTAAGGAGGCTTCAACTAGTGTGATGTGAGTTAATATAAAAGATAATGGTTTTATCATTTTAATTTTATTTCTGTGAGATATACGCTTTATCATCATATATTCTTATTTTGCGGTGTATATACTGACCTATGACATGTTATGCCATGAATTTTCATTATTTCATTATATTAAAAGTTTAAATCGATGTTATTATTTCACGGATCCCATGATAGAAAAGTTACTCAAGTAGTAAGGGGAATTCTAGTCACACTTTTATTTTTCAAAAGACTTCTTCCTTATTCAACACTCGTTTCTTTTGTGTGGTGTATATACTTACCATGAATGTATTTTGTGATTCTTATATTTACATTTATGGGTATTTAGATATCCATTTAAATATCTCTCCTTCATGGGGTTTTAATGTTCATAAGTTACAAATTCAGAAAGGTAATTTTGTCTTAATTTTCCTTCTTTGAAATGCATATTTTATTATAAACATATATTCATTTTCAAGGTGTATATATTTCCATTTAACATTTGATATATTGAATATCTTTATTCTCATGATATTTTAAGCTTCATGTATTTTTATTATTTCATGAGGACTTTTATTCAATGTTTATAAAGTGGTGAGAGTTTATTTCTAAATTCTAACCATTTATTCATGTAATGTTATTAAGAAATGGTTTTTGAGAATATTTACTTTATCTCCCTCTTCAATCATAAAACTGTTTTATTCAAAAACCATATTTTCTGAAAAATGTTTTAAAATGGTATTTTAGGATCAATTTCAAGGAAAATTATTTCAAAGATATTTTATGTTTTAAAAAGTTTTTAAAATTGTTTCAAATATTATTTTATAATATTGAAATTTTACTTTCAAAGACAACGATTTTCAAAATATTTTATGTTTTAAAAAGAATTTTCAAAGCAGAAAGGATATTTTACTCAAGAAATATTTTAAATGATCATTTCATAATTATATTATATTTAAGATTAAATAATTTGATATAATTTAAATATTTTTTGGAATATGTTCCAAAAAAATATTATCACACTTTATTTGAATGGTTTATGTTTATGAGGAAACATTGTTTATGAAACCAATTTCTATTCCACGAGTTATACCATGATAAAATTATACTAAAACAATATTTTTTTAATGAGTTATACTTTGATGAAATTATTTTTTAAAGATATCTATTTTCCAATGGATATTATAGGATTAGTTTTTTATGATACCCAATTCATTTCATGGGTTATGATATGACATTAATGAAGCTCATCCCTTTTTATGGCTCATGATATGATGAATGTTTTATTATATTGTAGTACATGTATATATGATTTCATTATTATATGGGTGGGACCTATATCTTCCTCTAATGAGTTGGGTAAATATTTATATTTCAGTATATGTACAGTGATGGAACAAGGATTGAAATCAGTTTATTATGATAGGACTATAATGAGGAGTGAACTTGGTTCAGTAATATTGCGTTGTGATTTGATGTTAAATTGGTTTAGTAATACAAGGCTATCACATGAACTAAAACTAGCTCAGTAATAAAGTGTCTAGAATGGGAAATGAACCCAGTTCAGTAATACTGGGCTGGAGTGGGAAGTGAACTAGGTTTAGTAATACATGGATGGAATGGGAAGTGAACTCAGTACACTAATATAGGGCTGGAATGGGAAGTGAACCTAGTTCAGTAATATAGGGCTAGAAAAGGGAGTGAACCTGGTTCTGTAATGGGCTTTGTCAACTAATATAGTATTGGGAATGAACCTTGAGTACTAATATGGTTTGGGGAGTGAACCCATTCCACTGAGATGACCTTGTAGTAAGACTTGACTACCATGGAAATCATTTTATAGGTTTATGTGTCTACCACAATTACATGTATTATTACTATGTTTTCTTTTCATGGATTATGCTCTTGATTCCCTTATGATTCATGTCTTATAAACTGATAATCATTATGACAGGATTCATGATTACAATATTTTGTATGTATGGTATGATCTTACTATGATATGATCATGTTCTCATACCTTTATGCTCATGAATATGGTTATATATCTCCATTGTTTACCCTTACTGAGTATATGAGGCCACCCTTTCTTATTTTTCCTTTCCCTAGGTTCGGAAGAAAGGTTTTAAGTATAAGTACTACAAGTGGAAGATCTTTATGGAGGATGTTGAAGATATTACACCAAATTAGAATAATGTGTTATAAGATTCCAAAGAAATAAAGATATCACGTTCCTCAATATTTTACTTTTATATTGTGGTAAATATTCCAAAAAATTATATAATATCAATATATTTAAATCTTGGGTCACTATTGTTTTCATTAGATGAATGGTTTAGTCAAACTTTGAAAATTAGGATGAGAAAAACTTATTGATAACCCTAAGGGAATTTATCTAGGGATAAGTCTAAGGATGAGTGAAATTATAGGATTTGTTTTTGGAATTTTGGTAAAGGATAGAGTGAGTGGTGTCCAAGAAGTAACTCATCGTATGGATACTGGAAGTGGATATGGTTCTGGCACAAAATTACATTGGTTTAACTACCCCAAAAACAATGTATTGATCTAGAATTGATCAGGAACTGGTGCATGACAATGGGACTTACTACACACATTGTTTAACACTCCTTGGGGATTTGATTTGAAAATTTAAAAACTCTTCATGAACCATCAATAAGGATTTAAATAGAAGTTTTATATGAGTGACCTAGGATAAACCTAACGTGTCATAGTTTAAATAAGGTGTTATAATTAAGACAACTTATATGAAATTCCATGATTATGTGGTTTCCCACTCTGATTATTGTATCTTACTTTATGTACTTTGGGTTTAGTTAATTGATCAAACCCGAAGGAACCACATTAATGCTTAGTGTGATATATAATGTAATGGTTGTTCTATTGAGAATACAAATTTTATGGGATCTAGAATGAAGAACCTCATTTATATATTGACACTTCTTTGTCAAGCTATAAATCTTGCTAAACTTACAAAAAAGAAAAGTGGGAAAAAATGTTATGTTGATTCCTTCATGAGGCAACTCCCACCTTCTTTCAGTGGGTCTTCTGATCCACTTGTTGCTGAATAATGGATTGGTACAAAGGAAAAGATACTCTCCATTATTTATTGTTTGGAACATTAAAATTCATTATATATTTATATCATTTACATGGTGAAGCATACTAGTAGTGGACACTACTAAAGAATATATGGAAACAATATGAGATTGACTCCAGGGATTGGGACGAGTTGAAGAACATATTTTTCAAAAAATAATTTCATCATATTCTTCATATTAAAATGGAAAATGATTTTCTCAAGTTAAATAAAAGGGAAGATGAATCCGTTGCTACCTACGAGGCTAATTTTACAAGACATACAAGGTTTGATTTTGGAATTATCATCCATCCTAAAATTAATGTTGATAGATTCTATTATGGCTTAAAGACAAGTCTCATAAGGGAGTTATATGTAAGATAATTCAGTAGATATGAAGAGATTGTGGATTGTGAAATCAAGGTTTAAATAAGGGTTTGAGTTACGTATCAATCTAATGGAATTGACAGGAAAATGAAGATGGAGTTTAAAGGAAAATCTAAATGCCATTGAGACAAAAATATGATATTTCCTTTCTGCTCTAAGTGTGGGAATAAGAGTGAAGGAAATTTTATTAAGGGTTCTAATACATATTTTATGTGTAGAAGGTAAAGTCATTAGGAATTTTATTACTGATGTTATGGTAAGAAGTTATCTAAAAATGAGGATGGAGTGAATTCTACGTAGAATGAACCTTCCCCACCTTACTAATTTAAGTGCAAAGAGAATTGGAATTATGATAACTAGCACCCAAACCAAGTAGTTAATTATGATGATTGAGGTCATCAACCACTAAATCCAAGGGAAGAGGGGAAACCTCATGTGACCACTATTTCTGATGAGGGGTAAGTTAACAACGTTGTGAAAGGTACACTTACCATTAAATCTAGAGATGATAATGACTTACTTAATTTTGGATCTACCCACTCTTTCATATTTAAGGAATATTATATGAGTATTAAGATTCCAACCAAAGGATTATTTATGGAATTATCATCTCCAACCCCTAATAGTATGATTATTGTATCTCAAGTCTATGATTCCTCTCTAATTGATGTTTGTGGGAATGTTCTTCTTTAAAATCTTGTTATTCTTCATATGGTGGAATTTGATTTAATGTTAGGCATGGATTGACTTTTTCTTCATAAATCCCACATCAATTATTGAGGAAGAAAAGTTATGTTTGATACTTCAAACCAACCTATGATTATTTATCAATGTGATCATAACTATGAACTTCCTATGGGAATTACATCCAGTTTATGAGTCTTAATTCTCATTTAGAAGGGTTGTTTATCTCAAATATTTGGGGAGAAACTCAACATCATTGATATGAATATTATTTAGGAATTTTTTAATGTATTTATAGAAGAGTTTCCTAGACTTCCATCCAAATGTGATGTTGAGTTCTCAATAGAAACCATACTTGGTTACACAACAATTTCAAAGGCTCCCCATAGAATGGACACGATTGAGTTTCAGTAATTGAGAAGAAACTCCAAGAAAAAAATTATAAGTGATTTATTCGGCTAAGTGTGTCACATTTTGGTGCACATGTTATTTTTTTGAAAAATAAATATAGATCAATGATACTCTTCATTGATTATTGGGAGTTGAACAAGAACATAATTAAGTACATGCACACTCTTCCCCGTATTGATGACTTGTTTGATCAACGACACAGAGCTGAATACTTTTCCAAGATTTGCCTTAATTTTGGATATCATCAATTGAGGGTTAAGAATGGGGATATACCATGATGAATTTAGTACAAGGTATGGACCCTATGAATATATATTAATGACTTTCGGTCTTAAAAATTCCCCTTATATCTTCATGGATATGATGAATAGTGTATTTGTAGATTACCTTGATCAGTTTTTGGTTGTATTTATAGATGATGTTATTATCTATTCAAAGAGAATGGAAGAGCATGAAGACTAATAGATAATTATAATAATGATCCTAAGTAAGGATAGACTATATGAAATATTTTAAAAATGTGAAATTAAGATGAAAAAGTTTTTATTTTAGGTTATATAATCTCAAGAGAGGGTATATCATTAGATCCATCAAAGACGGAGGCTATTGAATGTTGCCCTATACCAACCAAAGTGAATAAGATATGCATTTTTCTTGGTTTATCTGAATATTATCAAAGGTTTCTAGATAATATATCATGAATATCCAATCCTTTGACCTAGTGAACTAAGAAGACTACCAGGTTCTTATGGATAAATGAATGTGAGGAAACGTTTAATGAACTGGAGAGAAGTTTTGTTAAGGAACATATTCTTACATTACCCTATAGTGGAGAAGGGTTTTTAATATTTAATGATGTATCCAAGAAAGTATTGATATGAATTCTTACTAATAATAACAAGGTTATAGTTTATGCACCATGAAAATTGATGATTCATGAGAAAAATTACCCAACTAATGCTTTTGAGTTAGTTGTGGTAATTTATCAATTAAAGATATGGAGGAATTATATTTGTGATGAAAAGTGTAAAATATATAACAATCATAAAATTTTAAAATATATATTCATATAGAAGGAGTTGAACATGCACAAGAGAAGATGGTTAGAGATGATAAAGGATTATGATTTCTCAATACATTACCACCCTAAGAAAGAGAACAAGGAGGCCATTTCTTTGAGTTGAAAGGATTATTATATCTTATACATGATGAAGATCAAAAATTACCTAATAGTTTTGTATTTTCAAAGGATGGAAATAAAAATCTTGAAGGAAAGGGAAAATCTTATCTTTCTCAATTGAATGTTCAACCCTATATCCAATTTAAGATTAAAGAGGCACAAAATAAATATGTAAAACTAAAAAATATGGTTAGAAATATTGTTGAGTTTAACCTTGATCAGGATGGAATGATAAGGTTCAAGAAACATGTATGTGTTCCTTCCATACTGAATTTTAAGAAAGAACTTTTAGAGGAAGTTCATAGTTCTTCATTCTCTATTCACCCAGGAAGTACGAAGTTGTATAGAGATTTGAATGAATACTTATGGCGGAATTACATGAAGATATATATCAAAGAGTTTGTTACTCCGTACTTGTAATGTTATACAGTTATGTTTTAAATACAAAAATTTAGGAGGATGTTTCATCCATTACCCATACCAGAATAGAATTAGGAGAACATCATTATGGATTTTTTATTAGAACCCCCATAACATCTAAAAGGAATAATGCTATATGGGTGGTAGTATATTTAATTACCAAGTTAGCATAGTTTATCTCTATCAGTGAAGACTAATCTCGGGATTAGCTTGCTAGGATATACATTAAGTAAGTGGTAAGGTGGAATAGAGTACCACATTCCATTTTATCTGATCGAGATTCAAGTTTTATTTAAAAGTTTTAGAAAAGTATTCAGCAATCACTTGTTGAAAAATTATGTTTTATTACATCTTATAATCCTCATATGAATTGTCTGTTAGAAAGAACAATTCAAACCATAGAGGATATGTTGAGAACTTGTTATATGGATTTCAAATATTTTTGGGTTCAACACCTTCCTATTGTTGAGTTTTCTTACAACAATAGCTTTCACACAAGCATTAATATGTATCCTTATGAAGAAATCAATGAAAAGAAATGTAGGGATCAAATGTGATGGAATAAAGTTGGAGAAAGAAAGCTATTGGTACCTGAGATAGCTGAGGAAATGGACGAGAAGGTGAGGAACTTTCAACAAAATATCATGGAAGATCAAAGTTGGTATTAAAGTTATAGTAATAATTTTTTTTTATATAGAATTTTATGTTCGTAAGAAGGTTTTTTCTATGAATATATCCTTGGAAGAAGGTTATGATATTCGGGAAGAAGGTGAAACTAATCCCTAGGTATATTGGTCCCTTTGAAATACTTAATCGTATCAAGACAAAAACCTATCACTTTGAACTTACAACAAATATCTCTCAAGTCCATGACATGTTCAATTTATATCTCTTAAGGAAGTATATACCTGACCCTTCAAAAGTACTAAATTCAGTGATCATACCACTGAAGCAGTATATTTCTTATGAGGAACAACTAGTTGAAATTTTTGATCATACATAGAAAGTTCTACGAAACTAGACTGCTCACTTGGTAAAAGTTTTATGGGTAAAGAACTAGTTTTAGGAAGCTACAGGGGAACTTGAGGATATGATGATGCAGAAGTATCCTTAATTTTTTTTTGTTTTAGAAGGACAAATATTTAGTTTGAAATTCATTAAGGGGATTATAAGTTTACACCATGAGTTTTTATGAACCTTTTTTGAATAAATATTATTTTATTTATGTATTGAATTTAATAAAATCCCAAGTTCAACTTTTTTTATACTCTACACCAAGTTAAACTTTCACTACATGCAATATGATTTTAGCATGTATTACAAGCAACCTTGAGTTTCTATAAAACAACATTTTATTATAATAATTATTTAAAATAGATTGTTATAACATTGTCGTTCAACATAGTAATATAAATATTAATAATTTTTCTGAAAAATTATTTATAATTTATTTAAATAAAGTAATCATATATTTTGTAAATGCATAATTTCCGGTAATGTCTTTATATGATTGAAAATAACATTTTCTCAAAATAACTGTATTTTATGTCCTTTTATGAACAATAATAAAGTTAATTTTTTACAATTTTAGAAATTGAAATTAATAAAATTAAATTAATTTTTCAGTTCATAATTTCATAATTATATTACAATGAATTATTTATATTTTTCTGAAAAGATTCATTTTTGGGAGAATAGTGAAAAAATGAATTTTAATGGGAAAATTATTTTTATTCTAACTTATTTATATAGTTAATTTATAATTTAATTTGGTTTTTAAGTGTAAATATATCAATTATACATAAATTTATCCAATATTTTTTACTAGAAACAATGTCATAATGAAATTGGATAAAAACATTTCAATATTTGAACTTTTTCACTTTAAAAACCAGTCATCACATTCTATCTGTAGGATTTATTGTAAATATATTTTTGAAGGTTCTGAGCGTAGAGGAAGCTCATGGGTGGATGAGCCCACTTGGATTTTTGTCAATATAAATGATCAATCCAGGAACAATATGACGATAAACTCCGTACTTCACGGATCGAATCACAGAAATAGAAAAAGAAGAAGAATAGTCCCGAAACCACAAACAAGGATCATCACAGGTTGATTATAATTAATTTAATTAATTGACAAGAAGTACCTTTTATGGAGTTATTTATTCATTGATATTTCTTATCATGTTCCGATGTGATTCTTCATTGCATCACAGAAGCCAAGTGTATACTTTTCTAGCGGTGATCCACACGTGCACCACACGTGCACCACATGTGCACCACACGTACACCACATATCTCTAGATATCGCCAAACGAGTCTCTGGGTGCTAGTGTAGAGAAACCTTTGATTGTGTTGTCCGCATTAGATTGAGTTGATCCGATGGAGGAGGATCGATCTCTCGGTATGGAGAGCATTCTTGGAGGAAGTAATTATTTCGGACTTGAGAGAATTCTCCAGAATTGTTGTGCTCAACGATTAAGGAAAAGTGTTGGGGTTATGAGGACATTTATAATCAGGGTTCAGGTTATCGAGTTATGATAATAAATAAACACGTTACGTATTTTATTTATTTCATTAACTCTTATTGAAAACCCCCATGTCAAATCATTAATTCCTTGACATTCACCCACACTGATTATAATAAATATCATTTAATAAAACAATATAATTTCCTTAAAATCCCGACTATAAAAACTACACGGTGTGTAATTATTAATACATGGCATGTACTTTTTTTTTTCATAAAACTACAGGGCGTGTAATCATTAATACACGCCATGTACTTGTTTTTCATTTCCTTTCCAAAATAAAAACCACACGCCATGTATTAATGATTACACGCCATGTAGTTTTTATTTTGGAAAGGAAATGAAAAACAAGTACATGCCGTGTATTAATGATTACACGCCTTGTAGTTTTAGGAAAAACAAGTATATGCCGTGTATTAATAATTACACACCGTGTAGTTTTATGAAAAATAAGTACATTCCATGTATTAATCATTCACAATACTTGGAAATGATTGTGGAAACCTCTGTTTAACCATGTTATTGATGCCCAAGGGGTTTGACCTAAAAACAAGAAGCATCTACTCCTTACAGGAAAGTAACACGAATATATGTGAGCCATGGAAACAACACGGTGAATCTCATCACCTCAGGGTGTTTTTGGTCGACCCTGTAATGTCTTCACTATTCTGTATTCAGTAGTCAAGTCCTAATATAATGACTATAAAATAAACATCATTTAATTTCATGTTAGTAAGACGTTATGCTACATACCATATTTTATGTCCTTACCACATGATGTTAAACAAAACAGATGTCTTATTTTCCACATGACATTAAAATACATGGAGAATTCTCCTTCACAAGTGGGATATTACCAAAAGTAGAAGGTCCAAGATAAAAGACCATAAACTAATTTAATAGTAATACAGAGGTAAAATATCTTAAATAATAACAATAGAATTTCCAAGCTAAAAGACCCTAAACTATAACAATAGAATGACTAAGATAAAAATGCCCTAAATATAGTAATAAAATATCTAAGAAAAAAATACCCAAATCTAAATCAACAGAAGGTCCAATCTAAAGGTCCACAAACTACACCAAAATAATGGTCTTGTTTTTAATTCCATAAAAACACACAATGCTAGCTAGGTTGAAAAACCAATAAGGAAATCTAGAAAAAAATCGATGTCCACACCCACTAATCCTTACCCTATATGACTCTTAGGTAAAAAGTAGGTGAATATAAATAAAAAGATAAAAAGATTTTGGGTCACACCATATGACCATAAGAAAAATAAACCTAGGCTCATTGATTCCATTTAATTCAAAAAAAGGTAGTGAATTTTCCCTATGGACATGTACTTTACTGAAAATTATCTTTTGTAAATTAGATGATCTCAAGATGATTGGAGCAGGTAAATCGATGTTGAATAAGATGTTGGTGGGAATTGATGAGAACTTCTAAAAACAAATAGCTGTTATTTAAACATTTAAATCCAGATAGTTAGTTTTTCATGATATACAATGGATGTGTATCATTTAAAATCGATGAAACATCAGGTCAATGAATTTTAATATATATAATTATTGAAATAAAAAAATAAAGTGATATAATTTTTTTGAAGATCTATTCATTAATAAAATGTAGAAAGATGAATCTCCACATACTAGAGTATCTTCCATGAATATACATGTAAATGAAAAATAAGAAATTAAAATCCTATCATAGAATGTGTTGATATGAGTCATTGATATCTATATAATTTTTATCATAAGAGATAATGTATTGTCCTAATTGATCAATGGATTCCATTTCGACCTCCACTATCTTTTATAACTCCTCTACTCTATAAATAATGTCAATCAATTCCTTCTCCTACATTTCAAGGATCCCCTACCACTTCAATACAATTATCTTTGAAATTTGTGGTGCATGATGAAGCATAGATAAATCTCATTTAAGATGAATAATTTCACACAATAAATGGAAGATTTCAACCTTCCCAGTGTTAAACACATCCCAGTATGTTTCCACCTCCAGAAAGTGTAGGGATTCTTTGTTAAAGGCCTAATCCCACATTTTCTTTACTAAAGAGGAGGACTCATCGCCTACTACCCTTAATTTAGGGGACGTTTATTACTCTCTCATAGAGATCACCTCCTTATCCTGGGTGTCAAGGGTAGAATAATTAAAACCCTCCAGACCAAGGGTGGTGAGCATGAACTGAATATAACCCAACTAATCCCTCATCCCTTCCAAAAGGGACCTCCAAAATTATGGTCTCAATATCCCTCCACACTTACCACCACATCAATTGATAATGTAATGAAAAATCTATATCTTGACCCTATCCCATGACAAGAAAAAAAATATATTATGGGACTAAGTCACTATGTGAGGGATTCATGCTCATGGTCTTCGACGAAGTTGGTATGGATTATGACTCTTTGTTGGTTGACTCTATCATGGGAATTCCCAAGGTATAAGGGACTTGATCCTCCGGGCTATGGGGTGATGGAATTTAAAAAAATAATTACAAAGGTTTATTAGTTGAAGGATCTATTGTATGATATCATGATGTGACCAAAATATATGAATGATGTTGGAATCATACCGTTTTGGGATGTATCATTGGAATGAACTGCTTCCCCAACCATATTTTTAAGAGAAGAGGCATCACCTACTTGCGATGAGCGACCTGATTTCACCAAGGGTTCATTATCTGAAGTAATGATTTTCATTCCACCCTTGATGGATACAAGAGAGAAATAAATTTTTGGAGGTATGAAAAAAGGAGAACCATGGGGCCAAGTTATAAAAAAGTACCCAAACTCTCCAAAATGAACCTCTATTAAAGCTAAATGATTAGCATAATAGAAACCAATATTAGTATATTCCAAAATAATGTTTTCATATTACAAATCAATAGGTGTGACCACTGGAACATCAGCAACAGCCACTGTGCCTAACTAGGCTGGTACACTAGTAGTCTCTGCTTCTTAATGGACAAATATTAAAAGTGGAAGTTCTGCTCAAGAAACTAAATGCTCACCCACATCCTCAAGTGTAGATATATGCTCCTCCAAGAAGAATCAGTGGGGAAATTCAAGTTTTTGGAAAATAGGATGTGTTACTTGAATAATAAAAAATAGAGATATGGTTAAATGATACACTTACTTGAGGATTCTAGGGGAGTGGAATCTAACAATTCAGAGCATTTACTTTTCCTATGCACATCAAAGGTATGATCTAAGGTGACTACACTAAGGGAATTAGGGAATTCCCCCATAAAGTGATGATGATAAGGTAATCACTCTAGGAATGGTAATCACCACCCTCATTAGATCTGGTTAAGCTAGGGGTCCCTTATGATCAGTCCCATGATCGCTGCTCAATCCATATCAAATGACCATACCCTCTTGAGAGTATATTGGATATGGTGGGAGTGGAAGGTATCCATCATCTTTATATCATATCAATGGAAAAAAAAATGTTTTCAGTATGGTTGTGTTAGTGCTATGGCCCTTAAAATATGGATGAAAGATCAGCCTTACCACTGCATCAATGATAATATACCCCTGTTTATTCATGAAAACCTCCATCATTCCCCAAACCACCTTCTACTACACGAAATGGGAATACTGGAACCAACACTTTACACTTTATATCATTATACCAATGTCTTGGAGGAAATACTTGACCTCCGTAGGTTAGTATTTGAAAGTAAAACCTATTGGAGCGGTATGATTAGTGAAGCCTTATAATGGAAACTATGCCTTGTGTAGTATTCCCTAGAGCTCAGCCTTGGAGTACATTGTTCTCTATGTCATCCATTACTCAAATTTTTTATCAAATAATTGTCCTGTCATAGATTCACACAATGTCATAACACTCTCCATGGATGGGCTAGTTGAAACTTCTGATGGAAATGAGATTAATGGTAAACGTATCACATTCCACGACAATTGGTCCTTGGAAAAATAGCTGCTTTATAGGCCTCTTATTGGCCTCAACAGTCAGTGTAAATCTTGTAGCCACACATACTGATGTGGATATATGTCAATTGGCATCTGATCAGATCCAAATATCAGCATACTTTTTGGGGAAACCAATCTATACATTGTAGGAAAGGAAGTATATCATGACCCAAGTCTCCTCCTAGGTGAACATTACCAAGAATTGGTAAGCCACCATCAATTTATTCTCGAAGAAAGCATGAATATGGGGAGGTCATCTCGAATGAACACCATAAAACTTAAGGGTAAAATGAAAATTTGAGTACAATTCACAAGGTAGACTTCCATCAATGCATTTAAAAAGGGATCCACAACAATATAAAATACTATAGACCCAATAATCGAGGCTTCCCACATTGTTTTTGATAGTATTACTAGTGGGAACTATCCTATAGGTTTTAAAGACGAATCGACCATGATGACTCAGGATGGCTGTGACCTCTGAATCATTTAGCATAACCAACCTTACCCCACTAATGCACTATAAAAAATGTATGAAATGAATAATAGAGATGTTATAGAATCTTAGGTTCTCATTTCCTTCTAAAGGATCCCCCATCCAACCCCATAATGAAACACCATTATATTTTGTAAAAATTTGTTTTTTGAATTAAATTAATCTTTTTGATATTTTTCATTTCACGCAACACTGAAAATGGTTTATTTTATGTTAAAGCACTATGCTTGTCTTGTGTTATATGGAAAATGTTAATCCTGAATTATACGCAACTTAAATTTTATCTTTATATACACGGGAAACCAAGTTTAATTTACATTACATGCAAGACCATGTTTTTACCACCTTTTAATGAATCACTTATTTTACAACTAAATTTTGAAAATTTTGTAAATTTTAATTTTAAAAATAAACTTTATTTTTTGATTCATAATATCAAAATTATATTAGGGTGAATTTTTAAGTTTTTGTTTTTGAGAATCTTCATTTTTTATTAAATAGTAAAAAATACAGTAATTTAGTTAAAAATTACCTCTTTATTTAAATAATCATTAATGATAAATTATATTTTATATTATTTTATAAAGTTAGAATATAATAGTAAAACAGATATTAATCTAATTTAGGACATTGGAATCATTTATATATTGAAATTAGATATAAACACTTTTTTAACTTTTGAACATTTTACTTTAAAAACCAATTTCCTCGCCACTTATGTGGGATTAGTGTTAAAATTATTTTTCCCACATATATGATTTAAAATTTTCAAAACTAGTATACATGACTGTAATCATTATAATATTGTTTTATAATAATATCAATTTAATTTTTTACCAAAAATATTAGTGAATGTGATTAAAATCAATTACAATGATTAAGGTAAGATTAAGGTTAATTAAGGACTGCACCTTAACCATAAGGACCATATTGACCGGGACACTTATCCAAAGGACAATGGATGCCAATAATTCGACTATATCACCTCTTGGTTCTAATTTTATGGGTTATTGTGATATTATTAAATGGATGTTACCTATATAAAAGGATCAGTAAGGAAAAAGGCAAAATGGGTATTTTCTTTCATCTAACATTTAAAAAAAGTTGAGATATGTAAAAAACATAATATTTTTGGTTATAGATTTAATTTTTAAATATTAATGGGGTATTGTAATCATAATAATTTATCAATAATTTTTTGATACAATTTAGTTACTTAAAATACTTACAAGACGTCAACATGGTTATTTTTTATAAATAATTCTATGAAATAAATGATAATATAAATGTTAAAAATGATGTGAATTGATTTAATTATTGTATTTAATTATTTTTAGAAATTAATATTTCATTATACATGTCTTTAAACATAATTTATTTTTATTCCAATATTAGTTTGATACTTTAAAATTAAATGTAATTAAATAATTCCAAAATTGACATTATTGTTATTTTACAATAAATGATATTTTATTAAATGATTTAAAATTAATAAAAATACTACGTTCCTACATGTGATTTTTATGGGTTATATAATATTATATATGGTCTATTAATGGGCCGATTTATATTTTGTAATTTTTATATTTACCCATATATTTTAAAAACATTATTAGCCCGGTCTGGGTTTATGCAGTGTTTTCCACGTCACATGCGCTTGTTTTAAAAATTAATTTCCCAAACACATGAGATTTTTATTTTTTAAATTATGTATAATATTTATAATTAATTTGATATATATTATATAATAAAAATAGCTTTATTTTTGTCTTAATGGTTAAATTAAATAGGTTAGAAAACTAGATTATTTAATAAAGACGAAAATAATAAAATAGGGGAATATTTCAAGGTAAGGAACCAAATTATTAAAATTAACATAGATTTGTTGGGTTTGGATTTGGTCCTACCATAATTTTACATTAATCCATTATATTTCTATTTTGGAGTCACATTAGGTAAAGGATACATCCCATTATTGAATACCTTCTGCTATTTTCAAGATTGCCACTCCCGATCCAATATAAAAAGGAAAGCACTCTCCCCCTTCATCACAACTCAATAAAAATTGGCTCATACAAAATTTGAAATAATAGCCTCCAAAAATTACTACATTAATCATTTAAGACTCCCTTTGGGAAATATGAAATCCAAGTAAGCCTTTTGGAACAAAAAAAAGGGGTTTCCTGGCTAAGAGGTAACAACTTCTCTCAAGCTCCTTTCTTTTATTTTCTTTCTATACACCATCCTCTCTCTTTATTCCATGATTGTATTATAACACAATTATCTTAAATATACTAGGTTTTTTCTAGGCTAATGGTTAAACCTACACTTACACACACCTCCATCTAATAGGTAATGAACATACTGTTTATGTGTACGATGAACTACAACCACATAAAAACAATGATTGTTCATTTTTAATTACCACAAATCATTTTGGAAATTGTGATAGAAAATTAATTTATATGTTATATTTATTATTTATTTAATGTTATTTAATATTTTTACCATAAATATACTTATACTTTCCTATTGGTGTTAATATGATAATTTTGTTTGAGGAACTGTGTACTACCCGCCTCAAAGTGATGAGATTCGTTCAGACACAATCTGGAATGTATTAAGGATAGGTTCAATGAAATTATACGATATATAAGATATAATAATTCTAATATAATAAGGAATTATATATAAATATAAATACACATATTTAATTTACCTTATTTCTTCCAATACAATAATAAAAATGGAAAAAATGTTCATTCATACTAACGACTTACCATCTCCATGAATGATGTATTCAATTTCTTAATTATATATTATATAAATTATTATAATACAAATATACTGAATATAAATGTTATTTATATCATAATTAAAATTCTTTAAATCTTTATATAAGAACAATGACCAAATATATAGCCAATTAAGACGCATACGAAGAACAAAGAGAATATTACCCGAAGTAAAACCTTAATAGATGATTGTTAAGCCGTGGGTAATATAAGGTTATAATAAAAATAATATTTTATTAGATATAATAATATGGTTATTTAAAATATGTATAATAAACTTATATTTATTATAAAGGTGGTTTGAATGATTACAATGAGAGTTAAGACACAAGGTAAGGGGATTTCAGCTCCCTTTAAATTTCTGTGAGATACATGATTTATTCACCACCCATTACTCTTGTTTTATGTGTATAATACCCATATATTTATTATATGATTCATTTAATTAAATTTATGGGTATTTAAATATCCATTATATTATCTTTTTTTAATTGGGTTTAATTTTCCAAAGTTACCAAATCGTTAAAAATGATTTAGTCTCAATTTCCCTTCTTTGAGGCACATGCGATGTTATGCACCTATATTTTTCCTTGAAGCATATATACATACTTTGAAATATTATATCATGAATCTAATTATTTTAATTATATTTTAAGCTTCATTTAATTTAATTTTATTATATAGGGTGTATGGTTCAATGTTACCAAATTGTAATAATTTATTGAAACAAACTCATCTCTTATCGAGACTATTTATGTTTAAGCTTAAATTGATGAAATATTATAATAAATCTCTCAATAACATTCATGAAATTTATTATCATCTATATATTCAAGATATATTGATGTATTTTTACTAATATTACACTCTTTGGTACATAATATAGTTTGTGAAAGTGTTTTAAGAAAGTCTTAATTTACCTCTCTATTCGGTCGGAAATCTGTGTTCATGTTTTCAAAAAGGGGTTTCCAAGAATATTATACTCTTAACCTATAATATTTAAACCATTTTTTTCCATTGTTAACTTTTAATAAGTTTTCAAAGGAACAATCATGTCTCCTTGTAACCAAGTTATTTTTCTAAATTTCATACCATGAAGAAAGAATATTCTTTTTACCGCATAAAACATGAACGTTTTTACCTGTAGTAATGTATGTGAAGATTCTTAACATATTTAAAAGGTTAATTTTTACGATTTTTTTAAAATTATTTTCAATTAATTGGTTTTCTAAAAAATATCATACTTTATTTAAAATTTTTAATTGTGTTTTCAAATAAAAATGTTTTAAAGTGTTTTGAAGCTTATTCTATATGTTTTGAAGAAAAATGGTTTATAAAATGATTTTAAGTATTCAATATAAAATTTCATGGTATTTTCATAAGAATTTTTTTTCAAATGATTTTTTGCTTTAAAAAGTATTTTTCAAAGAATAATATTTTCATCAAGAAAACGTTTTCAAATATATATCAAAATTATTTTCCATCAATGATGAAATCCATTAACATTACTATTGTCTTTCTAAGAAATAATCTCAATATTACATTCATACTATTTCTCTAATTGGGGTATACTTAATGACATAGTCTTTATGAAACACATTTCTCATTCAAAGGTTATATGTTTGTGAAATCTGTTTTCTTTTATGGGTTATATGGTTATGAAATCCCTTTCCCTTTCATGGGTTATTATTTTGATGAAATGATTATAAAACCTGTATTTGTTTTTACAGGTTACGAAATGATTACATGTTTTTGAAACCCATTCAATTTCTTGCGTTATTATATCATTGTTATGATTTTGTGGCACATGTATGTATGATTTCATTATGAGATGGGTGGTATATATATTTCCCCCCGATGAAATAGGTAATGATAAATGTATTATGAGCTCAAAGGGTATAGGAGTGGGAATCCCTAGTATAATACAATGGGGTACATAGGAGGATAACCCAAGATAAAAGTTAGAGGGTACACAAGAGGACCTACCAAGCCCGAAGAAAGAGGGTAGATGAGAGGACATCCCAAGACCGAAACAAAAGGGTACACAATAGGACATACCAAGACCGAAACAAGAATGTAGATGGGAAGAAATCCAAATCCCAAAACAAGAGGGTATATGGGAGGGAATCCCTATCCTGAAGTATGTACATGTGTGATTTGACCAATCCTAACATGTTACAATAACTTGGGTAGAATACCTTGACGTAGGGTTATTATATAATTATGTGCTATCCACAATTACATGATTTATTGCTATATTAAGCTTTCATTGATTATGTTTTTTATTTCATTATGATTCATGTATTATGAACACTGAATATTTATTAGGATCTATTATATATAGAGTATGATCATAAAATGTTATTCTCATGTTCCTTAGCTGTTTGTTCAAGTTATTCTTACACATTTCCTTTATCTACCCATACTGAGCATTTGATCTCACCTCTTTCTTATTTTTGCTTTCCCTAGGTTATGAAGAATGTTTTAGGTAGAGGTACTAAAGGTGAAGATATTTATGTGAGATATTTATGATCTTTCACTAGGATAGAATATATTGATTCAATATTTCCAAATAAACTAAACTATTATGGTCCTTGGGAATGTATTTTTGTAATGCACTAAATATTCATAGAAAATGATGTAATATCCATGTATGATAATATTTGGAAACTATAGTTTTTATGAAAGGGAAGGTTTATGGAACCTCTAGAAACTAGGATAATAAAAAAATTAGTGAAATACCTAGGTATATTTCTAAATATATTTATTTGTATGTCTCTATGAATAAGTATAAAAATGGGTAAACTTTTAGGAAAATGTCCTAGAATTTTAGTAGAGGATAGGGTGAGTGTTTTCCAAGAAATACATCCATTTTTTGATACTAAAAATGGATGTGGATCACGAATGGATGTACCTAGGGTTAGTAACTTCAAAAAGATGTTTTAGGCCTAACTTGGTGCAATGTGGTACAAGGAAACGAGCCTTGCTACACAACTAGTTTGACACTACTGGGGGATATGCTTCAGGAATTCACAAACTCTTAGCAAGCTATCACGAATGATTTATATAGCATCCCGCCTTTTTATAACATAAACTTTCATTACATTACACAAAACTGAGGATCTTTAAGGTTTAGTGTCTTGGAAACCGGGAATATAATATATGAAAACAACATAAAACATTCTTCTTAAACACTTGAAAGGCTTCTCCTTAAGTTCATCCTAGGTTCATTACTGCATCTCATAACCTGGGGACATACATCAAAAGAAAGGGTGAGCAGAAGGCCCAGTAAGGGAACAAGAGAAACATTTAACATGTGAACTTTAGATACATCAACTATGTCATGAAAAATAACTTTAAGGCATGAGAAAGAAATCAAGTGGCATATCATAATAAAAATAACATTTTTCATAAATTTAAGATGTGGCTACATCATTTAACATAGACAATCATGAACATATCACCAAGGTCCATCCCCAAAGTGTCATTTGAAAATTACCAAGGTTATTCACCAAGATATCGTGAAAATTGTAATCTCTAGTGGTTACATCATTACCTAATGCATTGGAGTGCTATCCGGGCACACACTTAAATTTTACTTTATTATCATGTGAGCCACATATATCATCATAAATAATCTCATAAAAAACCCATATAGCATAAAAGAAATGGGTTTTATTTCATAATCATAATGTTTTAAAAAACTGCTTTAAAGACATGATCTTTACGTCACTTTAAACCCACGGAAGGGGAGAGCAGGTCTCATGTATGTAAATCCCAGAATTTAAAATAAAACATTTTGGTATATATGTGAATACCCATTTTTAATAAATATCTTTGAGTATTCACTTAATAAAATAAAAGTACTTTAGAAAAAGAGAGAGACATTTTGAGACGGAAATTTTGCAGCATAACGACTATGTTTCAGGGTTTTAGAAAACATTGAAAAGAGAGGGGAAATGGGTCAAACACTCATAAATGACCCATAAAACAGTATAGGGATAGAATATAAAAGATTTGAGAACATGTTAATGAAATTTGAAAGATATACCATATTAAATGAAGAACATGAAAGGAAGACAAAAATAAGATTTCTCTTATGAAAATTCGGTAGCCCAACGACATCACTTAAACTTCAACAAAAATGAATTGACGAGATCAAATAGGGTCCCTCATCATATGAACATAAAAGATCAGTATTATAGATATAGAGATCATACCCAAACATAATACAAAAGGTACTTGAAATACTTGACATGAAAGTAGATCTTTGGAAAATGAGAAAGGCGAACGAATCCCTAAAAAATTCTGCAGCCTAACGGCGTCACTAAAACTTCAACCAAAAATGAATTGACAAGATCAAAATAGGGTCTCTAATAATATGAACATAAAGGTTAAGTATGATAGATATAGAGATAATACCCCAACATAATAAAAAGGAACATGAAAGACTTGACATGAAAATAGATCTTGAAAACGAGAAGGGTGAAAGAATCCCTTAAAAATTCGGCAGCCTAACAACGCCACTTAAAACATCAAAATACTGAATTGAAGAGATCAAATGGGGTATCTCATTATTTGATCATAAAAGATAAGTATGATAGATATATAGATCATACCCCAACATAATAAAAAGGAACTTTAAAGACTTGACAAGAAAATATTACTTGAAAATGAGAAGGGTGAAAGAATCCGTTACAAAACTTTCGGCAACCTAACGACGCCACTTAAACTTTCATAAAATGAAAAGATGAGAGTAAGAGGGCGTATCTAATAATATGAACATAGAAAGGAAAGTATAATTAATATAAAAGAACATCCTCCAACATAAGAACATGGAGCATAAAAGGAATGACATAAAAGAGATTACTTGAAAAGAAAGAGAGAGGTCAGATCCCTTACCTTAAAACGTAACTCTTAAAACTCAAAGGTTGGGACCTTGAGGGCTTGGGGGAACATTGGGAGGACTCCTTGGGAGCTAATGAGACCATAAATTCGTTGGGGGGGAGTGGAGAGTCGAAATGGATGAGAGGATGGCTTGGTATTTATAGGGAAAGTGAGGGGACAAGGCATTAATGGCCAAGGGACACCTCAAAAGTGGTTTTCTCAAAACCATGTGCTCTCCCATGGTATTTCCCATGGAGTTAGGCCACATGGGGCCCCTCTATACAATAATTCATCACCTTTGGTCGAACATCCCTTAAAATATCTCATGGAATCATCATGAAACAGTTATGATGTCATTAAACATACCGAAACCCTAAAACAGTATTTTTACTATTCACTGAAAATTCAACTTTCTCAGAAAGATCCCAAAATTTCACCTTAACCAAATATCAATGCTCTGATTTCAAAAATGAACTCGATTTTATAAAAATAATTTTCTACTTATTTTTAATTTAATTTTTAAATAAATACACTATTCACCGAAAATTCATTTTTTCAGAAAAATCCCCAAAAATTACCATAACATAATATCGACGCTCTGAGTTCAAAAATGAAATCCATTTTATAAAATTAATTTTCTAAATATTTTTAATTAAAAAACACTATTCACCCGAAAAAACTAATACTTGAATAATAATATATGAAACCGTTATTTAACCATTTTATTGAATCACATTACTTAATCAAGGTGCCTAGATTATATTAATACTTTATTTAAGTGAGATTACTAATCCATTTGGTCACATTACTAATCTTAAGCATAAAATCACTATTCATAATTTACTATTCATAAAAAATTAAGTTGATCTTATTAGACTCTAAATTTCATACTGAACATAATTGTAGAAGACCATTTTTCGAAAATCATTACACATTTATAATTATTTAAGGTTTACATAAACATTTTTAAAATATCATTTTTCTAAAATTCATCAAAAATATGCATACTATATTTATCCGGTCATTTGAAAATTCATAAACTTCATCATAAGAAGAAATCAAAATTTTTATTTAAAACAAAAGATTACACAAGGCAGTTATGGTCTCCTTATATTGCCCCTTATCACACCAGCGTAGGACCTAATTGTAAGGTGTGCTAAGGTGAGATAATCCGAGGGAGGCTCGGCCAACATCGCACGAGTAGTAATTTCTATCAGTTTGAACTTCTCAAGAAGGCGATCCCGTTCTAGCTTCACACGATGAAGTTCAGCTTGGGTTTGGTCCAGAGCAAAGCCTAGTGGTGATACCTCCTTCCCGAGTTCTGTTAGATGGGATTCGATCGGTCCAAGACTACTGGGTGAGGCCATCAGATCTTCTTTCTATATTAATTAACCAAGATTACTTGTATTTAGAGACAATAATCAAAGCGTTTAGTTTCCAGCGGTCATATTGACCAATGGTCATATAACAGTCAAAAACCCAACGGTCTCATTTTAATTATACTCATGTTATCAAATGAAACATTTTTGTTGAGTATAAAAAAAATAAAATAACACACAAAAGTAGGAAAAAAAGATTTATTCAAAATTTCAGGTCGTTACAGTCTTCCCCCTTAAGAAATTGCGTCCTCGCAATTTTTAAAATTGGGTTTTGAAATTTTATTGAAATCCCCACATCGGAAAAGGAGTCAGTAAAACTATTACTTTAAAAGAAAGAAAGGGAAGTACAAAGGTCACCCGAGTTAACCCATACTAGGATCCCATGTAGGAAAACTTGGACGTGGAGGAAAAAACCATGGGTCACATTCTAAGGGAGAGTGATAGAAAACATGATTAGGAGAAAGTTAACCATAAGAAAATCCCAAACTTACGATGTGTGTAAATGGTCTTTCATTACCTAGTAGGAAACGTAAACCAACAACGTTTTTGTTTTACGTTCCTTTTCATAATTTTGAGGAATTAATTTACTACCTAGAACAAAAACATAAGAAAATATACCTACCTTCAAGTAGAGTTTCATCCTTTAATAAGTCCCTACCAACACTAATCTTTTCTCCAAATGATGAGAATTTAAAAACACTTGGTCTCATAAAAATCACAAGAATCATCTTCTAGAGAATCACATAATCCACAAAATATTAACTATCTATTTCTTCTATCTTTAAACATTATCCCAAAAATAGAAAGGTTAAGGTAAAACAACTCTTCAAAAGGAAATAATCCCATAGGAATGGAAACTACTTTTAAAACTTCAAAGTTCCATGGTACTACCCAAAGTTCATCATAGACCATTCCATAAATAACGGTCCTTAAAATTCCTCAAAATAAACCAAACTAAGATTGAAACCCAAATACAAGAAGGATTTGATAACATAGTCTTCCAAAATAAACTTCATTGTTCATCTCCAAACAACATCAACCACTCCTAACATCTTATAACAAAAGTAGCTAACTTAAACATATTTTACTCAAGATAGGTTAATCATTCCCATAAGTAACCTAAATTACTATAAGTCCACCTTAAATTCATCGAATCTTCAAAATATAAGTCAACCTTACTCCTCAATGAAAATACCATAGTAATCTATTTACCTCGATCATATAGGGTCCCCAAAATAGTGAACGTCTTCCAAAATAATAATCATCTTTTAATCCACTAATCATACATGTTATATTAATACGGAAATCGTTGCATTTCCTATCACATTGGTTGTTGGGAAATGTTCTTCCATTTCCCACCATTAACTAAGAAGAGAGAGCATAATTAGGGGCTTAAGTACTTAGCCAATAATCATGAAAAGGAACTGAAAGCATATAAGGATAACTTGTAGAAGAAAAGTATACCCTAACTTGTGATTCCCTAGGTTCCCATCTAGTTTATCCATGATCATATATTCCTATGTGAATCTTTATTTTATTTTATCTTTGTTTCTTTAACAATGGTTCATACTAAGCTTATGAATTTACCAAAGCATATCCCCCAGGAGTGTCGTTACCAAGAGTGCAGCAAGGCCCATTGTCGTGTACCAGTTCCCGTTAGAGTCTAGATCAAAGTGGTGTTTTTGGGTTTTACCCCTATGTACATCTGTGCCAGAGCCACCTCTACCTGCTCGTATCCAGACAGGGATGTATTTGCTTGGAAACCCCTTACTCAATACTCACCAAATGCCATGAAGATTTTCTATATTTAAACTTTTCTATAGGGTTCTCCCTAGAGTTTTCATATCCTAATTTCCACAAATAACTAAACCATCATTTGATACCAACTATAGCATCCTGCCTTTTTATAACATATACTTTCATTACATTACACAAAACTAAGGATATTTAAGGTTTAGTGTCTTAGAAACCAGGAACATAATACATGAAAACAACATAAAAGATTCTTATTAAACACTTGAAAGGCTTCTCCTTAAGTTCATCCTAGCTTCATTACCACATCTCATAACCTGGGGACATACATCAAAATAAAGGGTGAGCAAAAGGCCCAGTAAGGGAACAAGAGAAACATTTAACATGTGAACTTGAGATACATCAACTATGTCATGAAAAAGAAATTTAAGGCATGAGAAAGATATCATGTGGCATATCATAATAAAAATAACATTTTCATAAATTTAATATGTGGCTACATAATTTAACATAGAAAATCATGAACATATCACCAAGTTCCATCCCCAAGGTGTCATTTGAAAATTACCAAGGTTATTCACCAAGATATCGTGAAAATTGTAATCTCTAGTGGTTACATCATTAGCCAATGAATTGGAGCGCTATCATGGCACACCCTTAAATTTGGCTTTATTATCATGTGAGCCACATATATCATCATAAATCATATCATAAAAAATCCATATAGCATAAAATAAATGGGTTTCATTTCATAATCCTAATGTTTTAAAAAACTTCTTTAAAGACATGATCTTTACGTCACTTTAAACCCACGAAAGGGGAGAGCGGGTCTCATGTATGTAAATCCTAGAATTTAAAATAAAACATTTTGGTATATATGTGAATACACCTTTTGAAGAAATATCTTTGAGTATTCACTTAATAAAATTAAAGTACTTTAGAAAAAGAGTGAGACATTTTGAGACGGAAATTTTGCAGCATAACGACTATGTTTCGGGGTTTTAGAAAACATTTAAAAGAGAGGGGACATGGGTCAAACACTCATAAATGACCCATAAGATAGTATAGGGACATAATATAAAGGATTTGAGAGAATGGTAATGAAATTTGAAAGATATACCATATGAAATGAAGAACATGAAAGGAAGACAAAAATAAGATTTCTCTTATGAAAATTCGGCAGCCCAACGACATCACTTAAACTTCAACAAAAATGAATTGACGAGATCAAATAGGGTCTCTCATAATATGAACATAAAAGATAAGTATGATAGATATATAGATCATAACCATACATAATACAAAAGGAACTTGAAATACTTGACTTGAAAGTAGATCTTTAAAAAATGAGAAAGGCGAATGAATCCCTAAAAAATTCGGCAGCCTAACAGCGTCACTTAAACTTCAACCAAAAATGAACTGACAAGATCAAAATAGGGTCTCTAATCATATAAAAATAAAGGTTAAGTAGGATATATATAGAGATCATACCCCAAAATAATAAAAAGTAACTTGAAAGACTTGACATGAAAATAGATCTTGAAAACGAGAAGGGTGAAAGAATCCCTTAAAAATTCGACAGCCTAACGACGCCACTTAAAACATCAAAATACTGAATTGAAGAGATAAAATGGGGTCTCTCATCATATGATAATAAAAGATAAGTATGATAGATATAGAGATCATACCCCAACATAATAAAAAGGAACTTGAAAGACTTGACAAGAAAATAGAACTTGAAAATGAGAAGGGTGAAAGAATCCGTTACAAAAATTTCGGCAGCCTAACGGCGCCACTTAAACTTTCATAAAATGAAAAGATGAAAGTAATAGGGGGTCTCTCATAATATGAACATAAAAAGGAAATTATAATGAATATAAAAGAACATCCTCCAACATAAGAACATGGAGCAAAAAAGGAATGACATAAAAGATATTAGTTGAAAAGAAAGAGAGAGGTCGGATCCCTTACCTTAAAACGTAGCTCTTAAAACTCAAAGGTTGGGACATTGAGGGCTTGGGGGCACCTTGGGAGGACTCCTTGGGAGATAATGATACCATAAATTCGTTTGGGGAGATTGGGGAGTCGAAATGGATGAGAGGATGGCTTGATATTTATAGGGAAAGTGAGGGGACAAGGCATTAATGGCCAAGGGACACCTCAAAAGTGGTTTTCTCAAAACCATGTGCTCTCCCATGGTATTTCCCATAGATTTAGGCCACATGCCCCCCCATACAATAATACATATCCTTTGGTCGACCATCCCTTAAAATATCTCATGGAATCATCATGACACAGTTATGATGTCATTAAACATACCGAAACCCTAAAACAGTATTTTTACTATTCACTGAAAATTCAACTTTCTCAGAAAGATCCCAAAATTTCACCTTAACCAAATATTAATGCTCTGATTTCAAAAATGAACTCTATTTTATAAAAATAATTTTCTAATTATTTTTAATTTAATTTTTAAATAAATACACTATTCACCGAAAATTCATTTTTTCAGAAAAATCCCCAAAAATTACCATAACATAATATTGACGCTCTGAGTTCAAAAATGAAATCCATTTTATAAAAATAATTTTCTAAATATTTTTGATTAAAAAACACTATTCACCCGAAAAAACTAATACTTGAATAATAATATATGAAACCGTTATTTAACCATTTTATTGAATCACATTACTTAATCAAGGTGCCTAGATTATATTAATACTTTCTTTAAGTGAGATTACTAATCCATTTTGTCACATTACTAATCCTAAGTATAAAATCACTATTCATAATTTACTATTCATCAAAAATTAAGTTGATCTTATTAGACTCTAAATTTCATAATGAACATAATTGTAGAAGACCATTTTTTGAAAATCATTACACATTTTTAATTATTTAAGGTTTACATAAACATTTTTAAAATATCATTTTTCTAAAATTCATCAAAAATATGCATACTATATTTATCCGGTCATTTGAAAATTCATAAACTTCATCATAAGAAGAAATCGGAATTTTTATTTAAAACAAAGGATTACACAAGGCAGTTACGGTCTCCTTACATAGCCCCTTATCACACCAGTATAGGACCTAAGTGTAAGGTGTGCTAAGGTGAGAGAATCTGAGGGAGGCTCGGCCAACATCGCACGAGTAGTAATTTCTATCAGTTTGAACTTCTTGCAAAGGAGATCCCGTTCTAGCTTCACACGATGAAGTTCAGCTTGGGTTTGGTCCAGAGCTTAGCCCAGTGGTGCTACCTCCTTCCCATGTTCTGTTAGATGGGCTTAGATCGGTCCTAGACTACTGGGTGAGGCCATCGAATCTTCTTTCTATATTAATTAACCAAGATTACTTGTATTTAGAGACAATAATCAAAACATTTAGTTTCCAGCGGTCATATTGACCAATGGTCATATAACATTCAAAAACCCAACGGTCTCATTTTAATTATACTCATGTTATCAAATGAAACATTTTTGTTGAGTATAAAAAAAAATAAAATAACAGACAATATTAGGAAAAAAAGATTTATTCAAAATTTCGGGTCGTTACAATTTAATTAGGATTTGAATATGAATAAAATAGGATAAAGGTATGGTTTCATATATTAAAGAAGTATGAGAAATTATTTAGGCACCATATGAGTAAATTTTCATGATTATATGGAATCCCAATATGATTAATTATTCTCACACTATGCTTGCTAGTTTTGGTCAATGGGGATAACAAAAAGTAAAACAATTTAAATTTAATATTTCAGATGTGAAAAGTATATGAATTTTGTGAATGGATTTCCCAAGTGGAAATCTAACGTGTAGAATAAGTAATTTGGTATGAGTATTGGTTATAATTCTAAAGATAATGATACCACAAACTACATGTAAAAGGTATGTGATGTTCTTCCTGTATTGTTTACAATAAATGTAAGAAGAATGATTAGATTGTGGTTGAGTAAATAGAAGGATAAATCATATTTAATATTATAGGATAGAGGTATTATGGAATAAGATGATGATACCTAAATAACGGTTTAAGAATATGCTCATATTAATGAATTATGTGTGTTATAATACTCAAATATTATGTTATTTGAATCATGAAATATATATGTATTTTTAGTATAAATTTTTATTATATATTGCAATGGAAATGTTGAATGGTTATGAATAAATAGAAATGTGATTTCATGGAAAGGTGATATTTTCATTAAGGGATGTTAGCTATTAATGAATGTCTCACTTTGAGATAATGATGTTCAGATAATGGTATTCTAGATAAGAATAAGTAAATTGGACGGTACAAGATTACCCTGGATCTGATTATTGAAAAAGCGTTCTATTTCATCAAGTATGATGTTTAATACCTCTTAGATTTTACAAATATATCCATTAATTAATGGAATAAGGAAGAATGCATGTTTTTCAAAAATATTTATGGTAATTAAGGGAATATATGATGAGGGTATTCACATGTTTGAAATGTTAAAATCAAGTGGTAATTTATATTATATGTGGTCTAATGTTAATATAATTTCATGACATTATTAATAATAATTTTAATTTTCATATTTAGGAAGGGTTATAATGTTAACCATTTATGGAATGGTAAGTTAAACTTTAGATGAAGTCAGTAATATTAAAGTGTTATCTCTATATATTAGGATTTATGCATATTGGATTGCCTATTCAAACTAACTTGTGTTGATGATAACTGATGACAAATAGGATGTAATATCAAGGATCTCATGATATGTTTGAACTTTAGGATATAAAATTTCACCTTTATTTTTTGAGAAAGAGGTGAAGTGGATCAACAGAAAACATAGGGTGACAATGTCTTAATATCATACAAGTATATATTTTCATGAACATTATTCAACTTTAGTAAAAATGATATTCCATCCAAAAATGTTAACTAAGTACCTTTTTTTATGAATTAAATGGTCCTTTAGATAATCTAATATTTAGGGATTTGATAATTAACAATATCCTAACCATATTATCTATCACTCTACTCTAGAACATGATAATTATATTTATATTCCATGTCTATGTTTTCATTTTCCACCTATATTATCCTATATGGAATCCCTACCATGTGTTACTCTGGGTAATAGTTATGGTTCCATTTACCATTTGAAGGGATGTTTTTGAATTCATTATTACTATGTGGGTTTCATTGAATAAAACTTTAAAATATTAATTATTTGATAACCTAGATGAATTTTGATGGAGAAATTCTTTTTAAGGGGGGTAGAATGTAACACCCTAAGATTTTGTGAAATATATTTTTTTTAAATTAAGTTAATATTTTTCATATTTTCCTTTTAATGAAACAATTAAAAATATTTTATTTAATATTAAAGAAATATTTTTGGCATGAGTTATATGTAATAAAAAGTTAATTTTTCACTACAGACAACAAATTTTTTTCTTTCTCTATATGGAAAACTGAGTTCAGCTTACGTTATACGCAAGACTGAGTTTTTACTTCCTTTTAAAGGCGCACCTATTTCAAAACTAAATTTTGAAAATTTTATAAATTTTATTTGAAAACAAATTCAATTTTAATGTCAAAATATCAAAAAACTTTTGGGGAGATTTTTTTGATATTTTTATTAGAAACATCATTTTTTGATGAATAGTGACAAATACTATATTTTAGTTAAAAACTGCATCTTCGTTTAAATAATTATTAATGTTAAATTATATTTAAAATTTTTAATAAAGAAAATATAGATCAATAATACATATATTAATCCAATTTATGTTATTTTAATCATTTTTATATATGAATTTAGATATAAACACTTATTGAACGTTTGAAAGTTTTACTTTAAAAACCTATTTTCTCACCACTTATGCAGGATTAATGTTAAACTTAATTTTCACCCTTATATGATTTGAATTTGGGAATAATTACATAGAAAGTTGTAGTGAGTATAATATTTTTCGTTTCATAATATCAATATATTTTTTTTTCAAAAAAAATTTGTGAAGGTGATTAAAATTAATTACATTGATTAAGGAAATATAAAACTTTATTAAGGACTAAACCTTAACCATAAAGACCAAAATGACCAGGGAAAATTTCCAAAGGAAATTGGCTATCAATAATTCAACCATATACACTATTGTTTATAATTTTATGGGTTGTTGGGATATTGTTATGTGGAATTTCCCTATATAAAAACTTATGTAAGGGAAAAAGACAAAATATGATCTTTCCTTACCTTTAACATTTTAAAAACATTGAGAAATGTAAAAAAATTCATATTTTAGGTTATATATATAATTTTTATAGATAAATTGTTTATTATTGTCATAATAATGTATCAATAAATATTTTTGAGGATTTAGTTACTTAAACTACTTATGATATGACAACATATAGATTATTTAGTTAATAATTAACAAAAATAAATGATTCTTTAAATGTTAAATGTTAAGCGAATGTATTAAATTATTATATTTAATTTTTATTGATGAGTAATATTTCATTTTTAAAATATAAAAAATTAATTTATTTGAGTTCCAATATTATTTTGATATTTTAATATTGAAATTAAATAAATAATGTCAAAATTGACATTATTGTTATTTTAAAACAAATGATATTTTATTAAATGATTTAAAATTAATAAAAATAATATGTTTTCTCAAGTGATTTATTAAGACTAAAAATTATTAAATATGGTTTATTCAAGGACTAATTTATCTTTTATAATTAAAAAATTGACCCATAGATTGTAAAAATGTTTTTTTAGCACAATCTGAGTTTAAGAAGTGTTTTATGCGTCACATGCACAAGTTTTAAAACTTCACTTCCAAAAAACATGAGTTTTTATTTTTTAAATTAAGTATAATATTAATAATTCATTTTATATATAACATATAATAAACCTCATTTTATTTTAGTATTAGGGGTTTAATTACTTTGGTTATAAAACTAGATTGTTTAAAAAAATGGAAATAAAAAAATTCTGGAATCGTAGAAGCTAAGGAACCAAAATTTTAAAATGAACATATTTTTATGTTGTGTAGATTTATTATACCATAATTTCACATTAATCCATTATTTTTCTATTTTTAGGCACATTAGATAAAGGGTACCTCCAATTATTGAATACCTTTTCATATTTACAAGAGTGTGTCTCCCCATCCACTATAAAAAGGCAGACACTCTACCCCTTCCTCACACTTCTCAAGAAACAGTGGCTTGTAGAAACTCTACCAATATAGTCTACCAAAATCCTTAAATTCCTCCTTGAATCCTAACTTCTATATAAAAGTAATCCAATTAATCCTTTTGGAACAAACCCTAAGGAGTTACTCGATTAAGAGGTAACGAATTCTATTAAGCTCCTTTATTTTATTTTTTTCTCCACCCCTCCATTATATTTATTAAATTGTTGTATAAAAAACCAGTTTATTTAAAATAATTGTAATTTTTTTTGATAATGGTTAGACCTAAAATTACACACACCTCTATCTAATGTGTAACTAATATACGTTTTATGTGTATGGCGAACTACCGCCTCACAAAATGATGACTATTCATTTTTCCTTACTGCCTCTCAATGTAGAAATTATGTAGGAAATTTATTTTATAATATGTAATATGTTATATTTATTATTTATTTAATATTTTTTAATCCTTTTACAAAAAATATATTTATAATTTATATCTGGTGTAAATTTGATAATTTTGTTTAAGGAAGTGTGGACTACCACCCTCTCAAAGCGATGTGATTCTTTCACACACTACATAGAATGTATTAAGTATAGGTTTGGTGAAATTATATGATATATATGATATAATAATTATACTATAATAATTATATATATATTTATATATACACATATATATAAACACATTTAATTTACTTCCCTTTTATCAAAGCAACAATAAAGACGAAAAGAATGTTCATATGTACATACAACTTAACGTGTCCATGAATGATGTATTCCATTTCTTAATTATATATTCCATAATTTTTTTTTAATAAAACTATAATGAATATAAATTATATTCATATCATGTTTTAAATTTTCAAAATCATGATATAGGTATGAGGACCAAAGATATAACAAATTAAGATACATGTGAAGAACAAAGCAAATATTAAGCGAAGTGAAAACTTAACATAGGATTATTCATAAGAGGTTAATATAAGATCATAATAAAACTATATATGGTATTATATATAATAATATATTTCTATAAAATATTTATAATAGATTAATATTTATCATAGAGGTGGTATTAGCGATTATGAGGAGAGTCAAGACCCAAGGTAAGGGGATTTCATCTCACTTTTTATTTCCATGAGATACATGATTTATTCCCCACCCATTACATTTGTCTTGTTTATATAATAATCATGTATGTATTATATGATTATACTAATTAAATTTATGTGTATTTTCATATCAATTATATTCTCTTTATTTCAGGGGATTAAGTTTCAAAAGATACCAAATCGGTAAATATGATTTTTTCTCAATTTTCCTTCTTTGAGACACATGTCATGTTATGAACCAATATTTTTCCATGAGGTGTATATAATGAATTTGAAATTATATATCATGAATATACTTTTATCATGATAATTTAATCTTAATTTAAATTCATTTTCCTACTTGGGGAGCATGGTTTAATGTTACCAAGTAGTAAGAGTTTATTAAAATAATCTCATCGCTTATCGAGGGTATTTATGTTTATGCTTCCTTTAATGAAATATTATGATCCAAATCTCAGTAACATTGATGAATTTTCTTATCCTCTATATTTTCTTTATATATTAATTTATTTTTAACATTTCATTCTCTTTAATATACAAAATATTTAATAAATTGTTTTTTGAATGTCTAAATTTACCTCTCTCTTCGATCGGAAATCTATGTTCATGTTTTATAAAAAGGGTTTCCATGAATATTATAATCATGTCCTATAATATTTAAATGAAATTTAACACTTTTTTCTTTAACTAATTTTTCAAAGGAATATTGTTATTTCTTTTTGAACAAGTATTTTTTCTAAATTTGTTTCCTTGCAAAAAGAATAATCCTTTTACATCGTAAGGCATGAATGAATTTATCCAATGCCTTTTCTATGAATCTTTTTTTCTATGCGTAAAAGCTTAATTTTGTATAAAATGTTTTTAAATTTTATTGTAAAAGAAATTATTTCCAATTTTTTTTCCATATTTATTTTAATGTTTTCATTGAAAAATGTCTTTAATAATATTTTGAATATTATCTATTAGTTTTCAAGAAAAAGATGTTTTCAATATGATTTGAAGGCTTATTTATATGTTTTTAAGGAATTTTCTATGAAAAGGATTTTCAAATGGTTTTGTGACTTAGAATTCCTTTTTACAAAAGAAATATTATTTTAATCAAGAAATAGTTTTAAAATATATATCAAAATTATTTTCCATCTAAGATGAAATCCCTTGATATTACTCTTTCCTTTATAGGAAACGATCTAAAGGATACATTCATATTATTTCTCTAATTGGGGTATTATTAATATTATGGTCTTTATGAAACCCATTTCTCTTTCATGGGTTATATGTTTCTAAACTCCATTCCCTTTCACAGGTTATATGTTTATGAAATATATTTCTCTTTCATGGGTTATGATTTTGATGAATTGATTATGAAAATATTTTTTTTTTCATAGTTTGTATTATGATTACATGTTGATGGTACCAATTTCATTTAATGTGATCTTATATGATTGTTTATGATTTTTGGAACATGTTTGTATGATTTCACTATGGTATTGGTGGGGCCTATATATCCCTCCAATTTATTAGGTAATGATAAATGTGTGATGAGCTCAAAGGGTATATGGGAGAGATTCCCAATCCCTAAAAAATTAGGTACAATGGTTGTCATACTAAGAAAAAAGCTAGAGTTTTCATGGTAGGACATCCCCAAGCCTAGAAAAGGAGGGTATACAATAGGAAATACAAATACTGTAACAAAAAGGTACACTAGAGGAAATCCCAAGCCCAAAATAATAGAGTACATGAGAGGATATCCCAAACCCAAAACAAGAGCATTCCCGGGAGGGAATAAAAAGATAAGAATAGGTACACAGGTGATTAACCCAAGCCTAACATGTTACAAAGGCCTAAGTAGGATTCCATGACATAGGGTTATTATATGATTGTGTGTTTTCCAAAATTCCATGATATATGCCAACATTATGATTCCATGGATTATGTTTTTTATTTCCTTATGATTCAGGTCTTATGAACTCCCTATATTTATTAAGAGATAAAATATGTATGGTATGATATTTAAATGTTATTCCCAAGTTCCATACCCTTTTTTATGTTATCATTACACATTTCCTTTATTTCCCCTTACTAAGCAACTGAGCTCACCCCTTTCTTATGTATACCTTCCCTACGAAGTGAAGAATGGTTTTATCTAGAAGTACTAAAGGTCTATATCATTGTGGGATATGTTGAAGATTTTTCACTTGGATGGAAGTTCTTTTTCTATTTTCCAATGACACTAAACTATTACGGTCCTTGTGAATGTATTTTTTTAATGGACCAAATATTCATCTAAAATGATGTAATATCCATGTATGTTAATCCTGGTTCACAATACATAACACTAGAAAGGGCCCATATATTTTGTGTGGGGATATTTCACCATCAATATGATGATAGAGGAGATATAGTGTGTCAAGCATAGGGAAGGATAACCCAATGCGATGCCCTCCTACTATAGAGGTTTTCATCATGAATGTGGAGATTCGACCTCCAACCCTTTCCTTCATCGGGAGAAACAACCTTCTTAGTTAAATGGTAAGGGAACGAAAAAGCTAAACAATACGGTCAACATAGTTGACAAACTCCCACCACTATTTGGTAAATTTACATTTTTATACTGTGATCCAATAGCCACCCTCCACACTAAGGGTGTCCTTCATAGGGAAAGCCTTTTTCTTTCTTAGATTATGAATGAGAGTAAACATTATGGATGAACTAACTCACCCATTTCTTTAATTGGTATTTCTCCAAATTATACCACGCGGATGTTGGATGGGAGAAACTCATAATACATTCCTCTCAACATGGGTGATCCACAAATCATATTGACATCCCCAAGACAATTACCCACCTTTTAGTGAGTCAGGTGGAATGTGTTTGCATCCAGACTCGATCGACTAAAAAATTATTCCATCAATCCCATGCTATAGTTGGAAAAGATTTGGAAATCCAAATGGCCACGTTTATCCCTATATATTTTATCTATGTAGAAAATTCATAATCAATATACTTCAACCTATAGGTCCAACCCCAATTCTTTCCAAACTCCCACTGATCGAAGGCCCCAGTTTGTAATGTAGCTGGACCTCTATGGATATAACTTTTATTATATACCTATCCATGCATTTCTCACGGATAATGAAATTACCTATATGGGTGATGTTCAACGGAAATTTGTTATGGGTTTCCAAAATCCAAGTTGGAGGCATGAATTATGACTATGTAAGAAGGACGATAAAATTATTTTCTAAGAACAAATTGATAGAGAGGTAATAAGATTGAAAGATAATATTCCATAAGTTTCAATCCCATCTGGTTTATTAGACTTATCATTGATGATTTTACATTTCAAAAATACCCAGTATCCATGCTTGCAATGATAGCATTCTGAAGAACAACTTTTATTGTGGCTTCTTTCTTGGAATAATTTTGGGAAATGTGATGGGATTTAGAATCCATATATATTAAATAAGAAAACATATATTAGGAAAGTAAAAATCTCATCAAAATAGAAGCATGAACCTGACATTATCATGCGAATCACATGAACAATAAAGGGATTCATGATCGGATGACCTGATAGAGGTCTCATAAACCACATGAACCATGGAGGCCTTTCGAATCACATAATACAAAAAGAATATTGTGATAATGTTACCTAAAATGAGAGTCACTATTACATGTCCCTAAAATGATTATGAAAATCTCATGATGGTCAAGTGTTCATGTGGGAAAATGATCGGATAATGAGAAACCTATAAGGATTCCATATGGATGAGGACCTGTATTGATGTTCAAGCAATTACCGAGACATTATTTTTTGATTTATTCAATAAAGTTCTGGGAAAAATCAATTGAGTAGCATGAGAACACAGTGCAAGAAAGAAAACACTTCTTAAAATATAGTCTTTAGAAATAGACATTTTCATCAGTTCTCATAGAGAGGTCTTAAAAAAGGGATATTTCGATGAGGTCTTGCTAATGGATCAATAAATGTTGGGGTTCAAAATATCTCTTGAGATTCAGAGTTTTTGGTGGAATGTTCCACTCTTTCACCCCTATTTATTGGTCCCTCCACAAAATACTAATAGTCCCTCGGAAGCCAAAACACCACCCAAGACACTGATTGGAGGCTACCCCAAAGACATTGTTAGGTATTTAATTTTCTTAGATTCTACTCATTGTCCATGTGGATGTTTCCCATGGGGGGGTTCAGTTTTTGATGCCTACCAACTGAGAATCAAAAAATATATTGGGGAAGAATTACATGAAGCATGAGTATTTTTTTATCAAAAAAAATAAAGGGAATGGGGAATACTCCCACAAATCACATAACCATTAGAAGGACTCACAGTCTCATAAACCTCAAATGTTATGGAAAATGGATCATGAGCATTGCATGATATACTCTTAATCACATGAGGCCCCTTTGACAAGCCTCCAAGTTCTTGCAAAGGCACCTAAAAAATCACTGATGATCATGTGAAAGATTCCACACAAGACCTTCATAACATATGAATTTTCCGCTGAGGAATTATTAAAAATCAACGAAAACCGCTTTGGAAGATAAATACTGAGAGAAGAAAAAATCTTCATTTGAAGGAGAGTTTCATTGATCTTTATTCTATTGGGTCATATTACTCGTAATTCCTCAATAATCCCATGATAAAATGTAGACATTTTCGTGAAAGATCATGTTGGCATGTCACCTTCATCATGATAAGGGGCACAGATATGTCTATTCAATTATGTGTAGTCCCACTGGATCTATAGATAAGTTGGGGGTTTGTCAATGAAAATGAATACACATCACCAAAATATACATTATTGGTCACATGATGTATAATTGATAAAGTGAGTTATTTTCTTTCAAAAACACTCACACAACAGTGCAAGGTATCACATACTTATATGATAAAGAAGGAAATAAAAACGGGAAAGGTAGAAGCTTCTTGAGTAGTGAGAATGCGCTGGCCTTCACCCGAAAGGGGTTATACAACCCAGATAATTTCTACTAATCATGTGAATCAACTCAATACTCCAACTTGATCTCTGTAGGGTCCTAATATATGTTGTCCTGGTCTCATTGAGTCTATCTTGATAAGGTTCCTTAGTTTCATGAATTAACCTAGAAAAGACATCTTCGATCATGTGAAAGCCTTTTAACAAGCATCTTAATATCACAAAGACACTTAAGCACATCATCCTGACCTTGTGAAATTCATTTGACATGTAAAAATAGTTTGGTGAAAAACCTTTGATTGGTCAGGGTCTAATAAACATGGTGATGACAAAACATTCATGCAGACTCTATATATCATGTGTCTCTATGAATGACCCATGACAGAATCATGTGTATCATCTGACACAAAAATCTCTCTACCAAATCCAGATCATATTTGTGAGATACATGCCAAGGAAGGAGGAATATAACCAGGGAAATGATAACTATAAATCCTCCTCATCAGCAGAAAATAAAATGGATCCAACATAGACTGGATGGATGAGACCATGTTGGTGATTGCTATAAGGGAAGGCTAGAGAAGGTTTCTCAGATAGTCCATTCAAATGATCAAAAATTCATTCTACAAAGTTTTTTTCTAAGGAATGAACTATGGGATCATGAGACATGAAAATAAGTTTTGTTTTTTCACTATATAGTTCATGTGAATGACTTCTATCATGTTAGCCGGATTTTGTATAGGAAGTCTTGCAATTTGATCGGGTTACCCAAAATATAAAATACGTCTAATGCATGGAAAACTATGGGAAAAATTCATAATAATGACTAAAAAGAGTGGATGACTTATTTTTAGAAGGATAAAATATCATGAAAGGCATCATTCACTTCGCATGACCTATCTAGATCATGAAATGAGGACTATACATGTCACCCCAATCTTGCAGAGCCCACCAGGCATGTCAGTAAAGTATTAGGAAACCCTTAATAAAACCCAAAATAGTCTCCTGGAACCCTGCATGAATGTCTAATAAATCTCATGAAACCCTCATGATATGCCATCCAAGTTTAAATGTTCAGTCCAATAATGTCATAAAATTCATGCGATGACCCTCAGAGAAGTCTTCTAGTTCATGCGAAAACACTTAGACATGTCATCAAAGTCTCATGAAGTCTTCCAGACATATCAAGTGATTCATGTGGAAACACTATTACACATCATTCAAGTCATAATTCCTCACCAACTAATGTCGGTTTTGATCATACAACAAACTCATAGACATGTCATCATAGTCTTGTAATGTCCTTTGGGGTTTCCAACTAGATCATGCAATGTTCTCCAGAGATGTCATCCTTGATCATGTGATTTATTCCATACATTCCATTAAGATGATGTGATTTTTTTTGGATATTTCTTTTAGGAAACCAAGGTTGGTCCAAACATGTTAAGGAATATACAGAAGATAATCTGAAGATGTTAGACATACAGTCAAGACATATCAGGTAGACACCCTGGGACATGAGAACCTTTCCTGGTGGGTATATTCAAGCATACCCCAAAATTGAACTATGATAACATTGAAACATGTTATAACCAATTCACATAGGACACATACTAGATGTATTAAATCTAATGGGAATCCACATTTGAGTATTTCCCTTCACATCACAAACATTATAACACTTTAGACCCAATCTATCCCCATTGGTTTATTATTCATCCTCATCCATCAATAGATTAAGGAATCAATTAAACTATGAAGATTTTGATTCTTTCTATAACTAGGATATGTGGTACGACTTCCTAAGGTATTATCCTTATATAAAACACCTCATAAGGTCCTACCTATTATAAAAGTACGACATCCATATGCAGAGTGACTGATCATTTCCTATCCATTGTTTCCCACATTTATCACTGCTCAATTAGGGTTAGTGATTCATAATAATCATATCACCCGCATCACAATTTTTCCTCACCTAGGAAACCGAGGTATATATACTCCATTTAGTGTCATGATATGACTGTCCCCATATATGTTCATCTACATTTGTGTATGCCATGATGATATATGGAACTATAATTACTCCTATTACTTCCAAAAGCATGATATATAGGATGCCTTACTAAGTCTCTAGATCAATACCTAGTGCCTATATTACCTCAAATATTTCATTCCTATATGAAGATAAATCATATGGTTTCAGTGTACTATGTTTGTTTTGATTCCTTTCATAAAAAAGATTCATATGATATTGGATAAAGGGTTAATGCCATCCTCAAAATGTTTATCACCTCCTTAGATGGAAGAAATCTCTAGAGTTCTTGGTCGTATGGATTTATAATAGAAGCTACTACACATTGGTATACAATAGTGGGAATAGATAAAGAACCTTAGATTCATAAATATGGAATCATTAATAGAACCCGCCCTCTATAGGTAAAAGGATTTAATGCAAGGCCATTTTGTTAGTGTAACCAGTTCTGTATAGGGATTAGGGAGGGATTTAAGAACATATCTTAAATCTATAAGAGTATCCCATAGTTGGTAAAAATTCCATCAAAAATGGTTTGATGATCCCAAACTCCCATCATCTCTACCAATGCGAGTTCCTAAACACTGCTAGTTTGAAACCTCGAATTACTACCCTCCTTTGGAAAGAGGGTTCATACTCAGTTATGGATGTGGGAACCATGGGTAGTTTCAATGGAAAGACTAAAAATGTTAAAATATATATGAATAATTTTATAGATATTAAAACCCCCACAATCATCAATCTTGTAAAATAATCCTTGTATTTTATTTGAAAAAATGGTGAACTTGACTTGAATCAAACATTTAACATTAACATCTCTTTTTAAAAAGGATATACTTCCCAATTCATGTCTAACCATTTTGTTCCTATCAAGTGTGTGATATTTTCAAGAAACAACACTAAAATCATAAACAGTCAAAGTAGTTAGATGATGAAAGACATCATGACTGAATGTTTTATCCACATCTATTCCATGAATATTTTTTTAATTAATAGAAAATTTATGATAACTCCAATAATAACTTCTATGATCTTTGGATTGAGATTAAAAAAAATTTTATGTAAAAAAATATTCTATTAAATTCCTTAGTGTGACTGTACGTTATTTAGAAAACAAGTAATAACTATAGTTAATTCGAACATAAACAACCATAGGTTAAGTTAAAAAAATTAAGAACATAGAAAAATAACATCATGTAAAAAATAATTTAGAATAAACTGTATTACCATTTCCAAAATAAAGGATAGGAAAACACCATTTTTACCTAATAATCTCCCCCATTTTGGAAACCAAAGATATAAAATAAAGGGCAAGTTTGACTGAACATAAAATAGAAAACATTTCTATAACTTTTTATTATACTCCCACAAAGTATAATATACATGAAAATTATATCTTCCACCATTAATAAAGTCACATATTAAAAACATATTAGTTTAAATATACTACCCTTTAATAACGGTAAAAACATACTATTTGTTTCTTCAACTTATCCATCAACATTTCTCACCCTTAAAAAATGGAAAATTTATCATTTCTTCAATTAACCCCCCTTTATGTTTTGGAATAGAAAAAGAAACAATAAAATATAAATGTTAGAAAAAAATGGCTAAGTAATAAGTATTTTCACAATGGTGTAATGAAGGTAATCTATAATTGTGTGTGTGTGTGGGGGGGGATCTTTGTTTTCAAAATTATAATTGAAAAATTTGAAATCCTCATGATTTATATTGACTAGTTTTATGAAATACTGATCAATTAAAATATCATATTAAAAAAATGAATGCATCGTATGTATATTTTTTTTGAAATATAGTTGTCATAATGTAAATAATTATGATAAAATTTTAAAAAAATATGAAAAATAGTAAAAATATGAACATTTAGACTAGTGGTAATTCAAAAAATTAATAGTTTATATATTTAAAAATAATGTATGGATTATTAGTTAAAAAATAAAAAACTCCTCTAAAAGTATAATATAAATCCACATGCATTAACATTAGTGTTAATAAATTATATGGGGATAAATTTGGGCATCTCAGACTTTCAACCTTTTGAAAGGTATCCCTTATTTTAAAAACTATGAGAAGGAATGTATTCCAATCCTATAAATCCCTTGAATTAACCTTTTAGTGGGTATGGATTCCCATAAATAATTATTTTTTATTTTTATCCTCAGAATTCCTCGATCATACAAGATTGAAAACCGATTTATCTTCCTAACATTGAAAGCACTCGATTACATTGGACTGATAAATGAACAATTCCAAGAGAAATAATAAGAGGTTTATAATAAATCTTCACAAAAAATGATAGAGGAGTCATTCTAAAGATTTTAACATATATCTCAATGAATTAGTACCCAATAATACTTCATTATTAGTGAAATTGAATCAATTTTTGAATTTTGAAGAGTTTTGAGCTAAATTGAGAAACTCTTCTAATTCAAGAATTTTAATAGCTTTTATCCTTTCTATATTTTTGTCATAAAATTTTTAATACTGTACAAAATTTTGAAATTTATTTTTTAGGAAACCTTGAATTGTGGGATTAATCTAGTGTAATTGAGCCAAGTGTTGAATTGATCATTTGGAGGCCCAAAAAAATTAATCAATTGGGAAATCATTTTTCGGATAAAATTGACAATCCTTTAATAAATGGGGCACAATATAGTAAACCTGGTCCAATTTTAGGTGATTCCTCCAAGAAAAAAAGGACGACTCAATGTTATATATCCACATTAAATACCATGATTATATTTGGTCATTAGTATCGTAAGTGGGATTGTGAATATAAAGGAAGTTGAAGAGTCACTTCATCCAAATATTTGTTTTTTAAATAAATTAAAAATAGGTTTTTCAATACATGTCCAATAAAGATAAAATTATGTGGGTATAAATTTAATATGTTTTTGATAAATATTTATTATGAAACATTAGCATTCTTCGGTAGGTCAGAGTACTAAAATATAAAAAATTTTCAGGATATAGAAATTGGAAAGAAGATTTCCACCTCTCCTCATGTTTATATATTAATCTTCACTTTATTTAAAAATACTATTTAATGGATTAAGTGGGTTGTTATGGAGAATATATTATATCTGAGAGGATTATTAAATGAATTAATAAATCCATAAGGGTATAAACTCCATTTAGTGGTGGGTAGTGAATATTAGAAGGCATTTCTGTTTTGAATTTTTACTTTTAATTTTAAAGTATTTTCTTTTGATTTATACTAGAGATTTTTTACTTAATTAATAGAGCTATATTTACATATTATTTCAATGTTATTATACTTTTTCTCTAGATCATTTATCAACTTATTACTATAATATATTTTTCTTTTAGTTTAATTTTTTTTGGGTGATGTATCCTCATTGATCTTTCCATGGTAAATTAGTTTGGATTGTTGGAAGGCCTTTGCATAATCCAATCACTTTTATGCGTAGCTAAAATACATATTTGAGATGTCGGTATATTTTTGGCCAATATATGTATATAAATTGTGGTGTTTTGGTAAACATTGGATTATTTAATTGAATGAATTGTTCAAAAAATGATAAGTTTAATGTCTGTGGATCGAAGCATTTCCACTACTATCATATTTTGTTTTTTTCAGTCCATATTACTTATAATTTCTAATCTCTAACTATAACATTAGTTTCAATATAAATGTTTTGTTATTTAAAATATTTTTATTCATTTTAGTCATCAATTTTAGTTTATACATTTAATGAATACAAATTCACAATGTGAAATTTTGAAAAGATAACTTGAATCCTCCTTGTGAGACAACGCCATGGTCACCATTATATTTATTTTAAAATAGTTAAAATACTCATTGGGGTAACATGGACCCAATCATTAATTTTACAGCATTACTAGAGAGTATTCCTATGTTTTTATTGATTTTCGTTTGAATTTCTTGGATTTCAACCACTAATTGAGAGTAAAAAATATATTTATATATTGACTAATTTTATACTTGGCCTGATTATCAATAATAGTAGAAGGCTAGTGAGGGAGAGTTGTTAATTTTCTATTACAATTTTTTTTTTCTGGATCTAAAAAATTAATCTTGGGATTCAACAAATTATTCAATAAGTTAGAAAAAATGGATATTCTACCAATGGATTAAAATTATTGAAATAAATGACTTTTAAAAAAATGCCAAAGAAATAAAATATCAGGTCCTACCCACTATTAATGTTGAGTAAACATTTTTAGGTGTGTTTAACAATTATTTTTAATCACTTTTCCTAATTTTAGTGGGAGAAATTATCATTGATTCAACAATTTATGTGTATTTCAGAAATCCAAATTCAATGGAAAATAATTGGACTGATATTATTGAAAATGAAATTTCTTATGATGCCCCACTTTTTGAATTGGGAATTTTAGAATGCATGTATAAATATTTGTAAAAGGAGGAATAAAAACTTGAGAGATTCATTTTTGAAGAACATTTAAAGGAACCTGAGCTGCTACTCCCTTCTAATAAAACAATTTTCCACTCTCAGACATAGTGGGTTCCTAAGAATGTATAGGGAGAAGTTTTAAATTTTGATCTATTTTCTGTAGATTATTTTTTAATAACATTTTATTTGTTTATAACCATTCATATTTGTCCATTATATATTATTGAATTGATTTTTCAAATGAAGAGTAGGTAAATGGTGAATTATAAGAAATAATGGTGTGTCCGGATATAGAGTACATCGGTTTATATGATGATGGTGGATTTAAGGTATTTTATAAAGAAGAAAACATTTTGTATGATGAAATTGAAGATGAACCACTTTAGGGAAAAAAATTTCAACAACCACTAGAGGCCATTTGGGAAGATAAAGTGTTGGAAAATTTTATATATATTTTGTTCCATCTTCCACTACATCACTTGTAAATCAAAGTCATGAAATGGAACCTCAATATGTCTTTTCTTAAGATAATATACAAGTTTCCTTATATGAAAAAATCTATATAAATTTCATTTTTTTTGTTTTATGTGGAAAAAAATTTAGCAACCTTTAGATTGGGGATGACCAACTAGAACTGCCTCAATAGGGGTGGTGAAATCTAATCACCCACTTGGGGGTTCATACCAAATACCTTTTCCATTATCTTTACTATTATTTTTGTTTCCTTGATTTAAAAAAAAATTACGCTTTATTTTTTCTTTTTGTTGTAAGTTCCAAGGTTACAGCTTCTTGGAGGCTATCTCAAGGCTATCACGGCTCAATAAAACTAGGTTGTCACTTTCATCTCCGTTTTTATCATGTATTAACTTCTTGATTTTTACATAACAACATTAACAGAATTAAATTGAGGTTATTTAAAAAAATAAGTACAGGGGGAGGATCAAACTTAGTAGATTAGGGTTTTGTGTGTTTTCATATCAATTTTCTGTTTTTATTTATTTTTTATATTTTTTATGTTTTATTTAAAATTTTGTGTTTATTTTTTTACTTTTGAGATTCAATGTAATTTCGTTTGTGAGTTGAAACCTATTTTTAATGGAAATACAAACTTGATTCATCTCACTGAACATAACTAATAGCTGAAATATATCGTGTTCCATATTCAAATTGCAAACATTCCTGAAAATACTATTCACATATGAATTCCATGCAAGGAATGATATCCAATGATAAAAATTAATTGGTCATGTGGACTCTAAACCACTTTTTTGTCTTCATCACCTTAACCCCAATTCTTGAGTGAACAAAATAATTTTTGTTTTAATAATAAATTTACATTTTTCTATCAAAACCTATAAGCTTAAAAGAGATTGTATTCAAAATGATTGATTCAATTCAGTTGTGATTGAGAGCCACCCTTTTTATGAGAACCATTATTATTTTTCCCTTACCTATATATTTAACCATCGTGATCCCTTATTATCAATATACAACCTATTATGTTAGTCACATTAAAATCCATATTTTCCTTTCCAACCTGATCTAGAAGTGAAAATTCATGATCTATTTGAACTTAAGTGTGGGTTAAACAAATTTTTGGTGTTCCACATCATGTGGTGCTACATTGTGTGTAAATTAAAATTACAAAGAGATGTATTTTGTACTAAAAATGTTAACCATATTAATATTTTTGAATTTCTAGAGATTTCATGAAAATGGGAGCTATTCCTTTCTCGAGCATCCGAAAAAAACAAAGTTGTTCCTTTTCATAGCTTAAAAAAATTATAAAATTTAGGTATGAAATTATTACACCATTTCTGATTAATTTGATATGTTGTGGTCCATCTATGATTATCTACTATAATTCATTTTAGATTTTATTTTATTTTATGAAGAAAGAGGAGAATACCATTATTTAATGGATACTAGAATCATAAAATGTTTCTTCAACAAAGAGACATTCCATCTCTGTCTGCCACAAGGTTTTTAAAATTTTAAAACCACAGACCCAGAAAATAAAAACAACCCTTTATAAGTTTTCATGATGGAAAAAATTATTTAACTAAATGTGGTAGATATTTATAAATATTTCTAGTCTAAGGAGACCCTTTAATTTATTTTGATGATAAAATCATTATTCAAAATCAAAATCATGCGATTAGGGAAAATAAATAGGTTAGGTAGGCATCCTTGTGAATGGGAGAATAAAAGACATGGGAATGGAGTGAGTGGAAATAATGGAGAATTTTGAATTAAAGTTTCTGAAGTGGAATGTATTGTTTGGTTCCTTGACTTTGATCTTGTTAATTTCATTGACGTATGTTTGAAATTTTGATGGGAAAATAATTTTGAGTGCTTCGTTGTCCTAGAGTCCAAGTGATAAGAAAGATTGAATTCATATAGATGATATTTTAAATATGTTTCACATTTTTTAAAAGATTTAATACTCACCAATATTTCAGTATAAGTGAAATTACATCAATTTGGAATTTTGATGATTTTTGAAATAAAATGCGAAAATGATCTAATTTATGAATTTTAACAGTTTTAATCATTTTAGTATTTTGGGAATAAATTTTTTAATATTGATAAAATTTTATAATTCCATTTATTAAAAAACTTTTTATTTTGGGATTAATAATGTGCAACTAAGAAAAGTGTTGAATTGATAATTTAAAGGCCTAAAAAATTACTAAATTTGGAAAATTATTTTTCAGATAGAATTTGATACTCCTTCATTAAATGAGTCTAAAATAAGACCACATGTGCTTAATTGAGGTTATTATATATGGAAAAGAAAAATTATTTTAATATACATATCCAAATTAAATTCCAAGACTAAATTAGATCATTAAGATGGTTATTGGGCGTGTGAATGTGTAGGAAGTTGTAGAGTCTCTTTGAGAAGAAATTGATTTTTTAGTAAAGAGGAAATATATTTTCAAAAAAATTTCAAAAGAATATAATTTTTGGGTTAATAGATAAGTTGATCATTAAAAACATTAAAGGATACACCTTATCATGATTCTAGGGGAAGAAGTTCCAAAATCGAGGAATGTTTTGGGATACCAAAATAATATAGTAGATTTCCCCCCATCATCTTATTTATATTTTAATTTTCACTTCATTTCAATGGATTGTTGAAAGGAGGGAGTTGTATATGATAGAGGATATATGTTAATGGATAGGATTATTCCATGATGTAATCAGTCCATTAATGTCTATACTCTATGTGGTGGTGGGCATCGAAGATTTGAAGGAGTTTCTATTTTGAGTTTTTTTTCTTTTAGTTGTAAACTCTATTCTTTTGAATTATATTTGAGATTTTTTACTTCATTGAAAGAGGTATATTTATTAATTATTTTCAATTTAGTTTATTTTTTTTACTATAATATTCATAACCCTGTTACTATAAAGTAGTTTTCTTATTGATTATATTTCTCAAGGCGAGGTCTCCCCGTTGAGCACAATATTGAAAATTAGTTTTGGTAGATCTAAGGTCTTTGTTTTATCCAATCACATTTATATATGGAAAACACCATATTTGAGGTCCTAAAATGTTTTTAGTAAATATATATTCATAAATTAATGTCTTTAGGTTTACATTGGAAAGTTTAATTGGAAAAAATTGGTCGATAATTATAAAGGGAGTGCGTGAGGATCAACGCCTGTCCACTAATGCTATCTTTATTGTGTCGTTTTCAGCCTATATTGGTTATGATTTCTAATCTCAAACTATAAGTTTATTTGTAATCTAATTTGTTTCATTTGATATATTTTAAATCATTTCCATAACCAGTGTTAGTTTTTAAATTAAAAAAATAAATAACAAAGTGTCAGTTTGATAACTCATCTCAAAACGTCCTCATGAGACAACATTATGATCACAATTGGGCCGCATTTTAAAGTGAAAAAATATTGACCGGGGTGATGTGACTGAATCCCCAAAAATTAACATTTCTCTTGGTGAGCATTCATAATGTAAAATAATTATAAATACCCTATGTCATTATTTTATTGAAGACTTCAAGTTATTACAAGATTTATCATGTTCTCAACACTTATCCATCCTACCAATGGTTAAGGATACATGTAAGTTTATATGAGTTGTTGTGGAAATCACCAATGGTATAAATATGAGAGTTAGTTTTAAAATACTCTATAATAGCTTCATCATCTACAAATGATCTTTAAATTTCTCTATATCTACTTGTGATTTAATCTAACACTGCTACAGTGCTCTTGAATTTAGTAAATGTAATCAGTTAGGAAAATTTTGGCTATCATATTTTAGAAAAACTTATTAATATTTCTAGTATTTTGTTTCCAAAAACGTTTTCTATAAAAATCCAACAATAAAAAAATTCATTTTTAATGAAGTTATTCTAACGTGCATTGTGATTTACAAAAAAATTAATGTGAGTCATTTACTCACCAATGTATCCACTTTTGGAAGGATCAATAAATGAAATGAAAATTGAAAGGTTCTAATATGTTATAATGAAGAATACTAACAAATAGTTAAGTAAATTTCCCACATATTTTATTTACATCATTTCAAAAATAAACTCATTTGTTATAAACAAGATATAATATAAGACTACTAAAAATGATACTTCATAAATCATTCCCCCATAAATGATCTCAATTTTTAAATTTTTCTTTCTAACATTGTGATTTTAAAAAACAAATAAAAATATGTATAGAGTAAATACAAGACTTTCAATAAGTTGTTAATAAGATAAAAAACCCTTAAATAGAAATATAGAACCAGAAATTAGAAATTTAGTTCCTTTAGGAATTGAATTATCCTATGTTTTTCATGATTCTTATACTTCTATATATTTTGATCTTCAACAAGTCATTTTAATATGATCAATGTAATAAATATTTCAATATCTATTCATTTCCATCTGTGCTTTCATATCAGTCAAGATCTCCTTATTCGATGAGTTCATATTTTTAGCTTCATTTTCTCTACTATAATTTAGGATTTTAACATAGATTTCATAATAATTTGAGGCTAATTTATAACTATTAAATTTTTAAATTGACATTATCCACCAATATTCCAAGAATGTTCATCAGTTTACTATGATTATATCAAAATTTTGACATATAACAATTTGAGCTTCAAAAATTTCCTTTTGGTATTTTTATAATATTCTATCATATATATTCTTATATTGAATTCATTTCATCATAGAATAGAGAAGAAAGAATACCAATTTTAATGAGAGTAATATTTTTGTTATTTTAGTCCTTATATTTACATTTTATATTTTTATCATAACATTATTTTCATTTGTTTTAAAATTGGTTTAGAATGATTCCTATTAAAATATGTGGCCAAAAAGTATGTTCTATGATTTTTTCGAGAATTATATTTATAAATTATCCATATGAAAACATAGGTTACCATTATGAAAAAGTTTAGTCATAAAACATTATAAAAATAAACACACCCCCAAAAAATTAATTCTTGAAGCTGAATAAAATCATAAGGGATATTACCTTTCAAAAGATTAATTCTATTCATAATATATTTTTTGATATCATCTAGATGTTCAAAGAAGCTGTATATATTATTAAACATGAATATCCTTCATAGTAAGAGAGTATGATTATTTTTATTGTTAACTCATATATTTTATTGTATATAATCCGATTAAATGTAAGAAATGATAAAATGGAAATAATGATGAAATGAAAGACCAATGAGATGAAAAATAGTTTAAATAAAAAATTGTTTAAAAAAAAAAATAATGTGATAAAAATTCCCTCTCCTACTTAGGGTGATTTTCAATGGGAGGAGACTAGTTGAGTAAGAAGTGAATATAGATCACATTAAGTTGAATATTCAAAATTTTAGTTTAATATATTAAAATATATAAAAAAATTTATAAATTTTAAAAAAATATAAGCACATTCATTTTCAATTCCTATAAATTGAAGAGTTATATCTCTTTTGTTTTTGTGTTATCCCTATGACAATTGTGTCTTATATCTATGTGTTTTCATTATGAATGATTTGTTTCATAGATAAAGAGGTAATACTAGTATTATCATATAGGATTAGAGTTGTAATGAAGCTCTAACCCAAATATGCGAGTGTGTGTTGCATCTCCAACACTTGGGAATTACAACTTTTGAGTACTACATATTCAACATCAGTAGTGGAAAGTTAGACAATATGTTTCTTATTTCTAAACCATGAGAAATTAATTACTCTAGACTTACGTTTTCTATTTGATTTATGACCTCCAAATCTACCATCTAACTAAATTTTATGAAAAAACTAATTTCCATTTGAATAATATAAACTGACATCTAATATTTATTTAAGGCAATTAAAAATGAATCTTACCACTTTTAAATGTGATTCCTTTGGATTATTTTGAAGCATTTCAAAAAAACATAATGAAAAAATAAAATTCAGTTTAATTTAAATAAAAAATAATAAACTTTTGATCATAATTATGTAATGTTTATGATTTTTGAATTTACAAAATTGATCAAGATAACTTTTAATAGATGTTGATTCCAGATCAATTTTACTTGAATCATTTCCAAATCCAAAATTTTTGAGTAAGTATTTAACATTTTTATGTTGTGTTTAAATATGTCCTTCCATTTTTTGAGAAATTCCAAAAGCGGGAAAAAATTGAGTTTACCCATCATTCTCATTCAAACATGTTTTTCACAAGGTTTTAAAAATGATCATAACTTGGTATTTCAATTTAAAAAAGAATAATTTAATTGAAAGAAATTCAAAAAATGATGTTTTATTAAGAAACTTTATTTATAAAAAATGTTTGTTAAATACTTTATTTAATAACATTGATTTGACATCAATATTTGATAAGTCTGTCATACCAAGATCTTTTTGATTCTTAAGAATAGAGAGTGATTTAGTAAGCTGAAATACAATTTTTTTGTTCATTTAGTGTCTTTAAAAATATGTGTTAGTTCAAAATTGTTTTTATCTTATATGTATCTATATATAAAATCTCTTTTAACATCAATATGAAATAAATTGAAATTATGATGTTCCCCAAAGGCTAATAATATTCAGATATATTCTAATATTACTATCTATTAAAATGTTTCACCATAATTAACAACTTCCACGTGATAATAACCCTGAGTAAATGTTTTGATTTATTTATAAAAATAGTTCCTTTATCATCACATTTTATTTTAAAAACCCAATTTACTCTAATTAATAGAATATCTTTAGGTCATTCATGTAGGGACCAACTTGATTTATTTAGAATTTATTTAGTTATTGTACGTAAAAGTTATCCAAATATCCTTTTCTAAGGAATCATATTCCATTTTATGTTCAAATTGTGAGAATAAAACACAATTATCACATTAATTTTTACGAAACTTCAAGAATTAATGATTAAATTACAATACAAAAAATATATTTGGTAGGTTGATTCATTAAGATCGAATGGTTTTTAGGTAAAGTGGTTTGTTGATCACCAAACATCAGATATAAATATTCCATTGATGCAACATTTGGATATTAAAACTTTGATAATATTATTTTTAGAGAACTTTGTATGTGTCATTTCATTTTAAATTATGCTAAACTAATAGGTTCCTTTTTTTTAAAAACGCCATCCAGTGGATAAACATTTTTAATTTTTATAAAAATAAAATGATTAATTCATACAACATAAAATAAAAACTTTATTCAACAACATTTTGTATTTTATTAAAAAACATATAATACTTAATAGTTATAGATTAAGGGAGAATATTTTTTCATCATCTTTAGGGCCATTTTTTGTAATTTCTATTTAGTATTCAAGATAAACACTTCTCACCAAAATTACTTGAAGTTAGAATTTTTTTATTTCCCATAGTATAAAACTCATAAGGTGTTTTTTAATGAAAACTTCTATTTAAATATTGATTTATAATATAGAAGTCTGTGGTTACTAGCTTGATCCAAGAATTTATAGCAACAAAATGTCACTTTTAAAAGTTCAGATGATTTACTAAAGAATTATATTTCTTATTACACTATAGTATTTTAATATGGTGTTATAACTGCTGGAAAATTATGATCAATAACATTTTTAATTCAAAAAGTTTTAAAATCATATTTTTTAAACTCACCACCATGATCCATGCAGATAATAATCAATTTTTTTTCTTATTTTAAAATATATATTAAAATCATTAAAATTATTAAGATCTTTGAATTTTAAGGTGAGAAAATATATGTAACGCCCCGACCCTAGTTACCCAGAGTCGGTTCATTATTACATAACATTGGCATGATCACAAGAAAGATCAAATCTCGAAAGACCTATTGGTTTAGTAGCCTTGGAAACACTAGATATATTCATAAGTTTTACATTACATCATAAAATGAAAAACTACTACAACAACATAATGTCTCCATAATCCACACTCATATCCCCACATAATATCCCTACAGGTCATTCATAATTTACTTCTTCACTTCCTGGGAAAAATAAAACATAGAAAAGGGGTGAGCTCAAATTCCCAGTAAGGATAATAATATAGCAGAAACTTTCATAAATGAGAATAAACATTTAGGGAAATTTATAACTAAACAACAGCCTTTCAAACTTGAACATTCAACATTGTATGGCATAAATAAAATAAAATAATGCCATTTACTCATTCACATGGATATTCTACTAATCGAATAATCTCATGCAAAATCACTAACCACTTTCATAATGTTGGAATGCATAATGCCAGACTATCATAACCACATAGCCAAGGCCTCGTGCCAAGACTACAAATAAGATTTTTTCAAGGCCTTGTACCAAGACAATAGTTTGTATCATGAGACCTACCGATGCATCGAGGGGCTATAGCGGGCTCCACCCGTCACTTACTAAGTCCAATGCATTCCCATATGAAAAGGTTTAAACATAACATAAACATTCGTATTAAAACTAGCATACGAAATGTCAATAATTTCACCATAAACTATGAATGGTATAAAAATAGCACATCCACAGTCAAACATATCACAAAACCTCCAATACAATATAGAAGTTTTGTATCATAATAAATCAACTTCAAATAATCTTAAAATCCATCAAAGGATGTTGACATAGATGAAATCAATATTCTTTTTAAAGAAATATCTCCTTTTATTTTGAAATCATTTAATATCCATATAAAATAAAACATTTTCTTTGAAAATATTCTTATAAGCTTGTAAGGGAAACTTTGAAGATTTTATAACGGCGGAAAATAGCCGCACCCGCCGTATAAGTTAAAAAAAACATTCTTACCATAATTCTGTCGAAAAGGTTAAAAAGGACCTTGTTTTGAAAACGACGGAAAGATTCATTTATAAACCTCTTATAAAAAGTCAAACAAGGGTATAAATAAATTTAACCCATATTCTTGTAAATAATAAATATGTTTTGAAATACATTTCGAAGAAACATGGATGTGGATGAGAAAGAAATCCCAGTAGATTATTACGTATAAACAACCTCGGATAGTGAAGAGATTGTGAAATAACCCTTACCTTGTACTTTTCCTTGGTTTGGGTAGGTTAACCTCCTGTATAATAGTGAAATAATTGTTATTAAATTATACAGGAATCATATATATTAATATGATATCATATATGATCTTTTAACATTGATTTGTTAGTAATATCTTAGAATTATCGTCGTTTCGGGTGTTAACTTACTCATTTTCTTTTATATGTTTTGTTACATAATCCATGTTTGTTGTATCTTATTCATATCCAGAATGATATCAAGTCCTTAAACATCATTTTTAAATCATCAAATGATAATTATACTTGAATGGATACGATGGATAATGAATCTCATCGCGTTCGTGGAGACGGTAGTCCGTACGTACGCACGAGCGGCAATATCATTCTTTTGATATTAAAATAATATATAAATGGATGGTATATCATATATACAGAATCCTTAACATGTTATATTTATTATTTACATGAGTTACACATCATTATTATACCCATCCAAATAATATTATATTGAATAACAATTACACCACGACGTGGAGACGGTAAGCCGTACGTACGCACGTATGGTGACATGTTATTCAAAGGGTGGATAGAATACTGAATATGGTTGTACCATATTTATAATAACATCACATTATATATATGATAATGGATTTATTATTTTAGAATGGTGACAACAAAGGAAGAAGAAGTGGAAGAAGAAATGAACTTAGAAAAGGGTGGTGAAATCATTACCTCTTCTTCGGGTTCTTCCTTTTGATTTGATCAAAAGGGATCCTTAGGTTGGCTTTATAATCAAACTAAGGCCCCTAGGTTGTAGTGAGGGAAGTTGGGAGAGTATGTGGGCAGAGTTTTGCCGAACCAAAAGGCTTTGAAGGTGTGAAGAAATGAGAAGGAGGAGTGCCCTTTTATAAGAGGGGCGAGGGGCACCTTTGGAAAAGCTAGAAATATTAATTTATAATAAATTTATATTCAGTTTCTAATGGATCAAAAGTTGATTATTCAAAGGTTAAGGTGGGGATGGGTCGAAAACAACTCAACCAATAGAATTTAGATAGGTTTGGGTACTTATATTAACCTTATCTTTAAGTATTAACTCTAAGTTAATTAGTTTCACTTTTACAATGTCTCTTTGTATTTTTATATAATATGGTTAATAAACTTACTATATACATCCAAGAGACCCCCAAGTGGTCCATTAATGATGAACCTATCATGATATAAGTCTCTTGGCCGAACCTTAGATTTTTAGGAATTTAATATCAATTAATAATATAATATTTGTTTTAAGAACTCTTTTATGTCAATTTTGCCACTATTCAATTGTTGATTTTTGTGAAACTCATAACAGATTTATTACTTCTAAAAAAGTCAATTAAATGAATCCTAATATATCATATTATCCTATAAAATTAGTTTAATTCATTAAAAGTTTCATATTATATTTATTTGGGTATTTATAATATCAATTATTTTAATTTTTCACTATTATAGTAATTAATTCATCATCCCTGTGTCATAAATAAATTAAATTATTTAATGTCTAAAAATTATAAATGAACTATCACTATGTAGGAAATCTTTTTATCTTTCTAATGAATATTTATAATCTAAAATCCAACATATATAACCTTATGTAAAAATTGTTTTTTTAAAAGATATATGCTTGTGTCATTTTTGTATTCATTTTAACTTAATTAAAATAAAGTGTCCTTATCACCTACAAGTGGCACCATGGGGTCCAAAAATCGACCCAAATATGCCTATGGTCGAACAGGTATCAGCCAATAAGGCTAGGACACGTTTTAGGGTAATTTAGTATTATTATAATATTATTTTTTAACCCTTATTTACCGGATTTACCCTTAACCATGGTAAATAAAATATTTACCGCAGTAATTATTCAAAATGTCTAAAAATAAAAGTTACCTATTTAAACAATTTGAACATCCTGATTCCAAATATGGAATCCATTTTTCTAAATTCAAAACACATAAGTGGAAGAAATTAATTTAAAATTAATTCCCGCTGTCAAAACAAAAAGCGTGTTTTTAAGAGATAATAACTATCAAAAGATTGACACTTGTTTATGTTCGGTTTAATTGTAAAATTATATACAATGACCAAAATTATATTAAATGGTAGAAATATATTCTAAATATACTTTAAAACCACTCAAATTCATAATTTATCACTATTAATTATTTTGATTAAAAAAGTTGTTTTTAATTAAAATTTAGTAATTTTCACTATTCATGAAAATATGAAAATTATCCGAAATGTACCAAAATTTCACCTTAGGCTAAATTCGATATTCCGAATCCAAAAATGAAGTCCATTTTGAAATATAAAATATATATAATTTCAAAAAGTAGGTATTACTATTCATAACGGCTAGTTTGATTGGTTATGGTGTGTTAGAACTCGGTGTTGCGTACAACACACGCTATCACATTATTCAAAGAGAAGCGTACTGTAGAAGCTTAGGGTGTTACATTCTCCTCTCCTTCAAATAATTTCGTCCTCGAAATTTCTAGAATACTATCTCATGAAAAGACTCGGGTGGTTCTTTATCATAAGTTCCTCGGGTTCCCACGTTGCCTCTTCCATCTTATGGTTTCTCCACAAAACTTTTACCAGAAGCGTCGTCCGGTTTCTAAGTACTTGTTCTCTCGTATCAAGAATCCTGACGGGATCTTAACAATAAGACAGATCAGGTTCCAGTTCTAATTCTTCATAGGTGAGTACATGCATTGGGTCAGGCATGTATTTCCTCAACAGAGATACGTGGAACACATCGTGAACTTTAGAGAGACTTGGCGGCATTGCCAATCGGTAAGCTACAACCCCAATTTGTTCTAGAATTTCGAAGGGTCCGATGTACCTAGGACTCAATTTACCTTTCTTACCAAATCGTATGACTCCCTTCCATGGAGATACCTTTAGGAAAACATGATCACCGACTTGAAATTCCAAATCCTTCCTTCGATTATCGGCATAGCTCTTCTGCCTACTTTGAGCTGCTCTGATGTGATTTTGGATTACCTTCACCTTTTCCATCGTTTCCTCCACCAGTTCTGGACCTACAAGTTTTCTTTCACCAACGTCATCCCAACAGGTTGGTGTACGAAATCTCTTTCCGTATAACGCTTCATATGGTGCCATCTGAATACTCGAATGGAAGCTATTGTTATAGGAGAATTCTACCAGAGGTAAATATTGATCCCACATACCCTGAAAGCCAAGTGAGCAAGATCTCAACATGTCTTCTAAGGTTTGAATAGTCCGTTCTGATTGTCCGTCTGTCTGAGGGTGGTAAGCAGTGCTCAAATGAAGTTCAGTATCCAGGGATTTCTGAAGACTTTTCCAAAATCTTGAAGTAAAACGGGGATCACGATCAGAAACAATTGATAAGGGTACTCCATGAAGTCTCACAACTTCATTAATATATAGTCTTGCTAGACGTTCCAGGGGTAGATCTTCTCTTATAGCAAGAAAATGTGCTGACTTGGTAAGACGATCAACAATAACCCATATTTCATCATTCCTTCTAGGAGTCTTTGGTAGCCCCATGACAAAGTCCATCGTAATATTGTCCCATTTCCACTCCGGTATGGGAAGAGGTTTCATGACTCCTCCAGGCTGTTGCCTTCCAGCTTTCACTTGTTGACAAACCATACATCTTGACACAAAATCAGCAATCTCCCTCTTCATGTTGTCCCACCAAAAATGTTCCTTCAAATCTCTATACATTTTGGTGCTCCCAGGGTGTATAGAGAAATTAGAACTATGAGAATCATCCAGCAATTCCCTTTTTAGATCAGGTATATCGGGAACACAAAGTCTCTTCCCAAATTTCAAAATTCCATCTTCATACACAAAGTCTCTCAATCTCCCATCATTCACAGCTTTAATCTTCTTTTGGAATTCTTCATCATCGGTCTGAGAACTCTTAATCCTTTCTAGTTAAGATGGTTTGGCAACCATTTGAAAAAGAATTGATGTTTCACCATCCCTGGTTATTCCCATGTCCATCTTCACTAGATCCATGAAAGTTGGATCCCTTTCAATTCTCATATTGTTCAAAACTCCATGGTATTTTCTACTCAAAGCATCTGCCACCTTGTTTGCCTTGCCCGGGTGGTAGTGTATCGTACAATCATAATCCTTGAGTAATTAAAGCCATCTCCTTTTCCTCATGTTGAGTTCTTTTTGTGAGAAAATATACTTCAAACTCTTGTGATCAGTATAAATCTCACATTTTTCACCATAGAGGTAGTGCCTCCATATCTTCAAAGCAAAGATCACAGCTGCTAACTCGAGATCACGAGTAGGATAGTTTTGTTCATGAATTTTCAACTGTCGTGATGCATAGACAATAACTCTATCATTCTGCATAAGGACACAGACAAGTCCTTTCTTTGATGCATCACTATAAATAACGAACCCATCATTCCCCGATGGTAGAGTCAATATAGGAGCATTGACTAATCTTTTCTTCAGTTCTTCAAAACATTCTTCACACTCTTTTGTCCAAACAAATTTAACCCCTTTACGTGTGAGCTTCGTTAACGGGTTAGCCAATCAGGCAAAATTCTGGATGAAACGTCGATAATAACCTGCCAAACCGATAAAACTGTGTACCTCAGTTATACTCGTAGGTGCTGGCCATTCATGGATTGCCTTGGTCTTAGATGGATCAACAGAGATTCCATCTTTAGAGACAATATGGCCAAGAAAATAAATCTCATGAATCCAGAATTCACACTTGCTAAACTTCCCATATAATTCATGCCTCCTCCGAGTCTTCAAGATAATGCACAAGTGATTTTCACGATCTTCGTAGGTTTTGGAGTATACCAAGATATCATCAATAAATACCACCACAAATTCATCGAGATACTCCTTGAAAACTCTATTCATCAGATCCATGAATACAGAGGGTGCATTAGTCAATCCAAACGGCATTACAGTAAACTCGTAATGCCCGTACCTGGTTCGAAATGCTGTCTTCGGAATGTCTTCCTTCTTCACACACAACTGATGGTATCCAGATCGAAGGTCAATCTTTGAAAAGTATTGAGCTCCATGCAGTTGGTCAAATAAATCATCAATACGAGGTAGGGGATACTTGTTCTTTATCGTTATAGCATTGATCTCCCTGTAGTCGATACATAACCTCATAGATCCATATTTCTTTTTAACAAAAAGAACAGGGGCTCCCCATGGAGAAACACTAGGGCGAATAAATCCATTATTACTCAATTCCTCTAGTTGTTTCTTTAGTTCGACTAACTCTACAGTGGCCATTCTATAAGGGGTCTTCAATATAGGCCTTGATCCAGGAATCAAATCAATGGAAAACTCAACTTCTCATTCTGGAGGATGTCCAGGTAAATCTTCCGGAAATACATCTACAAATTCTTTCACAAAAGGTACATATTCTATTTGAAAATTCCTTTCCTCACCGACAGTTTTTTTATTCTCTTCCTCCCCAATAATTGAATTAAGTTGAGCTACTGGGGGTGGATCTAAATAAGAATTAGGTGGTGACAATTCTGCTCTAAAGATAAGGTGTTCCTTATCATTATCATCAAGAATCGTAACCTCTTTCTTCTTACAATAAATCTTCGCATCATAGTCCGAAAGCCAGTCCATACCGAGGATTATATCAAACTCAATCATAGGTATGACGATGAGATCAGCAGATAAAGAAAATTTATGTGCTCTAATGGGGACTGATTCACAAAACTTTGTTGCAATGATACTTCCCTTAGGAGTTTTAACTGACAACTCCCTTGTTAAATCAAATTGGAAATATCTAATTTTCTTAGCAAACTGGGAAGATATGAAACAATGCGATGATCCAGAATCAAATAATGCATTTGCTAAACTTGAGGAAACCATTAAATTACCTGCCACCACGTCTTTCGGAGCTTCTACCTCAGCAGTAGTGATAGCATAAGCTTGGCCTTGATCCCTTGGCCTTTTCTGAGGTAAGTTCTCCTGACACTTAGGACATGCATTTGCATAATGTCCCATCTCCCTACAATTGTAGCACTGAACGTTGGTGGCTTCCTTCTTCCCTTTGCAATCACGAGCTTGGTGGCCTTTTTCACCACACTTGTAACAGACTCCCATTCCCTTCAAGAAAGTACGAGGATGTTTCTTCCCGTATTTACCACAAGATGGATATTCAACCTTTCCCTTCTTCCCCTTATTTCCATTCCCAGATTGATCAGTAGGTCTCTTCTTCTCTTGCTTTGCTTTAAAGTCATAAGACTTAGAGAATTCCTTTTCGGTCTTGATAGCACATGAGACAATGTCTTCGTACGACGAAAAGGATTGTGAGACTAATGATCGACGGAGAAATGGTTTTAACCCATCAAAGAAACGATCAATATTACTTCTTTGGTTATGTATATAATCACCAGCGTACCTTGTTAACCTTGTAAAGTTAGCCTCATACTTTGTGACATTCTCATCCTCCTTCTGTCTCAGACTTAGAAATTGCCTTTCCATATCTGCTCGATGGTCTCGAGGAAAGTATTTTTCTAAAAATAGATATTTGAACTCCCTCCATTCCATATTTGATACTTCATCATCTTCCTTCATATTTTGAATCAATGACCACCATTGATCAGCATCTCCAGTGAGGCGGTAAACTTCCATGATAACTTTTTCCCTTTCACTGCTCCCCAAAGCCTGAAATATTTTCTCTAGGGAAAATATCCATTGCTCAGCTACTAAGGGATTTGTACTCCCATTGAACGTTGGTGGTTATTGCCTCATGAATCGATCTAACATTGATCCTCCACGCTGTGGATCAGGGTGCTCCATACGGGTAAGGTTATTATTCATAACCTGAGTAAGTTGTCCCAGTATGGTGATTAGTTGATCGACACCAGTTGCATCACCAGCCCCACTATAATTATCTTGAGCAGGAGGGAAATCCCTACATGGAGTGCGTGCATTGATACGGTTTCTATTTCTTTCACTAGGCACCATTTCTAAACAATTGCATAAACTAGATCAGCTTATGAATCAAAATACATAATCCCATACTTATAAAACACTTAACATAAATTGAACTATTTATGGATATAATCCATAATCATAAAAATGTTTTCTTTGAGAAAGTATATACTCATAAACCCTTCATAATGATTTATAAAGAAAATGAGAGTTATCTTAAGCATATCCCCCGGGAGTGTCGTAACAAAGAGTGCAGCAAGGCCCGTTGTCGTGCACCACTTCCCATTCGAGTCTAGCTCAAAGCGGTGTTTTTGGGTTTTACCCCTAGGTACATCTGTACCAGAGCCGCCTCTACCTACTCGTATCCAGACAGGGATGTATTGCTCGGAAAACTCACAAAATCTCTAAAATACCAAAATTCTAGGAAGTTATTCTATACTAATCCTCAAAGTTCATCTTAGGTCTACGTGCTCTAATCAGAGTTTATCTAAATCTAGTTTCCAAGGTTTGTACTAAACTTCCTCTGATACCAACTGTAATGCCCCAACCCTAGTTACCCAGAGTCGGTGCATTATTACATAACATTGGCATGATCACAAGAAAGATCAAATCTCGAAAGACCGATTGGTTTAGTAGCCTTGGAAACACTAGATATATTCATAAGTTTTACATTACATCATAAAATGAAAAACTACTACAACAACCTAATGTCTCCATAATCCACACTCATATCCCCACATAATATCCCTGCAGGTCATTCATAATTTACTTCTTCACTTCCTGGGAAAAATAAAACATAGAAAAGGGGTGAGCTCAAATTCCCAGTAAGGATAATAATATAGCGGAAACTTTCATAAATGAGAATAAACATTTAGGGAAATGTATAACTAAACAACAGCCTTTGAAACTTGAACATTCAACATTGTATGACATAAATAAAATAAAATAATGCCATTTACTCATTCACATGGATATTCTACTAATCGAATAATCACATGCAAAATCACTAACCACTTTCATAATGTTGGAATGCATAATGCCAGACTATCATAACCACATAGCCAAGGCCTCGTGCCAAGACTACAAATAAGATTTTTTCAAGGCCTTGTGCCAAGACAATAGTTTGTATCATGAGACCTACTGATGCATCGAGGGGCTATAGCGGGCTCCACCCGTCACTTACTAAGTCCAATGCATTCCCATATGAAAAGGTTTAAACATAACATAAACATTCGTATTAAAACTAGCATACGAAATGTCAATAATTTCACCATAAACTATGAATGGTATAAAAATAGCACATCCACAGTCAAACATATCACAAAACCTCCAATACAATATAGAAGTTTTGTATCATAATAAATCAACTTCAAATAATCTTAAAATCCATCAAAGGATGTTGACATAGATGAAATCAATATTCTTTTTAAAGAAATATCTCCTTTTATTTTGAAATCATTTAATATCCATATAAAATAAAACATTTTCTTTGAAAATATTCTTATAAGCTTGTAAGGGAAGCTTTGAAGATTTTATAACGGCGGAAAATAGCCACACCCGCCGTATAAGTTAAAAAAAACATTCTTACCATAATTCTGTCGAAAAGGTTAAAAAGGACCTTGTTTTGAAAACGACGGAAAGATTCCTTTATAAACCTCTTATAAAAAGCCAAACAAGGGTATAAATAAATTTAACCCATATTCTTGTAAATAATAAATATGTTTTGAAATACATTTCGAAGAAACATGGATGTGGATGAGAAAGAAATCCCAGTAGATTATTACGTATAAACAACCTCGGATAATGAAGAGATTGTGAAATAACCCTTACCTTGTACTTTTCCTTGGTTTGGGTAGGTTAACCTCCTGTATAATGGTGAAATAATTGTTATTAAATTATACAGTAATCATATATATTAATATGATATCATATATGATCTTTTAACATTGATTTGTTAATAATATCTTAGAATTATCGTCGTTTCGGGTGTTAACTTACTCATTTTCTTTTATATGTTTTGTTACATAAGCCATGTTTGTTGTATCTTATTCATATCCAGAATGATATCAAGTCCTTAAACATCATTTTTAAATCATCAAATGATAATTATACTTGAATGGATACGATGGAGAATGAATCTCATCGCGTTCATGGAGACGGTAGTCCGTACGTACGCACGAGCGGCAATATCATTCTTTTGATATTAAAATAATATATAAATGGATGGTATATCATATATACAGAATCCTTAACATGTTATATTTATTATTTACATGAGTTACACATCATTATTATACCCATCCAAATAATATTATATTGAATAACAATTACACCACGACGTGGAGACGGTAAGCCGTACGTACGCACGTATGGTGACATGTTATTCAAAGGGTGGATAGAATACTGAATATGGTTGTACCATATTTATAATAACATCACATTATATATATGATAATGGATTTATTATTTTAGAATGGTAACAACAAAGGAAGAAGAAGTGGAAGAAGAAATGAACTTAGAAAAGGGTGGTGAAATCATTACCTCTTCTTCGGGTTCTTCCTTTTGATTTGATCAAAAGGGATCCTTAGGTTGGCTTTATAATCAAACTAAGGCCCCTAGGTTGCAGTGAGGGAAGTTGGGAGAGTATTCGGGCAGAGTTTGGCCGAACAAGAAGGCTTTGAAGGTGTGAAGAAATGAGAAGGAGGAGTGCCCTTTTATAAGAGGGGTGAGGGGCACCTTTGAAAAAACTAGAAATATTAATTTATAATAAATTTATATTCAGTTTCTAATGGATCCAAAGTTGATTATTCAAAGGTTAAGGTGGGGATGGGTCGAAAAAAACTCAACCAATAGAATTTAGACAGGTTTGGGTACTTATATTAACCTTATCTTTAAGTATTAACTCTAAGTTAATTAGTTTCACTTTTACAATGTCTCTTTGTATTTTTATATAATATGGTTAATAAACTTACTATATACATCCAAGACACCCCCAAGTGGTCCATTAATGATGAAACTATCATGATATAAGTCTCTTGGCAGAACCTTATATTTTTTAGGAATTTAATATCAATTAATAATATAATATTTTTTTTAAGAACTCTTTTATGTCAATTTTGACACTATTCAATTGTTGATTTTTGTGAAACTCATAAAAGATTGATTACTTCGAAAAAAGTCAATTAAATCAATCTTAATATATCATATTATCCTATAAAATTAGTTTAATTCATTAAAAGTTTCATATTATATTTATTTGGGTATTTATAATATCAATTATTTTAATTTTTCACTATTATAGTAATTAATTCATCATCACTGTGTCATAAATAAATTAAATTATTTAATGTCTAAAAATTATAAATGAACTATCACTATGTAGTAAATCTTTTTATCTTTATAATGAATATTTATAATCTAAAATCCAACATATATAACCTTATGTAAAAATTGTTTTTCTAAACGATATATGCTTGTGTCATTTTTGTATTCATTTTAACTTAATTAAAATAAAGTGTCCTTATCACCTACAAGTGGCACCATGGGGTCCCAAAATCGACCCAAAGATGACTATGGTCGAACATATATCAACCAATAAGGCGAGGACACGTTTTAGGGTAATTTAGTATTATTATAATATTATTTTTTAACCCTTATTTACCGGATTTACCCTTAACCATGGTAAATAAAATATTTACCGCAGTAATTATTCAAAATGTCTAAAAATAAAAGTTACCTATTTACACAATTTGAACATCCTGATTCCAAATATGGAATCCATTTTTCTAAATTCAAAACACATAAGTGGAAGAAATTAATTTAAAATTAATTCCCGCTGTCAAAACAAAAAGCGTGTTTTTAAGAGATAATAACTATCAAAAGATTGACACTTGTTTATGTTCGGTTTAATTTTAAAATTATGTCCAATGACCAAAATTATATTAAATGGTAGAAATATATTCTAAATATACTTTAAAACCACTAAAATTCATAATTTATCACTATTAATTATTTTGATTAAAAAAGTTGTTTTTAATTAAAATTTAGTAATTTTCACTATTCATCAAAATATGAAAGTTATCCGAAATGTACCAAAATTTCACCTTAGGCTAAATTCGATATTCCGAATCCAAAAATGAAGTCCATTTTGAAATATAAAATATATATAATTTCAAAAATTAGGTATTACTATTCATAACGGCTAGTTTGATTGGTTATGGTGTGTTAGAACTCGGTGTTGCGTACAACACACGCTATCGCATTATTCAAAGAGAAGCGTACCGTAGAAGCTTGAGGTGTTACAATATACCCATGTATATCCATTGTAATGAGAAACTAAGAAATACACATAGTGTTTTCCTGCAATACATCTAGTTTTTTTGGGACCAAATAAATCCTTGTACAATATGAATAAATATTGGGATGTTTTGACTTCACTTTTATGTTTAAAAATATACATATGTATCTTAATAAATTGACAAGGATAAAACCAATAGTTAAATTAAATTTGAGTTTTTCTATATCCCTAGAATATCCATTCCAAGAATGTTTTGATAACTTCTGAAGGATACAATGACATAATATGACACGAAACAATAAATAAATATATTTAGTTTCACTTAAACAAGGTAAATTATATTGACTAATGTCTTTTAAGTCAACATTTTATACATTCTCATACCAATCAGAAGATAGAGTACAAGTATTTTTTAAAATTTGAACTATACATTTACATTTATTGATGTTCACAATATAACAATCACAATATAATTTTCTATTATCAATAAGGTTGTTCTTAAGACCTAACACATATTAAAAATTTGAAATTGGATGTTTTATCATGAAAATAATCATCACAAATTAAGGATATTTCACCTTATATGTTGTCTCAAAAAATGAATAATCCATTATTAATCAATTTCATATAATGAAAGATATACATATCACATTTCATTTTTCAAGAAAAAACACATTCAATATAAAATTTATTCTATTTTCTAGTACAAAACATATTTTCCTAGACAGTATAAAACTAATTTTTTTGAACCCAAGTAATCTTAGGACTAGATATTTTTTATTTTTTTTAAGAAATAAAATCTTCCAAAACCTTTTATGTTAGACAAGAATATTTTATATTAAAATATAATATTTATAAAAACCAAAAGATTACAATAATTTTAAAGAATGTAATTTATTCGTGTGACCTCCCCTTTGACATTGAGTAAAAATTGGTACAATTTTTGGTATAAAATAATTTTATTCAAAACCAGATTTATCAAAAGTAAAACCAATTCCATTATGAATTATAGAGGGTTTAATTTGTTTCTAAACTTTAGAAAAATGTTCCATACCATATGTAATGTTATATAAATTTTTATTCTATTATTAACATTATATTTTAACTTATTGTAATTTTTTTCTTGTAAATTTTATTTTTAATCTTATTTAAAAACTATTTATGATTAAACTTTGGAATATTTTGTAGCTAATTATGATATCCTATTTTTACAATTAGTAAAACTATTTTTAATAAAATCATAGTTATATTTCATCTTCTTCTTTTATTTTCTAATTATATTAACATATCAATCAATTATATGAAAAATTAGGTAAAGTTTACAGATATTGAAATGAATTTAACTTTTCAATATCAGAAGTATTTTGTTTTTTATCATCACATGAAGTCGAATCATTATAATATATTTACATATTTTTAGTGGTTTATTATATATTTTTTCATTGAACTATCACTAATTAATGATAGAAAAATTTATGCCAACTGTTTAGTTGAAATTTAAACTTTACCCCCATTAATTAACTATTAGTGGATTTTTTTAAAAATTGATACCAAATTTGTATTTACTAGATTTTTTTAAAAAAATGATGCATATAGAGTCCAAATATTATAGAATGATTATGACTCTTTATTACTCCTCTCTCATGTAATGCCCTAATATTTCTTCTCTCTCATGATGATTCCTCCACATATGATCATCATCCCCTCTGGTGACTCCTCCCTAGATGGAATCCTCACAATGAGAATTCAAAAACTCTTCCCCTCTTCAACATGACCAGTATGTGAAACTCTAGTGACTCCTCTTGTAATAGCATTCCCATGGTGAGACATCATTACCACCTCCAATCCATAACATCATCTATATATGATGAACCTCTTAAGAATAAATCCCATATCATCGAAAAAAATATTTAGGAAAAATATGATTTTTTTTAATTTTCAATAATTGTACACCAAATAATTTATCTATAACCATTATTTCATATTTTCTACACATACTTTAAAATATGTGAATAACCTTTTTTAATTTTTGTGTGCAATATAAATTTTTTATGACCATTATTTTATAATTTGTAATATTTTCTTGACAACCAATTATTTTAATTTTAAATCAATGTATAAACACATAAAGACATAAAAATTACAACATAAAGAGTGGTAATCCAATATTATACTCATAATTAATGTTATTTTGGATAGAATAAGACTCTGTTTTAATGTTATGTTCGATACAATACAACATCACCTTTTCATTTTTTGGAAACAAACTTTATGGAATAAAAACCACGACCTTTCAAAAAAAAATACCATTGGCCTTTATAGTTGTTGACTTTTTAGTTTAAATTTCCCCTCAATCAAAAATCTTGTAAATAATTTTATACACTATGTATGGGAAATAATTCTTTATATATTGCAACAAATATGACTATGCATGTATATTTTCACCAAATTACATACAATAATTATACTTTTAAATATATTTGAAATTAAGAATTTATATTTTAACTAAATTTAAGAGATAAAATATTCCGTTAATCTATAATTTTAAATTTTATATTAAAAATTCATAGTCGAGTGAATAACCTATTCAAAAGAAAAACACTTGAGACAAATGAATCAAACTTTTACATCTAGTTAATGAAGTTATAGATTATTTTTTTTGAGAATACTATAGTTCTATGTGTGTATTTTCATGAATATTTTTTGGTTATCTTCACTCAGAAATAGGAGACAACCTAAATAGTCATATTTGAAAAAAAAATCATATTTTCTTTGGAAATGTAAAATTATTAGAGGTATATTATTTATTGATCACCTAAATTCAAAGATAAAAACATCTCTCTACTTTATGTCTATCGCTAAACCTTCTAGAAACACACATATCGACAAATCAAAATATATATTGGAGTTGGAGATATAACATAACATTTATTCGTAAGTACCTCCTCCATTGGATAAATATATATTGATTCATGAAGAAACATGATGTGTGGATCATGGCCTATAATTTATAGATTCTTTCAGATAATGTGACAATATGAAATTCAAATTATATTTAACCTTCAACTTACTTTCATTAAAAAACATTATAGTTTTTGTTTTTATAATTTTTTTTTAAAATTTTCATGCTCATTAAATTAATAAAACATGTTTTTTTATCATATTTTTATCCAGTGATTTTTCTATATCGTATTTTATAATGGCTATTTTTTTGGATATTTATGTTTTTTACTCTATAAAACCACTGTATTTTTCTTAACATTATATTAATTAATTAGTAATCATTATTCTTATTATATAGATATTTATAAATATTATAGAAATGAATAAAAGTTGGGTTCATATACCTTGAAATATAACTTTAAATATTAATGGGTTAGAATATTTTTTAAAATATTCAAATAAAAATAAATACATAGATTGATGAATAAAATGTACATGTCATGATTATAATTTTTTTATTATGGTTTAAAATAAATGATGTATTTGAGAACTTGATATTGAAACAAATTCTCTCTAGATACGTGAGATAGATGTAGAATGAGGAATTTGAAATTGTAAAAAGATCATCAAGCGACCATCATTAAAAATGAATTTCCTACTACCTAGGGAGGAGAGAATGTTATTCCGAACCATATTAAGGATTCATTCCACAAAACAAATAATGATTAAGATCATGAAATATTGGACGATTAAATTTAAATTTTTTTATATGTTAATACAAGATATATGGTAAAAAAATAATCAAATGACGTTTATGAATTAATAGATTATAGAAACATATAGTTTTATGAATGATGTTTCAAATATAAATAATGTTAATTCTTACTGAAGTTGTACGATCTCTATGAATTTTGTAGAAATACAAGTAATTCAGTAATGCTGATATGGTATTTTATACATGATGGTTAATTCCTTCAATAATTTTTAAAGATGGGGAATCTTTATAATAAACTCAACCTCAATTATCAAAGTATATATTCATATCCTATTGGATGCATGTTGAATCAGGGAGAATATTCATATAGAGAGGAATTTAAAAGATGTTATACTTCAAGTTATATATTGCTGAACCATGATGAAATTATAAATGAAAGAAACAAATGGAATAATAGAAATAAAACTAATGAAAAGGTTTTTAATTACATTCCATTAAAACCATGATTGAAAATATTGTTCATAGATAATAAAATGGAAGAATAGGTAAAATGGTATACTTTGGAAAATAATAATGATGGGTTTATATGTAACCCCATAGATTCAAAAGCCTGGAAATAATTTGATATAATAAATCCATATATATCTCTTTAGATCCTAGGAATATGAATTTGGGATTAGGTACTGATTGATTTAATCAATTAGAGAATCTATGTAAAATTTAAATCATATAGAAAATTATTTTGATACCTTTAAATCTACCACTATGGATGTGAATGTAAAAAATCATTCATTATTATGATTATAATTCTAGGGAATGTAAATTATTTGAAATGACATCTCTGTTTATCTTCAACATCCTATAGAATAATTTTCAGAGTTATGGGATAATGGTGTATATAATTGTAATGCATAAACAACTAAAATGTTCAAAATACATGATTCTCTAATGTTGTTGAATATTAATTTTTATAGTTTATAAAACTTGTATAATTGGGACACTTACACTATTTAGGTATCTATGGTTTGTAACTTTTCCTTTTAAAGGAGAAGATTACTATATAGTATAATGTGGATTTTCTTATTCCATTATCGATTATTTGATTCATCTCATAGATATTGATTTAAAAAGTCACAACTCAATGTACATGGGCATAAAAAGTATGTGTCACTTATTTTAATGGAGTGATTACTTACTTTGGACTTGTATTATTTTTTACCTATTAAAATAATAGTAGTTTTAATTGAGTTTTGTATAATTTTTAGATAGCTTTATATGAAAAAGATAACCCCAATTATGCTTGAAAAGCATATGAAAAGTTTTTTTAATAACTCTTTTTCATTTGGATATGATATTTATCATATTGTTTTTCACTATGACGATACATATAACGATTCATTTGACAAGATATGTTTATGTAAGAGGGATTTAATATTATCGATGGATATATCCCATGAAGATATATTATCGTTTTAATTTTTTATGACTGCTACATTAAAAATATAAACTCTTTACAAATGTGGTTCATTATACTATGTTTCATTATTTCATTAGGTATTAATGTTATTTGAAATATTTTGTGAATAAAATACCCACAATAAGGAAATATTTGTAATGGTTATATAGTGGAAGTGTTTCTCACTTTCTATTTGAGGTATTTTAATAGTATTGAGCCATGTTTCAGTTGAGTTGGATTTTTAGATGATAAAAAAAAGTAAATGCAATATTATAGTAAATCAGTAAAATTTATCATGTTTGGTCACCGAGTTTGGAAACTATCATCAGTTTTATTAACAAAAAAATTGTTTATATAACCACATAGATATACACTAATAAATTGTGATGTTGAAAATACTTTTATTGAAGAATATGGGCTGAAAATAAAGTGACGACAATGAATTCTAGCATAGAATAAGAAATATATAACAAAATCTAATAATAAAGACATTATTTTTTTTCCATGTCATGTAAGATAACAATAAATTAAAAATTCATAAAATATAGATTTAATTATCTTCTACATAAAACAATATTTTATATTTATACATTTGGTTGAAGAATGTTGATAATAAAGATGGTGTTCTAAATGATTTTAATTGTTTCGATCAAGGATCTTTGAATAAGTGTAGGATATTATATTCATATAATATTAATGGATTTATGTTTTATACAATTTTGTGTGAAGAAGGTCTAGAAACATAGAATTTTTGAAACGTAACAAAATTCACACACCTAGGTTTCTATGGTACATTTATGGATATTTGAAATTTAAATTATTAGAGGAAAATCTAATTTTTTTATTCAAATTAATGTGGGTCAATATTCATAAGGTAATAATGAAAGACTCATTATAATTTACTTATGTTTACTTATCTTGGTCTATTAATGCTGATGTGAATGAATAATATGATCTATATGTTTTGGTCTCAAAAAATAAAATGGTATATTATGTTGATGAAAGAGTTAATGAAGGGTGGAGGTTTTTTTGCACAAAAAACTAAGAGAATTGATTGATATGGGTGAAGAGGTTGAATTTTTTTACATGAAACCTGATTAAAATCAAGTGATTTATCGATCTATCCATGATGGAATTGAAACAATTGATCTTTTAAGGGATTATAAAGATTATGAAGTCATGTTAACCATGTATGATGGCAATAATATGGTTAATGATGAATTAATTGATTGTATGTTCTGTTGTTTAACTAATATTTTTTTTATTTGGAATAGTTGAATTTAATTAATATATGTAAAATATTAGAAAATGATTTTATAATGTTATAATCAATCTGATGTTTTATCCTATATTATATTATTGTTTGATCTATGAATGTTTAGAATAAAATTATTTAAAGATATGAGATTATTATTCATATCCCCAATGATGTCAGATGACTCATCTGATATGCGTCTACCTACATCAAGTATGGTCTCTATTTTCTATTTACTCCCCTTTAAAACATTTGATGGAATATGAAATTATCCCATATTCACTAGGATTTCTCACTACTAAATTTAATTTCCTTCTATTCTAGGGATATCAAACTGATTAGATGGTGTAGTTTATGAGTGGTCATCGACAAAGAATATGGTTCCACGTTTACCATCATGAGGATACTAGACTGACACTATTATTCGGATGTAATTTATTTTTTTAAAAATTATTGAATCTATATAAAAATTTAGAAATTTATTTACTAAATAAATTTATATAATTATAAGACCAAAATGATCATGAATACATCATATGATTGGATATAGAAAAGTTTTAATGTAGTTGTTCCACTAGACATGTTTGGGGGGTCTATGAATTATTTTGGAGGCTTATATGGTAGGGTCGTGGTCTAGTTATCATGTGAGATGATGCCCCTTCCCATTACCTATCATGACCGAAGGCATATTTACATTAATTGTAAGAAATATATTTTTGAAAAATTATTTAAAGGAAGTGCAAATTAATTTTTTTACTTTTTTGTCTAACATTCCACTAAATGTCATTTTAATTATTTACGATTATCTAATATGTGGATTATTTTCCATTTTTTTCTTAAAATGGTTTTATGTTAATTTTTGAATAAAATGAGGAATGATAGTGGTTTTATAATTATGCCTCCCCAAGTGTTTATCAAATGTTCGAAAAGGCACCTGAAGGGATACCTCAGGATCAGTGGAAGTACATTTTGTAATCAATAATTATGATTACAATATTTTATTTAAAATTATATTATCATATTTTTAACAACTAAGGTGACTATAGAATAAATCAATTTCATATTTTTATTCATTTTAGAAATCTATTAATTATTATTTTTAAATAAAAATATAAATAGTTATAATTAAACACTCATATTATAAGTTTTTTTATCTTAAATATTAATTTATAAATTTTATAATTTGAATTCAAATAAATTAATATCATTTTTGAAAATATCATATAAATATTTACTTATAGTGTTATTTTGGGTTTTTTAGAAAATATTTATTTTTCAGTGAATGGTGAAAATACTGTTTTTTTAAAACAAATTACCCTTTTCAATAATTTAATTAATTTATAATTCACATTATTTTTTGAATGGAAAATGTTTTTAATTAAATATATAGAAACTATATAAATAAATATTAATTTATATTCATACAATGGTTATTATTAACCATAATGTTAATATAAAATCATATTTTTATTGAAAAATACTCGTTTTGAAAACCAGATTTTTCGTCACGTCTGTGGGTCTTGTTTTAAATTAATTGTTTTGACATATGTGAATTGAATTTGTTAAAATAGATTCCGTATTTTTATTTATAATTATTTATATTTTCTAATAAGTTTTACTTAATGTTTTACCATACCAAATAGTGAAAATTGTACTAATTAATCACCACGTTTATGGTAAAAATGGGTTTGACAGGGGTTAAACTAAAATTAAAATGGTTGAAATTATTTAAATAATCTTCTAAAATATATTTTAAGGACATATTTAGACATTATATTATATAAGGACTCTGAAAACCCCATTTTTTATCTTTTGGGTTGTGAAAAATATGGGTACACATTTTTGTTTTCAAACAATACAAGTGTGCCACTCAATTTATTTATAAAAGGAAATCCCATATAATCTCCTCTTAAATCCTTAAAACTATTTTGGATCATAAAATACCAACAAAAATCACTTCCAAAATTCCATAACTTCATCCTAGAGTCCTTTGTTTTCAGAAATCAATTCGTGGAATATATTAGGTGTAATCCTAAAGAGGTGGTCTGAGAAGAGGTAAAATTACTATGTGTTTTTGATTTATTTCTTATTACAAATCCATAAAATATACATCATTTATATTATATTATATAAAAATATCAACCATATTCTAATATTTTATTACATTAAGTTAATTACCTATATCCAAATCATCTTCCCTCAAACAAGCAATGATAATGTCACTCATGTGTACGATCAACTACTACCTCATAAACCGATATGACATGATTTCCCTCAAAACCTTTCATGATTGGGTATGATGATGGATATATTATATATATGTATAATAATTATATAATACATATACCTTTTTTTTTTCATTATATCACTTATACCTTTTTTTCATTATTTTTATATAGGATATGATAATGTTTCTTTTTTGTAAGATGGACTTCCGGGTCGCGAAGTAAAGTGATTCATTTTCACTAACACTTTAAATGAAAGTTAATAAGGATATAGATAATGAAAAATGTTATGTATATGAAATAATTATGATATTGATGAAATATTTATCATTATGAAGATATAATATATCATTTTATGTCGTACTTTTTCACTCACTGAAAAATGATAATGTCGTTCATCTATGTGTGTGTACTTCCACAATCACAAAGTGATGTGACTCATTTTTCCTCACCACATAGAATGGAAGATATATATAGGTATATTTAACAAAATAATATGATATATATGGTATTATTATCATTCTGGAAAGTAAAAATATTACTTTCCTCCTTTCCATAATGATTATTGAAAATTGGATGTGTTACTCATGCGTACGTACGACCAACTATCTCCATGATCGTAACAAACATCATTTATCAAAATAAAATTTAATTACTTTAATAAATATTATAATTTATTTATAAACATGATAGATATGCCACTATTAGTATTCAGTAAATAATTAAATAATGACCTATTTTACCATAGTCAACCTACTAAAATCATTTTTGACATGGAAGACGAATATAACCAAAATATCAAATATATCCGTAATTGATTGTGTAATCATATATAAAATTTCATTATGTGAAATACAATGTATAATAATCTTGAATAAGTTTCTTAATAAATTAATTTATAATGATAAGTTTATGATTCAAGAATATGAAGAACGTAAGTGATGAGTTTGATTCAAGGTGAGAGACTTCATCTCAATTTCCTTTCATTGTGGTATATTTTGATGTTATTCACATATATGCTTTTGTAAGTCATATATACATCCCCTTTGAGATTTTATATCAATAATATATATATATTCGAATGAAATTTAATGTTTTTTAGTTTTATTCTTTCATGGGGATTATGTTTCTCATAATTCCAAAGTGATAAGGGACTTCTCTTTAAAAATATATATTTTAATGTTTTCCATCTAAATATATTTTTCATAAAATTTTATATTTTTAAAATGATTTAGTTATTGTTAAGAAAGTTTAATTAATTGAATTTTTTTTCTTTAATTCAACATTTTCAAAAAAAATTAATCATTGTATGAGATTTGTGACTTTTTTTGAAAATGAAAAAATGAACATTCTATTTTAATGTATATAACGACAAAAAATTTACAATACCATAACTATTATTCAATGTATATATTCCTTTACATATTTACATGTTTTTTAAATGAAAAACCTAATTACAATTTGGGTACTTTATTATTAATAATGGGTTTTTAAAGGGGTTGATAATTTAGTATCGGAAAATCATTTCTTATGGGTGAAGAGAATTTTTTATGAGTGTGTTTATAAAAATTGAATGTTTGTGTTATTATTATGTTCTAGTTCTTGAAAATTATTTATTTTTATCTATGTTTATTTTATTCCCCAATGATGGGTGGTTCTATCATAAACCAAGGATGGGTGGTTACGTTTTATTCCACGGATGGGTGTGTCCTTTGTATCCCTATAATGAATTAGGTATAAAGGTTGACTATATAGTAATTCTATTTGTAGGAGTGATATGGATAATGATATCCCATGATAACTATATTATTTATCTGTTCTATATATGGGATTTAATTATTTTCTTTGAATAAAATGTTTTTGTTTTTCATGTGAAAATAAAATTTTCATTTCTCTCAAAGAACATTGATATAAAGGTAAACATTTCAAGGGTTTTAATGTTTTCACTAGACTAATGATTTTCCTACTTTCAATATCCCGTAAGGATCATTGTTTTCTCAAACCATATCTTAAAAATATTTTTCATTGGGGTTAAGGATGGATAATGGAATTAATAAGTAATGTTGAACGTCGTGAATACTTTTCATGAAAATAAATCTTATTTTATATAAAAAGTTTCATTCTTTGAAGAAGTGGATGATGATTTGAAGTTTTTAATTGGTATTATATAGTTATGCTATATAAAAGTTATAACCTAACTATATTAAATAATAAACTTTAAAAGATCCTCAAATTTAATATAATTAGTTATTTATTTAAAAATAAATATTATGTAATTTATAAGGTAGGGCCCTTAATGTTGGTATTAGGGATAAGTTTATAAATATTTAGAGTTTAATACAATGATAATAGAATGACCATGAATGATTTTATTTTATTTTTATGTTGAAATTATATAGTATTTAATGATTACCATGTTAATTCATCTTAAATTTGTCTATTTAGAACGATTTTACATAGAGGAAACAGAAAAGATGTAGTGGGAAGGAATTAAGAGGAAAATACCCTTCCAAAATCCACATCTTGAGATGGTTGGAATTGGATCAAAATATTTTGTTCTAGATTTGAATTAGTTGAAAAAATATAATAATTGGGAAGGGATCCATGTTATAGAGGAACCCTAATCTACTATAGTAGAACATGTTAATAGTGGTTAATTTTATGAGACAACATACCACATCATTTTGTGGATCATTTGACCAAGTAATATAATAATGATAGATTAAATCCCTAGAAAATAAATTTTATGTCATGGGATATTCAAATCATCAAAATGTAATTATTACTATTTTCTATTTTGAAGGTGAAGCCAACAAGTATTGGTCAATGATCAATAATATCAGATAAATGGAATTGATTGATTACTAGGAATAAGATTGATTAAAGAATATTTTCCTTGAGAAATATTTTTCTATGACAATTTGAATTAGGATGGAAAAAAATTTATTGAATTGATGCAAAAGAAGAAATATTTTACAGATTAATATGAAGAAAACATCACCTGATGGCTAAGGTGCATCAAAAATTTAATCTAGGATCTTTAGAGTATGATTAATTAGTTTTCCTAATGATTTAATCCTATATATAAGAGGGAATTGAGTTCTCATGAATTCAAATTCTATTAGAAAATTGTTTGATGTGTTGAGAAGGTTGAAATAAAGTTTGGGGATGATCATGAATTATATGAAAGAAAGTAGTAGAAGAGGACCAGTAGGTATGAAAAAGAGAATCATTCATAAAATAAGTTGAGTGGTAAGAAACAAATGTTTCCATATTGTGATAAGTGTGGTAAAATGCATCATGGATAATGTATTATGAAGTCTAGTAATTTGTTATGATGTCGTAATTTTGGTAATAGAGCTCATGAATGTAAGGAAAGTCATCTTAAAAGAAATGAAAAACCAATTTTATGATTTCGTAATTGTAATGAGTTCGAGAATTATGCCAACACATTTTCAATGTTTGTTTCTAAGGGTGAAAACTAGAAATATCAAAAGCAATAGAGAAACGAGTTTTTTCTACTACTATGTTTGATGTTGGTATATAAAATGAAGTAGTGAAAGGTACATTACTGGTTTATTTGAATTATGAAAATACCCTATTTGAATCTAGATTTTCACATTCTTTCATTTATGATAATTTTCTAGTAAATTGGGAATATCACCTTAAGAAACCAAGATAGAACATTTGTTGAAAAATCTAGGTATAAATACTTAAAATCCATGATTTATAGGAATCATCCTGTTGTCACTATCCAGATGGTCTTTCCAAAAAATCTTGTTATACTATCCATAGTAGAGTTTGAAATTATTCTTGGTATGGATTGGATTTTAGTTTGTCATTCTATGATAGATTTCAGAGATATGAAATTTATTTTCATTGATTATATATATTTGAAAACATACTAATAATATAAAAAATTTATTATGGGTGGAGGTGAAAGTTTCATTGATCATATTGCTGGAAATAAAGAAAAAATTCAAATTAGTGATTTTTTATTAGTAAATGAATTTGAGGATATATTTCATGATTATTTTATAGGTGTTATTCCTAATAATATGGTTGAGTTTGCTGTTGAATTAGTTCCTAACACTAATCATGTCTCTAAAACCCTAATTTAATGGCTCAAGCGGATGTTTTAGAATAAAAAAATTGTAGGAGTTTTTAGAAAGATGTTTCATTCTCCCAAGAACATCACCATGGGGTTCTCATATATATTTTGAAAAAAAATGATGGTTCAATGAAACATTTCATTGATTATTGATCCTTGAGTCACATAACTATTAAGAACAAGAATCATATGCCTCATATCGAGGATATTTTTGAAAAGCTTCAGGGATCTTGGTATTTTTGAATGGTTGGCCTAAGGTTTTGGAACCATAAACTGATGCTGAAGGGGATAAAATTATAGAGAATATGTTTAAGAATAGATATAGGAACTACAAATTTTTATTTATTTCATTTTGGGTTTTCTACTCAACGTTCTCTTTTTATGGACCATATAAATTGATGTTTCCATTAGTTATGGGGAAATATTGTGGTTGTTTTTATTGATTACATTTTTCTATGTTATAAATGTTAGGAGGAACATGAAATACATTTGATGATTGTTTTTCAAAACATTAAAGATAATTAATTGTTTGATAAATTTAGTAAGTGTGAATTTTGGTTGCAACAAATTTTATTCCTTAGAATTATTATTTCTAAAGATGGAATAACTATTGAAAATTTTAAAAAAGTTATTGAAGAATGGAAAAATCTCATAAATATTATAAAGATTCATAGTTTTCTTGGATGAGAGTGTCACTACGGTCATTTTGTTGACAACAGTTCTGTTTTTTACTGGCTACTGACCAATTTAGCTCGAAAAGGATTTATATTTATCTAGAAACAATCATTTTATAATTGTTTTCATGAACTAAAAAAAGATTATTGAATGATCCAATTGTTTCCCAAACCTCTAGAAATGTTAAATTCATTTTCTATAGTAATTCCATATTAAAAGTAATTTGTTTTATCCTAATGTAGAATTATTATGTAATTTAATATATTTCACATCAGTTGAAACCTCATGAGTTAAATTACCCAACTCATGATCTGGAATTAGATACTACGGTTTTTTTATTAGAAAATTAATGGAATCATCTATACCGATCAATGTGTAAAATATATAATAATAATTATTTTGAAGTATATATCCACTTAGAAATCATTGATAATGATATAGAGTTGATTGATGGAACTGATCACTGAATATGATTTCATGATTCTATATCATCTTGTGAAAGAAAACAAAGTGGATAATTATTAGAGTCAAACAAATAATGTTTCATAAACCATGTTATGTTATGAATGTGAAAAGTAGGTTAATGATTTGATAAACCTTGGCCTAGAAGTTATGGAAGTAGGGAAATACTTTATTTAGATTTAGGTTATTTTGAAATCTAATTTTCCATAAATAATTAAGAATAATTTAAAGATGGATCATGATTTATAGGAATAGGTATAATCCATTAATAAGGTTAAGTTTCCAAATTTTAATATTGACGAAGATAATGTTATCAGGTTTGGAAAATGATAATATGTGGCTTGTGATTCCCAATTGAATAAAGAGTTATTGAGTGGAACTCATAATTCACCATTTTTTGTTCATCTGGGCATCACTAAGTCATACATAGACCTTCATAAGAATTAATATTGGGATTGAATGAATAGATATATTTCAGAATTTACCCTGAAGTGTTTGTCTTTCTAGATGGATAAAGCCTAATTAAAATCACCAAAGGGAATTATTCAAGCTTTTCCAGTGGCGGAATAAAAATGGGAAAATATATTCATGGATTTTGTGTAGGAATTACTAACGTCCCCATGAGGTAATAATATGACCCAGATAATTATTTATTGATTAAATAAATTTGAAAATTTCCTTCCCATTCAATATAAAGTGTCTTTAGATCTACTTTGTTGACTATATATAAAGTAAATAGTCAGGGACATGGAGTGCCTCTCTCCACTATCTCTGAATGTGATCAAAAATTTTCTTTTATTTTTTAGAAGGGACTTTGGATCTATTTGGGTTCTGATTATGATAAATTTGGGGATAAATATCTTTCATTTGTTGATTTTTCTAATAATAATAGTTTTTATTTATGTATACATGTGGAATTATTCGAGGCATTATATGGAAAGTGATGTGAGACACTATCTTTTTTGCGATGAAGTAAGAGAATGGATGTTGATGGGAAATAATTTAGTAGAGAAAATGGTTGATATGGTGAAACTGATTCTATAAATTATGAGGATGACTCATAGAAGGAAAAACGTTATGTTGATAACTGGAGGAAAGAACTGCCTTTCGTGGGAGGAGGCCATGCTTTTCATAAATTATTTGTATGGAAAATTATTATGAATTTTTTATAAAATAGACATCGAAGTCCATGAATAATTGGAATTTATGCCATCCTAGAGAGGTCTGACCAATTTTTTTTCGAGTAGATTTTCTTCCGAGTTTATACTAAGTACACAACATTTTTGAAGATTTTTGTAATTAAAAAGTATATTTTGAATTCGTATGATGCCTTAAACCCTGAAGTAGTTTTGTTGGACAAGAATATTTCTTATGAGTATCATCCAGTTCATATTATTTTCCAAAGAGAGAAAGTGTTTCCAAATAAGGTGATTCACCCGGTTAAGGTTTTATGGAAAAAACATATGGTTGAAGGGGAAACATGTGATTATAAAAATTCTACGGGGGAATGAAATACCCACTTGTTTAACCTAGAAAATGATACAATAAATCACATTAATGTTTTTATTCATTATAAAAACATATTGTGTAAAATTTTAAAATAGAAAAGTAAAACATTTAATTAGAAACTCTAATTATAAGGTTTCATTTACATGTTTAATTTCTTGATTTTAAATTATGAGTTATGAATAATCATAATCAACTTTTAATCAAATTTGTTAAATTTACATGGTGTTATTTTTTCGGATTTTTTCAAAAAATATTGATTTTTTAGTGATTAGTGAACAATCTGATTTTTTAAAAAAGTAATTTATTTTTAATAAAGTTGGAAATTTAAAATTTAAAATATTATTTTTATATTAATTCAAGTATCTTTATTATTATTTATTTATATTTAACCCACATAATTACTTTTCCTTTTTTTTTTATTTTATTTTAGTATAATCTTGTTTTTGTGTGTAAAAACAGTTTTTTCAAAAAGTCATTTTAATGTGCATAATGTTTATGATTATTAATTAATTAAAATACAAACTAATGAGAAATTTTTTAAATGATTTTTATAGATTATATTTTAAATTTTATTAATTTTTATTCCTAAAAATAATACTATTCACTTAATATTTAACAAAAAAGCTTTTACATAAAAAATACACTTTTTGAAAACCGACCTTTCTTTACACATAAAGATTTTTTAAATTTTATTTTTCCATGTCAATGAATGTAATTTGTTAAAATGGATTTAATATTTTGAATAATTATAATTTTTATTTCTACTATCTTCAACTTGATTTTTTATGATAATGAATAGTGAAAATAGTAAAAATTAATTACCAATGTTTAGATAAAATGGGTGTACAGGGGATTAAAATAACAATATAAGTGTTAAAATTACCTAAAATTTTCGTAAAATATATTATAAGGTAATATTTATACATTATAATGTATAAGTATCGATAATACACCATTTGGGAACCTTGTTGTATTTTAAAAACATGGTTACACCGTTTTCGTTTTACAAATTACAAGTGTGCCACTCACCTCACATATAAAAGGAAAACCCATATAATCTATTCTCTACTAAATCAAAACCTTTTTCTTCAAAAAATCACTAAACATATTAGTTATAAAATTATATACCCCCCCATAGAAGACTTTTTTAAGAAATACTATAAAAGAATACCTTAGGTATAATCTTGAAGAGGAGGTTTGAGAAGAGGTAAAATTTCTGACAATGTGTTTTTTATTTCTTATTCCACCTAATTCAAATTTATTCCATTTATGATTATATAATAGCACCATTATATCACATATAATACTCCAAATTTAGTTTTTTATTATTTCAAGAAATCAATTTTAAGGAAAAGTGGAAAACTAAGTACATGATTCCAAAAGATCATCAAACCTTAAAGGGGTATGCCTGGTCATTCCAGATGAAATTAAAGGAATTATATTGAAAAATTATATATTATTTACATTGTATATAAGTTACCTCCATGTATTTATTGTAATTTATATTCTCCTCAAAATGGAAGGCCATTTGTTCCCATTCTTGTACATGTTCTTCCAATCTTACCTTCCCTTCATTGAAGCCACATATTAAAATTCTATTATGTTTTTCAATTATGGATAGAAGTTTTTCATTCATATATACATATTTTTATCTTTAAAACATTTTATGGGTATCCTCCTTACAGATGTTGATCTTGAAAGAGTCCTCCAGCATCTCTTCACTTGAATGAAGGAGAAGCTGATGAATAACTACTCCATCAACTACCACCTCTTTAACAACATTCCTTATAATATAATTTGAAGATGGATTAGTCACTGGGATGATGCACCCAACACTAAAATTATACATTACATCACCAACCTGTGTTGGTCTAGCCTCACTATTGTCATGATCCTCAACCACAAAATAGACCTGTTTTGTCTCTCCTAATTTCACATTCCAATTATGATACCCACAATCTGTTTCCTTCTAAATGGATGCAGATCCACATATCATATCATTAGAAATAAAATTCAAGTTTTATATAATCTCCATTGGTTTAGGAATGTGTTATTAGTCCTTCAATCCTTTACCATTCTTATTCTTGGCATGAATGAAACTTCTAGAATCATAAGAACCCTTCCTCCATTTTTTCTTCCTCGGGTTCTAAATCCCTATACCATGATCACCCTCTTCACTGTCTCAAGATTATTGAATAAAGACCACCTCACTTGAAAAATTCCTAGAAATTTATTATCCTTAATTTCATACCTCCTCCCATTTTTGTTCACTTCGATACTAAACCAATTTTTATATTCCCAGGACTTCTAACCAGTTACTAGTACGAGGCTTTGGTAAAATGCTTCTATGGATTGTCCCCTTCACTACTTTCACCCAAAAATCTAAATCTAGCATTGAGAACTCCTAGGCCTCACATCCCCTAACACCTTACATTTTAATAACTTGAACACCATTACATTCTTGTGGTCACTTATCAATTTCTTGACCCCCCGTATAGGATGAAAATTTCAAGGAATGAAAATTATGATTGAAGATAACAACCACTCCCTTGTTTCCCACTAATGAAAAATAGATATTGGTCTGTTATAGGGTTATCTAGATTGTTTTTCATCCAATTAAAAACCGTTTAAACATTCATATTAACATTTATGTGGATGGAATCCTCATGAATGGTGTTATCCATAATTAAACCACAATTATCCTTCTCAACTTCGGTTGAATGTTAGAACCTAAAAATAGAATTCCAATATTCCAATTGGAGACGTAGATGATAAAATGATGTCCGGTGACCCACGAATTACCAAAAACTATGGTAGTACATCCCCAATTTGAAGAATATTTTTTATTAACATCATAAATCCTTCCCAATAGTGATCCAGACCCATTCCTCTAATAGCTCAGATAAATCCGCTTTAACACAAATTCCAGGAGAAATAGGGTGGCACACTGAGCTCATTTGAATATCCGAACACAAATATTGACCTACCAGGTTTCCCAAAAAGTGTAGAATTTAAGGATATTACAATGAAAATGAGATTTTGAAGAAACTAAATTACACACATGTAGTAGGAATTTACTATTCATATGAAATTTACCGGACTGCCAAAATAAATAAAAAGGATCACTATTACAGTTATATGAATATCTAGACTAGGAGATGATAATGTCCTCCATTAATGAAAAAAATATTATAATATGACTTTTATCAAGGATAATAATGATTTAACATTCTTTCAGATCCTAGGATCTAATGATAAAAAATGGTCAAATGATTTAACTAAAGGCTGGTGAGACATGAATAGAGCTACCACCGTCAGATACGGATATCTGAGGCCTTAGAAAATTCTGTTATTGTAATAAATATTTGTGGCGCACCGATAAAGATATATGGGAACATCAGAAAAAATTATATATAAGGAAATGGTAGTATAAATTAGATTTGGTGAAAGGGGTGAAAGTTTTCAACCAATGCTTAGATGAAGGCACGAGCCAAGCTTCTTCCCCCCTTCAGTGTTAAGTAGGGGGCCAGGGATGCATCCATCAGGTTTGAGCATCAACATGAGGAACCTAGAGAGAGATTGTTTAATAGGGTAAAATATCCCATACAATGATATATTATTATGTTAAGGGAATTAACTTTATCCATATCCTCTTCCCCAAATTAGGAGACAATAATGTATCTTGTGTGTATAGTGAACTACCACCTCGCAAGAAAATGTGACATGTTTTCCATCAACACCTATCATAAAAGATTATGAAGATGGATATAAACTATATATGTTATAATTAAAACATAATTATACCCATGTATTAAATATAACATATATAAATTTTTAAATTTCTATTTTATTGAGGATATGATAATGCCACCCGTGGGTACGATAGACTACCACCTCATGAGGCGATGTATTTATTTTTTCTCTAACATTTTACATAAAAGGTAATAAGGATAAGGATAATGAATATAAATGATATAAACGAAATAATAATTATATTAATAACATATTTATAATTTTAAAGTAATATTATATCATTTTATTTATTACCTTTTCACTCACTGAAAAATGATAACTTCATTTGTGTATGTGTGGAATATCATCTTCATAAAGTGATGTGATGTCACGACCCGTCCTCGGGGCCCGTGCCGTGACTACCCCAAGCCCGCCTTCCATAGGCCAGGGGCTGGCGACTAGCACCAAAGGCGTAAAATCCCGATAATTGGGAAGGCATTGCCTTTATAAAGAAAACAAGCACCACAGAGTACAAGCGGAAGTAAAAAGCTAAGTACAAAAAGAAGAGCTGAAAAGTAAAAGGGGCCGGAAATACAAGCCCAACTGTAAAGTACAACTCGAAAGGGAAAACAGCGACTGAAAAGTAAAGCTGCTACGCTGAGATGTCCACTGGAAATCCCACCTGAAGGGTGGGTACAGATAGCTCCTCTGCTCCTCGGGTCCTGCCATCCGCTCCGAGTATGTTCCGCCCAGTGGTCCACCTCCGGGTACCGCCTCGTCGTATAGTCCACCTCCAGGTACCGTCCAGTCCATGAACCTTCGGCTTCTGTCAGCACTGTCCGTCGTCTGCAACCAACACAACGAGGTGCGGGCATAGCCCGTGCAGGGGTGAGTATAACGATACTCAGTAGGGACCCCGAGACCCTCAAGGTCTCACTAAAACCAACAAGGATAATCACAAAAAGATCTCAACAGATAAACTCTACTTAGGTATATGCCCATACATATACCTAAGTTATCAAGTAACCCATCTCAATCATGAGGAATCACAAGAATTGTGAAATCGACGGATAACCACTACCCGGGTATATGCCCATACATATACCAAAGTTAGCAAGTATCCCATCTCAATCATGAGGAAACACAAAGGTCAAAAGTCTCAGCTCAAACCAGGATTTTTATTATCGAAACCGTAACTGCTGAAGAGCTCCGTCTCTGGAGTGTGCAGTGGTCCTGTCACGACTCCGAGGTACTGCTCACTAACCTAAGACTGCTGAGGTACTCCTCCTGTCGAGTACTGCGGGTTTGCGGCCAACTACCTGGCGCTCCGTCCGCTGAGGGTCTGTCGCCAAATACCGGGCGCTTGCCCAAATAGCCTACTGAGGTACTCTCCGGACGAGTACCGCGGGTTTGCTGCCAACTAACAGGCGCTCCGTCCGCCGTGGGTCTGCTACCAACTACTGGGCGCTCCGTCCACTGGGCTAGTCGACTCACTCCAAGTCGATTCGGTCAAGCAGTCGTCAGGTCTCAGCCGGCTACACGGTCTCCGTACTCTGCACGCTCGTCTCCGGGAGGGTCCGCTCCACGAGCTACTGGTCGATACTCCAAGTATCACAAGGTCCCGCGAAGAAGTGTCTCAAAGAACCGTCTCGTCACAGGGGTCTCAACGCAACAGACGGCGCGTCGATCGGACGCCCGGTCTGTGAGTTATTAGCCTTTTCGTCCCAGGGGCCCGGTTGGTTTCGAGTGCGAACCAATCCCGGCCATATCTCAACTGTACCCCGAACTCCCATAGGGTATACTCAAAGGGACCGTTACTCAACGTAACCACCAACGCCGCTGACGGCTCGTCAAGCGGACGTCCTGTCTGAAAGATATCGGCTTTCCCGTTCCAGGGGCCCGGTTGGATTTCGGGTACAATCCAACCCGGCCATACTCCGACTGCATCCAAAACTCGGGCGGAGTATGTCAAAAGTCCCGTCTCATCAAGAGGAAGTCAACGACACAGACGGCGCGTCAATCGGACGCCCGGTCTGTGAGTTATTAGCCTTTTCGTCTCCGGGGCCCGGTTGGTTTTTAAGGCAAAACCAACCCGACCGTACTCCACCTGCGTCCAAACCTCGGGCGGAGTATGCCAAAAGATCCGTCTCATCAAGAGGAACGCAACGCGACTGACGGCGCGTCAATCAGACGTTCGCGGCTCAAGATATGAGCGTTTCCGCTCCGAAGGCCCGGTTGGTTTCGTGAACGAACCAACCCGGCCGAACTCAAAGTAACCCGAAACCTTGAGTACGATATACCGAAACGACCGTCTCGATCCAAGGATCGCGTTGCCGCAGACGGTTCGTCATTCGGAGGTCCGAGGCTCAAGTTATGAGCCAAAAACCAAAACTGGTCCGAAACGGGGGGGTCCGGGTCCGGGCCGACCCGGCCCGACCCCCCCCCCCCCCCCCCCCCCCCCCCCGGGGCGGCGCGGCGGCGGCGCGGCGGCCGGCGGTGGCGGCGACGGCGGCGCGGCGGCGGCGGCGCGGCGGCGGCGGCGGGCCGCGGTGGCGGCGGCGGCGGCGGGCCGCGGTGGCGGCGGCGACGGGCCGCGGTGGCGGCAGCGGGCCGCGGCGGCTGGTGCTGGCGCCGCACGGGGAGCCGCACGCGGGGGGCTTGATTGCCCCCGCTTTCTTCTAGCGGCGCGGCTTAGCCGCGCCGATTTTTTTTGTAAACCGCCCCCCTCACATGAGGGGGGCCTGCTTGTGCGGATCTGAGGGGGCCGGTTGCCCCCTCCTTCAAAGAACCCCCCTCTCTTAAAGAAGGGGTTTTATTAAAACGGCCGGGGAATTTATTTCCCCGGTTTTAATGACTTCCGGCCGGCCAGCTGGCCGGCCGGTTTTTCCCCAACGGGACCGGAAATTTCCGGTCCCCTCCTCGGCTTCCGACGCCGGCGGCCCGGCCGCCGGTCTTCCTTTCCGCCGCGGCCCGGAACCGGCCGCGGTCTCCTCGTCCCGCCGCGGCCCGGAACCGGCCGCGGCGTTCGTCGTCCGGCGCGGTGCGACGGCACCGCGCCCCTTTGCCGTGCTTGATATTCATTCAACGCGGCGCGACGGCGTCGCGTTTCTGTTGTTTCTACCATGGTGCGTGCGACGGCATCGCGAAGATATTTGCACGTTCATCCGCGTGGTGCGACGGCACCACGCCACTTGCTTCCTCCCGCAAGATAAATCAACATAAACGTTGGAGGGGGGTTCGGCCGTGTTCATGCGGTCCGGCCCCCCTCACGTTAAATAAAAACTCAACATGAACATTTCAAGCCTCATGTTAGACATGCCAGATCCATGTTCAAGAAAAGGAATAATTTAAGAATGAAACAACAATCCCCTACCTCGGGTATAAGTTCGAGGATTTGACTATGTCCGCGGAAGTCGACGTCGCGGAGATCGGGCGTCGCGGTAGTCGTTCGTCAATTCCGTTGACGAAGAGACGCGTCCGAAGAGGCACGTCGTTGGCGAATCCTTGTACGCCGACGAAGGTTGCCCGAGGAAGGTGCGGTGTTCTCTCTCGTTGACACCGAAGACGAAGAAGAGCGGTGCGGCGTTCTTCGTCGGAAAAAGGGCGTTCCTCGTCAAGTCTTGAGGAAAGTCAAATTATAAAGAGAACAACGAACTCAAGAATCTCTACCTCGATAGTCGCACGGTGACGGAGTCGTGGAATATCGGTGTCGATTCCTTTGACGTCGGAGGAAGAGTCGTTATCGAAGGCGTTCGTCGCGGAAAACCGTCGCGGAAGAGATGACGCGGAAGAAGTACGTCGCGTCGCGGACACGGCGTCGCGGATGGATCGTGTTCTTCGGCGGAGAAGTTCTTTGTTGAAGAACGACGTTCTTCGCGTTCTTCGTTCTTTGAAGGTTCTTCGTCAAGGTTGAAGAAGAAGAAGAAAATCTCCCAAAAGCTCTCAAGCGCATAATAGCCAGAGGTTAAGCGTTGGTCTTATTTTATTAATACGCCAACGAATTTGAAAAAAAAGATTAAGAAACGATCCATCAATTCGTTGAATTAATTCAACGAAAGAAACGACCCATTTAATTCACGAAAGAAACAGCCCATTTAATTCACGAAATAAACCGCCCAATTAAATGGTCTGTTAAGAATTTAGAAAACGCGTCGGTTGACTCTCATTAAGACGGGTTTTCACGGATGCGTTTCTTAACGGAAAGAAACGGCGGGGCTCGTGCGGGCCCCACCTCACAAATATCCTACCAAGGGGTAGGATATTTCTGGATAGCATCCTATCCAGTTCAACTCAGTTCAAGCCGCCTTTAAGTGGCTTCAAGTGGCTTCCAAGTGGCTTAAGCGAAATAAAATAAAGTTGTCGCAAAATTATTTTATTTCTTAACCTTAAGCCCGAAAATTAAAAACCACACCCGAGCAAACGCAACTTCGAAAGAGGCGTTTCTAAGCGAATACCGACGCTGCGATTTCATCGGTGCCCTCAGAATTCGATTCCGGGCACCGGTTCAAAAGTTAGAAAAACCCGCTCGTCCGTTCACTGAACGTACCCGAGCCAAAACTTCGGAAAATGATTCCGGGCACACCGGGCCTCGGAATCAGGTGCCGTCAGAAACTGCGTTCTTGTAAAATTCCAAAGAAAATTAAGAAAAAAATTTCCTTCAAATTTACGGGTCTTTACATGTGACTCTCTTTTCATCACTACTCCTCATTGATGATATATATATGTATATTTAAATAAAAAATATAGTATATGTTATATTATGATAATTATGTAAATATAAAATATTACTTACCACTTATCTATAATGGTCGTTGAAAATTGGAAATGTTACTCACTTTTACGTATAGCCATATTTCTCCCTGATCGAAACAATCTTGATTTATAAAATCCATATTTCTTGATTGGTCTTAAAAATTAAAATTTATTAACAAATTTAATAATCAGTTCATTATTTTTATAATGGATATATATAAATAATGGCCACATTGACAATAGTCAACCTATAAAAAACATTTTTGACATATAAACTATATATTGTAAAAACATATTATGTAAACCAATTTTACTAAGTAATCATATATAATATGGTAATAAATGAAATAAAAGTATTGATAAACTTTTTTTTAAATAATGTTAAATTTAAAATATTTTTATTATTTAGGAATATATATAATATGTATTGAGAGTGGTACTCAAGGGAAGGGACTCCATCTCGGTTTCCTTTCATTGAGGCATATTTTTTTATCATGCACCTATATTATTTTATATGGTGTATATACATCCCTGTTGACATGTTATTTAATGAATTTATATATTATCATGATATTTAATTTTTGTTTTAAAGTCTTCCTTTCATGAGGTATATGATTCAATTATTATGAATGTGGTAAGAGAATTTTTATTAAAAAAATTTTCTTTTACTTTCATCCATCTAACTCTATTTTTTATTCCATGTCTATATTTTTTAAATCATTTTATTATCTTAATGAGTGTTTTACAAGAGGAATTTTAATATATATTTTATATTTTTTGGAAAAAGGGATTTTTTTATAAAATGTGTGACATTCTTTACAAATGAAAAAATGAACATTCTATTTTAACGTATATAGAGGTAATGACTTTTCCACCGCTGTAAACATTATATGATGTTTGGATTCCTTTAAAAGCTTTTCATTATTTATTAAAATTATAACACTCATTCCCATTTAGGGTATTTTGGTAATAAAAATGGTTTTTTTAAAAGGGATGGATATTTTAATATTCGGAAATAGTTTTTTATGTGTGAAGCAAGTATTTTATGAGTGTCATATTGATGTTTTCATGATTTTATGCTTTATGACTATGTTACGGTTCATGGTAATAATTTATATTGATGGGTGGTTATTCTATAAACTTCGGATGAGTTGTTATTTAATAAATCTTGGAAGTGTTATTGCATTGTAAACCTAAGAAATGTGGGTCTATTTTATCCCTCCAATGCAATGGGTATGGAAGTCTACTGTGTGGTTATTCCATTTATAAGAGTGATATGAATAATGATGTCCAAAGATACCTCAATGATTTATCTATGATTTCTATTTGATATAATTATTTTCTTTCCGAAAAATTTATGTGTGTCATTTATGTGAAAATGATTTATTCATTTCACTCAAAGAACATTGACATAAATGTAAACATTTCATGGGTTTTATGTATTCGGTAGACTAAAAGGATAATTTATTTTTATACCCCTTTCTGAAATTTTGGCTCTCATCCCATTTTTTAAAATATGTTTTTTCATATTTAAGGATGGGTAAGGAAAGGGAAGAATTAAAGTTCAAATTCATGAATTATACATGAAAATAAATCATGTTTTATCATAAAAGATTCAATTTATTAAAAAAATAGACACTGATATGAAGTGTCCACTTTTTATTATACTATTATCTTAGTAGGATTTATTTCATAATTCTATAAATTTATGATGATAAAAATATCCTTAAATGTATGAGAATAAATTATTGACTTAAAAATCCATATTTTGTAATATTTCAGGCTAGGTCTTTAAAACATTGATCATAATTTATTAAATTTTTATGATTATTTATTAATATTAATATTTATCCTTAGGAATATTCTCAAAAAATATCACACTAGGAGAAACTATTCATCCCATAGACATCTGGATCAAAAATGTTTTTAAGGAGAAGGTAGATTAGGTAATTATGTTGATATTTATTAAATATACATTTTTTAGAATTTTATGTTGTTTTCCTTCCATATTTTTTATTTTTAAATTTTTGATATATGTGAAATAAGATTCCCATGTAGTCGGTCAGAACATTTTATGGTGGGATTTGCATAAGAAAACCAATGAAAATTTAAAAAATTACCCTTCTCGAAACATTGGGGTAAAAAATCTAAGTCAAAATTTATTTTTCTTAAAAAAATATATTTTGTTATTTTTTATTATTTAAAGGGAAAAATTAAATAGTCATGTAATGTAAATAACTTGTAGCCATACTAGTCACCTTAAAATTGTCTTATTTCCCATGTTCTAGGCAAGAAGTATATTCGTTGGGCTTTGGGGTTAGGTTTCGAACCATCCCCCTCACAACTTCTTAGGTGAAACTCATTTTTGATTCACTAAGTTGCGTCATTTTGAAGGTTAGAGTAATGTTACTATTCTCCATCCCATAAAATCACCAAATAAAATTGTGGTTCTCATGAAAAGAACACTGGATCTGATGACACGATGGACATCTCGAGATGATATGTTTATAAAAATTGCTATTTCATTGGGTATATTATTCCAGGGTATGATAGGGGACATTACTACATACATTGTATCCTTGATACGATATACTAAAACTATATTAATTTTTTTAAATTTATTTAAATATGTAAGTATTATAATTATAATTGTTGGTAATATTTTTTAAGGAACTATCTTTTTAAAACTTATTTTTTTCAAAATTTTATTTAATGTTGGGATCTGTTGTAGTGGGATCTACTAAACGACATGAAAATCATGATCATATATTTGGTGGAGGTAGCTAACATGTCATAAGAGATAAAAATTGATGTCAGTTCCATCTTTGTATTAATTTTATTTATGATTGAATCTTATATATACTATTTGTGCAGCATTTTACAGATCTATTTTATGGTTAAATGTGAAATTAAGGTATGTAGATGTTATATTTTTTATGTTATATCTATGTATTGAAATTATTGAATTCCTTATATTGTATATATAGTTGTAGCCTTATATTGGAGGTGGTATCATATTTATTATTTTCAATATGAATTTTAATTTTTAAATAGTTGTTGATTAAACTACCACTAAAGTGTTAGTGGTGGTTAAAGGAGTTTCCAGTCACTAAAGAACCACCGATAATTGGTTTTATACTACTATGAAATGTTTACTAAGGCTTATAACTACTATTAGATAAGGAAAATTATTTTTAAAAAAAAATCCAATTCCTATATTATTTGTGGATGTTTTAATCTTAGAAATGCTTTCCATTAATTTTAAGAAAAATACTGTCACATTTTGTATTGGTGAAAAGCTATTTCAAAGTATGAATGGGTAGTGGATTCAAGAAACCATAAAAAATATCAAAATAATTTCCTAATTTTCGCTAACACTTTTGGAAAATTTGATGAATTTAATAAGATATTCCAACTAATTGGATTCAGTTAAAATCACAATAGTTTAAAAAAATACCATAACATAACATTTTTGTTTTAATGAATATCATCTTAATAAGTAAAATTAAAATTTAAAACAAGAGATAAATTTTGCCAAGGATTATTAGTTACCTTATAAATGAATAATTTTTTACCCTTTAAGTAATCTATATAAAATACTTTGATTTTATGAGTTTCATTCCCACTATCTCCTAATCAACTACTAACATTTGTATAACCATCATTTTGACTCTATGCTTCCAAATATTTTAACCACTTCTTCAATTTTATATTAGGATATCTATTTGAAATTATTTATTTTCAATTTAACTTGGGATAATATGGTGTGATATGAATTATCTCATTAATAATATATAATGTCTGAAGGATCTTTCTTATCATTTCTACCATTTATATTATTTTTGTGATTATATTAGAAGTCATTATTACTGAAAAAATTATTCACCCTTCTAGAAAACTGAGAATGTTCATTTTCAATTTCATCCATTCAAACTTGATCATAAATTTAAGTATTATTTCACTTCAAAGATGATATTTTGAAACATTAGTACAAGAATTAAAAGTACCATTAGTCATATTACAAGAAGAAGAAGATAAATGTACTCATTTTTTATTTTTGTACATATCTATATTTAGTTTACTCTCGTAGTACATTAATACAACAATAAATTCATCCAGACATTACTATTTCATGTTCTTAGTGTCATATATGGATATCCTCATTGACTCATATTCATTCAGTATTATATCTATAATCATTTTGGTAAGAAGATCTTTTGATATCTCATTTTTAAAATAATATTGTAAACTAGTTAAAATCATTATAAAACAATGATGGCATTTTTTATTTTACCATGTATAATGTTAATTGATTGATAATATTCTCTTAGTATAGATCTATGTATTTTCAAAACCACGAAAGTTCCAAAATGAATAGATTTATCCTAAATCCATTCACAATTTTACAAGATGATATTTTCATATAATTATTACTATATATAGAGCGTAGGAAAGTATTATGCACCTTATGATATATGAGATTTTTTATATTTCATTATTAGAAATGGAATAATTTATTTCTCCATAAAATTTTAACTTTCAGACATCATAATATTTTTTTTGACTCTGGTGTTCATATTAAAATAATTTATAAAATAATTATAGTAATCTAAATCAAATCTAAAAAACAAACCTTCTAACCCGATTTGAAATTTTATGTGTTCATACCAGAAACCATATATCAAAAAAGATGTCTTTCCAATACCAGAATAGTTAATGGAAGGAAATTGAAATAAAAATCTGATAAGATGGGGGAAATTCAACCCAAACTATGAATCATCTATTGGTAATATTTAATAATAAATTTTTCTATCATACAAGAAATTATTGAATATGGGATCCTATTATATCTAGGATTTTATACCAAATTTTATCCCATGGATATAATAAAGGTAATCTATTATATTGGGGTTAAATTGTAATTTTAAAATTTTAATTGACAATTTTCTAACCCTCAGGGATTAAGGTTACTAAGTTTATAGAATTCTAATTAATTCAAAACTTATAGTAATAAAAATCCATGCTAATTAAATATAAACTGTATTAAATGAAGATATCATAGTTGAAGTATGTTTTTTAAAACGTTAGAGAAATTGAAAAATATTACAAATTTGATAATTTAGACCCCTAGTAACTATAAAAATTAATATACTGTAGATTTATAAATAATGTATGGAGTTTTTTTAACAACACAAATAACCCGTTAAAATGATATTATATATATATATATATATTAATTAATCTTAGTGATTATAAATTTTGTAGACCTGGCATTAGGTTTCCCGAATTTTTAACCCATCAAAACACATCCATATTTTTAAAATTTATCATATGGTCTATCTTCCTACCCCTAGAATCCCTCGATATAAATTGTGGATAGCTATATTTTTCTATCCTTTCATACTCTTTATTTATATCCCCAAAGTCATCAATCACACAGTATAAAAAAACATCTTTATTCCAATCCCCAAATCCCTCGATCACACCAAATTGGTAAATGAACGATTATAACGGAAATAATAATATATTTACAATAAATACACATTAGTCATAGTTTATAGTAATTAATTTAAATTTAAAAAAATAAAAAGTTCAACCAGTCCACAAGACATTTTATACGTTAAATATTTGAAAGATTTTTTGATTTCTCAAAACATTGATATCATTTTGATGTTGTTGGTTGAAACTATATTTATAATAATCACTAAAATAAGAAACCATTTAAAAAGTATTTAAATATCAAAGTCAGTTATAAAATTATCAAAAGAAGCTTCTTTATCGATCAATGATATTACCATTTCACTTTATCTACCGATGAATTAACCCCGAATCGATACGATGCTCTTGAATATAAGGAATTTAATTTCGAAGAAAATTCAGTGTTCTTAATTTTTCAAACTTTATTAATATCCAAGGTATTGAAGTTACCAGAAATTCATTAAAAAAACAATTGAAAAATATTGATGTTTAATGAAGTTCATGTAATATGTATTATTATTTTAATAAATAAATAAATAAAAGTGATCCATTGACTGAAAAATCAATAGAAAATATGATTTCTTTGAAGATGAATTAAATTTAAACAAAATAAATATCTTCTAGAAAATTACATTAAACATAATGTCCCTTAATATGTGAATCTAATGTTTGGATAAATTCTCTCCATAATTACTCTTTCCCTTGATTAAGTATATAAAATTTCCCTACAACACCAATAGTTCAAATATTTTACCATTTAATTACGTATATTGTTCTTTTATAATAGTTGGATTTAGTTTTAGATGTTTTTTAAAAGGATTTTAAATTTTATAAAACTTTTTATAGAGGATAACAGTTTGATCTCAGTTAGTAGAAACCATGAACTATCTCTAGGAAACTCTGAAAGGTGATGCTTGGAGCCACTAGGTAGTTTCATAGTTAGGGCATGGCTTTTCCAAACCATGTGAATACTAGGGGAAAGTGTTCATAAGGAGACTACGGGAGAAGCACAATCAGAACACACCTTATCAAACCATGCAAGCCAACCATGCATTGGGTTGGCTGTAAGATAGTATAATCACATGTTTGGCACATGATTTTCCAAACCATGTAGCCAAACTATGTGCCTACCTGGGTAATTCCTAGTATCATTCACATTGTTGTCACATAGTTTGATAAACAATGAAACATTACTATTCGATAGACTTCTAATGCTCTAAAAATTATGTTTAAAGGTGGTTTATGGCCCTATAATCCCAATTAGAAAATTATTTTTCCAAGGTCTCAAACTCTTCTTCCCTGATAGGGTTCCAAGAGAATTCCCCTTGATCTAGAAGTGAATTTTTGATGAATCAATGTGCATTGGAGAGATGAAATCCTTGTTAAGTCCTTGTTCTTCTTAGATACACTCTTATCTACTCTCTCAGAGCCATATATCATTTCCATTATGGATAAATCTATGTTTTAGTATGTGAATCTTGATGATATGTTATTAGATATATTGAATGGAAGATATTTTGAACATGTATTTAGAAATCCTTAGAATCTTTCATCATTAACAGCATCCTTTGAGAGGAAAGAAACCTATCTCTCATATCTAATATTCTAAAACATGAAGTATTATCTAGATTTTAAGGATTTTTTTTGATTTTCTATGATAAAAATTCATGATTTCATGAAGCAATCTATTTTTTTATGTTTTGGACTATTGAAAAAATAATGGTTATTAGAAAACCCTCTATTCATATAATTTTAATCATATGGAATGATTTTTGGTGCACAATTTTTTTTGATGAAATTATTTCAAATTATGAACGGTTTTATATTAATTGGATTGATGATGAATTTGAAATTATTGGGTAACCATATGTTCAATGTAGAATGGTTGTAGTCAGAACTTTCACCGTCAAGGTAGAATAGATTATGGTAATGGATTACCATATTTATTGGTAACACTAATATTGAGTGTATATATTTGTAGGAATGTGTGTCTGTGAACATATGAATGGTTATGCTAAATATTAAAAAAATGTAGTAATATTAATTATCATTTTCAGAAATTATTTTCACTTATGGATTGTATCAAATATTTTTCCTACTTTTAAACTATTTTATATAAAATATAATAACTAATTATTATCCAAGTGAAATGTGTGGGAAGTCTTTGAGGATTACCTAATGAGTTTATTTTCACCCATTTATTAGAAATATTTTTGCGTTTCTAGATTCCTTACCCTTTGATATGATAAGGAAAAATGAATGTTATTTTCCTAGTGATTCATCTTCATACAGTGGTCATGGTATGCCATTTCGGTCTTTGATCAAGTATGGGAGATTCTTGTGATGAGGCCACTTGTGTGTCATTGATGTGGAATCCAATTAAATTTCAATCATGTATGTTGTAATATTTATTTTTTTCTTTCCCTTTTTCATTAAAAGAGTATTTTTAAACCAAAATTAAGTGGATTCCTATGATGGTAAAGTCCAAGATTTGATGGATTTTAATCTTTTAACTTTTGTTTTCTATTGTTTGGTGGGTAGTAACATGATGTTTAATATGGATTCACAATTTTTAATGTTGAATGGAATCATCTTGTCTGTTTAATGAACATCTCAAGAATTTACATATCATTTAATGGTTACACATCGTTTAATGTGAAAGTTTGGTTTTTAATTTAAATGGAAATACATCTTTCAGTGTAACATAAAATAAAAGTGATTCCTAATGTGTAAATGATTACATGTAATATAGTTCCACAAGTTATAGTTTTTAGGGTGCCATGCGATTTTCAGAGACTTTATTTGATTTTGAAGCATTCTCCTCTCAACAAGGGCTCTTACCCTAGGTGATTTTGGGTGTCTTACTTCCATCTGAATTGATCTGTTCAACAAATTTTCACTAGGGTTAGTCTCTTCATTTATCTGGTTAGGTCTTCATCTTAGTTTACATCTCATTTAATGTTTATTAACTACTTTTATTTGGGGTTAATAATCAGATAATTTTTTATATCAATAATTTTCAGTCTTTAGTCATGCCTCCTCTTTTGAAGGTATATCTTATAGTTTACAATCCCTATTGTCAAAGGAACTTAGCATTTCTATGATCTTTTGGTAGGTGTATCTGTTCAATTGTTCAAATTTCTTTATTTTATAATTGTTGTTATAGATTCATTGAAATCTGAAATGGAATTTCATGTGTAGGAATTAAAAGTGGAATGAGTTCTTGTTTCCAAGGGAGTTTCTCATTTAAAATGGTATTTCATTTATTTGAAATGGAAAATGTATTTTAAAACTCTAATGTAGATTATAATGGGGTTGAAATTTTTTTATAAAAATTTGAGCATGATTTTTTAAACCGAAATTGAAAAACATTACACAATGTGAACCTTGGGTGCACTAAGATAGATACAAAGGTTGGCACAGTGTGTGTGTGAAACCACTAGGACATAACTACTTCTATTTCAATGGTCTAGTAAGGCCTCAATTTTTGTTGGATCTATCATTATTCCTTATTAGGATTGTTATTGTCTAGTACATATTTTACCGTAGGGTAGATCCTGACTTGTAGGTACATTGTTGTTTCTAGTTGTTTATTACATGGTTGTTTATTTCATAGATGTCAAGCCAAATGAATATTTATATTTCATTATCATTAACCACTTTTTTATATCTTTGTAAAATATGGCATTCAATTTTTGAAAATAGAAGGATTTTCTTTGAAATTGTTTTTCAAATATATTAGTTTATAAAAAATATTTATTTTTCTTTTAAATGTTGGACTCATGAATTCTTGTTATACGAACTTGTATATATATTTTTGTGTTATCATACAGGGATATATGGTTCACATCCTAATTATTTCTATGGGTGGCTATAGACATTGTTTTACTGGATTCAGGTAAATGGAAGAGAATTCTATATCATGAAGAATTTTCTTAACCTTGTTGTTTCTTTCTAGGACGGTTTTGTTGTAATTTTTGGTCACATGAATACTAGTTCTTGTCTAAATATATTTTTATTCCTGGTTTTGTTGGGTTGTTTTAGATTATCTCACATATTTTATTATTTTTTTACTTTGGTTGTAGAATTTGTTTTCTTATACATGAGACTGGGTTTTTTATGTTTTCTTTACTAACACCTTGTGATGGGAAAACATGGGTAACTGTTCTGGTTTACTCAAGTTGTTTTATTACAATTATGTTGTTTTTATTATTGTATTGTTTGTTTTTGTCTCTCTATTATGTTGTAAATATGATATTACTACTATTTGGTTTTGCATTTGGGTTGTATTATTTATACTCATGAATTACATAAGAGGATTGGATGTTTATGTTTAATATTGTCTAATTGTTTTCAATTTAAAGATAAAAACATTCCCCAATGTCCTCCTAAGACCAAGGATTTTATTATTATTCTTTTTTTGTCATTGGATTGTCTTATGAGGTTAGTATCACTCTATATCTTCTTAAGACACCGAGTAGGGGTGGGTTGTTACACTCCACCTGGGATTCACATCTCTTATTTTATAAATGTTGTTATCAATTATCACTCTATTAGTTTCAAATCTAACAGAAAATAACCTTTATCCCCTTTCTTGATAAATAACCATGTAAAAAGTGTTGAGATATAAGAAATAATCATAATGTTACGATATGAAATCAATAATATTAGTCCAATATGATGGTGTGAAATTCTTCCCTCCAGAAGCATTTTTTCAAATATATTAAATTAATATATTTTTAATTTACATTAATCAGTTTTTGTTAACTCTAAAAAATCATAAATATATTGAAAATATTCAATAGAAAATAAATAAGTGTAACAAAAATAAAAAATTCATAAAATAATTGTTCGAATGACTAAATCAATCAATAGTAATCATTGGATGTAATTATATATATTCTTATTTTAGATATGGTTCTTGAGAAATTAATAAAAATAATATCTTATCTTTAGTTAAAATATATAAAATATATTGGATTTTAATACATGAAAGTTATTAATAAAAAATGACTCCTATATAAAAGATTCATGGAAAACATTATGTAAAATTTGTATATATAAAATCATATGTAAGAGTAAAATAATAATAAATAAGTGTCTAAAAACCATAAAAAATGTAATATTCACAATAAAAAAAACTGAATTGTTTCTAATTACCATTTATTTGAGCAAATTGAACACAATTTATTCCATTGTTTGGAAATTAATTCCATGAAATAAATATATGCTTCTGTCTGAATTTTTTTACAAATAAAACCTTTAAAACACATATTTTCCAAATTAATCTTTGTTAAATTTATAAAAGTTCTTTCAAATTAATAAATTAATGAGTTTCAAAAAATTAAACTCTATTCAGTTAACATTTGTTCTTCCACTGTACCCCCTTTTGGTATTTTATAAAAAATGGTGCATATTTTTGGCACAAAATAGTAGGACTAATAATTTGAAAATCTAGTGGATTTACAAACCAATCTTGAAGTATTATTATTTTTCCTTAATTGATTTTATATTTTTTTGGGATCAATTCTTTTTAGTATTAAAATTTTAGAGTAATGTGTTCGATATTTATATCTCCAAATTCAATAAAGAAACTTCACCTTTATCATTTGAGTTCATAACCAAAATATTATTATTCTTACATCCCAAATTTAACTTTGAGATTTCGTATTCATAATTAATAATATTGACATTTTCTCTGAAATTTCATCTTTAATTCACATATATATCCATAATAAACATTTTAATGTGCGTTCCACTTCGTCAATATACTCATTTAACCCCTCAATAGTCGGGGATTTTTATTTTTATTCATCATTAAACTATAAATGTTCATCATTCAATGAAATTTTTTTTTCGAAGGAAAATATGACAAATAGTCTAGTGGAATCTTAATATTACCCATGAAGAACTTATTATTTTTTGGTTCCTTATCATAAAATCTAGTAATATTCTATTTATAATTATTATCTTCTAATGAACTATTATAAATAAATTAGGCTTCACTATTTCTCCTAGTGTACATATCATTCAACCCCATATTTCCTTTTCTCTTAAAAGTTATTATAAAATCCATTTCATTTATCTTTAATCTAGGATTATCATTCCTGATGTGCCCTCATTTATTTCACTTATAATAGACAATTTTCACTAAATCCTTCTAATCATATCTATATTTCCTTTACTTCCAGTAATATTTTCTAAAATTGTGATATGAGAATATCCTCATCATAATCCGTGTAGAACTCCCTTAGTAAATTTTCGTGTCCATACCTTTTTTAACTTTTTTAAAATCTCTATTAAATGTACTTTAATTTAGTGTATTAAAACTGAATGTTAAATCTATAGCATTAGTAGTAAATGAAATAATAATATTATTTTTATGTTTATTTTTATATAACTTTAATATGTCCATTTTCTTCATTATAGAACTGGTGAATTCATCCAAAAAAATATTTGAAAAATTCTTAATATCATTAAAAACATTTCATTTAGATTCCCATTATTTAGATTAGATGTAAAAAATATTTTCTAAAAAAATTTCATCTGACATATTATCTTTCCCCAAGTCATTTTTCACAATTAATAATTGTTAGGAACCTTAGGTTTATACATTAAAGTTATTCACTTGGATGGAAGTCAAAAAATTTATAATCATCCCTTAACATGGATCTCATCATATCGATAACCCTTGATGTTAAAAAATTTGTATGACTTGAGAAAAATTAAAATATGTATGACCTCATTTTAGGTGAAGAATTAATATATTACACAATAATACATTCCTTGGAACCATAATGTTTTAGTTTATTTGGAATTTAGAAACATAATAATCTTATTTCATAAAATATCTTCTACGTCTACAACAAATTTAATCATTATACCCATATTAAAAATATTTTTCTTCAAAAAATTATTCTATCCTATTGAAAATGAAAAGATAAAAAAAGGTGAGATCGTATTCTTAGTATAAGAATAATTGTATGGGATCATGATCATAACTAAATATTTTAATACCCTATCAGCAACAGATCATAAATCATGAGGCACGACATAAAGCTTTATCTTTTCAAAAGGCATGATTCATAAGAGTAAGGAAACATTATTAATCAATAATGATCGATGAAACTATATCATAAGAATACTAACATTTAATAGGGCTGTGGACTAATTATTATCATAATAAATTATTTTATTAGTAACGCCTCTCAACCCTGAACATCATAACATATTATAAAAAGTGTCATAATATATTGGGTTTAATCCCACATGTATTTCCATATCTCGAATGGGTTCACGACCCATCCTATTTCTGATTATAACATTTGATACCCACCATTAATCAATGAATTTGGGGATATTTAACATTATTTCCACCCGTCACCTAATGAAAATAGTACATATATGTGCCACAAGATCATAAAAAAATTTATTTATACATAATAACATACCCTGTGTAAAAAGAAACAGGTTTCATAATGATTTTAACATCACATATTTAGAATCCATATAGGAAAATAACTTGGAATTTATCATTAGATCACATACCCATTGGATCATAAGAAACATTAAAGGATGTTGATAGAAATTAAAAATACCTCTAAAAGAATACTCAAACCGTTTTTTGAAAACATTAGAAATAGATCATTTTTCATTGATAATATTTAAAATTAAAATTCCCCAAATATTGAGAAAATAATTTCATTTGAAAAAATTTAAACTTTTAAGGGAATTTTTAAATAATTGAAAAATCATGATTAAGGTAAAAGTTGTTCATGTAGTAAATGTTAAATCATAGTTTCCTTTAGCACTTTTCTTCAAAAAAATCATAAATAACTCAATTAGAAACACTGTATAATATAAGTTTTATTGATTTTGAAAGAATTTAAAATAAGTTTGAACATGAATTTAAAAAATCATTTAATTTTATAAAATAATATTATTTAAAAACTTTTAATGAACATAGAAATGGAATAAAACATTCATTGACCAAATAAAAATTAAGTTTAACTCTTCTTAAAAACATTTTCCCAATAGTTTTAAGTACCAAAGCAAGGATAATGGAATAAAAAATAAAAAACCATTGGAAAATAAAATATACAATTTTAATATATAAATATAATACAATTATTTGGATGAATTTTTAAGCATAAACATTCCTGATTAAAAGTATGGTTGTAACATAATCCCTTACCTCAGGTCCAAACCTTCTTCATATGCATCGTTATGTTCTTTTATACCAATTTTATATATATTTTAAATTTATACCAATAAAATATTAGTACTTATGTTATTATATAACATTAACTTATAATTTCAAAGTACCATTTTATTAATAATTCTTGAATAAAGTCACCTTTCAGGTGAACAGTACTCTGTTTTCCTTGCATGTTTCAATTCTATGGTTCTGATATTTACACCTTGGAAACAGTTTCATTATCCCTAAAATCTTCATCATGTTATAAGTATCATATTTATTCATCATATAAAATTTTATAAACATTCATATAAGGTGATTTGGAAACATGAATTACATCATATTATTGAGACGGTAATCCATACATAAGCACATGTGATGTTTTCACTTTCAAATGGATGGAGAGAAAGGAAGTTAAATAATATTATATCTTTATAGAATCATAATGACATCATAAATTTCATATATATTCATTAATTCAATCAATGTAACTATCTATTTATGGTGTACATAATAAAAACTAATTGCATCACTTCGTGAACGAGGTAGTAAACACATACATATGAATGAAGCTATCATTATTGGATAGAAAATGAGACAGAAATGGTTATAACATTAAAAATATATGAGTAAAATAATTAATTTTATTTCATTATTCTAATATGGTTATAGAATATTTTTATGAGTCATAAGAATAAATAATCTTAAAAGTTTCAGTGGAGAAGATTACCTCTTCATTGAAAAACCTCCTATGGATATCTTTATAAGTACCATTGGGATGGTCTTATAATAATCCTAGAACGACTAAAATGTGGATATGGAATTTTAAATGATATTTTGGTATAGTTCTGTAAATGTAAGTGGCTTATGAAGGTGTTAATAAGAGGGGATAGGAGGTTCCCTTTTTTATGTGAAGTGGGTGGGAAACTTGTAAATATTAAGAGAATTAAAATATAATAAAATAAAATTCATGTGAAACAAGAAAAAATGAAAAAATGTTCACATAAAGGATAAATTAAGGTCTAAATATCTTACTATAATAAAATTTTGATAAGTTTTAGTGAAATTTTAAACTATATAATTTAGTTTAGCCCTATCATTAAACCATTTTAACCTTAATCGAGGTAAATTGTTTTTAACATATATATTATTCATGTGGAATAAAAATGAAACGAAAATTATTAAAAAATATGGGAATGATGAATCTAAAAATGGAAATATTTTTTTAGAATTAAATTTCTGTTAGTTTTAGAAATTAATATTAAAATAATCTTTAAAATGAAATGAAAACTATTTTTAGAAAAATTCATTTTTAAGCACAAAAAGAAATTTAATCACATTCCTAACCGAGAAAACCCATTAAATTATTTTAAAATATTTAATTTATAATATCATATATGTTTTTTATTAAAATAATTCATTAATATATATTAATATAATTTATTAATTTAAAAATACATTGGGTAGATGCATGTGATTTTTTAGATTGAAAAATCTTGTTTACATCAAATTATATTAATTTCGTTTTAAAAAATTGATAAAAAATGAAATCATTTTATAACTATGTAAACAATAATTTTTCATTATTTTAATTCTATAAAATTACTACTTAATAAAACAAATATGATGATAATAATCCTCATAAATAAAATTATTCAAAATGGTTCTTTAGAATAAATATTTTTTCCCAAGTGAATTAGAATTTATTTCCAAAAATTATAATTAATTTTAAATACCATATAATGTGCTTAATTTTAAAATTTATGACTATTATTTACATTAATTCAAGGTTTTTTGCTTCAAAAATTATAGATAACATTTATTTATTAAAGAGAAATGCATTCTAAAATTACAGGCTGTTAAAAAATGATTCATATGAAGTTTATTTCAAATTGCACATGTAGTTATATTTGATGAAACTTGACTATAAATGTTTTGTTGAATATCACTCAACATATAATTTTTCAAAAAAAAAATATGTTGTAACTCAACCTTCTCACCATGAGAGAAAATATAAACTTTTTTATCATGAATATTGTATTCCTCAGTCAATATTAGAAAACATTAAACTCTAGTATTTATAACACAAGATTCCATGAGATCTCTTCAATACTCATAATCAACACAAATCAAAATATTTTTGTTGATTTGGATTTCAATTTTATAAATTTTTGACTGGTATAACACCTTCCATTAATAATGAAAATATGTTTCATGTACTACTTGGTTAGTTTATAGAAACTTGATATATAATATACATAAAATTAAAAGTTCAGAGACAATATGAAGTATAGGGAAAGGATTGGTTACCATGTTTTGTGATATTAAAAATGTGTCTTGTATTGATACTAAGTGTTTCACCATTTATAAAAAGTGTGGAAGATTTAATGGGGAGAATTGGAGCAGAAAAACAACTGTTAATTTTATAATAACTTAGAATATAAGTTTCCCTAATTTTAAAAAATTAAAAAATTATAGTATAAAAAATTAATTACCACATGTTGGGAATTATAATATATAATTTTTAAAAAATATATTGAGAAAGAAATAAATTTAAAAATAAATGCAATGAGTAAAATCAAAGCGTAGTGTAGTGGATAAAAATTTCAACACTCCTTTAACAGAAATTATTACCAAAATAATTCTTATAGAGGGAAATATTTTCATTTATCTCTAATAAATCGGTAGATCACTGACTAAATAAAACATATACAAGTTTGACACCATTTAATTCATCAATATTCTCAATTAAAAGTAATATTTTCAACAATATGAACTTCTTTTAAAAGTATTGGAAGTAAGAATCCCTATCACCACGCTACTCTTGGATCGACATTATAACTATTAAGGCCACACATGGACTTAGTCAAAATTTATATTTCAGAATAAATTACATTTATTTCCCTAAAACATCATTGATCTAAAAAATATAAGATAATATTGATTTTTATCCCCAAAATCTCTTTGAAAATTGAAATCATAATTTATGATTATAATGATAAAGTATTTTATTGATTACAATTAGTCCTCACATAATATAAGATATAAGAAAATATCACTAAAAACACCAAAATTTTATACACTCAAATATGAGGGATGATGCATAGTTTCATTATGGAATGTTTTATCTCCCTCCATTAAACGAAGTGTGGTAAAACGTATAGATGATGTTGTAAGAAAATTGAAGAATATATTTTAAGTCCTGTAGGATTAGTTGTAATGTCATCGTAAACATCACTATCTTTTGTTAAATATTTCTATGTGACTTTATATAGTTATAAAAAAATTAATCACCTTAGTTCATTATAACTTCAAAAACCATAAGTCATGTGATAAACAATCAGAACCTAAACATACAACATCATGTTCAATATCATTTGGAATAAAGTTTTGTATGAGTCTAAAGATAGAGGTTATGAAATTATTCTTTTTTACTCAACTACTATAAGAGTTAACCCGAAGTTTGAATTTTTTATAAAATGATAATTATTTGTACCTTAATTTTTATGAAGAAAATAAAAATATTTATTCAAATGCGTTAAAAGTATATACCTCCCAAGTAGTTCAAAAATAACTCTTATAAAGGAATCCATAAGTTAAATGAATCCCATAACTCCTGGAAAAAATTATACAACACACTCAATATACTAGAAATTATGTGTTAAAGAGTCAAGATAAATAAGAGCTATAAATTTATGAATTTCCCTAGATTTGGAATGATCCACATTCTTCATAAGGTTTACCTAATTTATTAATAATCAAGGATAATACTTGTTTAAAACATAAAATATTTAAAATATTTTTTCTATTGGATATATTTCATCATTTCAGAATTTCTCAAATATTTAAACAGTGGAATACATCAGAAAAGGGTTTCAATCATTTAACAAACCGTTAATATAACATTTAACGATTTTGAATTTTCATGTTATTAATTAAATAATAACCACTTGATATAAATTTACATGTAATATATTTAAATTAATTATTATTTACATGTTAATTATATCATAACACTTGAAATACCACACAATGACTTATAGTTATCATTGTGTGGAATGAATTTTATTCTCTTGCAATTATTGAGGTTGATTTGAGGTAATAATTTAATAGAAACATACATGGTGACTTCTATTTATCATTTTAAGTGTCGTGTCATTGTGATGTATGGATAATTATTTTCTATTTTGTAGGGTTGATAAATGTGATGGTGTATCCATGAATTTTACCTGTTTCCATATTTTCCAGCCTTTTGATTTTTAATTTTTTAATTAGATTTTTACTTAAATAATTATATATGCATATGAATTAACTATAATGTGGAGTCTAAATATTTTCTTTGGCCCCCATTTATGTGATAACTAATATGTAATCATGTATGGGAGATCACTAAAGTATTTATTTGTTCAAAAATCGATCATGCGAGTGGGGGAATAATAAATGTCATCTAAGATACTTTCAGACAAATATATATATTAATTGAAAAATAAATATTTTTTGTGCATTAAACTTCAAAATTTCATGATTGATAACTAATATGTAATATCACAGGATAGAACCCAACATAGATAGATACTAAGAATTTGTGAAAAATATGTTGTTGTATTTCACTAAGAGATTCAATGCTACAATGGATCCCAAATTATTCACCAGGATAGAGAACGAAAAGAAGGATATTTTGGGTAAAAATTAAAATGTCTTATAACATCATAGAAAAAAGACTTGATAGAGTTTTAGTTAAATTCTGAATCGATGATAATTGATTAAAAACTATTGTTATTTTCGAATTTCGTAATTAGAATTTCATTCACCTAAATGGAGGTCACAACGCTTACACTTCCATGTCCTCCAGTTCCTTCCATTTCATAATTTTATTTCCACGAGATAGTTTTAGTTAATATAGTTATTCAATTTTAAATAATTTTTGAATTTTTATATTTTTAAGTTATTAACCACATTGAATATATTTTTTTTTCTTGAACATTCTTCTAAAAGGGTATTCTCAATGTCTACCCAAATTCTCTCTATTTTTTGACCATAAATACCTCTTATACAGTAGTTAGTTGGTTAATAAATTTTCAAATTTTCATTTGTCATGAGGTGCATTCCAAATTTCTAGCACAATTTGCAGGGGAAATATTAGAATTAAGAATTCTTTAAAAAGAGTGATTTAGTTCAAAATAATAATAATAATAATAAATCAGTTTATTACTCTTTAATTTTTTTGTTGTAGGGACATTCAAGACAACCAAAATTTTATAATGGTGTGGGCCACAAAACACAGTTTCAACTAGTACCCTGCATACCAACTGACATTGGAAGGTATGGAAGAAAATTATTCGTCACACATGATCTCTCCATGAAGTATTTTTTATTTTAAGGATATTTATTCATGTCAATATTATAACGCATACAATAATTATAGACCATGTTGTGATACCCGTCCTTTTTACTCCATTTAAAAATTTTCAATGAGAAATCATACCTCAAAATTTGAAACATGATAATTCATGTGAAATAAATGATTCAATAATTGACCAGATGTTGGATTATGATATCATTGAGACAAATTGGGTGTTTGAACTTCAATATGGACTAAATTTAATGTTTTGTCTTCAATGAAATTTTTTGAAAATAAAATGACTGGTCTATAAAAAAAATGAAGAATATATAAAATCATTTGAATTGTATTTTCTGGTTAGCAACCTCAATACCGCTTAGTGATCAAATTGAAAACAATAATGTTGAAGAAAGTGTTATAATGGTTCCATTTGAACAACATTTATTATCAAATTCTAAGGACAAGAAAACATAGTTTGATACTTCTTCAAGTTATTCCATTATTTAATCCACTCCATCAATATAAAATTATTCTAATATTATCAATTTTGAAATTATTAGAGCTTAATATTCCAATATGTTGATAATAATGTCCCATTAAGCAATGTTGTTTCATATCCTTATTTTGTGAGTTCACAACCCATAAATCCCAAAGTGAAAAGGGACACATTTAATATCTATCAGATTTCACCTTTGGATGATGAATAAGAAATTGAACTATTACCCTTCATTACTATTATAGATTCATAATTGAACCAAGATAATCTTAATTTACACATGTAATAAGACGTCACTTCAAATGACATCAAATCACCTCTTTCTAAAATTTATTGTGAGTCCATATTTGTTTCCCTAATGGAAACTTCTATAATATTTCAAGAGACATAAAATCATTCAGTGATTGTGGTCAAGGACATTCATAATTTTTTAGAAACAATTTAAGAATTTAATTTATTATAGGATCCCAATTTAAGGGTGATACATGTGAAAATGGAGAAATATGACTAGGGAAATATAGAATAAAATTATGAAAATGATTTCATTCATGGAACAATGGAATCACCTTTGATAATTGAGCGTACCCCATATTTTCTATGAATTAAGAATGAATTGAGTTGGAAATCATTTGATTTATCTTTGTAGTGGTTGGAAGTGAAAAAAAATTTGAAACAAAATCAACACATATACTTCATTAAAGGATATGTCAGATATAATCTAACCACTAGAAGAGTCTAGTAAGATAATTTCTTCTCTTGTGAATATAAAAATATGCAATCTTATTGATCTTTAAAAAATAAATTTTCAATTACTTTAATTATTCAATGATTTTTTCTTCATAAGTGATGTATTTTTTTCCTTGTATATTGGTATGTATTCATTTCATTCCACAGACCCATTTAACCGACAAGTTTACAATGAGATATTGTGAGGGTTTCTTATTAATTTAATTTTTGAAAAATTAATTCCACACACCCAGTGATTAAGAAGATGATTCATGGTATACAATTAAATTTGATCTTGGTGGAGTTTCAACAATGTCTGGATGAAGACAAAGTAAACTGAGAGCTCAATTGGAGGTAACACATCATTTATTTGTTTTCCTCTCACTACATTTAGTTTCATTTAATTTATTTTTTTAGTTAATAAAATTGAATACATTTACCACAATCTATTTTCTCATGTAATATTAGTCGATTTCAATTCATCATACATATTTTTATCATCCAAATGATTTTGATTATGGTGTCACTTATTTGATATGATGTGGGAAAGTGATGTCCATGTGTAGATTTTACAAGTTACATCTTTTCCAGAGCTTCATCAGGTATAGAACACTTTTATACGTCTATCTGCACTTACACATGGATGTTTTATATTTTATATTTTATTTTATTCTTCCAAAAAACCACATAAACTAAAAAAAATAAAATCAATTAAAAAATTACATTCTTTTCATCAATGAACCCATATGAAAATAGATACATTTCTATAAGAACCTATTTGGGAACATACCACTTTTATCTATTAGTAGTTTGATCACATTATTACTATTTGGAATACTTTGTTCCATGATACCAAGATTTATATGATTGGAGATATTATTTCATGTTTCAAAAAAATTGTTTTTTTAGAAACCTATTTATTTTTGAGACACATTTTTTCCCTCATTCTCATTTTTGTTATCCAAAATTTTATTTACATACCCATGAGGAATTTGGACCATTTTTTACATCATCTCTTATTTATTTTCTTCTCGATCGAATTTTGAACACGTGATGTCTTATAGATCTTTCCATGTTTTTCTTTTGAAGCGATATGAATTTTAAAAGTGACAAAAAATTGAATAGGGATTGTTTTTGAGATATTTAGTCCATTTTACCAACTGATCCACCCATATATTCTACCCATCATGTAGTCCATAAAATCTATATATAATAAATTTTGGATGATCCCACAATTGATACCTTTCCCTACCAAATTCATGAATTTTTCTTGAAATTTTTCAATATAAGTGCAGGGAGATATTTATTCATTGTGGGGGTTATTTAATGGATAGTGAGTCACTTGATGCACATGGATCAATATTATCTAATCATAGGTTTTATATTTTATAGTATCCATATCCATTATAGGTATTTTTATATGGGAATATAATATATTGTTTTTCCCGAAATGAGAACATTTCTGTTCATTAACATAGAACCATCGATTTTAGGGAAACCTATAAAAGAAATGATATATTACTCTAGAATCTATATATTTTTATATATGTGATACTTTTAATGAGTTGTTACTATATATTTTCTAATTTTGTACCATTCATTAGGATTTTTTCTGACATTTATTCCATGTATTTTTGGAGTTTATACTCACCAGTTTTTCCAACATTTCTTATTTTAGTGAGTTGTGTTCTAAAAAAATCAAAGAAAAAAGAGTTCAAATAGTTTTAGTATAATATTATTTGGGAAAAGAACAACTTTAATTGTAGGATAGATAGAGAGAGATATTTTAAGTGATACATTTTTATTTACACTTATCTTTTATTTATTTAAATATTTAACCCCAATTGTTTTCCAAAAATTATCATATTTTATGACCAACTATCATGTAGCCTTAGATACATTTGAACCTAATGTGAGTTCCTTGAGATTAATGTTTTATTTTTTATTTTTACCATTTGTTATGTGAAAGTTATGGAATGTATACGGTAATAATTCATCTGTATGAGTATTGAGAAATCCATCGATAAAATATTTTGAGAGATGGGAGTGGTGGAGAGGTAAGTCACATGATGCATGGGTGTAGATTATTGTTTTGGAAAGAATGTGAGTGGAAGGAAAAATATTTACCAAAATTGGAATTTTATTTGAGGCATGATATTTTGAGGAAATAATGTATTTAAATTCTTTAAGCTTTTCATTATGATGTTTTTGACTACAAATCTAGTTTTTTATTACTTCTGATTTTTTTCATGGGAGTGAAAATGTTTATGGGGGCGGGGGATTATAAATATTTCGTGTTATCTTATTTTCAACATAAGTGATATTCCAATTTTTTTTGAAATGAAATACTCATAAAGATTATTGTAAATAAATTATAAATATAGTGACATTCCCCTTAAAATAATAAATTTCATTCCCTTTTGAGTCATACAATCCAATATATAATTACATATTTTATAGTCTATTCTTGAGTTCAATATTTTTTCTATATACTCAAAAAATTATATTATATAAATTATTCCATTTTTAATTCACATGGTTTCACCATGACACTTTTTTATTTTGTGAGATCATCTAAAAAATGTTCTATGATATCCATTATTTTTATCTTTTATAGTTGAAAATAGATTCTTTTCAGGTCTAGTAATGTGTCTAATAATATTTATTATCTAATATATATATATATATATATTACATATTACATAACCTTTGACAAAACAATATATTGTTTGATCATCAATAATATTTATCTTCTTGAAATCTATTGACTCATAATTTCCAAAACATTCAATCTTCAGGGGTGAATGGATGGAGGAACCAAATTCCAATATCCTGTAATGTATAGAACTATTAACTGTAGTGATAATTTGATCACCAATTTGGTTCCAAAATAGTGTTTACTGATTCACTAATCTTAGAAATATTCTTGTCTAGGAAGTCATTCATTGTGATTACCTTCTCCTAATATTGATAATATATGGATGCTTGTCCTTTTTATTGAAATTATCATTGAATTGTTTTTATACCTATAATGTTTATATGATTTTTGGATATACATATACCTTTAAATAACTTTTAACATTTGGATAATATTCCCAATTATGTTAGGATAATACCATATCTTAATATGAAATCATAAACATAGTTTAACATCAGCAAAGTTTCTTCCAATGAACAAGTCACCATAGAACATGCAGCATCCAAACTATTTAGTAATTATAAAAAGAGATAAATAACCTTGGTTTCATCAATGAAATAAATCTTAACCAAACTCAAACAATAGAAAATAATATATTATTTTCTAATATCTATGAAAATATATTTACCATCACCCATTTTTAGGTTGAAGAAATTGATGCATATGAACCAGTTGGATAAATGAAAATTTGTTTTTGTATATTTCAAATAAATCTTTAATCAAACATGTTTTAGTATTTTATTCTTTAATATTAAATAAATAAATTCTAGTAAGTTTTATTCACATGAAACTGAAATATTGTTGAACTAAGAAGATCCAATCATCATTTGAATTTGATTTTGGATTTCCCTCCATTAGGGGAAGCTGTATCTTATTCTAATACAAATAATATTCAATTTTCATCTTCAATAATCTAAAATAACTCTAACCAATGTGATTGATATTAATCATTATTTCTTTTTTACCCACTATTTATAAATATGAAACATATCCATAGATCTCAAAATTTTATGATACCACTAGTAATAAATATTTTGAAATATAAACAATTTGAAGAAAAAAACCAAACCCAAAGATCCTATATAGTTTAGGAAATTGGAACCTTAAATCCTTGAAGATAGCCTAAAAATTTCCCTATTTGAATAAGAATATTATGAAGTGGGTTTTACCACACTACAACAATCCAAAAGAACCCATATATATAAAACCATCCTTCAATTCTATATGAAATAGCTTTATATTTTAAACAGAATTCTAGTTAAAATAAATTGCATCATAATTTCCACATTTATACATGAATTAAATTTAGTAAAACGTTTAATGTGAACCCACGTGAAATTAATTTCTTTATATTTTCTACATTCCTCATTAACCATGCATGAAAATTTCTTAATGATTTTTTGGGGCCTCCAACTCTCGACCTTTCAACTATATGAGAATTGCCATTAAACATTGAAACCTCATAGGAATTCCTTTTCATGGTTGATCGATGAGGATTAAGGGATTTAAATATGGTTTAAACCAGATAAATTATGATCCACGTAAGACATGACACATTTCTTTCTTGAAAAAATTTCATTATTATTTTCTCTGGAAAAAAGTAATTTTTAGTAAATATCATTAAAAAAATATGTAGAACACATGAAATTAATAAAAACCTTGTAATAATAGTAAAACAAACATAGTAATCTAATACATCACAATAACCAATGAATAAAATAGGCAATAAAACAACAATAAAGACACTATAACACATTAAATGATATAACAACAAAAATTTAAATGAACTTTTATCCATGTATCATCATTACAGATTAAGGTATACCATGAAACATAATTATTATACTCACTAAAAATAAGATTTAAAAATTATGATCTCGCATTTTTCAAATCATCATTTTAAAATTTGTTTAAGAAGAAAGTGAAACAAAAAATACTATATTATCTAGAAACACAAATCCATCACATGATATATAGAATACTTAAAAATATTCCATTGAATATATAATAGTGTGGACCAATATAAATACCACATAAAATGTTTATAAATATTTATAGAAATGTTTATATATAAAATAAAATCAAATTATAACATAAATATAGATACCTAGGATTTTCATTCATAGATAATAAATTTTTGTAGATCAATTTTTATCGTATAACATAATGATCCATTATAAAATTATTTAGGTCTAGTGCCTTAAAAAATAAAAATATATAAAAAAATGGTTCATAAGTAAACTACGTTATCTCCCATTATGTTCATCATAACATGAACCCTTTTTGAATATGTCATACATAATACGTTTATTCAGATCCTAGGGAACTAAAACATAAAAATGGGTGAGATTAGATTTTCCTTAGGGTTAAACAAGGTAGATATCAACATAACATGAGCATAAGGATTTTAGAAATGATTATAATAATTGGAAACGATACCCTCTATATAATAGGTCATAAACATGAGTCATGACATAAATCATGGTGGTCCATATTACATGAATCATAATAAAATCAAATTGAATGATCCATAGAAGCATAACATTTTCAAAATATATATTTGTGGTATAGACATATGCATATAAAATAATTTGTCTTGTCTATGTACAAAGACATTAAGAACTTGTTAGGATTGGGATAACCACTCATGCACCTACTTTGGTATTGGGATAAACTTCTACATACCCTCTTTCGGTCTTGGGATAACCTACCATGGACCCTCTTTTAGGTTTGGGATAAACTTCAATGTACCCTCTTTTGGGCTTGGGATAACAACCCGTATAACGTCTTTTGGTCTTGGGAGGACCTCCCATGCATTCATTCAGATCATAGTACATTAATCTTTACCTTAGTAATTGGAGGATGGGATAGGCCACACCTACCACATAATCCAAACATTTGAGTCCCCCTAGGTAATTCAATATTATTAATATCTTAATTAATATAAGGGAGGGTTTTATTAACATTCCATTATTGTGTAACCTTTGGAAAACAAACAGGTTCATAAACATTTGTCTCTATGATCATAAATCCTGTAGAGAAATAATAAGGATGGTACCATTGGATCATATCCTCAATAAAGCTTAATTAACATTAAATTATGTCATATTAGATGGAAAATTATTCGGAAATATAACTTGGAGGATTTAATGATAAAAATAACCTTTCTAATGGGAAAAAACTTATTTAACATATAAATTTCTTGAAAATATTAAATAAAACCTTTTATTTGAAAATAACCCTAAAACATTCAAAGGAAGTTCTAAATCACTGAGTGGGCCTGATACTAGGAAATACCATTCATTCTCTACATGTTAAAAAGAATATTCCTTTCATATTTTTAGTAAATAATCAGAAAATCCTTGTTTTTAAAAATAATATAATATTACTTTTAAACCATATTTTAGAAATTGAAAAATGGGAAATTTTATTTAAATAATAACAATATTTTAGTAAAAACTCTATTTAAAATGTACTTAGAAAACATGGACATGGAAGAGAAAATATTTTTGACCAAAGAGAGAAATAAAGTTAGTTCTCATTAAAAACTTATTTTGATCTCATGAGTAAATATAGAGATGAAAATAAAAGAATAATATATATTTTACAAAAAATTACCATATTATATGAAAATTCATGAGTTTTATGAGAGATATATCATAATATTTAATAATTTAAACTTAATCATAAACACCGCTTATGAACCATTAAGATGTAACATAATACCCTTACCACTTTTGTATTTTTTTAAACCTTAAGACCTAGGAAGTAATAAAATAAATTGAAAAGTTTAATACAATGATAATAATTATATTTAAGAAAAACAATGTCTAATGTAAAGTATATATAACACAAAAAATAAATGAGTGTTAAATATGTCAAATGTTTCCCATAAAAAAGGGTGATTAGAAATCCCATACCTCACTTCTCGAATTTCATTAGGCATGTTTGAACCTCCTGTATAAGAAATATGGGTTTATTAAAAATATATTATAGAAAATTAATCATATATATAATACCATATATGATATAATTATGAAGTTTTCATATATGTTTATTAGAAAATCCTTGTTAAAATCACTTTTTATCTAATAAGTGCTTTGTTTTTTCATGTGTGTTTTGATTTTGTATTTTAAGTGCTTTTAATGTGATTGTGGTTCCATATTATACATGATTTAACTCATGATATAAATATCATATATATATATATATATTCATTTTACATGAATTTATATTAATATATTAATGTTATATTTTGAAAATTAAGTACACTGTTCCTGGAGATGATTGGTCATACATACGCATGAACACTGTTTCTATTTTCTTGATTGACTGAAGCAAAAAAGTAAACTTTAAATAAAATTTATATAATAATTTTTATATCATATTTATCATATATATATTTATTAAATACACAATAATTAGCATTCATTTTAAAATTAAATGTAAAATGTATCACATCGCTCTGTGGACGTGGTGGTCCACACATAGACACCAAAGATGTTATCATTTTCTATTGGATTGGAAGTTAAAAAAATAGAAGTGATATTATAATAGTATAAGTGTAATGACATCATAAATATAACAAAAATATGTTAAATCCTTAATTTTATACTTCTTTTAGTGACTATGATAAAACGATAATTATATTGGTTCATGAGGCGGTAGTCTACCCTAAACACGATCGATAATTTCATTTCCAATTTGATGGATGAGGAGATGTATGTAGGTTTTAAAATTAACATTATAAAATAAAAATACTTGGGATATAAATATTTTATTGTATTATCAATGGTGAATAATATTTAATGGGTTTGGAATAAGAAATTAAACAAATTTTATTGTTTAAGAATGATACCTCTTCTTTAGATAACCCCCATTGGTTTTCAGCGAAACCCTTATTAGGAGGGTTTCCTAATAAATATATGTCCTCGATGACATGATTACGAAAATAAGGAAGATATATTGGTAGGTAATGGATTAAAAAATGTCTTTGGGTGTGTGATGAATAGAGGATAAGGTTACCCTTTTATAAGTGCAGGAGAAGACTCACGTGGAGTTTTTAGAAAGAAATAGCTATACCCAGATTTTACACATCCCAGAAGGCTCGATAATCCCTAATTGATGTACCATAGATGTGATTTGGTTTAGATACCCCTCATTAAACTTATTTTAAAATATTTATTATTATGATTCCAAATATTTAATCCATTTTCCCACATTAAATTTATAGAAGTGTTGGAATTGAATTTAACATAAAACACATACATGTGGTGAAAAAGCAGGTTTTCAGTGAAAACGTTTTCATAAGTATAAGAAATTTTTATACCAAAATTGAACATAAAATTTTTCCCCATAAATTAAATTGAATTAGTAATAATATAATTTTACTAATATTACATCTTATGTTATTTTTGAATATAATTTAACTTTTTTAAATACTTCATGTGAAATGTAAATTCTGAATAAAAATCTGTATTTTCTAGGATTCATTAAAAAAATTAAATTTCTCAAAAACAATTCTCCCAAAAGTAATTTTGAAATGTTTATTAAAAAATAAATTTTAATATTTCAAATAAAGTTTCTAAATATGGAAAATATAAATTTCTTTATTTTTTCAGAAAAATAAATAAAAGTAATTTTTTGAGACAAACATATTTTCGATGCACGTAAAGAATTTACTGAAATATAATTTATTTTATATCAATATGTTTTATTTATATATAAAAATTATATTTAATTAAAAAAATTACTATTCTTATTTATTCCTCTAATTTTAGTGATTTATTTATAATTTTCATGTTTAAATAATACTATTAATAGTATTTTATTGTTTATTAAAATTCTATGTTGCATGTAACAAAATCTATTAAAGAAAAAAAAAGACTTTTTACAAAAGTTAGAGGTGTTAAAATAAAAATCTAGTAAATTTTAAAATATTTTATATATCATAATATTTTTATTGAAAACACAAAGAAGAAAACATTTGTCTTATTTTGTAAAAATAGACAAGGTATAAAATATTTTTAACATATAATTATCTTTTTTATAAGTGTAAAAGAATATTAAAAAAGTGTCTATAAAAACATTTAATTAAATGTTGTTAAAAATAAAGAGAGATTTAATAATATAGAATAAATTAAATAACTTAATATATTTTCAAACAATATAAAAAAACACACACACATAAGTATTTTTAGATATTATTAAATAAACATTCACTTTGAGTTTATTAATTGTCCCGTGTAAAACAATACATAACACCAAAGTCATGAAGACAAGTAATCCTTTATAATTATATCATAGGCTCCCTTCACAACATATAAGTCAATCCACTCTTTGAGTTTTTAGGGAATAAAACTGGTTTATATATGTTCCAAAGTAGTTCAAAAAATCTTCCTACTCGAACGAATTTTGTCTTAGTTTATGATTTTCACTATTCCAACTATATTTCTTCCCACTCTTCACGTTTATCATTTTTAAAAATATTATTTTTGTTTAGATATTAAAATTAAAAATCATTTTTATCACACTAAGTATTAGAGTCTTTTTAGAAAATAACTTGAAGCACCATTTTCATATAAAAGTAGTACTCTACTCTAGGATTAACTTTTAACTATATAATTTAATCTCCATCTATTATCGGATTACCTACACTTACTATTTAAATGTGACATTGTTCTCAAGAACCAAAAAAATATAAACTTATTACTTTAGGACTACCATAAGGAAATCCAAATAAAATAATTATGTGTCTTCCCTGTTGGGGCTAGAAGGATTGAAATATAGTTCTAATAGTAACATAAAATTAATTTAAAACACCCTTTTAAAAAGTGGTTTATTGGAATAAAATATGGATCCCTCCTTATTTTATGTATATTTAGATTTACCATTTGTTTTATTCTTCTATACACCTTTATTCCAATCAATTTTTAACAAACTATAATGTAATTTCAGGAATAAATATTTATAACAACCGCCTTGAATTAGATTATACATAGGAAATTGTAATTAACATTATGCATTATATATGGAATTTATTACCAACCCTAATTTGGTTGAACATAATTACTTGCCAAAAAATAACATTTTAAATTATTTTCAAAATCATTCAACCATCAAGTCTTTGATTTAGATTCAATTACATTGGGAGAAGGATTGCATTCGGGATACCTATAATGAAATATAATAAACTAAAATATTGTGAGTCCATCAAAATTAATTTATTCATCCCTCCAAACATTAAATTGAATTTATGATTGATAATTATCTTGAAAACATACTTTTTTTTGTATTAACAGAAATATTCCCCCCACAATATTATGACTTGGTGCGATAATACAAAGGGTTAGAAACTAGTCTTAGTTAAGGATGGGTATCAAAATGGGGGGAAAGAAGATGGAATCCTCCCTACAACATGACCATAAAAATCTCCATCAATTTCTTCTTCAATATTTATAATATAAAACTCCTAACTTAAATGAGAATATGGAGAAGAAAACATTAAAGAAAAATGACAGTGGATGAATTAAAATCAATGAAAATTACAAATACATAAACAACGAACAAAAACCTATGATTCCATGATGACATGCTATTCTAAAACAATAATAATCATAGATCATTGTCTAAATTAACTCAAGATGTGACTTTTCCAAATGAATTTCAACACCAATAAAAGAAAATGAGTTCCAAGATTCAAATACAAAAGGCTGCTATAATAATTACTTATGTCCTTTAAATTTTATGGGTTATGGTAAGAAATATTAAAAATATAGAAAAAAATAAAAAAAAATAGATTGGAGGGGTCTTAGTTATTTTATAATCCATAGGTCTACATAAATGAAATTTTTTAGTAGGAGAAAAACCACCGTAACACTATGGTCCAAACCTTTATAATATCAACTTCACCTAAAAGAAGATTTAACATGAGTGAAGAGTCAATATGGCCAACCAATGATCTGTGTTACACATCTCAATATTTATTAAAATACATCCCAAAATCATAAACAATATGACACATTTTAAAATGGTTCAAGATTGTGAGACTCTGTCACACCCAGACCCAACACATTTTTGTTATTTTATTTATTTTTTAGCTCTAATTTAATTTTGATCCTTTCCAAATGTTTTACAGTTAAATGAGAGTTTTTGAAAATTTAATGCATGTAGCATAGTTGAGGTGCATGGTTTTCCAAATAATGCTGTAATAATGTGACATCTAATTTGTTTATTAAAGATCCAACCACATGGTTGAAGCATGGTTTTCTAAACCGTGTGACTAGTCCATCTGAAGTATTCTAGGATCCCAGTTGAGGGTGAATGGTTGGCCCTTGTTTTTTCAAATTGTCTGACCCAAAATGTTCACCAACATGTCTTAAAAAAACTAAATTAATTAAATTAAAATAAAAAAATAAAGATAAAAACATAATTTGATACTCTCCCCACCCCCTTCACTAGAGCGATGACCCCACCCCCCCTCGGACATCTCGTCCACATGCACTCCTCATTCCAACGAGATCCCCTCTCCATGGCCTCTCCCAATTTATTTGGTTCTCCCACTAAATTGGTCTAGTTATGTCATCTGATTCATTCCTTCCTGTTTTCCGAAAATGTTCCCTCTCCCTACTGCACCATTTTTCTCAGCCAAAACCCTTGGTTATGGGTTGACCAAATTTTGGTTCTTTTTTATTTTTTAGGGTATATAGTGGGTCTCCCTAGACATCTTAATCCATGTTTCGGCATCCACCACTAAAGGTGAAGCGATTTGGAACATTATAGTTCATCCATCATTGTTTGAGTTTGGTTTAGTCCAACCCTTTTTATGGTTTTGATTTTCTTATAGTATTTGGTGATTTTGGGTTCCCTTAATGTTAATTATATTTTTTATGTCTCCCCAAAGGTTTTCAGATACATACATAGGTATATATATACATATTTAAATCCCCATCATACAAATTGACTCATCGTAAGGGGAATATATACATTGGATTAAAGGGTCTATATATATCAGAGTGTGTGTGTGTGCAAGTGTAGTGCAATCTTTGTCAAAGATGTTGAGTGCCAAATTTTTTATCTTAGTTTTCTCCCTTTGAGGTAGGTATCATAGTGCATTGAAATTTAAATTTAAAGAATTATTGTTTACATGCTTTCTCATCTAGTTTCTATAATAAATAATGATTACTTGTTTTTAGAATAATTTGTTGAATTCAAATAAAGCGGTTTACCTCTTTTATGATGTTTTATTTAATGGTTTAATTGGGGTTTTCACACAAATTGATTGGTAAAATGAATTTTTGGACTTTATAAATTTTTTTTTCAGCTTTAAAATGGTGGCTTGGTTTTCTGAAATGGGGTTTTAAGTGGATTCTTAGGTTTGAAGTGGTGTCTGTTGGTTATTTTGGAAATGTTTTGGTTTTAAATGGTTTCTTGAGGCCTATTTGGAACATTAATTAAATGAGTTACTTGTAAAACTCTCTTTGGGATGCACCTCATTTTTTTGGATGTTGACGGGAATGAGTGGTCCTCGGGTAGGACTTCCCTCATCTATTGGTGGTTAAAGGAATGAGGGGTAAAGTCCCTTTGGGTGATTTGGTGGTGATTTTTGTTTTTTTGGTTATGTATGATTCATGTATACGTGGTTGGTTTCTTTCTTGGTTCGATTGGTCACCCCTATGTACTCTTAACATGGGAACCTGGCAGAGTGAAAGAATTTTCAATGAACTATTACAACACTAACTTAGATTACGAACTGGCAATTGGATCTTAGTATAGAGTATCTTTGTTGGGATTGCGACCCTCACTAAGGCCAGGTAGGGTGTGATCAATCGTTTGGGTGTTATGATGTAATAGGGTAAGGCATGCCTTCTATATGTTTCATGTGTATTGTATGTTTTAGACAATTCACGAGCTTCCAGGTTATCCCATGTATTTCAGTACTTTGTTATCTACGACAGATGATCAAGGTGCATTGTTTGATAGGTAAATCTTGTATGCTATTTTCCATTTCCCTTGTGTGATCATTGATTTTTTCTTCCTTGTGTAGTAAGTCTCTTTGCTATAGTTGAGAAAAATTAATTTCATTTTTTTGGAAAAAGGTTTTGAAAATGTCTTACACTTCCTTATTCCCTACCCCTATTTCTTTAAAATTTTTAATTCATTCTTATTGAAAAAAAAATATTTTAGAATAAAAAGGCCAATGGAAAATCATTTTATTTAAAGGGGAAATGTCTAAAAAACATAGTTTTATATATTGTAGTTCAAACATGAAATTGATGATCTTTTTGTTTAAATGAAATGAATTTGGGAATAGATAAATTTGGAACACCTACTATGTTATAAAAATCATGCATATATGTTATTTTTGTTTTTAATCCCAGGTGAAGGTATTAACTTGATCACGACCACCATAGATGATGTTGAGACTTGGGATCAGGGAGTGACCCATGGGGTCATGTGGAGTTTTTATTCACATCAGGTTCAATTAGATTTTTTCAAATTATTTATTAGTTACAATGTTTAGTTTCTTTATTTTGGATAATAATTTATTATTCCATTTATTTTGTTAATTTATATTGGGTGAAATCATTCCCATCATCACTCTGTTGATTCACTTGTTTCTTTTGGAAAACCATAGATGATTGAGAATGCCTCCCATGCCTTCTTGAGGTTTGGCTCAGGTGACCGGTTCGATGTTGACCCAGGTTGGTTTGTTAAAAAAATGTATCAGAGGCATAGGTTCTTCTGAGGACCAAGATTTTAGAGCACCCTTTGTTATTTTAGATGTCAAGGTAGATGTAGTTGTATTGTCAGAACATGAGGTGTATGTATGAGTAAGTGTCTATAAAACAATTTATATATCGAACCTTGAGTTACCAGGGTAAGTCAGTTCTTTCTTTGTTTATTTGGTTCTTGTGGGTTGTTTGTTGTTTGGGAAAATAAAGCAAGAGTTAAGAAAGTGGCCTTAGTGAGCTTATAGGTCCTAGAAATCCATATGGATCTGGGAATATATTCCTCAAATACTCTCCATGATGGTGTTTTGATACCATACATATGCAAACCAAATGTACAAGTCACATATCGACGCTAGTTTCCCCTAGTAACCTATTTTGGGTCCTTTTGATATTTTGGGATTTTTCACCCATTGAGTGGTAGGTTTATTTTATTTGTATATATTTTTATCTTGGGATGGTTTTGGGGTATGTTTATTTAGATTTTAAAATGTTGTTTTTTTTTGAAATAATGGTGATTGGTTTATCAAAAATGTTATTTCCAGAACAAAAAATTTGAATCTTTTTAAGAGTAAAATGTTTTTTTGAAAATCAGAGTTATTTTGAAAAATATTTTAGAGGTTTTGGAAAAGTTTTGGTAATATTTGAAATTGAAAAAAAATGAATACGTAATTTTAAAAATTGTTTCTTTGACGATAAGATGTGGTTTTAAAATTTGATGGGGTATATTTTTAAAAGTGGTCTGAAATTTTATAAAGTTTCTTTTATTTATCTCTTGTTATTCCTATGAGTGGAAATATATATGTATATGGATGTATGTACAATGAAATTGGATGTTTTTTGGTATGGTTTTATGAGTGATTTAGATATCACATGAATATATATATTTAAGGATTCAAAGGATACTATTGGTGGGTGTTTGGTTTCTAAAACTGTTCTTCAAAATGGGGTATTTCAATGATTCAAAAGTGGGAGTGTGTGATACCACCTTTATTTTATAGTTTCCATTTTTTGGCATTAGATTTGATGTATTGGAGGTGTTATTGAAATTTTTGTTTGAGTTTTGGGTTGTTTATTTTAAAATGAGATGTGGAATTTTTTTATGATATGTTTTGATTTGGTTTTGTGATACCTATTTTCATATTATTCCCCACTGAGTTATAATGTATTTTTAGAATAATCAATGGGTGGTTCCTTATTTACATGTCATTGGTTTGATCAATTCATACATCAAACATTTGATTGATCTGTTTTGGATTTTAATACTGTTTTTTATGAATATCATGTGTTCTTCCTTAGTTTAGGAGAGTCTAATCCTCCTCATTTCTTTGGGAATAAAGAACTAGTTAAGGATGATGAATGAATGAAAAATATTGAGGTGATCGTTGTTCATCTTGAATCTCTTTAACTTCTCATTTTTTATCTTTCCCCCTTCATATGGGAATTTATATGTCACGAATGGTGGAAATACATTCTTTATTCTAAACCATAGAAGCATTACTCAAGGGAATGCTTTAATGCTGTGTTCGTCCAAAATTACTTCCCCAGTGATTATAGGATACTGATGGGTTCAACATTATTACCTCTCAAGTAGGGTTACTCAACAGTGTTGGATTATACATATAGCATCACAGAGCTGCTGTCATATCTCCTAGACCTCTGCATGCGTGAATTATTAAAATCTCAATTCTTTGAAAGGGGTCTCCGATCTGAATTCCCTCGAAAAGTTCCTTCTTTACTTGAAGATTATGAATAAGTTGTGAGGTAGGATATTCAGGTCGAAGGTGGTTTATTTGTGTCTAGTAAGTTGATAAGAGGTACAAAAATTCCATTGTATTATGTCTCTATATATGCATCCTAGAGTAAGCGTTGGCTATGTGTTTTGTGTGGGAAGCCTAGGAATAAGAAGTTTTCATGTATCAAAACATCTATGATCTGTCCTACTTATGGTTATTTTGGCCCTTTATAATGGTTTTTCTAGGGTGTCACCAAGATGTAAAATGTATCCAAATCCACTCCCTTAAAGAACGTTCCATCTCATTTAGATAAATGTAGCACCAGTTCAACCTCAATGGGATGTTTCGTTTGTTAAAAATGGAATTTGTTTTATAATTAATGTATCATGTGGTGCTGTATTCTTTTGGGTATGGAGAATGATGATGTAGGTATTCTAGGAACACTATTGTAATGGAAATTGACTTTGAAAAGTTCCTAATATTGTTTATGTAGAACTATAGTGTTTTTTGTCCCATTATTTGTTTCATTGTATTTTTCACATTTCGGTTAGGTTTTGAGAGTTATTTTCACTTGATGAACCAAGGTTATTCTAGAATCTTGATATGAGGGGGGGGGGGGAGAGTCCACCATTGGATGAGCTCATTTTGAACCCAACTTCGAGGTGTTCTTAATAGAACACTTTCTTGATTTCAATACACCCGACCTCGATCATTGTTGTTGATTGACTTGGATAGTTGGTCATGTAACAAATCCCATGGAGATCCCTAACAGTCCATGGAGATTTCCTTTTAATGGTTTCTGTGTTTGGGATCTGGGTGTTCTATTTTGGGTTGTTTATATACTAGATTGATTCTATTATTTCTAATATCTTTGTTGTTTGTTTGATCTCTTGGGTCTTGTGAGGTATCTTCCTTTGATGTTCATCTCCTTTTGAGGTTGGTTTTGTAGTTTTTGGTTTGGAATCGATGCAAGTGTTGGTTCTTTGGTCTTTGAGTTTTCAATTATTTCCTTCATTCATGTTCTTCCACCCTTTCCTTTTGATCAACCGACTCTCTTGGTACGTTCGGGGGGGGGGGGAGTGTCATTGTGGTGAGAATTGTCACACCCCGACCTGATACTTTTCCTTTATTTTTTTTATTTTGGAGATTTAATTTAATTTTTTTCATTTATGGGTTTTTACCCATCAAATAAGAGTTCATGTGCCAAAAATGAATATTTCACTGTTATGTCATATGGTTTTCTAAAGAATTTGGTGACCATGTGATGACTTCAACATTTTTTGATAGAACAAACCCCACAAGCGCTCAGTTGTCCAAACTGTGCAACCAACCCATGTGGGGTACTTAAGGTACTTAGTAGAGGGAGAACACTTGGCCCATAGTTTTCCAAACTATGCAAACCAAACCAAGCACCATTGTGTTTAAAAAAAATTAAATAAATTAAATTAAAACAGAAAAAATCCTAATTCTATACTTTCCCTCTACCTTTACTCTAGTGATGCACACCCGGACCTCTCGACCACACGGGCTCCCCCCTTCTAACGAGCTCCCCTCTCTATGTCCTATCCCAATTTATTTAGGAATTCCACTCATTTAGCCCATGTATGTACTCTAAATTTATCCTCTAGTGTTTTACATTTATTTTACCTCTCCCCATTGCTCCACGTTTCTCAGCTGAAACCCTAGGTTATTGGATTACCAAATTTTGGTTCTTTCTTCCATTTTTTGGGCATTTGCTAAGTCTCCTAAGTCATATTCATTTATTATTCGGTAACTACCAATGAAGGTGAAGTTATTTTTACCATTTTTGTCCGGTCAACAACATTTGAGGTTGGTTTCTTCCAACAATTTTATGGTTTCAATTTTATTTATATTCATTGATGATTTTGGGTTCCCTTTAGGTTAATTAGATCATTTCATGGCTCCTCAAAGGTATCACACACATACATAGGTATGTATACATATAAATATATCCTACTTGAATGTATTCCGTAATGGTGAGGGGAATATGTACATTTGATTAAAGGGTATATACATAAGAGTGTACGTGCATGTAAGTGTTGTGCGATCATCATCAAAGGCGTCGAGTCCCGAATTGTTTGACTTGGTAATCTCCCTTTGAGAAATGTCTCCCTATGAATTGAGATTTAAATTTATAAAATGATTTATTTCTTACTTTTATAACATAGTTTCTTTACTAATTAGTGATGTATTGTTTTTTTAATAATTTTTTGACTTGAAATGAAGTATTTTCCCACTTTTAATAGGTTTTATGTAATCCTTTAACTGGGTTTCTCACAATAAGTGTTTGTTGAAATTACCCATTTGAATTATATAAATGTGATTCCAATTTTTAATGGTGGATTTGGTTTCATAAATGGGCTTATAAGTGAATTATTGGTTTTGAATGTGGCATGTGGTGGTTTTTTTGGAAATGGTTTTTGTATAAAATTGTTTTTTGAGGCATGTTTGGTACTTCAATAAAACGAATAACTTGGAAAACACTATTTGTGATGAACATTATTCTTTTTTTGATGTTTATGGAAATGGGTGTCCCTTGGGTGGGACTTCCATCATTCATTGGTGGTTAACGACAAGAGGGTAAAGTCCCTTGGGGTGAATCGGGGTGACTGTTGTCTGTGTTTCTTGTGTGTGATGCTTGTATATGTGGTTGGTTTCTTGTTTGTTTTGATTGTATCACCCTTATTTATTTTTAACATGGTATCATTATATAGAGAGTGAATTTTCAATTAATTATTGTTGTAATAGTTTAGATCACGTACTTGATAGTGACCCTTAGTATGGACTATCTGATTTGGGATTGTGCCCCCAGATCAGGTCATGTGAGGTTTGATCGAGAATTTGGGTGTTGTGATATCATTAAGTAAGGTAAGTCATCGAAGTGAGTCACATGTATAGTATGTTATATATTATTTATGAGCTCTTAGGTTCTCCCTTGTATTTTAGCACTTAGTTATTTGTGAAAATTATTGAGGTGCATTATTAGGTGGGTTAATCTTGATTTATATTTTCCATTTCCATTGTGTGATTATTGATTTTACCTCCTTATATGGTGGATATCTTTATTAATGATGATAAAAAGTATTTTCAATTGTTTTTGGAAAAAGTTTTTCAAAATGCATTACACTTCCTTCTATTCAATCCATCTTTCATTAAAAATGTTAAATCGTTCTTCTTGGAAAAGAAAATGGTTTTAAATAAAAAATGTAAATTGAATGTAATTTTCTTTAAAGTGAAAATTTGTGGAAAACACACTTTTATATATTGTAGTTAAAACATGAAATTGATAATTATTTTGTTTAATGTAATTATATTTGGGAATTTATTACCTGGAAATGCATACTGAGTTTTAATACTCACACCTATATGTCATTACTGTTTTTAGTATCAGATTTTGGTTTCAGATTGATCTCAATAACCATAGGAGATGTTGAGTCTTGGGATCAGGGAGTGACCCACGAGGTCAGAAGTATATTTAGTGGTCATCAGGTTTGGTAATTTTTTTTTCAATTCTAACTTTATAATTATATTTATTATATTTATTTTGTGTTATATTTTATTTTTCTACTTATTATATTTATTTATATTGGGTGAAATCATTCCCATCAGCACTTGGTTGATGCCATTGTGGCATGTCACAAGCCTGGTGTGATTGGGAATGCCTCTTTGGCCTTATTGTTGGCTGACTCAGGTGACCAGTTTGGGGTCAACCTGGGTTGGTTCGTGAAATATTCATATTCGATAATTCTAAAAAAACTAAATCCTAGATAACTAAAGATTAATCACTACATCAAAAACCTAAGAAACATTCAGAGCCATTGGGAATTTAAAATAATTTCACTATCATTTTAATTTTAGGGAATAGAATTCTTCCTCCAAGAATGATTTTCTCCTCCCTTAATCTCTAGGGAGGGGGTGTAACCACTTCCTTGAGAAGACAAGTTCACTAGCGGTGGTATGGATCTCCTACAACAGTGAGAGGGTACACCATATTTTTCAATAGTTTTTTTCATAATGGTTTTTTTCATAATTATTAAAATTTATATGCACATAATATGAATTGAGAAAATGTTATGTTCAAATACATATAGAAATGTTTTTATTTTTTAGGTTCATTTTTTAAAAACCAAACCTTTTTTCTACCAAAACAACTACTATATTTCTAAAATACATAGAGAATATTCTATGAAATAATATTAACCAAAAACATGTTAGATTTATAAAGAAAATCATAAAACATGGAGGAAAAAAGACTCCATCAACCATCCATTTGAAAACATGACATGATTGATCTACTTAAATTCAAATACAAACATATATGCACATGGAATAGAAAATAAAATAAATAATAATACATTGAACATTTTAAAATAATATAAATAAAAAAATAACCAAATAATACACAATTATCATTAACATTAATCTTGAAAAACAAAATATATAGTGAATTAAAATGAAAATCCTTCAAGAGACTAAAAATAAAATATTACAAAATTTAAATATATTTTAAGGATCTTCCCACATAATATAATTTGTTATAACAATTCAACATTTCTTAGTTAATTAATGAATGTATATCCTTAAAAATAGAAACATATATTTTATTTTGAAAAATTTTTTAAACAAATATATATATATATAATAAAATTTATATAAAAATATTAACATATATATATATATATTATTTTAATATTTTTTTTTAATTTTAAAAATTTTCTTTCCAATTTTATAATGTTTTCGATAGAAACATAACATATATTCTTTTTTATTTGGATTATAATCTATTTTATTTAAAACATACATTCAAAAAAATTTAACAAACTATATATATAGAACATTTATAATGATAGAACACATAATTAAAGCATATGTATATAAAATAGAAAGAACACGGAAAAAATATTAAAAACATTTGTCAAAAAATTGTTAAATAATACAACTATAAAAATAGAACATGGTCCAACAATGTCACATTGAATGTGAATTTCTAAAACAACCTGTATAGAAACTTTATTTATAAAAAAAATATCAATATAAAACACTAATTTACAACTATAAAAACATAAAAAATTGATTATATTCTTATATAAAAATCAATAAAACATTTATATGAACTAAAATGAAAAATAAAAACATTAAAAACACAAAAAAATGTGCAATAAAAATTAGAACGTATAACAAATAAAAAATTATATAAAATAGAGAAAAAATGTCTATAATTTCTTTTAAAAGTAAATTCATGTCTTTATTATTTTTTTTGATTTTTTATATTATTTAGTATTTATGATTTTGTTTTCTTTCAAATATTAACTATAAAAAAAGTGTGAAAATTTTTAAGATTTATTTATTTCATTTTAATTACATGTTATATTTTCTTAAGTTCAAAAAATTGTTTATACAAAAAATTGGAAATTAGAGACACACAAGTTAAGAGGTAATTGTTAAAAGGCTATTTTTTGTTAGTGGATCTATATATAGAAACCTGAAATAGTCAAAAATGATTTATATCCATACATGTAGCCTGTTATTTTTTTCCATAGAGATTAAGTAGCACAAAACACCTTAACCATTAGATAATAAATTATATTTTACGTGTAATAAGGTTAAAAAATACAATGAAGTTAAATTTATTCATAAAATATTAATCAGTTACCTTTTCAATTTCAAAAATATTTATCAAGATATTTTATTTAATATTAAAAAAATATTCTATTTTATTATTTTATTAAAATGAAATTTATTTTTAAACATCACTATTAGTTTTGTTATGATATAGTGTTTTCTCAAAAGTGAGGTCCATGCATTTTTACATTTAAATATTTTCTAATTACACACATTTTTCACTATTTAAATTCAATATTTCATATTCAATGGGTTTGAATGAAATTTATGTCTAATAGGATTAATAAAATTATATGTTATAATAACTAAAATAAAAATTATTAACATTATAAAAAAATAGTTATTGATTACATTAAATTTAATTCATCTTTTCAGAAAAAACTAATTAAAAACAATTAACACCACTTATGAAAGAAATATCTATTAATTTAGTATTAAATTTAAAATTCTCAAACCCATTTTTAGTAATTTCTTCAAAACTTTTAACTGATATTAATTCATTAACAATGTAATAAATTTACAATCAAAATTTATTGAAGGATTTTAATTATATACAAACACTATATTACATATATATATAAGTATAATCAAATTCAGTAGTTTCTATGTAAATTTTAGTAAGTAATTCACATGATGTTTTTATAAAATTTTATTTCAAAAATTTTATTTCAAATTAAAATGAAATACCAAAATCAGGATACCCATCCTCTAAAAATTATTCATCATGTGATTATTCAATTTCCCAATTTTTTTTCATTATCAAAAATAAATTTTATAATTTTTTGTTATCATCCCCCTTATGAATGTTTTAATCCCAGTTGAAAGGTATCCAACCAGTGGGGGTGAATTAGTTGTTAATAAAAACAATTTCTCATAGTAATTCCTATATGGGTTGAAGTTTATAATCAAATATTTAGACCAAGAAAACTTGATGACACTAAATAGAGATCTATAAATAATATCACCCAAAATGAGATATTATTACAATGCTCTCCAACTCTATTTATCAAGTGGATATGTCTATTATTATTAGTGGTTTTGATCACACATCATGAATCCTTAAATTATTATCTATATGGAATATAATATATGGATCAATAATTTGGTCCTAAAATCTAGTATGAGAAAAAATATAAGTGTTAATAATTTGGATCATTCTTTTTCAATCCTCCTCAAGTCCCTCTTAACGTAGATCAAGTGTGTGCTTTATTTATTCTTCTCAATCCATACAAATTTTCATCTCATATTCTCTTAGGAATTTTTGGTCAACTATCTCAAAACGTTTCACACATTTTTAAGAAAAAATAAACATTTTTATGGAGTTCTAAAAGACATTGTACAATTCATTGTATTACAATTTAATAACTAGTTAAATTTAGATTTTAAAAAAGGGATTAAACCTCATACAAAATTATTTGATGTCATGAACATGATCCAATAAATATACACATATATTGAAATCATTATATCATCATAATATATACCATTATGTAATATTTAAAACCATAAAATTCTATATAAAACTCCACTAATTCCATATATCATGTTGAATAAAACTAATAAATGATAATGTCCCAAAAAAATCATCTTTTAAAAGAATAATTTTATATCGTATGGATTTCATCTTAAAATCCAATGTTATGATTTATGAAATGAAATTTTATTGTTACATATTATCCCACAATAAAAAATTATAAAACATTATTAACTTCTCAAAACCAATCAAACTAATGTTCATATGTGGTGTATTTAAACCTATAAATTTGTGAATCCCTAATATCTCTAGAAGTTACCGTTAAACAACAGATGTGTTTTACAGTGCAATGATATCATATATAAAATACTTCTCTATCATATAGACAATTTAATTATCATAAATACTAACAACAATTTAGTTTTCCAGCACCAAATAAACATTTATTATTTTTTTATTAGTGAAACACTAGTCAATTTCAAACTCATCCTTGAACATATTGGCAATAAATAAAATATAAAAAAAATATTTAGATCACATGAATGAATCCACACAAGAAACTAGTATTATCATGCTTCTAGTGTGAGAGTTATCTAAACACTACACCATTAAATAAAATAATTTTATTAATTGTTTTCTAACACTATATTTAAAGATCAATACTAAATTAGTTCTCTAAATATTAGAATAAATATCAATATTATATTGATCAAGCCAGAAATGGGGTAGTAAAAAATACCCCTTTCTAAATTCACATCATGACTGATATTTAATATCAAAGGGGTATTCAATACACCAATTTTAATTTTTTGTAAACATTATAAATCATTTGATCTCTAATGGGAACTTTTAATAGTATAAATACTCATGTATGTGTCTATCCTTTCTTAGAAACCCCCACGTAATGTCTTATACTACACCAGATAGGAACCATCCACTCTTTACATTGAAAACACTAAGATATTCTCCCACTTTATCAATATATATAGATGAAAGATAAAAAATTAATCAACAAGATCACAATAATTTTGAGAGAGAAATAACTTTTTAGAAAACTCTATTTTCTAGAAGTAATGATACATCAAGGGAGTTTTCAAGTTATTAATGACTTCCTCCTTTATTGAAAATTACTCTAATTTGAGGTCTCCGAGTTCCACCATCACCATGTTAATGTTTTATTTGATATCAATACATAAAAACCTTTAATATTTCACCCAATTAGTATTAGAATTGAAACATATATATATTTTACCATATCAAACCACTTTAATAACACATTAATTACCCAAAATGTATCCCTAATTGTTGATATTTTCCAAGACTATTTTAGTTTATTTCATGGAAAAAACCAATGTATATAGTGCTTCATACCTATTTTTGGGTTTCAAATTGATAATTTTGAAAATAAGTATATTAATGATAAATACATATATTTTTTCACATATATTAACCATCATCTATGAACATATTAAAATTATACTAAACTGATTTAAATAATGATTTTGACCATATATTATTTTAATTTTATGTTTTCCCATTAATTTAATAAATTGATTGTTTTATTCTTTTATTTGTGATTAATTTAAAGTATGATATTTAATTTTATATTTTTTTGGGTTAAGATCCTGTAAGGGAACCAATTTTATATTCAATAGTCCTAGAAAATATATTCTTTTATCATCCCTTTATAAATAATCACCCTAAAAAGGATCCTAGTAAATTACCTTGAGAATAAATTATTGTGAAGACATTGTATAATGTTTTATATCAATGATATGTTAAAATGTGAAATTTTTCTTACATAGATAATTTAAATGGTGTTAAGACATAAATGTTAATTTTCAACTATATAGGAGAAAGAAATACCACGAAATTATATCCCATGGAGTTTCCTCATGTTACATTAATATATCAATATTTCCCATAGAGGAATCATGAAATTCGTTCAAAAACTAATGTATCAAGGAATATAAATTCATGTTATGATGTATGTCCAATTTTTTATGTGTTATATTTGGGGTTTTTAAATTAGTTTACCTTTTCTAATAAAATGTGTGTATTTTATTATATGTTTTTTACTAATTTAATAATTCCAACATAGTTGGGGTATTCATGTGAACCCTAGAAATATTTCTGAAATAGAGAGGGTGGGATCTCACAATCTCACTTGTGTATTTATATAATTATTTCTAGGTAGAGTTATAGGAATTATGGGGTAAATATGAGTTTCAAACCTACACAAATCACATTAGGAAGACACTCTACATCTTAGTGAGGGTGGTGTATGGAGTGAGAACCACACACATGTGATTGAAAATAACATTAATGAGGCCATAAAAATCCCTATTTTATCCCCCAAATAGAGAATGGCAGTGGGATGACAACAACATGGGACTGAAAGCTCAAATATATTAGTACAAATAATTATTTAACTATATGGGGACCTTTACTCTCATTTATAGGGTATGAATATCATATCAGAATGATTAAATCTAGGTATTAATTGGTGTGGCTCAAGACCATTTAATGAATTGTATAAAGCCTTTTTGAATTGGGTTGGTTTCTATAGTTAGTTTAAATTTATTTTCCACTCCATAAGAAGTCAAATACCTGTATTGTTAACTCTTTTATATGTTAATTTTTTATCTGTTAATCCACTTTTATTCAAACACATCCTTTACACCACAAGATTCACTTTTTTTAATTGAAAATACATAATATAGAGAATTAGTAATCCCCCATACACACGTCTAACCTTTAATTTAGGTAAAGTTTTTGTTTATGCTCAAGAAAATTCATCATGAAAATACTTTCTATTTTCAAGGAAAATAGTATTTCTTAGTGTCTTAGGGAGAACAAAAAATAGAAACTTTTAAAATAAAAATAATAAAAAAATAAAATTTCCCAAAATATATTTGAAAATAAGTTTCTTATATATTATAGAACCATTAATATTAGTTATGACTGATATATTGATATTTATTTTGTAAATCACCCAACTATGAATCATTGTTATATTTTTTTTGTATGTGAATAGACTAATGTGGATTAATAAATAATAGGTCCCCTATGACATTTATGGGTACATCGAGAACCCATTTTTTATTTTACTATACCGGAGAATAGATAACCCCTAATTGTAATGAAGGAGAATAGGGATATTAATTACTACACACAAAAATAATTCCTTGGAAAATTATAGAAACCATTCAGGGGAAAGAAAATGGTGAACCCATAAGTTACTTCCTAATCTAATTATCTAGATCAAAATAAAATAATATATTTAAATTATTATAGATTGAAAATACAAATATAAGATATATAAGTGAATTTTTGGATCTTATAAAAATAAAAAAAAGTGGATTTAGATAAATAAAAAGAGTTGGTAGAACCTCAAAATCACATACCATATCTAGATGTGGGTGTCCAAAAATAATAGGACTAGGAGGAGGCCACATTAGAAGTTTCTAATGGCTCTAAACAACAAGATGAACCTGAAGAGAGTATCCCTACAAAATAACACCCTCCCCATTCCTACGTCATATTTCTTCTAAAATTAAGGAAGTGGATTGACTTCAAAATCTTAGTTTATGTAGAGAACTCCAAAGTAAATTTATAGTATTTGAGGATAATTTTGAAACTATAAAGCCTCCAAAATCTCTATGTAACAATTTTCATCATGAGGAGTAGTGTAAAAACCCATATATGGTGGTTCCAACTAAGGAATACAAATTTTCTAACTAACCATGGATTTTATTAAAATTGAACCCGAGTAATCTGATTTCAACTCAATCATACAAGGGTGTAGCCCAAGGAAAATTTAAGGAATTATCTTTCTTTTTTGTGAATTTATTTTTCTTTTATTTTGAAATTTTAATAAAAAAGAACTATTTTTATTCCCTTTATTACATTAGTCATGTACCTTGAGTCACTATGTATGTTTAAGAGTGGAATACTGACCCAATTCCATAGGAAGGTGATACATCACCTAAGGGGAGTATAATAATTTCCCTTATTTTACTCCTTTCATACATGAATTTAAATTCATTCAGGAATCTTTTTCTTCCTCAACTATCTACAACTGTAGGAAAAATATTAACGACTATTTTGTGTGTGTGTTTGTGTGTGGTGGGGGGTAATGTTAGTTGAATGGGTAAATATAAAATGATCTAGTAGAAATATTTATTATGATAAATATAATCCCTGGAATTATTTATCTTATCATAAGGTAATTAAATGAAAAAATTATTGGTGTATTCGCCTAATTCTTGTCTGTTAATGTCATTTATATTCCTTAAATTTCATAAATAAATGAATATTTTGAATTGGGAAATTCGACGACATCATTTTAACTATTAAAAAGACATGAGAGTTACTTGTAGAAGTTTATAATTAATAGAAACTCTTATGATATTTTTAAATATAAAAGGACAATGTGTGTAATTAATATTTTTTGAATAAAATCCATGAAGAAAATTATGAAATAAATCTTAGAACCATATTTAAAATGTGGGATTAATTCCATCACTATCAGAAATATTCTTGAAGGGTTTTTACTATTTGGAACTGCGTAGTTTTTATTTATTTAGGCTCATCCCAAAAATGAGCTATTTGAGGCTCAGATTTCCATCACTGTGTTCCCGCCTTGACTATTAAAAAATACCCCAAGGTGTTCCCACTATGTTTAATGGTTATAATCCAAATAGAAATAATGCATTCTTAATTAGGCCATTGCATAAAAAATCTTGAAAAATTAGGATGAAATAAGAGTTTGGTGTCTTTTCCAAACCATATGAAAAAAATAAAGGATGAGTGAGTTTAATTTATAATAGAATAATTAGAATCCTAAATATCAATTCAACAGTTATTTATAGAATTCTGGATTAGAATAACTTATATTAGCGTTATTTTATTTTTTATTGAATGGTTTTATTGATATAGTATTATTAAATGTTTTGAGAAAAAGTGGCTCAATGTCTATTTTTATACATCATTTGAATTATGGTTATTAATAAACTTGATGAGTGGGGTCATTTTTTACCTTTTTCATATTAATTCTTAGGGTAAATAATGGTTTATGTATAGGGGATTGGTTAACCAAAATTGGCCTCAAATGTATCCTATTTTTATTAACTTGTTTATATGATTTAATGAAAAATTTCCATTTATATAGTGAGTTTTACATATTTTTTGATTTTAAATTCACGTTTTTTGGACCATGTAATCCTTAATTTTGATCATTTTTTTTTTGCATACTTAAAGATTTATATTTGAAAATTTTAATTCTATGACCAATTAATTGATTTATGCTTTATATTTTTTATGTTATGAATTTTATTTAAATTAATTCATTTATTAAATTGATAATTTTATTCATTCATTTAAAATTAATTATGATTAGTATATTTCACCTTGTATTTATACGACTGAGAAACTAATAGGTAACCAACATATCATGTTTTGGGATATGACCTTAAATTCTATGACCAATTTAGTATACCATAAACTATTTTTACGGTGTCACCAAACCCACATATCCTTGAAAATACCCTTTGGAATGAATCATTCTAATAATTTTTCCTCATGTCAGAGAGAGATTATATGCAAAGTGGAAACATTATCATTATAGAAAAACATTACAGGGTATTGAGAAACCAAAAATACATCTCAATGATACTCAATAATTTGTTATCTCATGTCAAAATCTCATGGATTTGTCCGAAATTTCAGTGCTATATAAATATATCCCTATAAAAGAGCCACAAATGTTTTTCCAAAACCAAAATTCCCTAGAAACCAAACTCAATTTATGAAGTATATGAAATTATGTCAACTTTTAAATGCTCTATTTTTTGATTATTTCAAATTTAATAGTGGTATAACTTGGGGAGAATCCAATATATTCTCAATATTGACACTCAAAGTATATCTTGTTTCAATTGCATCCTTATTACTAAATGTTTCCAATGTTCTTTGGCTAAAACTTCCTCACACAGAAGCCTCACATGCTTTTACCCACCCAATGTTGCAGTAAATCCAGGAATATGAATACTTTGTCTATAAAACAAAAATTTCGTTGATCAATATATTTTCCTAAAATTATAGAAACATCATAAAATAACCCCCAATAAAATTGTGAGCATTCTAGAGGGTTCAAGAATGTTAATGATGATTAAACTGCACCAAAAATAGAAAAATACTCTATCCATGATTGAAAATCACTTTATATAAATATTTCCTGAATAACCTACAGGGATGAAAAAGTATATTCTTTTCAACTGTCTAACTACATGAGTTAAAGGCCCAAACAAACCAACCATGAGTTAATATAAATATGATAGAGGAGGAATAAGGATATCATAGAGTTGAGTACTTATATAATTGAAGCCGGAAGTCCAATTCCATGTGATGGAATCTATGGAATATTCCAACACCATATGAATGTTATTTGAGAGGCCAAAGAGGAATGAATTTGGGGGATTCCTATTTGAGGAAAAAGAATAAAAAGAATATATTGATCATATATTGGTTAAATAATTGGATGTAGATCAAAAGAATACTGGCTAAAGAAGGATTTATCATACAAGAGGTGATCCTTTTTGGAGTTAGTACACTAGAACCAACTTCTAGGTACTTAATTTTATATGTATTAAATATTTTTAATTTTAATAACCTTTTTACTACATCATGATATTTATTATGTGTGACATTGAACATGATAATGTATTAACAGTAAATATTGAATTAAAAGGTTATTGCAGTTACCCACAAAGAGGAGCACCTAAAAGTTCCATGATATTATTATTAAAATATAAGTTAATTAGTTTTATGATACCATTTTATTGGATTAAATTGATTCATGATATTAGGGGGGAGGACTCATATGAATTTCTGGCAATTTCTCATGGTGAATTCCATTGATAATTTTCAGTGTAGGAGATCATGAAAAAATGACTTAATTATAGGAAATATACTTTTATATATGCCCTTAGATGTTCATGTATATTTGTATTTATAATTAGAATTTAAGACTATTATTAATTTATATCTTTAGCCATATTATTTAATGTATTGATGAAACTTTTTATGAAAAAATTTCATTGTGGGGTAGGATACATTGGGTGCGTCCCGAGTGATATTGCATTAATGAATAATGTGAGGAAAGAATTGTCACTTTGGTTTTTAAAAACAATTGATATCATATTCCCTTTGATGGGAATATAAAAACCTAAATTAGTTAATGGGAATGCTGTTCTGTGGGTAGTTCCAATTTTGAGAAGTCAATGAAAGAGTTATCAATAACATAGGTTGACGACACCAACATGAAACCTTAAGGATTATAGATTTCATGAAAAATGGATTATATTACATAGTATTGATTAATATGAGGGTTTCTATCATTATGACATTATCTTATTTTTCATTGGGTTCCATGGAATGTTTTTATATTCTAACCTTGTAAATTATGTACTTATTCTTAATTATTCTAAGATATATGCCTATATGTTCACACAACAAGTGTATCCGGAATCATAGTAAAATTATATTTGAATATAAAATGTTAATGTAAATATTATTTCCTATTTATGGTTTTATAATTAATCAAGAGGGGTTTATTGAGATAATTTAATTAAAATTTATTTAGAAGAATAAATAATGGAATTAAATAATGATAAATATTTATTCACAAGTTTTAATGAATAAATTATTTATTATATTTATTGAAAATTAATGTAGTGATATTTATATATTAAATTAATAGTCATTTTTTAAGCCCTGATAAATACTGAAGAGGGTTGCTGATTGGGATTAATTTTCCCACTAGTAATAATATTTTACATTTCATTTTAATAAATATTAGTTTATTTATTTACCTAATGATATCTATTTAACCATAGGTGATGCACATGTCAAACAAAGATCATAAAATTTATATTATTACTAGAAATATGATTTAGTGAGGAATTAGGGATTGGATAAGGGATGATTTAAAATACATAACTCTATAATAAATTTATAAATACCCATCTTATATCACATTCTATCATTATCCACTTGTTTTGAACAACAAACCCACATAGAATTCTCTCAATCACTAGATGTAGTCCTATCAAGAACAATATCAAGAGTTAGAGTACTCAACCTCTTCAGTTTCTATAAAGACATAGAGATAAATTTGGTAATCCTTCATTCAAGAATATATTCATGCTAATATCAATAACGAATGATGAAATTAATTCAAATAGAACGTTCTTGGAGATGATGATTCTATGATGATATTCTGAGATTTTGGAGCACATGTGGATCACTGCTAGCGAGATTCTACACATGGATACCAATAATGAATAAAATTATGATGAAAGTGGTCTAAAAATTCATGAACAAAAATTAATTAAAGTAAAAGCTGATTCATTAAATATTTATAAACAGAATATAAATTATATTTGAGGATCCTTCTATCCTGGTTATGAAATTCCTGTAGATAATTATTCATCAATAATATTTTTTTGGTTGTGGCATTCTTCATCAAGTACATATTGTGTTATTCATTTATTACGATAACTATATGAGTGTGCTATTCCAAATAGGTACTTCCTATATTATCAAAACATACAAGTGGTATCAAAGGAGTCAAAAAAATAATTTATAATTATTTATCAATAATTTATTCATAATATTTGGTTATTTCTAGTTTTATTTTCTAACTATTTATTATTTAAATCCAGACATTGAAATCATATATTCCCTTAATTTTTCTTACTCATATAATCAAGAAAAAGTTAAATTAACAAGAAAAAATGTAAAGAAATCATTATGAGATATCGAGGGTTATGTCTAGATAACAAAGGGTATTTGGTTTATATCCTAAGGTACATGGTGTGTACCCATGATTGATGCGCTCGGATGAATTCTGTTAAAAGTGGTTCATCATGCATTAGTTAAAAACATATTGAGTTTTTTTACCTCAATATAGTCTAATATATGATGAAATATGATTTTATCTGAGAATATTTCTTGTAGTCTATATTCTTTCTGGGCAGAAAACATAGTGTGTCCAACTCATGTTGGGTATTTACATATGAAATAGGGACTGGAAAACCATGAACATCGATAACACATGGTGTGTAGCTTAGATGTTGTGGCTCAAAGTAGTACATGATCAAAGATTTATTCCCATATAGCTAGAGTTTGTTTACCATCCACTAGATAAACCAAATATTTGATAAAGTTAATCCCACCCCTAAATATTTTTTTCTCAGATTTCATGGTGAGTCTATTATGTGTGAACACAGTTGTAGACCCCGGAAAATGTGTCCCCAAAATTTTCCAAATGCTTCCATACATGATCAAAGATCGTAGTCCATTTCGCAAGCTTCGATTTGGTAGGTCGCATGGCCCAAACGGAGCTACAGATTAGGAGTTATGGACGTTTGAAGTTGGGATGGAAATCTGGTTCGCGAAGCCCATTCGCGGAGCCCCCCTCTGTGATCGCGGAGCGCCACCGCGAAGCAATGATGCGAGAGGCTCCGCGAACCCGTTTGACGTTTGCGATGCGCCGCGAAGACCCCTCACGAAGCACTGATGCGAAGAACCGACGCGAAGCACCCGTGCAGCACGGTCCCGCGAAGCTCCGGAGGCAGTAACTCTCTGCGAACGCATTTGACGTTCGCGAGCCCGCCCCGAAGCTCCGGAGGCGGTACCTCTCCGCGAACGAATTTAACGTTCGCGAGTGCGCCGCGAAGCTCCTGAGGTGGCACGGAAGTTCTGCTTCTCGGCGACCCTTGCCTATAAATACCCAACTCACCCAACTTCTGAAGAGGACGGCCACGGCCACTTCGCCCCATGGGTGGCCGAGCGGAGCTCAGCATTGCAGCTCCGCGAAGCCATGCTCCGCGAGCAGCTTCCTTCACGTTGCTGCCCCGCGAGCCGAGACTCCAAGAGTCCATGCTCCGCGATGCTGCTCCGCGAGACCAAGCTCCGCGAGACACCTTTGCTCCGCGAATCTACTTCGCGAGACCTTTGCTCCGCGGAGCTACTTCGCGAGAAATTTTCTCCGCGAGAGACTATTGCTCCGCGAGGCCGTGCTTCGCGAAGCTGCTTCGCGAAGACCTGTCCTTCGCGAGGATCCCACCTTCGCGCCCACCGGTCCATACCGAGGGGGCTGCTCCCCCGCACCCCCGCTCGGGGTCAGTGCCGGGCTGCGGTCACGGCCCTCCGGGCCGATCCCTTCGCTACCGTCACAGACCCCCATGAAAAATGAAGAGTCGCACCGCGAACTTTTCGGGCTGGGATGCCGGGATTTTCCATTGCGCCCTTATGCACTCCCACCTACCACCTATGGAACACCATGATTTGAGATACTCCTCCACACACTGTGGAACACCTAGAGTCGACAGATTCCTCTGGGTTTCATTCCATGTCGTGAGTCGAGATTCTCATCATCAATTCCCCGAGTACCTCGATTCGAACCATCCCTCAGGCAACTCCTCCAAACCTGATCACTTGGCTCCTATGCCAGGTTGAACCAGAAAGGGATGCCCCTTGCGTAAGTCCCAACACCAACCATTTCTAGGCACCTTCTGCCCAATAGTCCTTTCTACATGACTATAAACTGTAGTACACCCTATCTAACAAATGGTAGGATGCCTCTTGCTCCAAATAAGAGATTCCTTATGCTCCAAGCATGAGACGCCAACAATCCTATCTACATGACTATAAACTGTAGTAATCCTTATGTGCCAAACATAGGATGCCTCTCGCCCTATAGGAGAGATGCCTTATTCTCTAAGCATGAGATGCTAATAGTCCTATCTACATGACTATAAACTGTAGTAATCCTTATGTGCCAAACATAGGATGCCTCTCGCCCTATACGAGAGATGCCTTATGCTCCTAGCATGAGATGCCAATAGTCCTACCGACATGACTCTAAACTGTAGCATTATCCCTATCTAACAAATGATAGGATTCCTCTTGCCCTAAACGAGAGATGCCTTATGCTCCTAGCATAAGATGCCTAATGCCATGTTTACAATGGCATAGTTTCAAGAGCGTTGGAATCCATTCAAACATTCCAGCACTCCACCCCACGCTTTGCGTGTCCTTCATTCGGATCTTCATCCATTTCTAAAGTCTGAAGGGACCCCCTAATAGTATGGACGGTAGACCCATGGTCCCCCTAACAGTTTAGAGTCATGTAGGTAGGACTATTGGCATCTCATGCTAGGAGCATAAGGAATCTCTCGTATAGGGAGAGAGGCATCCTATGTTTGGAACATAAGGATTACTACAGTTTATAGTCATGTAGATAGGACTATTAGCATCTCATGCTTGGAGAATAAGGCATCTCTCCTATAGGGCAAGAGGCATCCTATGTTTGGCACATAAGGATTACTACAGTTTATAGTCATGTAGATAGGACTGTTGGCGTCTCATGCTTGGAGCATAAGGCATCTCTTATTTGGAGCAAGAGGCATCCTACCATTTGTTAGATAGGGTGTACTACAGTTTATAGTCATGTAGAAAGGACTGTTGGGCAGAAGGTGCCTAGAAATGGTTGGTGTTGGGACTTACGTAAGGGGCAGCCCTTTCTGGTTCAACCTGGCATAGGAGCCAAGTGATCAGGTTTGGATGAGTTGCCTGAGGGATGGTTCGAATCGAGGTACTCGGGGAATTGATGATGAGAATCTCGACTCACGACATGGAATGAAACCCAGAGGAATCTGTCGACTCTAGGTGTTCCATGGTGTGTGGAGGAGTATCTCAAATCATGGTGTTCCATAGGTGGTAGGTGGGAGTGCATAAGGGCGCAATGGAAAATCCCGGCATCCCGGCCCGAAAAGTTCACGGTGCGACTCTTCATTTTTCATGGGGGTCTGTGACGGTAGCGAAGGGACCGGCCCGGAGGGCCGTGACCGCAGGCCGGCACTGACCCCGAGTGGGGGTGCGGGGGCGCAGCCCCCTCGGTATGGACCGGTGGGCGCGAAAGTGGGATCCTCGCGAAGGACAGGTCTTCGCGAAGCACGGCCTCGCGGAGCAATAGTCTCTCGCGGAGAAAATTTCTCGCGAAGTAGCTCCGCGGAGAAAAGGTCTCGCGAAGTAGATTCGCGGAGCAAAGGTGTCTCTCGGAGCTTGGTCTCGCGGAGCAGCATCGCGGAGCATGGACTCTTGGAGTCTCGGCTCGCGGAGCAACAACGCGAAGGAAGCTACTCGCGGAGCATGGCTTCGCGGAGCTGCAATGCTGAGCTACGCTCGGCCGCCCAAGGGGCGAAGTGGCCGTGGCCGTCCTCTTTAGAAGTTGGGTGAGCTGGGTATTTATAGGCAAGGGTCGCCGCGAAGCAGAACTTCCGTGCCGCCTCAGGAGCTTTGTGGCGCGCTCGCGAACGTCAAATTCGTTCGCGGAGAGGTACCGCCTCCGGAGCTTCGGGGCGGGCTCGCAAACGTCAAATGTGTTCGTGGAGAGTTACCGCCTCCGGAGCTTCGTGGGACCGTGCTGCACGGGTGCTTCGCGTCGGTTCTTCGCATCAGTGCTTCGCGAGGGGTCTTCACGGCGCATCGCAAACGTCAAACGGGTTCGCGGAGCCTCTCGCCTCATTGCTTCGCGGCGGCGCTCCGCGATCACAGAGGGGGGCTCCGCGAATGGGCTTCGCGAACCAGATTTCCAGCCCAACTTCAAACGTCCATAACTCCTAATCCGTAGCTCCGTTTGGGCCCTGCGACCTACCAAATCGAAGCTTGCTAAATGGACTACGATCTTGGATCTTGTATGGAAGCATTTGGAAAATTTTTGGGACACGTTTTCCGGGGTCTACAACTGTGTTCACATTAAATAAAGAAATTAATAAAACATACAAGATGGAAATATATAATTGGATTATGTGAAATTCTATAAAGACATAGTTAATCACTCAAGTAAGAGAACTTAATACCAACCAGAATGTGATAAGGAAAAATGATTTATTTATTCGTAGAGATAAAATTCCACAAATTAAATAATAATTCAGTATAGTATTCCACTACTTTGGTTGAAATCGATCATTAGTTCAAAGTGATTAGAAAACCTATTTTGGGGTGCTTTGAATTATTTTTGAATTTCTATCTTGTTTTATGGGTTGACAAAACCTAGTTCACATTATTTTTGGATTTCTACCTTGACACTTGGTGAAACTAATAGAAAAATCTTATGTAAATCCTTTTTTAGGATCTTAGGATTGGGGTTCCCACTCAATCAGTCAATGAGATATGAGATAAAGTATTTGTAACATTATACCATCTTATATAACTTCAAATATCTTGTTTGACCTCCATCTAGATTTTGAGAAGGAACATATGGATCTTTTCCCCTAAAATATCCATCTAATGGGATATTATGAATCAAATGATGGGGATTATTGGGATTCAAAAAAACTGTGTTTGATAAAAAAAATAATATATTTTTTATATAATTTTATAATCTTGATAATATTATAAAAATATTATTTTAATTTTTGCAGAAATTGAAATTCACATGACTTTGATTATATCACTATAATCCATACTATTAAAGGATAACATTCTCACAAGATTAGATTTTTAGAAATGTAAATGGATCTTGGGAATTATACTATTACATGAAAGAATATAATATATGATGGAAACCCCACTTCTAAAGTCTCTTTTTAAAGAGGCATGTGGGAAATAAGTATCTCTCTAACAGAAAGACATGGATGATGATATGGATGTCTAATATTTCATACTATCCTCCAAGTCTAGAGAGATTTTATTGAAATATGTAGACATGGATGTGTATGTCATCATATAATGACCCATAATTTTCATAATTTGACATTACTTTAGAATTGGAGTATATTTATCACAGCATACAACAAAACCATGAAAGGAATGTATAGTTATAGTGTCTTTAGAAAGAGGGAAACATAAACAACTGGTTCATAAAACGTATACATTTTCTCCGGTTTATTTCATCCTAAATAGACTCTTTTTGGAATATCATAATTAATAACCTTATTCATGACCTAGGGGAATGAAACATATGAAAGGGTGAGTTTCAATCCTCAGTAAGGGTAAACAAATGAAATATCAAATAAGATCATATTTATAAGAACATAAGATTTGAAAATATTATCCATTTTATCAAAGGTCATAATATCATATCATGGGATAAATCATAAAAGTTCAATGTAATCCTAATAACATAAGTCATGAAATATTTTTGTCATACACCCGTTATCATAGAAAAGCAATTAATATTAGTCAAGGCTAATCAAAAAGACCATTATAGTGGACAATGTCCATCACTGAACGGAGTTCACTTCTTGTTCCAACACGGTATTACTAAACCTGATTTACATGTCATTCTAGTCATTTCTATCTCATGAGATATAAATCTTTACCCAATGTATTGGAGAAATATATCAGTCCCACCCATATCATAATGAAACCATTCATATGCGTTCCACGAAAACATAAAAACCTTCACCATAGCATACCCTATGAAATAAAATGGGTTTCTTAAACCTCATTCCATTATTATTGATATAAAAAAAATGGATTTACTCAATACCATTCCATAATAAAAACAATAATATGATTGTAAAAACATGGATAGAAATATAACCCTATTTAAAGAGTTTCATCATAGATGGAAATTAATTTTGAGAAAACACTTGAAATTAGTTCCTGAGGAAAATATCCTCTCTTCTTAAAAAACTGTTTTTCTTCAAAATGCCACACAGTTTTAGAAGAAATCATATTATGTGAAAATAATCTTGTAAAATTTTACTGTAATATTAAAGAAAATAATGGATTATCAAAGCATAAATTTTTTTCATATCGTAACGTTTAAAAAACCACTCTTCTCCTACTTTTTCCAGAAAAGTCAAAATGTACCTCGTACCAAAAAAGACAAAAGATTTCATTCCTACATTTTAGTAAAAATTTACCAATTAGTAAAATCAACATTAAAAAATTATAAAAGGATATCAAGGGTATTTTTAAAAACATATTTAGTAAAAATGGATATGGATGATAAATATTCCCCCGAAAATTCTTACAAATAAACAATCTTAGAGAAAAATAAGATTTGTAAAGGTATCCCTTACCTTAGGTTTTCTATCATTCATATGTATCCGAAAATCCTATATAATGATTTAAATAATGTTACTGATTTATTCCGGAATCATAATCATTTTTATGATAACATTTATGATCATATTTTTATCTATTGTTTAGTAACATATTATTGTTACGCGTTATTCTGGAATTAACTGCTCTATATTCTTATGCATGTTTTGTAGGATAAGTTATTATCCCCATTTTTAGGTAATATTTATATAATTTAAATTATTGTATTAGTATAATATATATCATATTTAATCATTCAATTAATTTATATAATCATTATTTAATTATGATTATGTGGAACAAATCATTTCGCACTGTGGAGACGGTAAGCCGTACGTACACACGAGCGACGATATCATTCGCATGATTGTTGAATGGTATTGAAGTGTGTTGGGTCGGAGAAGTGATGGCAAGAGGGGGGGTGAATTGACTTTTAAAAATTAATTAAAAATTTAAAACAATTATCAAAGTGCAGCGGAAATAAAAGAGGCAAGACACAAAACTTGATAACGGAGTTCGGCTTAAACCAAAGCCTACGTCTCCACTCCCAACTCAACCGTTGAGAGATTTACTACCACTTTCTTTTTAATGGTTTTAGTAAGAAACCCACTAGACTTTAAGGTAGTCTAGAACCTATTACAACTTGCTTTTAATGGTTGAGCAAGAACCCACTAGCCTTCTTACAGGTGAAGGCTAGCTCACCTATGACTCAAGCCTTTTAAAGGGAAGGCTTGACTAACCTCTTCACACCTTGAAGGTGGTGTGGAAACCCAAACAAAGAGAGGATGAGAGAAAGAGGGGTTTGTAGGCACAAACCCGAATTGATGCTCAAAATGATAAAATAATGAAAAACCGTAAGAGGAGAATCCTTGGGCGCCAAAGGATTGATGAAGTTGATGAAGAGCGCTCCCAAGCTTCTTTGATGGTGCTCCTTGGTTGTGGAAGTGAGTTGGAGAAAATGGGGATCCTTGAAGGAATGCGCCAGAGGTTCTCCAAATGATCGAACAATGTTCCCGTGGGCTACCGTACGTTTCCGGGGCTTCCTAGTCCTTTATTTATAAAGGGGGAACCCTCAAATGGCCTTTGGGGGTCTTCGGAGCCGTTGGAGAGGCTTTCAGAGCCGTTGGGAGTCAAGTGGACAAGTCTGGTCAAAGCCCAACGGCTAGTTTGACTGGCTCCACCGGCTGACTGGTGCTTGGCCACCGGTTGGCCGGTGCTTTGGAAAAGGGAGAGTCCTTCTGCCCAGGAACCACCGGCTGGTCGGTGAGGAGGCCACCGGTCGGCCGGTGCTGAGACAGTAGCTGTCTCTTCTGTCTGGGTTCCACCGGCTGGCCGGTGATGGGACACCGGTTGGCCGGTGGTCTGGACAGAGGGGATTCCTTCTGTCAAGACTCTACCGGCTGGCCGGTGGGCATCCACCGGTTGGCCGGTGGACTGAAATCAGTACACTTTTGCCTTCTTGGCTTTCTTGGCACAATTCCTTGGCAACCTGAAATCATGCCTATCATCCAAAAACACTTAAAAAAAGATTAGATAAATAAGAGAGTGATTGTGATCATGAAAATTAAACCACGAGGGGTACGAGAGGTACAACAATCTCCCCCTATTTTGATGATCACAATCACTAAAAACAAGCAATGTAAAAGATTGAAATGAGAGGCTCTTTAAAAGATAAATTGAAAAGAAAAGCAAAGCATGAGAGAAATAGATTTCTCCCCCAATCAACCAAGAATTTCTCCCCCTTTGTGATTATCAAAATAGCACGGGGCATAAAACATGATTGAGGGAAAGGATTGAAAAACAAGATAGAGATTTTAAACCAATTGAAATTTTTGAGATTTGAATTGAAAGTTTTGAATTGAAAGTTTTGAATTGAAAGTTTTGAATTGAAAGTTTTGAATTGAAAGTTTTGAAATAAAAATGAAAAAAGGCTTAAACGATCCTAACTCCCCCTAAATAAAAACAACAAATCACCGGGGAGAGGATTTTAGAACCGAGACAAATTTTGGTCCGGTGAGACTCGCTAAAAGGGATTTTTCAATCCAAACTTGTCTAGTGGCCGGTCTTCTCCTATGAAATTCATCATTAAAGAAAATGGTTTTGGGCCTTCCATACCGGGCATTTTTGAAATTGCACTCATAAATTAAGTGCCCTAGTTTTTTACAATAGTTGCAAAATTTATATTGGGAGCTCCCCCTTACAAAAATAGTAGGAGCATGGGAAGAGGAAGCTTGCTTGGAATAGCCAAGCCCTTGGGTGGTTCTAGATATGCATTAGGAACCAAGGAGCTTTGAAAGGTTATGTTCACCTTCAGTGAACTTAGCTAGGGATTCCCTTAAATCCTTGATTGTTGATTCCATAGAATCAACATCAGGAAGGTTTTGGACCTTGAGGGACAACTCCTCATTTTCTTTGAGAAGTTGTTCCTTTTCGGAAGAAAGTTTTTTGAAATTCTTTTTTAAAGCAATAAATTTTTAAGAAAGTTCGTGAAAACCTTCCTCCAATTGATCTCTAGCATGTTGGAGATCCTTATAAGATAAATGATTGAAAGAATTTGAAGAACAAGAGGAAGAGGAGTCAGAAGAGGTTACCTCATGAAATGCCATTAGGCATTTTTTACCGTTGTCACTTGAGGAGGAGGAGGAGGAGGATGTGGAGCTATCACTCCATGTGGCCTTGAATGCCTTCTTCTTTTCCTTTTGCTTGGCCTTTTTCTTGTTGAGTGGACAATCGGGCTTGTAATGGCCTTTCTTGCCACACCCGTAACATGTTACTTCGGGCTCGGATTTTTCGTTGGGTTGATCCTTGCGAGATTTCTTCTTTTTGTCCTTCTTCATGAATTTGTGCATCTTGCGGGCAAGGTTCTCCATTTCTGAATCGCCACTTGAAGAGGAAGAAGATGAGGAGGAGGAGCTTTCTTCTTTTTGAACTTTGAAGGCGATGTTCTTTGGAACTTTGATCGGTTTTCCTTCTTTTTCAGCTTGCCTCCTCATGGTGATCTCGTAGGTCATGAGGGATCCGATGAGCTCTTCGACCGGCATGTTCTTGATGTCTTTTGCTTCTTGGATTGCCGTGAATTTCGGTGCCCATGATCTTGGTAAGATCCAAAGGATCTTCTTGACCATCGTTTCTGCAGAAACATCATCTCCAAGAGATTTTTTTCCATTGCAAACGTCAGTAAAACGAGTAAACATATCAGTAATATTTTCAGATGGATGCATGGTAAAAGACTCAAAATCTTGACGGTACATATCCAATCGAGTATCCTTAACTTTGTTGGTCCCCTCATGGGTAACCTCCAATAGTTTCCAGATTTCATGAGATGAAGTGAATGTGGAAACTCGATTGAATTCATTACGATCAAGGCCGCAATGAAGAGCGTTCATGGCTTTTCCATCAAGCTCGAAATTTTTAATATCGGCTTGAGTCCATTTGGATTCATCAGGAGAAGAAAGAGAATAACCATGCATGACAATTTTATAAATAGGATAACCTATACTTCTAAGAAAAGTGGTCATGTGGGTTTTCCAATAAGTATAGTCGGTTCCATCAAAGAATGGAGCAAGACCCAAAGAATAACCTTCGGGGGCGAAAGAAGATGTAGCCATCATAATGGATATTGAATTTGAAACCGGTTAGGGTATTACTCAAACCTCCCTCTGATACCAATTGTTGGGTCGGAGAAGCGATGGCAAGAGGGGGGGGGGGGGTGAATTGCCTTTTAAAAATTAATTAACAATTTAAAACAATTATCAAAGTGCAGCGGAAATAAAAGAGGCAAGACACAAAACTTGATAACGGAGTTCAGCTTAAACCAAAGCCTACGTCTCCGCTCCCAACTCAACCATTAAGAGATTTACTACTGCTTGCTTTTTAATGGTTTTAGCAAGAAACCCACTAGACTTTAAGGTAGTCTAGAACCTATTACAGCTTGCTTTTAATGGTTGAGCAAGAACCCACTAGCCTTCTTACAGGTGAAGGCTAGCTCACCTATGACTCAAGCCTTTTAAAGGGAAGGCTTGACTAACCTCTTCACACCTTGAAGGTGGTGTGAAAACCCAAACAAAGAGAGGATGAGAGAAAGAGGGGTTTGTAGGCACAAACCCGAATTGATGCTCAAAATGATAAAATAATGAAAAACCGTAAGAGGAGAAGCCTTGGGCGCCAAAGGATTGATGAAGTTGATGAAGAGCGCTCCCAAGCTTCTTTGATGGTGCTCCTTGGTTGTGGAAGTGAGTTGGAGCAAATGGGGATCCTTGAAGGAATGTGCCGGAGGTTTTCCAAATGATCGAACAATGTTCCCGTGGGCTACCGTACGTTTTCGGGGCTTCCTAGTCCATTATTTATAGAGGGGGAACCCTCAAATGGCCTTTGGGGGTCTTCGGAGCCGTTGGAGAGGCCTTCGGAGCCGTTGGGAGTCAAGTGGACAAGTCTGGTCAAAGCCCAACGACTAGTTTGACTGGCTCCACCGGCTGACCGGTGCTTGGCCACCGGTTGGACGATGATTTGGAAAAGGGAGAGTCCTTCTGCCCAGGAACCACTGGCTGGCCGGTGAGGAGGCCACCGGTCGGCCGGTGCTGAGACATTAGCTGTCTCTTCTGTCTGGGTTCCACCGGCTGGCCGGTGATGGGACACCGGTTGGCCGGTGGTCTGGACAGAGGGGATGCCTTCTGTCAAGACTCTATTGGCTAGCCGGTGGGCATCCACCGGTTGGCCGGTGGACTGAAATTAGTCCACTTTTGCCTTCTTGGCTTTCTTGGCTCAATTCCTTGGCAACCTGAAATCATGCCTATCATCCAAAAACACTTAAAACAAGATTAGATAAATAAGAGAGTGATTGTGATCATGAAAATTAAACCACGAGGGGTACGAGAGGTACAAAAAAGTGGATGGTGTATAATATATAATAATTAGTATAATTTTATAATAATCATATATAGTTATTATTTTCACCATTATACCCATCCAAATAATGTGGTAGTGAAAAACAGATTATACCACAGTTTGGAGACACTAAGCCGTACATATACAGGCACAATGATTTCATTTCTTGTAGGATGGATAGAATATGAAAAGGGTTGTTTTATATTTATACTAACATATCAGTATAATAGTGATATAGATTTTATTAATTTTTAATGAAACAACTAATGAAGAGGATGTAGAACAAGAAATAAATTTGGAAAATTGGTAGAATAGATTGCCTATTCCTCGACATGCCTCCTTTAAATTTCATGTTAGGGCAGTATAGATGGCCATTGATGAATACTTGAAACTCTAGAATGAAACTAGAGTTGTTTATAAGGAAATATTTCTGGGGGTGGATGAGCTTCAAGTATCCAATTCAAGTGAATAGGCGAGGAAAGAGGTTCCCTTTTAAAATTTAGGTGTGGGGCCCTTTTGGAATCCTCAAAAATATTAATTTATAATAAAATAAAACCCCACATAAAATCCTCCCAAATGTACAAATATAGAATATGAGATGATATAGGGTTGTGATAAAATTATCCAATAAATTTTATAAATGTTTTTATGTTAATTTAAGCATTATCATTTTAATTAAGACATAGTTATTCTATTTTATTTTAATTGTGGTAATAACTTTCTAAATATTTAAAGGTTATAAATATTTACTTATATGGTGTAAATTTACCATAAATGGATTTTTATGAAATTTTAGACCTTATAATTATAATATTTTAATATTTTAATATTTTTACTATATTTAAGTAATTCAATAAAATTTTATTTTCATAAAATATCAATAGTGTCAATTTTGACAGTATTCATTTATTTGACTTTAAAAAAAATCCAAACATGAGATAAATTCTGAAAAAAAGATTCAATATAATACTAAAATGTTATAATCAACTTGAAAATTCGTGGTTAATATTAATTTTTTCATATGATATTTCTTTTATTATTTTTAAAACAATTTAATTGATATTTCTATTAATAAAATAATTTTTACATTGCTATTGTGTCATCATTTATGGTAATTATTTAATATCTCAAAACTAAAAATAAATTTCTATGATGTAGGTAATTATTTTATAATTTTTGAGACAACCTATAGTTGATATTATCTCCTAGTCATTCTAATATTAAAATTAATATACTTATATGGAATGAGATTGTGACATTTGGTCACATTCATTAGTTGTTATTACATTCATGTCATATTCATAGGTAAATAGCCATAATGTGATTCAATTTTGAATAATAAATGTTAAGGGTTATATTTATTCATCCAATAGGATTTTTATAGGTGTTAAGGTAATTTTAAAATATTAATTTTACCCTTAATTACCCAATTTACCTTTAACCATGGGAATAAAAATAATTACCAAAGTTACTATTCATAATGCCCAAAAATTAAAGTAGACTATTAAAATCATTTGTACCTACTGATTCCAGATATTGAATCACTATTTAAAAATTCAAAACATAGAAGTAGCAGTAATTAATTGAAAATTAATACCTTTGTTGAAAAGGGAAAATGGGTTTTAGAAGTTATAACATTGCAAATATTTGAAATGTTTTTACCTATAAATTAAATTTAAAATTAATGATAATCACATAAATTATATTGAATAATAAAAATATATTGTATTTAGACTTTAAAAACATTCAATAATATAACTTACCCAAATAAATTATATTGATGAAAAAATTGTTGTTATTTAAAATTTAGCGTGTTTTTACTATTCATCAAAACATGAAAGTTATTAGAATATTATCAGAAATTTATCCAAAGAAAATTTTTATATATAGCTCCAAAGTAAAATTTTATATTTTTGTATAAAAAATATTAATCTGTCAAAATATTAATTTAAAATTGGTTCTCCATTCAAAGGTGTAAAATTAACCTTAAAAAACATCTTTTTAAACATCAAATAGGGCTTTATTCACACCCTATGTCAAAAATATAAATTGCATGATAATCAAAAATATTTTATTAAGTATATAACACACATATATATCATTAATTTCATTTCCAAAATTAATTCATTCATAAATCCAAATATCTAATTGATATATATTTTTTATAAATAATTGATAGCCAATGAATTCATAATGCATTTCACAAGTTAGTTACTATCCTTCCCGATAACCTAACGGCTAGGCTATAATTTTAATTTTATAAAAAGGGCATATTGAGGTTTCTTTAAACTCGTGATTTTGTACCTAGCAAGCTACTGAAGATTAAAAATTATTATAAAAAATATTTCATAAAAACATCCAGGTGTTACATTCTACCCCCCTTAAACCCCATTTCACCCTTCAAATTTGTCACATGGAAACAAATAGACGAGGATGCCTCTCCCTCATCATATCCTCAAGTTCCCATGGAACTTCTTCAAATTGGTGGTTCCTCTATAAAATGTTATCCATGTGAGTGGCCTTATGTAATAGAACTTTTTCACGATGATCTTGAGTCTCTTTTGGTTGTTCATCATATTAAATATCTTGCACCAACATTATGACATCTAATCATAGAACATGTGAAGGATTGGGAATGCACTTTCTCAAGAGATATAAATTGAAGAAATCATGAACTTGAGAGAGATTATATGGATGTTTCATTTGGTAACCTACCTTCCCAACACGATCCATAATTTTAAAAAGACTGATATACCTAGGGCTCAGCTTTCCCTACTTTCCAAATCTCATTACTCTCTTCCAGGGAGATATTCGTAATAACACATTATCACCGACTTCAAAATCTCGGTATTTTATTTGATTGTTAGCATAAATGTTTGGCAGATCTGAGATTCTATTATGTGTTGTTAAATAGATATGAACTTTTCTTCCATTTCATCAACAAGTCCAGGTACTAATAGATTTTATTCACCAACATCATCCCATCATGTTGGAGTTGTTTACTTCTTTCCGTAGATGTATTCATAAGAAACCCTATGAATACTAAATTTAAAGGTACTATTTTAAAAACTTCCACCAATAGAAGGTGTTGATACCAACCAACTTTGAAATACATAGAGAAAGATCTAAACATGTATTCTAGAGTTTGAATTGTCCTCTCAGAATAACCGTCTAACTAAGGATGATAAGTAGTGTTGAAACTCAACTCTGTATCCAAATAATACAAAAGAATTTTCTATAACTTTGAGGTAAAACTAGGAACCCAATTGGATATAATTGAAGGTTGTAATAATTTCAATCTTACAACTTAATTTACATATATCATGGAAAGATGATCAAGAGAGAAATCCTCTCTAAATGCAATGAAGTTTTCTGACTTTGTAAGGAGAACAACTATAACCAATATAACATTACTACCATTAGATGTTTTGGGAAGTATTATGATAATGTCTATAGTGATGTTTTCCCATTTCAATTATGGTATGCGTAATGGTTTTAAACTCCCCTTAGACTTCTTTATCTCTGCGTTAACTTTCTGACAGACGAAGCATCGAGATACATATTCGATGACATCCCTTTTTATGCCATCCCACCAGAAGTACTCGTTCCGATACATGTACATCTTTGTGATTCTAGGTTGAATAAATAATGAATAATGAATAACTAATATCCTCATCCAATAGATCCTTATTTAACTATGGTATGGGAGGATTACATATGTAGTTTACGAACCTCGTTATTTTATCTCAATCAAGGTTGAATTCAGGAACATTTCTCACCTTCTTTTGTTGCTCTACATCTTTCTTCTATGGATCCTTAATCTTCACTTATATTGATCGTTAAAAATTCAGTTGAGAAAGATAAGATTTCCCCCTTCCATTAAAATTTAAAGATCTATTCTTTGAAAATAAATAAATAATGGATCTTTTGTGATCCTCATCATGGATAGGCTAGCATGGTCTTGTCGACTTAATACATCTACCCCCTTGTTTGGTTTCCCTCTGTTGTAATGTATTAAGAAGTTGTAATATTTAATCAACTCCAACCATCTTCTATAGTGCATATTCAACTATTTTTTTTGTGAAAATGTATTTTATACTTTTATGAAGAGTATAAATATCCCACCTTTAACCAAAAATATAATTATTCTATATCTTTAATGAAAAAATTACCAAATGTAACTCCAAATCATTAGTTGGGTTATTTTTATCCTGAAGATTTAACGGCTGTGAGGAATAAGTTATCACCAAATCATTTTGTATGATAACACATCCAATCCCCTTTTTGGATGCATCATTGTTGATCAAAAACCATTCTCCACTACAAGGTAGTGTGAGCATAAGTGCACTGGCTAACCTTCTTTTTACCTCTTTGAAAATATCTTCACATTCCTATGTCTAAACGAACTTAACTCCTTTCCGAGTCAACTTGGTGAGAGGATTATATAATCGTGAAAACTCATTCAAAAAATATCGATAATATCCATTCAAAAAATAGTTGTTTGTCTCGACCATATATTAATAACCTCTATTTTTGCTGGATCCACAAATATCCCCTATCTTGAGATTATTTGACCAAAAAATGAAACCTTGTGATGCCAAAATCACACTTGGTACATTTGGAATAAAGATTATCCTTTCTCAGGGTCGTTAGTACAATTATCAACTGAACGTCATGTTCTTCCATTCCCTTTTAATAAATTATAATATCGTATATAAATACTTCAAAAAACTAATCAAGATAGGCTCTAAAGACTATATTCATTGGATCCAGGAAGATAGTTGGGAATTAGTATGACCAAAAGGCTTAACTATAAATTCACAGTGTCCAAACCTTGTACAGAATGCTTCCATTGTTATATCCTCCATTTTTACCCTTAATTGACAATATGCTGAATGAAGATCAATCTTGGAAAATTATTGAGCTCCACATTACTCGTCACATAAGTCATCAATGCATAGAAGAGGATATTTTTTCTTGATTGGGATATTGCTGAGTTATCGATAATCAATGTAGAGTCTCATTGATCCATATTCTTCTTAGCAAATAGAAATTGTTATTCAGAAGGTGACACAATAGGGAATATGAATCCTTTATCAATATTCTCTTGTAGTTTCTTCTTCAATTCATGTAACTCAATTAGGTCCACTCTATAACGTGTTTTTGAAATAGGCACAGAACCCGGTATGAGTTCTATTGAAAACTCATCTTTATGATTTGGTGGAATTCATGGATATTCATTTGAAAATACATCATCAAAATTCTGTACAATGGGATTATTCTAAGTCATTATTTTCTCCCCAACCATTTGAGAAAAATAACATTCATTTATTGGAATCTTGACCCATAAGATGAAAGAAATTTGTTCTGGAAGTTTATATTCATCCTTTCATTGATAGATGATCATAGATTGATCTGGAATATGAAATTTAAATTACCTTAATTGTTAATTCATATGAGCTACATATAGAGAAATCCAATCCATGCCAAAAATCACATCAAATTCCACTATAGGAATGATCAAAAGATTTTCAGGAACCACTTTCCCACAATCTTTAACCAGAGATGAATTATAAGCATTTGATGCAACTGGTGTTCCATTAGGAGTTGTCACAACTAAATCAACCTCTAATTCTTGATGTAATATGGTGATAAACATAGAAAATTCTTTTTGAAATAAAAGAGTATGTGGATCCAGAATCAAATAAAACATTTTATACTTTACAGTTGATGGTAAGTGTACCTTTCACCATTTCATTATCACACTCCACTTCACCAATAGTGATTGTATGTGACTTTCCTTTTTCATTGTCCTTAAGAGTATGTTGATTTAGATCATCATAAATAACCCTTAGATTACGACATTTATTGGAATAATTCCCCATTTCCTTGCACTTTTATCATTTATGTGTAGCAGGTGAATTATGTGTTGCCTTTTATTTATTCAAATCATTAGGAATTTTTTCCCATCACTTCGACATTCGATTACCTGATGACATTAATTTCCACACTGAAGATATTTACTAGTAACTTTAAGAAAATTCACTCTATTTTTCTTTCCACACATTTATCATAAGGGAAAACTCATCTTCTATTTAGTGTGGTCTTTATATTTTCCTTTAAATTCCATTTTTATCTTCTTATCAAACCCATATGATTGGTGGGTTACTCCAATATCTATCTCAACCTTGATATAACATGAAACACTTTCCTCATAACTATTAAATTACCTTATAGATAATTCCCTTAAGAGACTTGGTTTTAATCCACTAAAGAGTCTATCAATTCTATTCTCAGGTAAGATAATAATTCCCAAATAGTTCCTTGTAGGTCTTGTAATTTTTTTTCATGGGTACCAACAGATTCGTCATCATTTTTCCTTTGTTCATGTAACTGCTTCGCCATCTTTGTTCAAAGAATATAAGGAAAGTACTTATTAAAAAATAAGCTCTTGAAATCATCCCCTTCAATAGACTCATTTTCATCTCTTTGCCTCTTATTCTTGATAACATTCCACCATTTATCAGCTTCCCCTTCCTAACGATACGCTGTTATGATGATTTTATCATTTTCAGAACATTGTAGAACTGAAAATATCTTTTTAGTTCTACTGATCCATTATTCAGCCACTAATGGATCAAAAGACCCACAGAATGAAAGTGGACACTACCTTATGAAGGATTCAATAAAATGTTGTCCCATACTTTTCTTTTTTGGATGTTCGGAATGATTCAAAGCATGAGAAAGTTGTGTGGGCATGGCTACAAGATTTTTTATTCTAGCACCCACTACATTTGGTTGATGAGGGGGACAATCATTTCATTTCCTATCGTATTCAGCATTGACACGTTTCCTTCAAGTTACCTCCATTGAATAAAACCAAGATGCACAATGTGAGATACACTAATCATAATAGGAGAACCAGATAATCATGAATAAAATTTAAATCTAGGACACTTTAGGTTTTATCCCAGGTTACACATAGTCATTTATATAACACTATGATTGTATCCTATACTTATACATATCCATAGGGTTCTTACCAAGGCTTTTTGAGCCTAGATTCAAAAGGTTAACGATACCTTTCCTCTAAAACCAAATATAATGACCCATACTTAACATACATTCATATTAATTCAGAATTGAATAATATTCATTAGAACATACAAAAAAACCATGAAAGGACCATATAGGTATAGTGTCTTTAGACACTGGGAAACATAAACATCGGATTCATAAAACATCTACATTGTATCCCATTTATTTCATTATAACTAGACTAATTTTCAGTATATCATACTTAATAACCTTATTCATAACCCAGGGAAATGAAACATATGAAATGGTGAGCTCAACTGCTCAATATGGGTAAACAAAGGAAATATCAATCTGATCTTATTCATAAGAACATATCATTTGAAAATATTATCGGGCATATAAAAGATCATAATATCATGTAATGGGATAATTCATAAAATTTAAACGTAATCACAATAACATAAGACATGAAATTTTTGTGTTATACACAAATAAGAATAGAATATAATTTTATATTATTCAAGCCTCGTTACCAAGACCATCATAGTGGACAAGGTCCATTACTGAACTTAGTTCGCTCCTCATTCAAGCCATATATTGCGGAACTTGATTTACTTATAATTCTAGTCATGTATAACTCATGAGAAATAAATATATACCCAGTTCATTGGATATAGATATAGATTCCAACCATATCATTATGAAACCATTCTTTCTTGTTCCAAAATAACATAAAAACATTCACTGTAGCATAGTACATTAAATAAAATGGGTTTCTTAAATATCATTCAATAATAATTGATACAAAAAAATGGATTTAATTAATTACATTCAATCAAAAACACAATGATATCATAGTAATAATATGGATAAAAATATAACCCTATTTAAATAGTGTTATCTTAGATTGAAAATAATTTTGGGAAAACACTTGAAATTATTTCCTTAGGGAAATATCCTTTCTTCTATAAAAAATGTTTTCCTTCAAAATGCAACCAAATTTTAGAAAAAATAAACTTATGTGAAAATAAATTTGTAAGATTATAGGGGAATATTCAAGGAAATAATTCATTATGAAATAATAAAAATCCATTCATTCTGTACAATTTTTAAAAAAATTGTTCTTGTACTTTTTCAGAAAACCTCAAAAAGTACCACGTACCAAAAATGACAAAACATTCCATTCCTACCTTTTAGTAAAAATTTACCAATTGGTAAAATTAAATTTAAAACATTATAAAAGGATATAAATAATATTTTTAAGATAATATTTAGGAATCATAGATGTGGCAGATAAATGTCCCCTATAAATACTTAAGAATATACATTCTGAGATAAAAATGAGATTAGAAAAGTTATCCCACACCTTAGGTCCAAAATCCTTCGTATGTACCCAAAACTCCTGTATATTGATTGAAAAAATTTTACATATTTATTCCAAAATCATAATTATTTTTATTATAACATTTATGATCTTATTTTCATCCGTTGTTTAGTAACCTTTCATTTTTACTCACTATTCGGGAAATAACTGCTTTATGTTCTCATGCATGTTTTGGCGGATAAGTTCTTATTAGTCTTTTTTGGTTATAGTTATACCATTTAAATCATGATATTAGTCTAATATATGACATATTTATTCATTAAATTCATTAATATAATCATGTTTTGATGAAGATTATGTAGAATGAATCACATCGCACTATGGAGAGAGTAAGCCGTACATACACACGAATGACGATTCGTTCCCATAATTGATGAATGGTATTGAATTGGATGGTGTATAAAATATCAAAATTAGTATCATGTTATAATAATCATATATAGTTTTTATTTCCCCCATTATACCAATCCAAGTAAGGTAGAGGGGAAAAATAGATTACACAACAACGTGGAGTTGGTAAACCGTACGTACTCATGCACAATGATTTCATTTTTCATAGGATGGATAGAAGGTGAAATATGGTTGTTTAATATTTATAATAACATATAATTATATGAGTGATACTGATGTGATTACCTTATAATGAAACAACTAATGAAGAGGAAGTAGAAGAAGAAATAAATTTGAAAGAATCGGTAGAAAAGATTACCTCTTCCTCGATGTGACTCCTTTAAATTTCTTCTCAGGGCATTACAGTTGGTCTTTGAAGTAAACCAGAACCTCTATAATAAAAATAGGGAAGTTTCTAAAGAAACATGTTAGGGGTTGTCTGATATTTAAGGCTTAGAATGAAGTAAAGAGGTGAGGGAGGAGGTTCCCATTTATAATTGAGGTGAGGGGCACGTTTGGAAACCTCAAAATATTAATTTATAATAAATTAATAACCAATATTAAATCCAAAAATATGTCCAAATTTAGAATATTATATAATATAGGGTTTTAATTGCATTATTAAATAAATTTTATACAATTTTTTATGCCAATTTAAGCATTATCATTTTAATTAACACCAAGTTATTCTATTTAAATTTAATTATGATAATAACATTATAAATATTTAATGGTTATAAATATTTACTTACATGATGTTAATTAACCATATATGGATATTATATGAAATTTTAGAAATTATAATTATCACTTTTTAATTTTTAAATATATTTTTTATGATTTTTAAATTTTTTAACAAGATGATATTTTTATAAAATATCAATAGTGTCAAGTTTGACACTATTCATTTATTTGAATTTAAAAAAATCCAAATAGGAGATAAATTCGAACTGAAATATTCAATACACTCCTAAAATGTCATAATCACATATAAAATTCGTGGATCACTTTAATTAGTTCATATGATATTTATTTTAATATTTTTAAAAACATTTGTATGATATTTATATTAATAAAATAATTTTTACATCAGTATAGTGTAATCATTAATGGTAATTCTTTAATACCTAAAAATTATTAATAAATTTCTATGATGTAATTAATAATTTTATCCTTACATATACTATCTATAGTAGTTATTTCCTCATAATTATTCATATATTAAAATTAATATACTTATATAAAATGATATTGGGACATTTTGTCAAATTCATTAGTTTTTATTACATTCATATCATATTCATAGGTAAGTGGCCATAAAGTGATTAAATTTAGAAAAATAGACGATAAGGGTATAAGATATTCATATAATAGTATTTTTATAGGTGTTAAGATAATTTTATGATATTATTATTACCCTTAATTACCAGATTTACCTTTAACCATGGTAATAAAAATATTCACCAAAGTTACTATTCATAATGTCAAAAAATAAAAGTAGCATATTAAAATAATTTGAACCAACTGATTCCAAATATGGATTCATTTTTTCATAAATCCAAAAATAGAAGTTGTAGTAATTAAATGAAAGTTAATCATGTTGTTGAAATGGGAAAATATTTTTTAGAAGTTAAAACATTGCAAAAGATTGAAATGTTATTACCTATAAATTCCGTGTAAACTTAATTCTAATGACATAAATTATGTTGAAATATAATAATATATTATATTTATACGTTAAAACAATTCAATATTATAATTTAACCATATAAATTATCTTGATGCAAAATTTGTTTTTAATTAAAATTTAGCATATTTTTACTATTCATCAAAACATGAAAGTTATCATAAATTTATCCAAAGTAAATTTTCATATCTATCTTCAAAATAACATGTTTATATTTTCATATAAAAATTATTAATGGGTCAAAATCATAATTTAAAATGGATTCTCCATTCAAAGGTGTAAAATTTACCTTTTAAAAAATAGATTTTTATACTTCAAATTGGTTTTTATTCATGCCCTATGATTAAAATATCCACTGGATGAATATAAAAAATATTTTATTCTGTATATAACACACATATATATCATTAATTTCATTACCAAAATTAGTTCACTCAAAAATAAAAATATATTATTGATTTATATTTTTAATAAATAATTAATAGCCAATGAATTGATAATGCATTTTCAGAAGTTAGTTATAATTATTCCCACTAATCAAATGGCTAAACTATAATTGTAATTTTACAAAAAGGGAATCTCATAGTTCATTTAAACTAATGATTATGTGCAAATAAAGCTACTAAAGATTAAAAATAATTTAAAGGAGTTTTTTTTTCATAAAAACATCCGGGTGTTGCACATCATGTATCAAATTTATGATCTTTATCAAGAGAATGAGAGGGATGAAATATATAATATCTATAATTCAATATTCGTATTCATGAATAGAGAGTTTGTGCGAGGAGGCCTTCATGAAGTCAAGATGATTGCCTAAATAGAGTGCTTAATCATCATGGGATTTTATATTCCTAATTAGCTATAAATAAGATCATTATATTCTCACTACAAAAGTTATCTCCCTTTTAATTATGAATTAAAACATAAGAAATATCAATAAAAAAATATTGGAAATTATTAATTTAATTCACCATGTTCACAAGGAAATGAGTTGTGAAAAAACATGAAGTCTTTATAGTGAATATGAAAAGGAATAACAAGGTAAAGGGACCTATGACTCACTCCATGTTTAGGTCTCTTGAGCCCCATCCTTCCCATAGGTAGAAGATCTAATGAAAATAAATTAAACAATCATAGTATGTTATTCTTGTGAAATTCTAGGCCATTAAATGAAATACTATACTTAAAAAAATCATGGGGATGCTTTAGGTGCATTCATTTTTTTGTGAAATATTTATATGAATATAATTTCTTCTTTAGATACAAATTTTGTTCCTCACATCTATTTCAAAATTAAGCAACAAAGTAGAATCTATAAAATTGTAAGAGGAGATGCGGTCTTCAATTAGCCAATGGAGCATGATTTCCTACATTGGTGATAGAAGAGTACCACCTTCCATCTCTAGAAGAGATTTTTTTGTTTTAAATTATTTTTATTATCTTCCAATTATTAGAATGATATATGTTTCGAATTTCTATAAATATAGATGGGTTTATTTTTAGGTTTGTAAATTATATTTATTTATTTTAAAAATTCAATATAAATTATGCTATGACACATTTAAATAATAGTTTTTTATGTATAAAATTATGAAAAATAATTTTTAACAATAGATAATAAATCAAGTTTTCATGACCCATTTAACAACCAGTGGTGTCATATCCATCTTGTTTATATAAATCATAAGCAGAAGAAAAATATCTTTCAAAATTGTTATCTTGACATTTTGATTGAAAACCAATTGATTGATGGAATGATTGTGTAAAAATAATGAAGAGAAAACCAACTTTTATTGGATAGGGTAAATGGGCCACTGAAATTCAAGAATTAGTACACACTAATGTTTGTGGGTCTTTTCCGTTATAATCTAGACATGGAAATTCTTACTTTATAACTTTTAATGATAACTTGAGTAGATATGGATATGTTTACTTGAACATGTATAAATATGAGTTATTTGAAAAATTAAAATAAAATTCACAAGGGAATTATAGAATAAACTAAGAAATAAGTTAAAGAAGAATTCATCTGATTAGGGAGGTGAATATCTTAACCAATAGTTTTTCAAATTTCTACAAGTGTTTGAGATTAAATCTCAACACAATCCACCATATATACCATAATTTAATGGTGTATGTGAAAGGAGAAAATATACCAAGATTGAAATGGTATGTTTTGTTTTTCTATCGTATATATCTTATATTATTCATTTGGCTATATTCATTATCTATATGGATGTGAAGCATTTTATAAGGCTATACCAGTCTAGGAAATAAAAAAAATAGGGAATTAGGTTTATTTATCTAAGGAATACTTAGGAAACAAGGATATAACATCTAGAAAATACATTAGAAAAAATGGATTTTCACTACACCATCCATTTTTCATGATAGAGGGAACACACTCCAGAAGGATAGAGGGAGAAAGATTGATTTCTATGAACTTTTTGCTCAATATACACAATAGATATCATAGTATGAAATTCCATAGGTCCCCTGGAATATTTTGTTCCTAAAAAATAGTAATACATAGGAGATCTATATATGTTAGTGAACCAGAAAGATATGGTTTTCTAGTTAGTGAGGATGGTGACTAATTATTGATTTATAGTAATGATAATTTTTCCTATAATGTGGTTTTATTGAGGTCAAAATCTATAAGATGGTAAGAGACAATGAATCTTGAGATGGATTACATGTATTAATATTAGGTGTGGGTCTGGGTTGATTTTTCAGTTTATGTAAATTCCATTAGGTGAAAATGTTTATTAATGTATTAAATGAACAATGAAGTTAAATTAAAAACTTATAAAGCGCAAATATTGGCTAAAGGGTTTATATAACATCAAAGAATTGAATAAGACAGAACAATTCCAAAAGAATACATTATTTAATAAGATGTATATATAACACAAACATAATTGTTTGTGACTCCAAGTAAAGCCAAAAAGGTTTACAAGTTACAAAGATCCATTTATGTATTTAAGAAGGCATCTAGTTTATGGATTATTTGGTTTGACAAATCTATAATACAGTTTAGTTTTAATAGTAATGAATATGAGTTATGTGTTTACAAGCGGTTTAATAAGATTAAATTTGTTATCATAATATATATGTCGATGAGATATTACTTATTAGATATGACAGAGAAATCATACAGTCAATTGAGAACTAATTCAACAAATGATTGTCAATGAAGGACTTAGGTAAAGTAGCCTACATTCTAGGGAATGAGACAATTTTTGATATATCTAAGATTCTTCTTGGAATAACTCATAGTACAAACATTTACTAGATAATATAGTGATTTTTATGGAATAATAGAGGATGAAATCAGTTTTAGTGTCACATGGTATACATATTTATAATAAAATGTGTCTATAGAAATTACATGAAAGAGAGAGAATGTGTAAGATCCCATATGCCTCTATAATAGGATAAATCATGTATATCATGTTATGTACTAGTCTTGATGTTGTGAATGCTTTGGGCAAGGTTGGAAGATTTTATGTTGATACCAATGAAAATAATTGGTATGATACTATGGATTTCCTAAAGTATCTGAGGACAACTAAGGATATATTTCTTTTGTATGGAGGATATGAGGAGTTAATCCTCAGAGGTTAAATAAATTATAACTTTTAAATAGATCATAGTGATTTAAATTCACAATAAGGATGTCTACTTAGACACAACAGAGGAGTTTTTGGTTGGATGATTTTAAGGAAACTAGGTTTTCCGGATTCCAGAGAGAAGTCTGAGTATATAACCTATTTTTTTGTAGAAAAAAATATTTTTCGATATAAAACGTTTCCCAATATATTAATGTGGTGCCTAGTAGTACATACACTATCACATTATGTAGTGATAATACTACAGTGATGGCTCTCGCAAATGATCTAAAGTTATATTAATGGAGAAAACACATTCTTTGAGATTATATCCTATTAATAAATTTTTCTCAAAGGGATGATGTTAGATTGAGTAGATTTTCAACATAAGAGAACATGTTATTCCCCTTGAAAAAATTCATTTCTCAATAGAAGTATGAATATGATATGATATATTTTAGATTAAAGGCTATTATTAGTTGGTTCTAGTTAAATTGGGAGTCTATTTGAGTTGGTTCCCTCTAAGAAAATTCTCGGTGCTTTACAATTACACGAATTATTTTTTTTAATATTAATAAAATTTTCATAATATCATGATTTCTATTTTAATCTTTATAGTTTTTGATAGTGTCCTAAGAGTAACTTTCACACTTGAAGGTCATAACAGTTCCTCTCCAAGAAAAGAAACTATATATTCTAGGAATATTTTCATAAAGTGTATTTTCAATTAAAAAAATGATATCATTTGATGTGATGAAAATGATATAGGTTATCAGTGGTGGAGACTCATATTAAATTGGGGAAATTTCACAAGGTGTAGTCACATGGTAATTTATAGTAGAGGGGATTATGATAACATGACCCACTAGTAGGAAATCCAGATTTTTACGTGACATCGAATATTCTTAAACGAGGATGTTTGTATTTATCCATATAAAATAATACTATCATTAATGTAAATAATTTGTGGTTTTACATTATATATTGATGAAAAACATGATGACACATGTCTACGGTGAGGCGAGATTCATTAGGTGAATCATGAGTGGTGTTGAATTAATGAATAATGTGAGAAATAATTTTTTCCTTCCATTTATTAATGAATTTTGATATCTCATGACCATTGATGGGAATAAAACATCATTAAAAAATACATTTCCATGGATTTATATGGGATGATTTTATTCTAAAAAACTAATGAAATAGTTATCCAGAACATAAGTTGTTTAAAATAGTATGAAAACTACCTAATCAGATATAATGTTAAAAAGATTGTGTTACATAGTAATTCTTTGTTAGAGGTAATATATCATGGTGACATTAAATTCATTGACTATGGGTGCCTTAGAGTTTCATTAGATTCTATCCCCAGACCGTAGGAAACGATTCATATTGAAAATAAGAAAAATCGCATTGGTTCACACAGTAAGTATGTTTGGAATCACAGATAAAATCTATATGATTTTAAAAATTTATAATATATATTATTCCCTCATTATGGTATAATAATTATTACGAAATGGTTAACCTTTGAGATTTAAACATGAGTAATTTATAATAATAAATATGTTAATAAAATAATAATAAATACTATTTCAGAAATATTAATGAAATAACTACTTATTATAATTATTAGGAAAATAAAAGTGATATTTATTTATAAAATTAATTGTTATTGTTTGAGGATGGATAAATTTAATTGGATTTCAGGCCCCGTTTAATGGTCTGACTAGAATTGATATATTAAATATCATTTATGTTATATTACTACCAGACATGGGGTTCTATTAGAAATTAATTGTTTTCTTAGGGCACTAAGTAAAATTTTACAAGTCGTGCCTATATTTATAAATACATGTTTATATCACATTCTAGGGTTAGATTCTTATTGTTCATAAGTAAGCATGATAATTCTCTCAATCCCTAGAGACAATTCTCTAAAGAACATTCTCATGAATTAAAACAAATAACCTTTTCCTTTTATCTAAATTCATTGATAGAAAAAAATTATAATTCCTTTATAAAGAGATTCATATTGAAATTAATAATGAACAATGAAAGTTTTCATAATCGACCACACTTTCACTCATTGATTCTATGATTTTACTGAGATTTTAGAGCATATTTGGATCATATTTAGAGGGATTATACCATTAGATCATATTATGAAATGATGGTCTGACTTGAGTGGTCTACCGATTCATTAATGAGTAAATAATTTCAAGACAAGGTATTTCACAAACTATATAAACATTAATTATAATTTTTTTTATGATTCTATATTTTTTTTCCACCATTCAAAAAGTTAATTGATATTCAATTTAATTACATTAGTTTTGAATTTATTTTTCATGTACATGTTTTATTATTCATTAATTATGAAAAATATTAGTTTTTAATGCTCAATATACCCTTCCTTTTCACCTGAATCCAATAATCTCCATGTGGGAACTAACCTGTTGGGGCATACTATAATATGTCAGAGATATCTAGAGACTCCATGACCATTGAGATTTATTCTCCATAAGTTTTTATTTTTTTATTTAATTGTGTGTGTCCTATAATGTAGTTAATGTTTATATGATATTTTATTAATCAAATTTCTTTTTTTCAACTATGAGGGGTTTTATGAGAATTTTCTAAACACAATAACAATTAATTAAATTTATTTTTCCTGGATACCTTGTTAATGTGATTGACATAATAAGAGTGCAAGCTCATTATCATAACTATGATTATGTACAATTGCTTCTAGGTAGAGTTCTGTAAATTTTGGGGTAAATATGATATTTGAACCTATATTAAGCACATTAGGGATATAACTATTCAATTTAGTAAGGTTGGTGTTGGGGGTGAGACAAAAAAACGTTATTGATAATCACAATAATGAGGTTTGGGAAAAACCAATCTGGTCACCCATGTTGACAGAGGTAGCGACCACACAACATTATGGAACATGATACTAAATGTTCTGAATGAGGGTTGTTCTGATGCCTTTATGGACCTGAATTCTCATTTGGAAGGCCTAGATTATTTTTCAAACCAAACATATCTTGGTAATTAGTGTTAGGTTATCATGAATGTTTCTGAATATATAGGTAGATTATGAGAATTAGGATGGTTTCTATATTACCTATCGTTTGAATTTTTATTATCTTATAAGTGAAATCATTTTGGTTGTTAACTCATGAATCAGATATTTTGTTGTAAAATTGTCCACTTATCTTCACACTCATCAATTTATCCACTTTATAAATATTATTTTATTTTAACCTCCCAACCTAGAACACTGGTAATACCTTGTCCTTATATTCAGTAAGGACGTCAAATAAAAATTTAAGCAGTTCGATGCACACCTGAGTATAATTTTTTGTGAGGTACATATGGAATATATATATTTTTCATAATGTAAAAATGACAAATATAATTTTTGATACAACTAAATTTTTTTAAAAAATTTATTTTGGAAGTGAAGTACTAACAAGTCTTTACTTCAGTCCCAATAAAAGTAATGTCATCGATATATAAAATAATAATGAGTGAGTGTATATTATATAACTATATATATATATATTCACCTTAAATTTCATGAAATACATAATATTAAAGTTCAATATAATTTATTATTCTATGAATTAAGTTCGTATTTATTCTTATAAAGTGATATATTGATCTTCCATACTTGAGAACCATCACTATTAATAATAAAACCTCTATATTATTCAATTTATACATCCTACTTCAGATATCCATTAATGAAAAATGACTTTATATATATTTATAAAATTTCAATTTTTTCTGTGATCATATATCACAATTAAATAAAAAATCCTCTAAATCCTTACCGAAGGAGAAAGTGACGCAACAATGCAAATACCCTCAATTTTGAGAGTAACCATTGTAAATAAGGAAATATCTTTTCTACACTACTTTTACATTATAATTAATTTTATTCTGAAGAGTAAATACTATCTAGAACATATTCATTTCATTGGGGTGTATCATTAATACCCATGATTCATTAATTTTAATATAATCTAGTTCTCCTTTAATAGTTTTAATCAAATCCATATGTTTTAAGTATTCATTAACACAATTTTTTTTAACCAGAAAACATATAATAATATGACTTGAATTCCTAAAACATATTCATTTTTAAGTCCCATGTTATAGTCTCGAATAATATTCCCAGTCTTCATATGTTTTCCATGTGTCGACAATTTTGAATCACCTTGTTCCATTTATTCCCCATCAGTAGAAACTTCTGGACTAACAAATGAATTTTAATAACCTATCATAGTATGTAAATATGTCCGATGTTATCCAACACCTTCTCCTTAGGTTTTTTTAAATATCACCATAAAAAGATATTTTTGTTTTCAATATACCTTGATCACACATGAAAACAAGATAATAGTTGTTTATATTGGATCCTAGATTCTTATTTTAGCACCAGTAATTCCATTTCATTGATGAAATATATATTACATTATCAGTTCATTAAAGAAATTCTCCCAAATTACTAACATTTATAATAATATAAAAAGGGATTTTGACACTTACAAGCTCATTAAATTCATATTATTACTGAATCGCATGTCATAAATCATATTGAATGAATTTGGATAAAGTAATGACATATTAATGGAATAGAAAGCCACTTCTTGGATTATATTAAAACAATTTGAGGTGTAATTCGATGAAAAAACTGGATCTCCCTATATTTACCAAACAATAGTTTTTGTAACATTCTACTCTATTTTATTTGGGCATGTTTGAATAACTATATTCAAGAGTTATCAAATGATCCTTAAGACATTATTTAAAATAATCATTATTGTATTTGATTCCTTTGTTATTATAAAACCTTTTAAGGGAATACCGTATTTTGATTTAGTATAACAATTTTTTTGGAACTTCTCAAGACAGTATTATTTAATTAATATGAAATAAGTTTAATCCATGAATGTCAAATCATTAAGAAAAAGTAATATAGTCCTTATCTCTATTTTTTTGACTTTATGCTAATAAAGCCGCACACAACAGAGTGAATTAATCCAAGTGGACCCTTTATTTTAATGTCTACTAGTTTTTGAGCTATGGTCACCATATTTATTTATTAGCACATATAAAAATTACTACTTATCTCATTATTTAGATTTGGTATATTTCTCATTGCTTTATACATGAAATTTTTTCTCATGTTATTTTTAAGAAATGGAAAAGTGTTCTATGTAATTGACCATTCTCATCCTTCACACTCATCAAACATATATGTTTATCCTTGAAAATTTTGAATCACTTTAAACATAAACATTATACCTTAGTTATAATTCTTGTATCCTTTATCCTCCTAATCAAATATTTTTATTATAGAAAACATCTTTATTACTATTTTCTTAATGTTACTTATTGTTTAACTCATTATTTCTCAATCGATCAATAAAAATAATACTATTTGATCCTAATTTATTTTTATTAATTTCAATGCTTCCCAACATAATTGAGATTTGAAGAACATTATTTCTAAATCTGAAAGATAGTTTATCAAATATCTTGATACTATTAAATTGATGTATTTATTGACCATGTTTGATAAAAATAATTGCCTATGATCGAAGGTTATTCACATTTGAAATCTTTATAATTCACCTTAAAAAATATTTCATTCAATCAATCACTCACCCTCTAAATAGATTTAGAGTTTTTACTGTTCCTTATATTATTTAGAAAACATGTGAGATACTTATTGGTTTTAATAACACAAACTACAAGTTTCCTCAATATTTCCAAAATAAGTATTGAATTTTACCTGCTCTCTAAGATTTTTTACAAGTTATTCTCTTTTTTTTGGGAATAAAAATGTTGATAAAAAAATTAATTTTTTATCATTAATTTTTATGATTATAAAAAACCTCATATTTTTTACTAATGATGACTATTTAAGTAAAATTATATAGTATATTTATTAAAATATTTATTTTATTTCCTATGAAATGGAAAAAGTATTTGGGTTGAGGTTCAGTTTAAGAATTATAGACATTTTAATGAAGTCTAAAATTGATTTTCATATCCTTATGTTTTAGGAAAATGTAAGGTTTTTGAACCTATATTTTTATAATTATTGTACTTATACCACATTATATTTGGATTAATCATTTGTATTGTGTACCTTGTGAAGATACTTATGTTTGAGGATGTAACATATGGTTGGTTAACCCAATGGTTGGAATCAATAGTACATTGTGTACTGTAATAAAAAGTCTATATGTAGAGGAATCTCTACATTGAAGAATCCATTTAAAAAATTAATATTTATGATATTTATTGAGATTTCAACAATGTTTTCTCTGGAATACATATCTCTTCCAAATTTTTATTGAAGATCAAATGAAAATATATTAAAAAAATCATTAAATAATTCCTATCTCAATGGTTTGTTATAGTTTTTAGTGGTAATTTAAAATAAATTTTTTTTTTGAGAATTTTGATTATCAGGATCTATTTAGAAATATTTCTGGATCTGTTTGACCAAGATAAAACAAGTGTTCTTATTTATTCTTAGAAAATTTTATTATCTTATAGGATAATAAATAACATCTCTCTAACAATTTTCAATTGGAATCTCAAGATTATTTCATTGTAACATTCAAATAATATAATTTCTGATACTTCTACTGTAAAACCCTATCTTTTTATAGTTATTTTTCTAATCGCTATGTAAAAAACATTAGAGACATACATGTTATAATTTTCTATTGTTTATTTTTTTTACTATTGTGAAACATTATTTTTTAATTGATGTATTTTATAAAAATATTGTATACAAATGATAACATAAGAGACAAAGTCACGTGAAGATTTTATTCCTTGATGAAGAAGATACACCCTTTATTAGATCACATTGCAACTATGTACTAAGTCTTCTTAATAATCCATATCACATATTTTTCACTTAAAGTGCTAACTGCTTATACTCAGTTATGGTAGAGTGTCATCTTTATTTACAAGGATATTTTTATCAAAGTTTCTTACAAAATAACCAATTTTTTTAATGTATAAACTAATGAAACATAGTTTTAAGGACCTTAGAAAAAGGACTAGATTAGTGAAAATCACTAAGCTCACAAAGGGAGCTTTGGTGGAGTGTATTTGGGGAACTTTCTGACCCAAATGGCTATGAAAATTGTTATCCTATTCTTCTTTATTTTTATAATTCTTAATCTAGTTGAATAAAATAATATATCATCACATTATAATGGGTGATTAAATTTAATTTATCTATATTATTTTCAAAGGAAAAATTCACCCTCTCTTGTGTCTTCGTGTTTAATCTGAAAAACATGGTATTAGGGGAGTGTTCGTTTTGGAATTATAATAATCTCTATGAAGATCAAATAAAATATATCTAAAATTCTGAGATATTTATTAATGAACTAAAATAAGAAATTTCAATGATTAGAGAACCATATTTTAATAGAAAGATTATTGAGGTTTGAAATCTCATATTTCTATTTATTTGAAGAATCACAATTTCAATGTTTATATGAAGATTATTAAACATTATTAAATCTCCAAAAGGATAAAAAATGTGGAATTATCTAAAGGAATAAGAATATGATGTATATTAAAATTACATGAAATAAATTATATATGTATTTAGTGCTAATAATTTTCATCATGTTTCTCATTGTGCTACTATATATGAAATGTGTTAAATATAGTTTTTTCTTATGAAGAGGATGAAAATGTTAGAAAACTGAATCAAAAGTCATATAAGCTAATATATTATACTTTCATGAATAATTATGGTTAATTTATTACTCAATTGAATGAAATATTAATTAAAATAGTGAATGGTGTATCCACACATAGGACACCAATACTAGAACTAGATTAGGTGTTGAATTTCCTTAATGTTTTACCCTCAAAATGGATTTAAACATGTACTTAGATCATATAGTCTACATGTGTTAAAAGTATAAAAATTAAGTAATTTAATGATATAGTAATGATTTATAATGATTAGATTCTATATGAAGTAGAATATCATAGAATGATCATGTGGGAGAATATCACTCTCAATGTTAGAATTCCAAAAAGAAACAATTAGATTAAGTAGGATGTTATATTGTCTGATGATTCTAGTTGTTAAAATTATAAAGATAAACTAGATAATCAACCAAAATATTTACTAGTTTTAAAAAAAATAAAGGAGTCTTTAAAATATCTTACATCGGTCCTAGAAAAACATGATTGTGGACCGAAAGAAGTTCGTTGATATGAATGCAAAAAACGAGGCATATGATACCAGAATTCTGGACATCCCAACATTGTTTCTATATTTTCATAAGTTTTTATTTTTTTGGTTAAATATTAATTTATTGGATATGATATGTGTCCTTAATTTCATTTTTATTATGTTCCTATGTAAGGACCATTATTTATAACAATATGATAGAAATCATGACTCCAAGGGCAGGAAATGAAACCTTGTATTACAATGTGAAGTAGTAGGGCATGAACTTGTAAAAATAAGACTAAAATAAAATTGAAAAGGATTTATATAGATAATTTTTGGAATTAGATGACAACTTTCCATGATGTATGATGACAAAGGGTTGTTATAGTGGCTTGAAATTGAGGATATTGGCTGAAATGATACTTCACCCACATGAAATACATGATTCAATAAATGAATTGTGTTCATGAAATGTAAAATATAAATAGTGTGTCAGCAAATAAAGGAATGAATATATAAAAGGCCAAAAAGTAGATGGTTCTTGACTTCCACTGTGTGAACAAGATTCACACTATAAAACATTTTAGAAAGACCCAATTATGATGGGTTTTACATATCCTTTGCTGGAAATATATTATTAACAAATTCAACTAACATTCAATGATATATTTTTATAATGGATGATGAATTATGATATATAGGATTAGAAATATAGGTTTTTAGTGAAGATAAATAAGTATTCACTCCGAGGTATAGTGGTTCGACCTTCAGGAGGCTGCCACTAGTGTTCGAACCTGGCATAGTTACGGTTTTCTTCTATTGACCATTCATATTGTTTGATTAAATGTTGGGTTTTTAGTATTTTAATTATTGGTTTTTTATTTCTTTCTAAATCCTTATCTTCCATTCTCTATCCTATCGTTTTTGGTTTATTTATCATTGGTATTCACCCAACAATGATAGACTAAAATCATAAGGGAGATAGGAATCAATAGAAATGCTTGTGTAACAAATTGTTCTCTTCCTTTCTTCATATACAGAATAATTCAATTCAATTGGTATTATTTTTCATCTCATTATATTTTTTTTGTTAAATCACATACTAGATAAATTTGGTTTTATAAAAATTCCAACATTATAAATTTAATTAATTCACGATTACTCTGTTTGATTAATCTTATGCATTCACAATCTGATCCTATAGAATACCTGAACTTTAATTAATCTATCCATGAAGTATTAGGGTTTTAGAATAGATTTATATTGAATGAATATTTCTTATAATTAAAAATTTGATTGATTGCACCATTAATGTGTATTATTATTCTGGAATTGAAATCATGATTTCTCTTTAGTGAAATAACCCATTGAAGATAGTTTCTCTATCATCTACACTTCCAATCATTGTCTCAGAAATTTAATTATTTAATTGTTTTCATGTAATAAGTTTAAACAAAATCAATTGAAATTTGGATGAACTGACCTTTGATTGAGATTTTTCATCGCTAAATTTCATGATCTCGTTGGGTTTGACCTCGTACTACCACTTTGTTATTCCTTTTTCAATTCTCCATGTTCCTTAATTTGAGCCTCATGATCATCCATCCTCATATCCATAACTTAAATGTATTATTCCGGAGTCTTAGTTATACTTATTTCTAGATTATGATCTTTAAATAGTTGAATGTAGAAGTATTCATGAGTGTTCTTCTTGGACAAGTAATATCCTTGGTAAACTTTGTAGTCAGGAGCTCCTCGATGGTTATAGTAGTATGTGTCATTCTACAGTGACCACCCATCAAAATCTGGAACATCTAACATAGTAAATTCTCATTGATATTCAAAATACACTGGTTCTAGTGAAACATGATGATGATCTATTTGATAATCTATCCCAATGAATACCATAAAACTACTAAGTGCATAAAAAAATATATAAAAACTGAAATTTTAAAAAATACTTAAACTAAAATTATTTAATATATATGAGATAAGAAAAGTATTTTACCTAAAAAATTAATCTTGGGTCATCTTCAAAACACCATTTCAAATGGCCCCAAATTATCATCACATCTAGAGGATTTAATGACGTCCTCTAGATGAATCAAAATGTTGCACCATTTATAGGGAGACACTAAGCATTATAGGCAATAGAAAATGAAGTTCTTAGTTTAAATAATTTTCTTATCTCATTTTTGTTTACTAATTTTCATTTATGTATTTGTTTTAAACTATTTTTTTCAATTTTATGTGCCTAGTAGATTTTGGTATTTTCAGGTTGGATTATTAGATATATCATCATCATTCCACACCACAATTGGACTACATTTAATATCCAAGAGAGTATACGACTAGGGAAGTTATATATTGTTATGGGTGGTCACCTTGGAATGACACATACTACCAGTACTATAGAGGAGTTCCTCACAATCAAGGCTATGAAGTCGATTACTAGGATGAGCAGTACACTCATGATTACATCTACTTTTATAAAACTGAAGAAAATCATCTAGAAAATAGACTAACCAAAATTATTGAATACTACATTAAAGGTACATACGACCATGATGCCAAAATCAATGAAAATGGACAATTTACAACTCACGTATCTCAATTAATTTTGAATTTAAATTCCACTATTAACAGTATAAAGATATTTTATATTTTAGATATAGGTTAGATTATAGAATAATTGTAGGAATTGGGGGAAATCAAATTAATGGAAACAATGTTTCCAGGGGAGTTAGACATTCAAACAGATTATTACATTTGACAAAATCATGAGCAGAACTCATAAGATATACTTACCAGCTTGCCGACAAAGTACATTCTAGTATTAAATAAGTACATGGATGATCATGAAGAACAACTCAGAGAACATCAAGAATTTTATACCCAGCGTTCTCAGATTGTTAAAAAGAATATAATTCCATGGTTTCTAAATTAAATTTTAAATCTAACACAGTGATTGAAGTATATGAAGATGAAGATGGGGAAGAGGTGGTCTTGGAAGCTCATACTGTAGAAGAATGGATAAATGAGGAGAATGTGGTGCATGAGGTTGATGTTTTATTTACTGTATAATTGAAGGATGTAGAAAAACTGAATGAAGAGGATGTTGATAAGACATGAATGTACCATTATGAAATTCAAGAGACTGAGGAAGAATGTGACTCCCTTCAACAAATTTGAAAGAAAGAGGATAAAAAGGAGGGTCCGACTCTAGAATTTATTCCAGAATGTGAACCTAAAAATGAAAAGAAATATGTTGTGGTTGAATTCTATCATGGTCTATTCCATTATCTTTGAATTGAAGAGTCTGAGGAAGAATGGGACTCCCTCCTACAATTTCTAAATAAAGAGGATAAAAAGGAGGGTCTAACTCTAGAATTTATTCTAGAATATGAACCTACCAAAGAAAAAGAATATGTTGTGGCTGAGAAAGAAAACTACAAACACTAATCATAATTTCATTTCTATATATTTTCAATAAATGTAGCATCATTTTTTAGCACATGAAAAGAAATACCAGTAAATAGAAAACATAGGAGGAATCCAAGAACTACCTTAAAAGAATGTCATAGTCAGAAGTGATTTAAACTAAAAAGGTTAAATTTATACAATGTTCCAATTATATAACAAATGAAAAGATCGATCTAAATAACCATAAAAATAGTATCTATGGGGAGGAAAACCATATTTTATAATATCTTTTTAGAACCTATATTTAATTTGTTAAATTAGTTTAATATTTCTCCCTGTGTTCAATTTTTTTATCTATTTGAGAATAATATTTTAAATATTTAAATGGCATTCTAATTTCACTATTTAGATTTATTTTTAATCACCATCACAAAAAGATGTTGTAAGCATGAGTATAATATATTGTTCTAACTCACATCATGACATCTATGAAATGCATATCATGAGATAGATTAACCTTGTGAAATTAGGCTAGAAAAAATATGAGAAAATCATTCATCAGAGTCAATGGAAATGGAGTTATATTTTTTACTTTGTTATTTTTCTACATCCCTAGTTTTTAATGCCTCGTAATTTTGAATAAATTGAAAATAAAAAATTAATTAAATTTTTCCTAAGCTAAATTTAATTAAATTCACCCAATGAATGATTCAATATTTTTTCTTAAAATCATTTATCTTCGAGACATCATATCTTACATTAAGTATGTTGAAATGTAGGAAAATAACAAAATATAATTTTGATAAATGAAAAATAAAAAAATGGGTATTTTAATATTTACTTTCTTACTAAAATTTCAAATTTCTTGAAAATGATTACTGATATGATTTATTTTCTTTGTGTTGAATCCTAAAATCATTATTTAACAACAATAATATTTTATTTCCTTTCCATAAAATAATTTTCTTATGTTCTATTCCTATTCCTGAGTGGATTTTGTAGAAAATATTTCTTATTATTTTTTAAGTTTATTTTTTCGGTGATACTTGGGGCATGAAATACTACTAGAACTTTCATTGAGATCTAATAAAAGATATTAATATAAAAATTCACCTTTTAAATTATTGAGGTATTTTATTGATGAATATATATATCTTAAGTCCAACTTCCACAATTTCCTTGATAGCATATAAAATCCATGAATGAACTTACATGGATCGAGCCACATTATAAACCATTATTTTGATTTCTTACCCATATATTTTTTATTTGGAATGATATTTGATTAAATGTGTGTCAGGTAGGTTTAATTCATGGCGTAGATGGGGTTTTGGATCTTGAGAGGAGAATGTATGTTTTCCATGTGATTTTTTGGGATTGTTCATATTTATATTCATGGTAATTCGTTATTAGTCCCTCAAGATGTAAAAAAGGAAAAAGAAATAAAAATAAAAATTAGTTGTGGGAGAATAAAAAATTTCCAATACCAAAACAATGTGTTTTATCATATGTGGTTAGGTGGTGTATGTGAGGTTTATTCGAATCATGGATTTTGATAAAAAATAATAATTGGGGGATGTTTCTAGAGAATGTTAAAAATCACCACTCCTATACTAATAATCTCAAAACAATATGTGGTTTGGTGGTGCGTGTGAAACTTCTATTGAGTAACACATTCAAAAAGATGAAAATAAAAAATGAATACAGAACAACAAGAGAGGGTAATTTTTCATTATGATTACATAATATGGTATCATTTTATTCTAATTTTGGACTGTGTGTGAGATGATATTATTTTGGAGGAGAGCAATTCCTGAATCTTGTTATTTGAATATCATGCATTGTATAATATAGTTTGTTCTCCTTTTTTATCCTTACATTCTTTAAACATGAATACCATCCAACCCTTAGCCTTAGTGAAATTTCACCACAATTACAATGTTGTAATGGGGAATTGTGATATTTATCATTAAAGTGTGGAGAAATTAGATTCAAATAAAGTGTATGTTTTGAAGCATGTACTTGAGTTATGAGTGAAACACCTTTAATTTCTTACCTCCAGAGAAGAGAGGAAACATTCATAGTGATATAAATCATAAATCTTATGTGTGTTAATGAAATGTTGATATCTGTATGTGAAAATATGAAACTTCTTGAATTGATTTATATATATTAAGCATTATTTATGAATTATTTTTTGGGTTTGCTTTATGATTTTAGAATATATATTTATAACTTGTTTTTATAAGCCTCATAATTTAAAAATCCCTTTTCTTATGTTTGGAACCTTGGTTTTTTGATGTTATTATTTTTCTAACACCAAGGATCCAAACATAAACAATAAAATCTTCAAATTAAAAGGATCATTAAAAAATATTCAATTATATATTCTTAAATGAGAAAGAATACACAAATAGTAATTAACAAATCATGTTTCATTTATATTTTTGAATTCACGATATTTCATCCTTTACCATAAATATTGTGACCATTCGTCAATAGAGATTCAATTTTGATTTACCTCAAAATGAAATTCTCCTCTCATCACTCAGGGTAACAATTTAATGAAGTTATTCTCATACCTCAATTACATTATCCCAACCCTATATTACATTGAATATACTTTCTCTACCATATAAGAAAAAATATCATAATTAATCACAAGGGATTTTCAATTAGGTTAAAATGTCTCAAAGGTAAAGTGTGGGTGATTGTTGATGTTTAATGTAAGTAAGGATAAAAAAAGAGGATAAAATATAAATTAAAATTCAAGATATTAAAATACCTATAAAATGAAATTCTCCTAAAGAAAATAATATCATCTCATATAAAACTAAAAAAGAAGAGTATATCCTCACATATGATGTAATCATATTGAACAGTGTCCCTCCCTTGTTGTTCTATTATTTTGTTTTGAAATATGTACCCAAGATAAGTTTCATGTCCACCTGACCACATATGATTTTGTGACCGTGGATCTTGAAGTGGTTATTTTTGACCTACTTGAGAAATAATAATTTTTTTTCTTCAAAATACATGATTGGATTGAAACTCTCTTCCACCACCAAACAAAATATAATAAATATCATCATTTTGGTTATAGGTATTTAATATTTTACAAGTTATAACCAATATATATATTTCTTTTATTTATAAGTTTTTACAAATAGAGGGACAAAAAACGAATTTCGAGTAATTTAAATAAAAATATTCCACAAAATACCAACGGAAACACCATACAGTCTATTATCAATATATTATATACCATGTACAATAAGAATTACTCATTATCTACCCTCATTGAATTGAATATCCTAAAAAATAAAAAGACATGGGTAGGAAAGGAAAATAATGGATTGTAATGTGTCTTAATACTAATAAGGTCATCCATGGAATTTATAAGATAATAAGAAAAACTCTGAAAGTGGTTCTTAATATTAAACAGATCATCCATAAAATTAACTATCATTTCAAAAGAGAATTTTTTCAATAATAACATTAATAATACTTTAATACAAGTTCTAGTATGTTTTCAAGCCCCAAATAAAAACCAAGACATATGCTCAGAAAATAATAAAAAAATATTTTTTCTATAATCCTTTCAGGAATGGGAATAAAATATTAATCAACCAGTTCATGGAATAGAATTAAAAATTAATTTAATCAAACAATATTTCTTAGAGTCAACATCGAGAAAAAAATCATATTAACTATTATATTGAAGAAATTCAAAATTGAAGTAAGAAAGAGTCTCTTAAAATTTTAATTTATATATTTTTCATTAATGGGAATTATATTTAAAATTTTACCTCATGTCAATATATTTACCCTAAGGGTGGATTTCTCCTAGACCAATGAATACAAGGAAAAAATTCAAGAATTGTTTTAGGTTAATATAACTCAATTCTTTTTCTGAAACAATTCAATTGAATTTTTCATTTCCATATTTTTTCAAAATTGTGTGGCTGAAACTACAAGGGATATAAAAATATAACCAAGTATAAATAATACAACCCTTCCACTGATTCTTGTGAATGAATTTATAATGTTCTGTGTAACCCAGGATTATGATGTGAATCTATCTCATGATGTGCATTTATTAGATTTTTTTTATGTAAATAGAGTTCATGAAGTGAGTTTATTCTATATATTATTCTCATGTTCATACTTATATCTTCCACGATCCTAAATAATACATGTAAAATATAAAAGTATATTCCCATTTAAATATTTGATATATTTGGCACAAACAGTTAAAGTGATCGACCATATAAAGAGTTATTAAAATTATTTAATAAAAGAAATATATATCTTAAAAATAAATTTTAAAATCCTATATTGTTCAAATTATATTATGTTTTTTATGTTTATTTACCTCAAACTTTACCTTTGTTAGCTAACTAGAACATGGTATAAAGATAACCATCTTGGATGTGGAAACATTTGACTATGTTTTGTATTTGAGGTAGTTCTTTACTTTCTACACTATCTATTATTTTTTGATAGTTCTTCTAATGGGATATATATTGAGGATAAATATAAATAAAAGTATATTTAAATAGAAATATGAGCTGAGCTAGTAGTTCTCTTGCTCCATAAAAATTATTTCTTTTTCTTTAGTCAGTTCACTTGATAGAAAAATATCTTGAGTAAGAGGCTCCTTTTATCCTCTTCTTCTAGAAATTTTAGTTGGTAGTCATATTCTTTTTTGGCCTCTAGAATTACAAAGGAGACATTTCATTTCTAATTAATATATTATTCTTTCACTTTTTTAATCCTTCAATTATACTACTTTTACCACTTCAACACACTAAGAATATTTCTCCTAATCTATTCCATATACAATAAATTTTACTTCCTTGAATGTATATTCTACATATTTATCTTTATAATATTCCATCCCTATGTTAGATTTAAAATTTAATTTGAAATTAGGAAATTTAAATTTTAAAAAATATCATAATAGTGAGTAGTATATTCTCAAAGTTCTATAAGTTAGTAAACATTGCAACGTCCTGGGTCCAAAAGCAGCCCATAGGCACCTCGTACCCATTTGGTCACATAACCTCAAGCGCATTTCTTCTAATACTAGAGGCTGCTGACTAGAAGCGAGGGCCTTGGGTGTGATAGTTGGGAAACTATGCCCTCATTGGCAGAGTAACACAATGGAAGTAAAACAGATATACAATAGCGAAAGCATTAATAATCCATACAAAAGGAAATAGTGGAAGACCATAGATAATAACTTTGATCACATACACACACACATATGAAATATTCATGGTACATATGTCTAGGAAAGCATCCAAACAAATCACAATGCAAGAATACAATAGTACTAAAACAAATTACAAAATAAAAATAGATGAAATCTCCTCATCATCGCAAGCCTCATCTTGGGCCTATGATATCCAACTCCACATCACTCAAGTTCCTGAAGTAGAAGGGAACTTACACTTATCTAAACCTGCAACAATATTATCAGTTTGGTCCCAAAAGCATGGCCCAAACAGGGTGTGAGACTAAATCCCAGTAGGCAACCACCATAAGATCTGTTCCAAACAGTTAGTGAATATATGGCAGGTAATAAGCAAAATAATAATGTAAACAAGGAAGTACTCATATGTAAGCAATCCTACAGTTTCAAAATATTCAATTCCACATAACAAGTTAGCAGCTAATCAAAGAAGGTATAAACAAATATGTAACCCTCTGGGAAGTATTAGAAGCCTATCCCCTCTGGTCCTACCTAGAAACACAAGCAACCCTCTGGAAAGCCCACACAATCTACCCCTATTCTTCAATAGTGATAATGACTCTCTGCGGAAGCTCACACGGTTAATTCCCTTATATTCAAAAGTGATAAGGAATCTCTGAGGAAGCTCACATGTTTAATTCCCCTTATAGTCCAAAGTGTTTAAGTGAATCTCTGAGGAAGTTCACACTATCAATTCCCCTTATAGTCAAGCATGATTAAATGACTCTCTATGGAAGTTCACATGATAAATTACCCTTATAGTCCAACGAGATTAAAGACTCTCTAAGAAAGATCACATGGTCAATTCCCCTTATAGTCTACTACACCAGGTTCTCATAGACCTGTGTAAGTCAAACAAGCATAGTAATGCAATACCACCAAATTAAACCTCAAGAACTACTTGGATAAACAGTTTACAACATATCAAGCATGTCAGATCAAATAATCACTCCATCCTATAGTACTGGGCATGGTAAAACATCAAGGAAGCCAAACAGGCTAAACAGGACCAAACGGTCATAAATAGAAACTTTATGGGAAACATATCCAAAGAATAGAAAACAACACTATTAACATCCAAGTGACCTCTACTAACACATACCGGCATAGTAGGAAATTAACTGGGTTAAAACGGTAAACACGCAATACCCTGTTCGAGGGTATTGGACAAATATTGCACATATAACTCTAGGAATTTCAACGGAAAGGAACAAATCACCTACCTCGGTGTTGGGAGATCAATATATATGAACCTCAAGACTTTAATCACCATAGAACACCATAGATCTACAAAAATGATCAAAAACTTCAACTGAGGATAACTCTAGAAATAAGAAGAATCAGGAAAGGAAGCTCTAGAAGAAGGAAGAGATTACCGAGGAGATCCAAATGAAATTGATGGTAGTATAATAAGAGAGCGGACACTCGGTCGGGGGCTCAGAGAGTTTTCACGTCCATACGAGTGCTCTCAGACGAACCAGACCTAGAAGAAGGTGGTTCTGTCCGTCCAACGAGACCCCAATGATTTTAATGAAAAAAATAAAGTACACGGTGTGTAAATTATAAGTACACGACATATACTTTCCTTCACTGGACCCCACATTAAGCGGTCTCCAGGTCACCACACAAGGTCGTGTACAGGGCCGCCACATGGCCATCACCCGACTATTCACGGTAAGCTAGTACATAACATGTACTCATGAAGTAGACGACGTGTACTTCAAAAATTTCCATAAATTCCCATAATTCTAAAAAATGAACAGAAAAGGAAGACATAACTGAAAAGAAGATCTGTGTTCTTAGAAACTTCCCCCCATAAAGAAATTCTTCCTTGAATTTCCCTCTCCCAATTCTTATCCTGTACTCGCCCGTGCTGCCATTGCACTCGTACTAGAGGAACAGACCGACCGTGAAGAACCTTCGTACTTCGATCAGCAATATGGATATGATGCTCCTCGAACGAGGCGTCCACCTCTAACTCAACATCCTCAGGTTGAAAAGAATGATACTGGTCTGAGATATAATGTCAAATCTGTGAAATATGGAAAACGTCATGCATAGAATGGTACCTCTGATGTAACTTCAACTGATAGGCAACCAGAAAAACTCTCTCCAAAATATCAAACGGCCCGATGTACCTCCATGAATGCTTACCATGTCTCCTAATCCTTTGGTGCCCCAACCTCGGTGATACACGTAGGAAAACATAATCCCTAGCCTCAAACTCCAGAGGTCATCTCCACTAATCATCATCAGATTTCGGTTGAGACTGTGTAGTATCCATCCTCTTCCGAATCAACTCTATCTACTCTATGGTCTCCTAGAAAAGATGAGTTCCCAACATAGCTACCTCTCCTTCCCCTAACCAAATAAGGATGATCAACATGGCCTACCATAAAAATCCTCATAAGGTTCCATCTGAATAGTTTCTTGAAAAATTTTATTATAGGAAAACCCCACAAGAGGTAAGTGCTTCTCCCAAGAACCTTGATTATCCAGAATACTTGCACAAAAGTTGTCCTCAAGAACCTGAATCGTATGCTCCGACTTGCCATATTTCTAGGGATGGTAAACTGTACTCAAAAGTACCCGTGTACCCAAAGCCTTCTGAAGCCCCTTCCAGACCAGGGAATTAAAATAGGCATCTCTATCTGAAACAATGGATTGTGGAACTCCATGTAAGCACCCAATCTCCTGGATGTACAACCATCCCATCTCATCAACATAGAATGTCTCCATGATAGTTAATAAGTGATAAAACTTTGTGAGTCTGTCAATGACAACCCATACTACATCATTCCCTCGAAGTGACCTCAGCACCCCTGTCACGAAATCCATCGCGACATCATTCCATTTCCACTCAGGAATGGGTAACTGCTAAAAAAGCCCTACTGGTCACTATTGTTCCACCTTCATCTGATGACAGGTGGAACACCTCATGATGAAACCAGAAACATCTCTCGTTATAACTTTCCACCAATATTGATAGTGTAGATCACGATACATCTTGGTGATACCAGGATGAACTTCCCAAACTAAGGAATGAAATTCCTGCATCAGCTCTTCGTGTTTGTCTACTGGCACCCTTACGTGCCCCTGGAAATATAAGATCTCATCCTCGCCTGTGGTCCATCCAAAAATAGGGTCCTATTCTGACACACTTTCCCATTGGACCATACCTTCAGAATATGATATCTGCCTCATTCGTACTCGATCAAAAAGAGTAGAGGTAATAGATATAGAAGAAAGAAACGTCTGCCCATGTCTGTCGTGCACCACCAAATGCATCTCAGAGAACAGAGACACAATCTTCCACTCACTGCTGGCCTGCTGAACTACCAGTATCTGAGTCCTTCTGCTCAAAGCATCAGCCATGATGTTGCCTTTCCTAAGTGTATAGGCATGCTCAAAGTCAAAAGTCTGACGGTACTCGACCCACCTGTGTTGTCTAAAATTCAAGGCACACTGAGTGAAGATATACTTGAGGCTTTTGTGGTCGGTGAAAAAAAACAAAATTCTCTCTCAGAAGATTATGTCTTCAACTGCGTAAGGCATGAACAACTACCGACAACTTGAGATCAGGCGTCAGGTAATTTCTCTCATGTGGCCTCAACTGCCAAGACCCGTATGCGACGACTCCTTCCACATCCATAAGCACAGCTCCCATCCTAATACCTGAAGCGTCACAGTAAATAGTATGGCTCTTTCCCGGCTATGGAAAGACTTGTATCGGTGCTGAAGTCAATCTCCCTTTCAACTCATGAAAAGATGACTCACAAGAATCTTACCACAAGAACATTGCACCCTTCTTAGTCAGACCCATTAGTGGTGCTTCTAAGCGTGAAAAGTCCTATATGAAACATCTATAGTAACCATCCAGCCCTAGAAAACTATGTACCTGAAAGATTTTATTCAGATGCTCCAAGGAATCTATTTCTCTCACTTTATCTGGGTTAACTAATACTCCTGACTCTGAGATAACATAACCCATGAAGTGAATCTCGCCCATCAAAAAGTGGAATTTTGAGAGCTTAGCATATAACTGATGCCCCCATAGTGTACTCAGAATGATCACAATATTGGTAGCATGGTCGTTTTGAGTGTGAGAGTACACCAACATATCATCCATGAAGACCACTATAAAAGGATCCAAGTGTGGATGGAACACTCGGTTCATCAGTTTTATGAATATTCCAGGCGCATTAGTGAGATCGAACGACATAACCACATACTTGTATAGACCATACCCGATACGGAAGGTTGTAAGAGGTATATCAGATGGTCTAACACGCTATTGATGATAACCGGATATCAAGTAAATCTTCGAGAACAACCGGGCTCCTCGAAGCTGATCAAAGAGATCATCAATCATCTACACGAGATATCAGTTATTGATCTTCAAGTGGTTCAGCTTCCGATAGTATACACAAAGCCTGAGGGTACCGTCTTCCTTCTTCGCAAAGAAGATAAGCGAACCCCACAGAGAAGTACTAGGTCTTAGGAGAACCTTTGCCCGCAACTCCTCCAAAAACTTCTTGAGCTCCTGTAACTCTTGTGTAGCCATCCTATAAGGAGGAATGGACACCGATGCCATCCCTGGAATGAGCTAAATATTAAATTCTACCTCTTTCTCCAGAGGAAAACCTGAAAAGTTCTCTATAAAGACATCCCAGAAATGATCCACCACTAGAGGAAATTCCATCTGTGATGTCCCCTGGTCATCCAGATATAGACTATAAATCTGGGCTGTAACTCCACCCATCCCAGGATGGTCGGGTCCTCATCTGCTTGCCTGGACATCCCATTCACCATTATGAAGAAACAATCCACCCAATGGTGACGTAAATGTAACGCCCCAACCCTAGTTACCCAGAGTCGGTGCATTATTATATAACATTGGCATGATCACAAGAAAGATCAAATCTCGAAAGACTGATTGGTTTAGTAGCCTTGGAAACATCAGATATATTCATAAGTCTTACATTACATCATAAAATAAAAAACTACTACAACAACATATTGTCTCCATAAACCACACTCATATCCCCACATAATATCCCTGCAGGTCATTCATAATTTACTTCTTCACTTCCTGGGAAAAATAAAACATAGAAATGGGGTGAGCTCAAATGCCCAGTAAGGATAACAATATACCGGAAACTTTCATAAATAAGAATAAACATTTAAGGCTGTGTATAACTAAAACAAAATCCTTTTAAACTTGAACTTCAACATAGTATGGCAAAAGTAAAATGAAATAATGCCATTTACTTGTTCACATGGATATTCTACTAATCGAATAATCACATGCAATATCAATAACCACTTTCATAATGTTGGAATGCATAATGCCAGACTATCATAACCACATAGCCAAGGCCTCGTGCCAAGACTACAAATAAGATTTTGCCAAGGCCTTGTACCAAGACACTAGTTTGTCTCATGAGACCTACCGATGCATCGAGGAGCTATAGCGGGCTCCACCCGTCACATATTAAGTCCAATGCATTCCCATATGAAAAAGTTTAAACATAACATAAACATTCGTATCATAACTAGCATAAGAAATGTCAATAATTTCACCATAAACTATGAATGGTATAAAAATAGAACATCCACAGTCAAACATATCACAAAACCTTCAATACAATATAGAAGTTTTGTATCATAATAAATCAACTTCAAATAAGCGTAAAATCCATCAAAGGATGTTGACATAGATGAAATCAAAACTCATTTTAGAGAAATATATCTTTCTATTTTTGAAATAATTTAAGAGCCATATAAAATAAAAAATTTTCTTTAAAAATATTCTTATAAGCTTGTAAGGAAAGCTTTGAAAATTTTATAACGGCGGAAAATAACCGCACCCGCCGTATAAGTTCAAAAAAAACATTCTTACCTTAATTCTGTCTAAAAGGTTAAAAAGGACCTTGTTTTGAAAACGACGGAAAGATTCCTCTTATAAAAAGTCAAACAAGGGTATAAATGACTTTAACCCATATTCTTGTAAATAATAAAAATGTTTTAAAATACATTTTTAAGAAAACATGGAAGTGGATGATAAAGAGATCCCAGTAGATTATTACATATAAACAACCTCGGATAATGAAGAGATTGTGAAATAACCCATACCTTGTAATTTTCCTTGGTTGGGGTAGGTTAACCTCATATATAATGGTGAAATAATTGTTATTAAATTATACAAGAATCATATACATTAATATGATATCATATATGATCTTTTAATATTGATTTGATAATAATATCTTAGTATTATCGTTGTTTCGGGTGTTAACTTACTTGTTTTCTTTTATATGTTTTGTTACGTAAGACCTGTTTGTAAAGGATAGGTTGTATATTATTCATATCCAAAATGATATCAAGTCCTTAAACATTATTTTTTAAATCATCAAATGATAATTACACTTGAATGGATACGATGGAGAATGAATCTCATCGCGTTCGTGGAGACAGTAGTCCGTACGTACGCACGAGCGATAATATCATTCTTTTGATATTAAAATAATATATAAATGGATGGTATATAAAATATAAAGAATCATTAACATGTTATATTTATTATTTACATGAGTTACATATCATTATTATACCCATCCAAATAATAATATATTGAATAACAATTACACCACGACGTGGAGACGGTAAGCCGTACGTACGCACGTATGGTGACATGTTATTCAAAGGGTGGATAGAATACTGAATATGGTTGTACCATATTTATAATAACATCACAGTATATATATGATATTGGAGTTATTATTTTAGAATGGTAACAACAATGGAAGAAGAAGTGGAAGAAGAAATGAACTTGGAAAAGGGTGGTGAAATCATTACCTCTTCTTCGGGTTATTCCTTTTGATTTGATCAAAAGGGCTCCTTAGGTTGGATTTCTGATCAAACTAAGGCCTCTAGGTTGTATTGAGGGAAGATGGGAGAGTATTTAGTCAGAGTTTGGCCGAACCAAAAGGCTTTGAATGTGTGAAGAAATGAGAAGGAGGAGTGCCCTTTTATAAGAGGGGTGAGGGGCACCTTTGGAAAAGCTAGAGATATTAGTTTATAATAAATTCATATTCGGTTTAAAATGGCTCCAAAGTTGACTATTAAAAGGTTAAGGTGGGTATGGGTCTAAAACAACACAACCAATAGAATTTAGACAGGTTTGGGTACTTATATTAACCTTATCTTTAAGTATTAACTCTAAGTTAATTAGTTTCACTTTTACAATGTCTCTTTGTATTTTTATATAATATGGTTAATAAACTTACTATATACATCCAATATACCTCCAAGTGGTCCATTAATGAAGCACCTATCATGATATAAGTCTCTTGGCCTAACCTTAGATTTTTAGGAATTTAATAGCAATTAATAATATAATATTTGTTTTAAGAACTCTTTTATGTCAATTTTGACACTATTCAATAGTTGATTTTTTTTGAAACTTATAACAGATTGATTACTTCGAACAAAGTAAATTAAATAAATCCTAATATATCATATTATCCTAGAAAATTAGTTTAATTCATTAAAAGTTTCATATTATATTTATTTGGGTGTTTATAATATCAATTAATTTAATTTTTCACTATTTTAGTAATTACTGCATCATCATTGTGTCATAAATAAAATAAATTATTTAATGTCTAAAAATTATAAATAAACTATCATTATGTCGGAAATCCTTTTAGATTTCTAATGAATATTTATAATCTAAAATCCAACATATATAACCCTATGTAATAATTGTTTTTCTAAAAGATATATGCTTATGTCATTTTTGTATTCATTTTAACTTAATTAAAATAAAGTGTCCCTATCCCCTACAAGTGGCACCATGGGGTCCCCAAATCGAACCAAAGATGACTATGGTCGAACATGTATCAACCCATAAGGGTAGGACCCGTTTTAGGGTAATTTAGTATTATTATAATAATATTTTTTAACCCTTATTTACCAGATTTACCCTTAACCATGGTAAATAAAATATTTACCACAGTAATTATTCAAAATGTCTAAAAATAAAAGTTACCTATTTACACAATTTGGACATCCTGATTCCAAATATGAAATCTATTTTTCTAAATTACGAACACAGAAGTGGCAGAAATTAATTTAAAATTAATTCCTTCTGTCAAAACAAAAAGCGTGTTTTTAAGAGATAATAACTATCAAAAGATTGACACTTGTTTATGTTCGGTTTAATTGTAAAATTATGTCCAATGACCAAAATTATATTAAATGGTAAAAATATATTCTAAATATACTTTAAAACCACTCAAATTTATAATTTATCACTATTAATTATTTTGATTAAAAAAGTTGTTTTTAATTAAAATTTAGTAATTTTCACTACTCATCAAAATATGAAAGTTATCCGAAAAGTACCGAAATTTCACCTTAGGATAAATTCGATATTCTGAATCCAGAAATGAAGTCCATTTTAAAATATAAAATATATATAATTTCGAAAACTAGGTATTACTATTCATAACGGCTAGTTTGATTGGTTGTGGTGTGTGTTAAAACTCAAGGTTGCGTACAACACACGCTACTGTATTATTCAAAGAAAGCATACCGTGGAAGCTTGGGATGTTTAATTTTAAATTTTTGATGTCCCCATTTAGTCAAAAAGTTTAAAATATTGTATTTAAAAAGGGTTCACTAATAAAAGTTGATAAAAGTGCAATACTGAAAATGAATTTGTTATTGCATTATATCTAAGAAACTCATAATATGGATTATAAAATTATAAGGATTATATAATGTTTAAAATTTAGATAATACTATTCATAACCTCTTTTGAATGGCTTTTTTTTTGTAAGTCATGGTGTGATTGAACTCGGTGTTGCGTGTAGTGCAAGTTATTGAATTATTTTGAAGAAATAACACACTATGAAATCTTGGGGTGTTACATTCTCCCCTCCTTCAATAAATTGCGTCCTCGCAATTTGAAATTGTTCTTCGAAAATAAAAGGTTGAAAATAGAAAATATATTTGTGGGAAAACCCACATCAGAAATTGGGTTACTAAAATTTAGTCTTAATATGAGGAAAAGAGAAATGAAAGGGTCACCACCAAATTATGATCTCGATTAGGAGAACATTGGTGGAAATTAGAGACATATAATTGGAGGAAAAACGTAAATATTTATAGGTAGTGATTGAGGTCATCAATCACATACAAGTATAAAATTGAGGTCCTTAAATTCATCAATCTATGATGATTTGAAATACCATCGGTTCAACAAAACATAGGGTATTAGGATAACACATTTTTGACATTTCAAAATATCTTAGTTGAAATCCCACATCGAAAAATGAATTAATGAGGCCTCTATTTAAAATAAAGAGTCGAAAGTATGAAGATTACCGAAAATAACATATACTAGGGTTCCATGTAGGAAAATATGGATATGGAAGAAAAATCTAACCATCAATTATCTAATGGAGAGTTTTAGAGAACATGGCTATGAAAAGGCCAACAATCCCAAAGCCATAAATTAGTGATGATTTAAGGTACCATCTAGGAAAACATTTGTGTTCTAAGTTGCTTTTATTAATATTGAGGAATTTATTTATGAGATTGGCTAAGATCATAAGGAGATATACTTACTTTATAATTAGAGTTTTATCCATTAATAAATTTCTACCACAAACTCATCTTTCACTCTAAAAGATAATAGAATGTAAAAAAATTCTATTTACACTATTCGTATAGGGTTCCAAAATAAACGAATTTATAATTAATCTATAAGATCTTTTAATAAAAACTACATTATTTAATCCAGGACATCTCGTGGGCCAGTGGTAGGTGATACACCCTTGTCGCCCTTCGGTTGTGGGTTCAAGTCTCGCAGCCTTGTCGGACGCGACGGGTTGCCACCCGACCTCCGGGTTGTCCTTTTATGGCAATCCAAAATAATCCAAACTAGAACTATCCAAAATACTTCTGTCCAAACTCATAGTCCAAAATTTATAAGGAAGGTAAACATAATATAGATCTTTTTTACCCCGTAATAGCATATGAATACCTTCATCATGTATTACCATATTCCTTATTGATTACATTCATGATCCCTTATTCCATATAGAATGCTGGATATACTTCATTAATCCAAAAATGTTTTAAACCCCAACAATGATGGAATATACAAATCATTAATCAGTTCCAAGGTAGTCAAGAATATCCAATATAATTTATCCAAAACAATCACATATTATTCCAAAATCACTACCTCAGTATCAGAACTATATTATGATTTATCATTCTCTCAACCATATATTTTCCAAAAATTTATCCTTCTATTGAGTCACTTTTCTTTGTTCCACACAATCTCAAGTCCTTAATGAAATAGTACTGCAGTACAATCCTTATATACTCCATAATTATTATAACAAGTACATTGTTGATACAACACTCAATTGACATAATCAACATAAGAACTCTAATCATTACTCTTCATATGTGGTAGTATCATAACTTGATTATTATCCAATAACATCATTTTCGGCATAGTCTGATGACTGGGACATAGGTTCGCGTAGTGTCCAAACTCCTTGCAAATGAAGCATTGTACATTTAAAACCATTTTCTTACCCTTGCAGTCACGTACTTTGTGCCCTTTTCCTCCACACTTATAACTAACTCCCATTCCTTTCAGGCAAGTTTGAGGGTGTTTCTTTCCACAGTTACCACATATGGGAAAATTATTCTTTTCCCTCTTCCCTTTATCCATCTTTATCTCTTCCATCCTTTTCTTCTCTTGCTTCCCTTCAAAGCCATAGGACTCAGTAAACTCTTTACTTATCTTATCAACACATGATATTATTTCTTCATATGATGATAATACATGGGAGAATATTTCTCTTATAAATTCTAGCTTAAGAGCATGAAAGATATGATCCTTCCTTCTCTTTGGATCATGTGCATTTCTGGAGTTCTCATTCCTTCTACTGGGCGCCATTTCTAAACAATGGCATACACTAGATCAGTTTATGAATCAAAATACATAATCCCATACTTATAAAACACTTAACATAAATTGAAATATTTATGGATATAATCCATAATCCTAAAAATTTCTCCTTTGAGGATGTATATACTCATAAAACCTTCATAATGGTTTGTAAATAAAATGAGAATTATCCTAAGCATATCCCCCGGGAGTGTCGTAACCAAGAGTGCAGCAAGGCCTGTTGTCGTGCACCAGTTCCCGTTCGATTCTAGCTCAAAGCGTTGTTTTTGGGTTTTACCCCTAGGTACATCTGTGCCAGAGCCACCTCTACCTACTCATATCCAGACAGGGATGTATTTCTCAGAAAACTCACAAAATATCTACAATACCAAAATTCTAGGAAGTTCTTCTACACTAATCCTCAAAGTTCATCTTAGGTCTACGTGCTCTAATTAGAGTTTATCTAAATCTAGCTTCCAAGGTTTGTACTAAACTTCCTCTGATACCAACTTTAATGCCCCGAACCTAGTTACCCAGAGTCGGTGCATTATTACATAACATTGGCATGATCACAAGAAAGATCAAATCTCGAAAGACCGATTGTTTTAGTAGCCTTGGAAACACTAGATATATTAATAAGTCTTACATTACATCATAAAATGAAAAACTACTACAACAACATATTGTCTCCATAAACCACACTCATATCCCCACATAATATCCCTGTAGGTCATTCATAATTTACTTCTTCACTTCCTGGGAAAAGTAAAACATAGAAAAGGGGTGAGCTCAAATGCCCAGTAAGGATAACAATATACCAGAAACTTTCATAAATAAGAATAAACATTTAAGGCTATGTATAACTAAAACAAAAGCCTTTTAAACTTGAACTTCAACATAGTATGGAAAAAGTAAAAGGAAATAATGCCATTTACTTGTTCACATGGATATTCTACTAATCGAATAATCACATGCAATATCAATAACCACTTTCATAATGTTGGAATGCATAATGCCAGACTATCATAACCACATAGCCAAGGCCTCGTGCCAAGAATACAAATAAGATTTTTCCAAGGCCTTGTTCCAAGACACTAGTATGTCTCATGAGACCTACCGATGCATCGAGGAGCTATAGCGGGCTCCACCCATCACATATTAAGTCCAATTCATTCCCATATGAAAAGGTTTAAACATAACATAAACATTCGTATCATAACTAGCATACGAAATGTCAATAATTTCACCATAAACTATGAATGGTATAAAAATAGAACTTCCACAATCAAAAATATCACAAAACCTTCAATACAATATAGAAGTTTTGTATCATAATAAATCAACTTCAAATAAGCGTAAAATCCATCAAGGGATGTTGACATAGATGAAATCAAAACTCTTTTTAGAGAAATATATCTTTCTATTTTTGAAATAAATTAAGAGCCATATAAAATAAAACATTTTCTTTAAAAATATTATTATAAGCTTGTAAGGAAAGCTTTGAAAATTTTATAACGGCGGAAAAAACCGCACCCGCCGTATAAGTTCAAAAAAAACATTCTTACCTTAATTCTGTCGAAAAGGTTAAAAAGGACCTTGTTTTGAAAATGACGGAAAGATTCCTCTTATAAAAATTCAAACAAGGGTATAAATGACTTTAACCCATATTATTGTAAATAATAAAAATGTTTTGAAATAAATTTTTAAGAAAACATGGATGTGGATGATAAAGAGATCCCAGTAGATTATTACATATAAACAACCTCGGATAATGAAGAGATTGTGAAATAACCCTTACCTTGTACTTTTCCTTGGTTGGGGTAGGTTAACCTCCTGTATAATGTTGAAATAATTGTTATTAAATTATACAATAATCATATACATTAATATGATATCATATATGATCTTTTAATATTGATTTGATAATAATATCTTAGTATTATCGTTGTTTCGGGTGTTAACTTACTTGTTTTCTTTTATATGTTTTGTTACGTAAGAACTATTTGTAAAGGATAGGTTGTATATTATTCATTCCCAGAATGATATCAAGTCCTTAAACATCATTTTTTAAATCATCAAATGATAATTATACTTGAATGGATACGATGGAGAATGAATCTCATCGCGTTCGTGGAGACGGTAGTCCGTACGTACGCACGAGCGACAATATCATTCTTTTGATATTAAAATAATATATAAATGGATGGTATATCAAATATAAAGAATCATTAACATGTTATATTTATTATTTACATGAGTTACATATCATTATTATACCCATCCAAATAATAATATATTGAATAACAATTACACCACGACGTGGAGACGGTAAGCCGTACGTACGCACGTATGGTGACATGTTATTCAAAGGGTGGATAGAATACTGAATATGGTTGTAACATATTTATAATAACATCACAGTATATATATGATACTGGAGTTATTATTTTAGAATGGTAACAACAAAGGAAGAAGAAGTGGAAGAAGAAATGAACTTGGAAAAGGGTGGTGAAATCATTACCTCTTCTTCGGGTTCTTCCTTTTGATTTGATCAAAAGGGCTCCTTAGGTTGGCTTTCTGATCAAAATAAGGCCTCTATGTTGTAGTGAGTGAAGTTGGGAGAGTAGTTGGGCAGAGTTTGGCCGAACCAAAAGGCTTTGAAGGTGTGAAGAAATGAGAAGGAGGAGTTCCCTTTTATAAGAGGGGTGAGGGGCACCTTTGGAAAAGCTAGAGATATTAGTTTATAATAACTTAATATTCGGTTTACAATGGCTAAAAAGTTGAATATTCAAAGGTTAAGGTGGGGATGGGTCTAAAACAACTCAACCAATAGAATTTAGAGAGGTTTGGGTACTTATATTAACCTTATCTATAAGTATTAACTCTAAGTTAATTAGTTTCACTTTTACAATGTCTCTTTGTATTTTTATATAATATGGTTAATAAACTTACTATATACATCCAAGAGACCCAAAAGTGGTCCTTTAATGATGAACCTATCATGATTTAAGTCTCTTGGCAGAACCTTAGATTTTTAGGAATTTAATATCAATTAATAATATAATATTTGTTTTAAGAACTCTTTTATGTCAATTTTGACACTATTCAATAGTTGATTTTTTTGAAACTCATAACAGATTAATTACTTCGCACAAAGTACATTAAATCAATCCTAATATATCATATTATCCGAGAAAATTAGTTTAATTCATTAAAAGTTTCATATTATATTTATTTGGGTATTTATAATAGCAATTAATTTAATTTTTCACTATTTTAGTAATTACTGCATCATCATTGTGTCATAAATAAAATAAATTATTTAATGTCTAAAAATTATAAATAAAATATCATTATGTAGGAAATCGTTTTATCTTTCTAATGAATATTTATAATCTAAAATCAAACATATATAACCCTATGTAATAAGTGTTTTTCTAAAAGATATATGCTTGTGTCATTTTTGTATTCATTTTAACTTAATTAAAATAAAGTGTCCCTATCACCTACAAGTGGAACCATGGGGTCCTCAAATCGACCCAAAGATGCCTATGGTCGAACATGTATCAACCAATAAGGCTAGGACACGTTTTAGGGTAATTTAGTATTATTATAATATTATTTGTTAACCCTTATTTACCAGATTTACCCTTAACAATGATAAATAAAATATTTACCACAGTAATTATTCAAAATGTCTAAAAATAAAAGTTACCTATTTACACAATTTGGACATACTGATTCCAAATATGGAATCCATTTTTCTAAATTCAAAACACAGAAATGGCAGAAATTAATTTAAAATTAATTCCCGCTGTCAAAACAAAAAGAGTGTTTTTAAGAGATAATAACTATCAAAAGATTGACACTTGTTTATGTTCGGTTTAATTGTAAAATTATGTCCAATGACCAAAATTATATTAAATGGTAAAAATATATTATAAATATACTTTAAAACCACTAAAATTCATAATTAATCACTATTAATTATTTTGATTAAAAAAGTTGTTTTTAATTAAAATTTAGTAATTTTCACTATTCATCAAAATATGAAAGTTATCCGAAAAGTACCAAAATTTCACCTTAGGCTAAATTCGATATTCCGAATCCAGAAATGAAGTCCATTTTAAAATATAAAATATATATAATTTCGAAAAGTAGGTATTACTATTCATAACGGCTAGTTTGATTGGTTGTGGTGTGTGTTAAAAATCAAGGTTGCGTACAACACACGCTACTGTATTATTCAAAGAAAGCGTACCGTGGAAGCTTGGGATGTTTCATTTTAAATTTTTGATGTCCCCATTTAGTCAAAAAGTTTAAAATATTGTATTTAAAAAGGGTTCACTATTAAAAGTTGATAAAAGTGCAATACTGAAAATGAATTTGTTCTTGCATTATATCTAAGAAACTCATAATATGGATTCTAAAATTATAAGGATTATATAAAGTTTAAAATTTAGATAATACTATTCATAAACTCTTTTGAATGGCTTTTTTTTTGTAAGTCATGGTGTGATTGAACTCGGTGTTGTGTGTAGTGCAAGTTATTGAATTATTTTGAAGAAATAACACACTATGAAATCTTGGGGTGTTACATTCTCCCCTCCTTCAATAAATTGCGTCCTCGCAATTTGAAATTGTTCATTGAAAATAAAAGGTTGAAAATAGAAAATATATTTGTGGGAAAACCCACATCGGAAATTGGGTTACAAAAATTTAGTCTTAATACGAGGAAAAGAGAAATGAAAGGGTCACCACCAAATTATGATCTCGATTAGGAGAACATTGGTGGCAATTAGAGACATATAATTGGAGGAAAAACGTTAATATTTATAGGTAGTGATTGAGGTCATAAATCACAAACAAGTATAAAGTTGAGGTCCTTAAATTCATCAATCTATGATGATTTGAAATACCATCGGTTCAACAAAACATAGGGTATTAGGATAACACATTTTTGACGTATCAAAATATCTTAGTTGAAATCCCACATCGAAAAATGAATTAATGAGGCCTCTATTTAAAATAAAGAGTCGAAAGTATGAAGATTACCGAAAATAACACATAATAGGGTTCCATGTAGGAAAATATGGATATGGAAGAAAAATATAACCATCAATAATCTGATGGAGAGTGGTAGAGAACATGGCTATGAAAAGGCCAACAATCCCAAAGCCATAAATTAGTGATGATTTAAGGTACCATCTAGGAAAACATTTTTGTTCTATGTTGCTTTTCTTAATATTGAGGAATTTATTTATGAGATTGGCTAAGATCATAAGGAGATATACTTACTTTATAATTAGAGTTTTATCCATTAATAAATTTCTACCACAAACTCATCTTTCACTCTAAAAGATAATAGAATGTAAAAAAATTCTATTTACACTATTCGTATAGGGTTCCAAAATAAACGAATTTATAATTCATCTACAAGATCTTTTAATAAAAACTACATTATTTAATCCAGGACATCTCGTGGGCCAGTGGTAGGTGATACACCCTTGTCGCCCTTCGGTTGCGGGTTCAACTCTCAGAGCCTTGTCGGACGCGACGAGTTGCCGCCCGACCTCCGGGTTGTCCTTTTATGGAAATCCAAAATAATCCAAACTAGAACTATCCAAAATACTTCTGTCCAAACTCACCGTCCAACATTTGTAAGGAAGGTAAACATAATATAGATCTTTTTTACCCCGTAATAGCATATTAATACCTTCATCATGTATTACCATATTCCTTATTGATTACATTCATGCTCCCTTATTCCATATAGAATGCTGGATATACTTCATTAATCTAAAAATGTTTTAAACCCCAATAATGATGGAATATACAAATCATTAATCAGTTACAAGGTAGTCGAGAATATCCAATATAATTTATCCAAAACAATCACATATTATTCCAAAATCACTACCTCAGCATCAGAACTATATTATGATTTATAATTCTCTCAACCATATATTTTCCAAAAATTTATCCTGCTATTGAGTCACTTTTCTTTGTTCCACACAATCTCAAGTCCTTAATGAAATAGTACTGCAATACAATCCTTATATACTCCATAATTATTATAACAAGTACATTGTTGATACAACACTCAATTGACATAATCAACATAAGAACTCTAATCATTCCTCTTCATCTGTGGTAGTATCATAACTTGATTATTATCCAATAACATCATTTGCGGCATAGTCTGATGACTGGGACATAGGTTCGCGTAGTGTCCAAACTCCTTGCAAATGAAGCATTGTACATTTAAAACCATTTTCTTACCCTTGCAGTCTCGTACTTTGTGCCCTTTTCCTCCACACTTATAACAAACTCCAATTCCTTTCAGGCAAGTTCCAGGGTGTTTCTTTCCACAGTTACCACATATGGGAAAATTCTTCATTTTCCTCTTCCCTTTATCCATCTTTCTCTCTTCCATCCTTTTCTTCTCTTGCTTCCCTTCAAAGCCATAGGACTCAGTAAACTCTTTACTTATCTTATCAACACATGATATTATTTCTTCATATGATGATAATACATGGGAGACTATTTCTCTTATAAATTATAGCTTAAGGCCATGAAAGATATGATCCTTCCTTCTCTTTGGATCATGTGCATTTCTGGAGTTCTCATTCCTTCTACTGGGTGCCATTTCTAAACAGTGGCATACACTAGATCAGTTTATGAATCAAAATACATAATCCCATACTTATAAAACACTTAACATAAATTGAACTATTTATGGATATAATCCATAATCATAAAAATGTCTCCTTTGAGGATGTATATACTCATAAACCCTTCATAATGGTTTGTAAAGAAAATGAGAATTATCCTAAGCATATCCACCGGGAGTTTCGTAACCAAGAGTGCAGCAAGGCCTGTTGTCGTGCACCAGTTCCCGTTCGAGTCTAGATCAAAGCGGTGTTTTCGGGTTTTACCCCTAGGTACATCTGTGCCAGATCCGCCTCTACCTGCTCGTATCCAGACAGGGATGTATTTCTCGGAAAACTCACAAAATCTCTACAATACCAAAATTCTAGGAAGTTCTTCTACACTAATCCTCAAAGTTCATCTTAGGTCTACGTGCTCTTATCAGAGTTTATCTAAATCTAGCTTCCAAGGTTTTTACTAAACTTCCTCTGATACCAACTGTAACGCCCCGACCCTAGTTACCCAGAGTCGGTACATTATTACATAACATTGGCATGATCACAAGAAAGATCAAATCTTGAAAGACCGATTGGTTTAGTAGCCTTGGAAACACTAGATATATTCATAAGTCTTACATTACATCATAAAATGAAAAACTACTACAACAACATATTGTCTCCATAAAACACACTCATATCCCCACATAATATCCCTGCAGGTCATTCATAATTTACTTCTTCACTTCCTGGGAAAAATAAAACATAGAAAAGGGGTGAGCTCAAATACCCAGTAAGGATAACAATATACCGGAAACTTTCATAAATAAGAATAAACATTTAAGGCTATGTATAACTAAAACAAAATCCTTTTAAACTTGAACTTCAACATAGTATGGAAAAAGTAAAATGAAATAATGCCATTTACTTGTTCACATGGATATTCTACTAATCTAATAATCACATGCAATATCAATAACCACTTTCATAATGTTGGAATGCATAATTCCAGACTATCATAACCACATAGCCAAGGCCTCGTGCCAAGACTACAAATAAGATTTTTCCAATGCCTTGTGCCAAGACACTAGTTTGTCTCATGAGACCTACTGATGCATCGAGGAGCTATAGTGGGCTCCACACGTCACATATTTAGTCCAATGCATTCCCATATGAAAAGGTTTAAACATAACATAAACATTCGTATCATAACTAGCATACGAAATGTCAATAATTTCACCATAAACTATGAATGGTATAAAAATAGAACATCCACAATCAAAGCTCATCATCTATAGAATATAGTTGTCACATAAGAAGTGACACCCACCAAACTCAAGAGGGAACTCCTTACACTAACACACAATAGTTTTTCAAGTCCCCAATAGAGTGTCTAGCATCAAGATATCATTAGAAGAAAAGTTGCAGAGCCCAAGGCTTTCCACAAAAGCAATAGATATAAAGCAATGGGAATCCCCTCTATAGAAAAGAGAAGAAGCTAAAACTAAGGCAACTAAGAGTGTACCTCAAACTATAGAGGGTCCAGGATCCTACTCATGTTGGGTCTACACCACTGTAAATGTCTGACATACACCGCGGTTTTGGGACCCTTCCTGTCTACTCTGTGCTGAACCAACATGTTGTCTCTGAAATCTTGGCGTCTGACTACCAACCCCTCGTCCTCCACCTTGGCCTGAACGACCAGAATAACTCAAGATCCCAGACTAATGGGAAACTGGTGGTACTGCTCCTAAATGAGGAGTCATAGAAGAACCCCTATCACCAGCTAATGGGGAAAAGAATTGACAAAAACGCTACAGATGACCCATCTTGCTGCAAGATCGGCACTCCCCTGGGTCCCTCGAGAAATGTGGCCTCGTATTCCTGCTCTTCCCGCACTAGTAGCATACCACCTGGCTACCCAAAGATACATCCTTCCTACTCTAATCTCTACATTTAGTCTCCCTATGGCGCTTACTGCTATCATATGGTGGAGCACTAACTCTGGATGCCGAATCACTTTGAATCACAACTCCAAAATCCCTCAGATTGTGCTCCGTGATCAGCGCCTTGTTGACTATAGAGGTTATCGAAGTTAACCTGGATATGTTCACTTGAGATCAGATATCCTTTTGTAGACCAAACTCAAACTTCTATTCAAGGAAAAACTCATCTCCCCCTAGAAAGGGTGTAAAGCACTGCATCTTGGTGAAGTAAGAAGAATACTCCAAAACCGAAAGAGTGCCCTGCTCCAAAGTCATAAACTCCTAGGCTGGATCAGCCCTCAATGTCTCTAGGTAGAATTAATCATAGAAGATGCGCTGAAACTCATTGAAATCCATATTATAATGGCGTACCTCTTGTGAAACCATATCCCACCACCTCTTGGCAGAGTCTCGAAGTATATAGGTAGCGTGCTCGACCCTACTATCTGGAGGCGTCTCCAGATGCTCGAGGATTGTCAACGTGGCTTCTAGCCATGAAACTATAGCCTGAGTTCCTCCTTCCCCTATGAAGGTTGGATGATGCTACGACTGAAAGAACCATGTCAATTATTCTATCGACAGGGCAGGAGGTGGGGCTCTCTGGAAGGTCTGTATCATCCTCAGAATTCCCTCCCTAAACTGTGCATCAGCACCTGTGTCAGGTATAACTACTAGTTCCAACACTGGGGCAACTAGAGGATCTATCGGTAGTCCTTGATTATCCATATCGGGTGTCTGATCACTTCCCTGTTACTGGTAGACAACCAGAGGACATCTTGGTGGCATGAATATGCAAGGTAAAGCGCACACCATAGATCAATATTAACAGGGACTAAAAACATAGAAGTAGAAGAAGGGAATAGGAGGAAGAAAGAATTCAAGTTTTCCAAACTATGGGTACACGAACTGTATAATTCCTACGCGGCATGTTCCCTTAAGCATTTAACATGGGCATGTACCTCTGCAAAAACTGGTCATGTAACACCCCATACCCGGTGTGTTGTCCTTACACATGACGTTTACTTGACTTCTCTTACCCTTCCCGAGTCCTTCTACCTGACTAAGCTACACGGTTCTCCTAAAACAAGACTACATTGCGTGTTCGTACATGACACAACATGTACTAGATGAGTTTTACCGACCCGTGTTGTTAGTGACATGGCCAGATGCACAGCTCACACTACACGACATTTCCCAAATGGACAAAACCTATACTACAAAGATTTTTCTGACCCGTGTTGTTCGTGACATGGATGAATACACGGTTCTTCAACATGGCATGTCCGACCAAAGATTATACTAACCCCATGTATATTCCAACATGACCAGAAACACGGTTAGAGACTATATGACATGTACATGCAGCACACAGTGTGTACTTAAGAAAAAAATTTTCTTCAAGAACAGAAGAACACATGGTGTGTATTTAAAATTACACGCCATGTTTTATGGGTCTTTTCAGACCGTAGGCCTCATAAACTACCCCGGAACCCATAAAACACTGAAACGAACATTTTAGGTGCCAAATTCCAATCTGTGAGGGCCCATACTCCCCGTGAATCAAATATGGACATCTTATACAAGTTATAACAAAGAAAACAAGTCGTTGAGACACCAATTTCCGATCCATGAGGGCCCACAACACCTCATGAACCAATTCTTGGCATTCACTAAAACAAAACTGTACACAAAAAATACCCTATCAAACATCAGGTATTTCTATCAAGGCATCTATCACAACATCATGAAAATCTAGCACAATATATATCACAATGAAATGCAATCTCCAATTTACCCTAAATGGAATGTCAAGAATGCCTGACATGTGATTTCTATCAAGTGCCTATATGATGCATGAGATGGCATACCCTCATCTCATAGGATTGCAACAGAAATAGAACCTCAATAACATTAACAGTAACAACACAAAACATGTGAATCACTCAAGGTGAAATCAAATCAACTATAATACTTGCAAAACCATAAAACATGGAATAACAAGGAAGATTGGATTTTCCCTATACGTGGGTTATCTACTCTTGGGAACAACTTATTACCAAGTAAATATTCAATCTTATCCATGACTATAAGATACAAACAGTAATTCAAGAAGAAAATAATCTCTCTGATACCACTTTGTAACATCCTGGTTCTGAAAGCCGCCCAGAGGTTCCCCGTACCCGGTTGGTCACATGGCCTCAAGAGCATTTTTCCTAATGCCAGAGGCTACCGACTAGCTACGAGGGCCTTGGGTGTTATATTTGGGAAACTATTCCCTTATTGGCAGAGTAACACATTAGAAGTAAAATAGATATACAATAAGGGGAGCATTAAAAATCTATACAAAAGTAAATAGCGAAAGACCAGAAACAATAAATTAGAGCACACACACACACACATATATGAAATATTCATGACACATATGTCTAGTAAAGAAGCCAAAAAAACCAAAATAGTGGAATACAAAAGTACTAAACCAAAGTACAAAAGAAAAAAAGATGACAGCTCCTCAGCATCAGAAGACTGAGCTTGGTCCTATGATCTCCATCTCCACAGCCCTCAAGTTCCTAAAGTAGAAGGGTGCATTCCATTATCTAAACCTGCTGCAATATAATCTATTTGGGTGAAAAGCATGGCCCAAACAGGGTGTGAGACTAAATCCAAGTTTTCAACCACCACAGGATCTGTGCCTAACAGTCAGTGAATATATGGCAAGTAATAAGAAAAATAAGGTAGTAAAAAAGGAAGTACTTTGTAGTAACCAATCCTACAGTTTCAAAGCATTAAATTCCACATTACATGTAAGCAGCTAATGAAAGAATGTAAACACAAACAGATAACTCTATGGGAATTTCTCACAACCTATCCCCTCTGGTCCTACATAGAAACATAAGCAACCATCTGGGAAGCACACACAATCTACCACTCTAGTTAAAAAGTGATAATGACTCTATGAGGAAGCTCACACGGTCAATTAACCTTATAGTAAAAAGTGATAAGGAATATCTAAGGAAGCTCACACTATCAATTCCCCTTATATTCCAAAGTGTTTATATGAATCTATGAGGAATCTCACATAGTCAATTCCCCTTATAGTCAAACATGATTAAATGACTCTCTGAGGAAGCTCACATGGTCAATTCCCCTTATATTCAAACGTGATTAAAGACTCTCTGAGGAAGCTCACACGGTCAATTCCACTTATAGTCTACTACACCAAATTCTCATGGCCTTTTGTAAGTCAAATGATAATAGCAATGCAATACGGACAAAGTAAACCTCAAAAAATACTTGTCTAACCAGTCTACAACATATAAAGCATGTAAGATCAAATAATCACTCAATCCTACAATACTAGGCATGGGAAAACATCAAGGAAAAATAATAGGCTAAACCAGATCAAACGGTCATAAACAGAACATGCATGGGAAACACTTCTAAAGCATTAAAAACAACCTTATTTACATCTATGTGACCTCTTCTCACACATACCGACATAGAAGGAAATTAACAGGGTTAAAATGGTAAACCCACAATATCCCATTTGAGGGTATTGGAAAAAATTGCACATATAACTCAAGGACTTTCAATGGAAAGGCACGAACCACCTACCTCAGTATTGGGAGACTAATATACATGAAACTCAAGTGTTGAATCACCCAAGAACACTATAGATCTACAAAAACACTCAAAACATTCAAACAAGGATAACTCCTGAAAGAGGAAGAATTGGGAAATGATGCTCTAGAAGAAGGAAGAGCTAACCGAGGTGATTCAAAAGTAATCGACGATGGTCGAATCGAAGAGCAGATGCTCGGTCGGGGGCTCTCGGATGAACCGAACCTAGAGGAAGGTGGTTCTTTCCGTTAGACATGACCATGTACAAGGCTTCTATATGGACAGCACCCAGTTACCCGTGGTAACCTAGTACATGGCTTGTACTCATGACGTACAAGGTGTGTACTTCCAGGATTTCCAGAAATTTCTCTCTTTCTCAAAAACAACCAGAAAAGAAAAACATACCTGAAAGAAAGATCCAGGTTATTACAGACATGATCATCAATTAAATTATCCAATACTACAATATACTTTTTTAGTAATATGGTAAGTCAATCATCTGAGTTCGGCTTCTGAGTTTGTTAAAAGTAATGTTATTCTTGATTGTATAGCTCTTGAGGCTGCATTTTGATAATTACCACAACTTCATCCTCTTCTTGATAGTATTCTTATTCAATCCAAACTATAACTATATAGGAAAATATTGCCACAATTTTAAAAAGAAAATTGATAATTATTTAATATAGGGGAGTTTTCAATTCTCCATGATCTTTTATTTTAGCCTTGTGATCATCCATCCTCTTATCCATCCCTTCAATGCAACGTACAAGATTTTGAGTTACTCTATTTTGTAAATGATGATATTACGACTCATCCTTGTAATTACCTTGGTAACTTTGAAAGTCAGAAGCTACTCAATAGGCATAGTAGTAGGTTTTCTTCCACTATGACCACCTATTATAATGCCATTATACACACATAGTTGAGTATGCTTGATAATCAATATGCTCTAGTGGTAGTGCAATATGATTATGATATGTCTAATTATCCATCCTAAATGGTACCACAAACTATCAATCATATAAAATAGAGAAATGTAAAAAATAAATTCCTAAACTAAAATTAGTAAATAGAAAAGGGATAAGAATTGTCTTTGGCCTAAGAAATTACTCTCGAGTCATCATTATTACTCTGCTCCTCCCCTTCAATGGAAAATACATTTGATCTATCCAAAGGATATTGATAAATCCTCTTATAGAATCAAATTATATATATATATATATATATATCACAAACTATACTAGTTACAATGGCATAGAAAAGTGGATGTATGTGGTGAAACCCACAAAGTGCAGGGAACACATCAAAGAAAGCTATTGATCAAAAGATAGGTCATTCCATTTTAAATTGATTTTATTTAAACTAATTAAGAAAAGAAAATAAATAACTAAAATGAATACAAAAGATAGGAATGGTAGAAGAGAGAGAAACCAACGTCCATGTGTAGTTTTACTAAAAATATATCATGATTTCAATTTCAAAACAATAATAATCAATACTAGAAAAATCAATAAATTTTATCAAATTTAGAAATGGTCAATTTCTATAGGTATAACCTATAACTATAAGACTTGATTTCTAGAGGAATTAAAATTCTATGATTCAATAGTATCATATTGAAAAATCCAATGATTAGTCAAATTTAGTGGAAGTGAATTAATTACCGTTATTATGTTGGGTTTTATCTGAAACTAAAAAAACATGATTTGTGATTTAACAAAAAATACGAATATAATGATTCACAAAATACTTAATTGAATAGAGTCATTTCTCATGTGATGAAATAAATAAAAAAAAGTAGTAGAATAATTTTTTGACTAATTCCTCTCTGACATGTGGATTTTGCTGATGTTGATTGGGTGTTTTAAAGTAATGAATAAACCAAAAAACATAGAAGTGCTAATACAAGAGAAATATTGAGAAAGAAATAAAATTAGATAAAATGGAATTAAACTAATAATGAAGTCTAATGTTACATCAAACAAGAACAATGGAAAATATGAGAGAAACCTAACTACATTGTGTCATAACCCTAGCGGTAGCCTCTCGATGGTCAGACCTCTACACCCTGAAGAAGTTAAAGGTTTCTCTTGATTATAACCACCAATATATAAGATTAAAAATCATTTAATGAATTCCATTGGTCAAATATATCCTGTTACGATAGTCCTAGTCACTAATGATATTTTTTTATTGAACGATACATACAAACCATCGTATTTGAGTCACTCTTCGATGTTTCACGATGTGAAATTCATTAACACCATGAAAGTAATGGTCCCCAATCTTTTTGTGTTTTTATATCTTGAAATCATGTATTTTTTATATTCCCTATATATTTTACATGTCGTGAACATGATTCACAACATGAACCATGTTTTTCCAGTTCCTAAAGGTTCATTTAATCCCAAATCATTAATTTCAAGTATCTGAAACACATCATAGACACCCTATATCATGGAAAGTATTTTTTTTAAAACATGATCCATTTGAATTTTTTTTCGATTTTGGATTCATCAATATTTTCTGGTTTCACACCGCACCACTTTGGATCATGCTGTGAAGTTCCTTTGTCTTCCCAAAGTGTCATAAGTTCCTTAATATAGTTATAAATATTGGTCTTACAATAATAACATAGAAAACATTAAAAATATAAATACATTTAATATTAAATATATTAATTTTTTACTAAAAAAAATATAAAAATTATGAAAATATAAAAAAATTGAGATATAAAAGGCCAAATATAAAAGATGAGAAATGAAGAATAGAAAAGAAATAATATAAGTACTAAATAAAAGCTGATTATGAGTGCAATGTTAATATTGATATGAAGGATATTCTGGTAATTTTAGTTTACACCATAAAATCATCCAATTTTAATTCATAGAAGGTGAAATCAAATATAAAATACAATAGAGGGTTTATAGAAGATGAATATGTGGAAAAAATACTATACTTTTCCTTCTGATTCTAGAATTCTATCAAATGAGAAATTAGCTAAATAATTTTCCATGATTGAGGAAATACCTGAATCCACTTCAAAAGAGTAAACCCTTTAAGAATTTTCATAATTCTATTCACAGTGAAAATTATTCCTTGTGAAAACAACACCTTTATTTTAAATAAATGTTAAATAAATATACATCAATCTTCATTGTGCATGAAACAATAATTAAGGAATTTTAGACAAAAATAAAATCCTTTAAAATTTATACTATCATATGAAATAATGGAATGAGTATTTAAATTAAAGTCTTGAAAATAATGTTTGTAAAAATGAAAAATTTGGCATTGACAACAATGATAATAAATCTAATATATATAGAAACAATTTTGTACCTATTTCAATGAACCATATCATGTCAAAGGTAACTTTTTCTTATTTTTGTATTAATATCCATTATTGTAATAATTGTTTCATGAAAAATCCACAAAAGACTGGTATAAATAAAACACTAATTTCTATGAATTATTGATTTTGTAATTCTATAAATTATTGAAAACATACATAGTTATGGTTACCCATATATTTGTTGAATAACAATACTGAATCTAAGAGAATTTAGGTACGAAAAAACATTTTATTTTATATTTTATTATGTTATAATTCGTAGGGACAAAAGTTAAATATTTTATATAGATAATTGATTTTAAAGACACATGGATGCTTTCTTTTCAAACATTATTGCACTATGTAAAATAGATAGATGCTTGGTTACCTTTGCAGATGATGCTAATTAAAATACCATTCAAGTTGGATCAGTGGGAGGTTCAAAAATAATCTTGAACTATAAAGTATTCTTTGTTCAAGGGATGAAATAATATATGATAAGAATCTCTAAACTCTATGATAATGGGTTTTAGGTGAAATTTATAACAATTGAAGCTGTGTTTTTAAAGACAAGAAACTTTTGTCTAGAGGACCTATAACTAAAAAAATTAATCATTGGAACATACATCCTTGTGTAAAATGAAAATAAATCATTGAACTTCTAAAATAAATGATTCGTGGATATGACATACAAGACTCAGAAATTGTAATATATTTTATCTTTCTAATAATATATAATGCATTTAGTTCCATATCTATCATGTCTTAAGTTTGACATATAGAGACAATGTTACGAACTCGAAATAGGCAAAAAACAAAATTCATCTTCAAATATATTGACAAGGTTACTATATCCAAACCTTTATAAGTTACCCATATGGATTCTACTAGACCCTCATGAATAGTAATATTGGAAAGAATATTCTTTGTTTTTGTTAGGGTGGATGACATTTTCAGATTTACCTAGGATTATTTAATAAAATATAAATATGAATCTTTTTCTATTTCTTTGTTTTTTTATCATTTCTCAATATAAAAAACAATTTTAACTAATTTCATTGAGAAGTGATCCCATTAGTTAATTTTAGAATCAATAATTTTTTTCACTCAAAATTAGCATTAAAAAACCCTCTCTTATATATGAATACCTCAATGGAATGAATTTTGTCTAAAGAAGAAATATAAGTATTAAAAAATGGAAATAACTATGTTTAATGAATATTGTATTCCTACTTAGTTGTTTTCATAATCTATTAATACATATTTTCGTATCATTAATGGTGTTTTGATTGGGAGATTTATAAAAAAGTAAACCTATGTGTTATTAAATAACTGAAAATATAAATTTCCATACCTTATTGTTTTTAGACGAAAGGTGCATATATTGAATAGTAAGGAAAACCATGGTAAGTTTTATATAAAGGTTAATAAAGGAATATTTCATGCATATTGTACTACTTATTAAATATTCAAAGGGTGTATAATAAAAAGAAAATGATAGTTGAAGAATTTTTTCACGTGAAGTTTGATGAATGCGATACATCTAATAAAAAAAAGTCTAAAAACTAAGTCACTAATTAATTAAATAAAATTATATTTGACACTGCTAATTTTTTTAAAAATAAAACATAATTTTATCAAAATAAATCTAGTTTATAGGAACATGAAATTTTGGAACCTTAGAGGGCCATCCCTTAGAGAGAGTTGTAGAAGAACTAGGCAATGGTGTAAATACTGTGAGAAGTGTAGGAGATATTTTTGATTTATCTTCATTTCTATAGCAATTTGAACTTAAATCTATAGAAGAAGCGTTATATGATGAATTTTGAATGATAGCTATGAATGAAGAAAAATACCAGTTTTGGAGGAATATTGTTTTGGAATTAGTGGATAAGCCATCAAACTATCTACTGATAGGAACCAACCATGTTTTTAGAAATATTAAGGATTGTTAAGATATAATCACTAGGAATAAGGATATGATACTTAAAAATTATTTACACCATGATATAGAAAAATATTATAAAGAATCCTTTTTTTCCAATTTCTAGGATAGAAGGCCATATAATACTATTGTTCTTTTAAATTCTTATTAATTTTTAATTTATTTGATTAACATCACGTTTATTTTTTATATGATTAGTATTTAAAAGATTTTTATGTTTAATGGTATCATTTTTTTGAAAACCATTATCTACCAAATTATATTTTTAAACATAACAAATATATTTATGGATTTAAGCACCAAGGTATTAGAATGAATGAATGAGTTCTTCTCTTAAAAAATTGATTTTCAATTAGGTGAGAAGATCCTTGTATTTTTATGAAAATAGTTTTATTTATATTTACTTATCAAAACATATTCAAATGGAATTTGAAATGAGTATTATGAAAGAATTTAATTTCTTTCTTAGTTTTCAAATGTGTGAAAAATATTTTGGAATTTTTTTAATCATATAAAATATATTATTAATTTATTGAAAACATTTAGTTATAAAGATTGAAATTAAAATGAAAATAGAATGTGTAATAATGTAAAACTTTATTTTTATAAAGCTTAAAAACCAGTATATAACATGTAATACATAGGTATTATTGGATATCTACTATACCCTACTACAAGTAGATAAGAAATCATATTTCCTATTTTTTTGTGATAAGATTCATTCCATTCTAATGAAATCCCATATTACTAGCATTAAAATAAATTTTAGATACTTAAAAGTAACTATTTTCCAATTTTATCTTTATCTAAAAACTTCTTCTTTTTATATAATTTCATTTTCAGATGTTGATTTTTTATCATGTCGATTAGATAAAAACCACCTCTATTACTTGAAACTTTTTTGGAAAGTCTATATTTTAATGGTCTAGTAAAAACAATATTTTTTTATTATAAAATCATTAGGTAAAATATATATCTATTTGTAGTTTCTGTGAACATGTTTTTTCTGTGAAACACAAAATTCTGTTATTGGGACTAAAATTCAAACAAATTCCCATTTTATGTAATAACACTAGTGTTATTAATATATTCAAAAATCCTACTAGTTAATGTAGGTCTAATCATATTGATCCTATATATAATTTTATTAGATATCTTATATATAAAGGAGATATTTATTATGATTATATAAATATTGAGTATCAACTTTTACATATTTTAACTTAAAAACATTGCATTATATGTTTAGATTTTAAGATGTGTAACAACATGAGTTTTTACGAATTTGTTTTCCAAATAAATTAAAATTCATGAATGGATTGTGTTTCATGATTCATCAACTTATGGTTTATTTATATGTAACAACATGTTAATCATTCAATATATGAAACATTGAGTTTCACTTTCTATGAAAGAAACACTGAATCTAGATTGTGTTACATGCAATACCAATTTTAGACAACATTATATAAAACATCGGGCTAATCCCGCGTTTCATATAACACCTAGTTTCAATGAAATGTGACATATTATAAAAATATTAGTTTTTATTTCATATATTTTATTTATTTATTAATATCATTTTTATACTCCCTTCAATAAATTTCATGTAAAAGTACATAATTGGTGTGCGATACTCAGGTTTTAATACTAAATATAATTTTTTAGCATTATTTGATGTAGCTGAATTGATTTTGTATACTATTTTAATTATTAATATGACCATTATTATCCAAATTACATAGTTAATATTTTTGAGTATTCCTTATTCAATTCCCAATATTTCATTAGAAGAAATCATTGTCCAATTCGGTCATTTTAAGGGTCATATAGACCACAAAAGAAGGACCACATAATATGCAATAAAAATGGACTATCCATGAATATTGAATTAAATGGCTCAATATAGAAGTCCAAAATCCTTTATTCTCCACCAAATGTTGGTGGGACAATACTATTCATAATAGGTAAAACTTTCAAGGACCAAATCCACTAAAAAGAGGAACAAATGATTCAATGAATTCCAGACCACCATTCTGTCCGGGAAATGAAATCACCACACAAATGTTGACATTTATACTGATAGAGACATCCATTCGAGCTTATATTTTTAAATGTGAAATAGGATATATAAGTGGTCATCTTTATTTAATAAAGTGTTTGGATTTGATGACATCTTTCTATTCAAAAATCCATCCACATTTTGGCCTTAAAAAAGTCTGGATTCAAATGGATAGATTAAAATTGTATAATCAAACCACCCTAACATTGGATCCTTAAGGGAAATGACCACCGAACATTCAGAGTAGATAGATTATATCCATGTATATAACTTCTAAGAAGAATATATCCCATGTTTCATCTGTATAATTTATCCAATTGGGGATGAATGTGGAGGGGCATATTTGGAATGCAAACAGTCCACCTCCTTGGGCTATAAATACAACCCCCTATTCTCCTTGCAAGGGGTTGGAATTTCAATCACCAACCATTGAAATGGAGGGTAGAAAAAAGAATAAAAATATTATGGAAATATGTTTTATTCATTTTTGAAAAATTAATTCTTTTCTGACCAATTAACTATAAATGAAATAAATAGAAATTTTAAAATTAAGAAATTCCTATTATAAAAAACCATCTTTGTATGGAGAAATATATTTTTTATAAATAAATTAATGTAAAGAAAATTAAAAATTATTTTATAATAACATATATATGTTATATTCAATTAACAATTTAATATTCATTTTATGTGTTTTACAGACAAATGATAAGAATAAATCCCAATTTACGGACAAAAGATGTATTTTTATAAAAGGTAGGTTTACTGACTTTTTATGGTGAAATTATTTTAAATATATGGTTTGATACATTTATATTATACTTTCAAAAATAATCTTCATTTTTAATGTCTAATTTAAAATTTATCTTGCGGTAATTTTTTTAATTTTTCTAAGAAGTTTCATTTTTTATGAATAGTGAAAAATAATGAATTTTATTTTGAAACTACCTTTTTTCTTTATATATTTATGAAGCTAAATTATATATTAAATTGGTGTTAAAGTTTATTTAGATACATTATGTATAAATTAATCCAATTTAATTCATTTTATACAATATCAAATTCAAATGGAAATAAAGATATTTCATTATTTTCACATTTCCTTTTTAAAAACCATCTTTCTCATCACATATGCTGGATTAATTTTAAATTAATTTCATCCTCTTATGTGAATTTAATTTGGAAATATTGATTTAAAATTTGGAATTAGAATAATTTACAATTTCTAGTAAGTTCCACTTACTTTTTGACCAAAATTATTAGTTAAAAAAATAAAATAATCAATGTGATTATAGTAAAAACGAGTTTACATTGTTGTTATGCTTAGAATATAAGGTGTAATAATGAATCAAAATACATATGAAACCTATTTTATAGAAATATTTACACTCTTATGACCTTATAATATAATTTTATTAGTTTTGGGTACACTTTTCCCAAAAATTGACCTATATAATAAGTTGTGTACTAAAGAAGAAGGAAAAACTTCTTTGACTTTAAAATTTATAATGATTTGAGATATGGAAAAAACATTATATTTTTTATTATAAATATTATTTTTAAAGGTAAATATTCTTTTATCATGATAATTTATTTTAATTTTTTGAGATAATATTATTACATAAAATGCTTAAGAAACATCAACACAATAATTATTCAGGTCATAATTAAAAAAAAATAAAATGATAATAAAACTTTAAAAGGGATGTAAATTTAATGAATTATTATTGTAAATTATTTTTTCAATTTATATATCATGTTAAAAAAGTTTTTAAAAAATTATTTTATTTCCAATATTATCTTTGGATTTTGTTAAATTCAAATTATATAAATAATGTCAAACTTCACATTAATGTTATTATATAAAAAATGAATTTTTATTAAATGATTTAAAATTAATTAAAATCTTATTTTTTGAAATGTGGTTTCAAAATTTTAATAAATATAAAATATGGTCCATTAATGGACTAATTTATCTTTTATAATTGTCACATTAACTGCTAAAAAGTAAAAAAAAAATTATTGTTATTAGGCTTAAAGTTGAGTTTTCAGGTGTTACTTACACTTAATTAAAAAATAATTTCAAAAAACATGGGATTTTTATTTTATAAATTAAATATAATATTTTATAATAATTAGTTCTAAATATTCTCATAATTTTCACTTTAATTTAGTGATAATGGATAAATTACCAAGGTTAGAAAAGTTGGTACAATAATAAAAACGAAAATTTTGAAATTAGGGAAATATAAAAATAATAAATAAAATTTTAAAAATAGATTTATTTTTTTGTTATGGAGTTATTTATAAGAAAATTAATCCATACCCTCTATTATTATCTTATTATTGAGAATCATTAAGAAAGGGATACCTCCCTGTAGTAAATATGTTTGAGTATTTACTGGAACGCCACTCCTCCTTAACAATAAAAGGATACACACTTTCCCCCATTCTTTACACCTCTAAATCCATTTGTATTGACCATGATCTGAACCAATAACTTACAAAATTTTATCCCCTCGCAATATAATTATTCCTTTGGGCATATTTCTAACCAAGGAAGTCATTTCTTGCAATCCAAAGGGAGATCCCTAAAATAGAGGCAATATTCTACAATAAATGTTTTTTGTTTTATTTATTTTTCAAACATATTTATTTATATTTATACCATACATACGAGGTAACCTAATTTTATTAAATGCATTGATATATTTTTATATTATGTTTACTACCTAAAACACACATAATTCCCTCAAATGGGCTAAAAAATCACCATTCTTGTGTAGGGTAGGCTACCACCCCACGAACTGATGTCATTCACCTTACTATTACCACCTTTTAAAGATGGTGATAATAAGGAAAATGAAATTTATATATGATATATATATGATATTTACGATTACATTTTGATTCTATAATTATTATATATCACATACATTCATTCTTTTCATTTTATTGGAATATGATAATCTCTTTCATTTGTACAAAGGACTAGTGCCTCGCAAAGCAATGTGATTTGTTCACAATATACATGGAATTTATTAAGGTCTGGTTTAATAAATATATGAGAGATATATTACATAATAGTACCAATATAATGATTTTATATATATATCATACACTATCGTTCTTTCTATACGCAAGAGAAATGTGACAATATTCATGTGTACGTATGGTCTGCCGTCTCAATGAATGGTATATTTCATTTCCCATCAAAAAATATTAAGGATTAATTTAAATAAATATATAATAAATATGTATTATATTCATATCATGGTTTACATCCTAGAAATGAGAATATCATGATCAAAGTAATAGAATCATAAATAAAAAGTCAAAACTTATTCGAAAAACAAAGCGGTTATTACGTGAAACATGACATTAACAAGTGATTTTTAATAAATGGGTCATATAATGTAATTATAAAATCATACATGGTAGTATATATAAGAATATGGTTCTGTTATAAATGTATAATAAACATATATTTATCGTACAATTTTTTTTAACACTTACGAAGGAAGTCAAGACTAAAGTGTAGGGATTTATATCTCAACCTTAAATTTTGTGCGACACATAGTATATTCACTACCTCTTTCATCTATGAGGATTATATACCTCCCATGAATTTATTTTATTATTATACCTGTAAAATTTATTTCTACTTGACTATCAACTTTAGTATCCCTCTTTCACGGGGTTACTGTTAAATTGTTACCAAAACCATATCCAAATGTTGTTTAAATTTTCCTTCTTTGAGACACATGTCATGTTTGGAATCTCTATCATAGACCACCATGGGTTTTCATTTATTTAATACTTTTCTTGATTTTAGATTTCTGTTTGAGCTTTGGGTTGAGTCCCCAATGAGAATTTTTGAGTTTTGTAGGTTTTAAATGTGTCTTTAACTTGTGAATAGTTAGGGTGCATAATTTGAGGGTAAAAAAGTAAACAGTTAACAGTGATGGAATTTTCAGTTTGGTTTGTTCTTTCAGTGTTTGACTAGCATAGTTTGGACCAAACTGTGTGATCCCCAGAGGAAACTGTGTGGATATTGTGTGGTGTCAGGGATAAGGCTCACAACTTGCGAACAGTTTTATGAAGCCACGTTGAAAGTGTGTGGGTTATTATATATTTTTAAAAGTGTTCATTTTTATGATTGGAATGTGATTTCCAAAACCAGATGACTTACCGGCATGTATTTACTTCTCTTCTAATAGTGTGAGCATGGTTGGCACATGATTTAGAAAACAGTGCGACCAAACCATCTATGTTGCCCAGGTTCTTTAAAAATTTGAAATTACATTTTTTCATTTCCATATTTAAAAAAAATTGGTTTCTCCAACCTTATTCAACCTAGGTTCAACAGGTGGCTACCTAAACCCCCTTCTCTTGGATCTCCCTCCTCCATGGTTTCTGATTTGTGCTTCTGAGGTGAGTTTCTTTGGTTTTTAGGTCAGTTTTCTCCACCTATTATTCTTATCACTTGATTTCAGGGTTTATATTACCTTGGATATCTATTGGATAATACCTAGAGTGAGGGTTGGCTAATTCTGGTCCATTTTATACATGTTAGTGTGTAAAGATTATACCTTTGGTGTTTTTCTTCTTACTATTAGGGTTTTATTGCATTCACATGCTGTGAAGTAGGTGTTTCCATCCATTTCCTTTTTGAAACATTCCATGTGATTCATTAGATTTTCTAATTAATTTGTAAATTTGTTTCTCATTCTCATAATACATTGTTTTGAATTTTATTTGTTTTTTCCATGTTATAAATTTGGTTAAAATTGGTTTTTAATAGACTTCTTCGGTAATGAAAATATGTATATGTATGTAATGTGTTTGATAAAATTTCTCTTCTCTTTAAAAGATAAATTGGTTGTTTGGGTTTGTTTTTTTCCGAACTTGTTTTTTGGTAATCTCGGTTCCCTTGTGAATTATTATTTGAGTGTGTGGTTGAGATTCTTCTTTGCGATTTAGTGGTCGTATTTGCATTTTATTGTTATTAGTCGTAATTATAGTTATGGTTCTTGAAATTGATCTTTTAGTATATTATGGTTTTCAATAAGTGTTTCATTGGATATTTCTATGTTCTTATGTGCACAACATGAACATATGGATTGGAACATAAATGAATATGTATTTCTAAAGTCATTCTGACCTTAAACACCAGAATTTAATTCCCCTTTCCTTCTTCCATCTTCCCATCCTTAGGACACATATTTTTTAATTATTATTATAAAATGACAATAGTTCTTATATGGTTCTTTAGTTAAAAAATGATCCCAATTTTTTTCTCAAATGTGTTCTTTAATTTTCAGTGCATCTATCACCTTAGAATGTGAAATGGTAACTAAATTTTATAAAGGCCCATTTGGAACCTTTTAAGAAAATTACATGAATTTATCTCAGTTTTGGAAAAATGTAATTGGATTGTTAATGTAAAGGAAAGGTTATAAATTTTAATCATTTGTTTGGTGATTTTAAAATTCTTGTTATGTGTAGGAACAATTGGAGGTTTGACATGGTTCAATGTGTGATGGGTTCCTCTATGGTTTTCTCTTTGAGAAGAGGGCCACCACATAGGTGGTGTCAGATTTAGGGAAAGACATAAATTGTGTAATCTAATGGTTGTTGGTTTTTTTCACACATGTGATGACCTCCACATTGTCCTGGTACTATTGTCATGGGATTCATGGAAGTTATCTAGAGGGTCTTGGGACAGTTTCTTGTTGATCTAGATTAGAGGAACATGGACCCCCTGTATTTTTTGAGAGTCCTAGTGGGTTGTTCCACTAGTGAGGCTCATTTGGCAAATGCAGTTAGTTATTGACTATGGAGGTACACCATACACCGATAGATGAGTTTCAACTAAGTAGGTTCATGTATTTTTTCTATATATGTTTATGAAATTCCAATGATTAATATATATATATTCTTACTTTATTCCTATATTATTTTGGTTTCTTATGTTTTTTTGAATTTATATGATTGTATATAAACTATTTATATTAATCATGGAAGAGCGCCTTTAACTACTGTTTCTGGGTTCTTATTTAGTGTTTAAATTTTATTCAAAAAGTAGGTTTTATAAATAATTTTTTTTAAAAGAGGAAAGTTGAGTTTTTTAAAATGCTTTTTTTGAAAAATCTGTGTTGGTTTATAAAATGATAAAAAATCTATTTAGATTAAATATTTTTCTAACTAGTGTTGTATTTTCTTTTATTTTTATCTCTTATTGTAATTAGATCATGTGTATTTATTTATATTTATTTTTTATCAATCCTAATGGTTTTGATGATTTTCTCTATTTGGGTAGTTTTGTACCTGTTTACTATTTGAAAAAATCATTCGTATTATATTAACTTTGATTCCTAAAACTTGTTACTTTCTTAGGATGACTGGGAACACCTCTTGGGCATTATCTCATGCCTGGTAGAGTGTCGGGTTAGACAGAAGCCCAAACTAGTTTTTGAATGAATATTATTAGTGAAACCCTTTATTATTTGGACCATTAAGTCGTTTTACTATTAGGGGTATCAGGACTCAACAATTAGGTACAAGAAGTGATTTATCAACTCTTACCCAATATGATCCTTGACTTACTAGGGGTAGTTCAGGAATTGAATCTTTTGTTATATATTTTTGGGTTTCTACTATATTTTTCTTTTTTAAGAGTCGTTTTGGACTAAAAATTGATGTGAACTAGTGTTACACAATGACATTATGTGATGTATTGACCCATAGGGATCTCGATTGCATGGTTTATGATAATTATAATTGGTTTAGCTTTCTTGAGGTATGGTCTATAAAACCATGTTTCAATTATATTCATGGACACTGGTTGCATATTTGATAATTTTTATGTGAATGGACCTTTCATTATGTTTTCATCAACGTGAGTGGGTTTAAAATGGACAATTTTTTTTTCAAAAAAATGGGTTTTAAAAAGAAAATGAATTTGCGATATATGGTGTGGTTTTTAAAAGTGGGTTTGGGTGTTTAAAAATTGAATTTGAAAGTGATATTTAAATTTTTAGAAATAAACATGGAAGAAGTTGATTTCTGGTGTTTGATTGAAATATGAAACTAACTTATAGTGTTATAAAAATGGATTTGGGGTGAAATAAATTAGGAATTTGGAATGATATTGTAATATTCGAAAGTGAATTTTGGTTTTTTTCCTGATGATTGGGTTATGAGATGCTGATTTAGTATGGAATATTTTTATTGATTTGCGTTTTATTTTGATGTTGATTCAGGTCTGTGTTTTTTTTCATATATAGTATGCCTCCCAGAAAGGTTCCCAAGGTTTCTAGTGAGTCTCTTCCATTTTTTTACCCTACCTAGAATCCTAGTGGGGTGGTAGATTCAATATCTCCTTAGTGTTTCCTATTTTTTAATGTTACTAAGGTTGTTTAAAAGTTTTGGATTAGTTTGAGAAATTTTAATGTGTTTTCAAGTCATTTAAAACACTTGAAGCTATGAGGGTGGGAGTTGTTCTGGGTTTGATTAAAGTTTCAGGTTTTGATTATTGGAAGGTTATAGTCCCTCCATTTTTGGATGTTGGGATTCCTTGGGAAGTTATTAAGGCCAATTTAATTTCATACATCATACTTGAGGAGTTGAAGCCAATGAAAGTGTTAGAGCTCTTGGGTATTCATCATGGTTAATGGATTGTGAATTCCTATGTTGATCATTTTGAATATCTATCCTCGTTTTCTCACTTGATAACATCAAATGAACAAATGAATTCTCCTTTTTTCATTTATCGTCTTCATCAAAATATTAAGGCGCAGATCCTTTCATCCAGTGAATCCCTACTTGGGAAGCTTATGGATGAATAACTTCTAGCTGAGTTAGTTTCCATAGCATATTTTATAGTGATCAGTGATTCTCATTCTCTTGGTGCTTGTGAAGGTTCTCTATCTTGTGAGAGGTGTATTTTAGAGGGACCTATTCCAAAGGTTTATCCTTTGCTGATTAAGGTCATTCATTTTTATTCCATTAAACCTTGTTTTTTTATTATGGTCGATCGAGGAATTCAAAACCATATTTTAGAATCATCAAATGTATTTCTGTTGATGTGGTTGTTTGTTTCACTTGGAGAATTTCTTTTAGAAGTATTTCCGGAAGAAGATATTCTACCGAGTGGATTTTATCTCTTAATTGTGGACTAGTAGATGAATCATGGTACTACATATCTAGACACAATCCTCAGAGTTAATCTTCCCATGAAGTCTTGAATTTCTTGGTGATTTGGACTGACCATGGAAAATGTTCTTTCTCTAGTGATCGAGTGGGAGTAGTTCTAGTTTAACTTTTTTAATTTTATTTTTTGTTTTATGAGATTTTAAAATCCTGGTGGTCTTGTTTTACTGAGGCTATATAGTGTTCCTTTATGTTGGTAAATTTGGTATGTTATTCTTTTGGATCAGTCTTGGTTTTGGGTGGTGTTCATTTTATAGATGACGACTTCTCATGGAAACGACGAATCATGGATTGGTTGTCCACTTGGTTTGGGGTTCCTTTCATCGAGTTTCCCTTATTTTAAGGGGTTTTTGGTTCTCTTTGGGAGTTCCCTTATGGGTGTTGTGATGTTTTCTGGTTTCTTATAGTAAAGAGAGACATTTCATTTTCTTTCCCCAATGATATTATTGTTTTTAATTTCTTAGAGCTGGTCAGTTGTAAATTTTTTAGTGAAAAGTCACACTAAGGTTTTGGGGTTCGGTTTGACCTTTTTTGATTTTGGTGTTAATTTTTCTATCTTATTCATTTGTGTGACTTTATAGGGGCATGAATGTTTTGTGGATGAGAAAATTGTCACGCCATAACCCTGCTTTTCTCATTTATTTCATTCTTTTCATTGTTTTTGATATTCTGGTTTTGGTTTGGTTCAATTCCTTAGTGATATTTTTTGAGTTGTGTAGGTTTTGGGTGTGTCTTTGACTTTTTCAAAGTTAGGGTGTACAGTTTGGAGGATAAATGTGTGGATAGTTAAGCCGGATGGTAATTTTTTTGAGTTTATTTTTGCACGGTTGGAATGGAATTGTTTTGTACAAACCATACAAGGCTTAGGTGAAATTATGCAGATCTTGAGTGTTGTATCAGACATGGTGTACGACTTATGAGAGGTTGGCAGAAACCACACATAATTCATGTGAGATAATTAGAATTTTTAATAGAGGTGATTTACACTGTTGATGCATGGTTTCCCAAACCATGTGATCAGACGATGCAACTGACCGTCTCTTCTAGTAGGGTGTACACAGTTGGCGCATGTTTTGGGAAAGCGTGCGACCAAACCATGTGAGTATCCCATGTTCCTAAAAATGATTGAATTAAAATTATTTACTTAATTATTTTTAACCTATTTATGGTTTCTCATCACTTTACCAGCCTAGGAACACATAGGGGCTACAGAAACCAATTCTCTTTGGATCTCCCTCCTCCATGGTTTCTCCTCAAAGATTATACGGTGAGTTTCTTTGTCTTTTTTTGAATCTATTTTCTCGACCACCTCTTATTCTATCTTGCTTCTATGGAACTCTCTTGGATGAACAATAGTGTTATGGTTGTATAATGTTGATTGAATTCATTTATGCTAGGTTTTTCTGATTGCTCCTTGGGAATAATTCTTAATTATTTGAGGGTTTTGTTTCATTCTAACTGCGTGAGGTAGGTTTTTCAATACATTTTCTTTCTAAAACATTATTTATGATAATTTAGTATTTATAATAAATTTATTAAGGTTTTATCATTATTTTGATTTGTTGGTGTGAATTGAACACGTGTTTCCATGTTATAAATTTAGTGAAAATGTATTTTCAATGATCTTCCTTGGTTATTCCTGTATGTATATGTATGAAAATTGTTTGATAAAATTTCATTTAGATTTTAAGAATGAAATTGGGTATTTGGGTTAATTATTTCCCTAAATAGAATTTTTTTAATTTAGTTTTCCTTCTAAATATTTCTTTGTGTGTGTGGTTGTGATTATTTATTGCAGTTTAGTCATCATATGTGTTAGTTTTTTTATTGGTGTTAATTGTCGTCGTGTATCTTCAAATTAATATTTTTTTATTTTATGTTTTTAATTAGGTGTTCCATTGGATGTTGTTATATCAATATACAAAAAAGGTGGGCATATGTATAAGAACAAAATAGATGATGAATTTCTAAAATGATACTCAACTTAAACCCTGAATTTCAAAGCACCTTTCCTTATTTTATTTTCTTTTCTATAGCCCTACACTTTTCAAATAGTTATTCTAAAACCCAAATGGTTCCTTAATGGTCCCTTGGTTTTTAAATAACCTCAAATGTGGTTCTCAAATGTGTTCTTTAAAGTTCTTCATGAATGGAACCTTATAAGGTTAAATAGTAATTAAATGGTATAAAGGCCCATTTGGAACCATTCAAACATGTGGTATTTTATATCTCAGTTTTGGAAATGGTTTGGAAATAGATTATATTTTGGGATTAAAGGTTTGGTTTATAATTTATTGTATTTTTAATGTGATATCATAATTTATGTGACATGTAGGCCCAATTGGCACATTGGGATGGTTTTATTTGTGTTGAGAATCTCTATGGGTTTCTCTTAGAGGACTAAGGTACCATATTTGTGGTGTCTGAATTTGGGGAAGGAATACATGGTGGAATCTATATTTTATTGGATTATTTAATACGTTTGATGGAATCCTCATTCTTCTTTTACTATTATCATTGTATTCTGGGGTGATATCTAGAGGGATAAGTGATAGTTTCTTGCTGGTCCAGATTATACAAACTGGTACCTCAGGAATTCATTAGAGTCCAGGAAAGCCATGCCACTGGTTAGGCTAGTTTAGAGCCTCCCATTGTTTAATGGCTATGGAGTTTCACCATACATTGACCTATGAGTGTGAACATAGTACATCAAGGTATTGGTTCAAGATATGTATAAGAAATTTCCATGATTAGTAACTATTTGTTCCTTCATTATTCCAATAAAATATTGGTTTCTTGTTTTGTTTTCATTTAATAGATTATTTATATGATATTTTTTTTCATAGAATATCCCCTTTGACCACCATATTTGGTTTCTTATTTAGAGTTATCCTTCTCTTATAAAATCATTTTTTTGTAAGAAATTTTTTTTAAACGAATAAATTTGTGTTATGTAATGAAAATTAATTCTAGAAATTATGTGTTGGTTTTTAAAAAGATAAAAATAAAATTTTCATTAAATTTATTTAAAAATAGTGTTTTGGACTTGTTTGGGAAAAGGCATGTATGGATTCTATGGTTCATACCTACTGAGCCCTTTTATGATCACACCCTACATGTGCCACTCGGTGATAGAAGACCAAAGAGGTTTTAAAGGATTAGGTTTATGGTTTTGTTTTTCCCTTGGTTATTATTGGTATTATGGTTGTTGGTGACAAAGTAGTCCCATGGAGATCGTGTCATTTTAATTTTGGTTTTAGTTTCATTTATAGTTTCTATTTTGGTTTTAGTTTCATTTATAGTTTCTATTCATTCCAGGAGGATTGAGAATGCCTCTTAAGCCTTATTGCAGGCTAGGTCGGGCGTTAGGTCATATTGTAGCTTGGATTGGTTCATAAATATATCGTTTGTTTAATGATATTTTATTCTTAATTTAATTTTTTATTTCATGGTTATTATTATTCAAGGTTACTATAGTGGTAATAATTTATTTTAAAAATATCATTGTTTATCCTGATTGTTTAGGATTATTCTTCCATTAATGAATTCTTATTATCTAATTTTATATAATTATAATAGTGCTTATTATCCATTGGTTATTCATGATATCAATTAGTAATGGTGAAATTTTTCCCTTATTTAATACTTCATATAATTAATAAAGTGTTATAAAGAAAATATGACTTTATTTATCTCTTCGGTTGGAATTGTCTTTTCAACCCAAAAATATGTTTTTGTTATTTTTGTTAAAAATATTCTTCAAAAGATCATAATTATTATTTTCAATTAATTGGATTTTTAAAGAGTTTATTTAAAAAAAAGAGTTTTTAATGATTTTAAAGGAAGCCTTTATATATATTCAAAGGTTATTTTCAAAAAAAATATTTTATAAATATTTTATGTTTGAAAAGTGTTCTAAATGATTTTTAAAGATTCTATTATAAAGTTTCATGGTTATTTTGAGAAAGATAAATGGTTTTAATGTTGTTTTATGTTTTAAAAATATGTTTTCAAAGATTAACATATATTTTAACCAAGAAAAGTTCCCAATTAATTTTAAAAATACTTTTTTTATAATTTTCGATGTTATTATTAATGAAAAGAATTTTAAAAAGGTTTTATGAAAGTTATTTTCAATGAATGTTTATTTTCTTTATGAAATTATCCATGTGATCATAAAATTATTTCTCCATCTAAGATGAAATACTTTGATCTAGTTTATTCTTTACTAGATATATGATCGAAGGACACTATTCTTATTCTTTCATTGAATGGTTTTTTTTAAGATCAAATGTTTTTTTTAAGAAACCCTTTTATCTTCCATGGGTTATGCCACAATAAAAATCTTATGAAACACACTTCTTTTCTCAGGTTATTCCATGATGAAATAATTTTGAATCCAATATATTTTCCACATGTTATTATACAATGAAAATTTTGTGATAAACATTTATTTTAATGGGTTATGATATGAGGAATTGTTATAATCATTTGGAACATATATATATGATTACATTATATAACGGTTGGGAACTATATCATCGTCCAATTAATTGGGTAAATATTTATGTATCTCATGAGATATATAGGTACAGAATAGGTAGTGAACCCAATATAGTAAGACATGGATGGAATGAGAATTGAACATGGTACGCTAATGGATTTTTTCCATCTTGATGGTTTAGGGAGTGAACCCTTTCCATAATAAAGAATAGTCTACCACTGGGGACGGTTGTGTGTCCTGCCTAGTAGGTGTATTCCCCATTAATTTCCATGATAAGTTTTGTAAATTATTATTGAGTTCTTGGTAATGATTTTATATTCTTATTTATCTGCAAAAATTCTAAGTCTTATTCCATTATTATGCACTCATGGATTATATTATTGCTTCCCATATGATTCATGTATTATGGACTTCCAATCATTATTCCATGAATCATTATTATGATATATGATATATACTATATATTTTTCAAATGTTATGATCATGTTATTATACCGTTTTGTTCATTTTATGCTTACATATCTCTTTTATTTACCCTTACTAATCATTTAAACTCCCATTTTCTAATATTTCCTTTCCCTAGGTCACATATAATGGTTTTAAGTAGGGTATGTATATGAGGATCACTAAATGGGAATCTAGTTATGGTAGACATTAAATATCATTCACCAAATTAGAATATTATGTTCCTAGATTCCAAAGGAACTATACTATTATTGTCCTGACACATGTGTTTCTGTAATGTAATGAATATTCATAAAATATGATGTAATATCCACGTAAGTCAATCCCAAGGTAATTATAGTTGGTATCAATGTAAATGTTTTGTCATCCTTTGGAAAATATGATTAGAAAACTTTAGTGAGATCTCCGGGGATATTTTTATGGATATTTATAGTAAAGTCTCTAAGGTTAAGTCTAAGGATTACTTATAGAATATGATAATTTTCTAGAGTTTCGGTAAAGGATCCACATAGTGGTTTCCAAAAAATTATATCCCTATCTAGAAACAAAAAGTAGATGTGCATCTAGAAATTTTTTACCTAGGGGTTACAACCTTGAAACCACCATATTGAGCTAGAATCAATTAGTAATTGGTGCATGAAAATGGGCCTTGATTGACTCCTAGTTTGACACTCCCTAGAGGTAATATTTGGAAACTCATAAACCCTTAACAACCATTAATAATTATTAATATTAATGATTATCATTGATGAAATAGATTAATATTATAGTTTCATATAATTAAAAATAAGGTTTTATGATTTTGATATCCTATAAGTTATTTTTCATGATTATGTGATTTTCTACTATGATAAGTATTGCTCACACTCTGATTTTTTGTTTTAACCAATAATGTGAACTAGATGGAACTGGATTAACATTGAATATGACATAGAATTTTTAATGAGAAGTCAAATAGGATGATTGATGTAGTAAATAACATTATGATTATGCCTAATCAATTTACACTAATCATTATAAAAAATGTATACCGTAACCAAATATCATACACACCAAAGAAGAGAAGAAAGGATTTTGTTGATATTTTGGGTAGCTTAGACCATTAATGAAAAAAATATTTAGTTTCCTATGTGTCTTGAATGTGGGAAGAAACACCCAATTGAATGAATAAAAGTAAAAAAAATATGTTTTAACTTTAGAAAAAAAGAAAAAAAAGAATATAATTCAAAAGTGATAATGAAAAGTTATGTTAATTAAATAGATGTGAATATTGGCCTCCCTAAAATATTTTCAGCTATTGAATTATTTAAATTTATAAATTGATTTTGTAAGGGGAAATATCTTAGAGAAAACCAAAAAAGAAGTGCAATAAATGGTTATATTTATGATGACAAAGAGACTACATATAAATTGTGAATTGAAATAAGTATTAAATTTTAAGATGATAAAGAACTGGTAATTGTTTGTTATGGAAGCATGATAAATGAAGTATTTATGTATTTTAATTAAAATATATTATTGTAAGAATCAAGAAATATGTATGTATTGTTTATTATATTTTTTGAATTAAATATTTTAAAGGATATGGTGGACTGGAAAAGTGATTTACTAGAATGGTGTTATTTATGTAAAATTCCAGGTTGTGGGAAATATAACCCTTACTTTTTTCATGATTTTGAGACAATGATGTTTGGATAAAGTGATTTTGGATTAAAATAATGTAAATTGGATAGTACTAATTACATTATAAATATATTAATGATTCTTTTGAAAAAAAAATCTATGAAATAATAGATGGAGTTTGTGGCAATTTTTTTTGGATTTGAAGAATATATACAATAATATATGTAATAGGGAAGCATGCATGTTTCCAATAATCATTTATGTTAATTAAGGTTATTTCCATGTTTCAAGAGAATACATGATGACGATATTCACATTTTTAGAATGTTATAATAATGGGATACTTAATGATATATGGTGGATTCATGATAATATAATTTTGAGATATTTAGTGACTTTCTTTATAAAGATATGTATTTTCATCCTTCAAAAGGGTCTAATGTATTAACGAATTCTGTAATTGTTTATTGTGAACATTGGAATTGTTTTTAGAGATTAAATAATTATTTATCCATATGAGGATTTATGCATATTGGATAACATGTACTAACCATATTTTTATGTAGATAACTAAAGATAAATCAAATGACTTATCAGTATATATATGGATATTATGATCCATTAATGCTTCTGGCATACAACATCACCATCATTTCACTGAATATAGGATGAAGTGTAAATTAATCAATGCATGACCAATGTGTGAGATTGTGCATATAAAATTGAATGAAATCATGTAATTATACCTTCTTGTGAGAATTATTCATCTTTAGGAATATGATACTGAAATAAAAGTTTTATCATATCAGTATCCTTTCTGATGAATCAAATGGTCCCTTATAGAATCCTAGATTCATGGTTTTGTGATTATTAATCTTTTATAGATTACACATCATTTTTTGATCTACGATATCTATCACTATTTATAATTATCTACATTTTTTTCCATGCACACATCTTCATATTCCAACTATGTTCTCCTATGGGGAATCCTAGTTATGTGTTCTTTTGGTCAAGTGTTAAGTTTCCAAATTTCCCTTTTTAAAGGAAGTTTCATTATTAATTTCTGACAAGTGGGCTCCAAGGAAATGAACATTCAAGTATTAAAACATTGATGACCTAAAACAACATCAAGGGAGAAATAAATTTTAAGTGGGGTAGAATGTAACACCTTGAGTTTTATGAATTATTAGTTTTTCAAATAAATTAAAATTATTTAATGGATTCAATTACATGATTCACCATGTCATTCTTGCTTTATATGAAACTCTATGTTAAGCTTGTGATACATATAACAATAATTTTATCTTTTAGTATATTAAACACAAAGATTCCATTTTTTAAAATTGAATACAATTTGTATATTGCATTGCACACAACATGGAGATTAGCATTCATTACACGCAACACTGAGTTTATACGAAACATGACGTATTATTAGAATATTAGAGAAATTATCACCTAGAAATTTGAGTGGTGGGTATGAAAATGATTAAATAAAGTATTTAAATATGATTTATTCATTTTTAAAAATTAATTCTTCAGTAACCAATTAATTTAAAATGAATGCAATAATTATTTGAAAATAAATAAATCATTTTTCTAAAAAAACTATATTTCCATGTATAAACAAGTTCTATATCAACATATTAAGGAAGACAATTGTTATGAATTATTTTAATGAAATAGAATCATATATATATATATATTATTTTTAATCAACTACTTAACATTCATCTTATGTGTTTTATGGAAAATAAATAAGAATAAATCTAGTTTTACATAAAAAAGATGTTTTTTATATAATGTAGTTTTACCACATTTTTATGGAAGATATATTTTAAATATAATGTTTGAAACCATTATACATTCTACATGAAAAAATAAAATTCATTTATGGTAGACATAATGATTCATTCAAAAATTATGTGGAATATATTGAATAGGGGTGTGATAAAAATATGTTATGTATATGAAATTATTTATAATATAAGGATAATATATTCAACACTTTATTTCTTTCACTATGAAATTAAAATGGAAACAACGTATATACGTGGGTACAACCTACTATCTCCAGGAACAATATATATAATTTATTATCACTAAATTTTATGGATTAAAATCAATTAACATATAATTAATATATATATATATATATATATATATCATGGTATACATTCCATAAATATTGAACTCATGATGAATGTATGTGGAAAATAAATAGGAAGTCAAAACTCATATAAAAAACAAAGAGGTTATTACCCGAAACATAACTTTAACCTGAGATTGTTAACAAAAAAGTAATATAAAGTCATTATAAAATAATATATGGTATGATATATATGAATATGGTACTTATATATATATAATAAATATATATTTATTATACAGGATGTTTGAATGCATATGATGGAAGTCAATAATAAAGGTTAGGGATTTCCTTCTAACTTTTTTTGTGAGTCACATACTATATTCACCACCTCATTGTTATATGTGGTGTATATAATACCCATGATTGCATTTTATGATTATTATTCAAAAATTAATTGATATTTACATATTCATTTTATGATCTATCTTTGATGTGGTTACATTTACTAAGTTACCAAAACAATTAAGGAATTTGGTTCAATTTCTGATCTTAGAGACAGATGTTATGTTATCCACCTATATTATTTTACGAGGTGTATATACTACTCATATGACAATTTATATCATGAATATAGTTATTTTCATTAAATTATATTCTTAATTTAAATTTATTCATTCATGGGTATTATGATTCAATGTTTCCAAAGTGCTAATAGTTATTTGTTAAAATCACATCATTTGTGAAGATTGCTTATGAGTATGATTCAATTGATCAAATATTATGATTCATATCTCAATAATTCTCATGAATGTTATTACCATTTTTTTATTCAGGATAAATAATATAATGGTAAAATTTTACACTGTTTAGTACTTTAGATAATTATGAAACTATTTTTAAGAAAATACGACTATATTTCTCTCTTCAGTTAGAAATCTGTTTTCATCTCCATTCAATTTTTTCAATAAATATTTTCAAAAATGATTTTTAAAATATATTTTAACTAATTGTCAAGGAAATGGATTTTGAAAATGTTCAAGTTTTTAAGAAATTTTTTGAAATTGTTTTCATATATTCTATTATATGTTTTCAATGGTTATTTTCAATGAAAATGATTTCATAAATGTTTTATGTTTGAAAAGTGTTTGAAATTATTTTCAAAGACTAATTTCAATGTTTTAGGGTTATATAATAAGAAAATTGTTTTCAAAATGTTTTAATTTTCAAAAATAAATTTTCTATGTGGAAATTATATTTTCTTCAAGAAACATTGTAATTGAATTTTCAATTATTTAATTATTAGTCTTCTATGTTATTTTTAATCAAATGAATTTTTAAAATGTTTTATGATGGGGATTTTCAATGAAATGTTATTTTACTTTATAAATGTTTCTATTGATCTTCAAATTACATCTCCATATACGATGAAATCCTTTGATATAGTCTATGATTCACTAGGGATATGATCGAAGGTAACAATTATTATATTTTTGATTAACAGTTTAGGTTTAAGAAAAAAAGTTGTTTATAAAACCCATTTTTCTTCTATGGGTTATACAATGATAAAAACTCATAGGTTGTAAAATGATGAGATGATTATGAAACATGTTTCTTTCCCCAAGGTTATTATATTATGACATGTTTATATACCCATTTCATTATGTAATGGGTGAGACCTATTTCTTACCCCAATGAATTCGGTAAACATTTATATATCTCATAAGGGATACAAGGTTAGAATGGGTACTGAACATAATATAATATGATAGGGATAGAATGAGAAGGGAACATGATATAGTAGATGTCTTTTTCCCTCTAGATATCTTGGGGAGTGAACACATTACTCAATAAAGAATGGGATTCCTCTGGGCATAGTGGTGTGTTCATCCTAGTAGATATAGCTTCCAAGAATAGAAATGACATGTTTTGGAAATAATCATTTAATTCTATGAAATGATTTTATATTCTTAGTTTTTATGAAAAATTCCATTTCTTATTCATATGTTATTTTCTCAAGGAATACATTCTTTATTACCTTAGGATCCATGTCTTAAAAAATAATAAAAATTATTCCATGACCCATGATTATAATCTCTGATATGTAGGAGATATTTTTTAAATGTTATAATCAAGTTCACAAACACTTGGTTCATGTTTTTCTAATATATCTCCTTTATTTTCCCTTTTTAGAGGACTTCATCTCACCTTTTATTTTGTCTCCTTGAGCCAAGTTATTGTCTAAAAATTTATATGGGGTATGTCTATAATGAGTAATATATGGGAAAATATTTGTGGGAAACATTGATGATCATCAAACAGATTAGAATATTTTGTTCCATCTTTCCAATGGCACTAAAATGTTATGAACCCTATCCATGTATTTGGGTAATGTAATGAATATTTTTAAAAAATGATGTAATATCCATGAATGTTATACCCTAGTTTGTTATAATAAGAGTTAGTTTGGATTATTTAATCATAAGTAAATCCCTTAAATTTATTTTAATCTTGATTTAGTTTATTAATTTTTTTTAGTTTTTTTGTTTAAAAATAGTGTTTTATTTATTTTATTTAATTATTTGTTTTATAAAATTGTTGGTTTAAAATTTTAATCTGAATTTTATATTTTTTTATGAAATTTTATATTCAATTTCAAAATTCCAATTGATTATACTATACTTTTGGCTTTTGAAAAATAAATGTCCCTATGAAACCATAAAATTAAAACCCTACTCTCACCAAACTTTGATATTATACCCTTGAAATATCTCAGGCTCTCAATATATCTTAATATAGAAACATTAAATCGTAAAAACAGTTGATTATCATCATAGAAAAAAGTCAAAAATGATTAAGAAATTTGGACCAAGTAGGATTAGGAAGAATAATCCTTGGGTATATTTTCAATTGATATTATAGATTAATCTTCTGCTAAAATAATATATGTGATTTTATGGACTTGAATATATTTCCGATAGAGTAAATTCAATGTATTTCTTTGTGGAATAAGTAAAAGAATTTTATGCGCACGTGTAACTCAATTTTTTAGAAATGGAGGATATCACTTATTTAAAAGGTAGATGATAATTTTTTTTATTTTTAGGGTTGATTTGGATTAGATCTTTATCAACCCCCAAGAAAGTTTTTTTCATTTTAATTGGAATTCATTTAGTTATAATATTCCTAAGTTAGATGGAATTATGTCTTTTTTATTCAAAACCTAAGACATCAAGAAGTTATTTGTAAAGGATTTAATTGTTGATCAGATGGTTTTGGTCATGTTAGTTTAAAAAGTATTAGAGAAAAAAATAATTGAGCTACAAAAAATTATTCTTCTATGTATGGTTGTTTATTTTTTGATTTTTATCATTATAAAATTTACGTTCAGTGGGTTTATATTGAGGTACACACTTCACTATTTCTGGAAATATAAAAATCTATCTTTCTATCCCTATATAAGAATGCTTTATATTTTTTCTGTATAGAAAGGAATTATCTATGATTTCTAAAACAAACTCATATGTCACTATAACAACATCCTCCTTGTCAGGATACTCGGTTAGATTTGATTTTTATTGAGCACAACTAAGTGTATTTAAATGTCAGTTGGTGTTTAGAATGGAGAACCATTTAGATCTCATGATCTTTGGCATAATAGGATGTTAAATGTGAATCATCAAGTTAGAATTTAATTTAAGAAGTTGGATAATGAAAATATGAAGTAGGAGTTTCATAATCTCAATTGGATCGGGATCTACAAGATGTGTATAGATAGTGAAACCAATATATCTATCAGTACAATGATAAGGAAAAGAGTGGATGATGATATGACTTCTAAGATAGCGTATTTCTTCAAATTCCAAGATCTTTTTAGAAGCCTATTATAATAAACAACAGTCCTGATCTTTTCTAGAGAATAAGAAAAATGTAAAAGAATATTTTTACTAATCTTGTTGGTGAAATAGAATAAGTCATTCAAAATATTTCAATTTTAGATGAATAAAGTGTTGTAGAAGTAGTTAAGCTCAAGGATTTTAATGTTGAGGGATAAAGATGTAATATTTATCATGTTAAAGAAATAATTGAGGATTTTGTTCAAGGTGAGGAATAACGAGTTCAAGAATCTACTAATTCTTTAGATTCTTAATGAACAGAAAAAATAAGTGGTGAATTATATCATTCTAGTGGGAAAGTTTATTTGGATAGGATTGTTATATAATTTGGAGAAGGAAATAATTCTATTGAAGGGTTTTCTACCCATTCTAATGTAGATTATAAAATTTAATCACTCTATATGATTAAAGTCCCAAATACTTTGATCATTCTAAAGAAAACCTCATCATTTATTTGGGATATATCTTTTGAAGACAAAAATCCTATGTTTTCTGTAGGTTTGAAAGAAAGATTTAATCTTTTGAAACATGAGGCTATTTAATTAAAGGTAAGACATGAGTATTCCCAAAAGATATTTAAATACTTGTTAAATATTTCTATTTCAAAAATAAAATTTGAATCTCCCTAAATACAGTATCCAAACATGAAAAAGACATCAATCCAAAGAAGATATATTTTTTTCATTCAAAGGGGACATGGCTAATCATGTTTGGAATTTTAGAAGATAGGTTGTTTCGAAATTTTATTTATGATATTGGACGTTTTTTATAATGCTAGTTTGAATATGTAAGGGAATTTTCTAGTCATGAAAGTGCTTCTAAATCAAGATGAAAAATACTAGTAGATTATTTAATTGGAATAGATCTATTATTAGATGATATTTCTTTTATTAATTATAAAGTTAAAAAACCTTAGCTTGAAAGTGTTCCTCTTAAAATATTGGTTGAAAATAAGAAATATCTAATTGGGAACAGACCTATGAATAACAATGAATTAAAATTTTGATAGACCAAATGAATGAAATGATGTGAAAATGTGTTTAGTGAGATAATTATTTTTAGTGTATTTTTGAAAGTGAATGTGGTGAATTTGTTCAACATGTTTCATTAATCAAGGTTGTTGTTGAAGGGATGAGCTTGGCTGATAAATCAATATTTTTAGCTATTGATGGAACAGTTGAAAGTAGTGCATCCGATGGTCATAGATTCCTTGAATATAAAATCATATTCTAATTAATATGATCCTAAACCATCTCATCCTTCTGATTAGTATATTATAACCCTTTATCCAAATCATTTTTTTAATTTTTTTATATTAATGAAAAATTGTTTTTAAAAAATTCAAATTTCTATTATCATTATTTATTGATGTTATTTTTCAAGAGACTCTTAATTTTCTAGGATGCATTTATTCTTGTATAAACATAAAATTCACTAACAGTTTTGTGCAACATTTAATATGTTCTAATCCGTCCATCAACTTTATTTTTGATATCATAGTATATAGAGAAATTTGGAAAAAATAATTTCTATAAAATATTATTATTTGGGATTTTAATAATCCTTGTTCATATATATTTACAATTATATAATAAATTAGATAAACTATCTATTTAAAATTCTGGAGGAAATTTGTTAAACTATATATATACGATTATAGAATAAATTTGGATAAAATAAATATTCTTTTGTTTAATTTAAAATATCTCTATTTGTTTGATCAAATAATTAAAAACTATATTTATGTGTATATATTTTTATGGGATTTAAGATCATAAAAAAGGTGGAGATTTTTTGGAAAATGAATGATTATAGGAAAATTTCATTTTATTTATCATTGATTTTGATTCTCATAAACAACAACATATTTTTTACTAATAAAGTTTCCTTAAGTGAATTCCTAGATTATATTTATTGAATTATTTATTTTATTTCCTCTGAAATTATGGATGTAATTGGGATGAAATTTTTCTATGTTTAACATATTTTTTAAAGAAGTTTGGAATCACTATTAATATCACTTTTTTAAGGAAAATAATAGGTTTTTTAACATTCCATTTGATAAGGATGATACTTTTTCTACCTTACTATATAATTAAATGTTTGTTTCGTAAACTTATTTGTTTAGAAAATCTATGTTTTAGGATACGACATATGTTTGGTTAACCAAAAAATTATAATCAATAGTGTGTTGTGTACAAACCTTTTGAAGAGTCAATATTAAAATAAATACCTATGTTAAAGAAATCATCTATACAATCATAATTTAATATTTTTACCATGATTTTAGAAATGATTTAACTAGAATAAATACCACATTAAATTATTTTTGAAGACCGATTCAAAATCTCTTCAATAATGGACTAAACCATTCCTATTCATAATGGATGTTACTATTTTCAATAGTGATTTAAATTCAAATTGTGTATGTGTAGAACAATTTAAATATCATTATTTATGAGGTTATAATTTTTGATATGATTGAATAAGATAAATCATGTGTTCTTATTTATTTTTAGTAGGATTTATGATTCCATATGATAAGAAGCAATAAATATATGAAGTATGAGAAACTAAATATCTTGACTATTGGTTCAAAAAATTTAGGAATATAAATGTAGCTACTACTATGGTATAATCCTATATTTTTATAGTCATTCATCAAATATTTTATGACTAAACATTGGAGACATACATGTTATAACATGCTGCTTCCATTTTTTACATGTGAAATGAATGGTTATTCTTTCAATTATATATTCTTCAAATATATTCTATAATGAGGCTTGGTTCAGAGTTGTAATAATGTGATGGTTTTATTCTCTGAAGAATAGGATCCATATATTATCTTTTTCTGGTATAATTTTTTCGTCAATTTGATTAATCTTCTTAGTCTTGTATTTTCCATTTTATGTGTCGAAGACCTATATTCAACTGTGGTGTAGTTCCGTATTCTCATACTCTCTTATGGAAGCAATGTTTTCATTTAAAATAAAATAAATTATTATATGGTGTAAAATAATTACACACCGTTTTTGAGATCCTTGATAAAAGGACTAGATTGTTGGGAATCACAAATCTCACATATAGATCATTGGTGGGTGGAGTAGGGGATATTTTCTCCCCGAACCACCATAAATATTATGACATTATTATTCTTTAATTTTCCTCTATTTAATGTTTTTTATGGAACCAATACATCATTTTATCAAAATGGGTGATTACTTTTAGTCTACCAAAGTGTTTTTTAGAGGATACAATTCACCCTTCCTATTTCTTTGTGTTTTTTCTTACCATAATTTTGTCTTTATTTTTTAATTATGATACTGAGATTATCTATTGATTTTCTATTCCATATCTTTTCTTGATGTGAATAACTAACCCAATATTTAGTCAAGGATATTCACCTAGATATAAATAACCATAATTTATTAGAGAATTATATTTATGGAAGCCACATTCAGTAATCATAGGATTGAAATGATGAAATAAATTATTATGTTATATGATTGATACGACACACATAATGTTAAATGCATTAAGTGTGCCCCATAGAAGTTATTCAATGCATTAATTACTTTTTTCATCACTTTAGATACCATTTATGGTTCATGATTGGTTATGATAGCCCACTATGTTATGAATTTTTAGTGTTTAACCTTTAGTTATACTTATTATTTCATGTATTAATTTATTTTCACATACACTTTATTCAATTATCTTATGACATCAAATTTTACATTACACTGTTTCATGATATTATTCTCATTTATGTCATCTTGATATGCCTTTTATCTAATTTGTATCATTACTACAATGACATATCCCTTTATGGGTTTTATAACTCTACCATTTTTATATATTTTCCTTGGTAACCCTAGGCAGTTTTTGGAGCTCAATGGATTTAAAGAGTACATTATGAATATTTTATGTAAGGATTATTTTTTATGTTGATGGTTTATGTATCCAATTATCCAATGACACTATACCATTAAATTATTAAGATTTTATTCTATGAAAATTCAAGTTAAAATAATGACATATTTTTTTTAAATATTGGTTGTTATAGTTTATATAAAAATACAGGTATAGTATTTTTCAATTAGGAATAGTATTTTTAGGGAAATTCCTAGGGATAATTTTATGGACATGATCCTAATGTTTTGGTAATTTATAGAGTTTGAATTGTCCAAGAAATTACATCCCTATCTAGATACTAGAAAGGGTATATATAACATGAAGAGATGAACATAAGGATAATCTCCCTGAGAAAGGTTTTTTGGGTATCAACTCATTTTACAGTTAGTGTTGGATGAGTTAACCTATGAATACCCACATTTCAAGACAATACAAATAGATATGCTTTGAATAATTTATCTTCCCTTTAAAAACCATTATGAAATATTTTAATAATATGTTAGGTTATAAAACATTATAAGAAATTGACTATAGATAACCATGTTTAAAACTTATTAATTAATAAGATATGGTATATCTGTCATTTTTGATTTTCTCCTTTATTTATAGTTTACCTTTATTGTGATTATTAGTTTGAATAAACCTATCCCTAATTATTCAATTAATCTTAGTTAATCGAAAAAAATTGGATTAATTATTTAAGAAAAAAATATTGAAATTTGATTATTTCTTAAATAACATTTATATCCTTATAAGAGTAGGATTGAAGAACTTAAAGGAAGTACTTCTCCTAAAAAATACAAAGTTTTAGTTTATTCTTATATGAAACTAAGGCCTCTAACTTTTAGTTAATATTGCGAGCCCCTAATCATAGAATAATGGATTAACTCCATTGAGAAGATATTTTTTTCCTCTAATGTTATGAGAAATATTAATTCATAATAGATATTTCAACAATATAGGTAGTAACAGATCAATGGTGGGATCCAATCAAGAATATAAATCCCAAGGAAGAAAATAAATCAATAGAGTGGTAAGTATTCATAAAAATATCTTTCGATAAATATTTTCCTCATACTCTCTATCTTAAAATAGAGAGGTTTTTAGTCAGACTCAAGATAAAGAAGTATGAATCAAATTGGTCATATGATAATAGATTCCAAAGTGTTTTATGGTATGCCTATATCTTTTTCATTGACCATAAAATTAAATATGATTGCTTATTTACCAGTTTGAGGTTGAGTACATGAAAATATTTGTTGAGTTAAAACTTTTATAGCTATAAGGAAATTGTTTATTATTCTCTTAAATTTGAAATAGATATCGGTGATTTTTAGTGGTATCATGGGATATGATAAAATAAGTAGATAATAGAGTTTAATTATGGGCTAGAAATAAATAAATCTTATGGTGGGAAAAATTTTTAGTTACACACTTTACAAAAGTGTGAGAAGTAGAATATCACAAATTTACATCAAGGAACAATGAGATTATTCATGTTTGGAAAGGTGGGGAATCATGCTAATAAATTTCAAAGGTATAACAGGTATCCCACCAATGTTATGGAATAAGAGAAGGTTATGTTGAAACCTTAACCTATGGTCTAATGTTTTAACTAAAAGGAACATGGACACTATGAAAACCAATGCCTTAAGAATAGGGATGTAAAAGATAATATATTAAAACAATACTCCAAGGCCTATATAACAAGGAGAGAATATACTACTATAACTAATAATGTGAATCATGATAAATATGTGGTTAAATGTACATTAGTTTTTCATTCAGGAATAGAGAATTTACTTTTTGTCTACGTTTCTATGAATTCATTCACATCACACATGTTTAGTAGAACTAATCTAACAACACCTAAAAACATAGTGGTTGAGTGTTTTGTGAAGATAGAAAATAGGTATATTAATGAACCACAAAATACCACTCCTTCTGATCAATATTTGTGGATGAATCTACCCTAAAGCATTATAATACTCCCTTTAGTGGAATTCGATGCTATACTAGTCATGGTTTGGTTTTCCTTATATTTATCCACTATAAACTACTGGTAAAATGAATTCACCATCCCTATCTTAAATCTCTCTCCAATTTTGAATATGTGTGTGGAGGGGGATGAATATACTTTGAACACTTCTCCAAGCATGGTTATTATTTTCCTATGAGAAAGAATACATAGCTCAAATTTTTGGGAAAAAGAGAGGACCATCCTTGATGAATATCCCATTGTAATAGAATATTTTGATGTATACCTTGAGGAGTTTCCTAGTATTCCTCCCAAGTGATAGGTTGAATTCTCAAATGAAGTAATACATATAGATATTCCATTATCCATGAATCAATATATAATAACAATTATTAAACTAGAAGAAGTGAATAAAAAAATACAAGATAATCTATATAGGTTCTTTATATGCCCAAATGCTCCACCAAGGGGTGTACCAATCCTCTTCCTTAAGATATAGGTTACGAGTGTGAATATATTCATTGATTATCATGGATTCAACAAGATAAAAATATATAACATATACCCCCTAACAGATATTGATGACTTATTTTATTTACTAAATAGAACATGTACTTTTCTAATATGAAGATTTCGTCAATATATTATTAATGAAATGTAAGGAAAGATGATATTCTAAATTTGACCTTTTGAACAAGGCATGGACATTATGAGTTCATAGTGATTCTATTCATGCACCCTAATGCTCAATCAATCTTCATGGACTCAATTAGTGGTGTATATAGAGATGATCTTGAAATATTGGTGGTAGTATTTATAGATTATATTATTATCTACTCAAAAAGAAAGGAATAAAAATAAGATCATTTTAATATTGTGTTGAAGCCTTTGATAAATGAGGATTTACTTGTAGATGATAATAAATGTGAGTTTTTGACTAAATAGATAACATTATTTAGAAAAGACATTATTGGAAAGGGGATACATGTAGATCTCAAAATGTTATAAGTGACTTAGTAATGGACCAAAATAAAACCATTAATGGGGATACATTGTCTCCTCAGATAAAGTGGGTATTTTCAGTGAGTTTTTTGAAATTATCATGATTTTCAAATCCTCTAAAAAATATAACTCATAAAAGTGTGATGTTTTTATTAATTTATGAATTTGAATTGTTCTTAAAAGAGTTAATCAAGAGGATAAAAACTAAACCTACATTCACCACCCATAAATGGGGATGGATTTATGATTTAAATCATTTTTAAAATAAAGTATTAGCGTTTTTACATATGAAAAATGATAAATTAACTCTCTATGAATATTGAAAACAGATGATCCATGAATAATAATATCTGAAGCCATATTTGTATTTGTCTATAGTAATCTCCAAATTGATAATTTGTAGGTATTATTTCTATAGGTAGAGGTGTTACACATATACAATCCATAATTATATTCAGTATATATTGAAAAAAAGAGTTCAACATACACCAAAGAAGGAGGTTATAGATGATCAATGATTATGACTATTCAACCAATTTCCATCTTATGAATGCATGTAATATGGGATATACTCAATATAGAAATAATACTTAAACCATATACATCATAATAATTAATATGGATCTTATATTATTAGACACGAAAAAATGAACTTGGGGATCACAATGGAAGGAATTCCATCACACCTTGCTAAAATGACTTCCTAACTATCCATCCATATGAATTTAAAAGGGGCCTAGGGAGATGATATGGAGCTATGCAGAAAGATAGTGAATATTCTATATTTTAACATTGATAAAGATGTAATTATATGATTTGGAACCTAAATACGTGTCCCATAAAAACCAATACTATATAAGGATATTTTGGATGGTGTGTATATCTCATCATTCTTTATTAATTAGGGGAAGAAAAAGGTGTTTAGGTATTTAAGTCCAAAAAATTTATTGGATAAAAAAGAGGGATATTTTAGAATTTCTATCTTGACACTCGGTTTGACTATGGGTTAAGGATGAAAAATATAATTATAAATGTATGATGGAACCATTACCCATATCATTAGGAAAATGGGAAAACACCATATATTTAATTATAAGACTGTATATGATATCTAATGTCCATAATAATATTTCAGTTATAGTCAATCACCATACCAATTAACTCATTTCATTTCCATTAAAGAATTTTTCTATATTGTCCAATTATATAGGATATATATAAGAGGAGTGGTAAAGCCCTATGTTGTACCAATCTATGTTTTATAAGATCAAGATCCATGGTTTACCACATGGGTTGGGAGACTTCTTCATTAAGGCTATGTTATTGAGATCGATTTTAGACATACTTTTCACCCTCAAATAGAAGTTCTGTCAGAAGGAAACATTCAAAATAAAGAGTATATGTCCAAATCATGTTAAATGAATTCATAAACACATTGGTATTAAAAAATTACCCTAGTAAAGTTCTCAAACAATAATGGCTTTCATTCTATCATTATTATAATAATTTATGAGGATCTTTATAGGAAAAGGTGTGGGACTCGAACCTGTTGGGATGATATTTGAGAAAGAAACTGACAGAATATTATCTTTTCCTTGAATTTATAAAGAATTCCTATACCATCGAGCATAATATGAAATAAATAAAATTAAATGAATAATATATAATTAAAAGTGTCAATGAGGCCTATATTTTTAGGTTATATATAATGTGTTTCTTTATATATTATCCTGGGACAAATTCACAAGGTTTGGAGAGAGGGGAAAGAAAATTCCAAAATACATCATCCCCATTTAGATTCTTTATCATTTCATAGTTTTGGAATATTGAATCATACTCTCATATAACATATATTAGGTGCATTATGTGTTTAATGCATCCATGTTGAAGAAGTTCATACCAGATCCCTCCCATATACTAAATTAAGAGGTGGTACCATTAGAGAATGATCTTCCTTATGAGGATAATCCAGTGAATATATTAGATCTAATTGAAAATGTTATATGAAACATGAATACTCACCTAGTCAAAGTACCATTGACGACACATAAGTTTAAAGAGGTAACATAGAAAATTGAATAGAAATATAATCACCCTCATTTATTTTATTGTATAAAATTAAATTTCAAGGGAAGAATTTTTAAAGAGGGGAAGAATGAAATGACCCAAAATGTTATAAATGAATTTCCCTTGTGAATGATTATATGTGTCATTTGGTAAAATATTATAATATAGAATACATGCAACACCTATTGAAAATCAACAATATTTATTTTTTTTGTATGATAAATCCATAATATGACTTTTCGACAATATAAACATCAATGATTATAGTGATTGGTAATATAACCATTATATAGTAGGATTTATGATTTTTATATATGAAGGGTAAAAATAAAATATAATTAATTCAAATGGAATATTATATTTCAATAACTAGTAGACTCACCCCTTATGAAGCTAACTTATCAGTTCCTCTTAGGGGAAGAAAATCACTAGGATTCACCCTTGGCCAAACCTAAGATGAGATTAAAAAACTATGAATTGAAAAGAATTTATTATGAGAGATATATAAGATCATTGAATTTAATACCCAAATAATTTTCATAGAACCACCACATGAAAGTATTACGAACACACACCTTTCCCTAAGGGTGTGTGATAGATTAATATGGAGATATGTATATAGAAAATTCAAATATAAAAGTCACAATTTTCTATTTAGAAATGATATAGTGGATTCATTGATTCTAATTTCATTATTAGTTGATTTAATATAAAATGTATATAAATATAATATGAATGTGATAATTTTTTTTGGTTGAAAAATGAATAGAATTATATTTTATTAAAAGATTTAATTTCAATTATAATACACAATAACGAAAAAATTAATATTTTATTAATGATTATATCCTTCAAATGGTCATTTAAAACACTATTTATTTGAAAATAAATTATAATATAATATTATGATGTCACATTTTTTATATGGATTAGAATGTTGAATATTCAATAAAACTAATATTTTTTTCAAATAATAAATTTTAATTTAAAATTTAATTTATCATATTAAAACTAAACTATAAAATATATTTAAATTTTGAAATCATCATGTAGAAAGTATCCAATAGTTATTTTTTCTTAATTTTTAGATATTATTGAATTTTTTGTTAGAAAATAAATACATTATAAATATACTGAAAGTATTATGACATTATAATGAATCAGAAGTTATGTAATATATAAAATAAAGGTAGATATTGACCAATAATACTATTTATATTTCGAATAATGTATTCAAATGTATTAATATTAAATTTTCAAGATTATAATTAGCCTCTGAATACCTTAGGTATATTTAAATGGTTTTACAAAAAATTATTTAGAAAAAGGAATCAATTCTACCTCAAAAATAATATTAATCAAATAAATTTCATCCTCATTATATTAAAATAATAAAACCCACTTCCCCTTGTAAAATACCATGGAAAAAATTATGAAAATTACAATGGTTTTGTATTTTTTATTAACTAGATGTTCAAGGCCTATGATTAGAAATTAATTAAAATAATCTTTTCCTTAACTATAAATACCAACCCATTTTTTCATTCCAATTCACTCTAATTCCTTTGAACATAATTTTCCTCTTTTATTCTCTCCCAAGAGTCTAACCAATGAGTTTCAATGTTTTTAATGAACTTTTACCATGCTTTTAGAATAATCCCCTCAATGTAAGGAGTTATCTCCCTCACCTTTTGTATCCCTTAACTTAATTTGTAATAATCCTTTTGATTATAAACGTCTTGTGAAGTATTGTGCTTAAAAATATTTCTTTATCGTCCAAATAATGCTCAACTAATGAGAAAATACCTTCTTATCTCAATAAAAACTTCTATAAACATTTTATTATACATGTTATACTATCAAAATTATCACATTATTTTCTTTTCCATGCCATTTATTTTATGCACATTGAACCCTATTTTCATTCCTAGATATTTACATAGATATAAATTTCCTTCTTATACCAGGGCTTCAATTTCTATAACTATCCTTCCTCAACCATGGTATTATTCTCTTCGTATTTATCATGATATTCCTTTTTTCACATATATATCACTCTAACTCTTATTGATATTATACTAGGAATTATATCTTAGCCATTTCATTTGTATTCAACCAGGATATCTTAGGAAATATTAGGTGATTAAAGGATTCATAGAAAACACTATATAGATTTGAAATAATGGTGTATTTTTTAGGTTCATGGTTTATGTATATAATTTTCAAAAACAATTAGTCTTTAGATTCTTGAGATATCATTTTATATAAATTAATGATAATAATCATTTATAAAATTTATTAAAAATATTGTTTTTGATAATTTATTATTTTATTCCTTATGATATGTTTACATTAATTTTTTTTGATATGAATGAATTTTCAAAGGTTGTATTTTTGAATTGTTACCCACACTAGAAATAATTAAGGTATATATAGCATAGAAAGGATCATAATGAATTAATGTGATGAATAATAGGTACTATAGCAGCCAGAACTATCCACCCATTTGGGCCTTCGGGCCACCGTTTTGTTCCATAGGTCCTTCATGGCCTTTGGGTCACCTCATGGCATTCGGCCACATGAATTGCAGATTCACCAGATAGAATTACAAGGAAAAAGGATTTAGATGAAGATTCAGAGAATACACATTTACCATAGTAGAGCTAAGTAGACTTGGAATAATGAGAGAGTATGGATATTCCATTAGGACCAAGCCTGCACATCCCTACATAAGACAACTAACTGACCAGCCATGTGAAGGTGGAGTATTGATCATGATATAGAGGCTGGAGAAGGGCAGTTTCAAGTAGTCATAGTCTGGGATGAATTTATTTAAGACCAATTGGTCTAGTAATGTAACCAATCCTATAAACCCTATACGAGTTCCCCTTCAACCCTTAAAATGGGGATTATCAAAAATAAATAAAAAATGAATTATTTTGCACCTTTCATGAATTAATGTGATTAATGAGTGTTTGGTCAAGGGTTACTAATGGTTTTTGTAATCCCAATCATTGAATCATACATTTTTTAAAATACATGTTAATGATTGATCACTCAAGTAGTGTCTTCGAAGTATTATAAAGGTGGTAAAAGGCCATGGTTTGTGAATATGAAATATGTGATACTTCAAGATTACTATATGATTCTCCTGATTATCTCTTTGTTTTTACCTCTTTCATAGTATATCATGATTAATAATATTTTCTTTCATGGGAATCAACTGATTTATTTTAAACAATGGATAAACCAATGATGAGGAAGTACAAAGCACGATTCTTGCTAATCATTACTGACCGTGGATAATGACTTTTTGTCATTTTAGATTTCTCAATAGGGGGGGTGGAGTTAGTATCTTATAAACAATTCTATTTACAAACAAGAATCACCTAATTTTGAAATATTCCTTTTAACTAATACTGTGTGAATATTTAATTTAATGTCTTGAAATAAACTCTAAGGATCTTGATTAAAATTAGTTAGAGTAAATTTTGGTTATCATATTCTTTTTATATTTTTCTACTCACATTAAAATGAAATTATGTCACATATATAAGATATCTATAAAATTACAGTTTTTGAAAAACAATATCTTGAAAACAAAGTTTGAAAAACATTAAACCTCATAGAATAAATAAAAATGAGGGTCAATATCAACCTGAGAGAGAATCCTATCCACTTGAAATTAACCCAATTTCAAGGTTTTTTCAAAACAATAAACATTTTCATAAACTTGATAACTTATAGAAATAAAACAACATATAATTCTATGTATGATTATTTCCAATCCTCTTTTATTATTTCATTAGGAGTAAATATATTAATAATAATGGTAAAATTATTTTCAATAGTATCTATTTTATGTTTTTAATGATGGTTTTCTAACGATGTTTTTGAGATTTATTTAATAAATATGATTTTAAAATTAGTTATATTTAAATGAAGTGAAACATTGTTTTTTTCGTTATATTTAAAAAAACTAAGGTATAAAACACAATAGAACTACCGAATTCAAAGAATGGTTCACACTCATTATATAAAAACTAATGTAAAAAATAAATATCATCAAAATGGTCACTTCGCCTATACAGTAACTGATGAAAAAAACATTTTATTTAAAATTAGTTTAAAAATACTAATCCTAGTAGTACATCAGCTGAAGAATGAAACAAAACATAGTAACATAGCAGTATAACCATAAAACAACTTCAATGACTATTTAAAACTTAATCTTGAAAATATCTATTAAAAAATACTAATACTAAATAAAAAAATCTTAAATATTTAACCCATTCTCAATGAATGTTATTTAATTATTTCATTAGTATAAGTTAGATCATAATTAGAAGAATTATTTTAAATATAATTAATTTAACATATATTTCCCATACAATTATAACAAAAATTAAAATAAATTTTAAAACATAATCTAACATTGTTGACTCCATCAACTATCTACGTTGAATTTATTTCAAAAATAAATCTATGAACATAATAGCCACATTTCTTTAATCATTTTTGATATGTTCTATTTCAATAAAAATCGAATTCAATGTAATATTTTTAGTTCTTATATTGTAAATATAGTAATTATTAATGAGAAGACATATTTTATTTTTCATAATTGATGTTTATTCTCCTCTTTCCCATCATCTCTCAAAATTACTCCCATTAACGTTTTCAAAATGATAAATATGAAATAAAATTAATAGTAATTAAAATATCTATATATTAAAATAATGAAAATTACTTGTTCATTAAACTTTAAATTGTTTCTTTTCTCTTCACCGTGTTCGGAGAATAACTAATAAGACATCTTCTCTATTGAAAAACAATCGGACACCTATTGACCTCTAATATAAAACATATATAATGTAAGTTATTATTTAGTTAATATAAATATGAATTTATGAATTATATGTTCTATTATATTCAAGATTCAGAAGAATCTAACCCCTAATTGTAATATTTTGAAAACTTTCAGTAATATATATTGTTTTTTCTTCATCATTCATTGTACTCAGTTTTGGTAAAATAGATTCTCGGTCCAAAAATCCACATACAAATTTCACATCATATGGATTAAAATGTTTATAAAGATATATAATATAAAATAATCATAAGTATTCAGTTTAAATAAATTAAAATAAATAAAATATATAGGGTAATCGACTTATATACAAAACATGAATCATGTTGATGCCATACATATCTCTAATTACATGCTCCCTAATATCACTCTTTAAAATCTTTCCTTTTAGTTAATTCACATAGATGTTACCATCCATTAGAAACTCGTAAATATCCTACAATAATGACTAATATATTGATAACATATCGTGTCTAGAATATATAACATCTGATGTAATTGTATCGTATTTTTATTGTTCTTTATACGACACATATTTACATTTAATTTATTTTTGTTAAAAAATATATAAATATATAAATATTAATATTTTTAATAAAAATGAATACCAATATAAAAAAAGTATACATTCTATACATACCAAAATAGTAAAATTTTAGACAAGTATAGATGGAAAAACTAAAAAATAGATAATAATTATTCCACCTATAATGACCTAATATATTGGAAAATATATTTTATATGATATATTTTTAATATCCTTTAGAATGTCTCTAAGATGATCCATATATAACTTTTGATGATAAAATATATCACCAATATAATATATTATTCGATATTAAAAAATAGGTTGTTCAGGAAATGTAGAATACTACTCACAATAAACATGAAGCTATGGAGGAGGAGATGAAAGTGTTGTTTATGAAGGAGGAGGTAGAGGGGTGGGATCTGCAGGTGTAGGCAGAGCAGTGGGCTCTACATTATATGGTGTAAGAGTGGAACACACCCCCTAAAATTGGTTTATTCCATTTCTAGAAACATCAATCATACAGAAGTTATGATCGTGTCGTAAATCATCTCACTCATCTCATGATGTTTAGACTCAAAAGAATCTATTTTACTTTTATATATATCCTCATTTTAAAAATATCTAGAAGAAAAAAAACTTATTTTTATAGATACACCTTCCTCGTATCATCATAAATGACAAAAGTTTTCAGATTTTCCCAATTTAGTAGGTAAAATAAACTTCCTAAACTTATGTATGAATGTCCCTTGTGTGATATTTTACTTATGGTATTCCTATATATAATATATTAAAAATTCAAATATGAATCACAATATATAAATATATCCATTAACATAAATATCATAAATAAATCAAATAAGATTTTAAAATTATCATATATTGATCCCTCAACTCTTCCATTTGATATTGACCATTTCTCTCATTCGATATTCCTTCTATTTCTTATGCATAGCTGAATGGGAAGAAGGGTCGACCACTATGGAGACTAAATACCTGGCTCTTATTTTTAAAAATTTTCATTCATTATTTATTCTTCCAATAACATATAACTTTCACAAGATAGAGTATGAGGGTATACATTTCTGAATTGAATCTCCTAATGATGTATCCTCATTAGAAATAAATTATGAATAAAAAATTATTTAATTGGTCATTAATATGAATAAAACTTCTAAAATATAAACTTTTTCATACTAAAAGTGACTCATATTATTTACCTTAAAAAAACATTTCAATTTATATTTATCTAGATAAAAATATATATATAGATCACATTGATTTTTATTTTGTCATTCAAAAAAAATGAAATCTCTTATGAGAGTTTATTTAAAATCCATCCATATCCTACAATCCAATCAAAAACATTTCTTATTGACTTCTTTAGTGTCAATTTTAACATATTTCATCATATTATAAAGTGAAAAACTATATTATTAACATAATAAACATTAAGAAAAATAATATCAAATGATCTTACAAATGTTTTCTCCCATAATTAAGACTTGGAATATTTTTTAAAATTTTTGAAAAAAATCGAAACATTAACTTTTTCTCGAGCTTGTATTTAAATAAAAGTCATTATTTTTATAATCTGGACCCTTATGAATATCATTATCATCAAACTCAACTGATATCCTCTGCTATTGGATTTGAGAAATTGATTATTTTGGTAAACATGTGAAACCATGATTACCAACCCTATAAGTCTACTCTACCATTTTGGAAGTAGTAAATGTTGTTTTGAAGGATTGGGAGGATATTTAATAGATGAATTTCTACTTTCCTTACCAAATGAACGAGGATACTCATATATTTGATCTAGAATTATCCAAAAAAATCAAATTAACAAACAATTAGTTTACAAATATACACATTTAACTATTAAATATAAATTAAAATAAAAAAAGGAAAATGATGTGACAAAAAGTAAAGTAAAAAAAACATTTTTTATAGTTTTTAATGTATGTAAATAAAATTATAACAACATTAATGAGGTGTGGGAGAAATGACATAAAAAATGAAAAATCTAAAATGGTTACATTAGAATTTGATTAATGATTTAAAAAATATGCAAAAATAAAAATAATCAAAATTAAAAAAAGGATTAACTGAAAATTAATTAAAATAAATTATTTTATTTAAAATTAGAGTACGTTAAAAATAAAACAAAAAAACTAACTTAATATGAAAAAATTAACATATCAAAAATAATATATGTTTTTGGTAAAAAAACTTATATATCCATGATTTTATTAAAAAATTAAATATGAAATAAATATATGTTACGCGTAATAATAAGAAACCACTAAAGGATTTCTTTTCCCATATCCATTTCTCATGATAGATCCCAATTGAACAAACCATGTATATGATATACTTATCAATATTATCTATTAATATTTCCATGGAAGTTGGGATCTTATATAAATCCACCACATCATCAATGTTTTCATCATCGAGATACTAATTTTACCACGTGAAATGAAAACCCATAGCAAATAGGATATAAAAGTATAATATAAAATTTATTTTCGATGTGTTTCCATGATAAAAGGAATAGTTTAGTATTCCAATATATTCAGATTAACACATTCTATACAAAACTCATTGTGTACGACACTATTTTTACTAATGAACCATTTTATGTTAAACATTAGAACTATAAAATTTATATAATTACAAACTAGTACTTGTTCAATGACTCTATATAATTAAAATTAAATGGAGATTTACTTTTTCTTTTTCACAAGAAAAATGAATTTCTTATGTGAACACCAATGCAATTCTATTATGAACACCACTTAAATTGTACAATTATTTAATATAAAATATATTTCAATTTATTTCATACCTTGACTGTGTTATCAATTTGATAATTTATCCGCCCAAAAATGTATCAATGTTTCTACGGAATCTGATATACCATGCATAATCTCTTTAAACCACTAAAAAATTATTATTTATTCACATTCAAAATCCATATATCATTATTCTTTCGATAACATTATTTAACATATGTTTATACAATGTTATATATAGATAAACATTATCTTTGGTATTCTGGATTTATAAATAAAACTGCTTTATCTATTCACCTATAATTGAATTTAATTTCAAGACAGAGAACAACTTTCACCCATATTGACTCATTCATGGTGAGATTTTTGGGAACTGATGTGCTCCACATCATACATATAACAACCCACTATTTTTATACATTGTCATTACATCTAAATAAATCAATATTCATATTAATAAAACCATGCTAGAATCATATAGTTGTAATGTCATTGGATACTTTAAAACAAAAAAATAGTTCATAAAACTTCTATATTTCTCCCACATATTCCTTCAAAACTAGAACCCTTTATGAATTATCGAACCTAATAGTTTTCTTCACATCCTGGGGAAATTAAACATAAGAAAAGGGTGAGGTAAAATTCTCAGTAAGGGTAAAAAAGTTAGATATTAATCATAACAAAAAATAAGGGTATAAGATTACAGACATAACATTTGAAAAATTACACCTTGGATATCAATGATCATAATCTTTATCCATAGGTAAACTCAATAAATTTCTTAAGACATGAATCATAAAAGAATAAAATGGCATAAAACATGGAATTATTGATAACACATAATTAAAAAATAATTTCATTACCCATCAAGGATCATTTCAAAGAATATCATAGTATAATGGGTTCACTCTCCAAACCATCATGGAATTATAGGTTCACTCCTAAAACTATCATGATAGAAAAAAGACCTTTGTGGAATCAATCTCACTTCCTATTCTAGTGCTGCCCGAACTAAGTACAATCCCCATTCCAGTATTGTCTATATCATAATATATAATATAATTAACCAATTAAATGGATGTAGATATAGGTCCCACCCATAATATAGAAAATTATATGTACATAGACCATAAGAACATAAATCATTCATCATATCAAAATACATGAAAAGAAATAGGTTTCATAAATATTAATCCATCATAAAAAATAATAGAAGGAGTATATATAATGTGATTTAATAATATCACCAACAAATCATAATAAACATCAAATAATGTAATCTTAGTTGGAAAATAATTTTTATAGATCACATGTAATATTTCATCCGGAAAATACCCTATATTTTTTGAAATATCTTTTTAAATTCTGTAAAATTATAGAAGAAAAACTATTAATTGAAATTAACAAAGTAAAATTTTAAATGAATATTAAATGAATTAAGGCTTTATGAAATTTCTAAAATCTACTCATGTCATATTAGTTAAAAAACACCCTTTCTATATTTTTATAGAAAAAGAAAAAAAGAAACTCATTTAGAAACTGGCAGAAGAAAGTATTTAAAACTATTTTGTCGAAAGTAAAAATGAGTAAAGAATAATTTAAAAATAATAATATTATAGTAAAAAAGTTTTTGGAAACAATTTTAGGAACCATGAAAAAGGAAGAAAAAGTGTGTTTTAAAGGAAATTTTAAAAGGACCATTTTTTTTAAAAATTCATTATTACTATCATATCATTATTGTTAGAATTAACAAAATTAATTGATTAGGTGATTTAATTTTAAATAAACATAAAATAAGTGTAAAATAAACATAATATAATCAAAATTCACCCCACACATAAAATAATTAAATAATTTATAAAGTTGAAGGTCAACCCAATGAATGGAAATTTGGTTAAGAATTACCCCACCCCTTTGTAATCATTCGAATCGTATGCCCCATAAAATTAATAATTAAAAAATGAAACATTTAATAATATTAATATAATAATTTTCTTGATATTATATTTAAATGTAAATTAGGTACAATAGAGACAAGAAATAAGTGGTTAATATGGAATATATCTCATGGGAGAATAAGTGAGATGAGAAACCCTTACATCCTGCTTCCATTTAGTTTTAAATAATTTAAACTCATTTATAAAAGGCTAAAATATTTTATTAATTCATTATATCACAATAATAGTACTTATAATACCTTATGTGATACTTTTATACCATATTACCCCCCATAATTAATATTATTTCATGATTAACATTGTTTCGGGTGAGTTTGATTCACAATTATCATGATTGGTTCATTTATGTATAAATATGGGATTTTATATAAAATTGATATAGTATTATTGAATTGAAATTATTTAGTATTAATATTTTTTTCAAATTTTCTCCTATAATATTTTTCTTTCTCACATGGGGATGATCAATTACAAAATACATTAATGAAAAATGTGTTGTTTTTGTTTGGTGGCTTTTCTGACCATACAAAACTAGTTTTTTATATTTGTTTTTATTTATATATATTAGTTTAAGAATATTAAATATGTTATAATATGGTTATTAAAATTTTATATAACTTGAATAATAGTTTTGTGACTAGACATGCAGTCGGTAATGAAAAATGAACAAAACATTATTCACGAATGCGATTATCCCGAACAATTTGGAAAATAGATTCGTTTCTTTGAAAAAGAGGAGGTAATAAAAGTTTTGAATATAATATATTCCATTAGAAAAATAATATTATAGTAGGAACTTTATTATGTAATTATTATTTCACGACGGATGACGGAGGTAATGAGTAAGTAGAAAAAGGAAAATAATTAAGAAATGTTCTTTGAGAAAATTACCTCTTGAATATCACTTCATTGAGTGACCCATGAGGACCTTGGATTTGTTACATTGGTGACACAAAAAACAACATTAAGGGAATATTTAATAGTTTTGTTTTGGAAAGAGATTTTAGGAACAAAGAGGGTTGTGGGTCAAAATGGTGTGGTATTTACACTTAAGGAGAGATGGGTTTAAGTGACTAAAATAATAATTATTTTATATTTATATGAAACAAAATTGACGTGCCATTAATTTACATGACATTTCAGGAAAATTATATTTTATAGGTTCTTTATTATTGATAAAAAAATCATTCAACTATTTAATATTTTTAGGTATTTTAATCCTGTATCTTTTTAACATTAACCGCTTTGATTTTTAACCTATACGGTGGTAAATATTTTTTCCCTTGGTAAAATTTTATACCAAAAAATGAAATTGAACTTTGAAGATAATTTTCAACATATTATTAAAAATATGAAATCCATTTTAACAAATCAAATTCACATAATTGGAAAAATTATATTTTAATTTTCTCACGTAGACACAATGAAAAAAGCAGGTTCTTAAAGGGAAAAGTTTAAAAGTTTTTAAATGTTTTTATAACCAATTTCTATGTTAAATTGATTCTAGTGACCTGAATTGGTTTTATTTATCTATATTGGAACTAATTATAATTTAAATCTAATTTAATATATAATTTACCTACATAAATAGATTTTAAGAGAAATCAGTTTAGAATTAAAAAGAAGTATTTTTCATTGTTGATCAAATACATAAAACTTCTCAAACAAAATAAAAACAAATCATTATAGGATTGTTTTGACATTAATATTTATTAATTTTATTTAATGTTTCCAAAATATATTCATAAAATTATCAAAACATATATTTAAGGTAGGTGTGTCATCAAAAGGTGAAAAAATGGTCCTTTAGAAAAACATAGCTTTTTATACTCAAAATTAAATGTATTCTTATCCTAAGACTAAAAAATATAGGATAAATTGAATCAAAATTAATTTAATATATAACTTATAGTATTAATTAATATATATTTCACTAATATTGATTAATTTATTTAATTAAGCAAAAATTTCATTATGAAAGATTTAAAAAAAAATCCTTTACGTTTAATTGTTTTTAATTTTTTTCCTAATTAATTGTTAAAATATTAATTCATTTTATAAAAATAAGTTAAGTATATTTTTATAATTTAGTTGATCTCATTCATTCCCACTATTCTAATATCTAGGTGATAACTACCATAATTAAATATTATAGAGTTCATTTATGGTCGATGTTTTATGAAATATAGGACATCGAAGAGATTTATTTCTTTTAAAAGACATATCATAAAATATTGTGGTGTTACATTATACAACATTAAAATGAATTTATACCTAGAAATTTATCACTTGGATATAAACATATGAGGACACCTCTACCTCATCAGGTCCTCATGTTCCCACATAGCTTCTAAAATTGGTGATTTTTCATAAAACCTATACCAGGTGAGTGTTATTGTTCTCTTGAAAATTATCTCTATGACCAAAAAACAATATCTTGGTTATTAATTATAATAAATATATATCTATAGTGGTATGATATCTATGTTTATTACATATGAAGTATCAGATATGATCTTACTCAGTTGAGATACATAGAACACATAATAAACTTGAGGGAGATTCGGTGGATCCGCCGATTGATAATCCCCCATCCTGATATGATCATGAATTTTCATTAATTTTTTCCATAAAATTTTTAAACATCACTTTGATAATCAAATATGTATTTTTTAAAATTTTCTTTCTATGAAACCCACATTAAATAAAGGATAAGTAACACATCCACTTAAAAAATAAAGTAAAAGGTGAACATTACCACATAACTAGGATTTAAATTAAGCAAACATTAATTTAAATTTGAAACTTGGAGATGTAATATAGTTATAATTATCATGTAATGGTGGAGAATGATAGATAAAATGGTCATTAAAAGGACATTTCCCACAAAAACAACGAACAAATAGGTCTGAAAAATTTCATTATTATCTATATAAACGATTGTAATAGGAAAATATTTTCTTCAAAATAATTTGTGATGCTATACTTAAATGAAATCATTTCATAAGTACAAGATCACTATTTAATTACATCCTGATCAATTCCCTCTTAATTTATCACTATATGAAATGATGTTAAATTTGTAATTCCTATAGAACTATTGGATCATAAGATCAATAATGGGATGAAAACTCATTACTTTTTCCTCTAGTTATCGTCATAATAAAAATGGTTATAAAATTTTATTCAATATTCATAAATATTGACATGGTTGAGTAGAAAATTAAACTCTATGAAATGATCTAATGTTAATTGAAAAAGTTTCATAAATGTTTACACTTATAAACATTCCAGTTGAAAGAATATGAAACTTTTGAATGAAGGATACTAAATATCCAAAATATAACTTATCATTAATTACCCAAAAACATTAATTTATATCTTATTTTTCACTCACCAAACATTTGAATTTCATTATCATGTGTTATTTTATAACATGGTAATAAACTAAATTACAATAAAAACATAGTGAAAAAAGGACATGCTTCTAAAAATTAACTCTTACCTCATACCATAAATCAAAACATGAATAAAATCAATTCATAAACCCCCTTGTCATCATATTACTAATTAGTTCCACGGTCATCAATAATATCCAATTTATTTTATCATAAAAACACATATTAATCTCAATATTATCCCCTAATCATTCACATATTAAGGGATTTCTATACCATAATCATTTGTTCTCTAAAAATATTACCTCAATCACTTTTAATGGTTACCAGATCCATGCAAAAAATGCATTCTAATACTTAAGAAAAAACTAGAGTGGAAGGATCCTTAGATTTTTGATTAGTTTATAATTCATGTACAGGGAGGTAATAATATGAAATTCCACTAGATTATGAAAAATAAAAATTTCCTAGGTCTCACTCAAACAAAATTATACATGAATATACCCACTAAGGAGGGAAGTATATATGTTCCCTAAATAACATGATTTACTTCTTCCAATGTGATTTTTTAATAATTCACTTTTTCCTTTTCCTTCCAACTATTTTTTCACTATCATTCATATTATTACTTTGATTGGGGAATTGTTTTGCATAATTCCAAAAGTCCTTGAATTTGGAATACTAGTGTGTAGGGGTTTCATTCCACGCACCTATCTCTCTATCGACATCATTATCTAACTTCTACCCAACACTATGGTACCCAGTTTCCTAATTACAATATTTACCACAATTAAAACATTTACTTGTTCACATGAGACAATTACATTCATGATTTTTCCAAATATTTTACCATTATGGAGAGCTTATCTTTAATTCTACATGTTTTTTATAATTTCTATTCTATTCCAATTTTTTTCCTTATCATAATGATTATATTTATGGGTAACTCCAATTTTCATATCCACCTTGAGAGAAAAATGAAAAATTTATTCCTAGGTTTTGAGGTATTTTATAGATAATTACCTTGAAATACTTGGTTTTATGCCACCAAAGAAAAAATTAATGTTTCATTCCATACTAATAAATAATCTATAGGTATACCTTGTAAAAACTTTAAAATTTTCCTCATATGTATCACTGGATCATTCATCCATTTTATCCAGTTTAGAAATTTTATTCTCAAAATTTGTACATAAAATATGAGGGAAGTAATTTGTTAAGAATATACCCTTAAACTTATCCCATTCCATTAATGAAATTTCATAATATTTCCTCGTATTCATGATAAGATTTCACCATTGATCCACATCTGATTTAAGATGGAAAAAATAATGGAAAAATTTTCTTAGGATAAAAATGAAGAATAGAAAAAATATTTCTCAATGGTATTGATGAATTCCTTATCCACTAGTGGACTAGAAGAACCACCAAAAGGTATTATATATTGCATCATGAATGAATAAATAGATTTTCCCTATTTTTATTATTTGGAAATAAAATACGAATCTCAGCTTTTGAGAATATACCAAAATGAATTTTCATTCCAAGTCCCATAACATTTGGTTGTTTAGGAGGATAATCATTTCATTACCCATCTTATTCATCATTAATATAGTTACTTAATATTCCATCCATTGGCTAAACTAATAGGAATATCCTGATAAACACTAATAATATTTATAAAACCACATAGTCAATGAAATACTTATAAAATTTAAATCCATGACACCTTTGGTTTAATACTATATTATTCATGATTAATACCATAAATATAGGATTATAACCTAGACTTACCCTTAGGTTTCATACTAAGGTTATCTCATTAATGTTTTTAATGGTTACCTAAATGTTTTATATGATACCAAATATAACAGCCCTCTTATTTCATATATTGATCTTACACATATATAGATAAATATTTATGTTACAACAAAACTTTGCGAGAATCATTTCAGTTTCTTGTATTTGGAAACATAGAAACTGAAACAACTAGTTCATAAAACATGTACATTGACTCCCACATATTCCATCATATCGAGAACCCATTTTTACATAATGAACCTAATACTTTTCTTCATATCATGGGGAAACATGATATAATAAAAAAGGAAATCTAAGATGATGAGTAAGGGTAAAAACATGAGATACGAATACGAACATAAAAATAAGGGTATAAGAATATGAACATTACATTTGATGAATTATACCCTTCATATCAAAGGTCATAATATTTATTAATAAAATAAATCATAAAAAGTTAGAACACATGAATCATAAAACAATAACATGTCATAAAACATCGAATTTTGGAAAATAAATAATCATAGAAAATCATTTAATTTGTATTCAATTCACTTTATCAAGACTATCATATTAGAGTGGGTTCGCTCCCCAAACATCTTTTGTAGTATAGGTTCACTCCCAATACTATCATCTTAGAAAAATAACATTACTAAACATGTCTCACTTCTCGTTCCAGTACTATCTAAACTGAGTTTAATCATTTTTCATGTATTATCTGTCTAATGAGATATAGTATCATTAATCAATGTATTGGAGGTACATATTGGTCCCAACCATCACATAATTAAAATTATATGTACATGTGGCACAAGAACATAAATCATTCATCATATCATAACCCATGAAAAGAAATAGGTTTGATAAATATTAATCCATCATAAACATAAATAAATATAAAATGAATATGGATAATTTAATTTAATAATATCCTCAATAAATATAACGAAACATCAAATAATGTTATCTTGGATGCAATATAATTTTTAGAGAAGAGTTGAAATAATTCTTGGGGAAAATATCATATTTGTTTTGAATTTTTTTAAATACTGAGGATTTATAGAAGAAAAATTATTCTTTGAATTTAAGCTTGTAAAAATTTAAAGGAACCTTCATGGAATTAATGTGTCATAACTTCTAGAATATCAGCTCATACTATATAAGTTAAGAAAACCATTCCTTTAGATTTTTTTTTCAAAAAAGTCATAAATAAATTCATTTAGAAAATGATAAAATAAATACTTTAATAAAATTTGTTTGAAAAGTCAAGCATGATTAAAAATGACTTCAAAAATTCATAAGAGAGCCGTAAGAACATGTTTTTTTGTAAATAATTTTAGGAAAAATGGACATGAAAAAAAGATAATTTTAATGAAAATTATAGAAAGATAATTTTGAAAAAGAAAATACCATATATTTAACAAATAATTGATGTGTGAATTAAAAAAATTAGTTGATTATGTGATTTATTTGTAAATACGTATAAAACCAATGGAAATGTGATATAAGATAATAAAAATTCAACCCACATTGTAATCAGTCAAATATTAGGCCCCGTAAAAGTAATAATTGTAAAATGAAACAATAAATAAAATTTAGATAATGATATTCATGATATTATATATAAAATTACTGTAGTTACACCACCCATAAGAAATATGTGCTCAATATGGCATATATCTCACAGAAGGAAAATTGAGACGAGAAACACTTAACATAAGATTACATTCAGTTTTTTGTACTTTAGACTTCTATATAAAGGGTTAACATTTGTTGTTAATACATTCCAGAACTATACTAATACATATACCTTATTCTATTCTTTTTTGACATCTTACCACCCCCTCATTAATAGTATTTCATGATTTTGATTGTTTTGGGTGGGTGCATTTCACGATTTTCATAATAATTTCATTTGTGTATAATTATGTATTATTATTTAAAATGGATATAAATATCCAAAATATAAATGAAATGGTATTAATTAACTTCCATAATTTTAAACGGTCCTATATATCATTTTTATTTCTTACAAGAGGATGATTATTTTAAGAATATGTTAACAAAAAATGTGTAGTTTTAATTTGGTGGGATTTCTAACCATCACAAACAAGTATTGTTTCATTTAATATTATGTTTATATATTAGTAACATAACATTTGAGCGGTTATAAGATACTTATTAAAATATTATATGACCATAATAAAAGTTACATTACCATCCATAAAGGAGGTAGTGGAAAATGAACATTACATTATTCACGAAGGCAATAAACCGACATAATTTGGACAATAGTTTCATTTCATTGAATAATATGAGGTAATAAAAGTGATGGATATAATATATCCAATTTAAAAAATATAATTAAAGTATGTATAATATTCAGGTATTATAATTTCATGATGGATGAAGTAGGTGAGGAGAGTGTAGAAAAATAATAGAAATTAGGAGAGGGGTTTTCAGAAAATTACCTCTTGAATATCACTTCCTTGAGATCCCCTTGAGGAACATGGATTTGGTATTTTGGTGATACTAGAAGAACCTATACAAGGGGATGGAGATTAATAGGTTTTTTGGGAATTCAATTTTGAATATTGGAGTATTGTGGGTTGGAATGGGGTAATATTTATACTTAAGGAGAGGTGGGTTTAAGTGATTAAAATAATAATTATTTTATATTTAAAGCCAACCACATTGAGCTGGCATTAATTTACATGAATTTTTCTAGAAATTAAAATTATAGATGATGGTTGTGGTCTATACACACCTCAAATAACCCTTATATGTAGAATAGTTTATGTATTTTAAGCCTCTACCATTTTAAATTTAACACGTTTCATTTTTTACATATACTACGATATATTATCTTTTTTCCATGGTAAATTTTTACACCTGAAGATGAAATTTACCTTACTTCCTAATTTAGAACTTTTAATTCTTAATTTAGAATCCATTTTTCCAAATTCAATTTTGATAATTGGAAAATGTATATTTAAAACTAATCATGTAGTCACAATCAAAAACCATGTTTTTAAAGAAAAAAGTACAAAAGTTTGAAAATATCCAATTTGTTTAATCACATTGGTTCCCTATGTTCTAATGTTTAGGTGATAACTCTCATAATTAATCATTTTAGAGTTTTTTTAGCACTGTTTTTTTTAAATTAGGCTATGGAAGTGATTACTTCATTTTAAACGACATAAAATATAATGTTGGGGTGTTATAATAAAATAATCTTATAAAAAACTCTACAAAGTCTTTATAAATATACTTATTAGTAATGGAGGATTCAAGTCAATATGTATTACTGAAATATCCCTCAAATATTTTCATACACCTTTCATAAGGATGAATCCATTGTGGTTATATTGGTCTTAAAATCTTTATTTCTTTCACCAAATATAACTTTATATGAACTATTATGACAAACAATGATGGTGGAAAATACACATAGAATTAAAATGATATAAAAAATTGTTCTCCAAATAACTTAATTAATTCAGACCAGTCACTTTTTTACGAATTTAATTGAAAAAACAATACACCTTCATGATAGTTATTATAACACAGAGAAGAAGTATTCTACCCAATTCAACTGGTTGGTGTTTTTGTATCATGATTTGAAAATCATGAGATTTAATTCTGTTTAAATTCCAATATTTTAAAGATACAAATTGATTTACATTTTAATATTAAATCTATGAAACCATGATTCCAGGCATACACTTACAAAATATTATTTTATTCATCTTGGGTAATTTATGAGAAGATGGTGTTTGGAATGTTTGTATTCAATTATAATTGGAAGTTAACTCCAAATATAATACCATTGACAGTAAGTTAAATATTTCATTTAACACTTTTTAATATTTCCTTTAACATATAACAATGTTACAATCATTCTATCATAGGTATTATTCGCCACATAAATAAAATTAATGTTATGTTTGACCACATGATTTCTTAAATAAGGTAAATCAAAAAAATATAGATCTTTTTTCTAAATATTTTACTCTCTACCAGATATTTATATCTTTCTGAATAAGAAATCATTGTTTTAACCCTCTCAAAATGGTAATTAATGTACAATTATTTTGGACAAATTTAAAATTCTTTTAAACTATTTAATTCCCTTTTCAATAGTTTACTAGAGTTATCCAAATAATAAAAACCTAGGATGACACATGTATAATATTTTTACACCCTGTTGAAGTTGATAACATGACGTCTGTTGTTCATAAATCAGAAAATAATTATTCCCCTTAACACTATAACCAGAATTTTTTTTAAAATTATGAAGTTATTTATAGTTAATGCAATAATTATATTAAGTAAATTAAAATCCATTTTGAATGAATCATATAATTTAATACCTTCATCCTATAAAAGTTTCATGTCATTAATTTATGGTGAAAATAAAACATAGATACGAATTCAATGAATGTTTGGAGTAGAAATATGTTGGCCCATAGATAATTCTGGCCACTATCTCTGACTATAATGGTTTCAATTATCTTAAATCATGTCATATATTAATATATCTCTTATTCTATGTTAGATCGTATATTATGACAAAACATTATCTCGAATATCAAATCATTTCATTCAAATAATGATTTCATTTTGATTAAGTCTAAACAAGCTTTTAATTGATTATAAATGTGTAATTATGAGGATTACCAGTTTCTAACTTTGTTGATTTAAAAGGCGGATTTTACGTATAACATTTTCAAGTATGAGTCATTAAGACCGATAGGAAGATGATTCATCATCAGACATATGTCTTAGTAAATGACAAATAAAACATAAGTATTTTTTAATTATGTGATCCTGACACTGTAGGAAAACACTCACTGTTGGACATGACACCGATAGACAAAAGACTCACTGTTTCACATGCTACTGAAACAAACAACCTTATATTAGTTTAAGTGACATTTCATTGAATGATGCTACCAATTCAATCACTAAAAGACCATTAAAATGAGTCACTATTGGCTGAACTGTCTCACCGACAGAATGAAGGACTCATTGCTGATATGAGTCACTATTAGTTCATCTTTATCACTAATGAATGGAGACACTAACACCCAGAGTCACTGATATAGATGGAAGGCACACAATGATACACAAAGTCATCGATGCCGATAGACTAATGATTACAGACTGATGTCAATGATACACTGATACTTATTACTCAAAAATAGTTTTAAATAGAGTTTTAAAAACTGTATTTAATTTGTTAATTCAAATTTATGTCTAATGGTAATATTTATAAAAATTAATTTTTCGGACATTAATTAAGGTTTTCATTAAGAAATTCAGTTGATAGTATGATGTACATGCACATGGGGAGATCATTGTGTCTACTGGACCTCAATGTATAAAATAATTACAATAATGATCATTCAAGGCACTCTATAATGTAGAAGGAATAGAAGAACTGAAAACTCTTTCAACTCTCGAGCTTTCTTCAAAATCCAAAGAACTCAAATAAATAACATATATGTAAATTATAAAGACAAGTATAACCTACTACATCAAACGAGTCTAGAACTTCACTGCATAACACAACAATACTTCTAAACATTATTCAATAGCTTTAGCTCTATTGTGTTCCTTTGTTTACATTTTTCAGTTGTGTGTGTATCTGTATGTTATATACACACTGAATACTGTGCACAACTAGAGGATACTTTATATCCTCAAACTCACTCTCTATTTTGCTCTTTGTGTCCCACATAGAATAGTGGAAGAGGTCACATGTGACCTTTTTTTCTTTTTACCATGAATAACTGTGGTAGAGGTCAAGTGTGACCTAGACAACCTTGTGTTTTATTGTGAACCCTAGTCCATGGTGTGGATCAAACTGTTTATTAATTTAAAATTCTTGGTGGAAGCTCATAACCAAGTGGAGAAGACTAAGTCTCATCTTAAGACTAAACCTCTTGTTTATTTCCGATGTGTTTTTACTATTTAATTTTACTCTATTTTATCACAATTACATAGAACTAAATTGAACATTGATAGTTTGTTTAGGAATATTTTATATCTATTTTGAACTAGCAGGTTTGTTTCAAAAGTCGTAATAATCTTCAGAGTAATATAGCTGAGAACTAGTCAATAGTTTGAGAAATTAAGTAAACATTTAGGTATCTTATAAATCCACTACATGATGACATAGACTATATTTTTAATTGTTGAATTTTTAAAGAACCAATTTTTAATAGAAATTTTTATAGATACTCAACCCCCCCTCTTGAGTAATATACTATGACCAACATTTTGTATAAGAGGAGTTTGATCTTGTTATGAATCTCTTTTAAACTTTTTTCATTCAACTGTGATTTTGGTTATACATTAAAAATATGTAAATTTATATTAGATCTAAATTTATTTCACTCTAAAAGTATTCCTTTATTATGGAAAATGAACTCGAAGGTGTTGCAACTAATAGACTTCAATTCTTTAAAGGAACTAATTATGCCCAATGGAAAATTAAAATGAAAATACATGAAGGATGTATGGGTTTTAAAATTTGGTCTTCAATTGTAGACGAGTATACAATTCCTAATAGTACTAGATTTACATGGGATAACCTAACAAAGACTACTTATAACAATAATTTCAAATCCATGAATTCCCTATACCATGCCTTAGGAGATGAGGAATTTAATAGTATTTATCCATGAAAAACAACCCATGTAATTTGGGATAGTTTTTCTCTTTCACATGAGATAAATTTTAGTGTTAAATAATTGAGGCTTAACATATATAATATTAAATATGTTAGCTTTAAAACAAAGCCTGATGAACCAATTTTTGAATTGTATCTCATGTTCAATGAAATAGTTAACACAGTGATCTTATCTGGGAACGAAAGTCACAGGCAAGGAACAATTAATGATGATTCTCATATTCTTAATAGATAGATGGAGAAGAACATTTGTATCAATTATAAAATCATGTGACATTAGAAAATTACATGTCAAAGAACTTAGTGGAAAGATGATGATGTACGAAGAAGAGTTGAGAGTCAACAAGGAAGAGGAGGATAAAACGAAAAAAGATAACTGGAATTTAAGACTACTACCTATAATAATAATGAAAAAGAGATGGTTCTAGTCTCTATTGAATGCTCCAGTAATGATGCATCAACATCTGATAGTGACGGAAATATGGCTCATTTTTCCAGAAAATTCAAGAAATTCTATATAAAGACGAAGTTTTTTAGGAATCCCAATTATAAAGAAATATAAAATGAAAAGGGATGTTGGAAGAAGGATTGGGAATGAAATGACATATCTAATGAGATAGTATGATATTAAAGCAATAAGAGAGGACATGGTAAAGATGATTATTCAAATCTCAAATCGAAAAGGTAGTATGAAAATAAAGACAAGAAGTATAAGAAAGCTATGAAGGCCACCTGGAGTGCTTCTGAGGACAACTCTAGTGAATTAGCATAATCTCATGATGTCAAAATAGATATGGAAAATATGTGTTTTATTTAAAACTGATTTGAGGTTACCTTATATTCACATGCACATAATTCATATTATTTTTAAAATGAAAGCGGGTATGAGAATATGAAAAGTAATGACCTATTTGAATATTGTAACATGATAGAATAGACATGGAATGAACTAACAGATAATTATAAATATATAAATAAATAGAATTATCTTAATGTAATAGTTAAATCTAAACTTATTACTGAAAATAAAAAGAATTATCAACTTCTTAAAGAAACAAATGAATTAAAGACGTCTAATGATCAATTGAAGAAAGAATTATAAAATATTACCAATGGGAAAGAAACTCTTACTAAAATGCTTGGTAAAAAGATATCACCATAGTAAAATTATGGTATTGGATATCAACCTAGATATAGAAACTTATCTAACACATATTTTGTATCTAAATCTTGAAAATCTGATCTTTTACCTAAAAACCAATGCTCTGTTACTAGTACTTGTTCTGAAAAATCATTTACTGCTTTATGTTTTTCTAGATCAAACAGAGTTTATTTTTCAACTGTGTTTCATAATTATTATAGGAACACATAAGGAATATGTGGGTACCTAAAGCATTGATTACTAATATCACTAGGCCCAAAATAGTCTGGGTACCAAAATCTGTTTTTATTGGAATATTCTTTAGGAAAGCTCTCTGAATAGTTCTTACAAGAGTCAATGATACTTGTAAAGTGGATGTTCATGAAACATGACATTATACTACTCAATATTCAAAGATATAATCAAAATTTATGGTGGATACATCACTTTTTGTGGAAATTATAAAGGAAAAAGAAATGTCCTAAGAAAGATTAGTAACTCTCATTCAGTTTTAATTTCTAAAGTAATATTTTTGATGGATTAATGTATAATATCCTTAGTATTTTGCAATTATTTGATGATGCATTTCATATTAAGATTCAAAATGATGATTTAAAATTTTTTAACTCTAAATACGAATTACAATTTTCTCCTTTTATAAATTAAAACATATATTCTATTATTTAGATACTTTAGACACTCCAAATTGTTCTTAATTAGGTGACTGTAATAAAGAGTCTTGGATTTGGAATAGAATATTTGGACACTGAAAGGTACACTATCTTATAATTATTACTATAAAAGGCCTAGTCATGGATCTACCCAATGTTGAGTTTCTAAATGAAAAATTCGGTAATCCTTATCAAAAGGGAAAGCAACACAAGATGTATTTTAAATAAAATAATGTGATTTCAACTTCTCAACCTTTAGAGTTAGTTCACGTGGATTGTTTTTCACCATCTCAAGTTTCTAGTTTAAATGGGATGCACTATGAATATGGTCTTGTGGATGAATACTCTCGTTATACATGGACTTATTTCAAAGATCACAAATGTGAAGGATCTACTTACTTTACCAAATATGAAAAAACTATAGAAAATCTTAGTGGACTTAGAATTAAATATCTAAGAAGTTATCATGGACGTGAGTTTGAAAATCCAGACTATGAATCTATTTTCTGACACAATGCTTATAGTCATAAAATCTTTTCCCCTAGGGAACCTCTATATAATGGAGTTGTAAAATGAAGAAATATGACATTACAAGAAATTTATAGAGTAATGCTTAATGAATATGATTTACCTATTTACTTCTGGGATGAGGATGCGAATACATCTTGTTACATAAATAAGAAAGTCCTAATTAGACCAATCCTCAAGAAGAATCCTTATGAGTTATGGAACAATAGAAAACACAAAGTTATTTATTTCAATGTATTTGGTTTAAAAGTATATATTCTTAATACAAAGGATAATACTAACAAATTCACATCCAAGAGTGATGAAGGAATCTTCCTAGGTTACTCATCCTCTTGTAAAGCCTACAAAGTCTTTAATAAAATAACCAAGTGTGTGGAAGAATTTGTGAATATCAAATTAGATGAAATAGATCCACATGATCCTAAAACAACTAAATAAAACCTTGATGATGATATATAAAATCTCGACATAAATGCAAATTCATCAAATTCTTAGGTCAAGCAATCCGTGAAATCAAACAATTCTATAAATTCTTCAAAATCTGATCACGATGAACCTGAACCTATTGATGAACCTAAAATAACTATCCTTATCTAATCTAGGCCAACTAGAACCTTCCAGAACTATATTTTAGATGTTTTTATTAGAGACTTCGATAAAGGAATACAAACTAGAGCTTCTCTTAGAAATTAGGTTGAACATCAAGTTTTCTTGTCACAACTTGAACCTAAAATCATTAATGATGCAATTAAATATGACTTTTGGGAGATAGTTATTCAAGAAGTACTTAATCAATTTGAATGAAATAATGTTTTGAAAATTGTGGATATACCAAAATACACCTTGACCATAGGAACTAAGTGGATTTTTATAAATAAAGTAGATGAAGATGTTAATCTTCAGAGAAACAAAGCTATATTATTTGCACAAATTTAGAGCCATGAGAAAAGCATTGACTATGAAGAATCTTTTTCACATGTTTCTAGACTTGAATCCATTAGAATCATTCTTGCTTATTCTTCCCATCTTAATTTCAAACTATATTAAATGGATGTCAAAAGTGAATTCCTAAATGGATATATAGATAAGGATATTTTTGTTGAAAAAACCCATGGTTTTATAAACCAACATTTACAAAATCATATTTTCAAATTGACTAAATATTTATATTGTTTAAAAGAAGTTCAAAGAGCTTGGTATGATAGATTAAGTAATTTTCTTATTTCAAAAGGTCTTATAAAATTAATTGATGGTCCTACTCTTTTTTATAAACTGAATTCCTAAATATGTTTTAGTATTTCAAATCTATGTGGATGATATTATTTTTGGATCTTCAAGAAATTATTTATGTATTTAATTTTCTAAAATGATGCAAAAGGAATTTGAAATGAGTTTAATGGGTGAACTGAAATTCTTTCTTGGATTTTAATTTTTTTAAAACAATGAAAGTATCACTTTAAATCAATGTAAGTATAGAAAAGATATTTTAAAAATATTTGTATTTGATACAATTAAAAGTAGTGACACTTTTATGAGTAATACCTGCAAGTTGGATCATGATGAAGATGGTAAATCAGTTGATTAAGCCACTTACAGGGGAATGATTGGAATATTTCTATACTTCACCGCTAGTAGGCCAGATATAATGTTTAGTGTGTGTATGTGTTCCCATTTTCAAGATAAATCCCAAAGATTCTCACGTGAATGATGTTAAAATAATTTTCAAATACCTCCAAAATACTATCACTTTAGGCCTATTTTACCCCAAAGGATAATCATTTGATTTATTGAGTTATTTAAATTCAGATTTTGGTGGATGAAAGTTAGATAGAAAGAGAACGTCTGGGACATTCTACATTTGGGGAAAATATTCGGTTTCATGGTGTCGTATGAAACAATATTCTGTTTCATTATGTTCTACCGAAGCTAAATACATAGTTGTTGGTAGCTATTGTGCACAAATTTTGTGGATAAAACACACTCTTCTAGACTATGGATATTAATTTAACCGTGTACCCTTAAACTGTAACAACACAAGTGATATTAAAATTTCTAAGAACCCAGTTCCTCACTCTAGAACAAAACATATTGATGTAAGACATCAAATTTTGAGATATCATTATCAAAAGGGTGATATTACTTTAGAATTTATTGGTATTGAATATCATCTTGTAGATATATTCACTAAGGCATTGAACTCTGAATGAATAAATTACATCATAAAAGAGTAAGGAATGATCAACCAGTAAGACCCTGTGTTCTCCTTTCATTTAATATTTTTCAGGGAAGCTTTCATGATGACATTGTTGTCATGCCAAAACTGTTATCATTCTAACATCATTGTCATGCTTACATCGTTGTCATGCCGGCACCATTGAGATGCTACCACCTTTAGTTTTTTACATAGTCTATTATGCTGACACCGATGACACATAATTTTTATATGTTTTATCTTTTTACCAAAACTAAACCATTTCATTAATCCCATTTAAAATTGTTCACAGTTTTTAAATTGTAAACCCTTAAAATCCCTAAATGATATAAATTTGTATCGATACACTCTAATCTATTTATTGATGCACTCTCTTTTTCTAGTATCTTTCTCTACTCCCAACCTTTCACCTTCTGACCTCCAGACTGAACCGATTGGAATGGAATGAGTAAAGTGATCTTTGGAAGAGGATGAGTCTCGTGTGTCCATGAAACAAAGTGGAGAATCAAGAAAATAATCAGGTCCTATGAATTGTAGTCTGGTAAACTGTGTTGTATCTTTGAAAAATAATGTTTTAGTGGAATGGCGCTTAGGGAGAAAATCTTTGTTGTTGAAAGTGTTGAATGATCAAGGTTGGCTGGAATGGTTCACAAATAATGATTGATTCTTTTATTTGAAGATGGATTATGAGTTTTATATGAATATATAAATTTTTCTAGAAGGAAGTGATGTTTCATGGATGATGTCAATTGTAAGAGGGAAGCGAATCTCATTACTTTAGAGGCCTTGAGATGAATGTATTATGGTACCTCATGTTGGAAGGTTTTATGATTACCAAGGCACTTCTCCTCCTGAAAGTGAATTATTCTGCTATGAGACATCTCTAAAATAGCTAACTAGAAATGAAGAGCACATGAGATACATCACATCAGAATTTAATGGTGAATGTAGAATTATTTTCAAGTATATTCGTTCTCATATTTTTACCAAGAAAGGGGACTTTTCTTCCTTCAAGTAAAAATATGCATACTTGTTTTATTTTCTTTTAAAATGTGTTAAATGGAATCTATGTAGATATTTTATGGTTCACATCAATGAGATGATAAAACCTGAGTGTGAGTAAAATTCTCTCTTATATTCAAGAATTATTTCAGCTATGCTGAAGGAGAAAGGCTATGTAAATGAATCTAAGGATGTGGTTGTTAATGAATAAAGTGGAATCTTCCTAATCTCTAACATCTGTAATATAATTAAAATAAATTGGAAACCATGGAGGATAGAAGGGACTGGAGGTGAAGAAAATTTTTATGTGAAGTTCAATCTTATAGACCATCCAGTTAGACCAAGGGATCTAGTGGATCCTAGTATCAGACTATATGAACAAGTAAACTAATATTCAGACGAAGAAGTGGAGCCTGCTAGCCATATTGAAGATATGGGATCACCAGTTGTTGAACGAAGGGACCCAGAAACTACTGAACCATCAAAAATATTCTCTATTGTACCTATAAGTCCACCTATGGATTTACCCTCTCATGAACTTATTCTCAAATCTTCTTTTAGTAAAGAAACCAATGTTGACGGTAGAATTTACTATGTTAGTGAATCCAAAGAAGAAGAATATAAAGAAAAATATGAAGAAGAAGATGAAGATGAAGAAGCTAGCAGTCATAAAAATGGTTCAGAATTAGGAAGGGAAGAAGAAGATGTGAAAGTCAAAGTTCATCAGAATGAAGATGGTAATAATGAAGAAAGAAGTGAAAGTGAAAGTGACAGTAACCCTAGTAACCCTTATGAAAATACAGATGCTGTGAGTATGGAATTTTTTGAAGCAAATACTGGTGTCTCGGTTGAGGGTGCTATTCAAGAAGAAAATTTTACTCTATATGAACCTATTTCTCGAGTTATTTATACTAGGAAAAGAAATCTACTTATGGAAAAGTAACCTATCCAAGAAACCTAGATTGGGGGGGAGGGATTTCCAAAAGAGATGACATTGAGTGGGAACCTCAAGGACCAATTGGTCAAGATAATAAAGACAACCAAACATGAAGAGTATGGATTGATAATATTTCTCCTTTGGATTATGATATTCTTGCCGAATGGATAAGGAATCCTGGTTATGTACCCTTGGGATTGTATTATAAAGAATCTAATGATGAAATTATGTCCCTTTCTGCAAAGGAACCAGTGGATGAGACCAATTCGATTTACTATGTCAATAAATGTGATTTTAAACAATTCAATGAAGAAATTTTTCCTCCATAATACACTCGATGAAATATCAAATGAGGTATGAGATTGACGAATACAAGAGATAAAATAATGAGATGAATAAGAATTTGAAAACAATCAGATTTTTGGTTGATGTTCTAAAGAATGTTGGTTCTTGTAGTTCTTCTCCTACCTCAACTAGTTTGTCTCAAGATGATGCTACTTCTGTTTCAAATATGGTGATACAAGAGATTCAAAAAAATCTAATCACAACTGCAGAGACAATTGTGAAAAGAAATATCAAGATAAGAAATGATATGAAGAAGTTGAAAACTGGGATCAATGCCTTGACCACAGAGTATATGAATATAATGGAAACTGTCATAAAACGTTGTAAAAAACATGTTTCTCATTTTAAAGCTCTTGAGCTTCCCATGCTGAGAAAAGAAGTTCAGGATCTCACCTCTTATGCTCTAGCTTCAAGTTCTTCTCCACCTGCTCAGTGCTCACAATTTTTAGATCATTCTATTTTTAGTTCAGTGTTGAAAGAGGAGCTACATGTTTTGACTTCCAGTGTGAAAAAATTTGAGGATACTTCAGATAATGTGAATGATCATTTAAAGTATTATACAAGGAGTGCATCAATGAATTTGGAAGATTTGACCTAGAAGATTAGTGAGTTTTTCTCCAAACTCATCATGAATTACCAAATGAACAGTCTCTTTATATATTTGGCCTCAACTAGTTTTCTTCCTCTAGTGATAAAGGAATTTAAGGAACAGATTCAGAAACTCAAAGAATTTACTCCTTTTTTTGATAAGTTTATAGAAAATAATGATACTTTTAAAAATGCTATGAAATATGGAACATAGATCATTGAAGAATTCATCAAGCTGTTGAAACAATATTTTCATTTACAAAGTGAATCCATTTTTTAACCTTATGCTGCAACACTTGGCCCTAATAGTTCTATGCCTACCCGAACTCAAATGTCAATTTCTCAGGAATTATTTGACATCAGACCAGTCATCACTGAAATTATTCTATCCCTGGTTCTTTCTCAACATAGACCGACTATTACTTCTACAGTTCCTGAAGGAGTGCCGCTGCCTCCTCTCAAAATCTATTCTAACCATCCTTCTCCCTAGCCTAACCCTTCTGATAAAGCTTATATTGATCCTACTAATAAGGGGAAGGAACCACTTGATCCTACCACTTGATCATTTCCTATAGTGTGGACTGATTTTAATTTGACAGGGCTATGTCATTGTATGTTTTTTAGGTGTAATCAGTTTATGAATGATATTTCATTGTTTCTACATTACTTTCTTCATGTTCCTTTCTACTATCACTTTTTTCTAATCCCAAAAGGGGGAGAAATTTTATTAAGAATTTTTAAAAGTGAGAGACCTTTATGAGATTAAATAATTCCATTATTTTTTATTATCACAAAGGGGGAGATTATTGGCCCATAGATACTGTTGTCCACTATCACTAAATATAATGGTTTTAATTATCACAAATTATGTAATATATTAACATATATTATATTTTATGTTACATCCTATATTATGAATAAATAATTTGTTGAATATCAGACCATTTAATTTATATAACTATTTTTGTGTCCTTTTTTCTAAAAAATCTTTTAATTGATTTGCTATGTATTGTTATGAGGATAACCAGTTTCTAACATTGTTGAATTATAGGACAGACAGAAAATATAAAATTGTCTAAGTATGAGTTACTCACACCGACAAGAATGTGATTCACCATCAGACATATGTCTTACTAAAAGATATATCAAACATGAATATTTTCTAAGTATGTGATGCTGACACCGTTGGAAAAGACTCACCATTGTACATGACACAAACAAAAAAACACTCACCATTGCACTTGCTTCCGATGCATATGACCTACCATTACTTAAAGTGACTTACCATTGCATGATACTAAATATTCAAGACTCAATATCAATTAAAATGAGTCCCCATTGGCTAAACTATCTCCCCAATAGAAGGAAGGAATCACCGTTGATACGAGTCACCGTTAGTTCATTTATCTCACCAATGAAAGGAGACACTGACACCCAGAGTCACCGATACTGATGGAAATGATTCACCGATTCACGGAGTCACTAATGCTGAAAAAAATATAATGATAGACTAATGACAATGAGACACAGATAATTATGACTCACCGGTAGTCATAAAAACTATTTATAATTTATTAATTCAAATTTATTTTTAACTATCATATTTTGAAAACTTAATGTTTCTAACATTAATTAATTTCATCTGTAGGACATTCAATGGACAGTATGTGGTACATGCATGTGGTGAGAACATTATGTCTGGTGGACCTCGTAGTACAAAATAATTACATGCTGAGTCATTTGAGATATGCTAAAAAGTAGAAGGAACAGAGGAACTAAAAAATCATGAAACTATCGAGATTTCTTCAAAATCCCAAGAACTCAAATCAAGAACATTTGGGGACATCAACAAGATGAGAAAAACCTATTATGTTGCACTGAACATCTTTTAATCAAGGATATTAACATTTCAAACTCCTTGTGTAACACCCCAAGATTCCACGGTACATTTCCCTTTGAATAATGCAATATCTTGTATTGTTAGAAACTTCGAGATTCTAACATACTGCTACCAATAAAAATAGCTGTTATGAATAGTATTAACCACTTTTATAAATTTTATAAATTTTACCTTTCAAAACGGACTTCATTTTTGGATTTGGAATATCAAAATTAGTATAGGGTGAATTTTTGGTATTTTTCAGAAAACTTTTAATTTTTGGTGAATACTAAAAAAACATTGTGTTATTGGTTAAAACTAACTTTTTATTTAAAGGATTAGTTATTTTATTTTAATTTATTTTATGTCAAAATAGATACATAATACTAATATATTTTCAACATAATTGTTTCCCTCATAATTTGGGGATGACCTCCTTGATTGAAGATTCAAACATTTCAATCGGTTCCTAACGGGATTGTTCATAGAACTGGAAACATCCAATGATTCCACATCCATTTGGATATACTTTCCAAAGGTAGGTGCTCATTAGTTGTGGACTGATGAGGCTTAGGAATTTTCATTGGTCGAGAGGATGGGATGTCGGACTCATCACACCTTTTTGAGGGGAATTATTGTCTACTCCGAGACTCTCTATAGATTTAAGTTATGTTCGTGAATCCTTATTACATTACCAAGTATAAAATGAGCTTTCCTTTAGATCTGGAAATCAATGATCGATATGTAGGAAATATAGAGAATATTTTATATGTATTCGAGGTTCTTCATTGATAGAGAATCATATGTATTTGTTAGAGATTCTTAGTTAATGGTATCCTTTGATACGTAAAAGTCTCTTAGTCATTATAATGACCATACTAGTTTTAAAGCCACTCAGTGGGGTACTTAAAGTTTATTTTCATTCATAAGGACATGAATTATTTCAGAGTTGGGATCAAACCCCCAGATGGGCTACCTACCTATCCTTTGTTTATAAAAGGAATCAAAACCCACGTAGTTCGAGTAAGGGAATATGATGTTTATGATTGATGTCTTAAAGAAGGATGTCATAATTACTTTTACACTCTAAGCTCACGTGAGTTATGCTCGGTGTGAGAAACAAGAGGTATTGGTAAAAATCAGATAATTGTTCCATGAAAGATGCAATCATAAGAAATAATGTGGGACTTATGTATGTATGACTACCCAGATAAATGAAGATTAGGATTTACTTCAGGGAAGAAATCTAGGAACAGGGTCCATAAAGGTATATGTGCTCTATGGAGATTCGAATACTCTAACCTAGGACTTACTCCTGAAAAGGAGGCCCAATTTAGGAGATGACTTATGATTTGGTTTTTTCTCCTGATAAGGAATCCCAAATCAAAGGTAAATTAGGACTAGTTAAGAGAAATTAATATTGGGGATTACTCCTGAAGAGGATGCCCATATTTGAGACTGGGGATTACACCTGAAAAGGAGGCCCAGGTTAATGATTATGATGGGGATTATTCCTGAAACGGAGGACCAGGTTAAGAGACTTGAAAAATTAAGGGACTTGGGGCTTACTCCTAAGGAGGATGTCCAAATTAGGGGACTGGGGATTACTCCTGAAAAGGAGGCCCAGGTTAAGGGATATTATGGTTGGGGCTTACTCCTGAGGAGGATACCCAAATTAATGAGGACTTTGGGCTTACTCCTAAATAGGATGCCCATAATTGGATATTATGATTGGGGCTTACTCATGAAAAGGAGGCCTAGGTTAATGAGTTCTCTCATCTTAAAGGATGAGGTTGAATGAATTAAATCTCAATCTTTAGTGACATAAAGATGTGTAAATCACTAGGTTTTGAGAGATATTCCACAGAATTCCTTTCAGATAAGGAATTTAAATCAAGAAATCATTCTATAAATTGAATTTGAAAAGTTTCTTGAAGACTGAATCTTGAATAGGAGAGGTGGAATGACATAAGAGGGGTGAAATGGGAAAGAATGGCACCCAAAAAGGCAGGGGCGCACAAGTCCTGGCAGGCGCGCAGGTACAGCGTGGGAGCACAAGTCCTAGTCACGCATGTATACCTGCGCGACATATGGGCACTTGCGTGACGGTTAACCAGCAGGGTAATACTTGAGCAACTCTTGGTAAAATCCTTTAGAATCATCCTCAGGTTCTTCCATAAGAGTGGCGCGCAAATTCTATTGAAGGAGTTAGGAAGCGCGCAAGTGTGGCCATTTACCTTAAGGGATGGCCACTTAGGCGCGCAAGTATTGATGAGTTTCAACACTTAGGCCTTCCTCCCCCTATCTAGATCTTCCATTATAGGTAAGAAATTACCTAAGAAGTGTTTTGGAAGATTTAAGAAGGGACTAGGGCACCGAGAGCTCAAATTTGAGTTTCTGGAAAAAATCCCCTCGAAATGGGGGGCCCACATGGTCTATTTATAGGCTGGAGAAGACCCTGGACAGATATCCTTTGGGGCGTGCAAGTCACTTGTGCGAACATTTCGGCGCGCGAGTGTACTTGCACGACCATTGCAGAACTTGCGTGACCCTTGCGCAATGTTCTCATTCTTCCTTCGTTTGTCAATTATTGATATTTGTTCAAAGGATGAATCTTCTTTGTTCAAGGTATTTCCCTTTTCATTCATTTAGACTCTGTGATGGAATGGAGCCTCAATAAAAGTCCCCACTTAGAGTTTGATCCGGAGAGAAAAGAGGATTTGACTCTAAGGTGAGAAGAAATAATAAATCTGACAGTTTAATGTCATGCATGTCGGACTAAAAAGGCTAATGTTTAAGGTCGAAATAGCTTTGACCGTAATAGATTAAAATCGACTCAATTCCTTGACAATTCATCTGAAAACATTGTACCATACTCAAGTATGAGGGAAAATATGTAAACTATGACTTAAGAATATTTGATCATGTGGAATGATATGAAAAAGAGCTGAAAGACATTAGAAGAAGTAGTTCCCAAGAATGAAGTTACCATTATTTAACAAACCCGTTAGGGGGTTGAATTATGCAAGGCCACCTAAGGGCATTGGCTGCATAGTTAAATAAAATAGTATCTTTTGGATAATTAGTCTGTTATGTAGATTGTTTATGCAAGGCCGCCTATTGGCACGTGCTGCACAGTCAGGAAAAAGAACTCTTAGAAATTTACTTTCCTAGTGATAAAAGCCAGTGAATGTTTATGGAGATTCAAATTTTCCAAAGTATAGAGTTTGCTGTATGGAAAGAGGTACTTGAATATGGAGAAGATATTTCCAAACAAGATTATTGAAGAACTGGATGGATATCACTCCAACGAAGGTCTGACCCAAATGTAGGGAAGGAGAATATAAACCATAGACTTGAATACTTTTCAGATCTTGAAAAAGGATATGGGACAAAATATGTTATGGATGGCTATTTTTGCGGATCCCTACATACTGTCATTTAATACCAATGAGGACAAAAGTGGCTTTCTTCTCAAGAATGAAGTTCCCATTATTTAACAAACCCATTAGGGGTTTGACTTATGCTGGGCCACCTAAGGGCATTGGTTGCATAGTTAAATAAAATAGTAGATTTTGGCTAATAAGTCTATTATGTAGACTGTTTATGCAAGGCCGCGTTTGGGCACGTGCTGCATAGTCAGGAAAAAGAACTCTTAGAAGTTTGACATTTTTGTGACTAGAATTCAAGAAAAGGGATATGAAGATCTGAAAATATTTAAGGTTAGGATTATGACACATAAAGATGGGTATTGTCTAATATATACAGAGAGACACAGATCAATGCAAACCATAATCATGTTATGGCTGGGTCCTGAATGGAAATGTTGAACTTCACTATGTCTCCCATAAGGATGGGAATCAAGCCATACATTGTTCTTAAACTACATTTTAATGTCGTGCAGGACAAAAGAATTAAAGATCTTAGTTTAGGGTCATAGAGCTTGGACCATTGAAATAAATACACCGTGTGTGTTTTCATGGGGAATTTTCAGCTAGGGGACTGAAAGTGGAATTTGGGGTTAGGCCCAAAGACTTGGGGCTAGATTCGAGGGACACTCGAACATTACTACGTATCCCATAAGGATGGGAATAAAGCCCACGTAGTTCTAGAAATACCCTCTGTACAAATTTGGTTCGTACATGTGAAGGGTGAAAGGGGACTTTAGTACAATGATGGTTTAACCCAAGATAAAAGGTTCAGGCATTGCCATGTATGCACTTAGTCTTTGAAATGAAACATGATTGAAAAATCAATGTAAATAATGGTTCCCTCTCAGGTGAGGGTATCAAATAATGTTGTAGTTTATTGTCATACTGGACAAAAGTGTTATATAGTTTAACGTCGTATAACAAGGAAGAAAGTGAACCAATGTAAAGATATTGATTTTAGGGGAAGTTTCACGAATCAACATCGTATGAGATGGAGGTGAACTGATGTGAAGAGATTGATTTTGGGATTGAACCTTGGGAGGTTGCCTACGTACCCAGCCTGGAAGGCAAGGATCAAAGTCTGTGTAGTTCAATTAAAGAATTAATTAATGATCTAGTTGTTCTTGGGGAAAATGACCTAAAAAATGATGTTGTTGGGACTTACATATGGTCAGTAGCCCATAGAGGGTGTTATGGTTGAGGTTTTCTCTAAGCTCATGTGAGTTATACTCGGTGTGAGAAAAAAGAGGTAACGACAACCTTGACAAAGTACAGTTTAATGTCATGTAGGACATATAAAGGGACTATGCAGTTTAAAGTCTTGTAGTTAGGACTATTGGTGCTGCACAGTTTAATGTCATGTAGCAGGGAATTTCTGTACAGTTTAGCGTCATGTAGTTAGGACGATGGGGACAATATAGTTTAACGTTATGTTGGAATAAAGGAGGACCATGCAGTTTAATGTCATGCAGTAAGGACAAAATAGTACACCATTTAACGTCATCTTGGACATATTGGGGAATTTTTTTACACTTTAGCGTCATGTTGGACGGAAAAGGGAAGATACAATTTAGCGTCATGTTGGGAGAAAGTATGAATAGTTTAAGGTCATATGCATGGACAGTGGATGGTGCAGTTTAATGTCTTGCTGGACGGTGGTTTAGTTTAAGGTCATACAGGACCTTTAATAATTATGGCATTTAATGTCTTTCCGGACGTAAGGGACTTTTATACAGTTTAGCGTCATGTAGTTAGGACGTTGCAGTTTAATGTCTTGTTGGACATAAGGGACTTGAAAATAGTTTAGGGTCATATGCATGGACCATTGATGATGTAGTTTAAGGTCATACTGGACCAGTGAGAGAACTTTTTCACAGTTTAACGTCGTGTGGAAAAAAAGTACAGATAGTTTAAGGTCATATGTATGGACCATTGATGATGCAGTTTAAGGTCATACTGAACCATTGAGGGAACTTTTTCACAGTTTAACGTCATGTGGGATGAAAGTACAAATATTTTAAGGTCATATGTATGGACCATTTATGAAACTTGTTCACAGTTTAACGTCGTGTGGGATGAAAGTACTAATAGTTTAAGGTCATATGTATGGACCATTGATTGAACTTTTTCACAGTTTAACATCATGTGGGACGAAAGTACAAATAGTTTAAGGTCATATGTATAGACCATTGATGATGCAGTTTAAGGACATACTTGACTATTGAGGGAACTTTTTCACAGTTTAACATCGTGTGGGATGAAAGTACAAATAGTTTAAGGTCATATGTATGGACCATTGATGGAACTTTTTCACAGTTTAATGTCATGTGGGACGAAAGAACAAATAGTTTAAGGTCATATGTATGGACCATTGATGATGCAGTTTAAGGTCATACTGTACCATCGAGGTAACTTTTTCACAGTTTAACGTCGTGTGGGACGAAAGTACAAATAGTTTAAGGTTATATGTATGGACCATTGATGGAACTTTTTCACAGTTTAATGTCATGTGGGACAAAAGTAAAAATAGTTTAAGGTCCTATGTATGGACCATTGATGATGCAGTTTAAGGTCATACTGGACCAGTGAGGGAACTTTTTCACAGTTTAGCGTCATGTGGGATGAAAGTACAAATAGTTTAAGGTCATATGTATGGACCATTGATGATGCAGTTTAAGGTCATACTGGACCATTGAGGGAACTTTTTCACAGTTTAACGTCGTGTGGGACGAAAGTACAAATAGTTTAAGGTCATATGTATGGACCATTGATGGAACTTTTTCATAGTTTAACGTCGTGTGGGATGAAAGTACAAATAGTTTAAGGTCATAGGTGTGGACCATTGATGATGCAGTTTAAGGTCATACTGGACCATTGAGGGAACTTTTTCACAGTTTAATGTCGTGTGGGATGAAAGTACAAATAGTTTAAGGTCTTATGTATGGACCATTGATGACGCAGTTTAAGGTCATACTGGACCATTGAGGGAACTTTTTCACAGTTTAACGTCATGTGGGATGAAAGTACAAATAGTTTAAGGTCATATGTATGTACCATTTATGATATATTTTGTGTTTATACAAAATACTTCTTCAAAAATCTGGCATTGGTTGGAGTAGTGATGAGTTCTCCATCCATCGAGATTAATGAATAAGATCCATTGGAGTAGACCCTATGTATTGAGTAAGGTCCTTCCCATTTTGGCTCAAGCTTGGGAGGTTTCTTTCCTGATATCATTGGAGTTCTGAGAACTAATACCAATTCTCCCTGAGTGAATGAACGAAGACGGACTTTTTTGTTAAAAGCTCGTGCTATTTGATTCTGATAGACTTCCAAGTGGTGAAAAGTGCACAATCGTTTCTCATCTAACCATTCCAATTCATTCAATCGCTTTTGAGATTGTTCATATGTAGATGATTGATCACAAATGGAAACTCTGAGCGAGGGTAGTTGAACTTAAATGGGCAAGACTGCTTCCGTTCCATATACCAATGAATATGGAGTTGACCGAGTTGTTGTGCGGGTGGTAGTCAGATAAGCCCATAAAGCATGGAAGAGTTTATCAGGCCATGATTTCTGATATTTATCCACCATCTTTTGAAGTATATTTGAAAGCGTCTTGTTGAAGGATTCTATCTGGCCATTGGCCACTGCATGATACCGAGATGAATGGTTGGATTTGATGTTGTATTCTTGATACAACTTCTTTACCTCAGATGAACAGAAGTTGGTTCCATTGTCCGTCAATATGGTATGAGGGACACCAAATATGATAATGATGTTAGACTTGATGAAGCTAATAACGCATTTAGAACTGACTTCCTTGAGAGGTATTTCCTTAGCCCATTTGGAAAATAAGTTAGTAGAAGTAAGAATGTACTTAAACTGCTTGGCTGTAGCCGAAGGGTAAGGTCCCACCACATCCATTCCCTATGTGGAAAATGGCCATGAGTATTTAGCTGTATGAAGAAACTCTGGATGTTGATGAATGAAGTTGGCATGTACTTGGAACGACTGACACTTCTTTTTGAAATCAACACAATCTTGTATCATTGAAGGCCAAAAGTATCCAAGACTTCGAATATGATCAGACAGTCTATGTTCAGACTGGTGGGCACCACAGACTCCTGCATGCACTTCTTTCATGATAGCCATTGTCTCTTCACCATCAATGCATCTGAATAGAAATCCATCAAAACCACGTTTGTAGAGAATTTTCTCTAGGTGATCTGGGCTATCATAAAGAGTAAAATTGACCACACCTTGCCGATTTTTTTCTTTCTCGGCTCCATCAGGCGGAAATGTTCCATTTTTAAGGTATTCCCTGATAGGTGATATCCATCCTGTAGTATGAAAATACAGTTTAGGAATGGGATTAATTTCATTAATTTCCTCTGTTCTGATTCGAACATAAGGAGAAATTGCATGACAGTGGGCAATAATGATGGTTGTCTTGTCCCGATTTGGATCTGCCAGAGCTGTGGCTATATTAGACAGTGTATCAGATTGAGCATTTTGTGATCTTGGGACATAAGAAAATGTGGGTTCTGAAGGGAATTCCTCCATTAAATCTCTGACGTAATCATACAATGGGATTAGTTCTTCTTTTCTGATGGAATAATCCCCATTGACTTGTTTGATTACCAGGTCTTAATAACCTTTCACCTTTAAGTGATTAACTTGTGCTTGAAGTGTTAATTCCAAGCCTATGATGAGAGTTTGGTATTCTGATTCATTATTGGTACCACCTTCCCACAATAAGAAGGAATAAGGTAACACTTCCTTTTCTGGAGAAATGAGTACAATTCCTAAGCCAACTTTGTTGAATTTCGGATTTTCCATTTTTCTCCCTATTGGGCTTCTGGAAGCACCATCAAAATACATTTTCCATGATTGAGAAATTTCTTGAATAGAGATTACTTCCTCATCAGGGAATCCAATATCTGAATATGTGTCTTCTACTGAAGGGTGTGCAGCTAGGAAATCAGCCAGAGCTTGGCCCTTTATTGCCTTTTGAGACACATACTGAATGTCGAATTGCTGGAAAATAACTGCCAACCTTTCCAGACGTCCTGTAAGCATTGGACGACTAAGGATGAATTTTAGTGGGTTATTGCGAGATACCAATTGGACCTCGTGATGTTGTAGGTTGTGTCTCAACTTCTGAATTGCAATGATTAATTCTAGGCATCACTTCTCAATACTTGAATACTGGGTTTCTGCTTCAAGCATAGTTCGACAAAGATAGTAGAGGATGTTTTCATTCCCAGCATCATTCTTTTGAGCAATAAAGGAACCCAATGATCGCTCTAGAGCTATCACATAGAGGATAAGTTGTCTTCCTTCAACATGTGGCATGAGTACCGGTGGACTCAAGAGGTATTTCTTGAGAATATGAAATGCTTCTTGACATTCTTCAGTCCACTGGTAAGTGACTCCCTTCTTCATCAATTTGGTGAAGGGTAAAATTTTGCCTGCCAAATTGGCGATGAAACGCCGAATATAGGCTAAGTGTCCTTGAAGTCCTCTTAATTCTTTCAAATTTCAAGGAGGTGACATACCAAGGATTGACTTGGTCTTCTCATGATCAACTTTAATACCATGATGGCGTACAACAATGCCGAGAAATTTTCCTGAGGTTAACCCAAAAGCACATTTTAAGGGTTTCATCTTCAAATTATGTTGTTGAAGCTTGCGGAATATGATTTCCAAATCAGCCAAGTGATTAGAACATTGTTTGGATTTAACAACCAAATCGTCTACATAGAATTCAACAAACTTCCCTAAGAAGGGTTTGAAGATACAATGCATGGCACGCTGATATGTTGCACCTTCATTATTTAAGCCAAAGGGAATTACCTGGTAGCAAAACACACCCTAAGGGGCTCTGAAGGCTATAGATTCCTCATATTATGGGGCCATTCAAATCTGATTATATCCAGAATATCCATCCATGAAGGAAAGTGCTTCATAGCCCGCTATTGTATCAATTAAAAGTTATTTAATCGGAACTGGGAAATCATCCTTAGGACAATGCTGATTGAGATCTCTGAAATCGATGCAAACTCTAATTTGTTCGTTCTTCTTATTTACAGGGAAACATTATCCAACCACTTGGGATACTGAAATTCTATGACGAATTTATCTTTTATAAGCTTATCCACTTCAGCTTCAATTTTGGAAGCATAAGTTGGGTGTGTTCATCTCGCAGCTTACTTAAATCCTAGATGTTCTTCTGGTAAACCTAAATGATGAGTAGCAAGATCAGGATCAAGCCCGGGCATTTTTGTATAGTTCCAAGAAAATATACCTCTATTTTGATTTAGAAAAGAAATATACATATCTTTTTCTTCAAGAGTCATGGCCGCACTGATTAAAGTGGGGAATGGATCTTCTTTTGTACCCTGATTTATTTCTCTGAGTTCATCCACAGTGGCAGAGATACCCACTTCAAATGCTGGAGGAGCATCTCTGAGATCTTACTCTTCTTCTTCATCATGTGTTATTTATTTTGTTTAATCTTGCATAGTAGATGATAAAGCAGAATTTTCATGATCAGAAGAGATGTCAAAATTTGAACATCTTAAAGAAAAAGCTTCCATTTTCGACCCGATTGATGGTGGAGGGTCTTCTTTGGGTAATAAAGAGGAGATGATGAATTGAGAATCGACATCATTGTTCACCTCCGATGTTGCTATAACTTCTTCTATCCTAATTGGAGAAGTATAGACTTGTTGGATTTCAGTAGATGAAATGAAGATTTCATCATTTGTGCTCTCATTACTTCTTGGTGGGTTACCAATTTCTCCCATGTTGTCTAGCTCGATTGCTGTAAACGATATTATGGATCTTTCCATAAGAGTATTTTGATTTGGGTCTATCTTGTCAATTTGACTGATAGGAAACACATAATCTATACTCACATGTGTAAATGGATTTACTGGAATCGTCTCCAAACCATATGGAGCATTAACTTTGGTAATATCTTTTGTTGTGGATTTCTCCCTTCCCTTCATGTGATAGAATTCCACCTCAATGTATTGAGACTCACATGTCTTGAACGGGGCCCTATCAACATACAATGTCCTAGCTTGACTATCGAAATAATATTTGAGATATTGATGGTATGGTGAAGGGATATTCGCATGTTGATGTAGCCATGGTCTTCCAAGTAATATGTTGAAATCTTAGTTTTGATCAACAATCATGAAATCATAATTGGATACAAGATCTCCAAATTGAGTTCTGAGTGTAACTTCACCCAGTGGTTGTTGTTCATTTTTATCATATCCTTGTAACATCATGGTAGAAGGAGATAAATCAGATTTCGTGAGGCCCAATTGACGAAGTGTACAAATGGGAATGAGGTTGACTCCTGAACCATTGTCAATGAAAGCTCTTCGGACGTCTACACAATTGACCTTACCAGATAAGTACAAAGGCCTAATATGCCCACTCAAAACATCATCTTCATCTTCATCAGTAAAATATATTACTGCATGAAATTCTGCGGGATTATTCTCTATGTGATAGACTTGAGTTGTAGCAATTTCAGTTTCAAACTCCTGAGGACTTTACAAAGCCTCGATGAGTGCTTTCCAAAGATCCTTTGAAAGATTAAGAGCATCCAGAATTGATAACTTGGCTCGTACTTGGGCCAAGTGTTTCAATACGTCATACTTTTGATCTAGAGGTTTTCATTTCCCAACATGAATATGTGGTTTAGCAGGTGCCTTGGAAGTATATTCTTTGGAAGTTAATTCATTTTTTATTGGAATAGGAGTTGACAATATTCCTGGTTTTAGAAGATCAGACCGATTAGATCCATTTACTTGCTGAGAAGAAGAAGATGGAACCTTAAACCGGTCTTCCAAAATAACTATGCCAGGACTGAATTTGCTATTGGTAGAAGAACTTGCTTGTTCTTACTGAGCTCGCTGAAGGGCTCTACCACGAGTTTCTACTGCGTACAGAGTTCTATCAGGGGTAGAATTGGAGTAGTGACTTCTGAAAGATCCACGTATTCCCCTGTATCATGAGCCTCTGGAACTTCCTCTGATTCCCCTATTTGATACAGGGAATTCAGGCTCATCAAAATCGAAACTGTGACTAGAATATGGATCCGTTAATTGAATCATATTAACATAACTGAAGATTAACTATTCATTTGATGAAGTCTCTACCTGATTAGCCTGTTTAGGCTATCCGTTTCGTGGGGCGGTGCCCGTGGCTTTGAAGTAGATTGCATAAACTCTGCCAGAGTCAAAGACAACTTAGTCTTTGAAACATACTCATCTTCTTCTGATTCCTTTTCTTTCTTTGAATCATGCCGTTTCTTTTAGGAATTTCCCTTTGATGAAGAGGTTTTTCCACAACATTCATGGAAGAAGACACAATTGGTTTCTTTAATTATGTTCGCAAAATAGTACCAGTTCGGTTGATTGTCTTTCTGACCATCCAATCATCATACTTCTGTTCATTTTTTCTTTTTTACTTCTTGCCATTCGCCTTCCTCCTTTGGAACTATAGCAGTAACACATGCTACCTGAGCTGAAGAACCTTTCACTTTGACTTGTCACGAGTCGACCATCTTTTGCTGGAGGTCTTTGAAGAAAAAACACTCCTGGATGGGATGCCCCAACATTTGATGAAAAGGGAAATAATTGGGACGGTCTTCATCTTATTTCTTGTTTGGCCTCTCAGGCATTGGCAATTGAACCAGATTATTTTCCAGAGCAGAAATGAAGTAACCAGGAACTTGTTCATTTCAGAAAGAGTATGTTTTACTCTTCCGATCCTCAAATTGTTTTCGAATTTGATCTCTTTGATCGTCTGGACGAAAAGGCCTTTGTTGTTGGCCCTCATAAGGTGGAGCCCTTCGAGAAGATGAAGGTTTTGAAGTAGAAACGGGTACAAGTGATTTTTTAAGCATAACTATAACAGTTTATGCTTTACCCATTCTCCTTCCTGGAGCTGATGGAATTACATGAGATTTAGCCTTAGCCTGTATAAGGGAATCTTCAATCTGCTGAGCGATTGAAGTAAGGTCTCGAAACCCTCCTATGTATTTCACAGGGATCAACGGCGTGCATAATTCATCACGCAGATTTTCCACACATATTGGAAACAGTTCCTCTTGAGGGAGTGTTAGGCTCAGGGAATATGTTAACCCCTTCCAGCGAGCAATGAAATCAGAGACTCTTTAATTCTCCCTTTTTTTTACAGTTTTTAAGATAAAAAACTATTGTCTTTGGAAAAGTAGAGCTGAATTGAAAAAGAAATCATTGACAGAGATTTCCCATCCGGTAATTGACCGGGATTTCAAGCTTATATACCTGACAAAAGCTGGTCCTTGCAAGGTTCGCACGAAGCATCTGAGTTTCACTGCTTCTTGCTGCTCCGGAGTTCCCATCATAGGATCACAACAAGATACGTAATGCGTCAAATGCTGTTTAGGATCACCTGATCCATTGACAATAGGGAATACAGGGTTCCCAAAATTTGATGGGGGAGAGATTGAATCTACCCATTCAAGGTAAGCGTTATTTTTCGGTTGAACCTGCGCACGTTTCCCTTCCATAGTTTCTAACCGAGCTGTTAATGACTCAATAGTAGTTATTAACTTTTTAGAAACATCCGGTTGAACTTGGACTTGGGTAGGTGCAATGACTGGAGCTTGGACAGATGTGGTGGTTGGTGCTGCAACTGATGGTACCACTGCCATCTGTTGTTGCACTTGACCAGTAGGATTAGACCTGTTAGGGTGTACTGATAGAGGAGGATATTCTTGATCCATCTCAGTAGTTGAAAAAAATTCCTTTGGCTGACTGACTCCAGCACGCTTAAGAAAAAGACTACTCTAAAGTAGTTCTGCATTAAACCTCTTTAATTCCTTCATTTCTTCCTCCTGTTGTGCAAACCTTTTCTCTAGTGAGAGCGATTGGCCTTCTCCAGAGGAAGGATATGTAACCTGATTCTTTCCCCTCCCTTTGTTGGATACTTTTTGGAGCTGGGGAAGTGGGTTACATGAAGGATTACCTAGGTTCTGAGTAGCCCTTTGATTTCGTGTATGCACTCCTTCTTCATTTGTGTCAGTGCGTAAATCTTCTTGAGCAGGAACCTCTTCATCTGAGTCCCCTGAGTGACCCTCATCTGGTGGATTAGCAACAACGGCATTGATTACATTGATTGATTCATAACGTATCACATCATTTCTATCAGCATTTTTGTGATAATTTCTTCTTCCATGTCCTTGATGAGATATTGTCTTTTGTTGATTCGATCCCTTAGAAAATTCTTGACGAACCGTAATTTAGAGGGAATCTCTTAATAATTTGGATCTTCGCTCCTCTTGAGGCTTCTTCCCCAATCGAGAAAAGACCAACTTTCTCTGAGGAGGGGATTGATGATTTGAAAAAGTCCCCATTCTGGTGGACTAGGGCTGTTCCTGTTGTTCCCGCTCAACTCCTCGAATCCTATTTGTTGATTCCGAGGGTTGATTTAAATGAGTCCCCAGTCTGGCGAGATGGGGTGGCTCTTGACATGCTATGTCTGAGACTTTCTTAAATTCTCTCCTGATCTTGCGAACCTTAGTCTGGAAATTATCCGGATGCATTAATATGTATCCAATTTTATCACATGGTTCAAAAGACCATTGGATAATTTCTGACACTTCTGTCACTTGGTGATGTGCTTGCTCCAAACGAGAGGCCTGTTCAATATTCTCGTTTGCTTGATGTAGGAGTAATTCAACAACTTGTTATCTGTATTCTTTATTTAGAGAGGAACTAGTTGAAGCCTTTTCTTGGGAAAGATTTTGATTACAAACAAAGCCTCGTATTTGTGGCCGGCCATGGGAAACAACATTGCATGAAACCATTTTCGGCGGGCTTTACTGATTGGATAGAACCGTGAAATGCAGTGCTCCCTGAACACCCCATCCTCTGACATGAATACCAGATGGAGCATTGGTAATTAACTGACACAATCTTCTTAGTGCGCCAAGGCATGAACGTTGAAGGGCTCTCTGCTGCTTTTCAGCCTTCGGATATTGAGAGACTAGTAGAGATGCCAAATCAATCTGACGTTTTAACCCTTCTATTATCTTAAGATGATTTTCATATTCATCATAAGATAATACTTTCTTCTTCAACTGAAAAAGATTTTTCCATATGTTGAGACGAATATCATGAATTCCATCTTCCGTCAACATCTTTGGAATGTCATACTGAGAGTCAGCCAGAGGCCAAAACATGACTGGTACTTCAACTTTTTCCAGTTTGTTCCTCATGTTCAGCATTTCCTCTTTATAATTAAATGAAGATTATTCTACCTGATTTGACCAGAGTTGGTGTTTCCTTGTTGTTTCATCGGATTCAACAATATTGGTAGAGAAATCATTGATCAAACTAGAAGATGCATGACTTAGGGGTGGTTCGGAGAATGACATACAGGCTAGGATATCTTCTGATTGAGAAATTATTTCACCTGCTAGTGAGGAAGCATCAGACATGACTGGTTTCACATTTTCAAGTGCCTCAAGATAATAGGGCTTTCTCGGCACTACATCATCCACTGGAGCATTTTCTAGGCAATGTGAATCACTACTGCGGAGAGTAATTTCTCAGCAAAATTCATCATCATGGGGAGGACCACCATGGTGGGTTACAGAAAAATATGATATCTCTTTCTCCTTGTTCTTCTGACCACACAGAGGGTTCTTGTGGTTCTCATCTGAAGATTAAACTTTGAGATCGACCGAATTGTCATGAAGCAAGCCTTCATGAGGAAGTGTCTATTGAAGACCTTTAGAATTAATCTACCCACTATTGGGAAATGAGGGAGTAGAATGTTGAATTCTAATAGATAACTGTCTGAGGGATTCAAGAACTTCAGCATCGAGCCAGTACTTATTAAAGATTGGCTCTTGATCTCCTGACTGTGCTGGGCGAGTATTTTTCTTAGATGCCTTCTTAATTTCCTTGGAAACCACTTGTTGACGAAAGTGGATGCTCTGAGCAGGTGTATGTGCCCGATCAGGAAAGATGGCCAGGTTAGGCTAACGATCTCCACTCAAATCAGGTGTTTGTGTCTGACTTGGTTGTCCGTATGATATGGGGGAGTTTTCCCCACAACCCTCTTGGACTGGAACAGATGTGTGTGTCTGTTCTGGAGTGAATTTTTGATGTGTCACTCCACTGGTAGGGATAGATTTATGTGTCTTTTCTTGAGAGGCCGCTGAAGCTATTATAATATCCTGACAGGCATCCATGATATGAGTAGGAATTTTCTTTTTCTCTTTCACCATTGATAGAATATTCTTGGTGACTTCAGCTACCAGAATGGGGAAATACGTCCATTCCATGCTTGGAGTAGGTGTGTGTGCCTTCTCCTGTCCTCCTTTTCCTCTCAGTGAATCCTGACAGTACTCAAGTGTAGGGGCAGAGAGTTGAGTCTGCCTCCTGTTTGTCGTCGGATCTTTCCGAATGACTTCTCCAAATGCTACCAAGCAAGACTGTTGGTAGGCTTGATTAATACTAGCAGGTGTATGTGCCTGCTGATTGCAATTCTCCAAACGTGGTTGAAGAGCTTCATCATATGTAGTCAGATGAGACCACTGACTAGCTTATGATGTATAAACAGGTGTATGTTCCTGCCTATAGTACTCCACCGGAATTGCCTGGCGGGATTGGCGTGATGCCATGAGACGAGTCTGCTGGACAGCGGAATTAAAACGGGCAGGTGTGTGTGCATGCTCATTGCTTTCCACCAGGTTAGGTTGGTGGACTTCTCTGGAGATGGAAAAGATGAGAACCTACTCAATGTTTACTGGATTCCACCTCTGGCAGTTCATCTTGCCTGCTCGGGTTCGAGGAACCTGAGCCGAATGCCTAGAGTCGGTACCCTCATCATGTTGAGGGCGCACCGCTGCACGAGTCTGGCGACGATTGTTGGTGGGAGCCCTCGGGAAGGAGTCCTGTCTTCTTGAATTAAGGCCCTGAGGGACCTGCTCATTCATCTCCCCAGAATAAGGGAGCGAATGGTGATTGCGTTCCGGAGATAACGACCCGAAACTGTTGGATATGGTAGTCAGAACCGCCTACTTCTTGATCACTGGTCATCATTTTCCGGACGACCGGTGTGAGTTGTTCACTTGGAGGGCTTGTCGGGCAGCCTCCAGAGTAGGGATGGTACCATGTTGACGGTACTCCTTAACCAGCGTGTTTGATACCCAGCGTTGAAGACGCTGAGTAGGTGATGTCATACTCAGAGTGGACGACGATCCATCAGGAGTAGCAGTAGTGGCATTTGCAGTAGCAGTATTCACAGGTGTGAACATGAGAGTAGCCATTCTGGAAATGAAAAATATCTTGGAAAAGAGTGCCTGTTTGACATAACAGACATAATAAAGATAAATTCAGCCACTACATCTTTTTGATGAGCACATATGTCAATGATTTTTTTGTTGGCCCTCTCATTGAGTTTTAAATAGGGGCCTAACAAATGGTAAAACATCATTTTAACTTGGTTAAGGATTCACGTCAGGTTCACTATTTTTTGTTTCCCACGGAATTTGGGGATGAACTCCTTGATTGAAGATTGAAAAATTACAATCTGTTTCTAATGGGTTTGTTCGTAGAACCGGAAACATCCAATGATTCCACATCCATTTGGACCTAGTTCCTAAACTTAGGACCTCATTAGTTGTGGAATGATGAGGCTTAGGAATTTTCATTGGTCGAGAGGATGGGAGGTTTGACTCATCACACCTTTTTGAGGGGAATTATTGTCTACTCCAGGACTCTCTTTATAGATTTAAATTATGTTCATGAATCCTTATTACATTACCAAGTATAAAATGATCTTTCCTCTAGATCTGACAATCAATGATCAATATGTAGGAAATTTAGAGAATCTTTTATATGTATTCGAGGTTCTTCATTGATATATAATCATCTGTATTTGTTATAGATTCTTAGTCAATGATATCCTTTGATATCTAAGAGTCTCTTAGTCATTATAATTAACATACTGGTTTTAAAGCCACTCAGTGGGGCACTTGAAGTTTATTGTCATTTAGAAGGACATGAATTATTTCAGAGTTGGGATCGAACCCATAGATGGGCTACCTACATATACTTTTTTAGAAAAGGAATCAGAACCCATGTAGTTAGAGTAAAGGAATATGATGTTTATGATTGATGGCTCAAAGAAGGATGCCATAATTACTTTTACACACTAAGCTCATGTGATTCATGCTCGGTGTGAGAAACAAGAGGTATTGGTAAAAATCAGACAATTGTGCCATGAAAGATACAATCATAAGAAATAATGTGGGACTTATGTATGTATGACTGCCCAGATAAATGAATATTAGGATTTACTTCAGGGAAGAAATCCAGGAACAGGGTCCATAAAGGTATATGTGCTCTATGGAGATTTGAATACTCTAACTTGGGACTTACTCCTTAAAAGGAGGCCCAATTTAGGAGAGGAATTATTATTGGGTTTCTACTCCTGAGAAGGAATCCCAAATGATAGTTAAATTAGTACTGGTTAAGAGAAATTATGATTGGGGCTTACTTCTGAAGAGGATGCCCATATTTGAGACTGGGGGCTTACTCTTGAAAAGGAGGCCCATGTTAATGATTATGACTGGGGATTATTCCTAAAAAGGTGGCCCAGGTTAAGAGACTTGAAAAATTAAGGGACTTGGGTCTTACTCCTTAAGAGGATGCCCAAATTAGGGGACTGGGGATTACTCCTGAAAAGGAGGCCCAGGTTAAGGGAAATTTTGTTTAGGGCTTACTCCCGAGGAGGATGCCCAAATTAATGAGGACTTCGGGCTTACTCCTAAGGAGGATGCCCATACTTGGAGATTATTATTGCGGCTTACTTGAAAAGGAGGCCCAGGTTAATGAGTTCTCTTATCTTAAAGGATGAGGTTGAATGAATGAAATCTCAATCTTTAGTGACATAAAGATGTGTAAATCACTAGGTTTTGAGAGATATTCCACAGAATTCCTTTTAGATAAGGAAGTTAAATAAAGAATTCATGCTATAAATGGAATTTTAAAAGTGTCTTGAAGACTGAATCTTGAATAGAAGAGTTGGAATGGAATTAGAGGGGTGAAATGGGCAAGAAGGGCACCCAAAAATGAAGGGGCGCGCAGGTACTGCGTGGGCGCGCAAGTCCTAGTCGCGTAGGTATACCTTTGCGACCCATGGGTACTTGCACGACAGTTAACCAGCAGGGTAATACTTGAGTGACTCTTGGTAAAAGCCTTTAGAATCATCCTGAGGTTCTTCCAGAAGAGTGGCGCGCAAGTTCTATTGAAGGAGTTAGGCAGCGCGCAAGTGTGGCCATTTCCCTTAAGGGCTGGCCACTTAGGCGCGCAAGTATTGATGAGTTTAAACACTTAGGTCTTCCTCCCCCTCTCTAGATCTTCTGTTCTAGGTAAGAAATTACCTAAGAAGTGTTTTGGAAGCTTTTAGAAGGGACTAGGGCGCCGGGAGCTCAAATTTTAGTTTTTGGAAAAAATCCCCACGAAATGGGGGGCCCACAGGGTCTATTTATAGGCTGGATAAGACCCCTAGCGGTTATCCTGTGGGGCGCACAAGTCACTTACATGACCATTTCGGAACGTAAGTGTACTTGCGCGACCATTGTAGAACTTGCGCGACCCTTGCACAATGTTCTTATTCTTCCTTCCTTTGTCAATTTTTGATATTTGTTCAAAGGATGAATCTTCTTTGTTAAAGGTATTTCTATTTTCATTCATTTAGACTCTGTGATGGAAAGGAGCATCAAAAATAATTCATTGGAGTCATTTTATAATAAGTTTAGATATATAAAATTTTCTCGAACTTTTTACCGTCTTTTACCCACCTCCTAAGAGCATTTGCAAATTTGTATAAAACCTAATTTTACCACTTCTATGAGTTTAATTTCAAAAATCTTAGAGACACTGTTAATATCACTAAGTAAATTTTGGTTCAATAAGAGGAAAATAATTTTGTGAATAGTAACTTTTGACTTTTATTTAACACGGTTAAAAGTAAATTTGGAAATTTAGGGTAAAAATGAGATCATAATTACCCCAACACATGTCGTAATTCTATTGGTTAAGTATAATTCGACCACAGACAACTTTATGAATAAAATATGAACATCTTTGTTCCACATGGTTTAGATTAGGACATTTATTATTATTTTATTTAAAGAAGATTTAAAAGAGTTAAAATAAATGTTTAATAACTAAACCATTTTTAATATAAGGTTATACCTGATTTAAATTTGACTATAGATATTCATTAGAAAGATAAAAATATTTCCTACATAATGGTATTTTATTAATAATTTTTAGACATTAAATAATTAAAATTATTTCTGACACAATGATGATGCATTAATTACCTTATTAATGAAATATTAAAATAATTGATATTATAAATATCCAAATAAATCTAATTTGAGACTTTTAATTAATTACACTAATCTTATAGGTTAATATGACATTTTAGGTTTGATTAAATGAATATTTTTCGAATTAATAATGATTTTATGAATTTAACAAAAAAAATACCAAATAATGTCAAAATTGACCTAAAAGAGTTTTTAAAACAAATATTATGTTATTAATTGATATTATATTTCTAAAAATATAAGGTTCATCCATACAGGTGAAATAATATTATATATGTCATTAATGAACCACCTGAGGTTAGTTTGGAATTTTATAGTAAGTTTATGAACCATATAATATAAAAATACAATGAGACATGGTAAATGTCAAACTATTTAACTAAGAGTTAAATCTAAAAGATACGGATAATATGATGACCTAAACCTGTTTCAAACTTATTGGTTGCGAGGTTTTCTACCCATACCAACATTAACCATTATATAATTCATTTTGGAGCTATTAGATACCAAAAATTTGTTTTTTATACAATAATATTTCAAGCTTTTCCTAAAGTGACCCTCACATTTCTTGTAAAAGGGCACTTCACCTTCTATCAACTTCACACCTTCAAAGCCATTTGGCTCGGCCCACCCCTGCCCAAATATCATCTCAGTTGGCCTCACTTAATCCTATATGCCTTACATTAGTCATAAATCCATCCTAAGAATCCCTTTTGATCAAATCAAAATGAAGAACCCGTAGAAGAGGTAAATATTTCATCACCTCTTTCAAGTTATTTTCTTTTTCCACTTCCTCTTTATTTTTTGTTTCCATTCTAAAATAATAACTCCAGTATCTTCTATATACTGTAATGTTGTTATAAAAATGGTGAATCCATATTTTTTATTTAATTGATCCAATAAATGACAAAGTCACCATACGTGCGTACGTACGGATTACCGTCTCCACATCGTGGTGTACTTTGTTATTCAAACACTTCATCATTTGGATGGGTATAATAACAAGTATAAATGATGTAAATAATAAATATAACTTGATAATGATTCTGTATATATGATATACCATCCAATTATATACACTTTTATTATCAATAGAATGATATTGTCGCTCGTGTGTAGGTACGAATTATAGTCTCCACGAACGCGATGAGATTCATTCCCCATCGTATCTATTCAAGACTGATTTTCAATTGATAATTAAAAAAAATAATGTTTAAAAACATAATATCATTATGAATATGAATAAGATACTTCCTATCCATAACAAACATTACTTACATATCAAATCCTTTAATGGAAAACGAATCAGTTTACAACCAAAACGATGATACTACTAAAATATTATTAACAAATCAATATTATAAGATCATATATAATATCATATTTATGTATATAGTTCTTTTATAAATTAATAAAAATTCTTTAACTATTATATATAAAGTTAATGTACCATCGACTAAGGAAAAGTACAAGGTAAGGGTTAATTTCACAATCTCTTTATTATCCAAGATCGTTTTATACATGAATATATACTGGGACCTCTTTATCATCCACATCCATATTTTATTAAAAATGTAATTCAATTTTTTATTATTATTTACTAGAAAAGGGGTTAAAGTCATTTATACCCTTATTTGACCTTATATATTTCGAAAATAATCTTTCTATCATTTTCTAATCAAGGTACTTTATGAACTTTTCTACAAAATTAAGGTAAGAATTTTTTATAACTTATACAGAGGGTGTAGCCATTTTACGCTATTATGACATCATTCAAGATTCACTTACAAACTTATAAGAAACTTTTCAAAATAAATGTATTCTTTAATAATTATATAACTTTTAAATGATTTCAAAATTGAAAGATATATTTCTGTAAAACATTTTTGATTACATCTATGTCAACAACGTTTTATAGAATTTAAGATTAATTGAATTTGATTTATTATGATAAAAAACTTCCATATTGTATTTATGGTTTTGTGATATGTTTCACTGAGGATGTGTTTTTTTACACAATTCATGGTTTATGGATAAAGTATTGAAATTTACTATTCTAGTTTTAATTGGAATGTTTATGTTATGTTTAAACCTTTTCATATGAGGAATGCAATGGACTTAGTAAGTGACAGGTGTAGCCTGCTATACCTCCTCGATGAATTAGTAGACCTAATGAAAAAACTATTGTCTTGGCACTAGGCATTTACAAAATCTGATTTGTAGTCTTCAAACAAGCTCTTGACTATGTGGTTATGAAGTCTAGAATTATGCATTAAATCATTATGAATGTGGCTATTGACATTTCTTGTGATTATTAGACTAGTATAATATCCATGGGAATAAGTAAATGTCATTATTTGATTTTATATTTTTCATATTATGCAGAAGTTCAAGTTTAAAAGGATTTTGTTTTAGTGTTATACATTGACTTAAATGTTTATGCTTATTCATTAAAGTTTATGCTATATTTTTATCCACACAGAGCATCTGAGCTCACCTCTTTCTATGTTCGCAGCAAATCATTTTTTTTCATTTTCCCAAGCCCATTTATGTGTTCCCGGTACCCGAACAACCAATCCCCAAATTCCAAATTTCAGAACATACAGAAATCATCGAAATTAAAAATTAAAAATCAGATCCAACTGATCCCCCATACACCACGCGCTGCACCTCGAGCCGCGAGACCATCATCGCACACCACAATCTTGCAGGACATCACCATCCATGCAGGTCCATCACTATCCTCTTAGGTCACCGGAGAGATCATCGAGAGCAGTCACCGGAATGCCCACAACAGACTGAACCCCCCTCCATCAACACTGCCTCAGATCAAACAACGCCGATGAGAGCACATCGTCGTCGTCACGACAAACGTAACTGACACCAAAGAACTCAAACACCGTTACGACAACAACAACAACACCATTATGGAAAAGATCATCACCAGTTCAATGAGCAGAAGCATAACAAAGAAACCAAAGCATCAACCTCGCCAGAAACACCAAATCTAGTAGAAAGGAGAACCACAAAACAAACGTCTTCTTGACCACATATTAAAAAACTAAACCGCTCATCTTCAAGAAAAAAACGATGTCGTTCGAAGAAATCCCATTCCATTTCCACCATGACATATATTACCAACATAGAAAACTTACCTAAAAAAACTCCACCTCCACGTGAAAAAACCTTCAAGAAATTAAAAACAGGCCCCGCTGCTGCCTTCCGACTCGCACCTGAAGGCCAATCGACCCAAAACACTCACAGACAACGCGATGTTCTACGAAACCCCCAATCGATGGAAACCTACACCCTTTCTACATTTAATTTTTTCCAAAAGGCGACGAAGTATATAATGAATGACCTATAGGGATGGACTAAGGGATATGAGTGTGGCCTATAGAGACTACATTGTTGTAGTTTTTCATTTTATAATGTAATGATAAACTTATGAATGTATCTATTATTTACAAGGATACTAAAGAAATAGGTCTTTTGAGACATGATCTTTTGTTATCATGCCGATGTTATGTAATAATGCACCGAATCTGGGAAACTAGAGTCGGGGCATTACACCTCAAAATTGGACCACAGATACTACACTATGTTTTTGGATCCGACATTCAGAATAGAACTCAATATTCATTTTCACTACATAAAATGAGTCCATAGCTTTACTGTATAACACACAGAGAATTCTAATCCTTATTCTACACCAGTAGCTCTGTTGTATTATTTTGTTTACATTTTTGAGCAGTGTGTGTAACTATCCTTTACACACACACACTGACTCCTGTGCATAACTGGAGGATACTTGATATCCTCAAACTCACTCTCTATTTTAGTCTCTGTATATTAAGTATAATAGCATAAGAGATTAAGGGTGGCCTGTTTGTTTTTTTACCATGAATAACTGTGGTAGAGGTCAATTGTGACCTGGAAAGCCTTTTCGATGTTGTGAACCCCGATCCATGGTGCAGAGAAAACTATTTATTAATTTAAAATTCTTGGTGGCAGGTGATCACCAAGTGGAGTGGACCACATCTTAGCATGATACTAAACCTCTTGTTTATTTCTATTGTGTTTTTAAAATTTAGTTTTACTCTGTTTGATCAAAATTTCATAGAACTAAATTGAACTTTGATAGTTAATTTATCTTGTGCTTATAATTTTTTTGAACTAGTAGGTTAGTTTCATTAGATATGTTCTCATCAACACACCATATTTACATTTTTCATTATTTAAATTTGAAAATTTGTTTCAAAATATTACTAATAGTAACATATGAAATTTCCATCATATGATTCTCTTTAACTACTAAATGATCCTATGATTTTTCATTTAACTTATACAATAATGTCTCACTGTTTGTCTGCTTAGACATTCTTTTATATTTATTACTATATATAACATAGTCATTTTTCTAGTTACATATCTTATTGTCCTGAAAACCCATTGTCTATAAAATTTTATTCACATTATAATGTGAATATTGAAGATCATTTTATTTAAGAACTATAACTTTCAAAAGTAGTAGCAACTCTGTTAAAAATTTCTCACTCCATCCATTTTTCGCATTCATCTTAATAAATCATAACAGAATTGATAAAAGATTAAATTACATACAACTTAGAATAAATGTGTTTTCGTCATCACGACATAGAAAATCCATTACTGCGTCTTTCCCAATTTATTCTACTTCAATATCATGAATTATTTCATTGATTTTATTAGAATTTTCATCTTGAAAATCACCAGAATCAAGATATTGTAAATTCTACCAAGTTTTCCATTATAAATAAAAATAATGTAACTAAAATTCAAACCATAAATAATTAAATGAGATTTTATATCTCTTCCTGTAACGCCCCGACCCTAGTTAACTAGAGTCAGTGCATTATTACATAACATTGGCATGATCACAAGAAAGATCAAATCTCGAAAGACCGATTGGTTTAGTAGCCTTGGAAACACTAGATATATTCATAAGTTTTACATTACATCATAAAATTAAAAACTACTACAACAACATAATGTCTCCATAATCCACACTCATATCCCCACATAATATCCCTGCAGGTCATTCATAATTTACTTCTTCACTTCCTGGGAAAAATAAAACATAGAAAAGGGGTGAGCTCAAATGCCCAGTAAGGATAATAATATAGCGGAAACTTTAATAAATAAGAATAAACATTTAAGGCAAAGTATAACTAAAACAAAAGCCTTTCAAACATGAACTTTCAACATGGTACGACATAAATAAAATGAAATAATTCCATTTACATATTCACATGGATATTCTACTAATCGAATAATCACATGAAAAAATCAATAACCACTTTCATAATGTTGGAATGCATAATGCCAGACTATCATAACCACATAGTCAAGGCCTCGTGCCAAGACTACAAATAAGATTTTGTCAAGGCCTTGTGCCAAGACACTAGTTTGTCTCATGAGACCTACCGATGCATCGAGGAGCTATAGCGGGCTCCACCCGTCACTTACTAAGTCCAATGCATTCCCATATGAAAAGGTTTAAACATAGCATAAACATTCGTATTAAAACTAGCATACAAAATGTCAATAATTTCACGATAAACTATGAATGGTATAAAAATAGCACATCCACAGTCAAACATATCACAAAACCTTCAATACAATATAGAAGTTTTGTATCATAATAAATCAACTTCAAATAATCTTAAAATCTATTAAAGGATGTTGACATAGATGAAATCAATATTCTTTTTAAAGAAATATCTCCTTTTATTTTGAAATAATTTAAGATCCATAAAAAATAAAATATTTTCTTTGAAAATATTCTTATAAGCTTGTAAGGGAAGCTTTGAAGATTTTATAACGGAGGAAAATAGCCGCACCCGCCGTATAAGTTAAAAAAACATTCTTACCATAATTCTGTCGAAAAGGTTAAAAAGGACCTTGTTTTGAAAACGATGGAAAGATTCCTTTATAAACCTCTTATAAAAAGTCAAACAAGGGTATAAATGACTTTAACCCATATTCTTGTAAATAATAAATATGTTTTGAAATACATTTCGAAGAAACATGGATGTGGATGATAAAGAAATCCCAGTAGATTATTACGTATAAACAACCTCGGATAATGAAGAGATTGTGAAATAACCGTTACCTTGTAATTTTCCTTGGTTAGGGTAGGTTAACCTCCTGTATAATGGTGAAATAATTGTTATTAAATTATACAATAATCATATACATTAATATGATATCATATATGATCTTTTAATATTGATTTGATAATAATATCTTAGTATTATCGTTGTTTCAGGTGTTAACTTATTTGTTTTATTTTATATGTTTTGTTACGTAATACATGTTTGTAAAGGATAGGTTTTATATTATTCATATCCAGAATGATATCAAGTCCTTAAACATCATTTTTTAAATCATCAAATGATAATTATACTTGAATGGATACGATGGAGAATGAATCTCATCGCGTTCGTGGAGACGGTAGTCCGTACGTACGCACGAGCGACAATATCATTCTTTTGATATTAAAATAATATATAAATGGATGGTATATCATATATACAGAATCCTTAACATGTTATATTTATTATTTACATGAGTTACACATCATTATTATACCCATCCAAATAATATTATATTGAATAACAATTACACCACGACGTGGAGACGGTAAGCCGTACGTACGCACGTATGGTGACATGTTATTCAAAGGGTGGATAGAATACTGAATATGGTTGTACCATATTTATAAAAACATCACAGTATATATATGATACTGGATTTATTATTTTAGAATGGTAACAACAAAGGAAGAAGAAGTGGAAGAAGAAATGAACTTAGAAAAGGGTGGTGAAATCATTACCTCTTCTTCGGGTTCTTCCTTTTGATTTGATCAAAAGGGCTCCTTAGGTTGGATTTCTGATCAAACTAAGGCCCCTAGGTTGTAGTGAGGGAATTTGGGTGAGTATTTGGGCATAGTTTGGCCGAACCAAAAGGCTTTGAAGGTGTGAAGAAATGAGAAGGAGGAGTTCCCTTTTATAAGAGGGGTGAGGGGCACCTTTGGAAAAGCTAGAAATATTAATTTATAATAAATTCATATTCGGTTTATAATTGATCCAAAGTTTATTATTCAAAGTTTAAGGTGGGTATGGGTCGAAAACAACTCAACCAATAGAATTTAGACAGGTTTGGGTACTTATATTAACCTTATATTTAAGTATTAACTCTAAGTTAATTAGTTTCACTTTTACAATGTCTCTTTGTATTTTTATATAATATGGTTAATAAACTTACTACATACATCCAATAGACCTCCAAGTGGTCCATTAATGATTAAAATATCATGATATAAGTCTCTTGGCCGAACCTTAGATTTTTAGGAATTTAATATCAATTAATAATATAATATTTGTTTTAAGAACTCTTTTATGTCAATTTTGACACTATTCAATAGTTGATTTTTGTGAAAATCATAACAGATTGATTACTTCTAACAAAGTCAATTAAATCAATACTAATATATCATATTATCCTAGAAAATTATGTTAATTCATTAAAAGTTTCATATTATATTTATTTGGGTATTTATAATATCAATTATTTTAATTTTTCACTATTATAGTAATTACTTCATCATCATTGTGTCATAAATAAAATAAGTTATTTAATGTCTAAAAATTTTAAATAAAATATAATTATGTAGTAAATCTTTCCATCTTTCTAATGAATATTTATAATCTAAAATCCAACATATATAACCCTATGTAACAATTGTTTTTCTAAAAGATATATGCTTGTGTCATTTTTGTATTCATTTTAACTTAGTTAAAATAAAGTGTCATTATCACTTACAAGTGGATCCATGGGGTCCCAAAATCGACCCAAAGATGCCTATGGTCGACCATGTATCAACCAATAGGGTTAAGAAACGTTTTAGGGTAATTTAGTATTATTATAATATTATTTTTAACCCTTATTTACCGGATTTACCCTTAACCATGGTAAATAAAATATTTACCGCAGTAATTATTCAATATGTCTAAAAATAAAAGTTACCTATTTACACAATTTGAACATCCTAATTCCAAATATGGAATCCATTTTCCTAAATTCAAAACAATGAAGTGGCAGAAATTAATTTAAAATTAATTCCCACTGTCAAAACAAAAAGCGTGTTTTAAGAGATAATAACTATCAAAAGATTGACACTTGTTTATGTTCGGTTTAATTGTAAAATTATGTCCAATGACCAACATTATATTAAATGGTAAAAATATATTCTAAATATACTTTAAAACTACTAAAATTCATAATTTATCACTATTAATTATTTTGATTAAAAAAGTTGTTTTTAATTAAAATTTAGTAATTTTCACTATTCATCAAAATATGAAAGTTATCCGAAAAGTACCAAAATTTCACCTTAGGCTAAATTAGATATTCCGAATCCAAAAATGAAGTCCATTTTGAAATATAAAATATATATAATTTTAAAAAGTAGGTATTACTATTTATAACGGCTAGTTTGATTGGTTGTTAGAACTCGGTGTTGCGTACAACACACGCTATCGCATTATTCAAAGAGAAGCGTACCGTAGAAGCTTGGGGTGTTACATTCTCCCCTCCTTCAAATAATTTCGTCCTCGAAATTTCTATAATACTATCGCATGAAAATACTCGGGTGGTTCTTCATCATAAGTTCCTCGGGTTCCCACGTTGCCTCTTCCATCTTATGGTTTCTCCACAAAACTTTTACCAGACGCGTTGTCCGGTTTCTCAGTACTTGTTCTCTCGTATCAAGAATCCTGACGGGCTCTTCACAATAGGAAAGATCGGGTTCCAGTTCTAATTCCTCATAGGTGAGTACATGCGTTGGATCAGGCATGTATTTCCTCAACAGAGATACGTGGAACACATCGTGAACTTTGGAGAGACTTGGTGGCATTGCCAATCAGAAAGCTACAACCCCAATTCGTTCTAGAATTTCGAAAGGTACGATGTACCTGGGACTCAATTTACCTTTCTTACCAAAACGTATGACTCCCTTCCACGTAGATACCTTCAGGAAAACATGATCACCGACTTGAAATTCCAAATCCTTCCTCCGATTATCGGCATAGCTCTTCTGCCTACTTTGAGCTGCTTTGATGTGATTTTGGATTACTTTCACCTTTTCCACCATTTCCTCCACCAGTTCTGGGCCTACAAGTTTTCTTTCACCAACGTCATCCCAACAGGTTGGTGTACGACATCTCTTTCCGTATAACGCTTCATATGGTGCCATCTGTATACTCGAATGGAAGCTATTGTTATAGGAAAATTCTACCAGTGGTAAATATTGATCCCACATACCCTGAAAGTCAAGTGAGCAAGATCTCAACATGTCTTCTAAGGTCTGAATAGTCCGTTCTGATTGTCCATCGGTCTGAGGGTGGTAAGCAGTGCTCAAATGAAGTTCAGTATCCAAGGATTTCTGAAGACTTTTCCAAAATCTTGAAGTAAAACGGGGATCACGATCAGAAACAATTGATAAGGGTACTCCATGAAGTCTCACAACTTCATTAATATATAGTCTTGCTAGACGTTCCAGGGGTAGATCTTCTCTTATAGCAAGAAAATGTGCTGACTTGGTAAGACGATCAATAATAACCCATATTGCATCATTCCTTCTAGGAGTCTTTGGTAGCCCCATGACAAAGTCCATCGTAATATTGTCCCATTTCCACTCCGGTATGGGAAGAGGTTGCATGACTCCTCCAGGCTGTTGCCTTCCAGCTTTCACTTGTTGACAAACCATACATCTTGACACAAAATCAGCAATCTCCCTCTTCATGTTGTCCCACCAAAAATGTTCCTTCAAATCTCTATACATTTTGGTGCTCCTAGGGTGTATAGAGAAATTGTAACTATGAGCATCATCCAACAATTCCCTTTTTAGATCAGGTATATCGGGAACACAAAGTCTCTTCCCAAATTTCAAAATTCCATCTTCATACACAAAGTCTCTCAATCTCCCATCATTCACAGCTTTAATCTTCTTTTGGAATTATTCATCATCGGTCTGAGAACTCTTAATCCTTTATAGTAAAGATGGTTTGGCAACCATTTGAAAAATCATTGATGTTTCACCTTCCCTGGTTATTCCCATGTCCATCTTCACTAGATCCATGAAAATTGGATCCCTTTCAATTCTCATATTGTTCAAAACTCCATGTTCTTTTCTACTAAAAGCATCTGCCACCTTGTTTGCCTTCCCCGGGTGGTAGTGTATCTTACAATCATAATCCTTGAGTAATTCAAGCCATCTCCTTTGCCTCATGTTGAGTTCTTTTTGTGAGAAAATATACTTCAAACTCTTGTGATCAGTATAAATCTCACATTTTTCACCATAGAGGTAGTGCCTCCATATCTTCAAAGCAAAGATCACAGCTGCTAACTCGAGATCATGAGTAGGATAGTTTTGTTCATAAATTTTCAACTGTCGTGATGCATAGGCAATAACTCTATCATTCTGCATAAGGACACAGCCAAGTCCTTTCTTTGATGCATCACTATAAATAATGAACCCATCATTCCCCGATGGTAGAGTCAATATAGGAGCATTGACTAATCTTTTCTTCAGTTCTTCAAAACATTCTTCACACTCTTTTGTCCAAACAAATTTAACCCCATTACGTGTGAGCTTCGTTAACGGGTTAGCCAATCGGGCAAAATTCTGGACGAAACGTCGATAATAACCTGCCAAACCGATAAAACTTCGTACCTCAGTTATACTCGTAGGTGTTAGCCATTCTTGGATTGCCTTGGTATTAGAAGGATCAACAGACATTCCATCTTTAGAGAAAATATTTCCAAGAAAAGAAATCTCATGATTCCAGAATTCACACTTGCTAAACTTCCCATATAATTCATGCCTCCTCAGAGTCTTCAGGATAATGCGCAAGTGATTTTCATGATCTTCGTAGGTTTTGTAGTATACCAAGATATCATCAATAAATACCACCACAAATTCATCGAGATACTCCTTGAAAACTCTATTCATCAGATCCATGAATACAGAGGGTGCATTAGTCAATCCAAACGGCATTACAGTAAACTCGTAATGCCCGTACCTGGTTCGAAATGTTGTCTTCGGAATGTATTCCTTCTTCACACACAACTGATGGTATCCAGATCGAAGTTCAATCTTTGAAAAGTATTGAGCTCCATGCAGTTGGTCAAATAAATCATCAATACGAGGTAGGGGATACTTGTTCTTTATCGTTATAGCATTGATCTCCCTGTAGTCGATACATAACCTCATAGATCCATCTTTCTTTTTAACAAAAAGAACAGGGGATCCCCATGGAGAAACACTAGGGAGAATAAATCCCTTATTACTCAATTACTCTAGTTGTTTCTTTAGTTCGACTAACTCTACAGTGGCCATTCTATAACGGGTCTTCGATATAGGCCTTGATCCAGGAATCAAATCAATGTAAAACTCAACTTCTCGTTCTGGAGGATGTCCATGTAAATATTCCGGAAATACATCTACAAATTCTTTCACAACAGGTACATCCTCTATTTGAACATTCCTTTCCTCATCGACAGTTATTTCATTCTCTTCCTCCCCAATAATTGAATTAAGTTGAGCTACTGGGGGTGGATCTAAATAAGAATTAGGTGGTGATGATTCTGCTCTAAAGATAAGGTGTTCCTTATCATTATCATCAAGAATCGTAACCTCTTTCTTCTTACAATAAATCTCCGCATCATAGTCCGAAATCCAGTCCATACCGAGGATTATATCAAACTCAATCATAGGTATGACGATGAGATCAGCAGATAAAGAAAATTTATGTGCTCTAATGGGGAATGATTCACAAAACTTTGTTGCAATGATACTTCCCTTAGGAGTTTTAACTGACAACTCCCTTATTAAATCAAATTGGAAATATCTAATTTTCTTAGGAAACTGGGAAGATATGAAACAATGCGACGATCCAGAGTCAAATAATGCATTTGCTAAACTTGAGGAAACCATTAAATTACCTTCCACCACGTCTTTTGGAGCTTCTACCTCTGCAGTAGTGATAGCATAAGCTTGGCTTTGACCCCTTGGCCTTTTCTGAGGTAAGTTCTCTTAACGCTTAGGACATTCATTCGCATAATGTCCCATCTCCCTGCAATTGTAGCACTGAACATTGGTGGCTTCCTTCTTCCCTTTGCAATCACGAGCTTGGTGGCCTTTTTCACCACACTTGTAACAGACTCCCATTCCCTTCAAGCAAGCACCGAGGTGTTTCTTCCTACATTTACCACAGGATGGATATTCAACCTTTCCCTTCTTCCCCTTATTTCCATTCCCAGATTGATCAGCAGGCCTCTTCTTCTCTTGCTTTTCTTTAAAGTCATAAGACTTAGAGAATTCCTTTTCGGTCTTGATAGCACATGAGACAATGTCTTCGTACGACGGAAAGGATTGTGAGACTAATGCTCGATGGATAAATGGTTTTAACCCATCAAAGAAACGATCAATCTTACTTCTTTGGTTACGTATATAATCACCAGCGTACCTTTCTAACCTTGTAAAGTCAGCCTCATACTTTGTGACATTCTCATCCTCCTTCTGTCTCAGACTTAGAAATTGCCTTTCCATATCTGCTCGATGGTCGCGAGGAAAGTATTTTTCTAAAAACAGATCTTTGAACTCCCTCCATTCCATATTTGATACTTCATCATCTTCCTTCGTATTTTGAATCAATGACCACCATTGATCAGCATCTCCAGTGAGGCGGTAAACTGCCATGATAACTTTTTCCCTTTCACTGCTCCCCAAAGCCTGAAATATTTTCTCTAGGGAAAATATCCATTGCTCAGATACTAAGGGATTTGTACTCCCATTGAACGTTGGTGGTTGTTGCCTCATGAATCGATCTAACATTGATCCTCCACACTGTGGATCAGGGTGCTCCATACGGGTAAGGTTATTATTCATAACCTGAGTAAGTTGTCCCAATATGGTGATTAGTTGATCGGCACCAGTTGCATCAACAGCCCCACTATAATTATCTTGAGTAGGAGGGAAATCCCTACATGGAGTGCGTGCATTGATACGATTTCCATTTCTTCCACTAGGCGCCATTTCTAAACAATGGCATAAACTAGATCAGTTAATGAATCAAAATACATAATCCCATACTTATAAAACACTTAACATAAATTGAACTATTTATGGATATAATCCATAATCATAAAAAAAATTTCTTTGAGAAAGTATATACTCATAAACCCTTCATAATGATTTGTAAAGAAAATGAGAGTTATCCAAAGCATATCCCTCGGGAGTGTCGTAACCAAGAGTGCAGCAAGGCCCGTTGTCGTGCACCAGTTCCCATTCGAGTCTAGCTCAAAGCGGTGTTTTCGGGTTTTACCCCTAGGTACATCTGTGCCAGAGCCGCCTCTACCTGCTCGTATCCAGACAGGGATGTATTGCTCGGAAAACTCACAAAATCTCTACAATACCAAAATTCTAGGAAGTTCTTCTATACTAATCCCCAAAGTTCATCTTAGGTCTACGTGCTCTAATCAGAGTTTATCTAAATCTAGCTTCCAAGGTTTGTACTAAACTTCCTCTGATACCAACTGTAATGCCCCGACCCTAGTTACCCAGAGTCGGTGCATTATTACATAACATTGGCATGATCACAAGAAAGATCAAATCTCGAAAGACCGATTGGTTTAGTAGCCTTGGAAACACTAGATATATTCATAAGTTTTACATTACATCATAAAATGAAAAACTACTACAACAACATAATGTCTCCATAATCCACACTCATATCCCCACATAATATCCCTGCATGTCATTAATAATTTACTTCTTCACTTCCTGGGAAAAATAAAACATAGAAAAGAGGTGATCTCAAATGCCCAGTAAGGATAACAATATAGCGGAAACTTTCATAAAAAAGAATAAACATTTAAGGCAATGTATAACTAAAACAAAAGCCTTTCAAACATGAACTTTCAACATGGTACGACATAAATAAAATGAAATAATGCCATTTACATATTCACATGGATATTCTACTAATCGAATAATCACATGCAAAAATCAATAACCACTTTCATAATGTTGGAATGCATAATGCCAGACTATCATAACCACATAGTCAAGGCCTCGTGCCAAGACTACAAATAAGATTTTGTCAAGGCCTTGTGCCAAGACACTAGTTTGTCTCATGAGACCTACCGATGCATCGAGGAGCTATAGCGGGCTCCACCCGTCACTTACTAAGTCCAATTCATTCCCATATGAAAAGGTTTAAACATAACATAAACATTCGTATTAAAACTAGCATACGAAATGTCAATAATTTCACCATAATCTATGAATGGTATAAAAATAGCACATCCACAGTCAAACATATCACAAAACCTTCAATACAATATAGAATTTTTGTATCATAATAAATCAACTTCAAATAATCTTAAAATCCATCAAAGGATGTTGACATAGATGAAATCAATATTATTTTTAAAGAAATATCTCCTTTTATTTTGAAATCATTTAAGATCCATATAAAATAAAACATTTTCCTTGAAAATATTCTTATAAGCTTGTAAGGGAAGCTTTGAAGATTTTATAACGGCGGAAAATAGCCGCACCCGCCGTATAAGTTAAAAAAACATTCTTACCATAATTCTGTCGAAAAGGTTAAAAAGGACCTTGTTTTGAAAACGACGGAAAGATTCCTTTATAAACCTCTAATAAAAAGTCAAACAAGGGTATAAATGACTTTAACACATATTATTGTAAATAATAAATATGTTTTGAAATACATTTCGAAGAAACATGGATGTGGATGATAAAGAAATCCCAGCAGATTATTACGTATAAACAACCTCGGATAATGAAGAGCTTGTGAAATAACCCTTACCTTGTACTTTTCCTTCGTTGGGGTAGGTTAAACTCCTGTATAATGGTTAAATAATTTTTATTAAATTATACAATAATCATATACATTAATATGATATCATATATGATCTTTTAATATTTATTTGATAATAATATCTTAGTATTATCGTTGTTTCAGGTGTTAACTTACTTGTTTTCTTTTATATGTTTTGTTACGTAAGACATGTTTGTAAAGGATAGGTTTTATATTATTCATATCCAGAATGATATCAAGTCTTTAAACATCATTTTTTAAATCATCAAATGATAATTATACTTGAATGGATACGATGGAGAATGAATCTCATCGTGTTCGTGGAGACGGTAGTCCGTACGTACGCACGAGCGACAATATCATTCTTTTGATATTAAAATAATATATAAATGGATGGTATATCATATATACAGAATCCTTAACATGTTATATTTATTATTTACATGAGTTACACATCATTATTATACCCATCCAAATAATATTATATTGAATAACAATTACACCACGACGTGGAGACGGTAAACCGTACGTACGCACGTATGGTGACATGTTATTCAAAGGGTGGATAGAATACTGAATATGGTTGTACCATATTTATAAAAACATCACAGTATATATATGATACTGGATTTATTATTTTAGAATGGTAACAACAAAGGAAGAAGAAGTGGAAGAAGAAATGAACTTAGAAAAGGGTGGTGAAATCATTACCTTTTCTTCGGGTTCTTCCTTTTGATTTGATCAAAAGGGCTCCTTAGGTTGGCTTTCTGATAAAACTAAGGCCCCTAGGTTGTAGTGAGGGAAGTTGGGAGAGTATTTGGGCAGATTTTGGCCGAACCAAAAGGCTTTTAAGGTGTAAAGAAATGAGAAGGAGGAGTGCCCTTTTATAAGAGGGGTGAGGGGCACCTTTGGAAAAGCTAGAAATATTAATTTATAATAAATTCATATTCGGTTTCTAATGGATCCAAAGTTGATTATTCAAAGGTTAAGGTGGGGATGGGTCGCAAACAACTCAACCAATAGAATTTATACAGGTTTGGGTACTTATATTAACCTTATTTTTAAGTATTAACTCTAAGTTAATTAGTTTCACTTTTACAATGTCTCTTTGTATTTTTATATAATATGGTTAATAAACTTACTACATACATCCAAGAGACCCCCAACTGGTCCATTAATGATGAACCTATCATGATATAAGTCTCTTGGCCGAACCGTAGATTTTTTAGAATTTAATATCAATTAATAATATAATATTTGTTTTAAGAACTCTTTTATGTCAATTTTGACACTATTCAATAGTTGATTTTTTTGAAACTCATAACAGATTTATTACTTCTAACAAAGTCAATTAAATAAATCCTAATATATCATATTATCCTAGAAAATTAGTTTAATTCATTAAAAGTTTCATATTATATTTATTTGGGTATTTATAATATCAATTATTTTAATTTTTCACTATTATAGTAATTACTACATCATCATTGTGTCATAAATAAAATAAATTATTTAACGTCTAAAAATTATAAATAAAATATAATTATGTAGAAAATATTTTTATCTTTCTAATGAATATTTATAATATAAAATCCAACATATATAACCCTATTTAACAATTGTTTTTCTAAAAGATATATGCTTGTGTCATTTTTGTATTCATTTTATCTTAATTAAAATAAAGTGTCATTATCACTTACAAGTGGATCCATGGGGTCCCACAATCGACCCAAAGATGACCATGGTCGACCATGTATCAACCAATAGGGTTAAGACACGTTTTAGGGTAATTTAGTATTATTATAATATTATTTTTTAACCCTTATTTACCGGATTTACCCTTAACCATGGTAAATAAAATATTTACCGCAGTAATTATTCAAAATGTCTAAAAATAAAAGTTACCTATTTACACAATTTGAACATCCTGATTCCAAATATGGAATCCATTTTCCTAAATTCAAAACACAGAAGTGGCAGAAATTAATTTAAAATTAATTCCCGCTGTCAATACAAAAAGCGTGTTTTTAAGAGATAATAACTATCAAAAGATTGACACTTGTTTATGTTCGGTTTAATTGTAAAATTATGTCCAATGAACAACATTATATTAAATGGTAAAAATATATTCTAAATATACTTTAAAACTACTAATATTCATAATTTATCACTATTAATTATTTTGATTAAAAAAGTTGTTTTTAATTAAAATTTAGTAATTTTCACTATTCATCAAAATATGAAAGTTATCCGAAAAGTACCAAAATTTCACCTTAGGCTAAATTAGATATTCCGAATCCAAAAATGAAGTCCATTTTGAAATATAAAATATATATAATTTTAAAAAGTAGGTATTACTATTCATAACGGCTAGTTTGATTGGTTGTTAGAACTCGGTGTTGCGTACAACACACGCTATCGCATTATTCAAAGAGAAGCGTACCTTAGAAGCTTGGGGTGTTACACTTCCTTTCAGATTTGACGTATTTTAAAATATCAAGTAGGGATAGAAAAAACATCGTTGTTTGGAATATTTCCTTTTTAAAATTCCAAAAAATCATCAAAACCTTCATCATATTCAGCACATGTTCACAATATAGTAATATAACTTCATCTCACTAGTATCTTTAAAAAATATCATGGATTGAGAATAAGATATGTTTTTTTAAATTAAATTTCAAATTTACTTTTATAAATAATAATAATAAATACCATAAAATTTTTCAGAAGGAAAAAAAATAAATGATATTTGATAAATAAAATTATCACTTTTAGAATACTAAATTATCATTCCTTAATAAAAATATAAAAAAGTACAATGAAATCAGTATCATCATATAAATATATTATCAATACATAATATTCATAATCTATAATCCACTATATCTTCAAAACCCATTTTCTCAATGTATATAGAAGAAATACCTTTCACATGAATCAATCAGTAAACTAACATTATTTTTAACATCAATCTAGAATATAGTCATTCAATAAAACCATAATTTAAAAACAATAATTCATCAATTAAATAATAATTTAGATGAGTGAATAATCAGAAATAAAAATAAAAATAATGAATAGTTAAAAAATATTAACAGTGATTGAGATCATTCATGAAAACAATCCCAACACAACATTCATCAATTATACCATATCATGGATACATGTAAAATCAAAAAAAATAATTACAAAATAAAAATATATGATAGAATGGGGATGAATAAAAAGTCGACGACAATGGAAACACAACACATAGAGAGAATGAGTGGAGTAAAATGAAAGATGCGGGTGGAAAATGGTGGATAATGAAAAATAAATGATATTTGATGAAACTAGATCAATGAATGAAGTGTCACAGTCGCATGTGTCATAGAAAATAGTTAACATTCACAAAAAAGAATGACCAAAAAATGAGTCGATATGGAATTTCATTATAATTTTAAAACTGTTTTGTGATTTTTATTTCATAAAAAATGTAAAAAATGTGATTTTCAACACCAAGTATCAAATAAGTCATTTTGAAAATAAAGTCAACAGTTTTTTGATGTTGGTTATTTGGTAATAGACATAAAAATAATTTACAACAACAGAAATTAATACATTATGTGAAAAACGTGATGGGTTAAATTTTTTTTCTACTAGTTGAATGAAACAAAGAAAGTGTATATGAGATTCCTTCTATAATCTACCAATGAGTGCACATTAATATATTTACAGAATATTATGAACAACTCAAATTCAATTAAAACATAGAGATATGGAGAAAATATTATCCAATGCAATAAATGATTGAATATCGATTGTTCTAAAGATGTGTCTTCAATTTTTGATATCCTTATTCAATTATAAAAATAAGATGTGAAGACTAGATAATTTCTCAGATATTGAGAAGATGTTCACAAGAAAATATTGTCATGTCCTTGAAGATAGAATACTAGTTAACATTTTTCCCTCTCATAAAAACACTTCCCCTTTCTATGACCTCAACCTTATTTAAAATTAAAATCGATTACCAAAAATATTTCTTAGAAGACCATCATTATGAAATCCTATAATCAAAATGAAATTTGGATGACTTAAATTTCCCAATGAAAGTATTTAATTTTAGAAATAAGTTGGTTGGAATATATTATATTAATGTATAATCCCACTTTATATATAGACACTTAAATAATTCCACTTCAAATTTTCCATGGTAACATCAATAAATTTCAAAAATTAAGTTATTTTTGGATAGGGTATCTTGCATGAAATCACTTTACGATAACCCTAATATCCTGACCCGGGTGCAAAAAACCAATTCCCCAAGCTAGTCATTCATATGAGGTCAAGCACACCTCCCCATACACCAGAGGTTTTCAAATAATAGAGAGTGTCTTATATCATCCATGGGAAGACTATACGCTCTTTATTATAGTAATAAACCAGTAGAAATAAATAAACAATAAGCAAGTAATGATATAACATAACCTAGATAAACTAGTATCACAAGTTGTTGAAAACTAGAAAATACCAAATCAAAAATAAATAATAGATATTCCATGCTAAAGTGCATTCCGTTGGTGAAAATCCAACTCAAATGTAAATAGAGTAAAAACTACTAAATGGGTCCCGAGCGACATTTGGTTCCCTCATCTATGCTCCATCTGAACTTAGCCTTCTAACATAGGGCCTTTTCCTGTATCCTATCCATCAATCATGAAATCTATTTTGGTACCAATCAGGAATCCCAAATAGGGTGTGGATAAAACTCAGTAGCCCACCACCAAAAATGTCTAAAACAATATCTAGTCAATATAGTTTATGTAGTTGTATAAATAATAAAATGCACGAAATAAGGCAAAGAATTTACATCATTCAAATATTATTTCATTAACCATGTAACCCCCCATCATTCCTAAGGACACCAAAATAATATCATGGGTCTGAATTTCATTGTCACTATTTATAGTTAATAATGTAATACCACTAGAACCATTCATAATTTCATAATTTTTTATTGAATAACAATTTTTTCATTCATCATTACATAATTGATTTTCGGATTACCATTTGTATTTTATAATACATGATCAAATTCCAGTATTACCACTCATTATTTAGTAATTGAATTACCATGTTACCATTCAAATTTAGTAATACATGATTTAATGTCACTATTACCATTCATCATTTCATAATTGAAGTACCATGTTAACATTCATATTTAATAACTCATGATTGAATGACAGTGTTACCATTCATCATTTCATAATTGAACAACCATGTTACCATTAATATTTAATAATTCATGATTGAATGTCCATATTACCATTTTTCATTTCATATTTGAATGTCCATGTTATCATTCATATTTAATAATGCATGATTAAAGTTCCATGTTAATATTCATCATTTAAGGTGACATATATCATAATATCAAAACACTACATATATAACCATGTTACATGTATCACAACAACCCATTAATTAATCAAATGTTACAATTTCTTATTCAAATCATTCCATTAATTAATTTGACAATTAATTAATCACATTTACTAAATTAATTAATTGGACAATTAATTAATCCTCTATATTTATATGATCATCACAATAATAGATTCAACAACTAGTTATTCGTTTCAAAATATCAAAATCATATAATTAAATCAACAAATAATTATTCACTTTCGTAATCAAAATATCACATCAATTACTTCAACTGTAAATTTCCTCAATTTAGAAGTCTCAATATCACATAATGAATTCAACAATTAATTATACCCGATTAACAATTATATAATTAATTAATTCTAAAAATTAATCAATTCAATTAGAAAACTTAATTACCAAATGTACCCCTGATATTATATAATTTCATGCAAATAATTGAAATCATGAATATGGTATTTGAATCATATACCACCTATCTCATTTTCCTGACTAATCTCTCTAATGGAAAAATCCCCTATTTTTGTGAAATAATGGCGTAGAATGAGATTTATATCTAAAAACCTATAATCAAGATTGACCAATTCAAGATCCCTTAAATCTGGATCTAGATCCAAAAATCTAGATCTAAATATTTCCAAAATACAGAATTAAAACCCTATAATGTATGAGAGAATAATATAAAGGGAAATGAAAGCACACGGGGTAATATTCTCTTACCAGGTGGGGTACAGATCTTCAATATAAGCTTTAAATCACCATGAACAAAGGTTGTAATGGGTTGGAATTCCTCTTAGAGGATCTGGAATTGATATAAATAGATTATGGGTAGAGCTAGAGAGTTTGTGGTTATAAGAGGGGGTTTGAGATTTTTTTAATAAAAGTAAGGGAATTAAAATTTTGAATGCTAAGTTTACTACTTGTGGCACATAGTTTACTCTAACTGTGCACCACTACTAGTGGTGTTCACAATTTCTCCTTTTTGGGAGAACGGTTTGAAAAAATGTGCACCATCTTTCCAATGCCCCTATATCAAGGGTTCCACAGTTTGCTTGGCTAGGTTGCACGGTTAGGTAAAACCATAGACCAACCATGAACTGCACTCTTTCTTCCATTTTGTTTTGAACTTTCACCTAAAAACACCCCATGTGAAAACTAAAATTAAAACTAATAAACACTAAGGAAAAGTGCACCTATAAATGAGCCTAATAAAAATTTAGAAAAGGCCATAGTTTTTTAACATACCCACCATATAAAATTTCATTCATGATCTTTACTCCCGAGTAACTCTATGATTTTGAGTTAAAAGTCAACCCATTATGCCTTCAAATCTTCTTATTTCCCCTAGGATTCTTCCAGAACACATTCATGTTTCCACAATATATGAAAAATCATCATGGTATTTCTTCAAAACACTTTGTCACTAAGATCTAAAACATTTATCATACGCTCCTCAAAAGACACATATAACTCAACATCAACATGATCCCCATCGATCACATGAGAAGGTTCGGGTGATACAACTGAAGTTGTGACACATGGAAAACATCATTCTTAACACTCTATCTCCGTGGAAGAGGTAATCGATATCACATTGGCTCGACTTTCTCCACAACTTCAAATGGTCTAAAGAACCTAGGCACCAACATGGTATGCCTATGTATCCTACAATGACCCAATATAGGTGAAACCCAAAGGAATAAATGAACACCCTATGTAATATTTAGGTTTATTGGAGATATACCATAAAATAAATTATGTCCACTCAAATCCATATCCATATTTTTTAAATAAGCTTCACCTACTCTGATTTCTCCTATACGAGAGTCGACCTGAACTGCTCAGACTCACTTATCTCTATCCCACCTAAAGTTGATCTGCATGGACTACTATAAAGATCCTGATATTGGACCATCTATATAAATTCCCAATAACTATGGTTATAGGATAACTCCACTGGTGCCAGGTGATACTCACTTGGTCCACCAAAGTTTCGGATGCTTGATCTCATCATATCCGTAAGAACTCATAATGTACGCTCTGACTTCCTATTTGTTTGTGGGTTGAAATACATACTAAAAAAACTCTGTTCCCAACATCTTCAATAATCCTTTATTGAAGCATGATGTAAAATTTGATTGAATGTTTAAATCAATAGTATCTTTCAACATATGAAGACAAACTATCTCCGAATATATAGAAGTCCAAGTTGCTATATTGAAAATGTTTCCCCTATAGGATGAGAATATTTTTCCTTTTTTAGTCTGTCCACAATAACACAAATAAGTTCATTCTTCCAAGGCATCCTCAGGATTCCCACTACAAAATACATGGTCAGATAATCCCAAATCTATTTAAGAATTAGTAATTTCTATAGAAAACCAACCGTTCATTGATGCTCGACATTCACCTACTGACAAGTGCAGCATCATGTAACAAACCTTTCACTATCCATTTTCATGCCCGACCACCAAACTATTGATGTAGGTCATAGTACATTTTGGTCACACCATGATGTAAAACCCACTTCTAGGAATGAAACTCATGCATTAGCTCCTCCCTCATGCTCATAGTCATAACAACCATATCCCTGAAATAGATGATCTCATCCTCATTCATTCCCCAATCCGAAGGTGAGTCATCACCTTCAAGGATTTTCCTCATGGATAGACACAATGTATTATCATACTACCTATACCTTTTCCATATAAAATTTGTATAATCCCCTAAAACTAATACAAGAATCAACTTCAATGTACTCTTCAGAACCAAAACAGGAATCTCATCCTATAGATTCATCATATTCAATACAACACTAGACTTTTGAACAACTCAATTCTTAATTTTATGACTTAAAGGAATAGAAACACTATTTCATTTCTTGTACATATATGCCAAATCAAAATCAGAAGACATAATATACTAAACCCATATCCATTACTAGAGATTCAAATATCACTGCATAAATATTTACTTTAAACTCATGTGATCTGTATAAATAGAGAACATTTCCCCCAACAGGTTATGTTACCAATAAATTAATGAAGGAAAAACTACTTCCACTTTTGGGTCCTATGTTGAGTAATTGCCTTTACATGGCCTCAACTGCTTAGACCCATACACCACAAATTTATCTCCCTACTTCAACAAAATCCTATGACCTATCTCAAAAGTGTCACAATATATTGTGTACTCCTCACATTGATAGTGTAGGATCATGATTGGGGAGAATTTCAAGCACTTATTCAACTTTTAGAAAGCATTCTCACATGTTCCCGACAAGTAAAAATTTATCACCTTTTTGTCTAATCCGGAAGTCATCAAATCCATTGGGTAAAAGTCCTGGATGAACCTCTGATAATATCTAGTCAAAACTAGAAATATTTGGAAAAAAATAATTCTTGGGATACTATAAAGAAACCATTGTCTAAACCTTCTCTGGGTACATAGACAAACCTTCCACTCAAATGATGTGACCCAAGAAGTTTACCTATTCAATCCAAAACTAACACTTAACTAGCATCGAGTATCACTGATTCTCTATCATTTTACTCATGATAGTGTCAACATGATTGGCCTTATCTCATTATGTCTTGGAGTACATTATGATTTCATCCAAAAAATACCACAACAAACTGATCCAGCTTCTGATGGAATATTATAATAATCAAGTCCATAATCACTATTGGTGTGTTTATCAACCCAAATAGCTTTATGATGAACCAAAAAAAGTCATACCTACTTATGAGATAAGTACTTGGTATGTAAAAGGTCAAACTCTCAACTATTTATAATATGACTTAAAGTCTATCATTAAAAAGTAACAATATCCTCTCAAATGGTCAAAAGGATCATTGATACATGGAATAAGATATCCAGTTTTTGTTGTTTTCTAGTTCATCTTCTAATAATACTTACATAAACATAGAGTCACATCTGTCTTCTTTGCAGACAATATTGGATAAACCCAAGGAAACATACTCGGTCAGATAAACCACTTATCCCCCAACTCCTCCATATGAGTCTTGAGCTCTTGAAGCTCTGTCTGTTCCATTCGATATCATGGAATCGAACCAAGCTCAACCCCCCGACATAAGCTCAATAGTAAATTACAGATCTCTCTAAGATGGTATACTTGAGAAATATTCAATAAACACATCATGAAATTTTTCCAATACATGTCACAGTACATCCCAAAATAGACTAGTAACCTGGGCAATGAGGTCTCCTAGTCAATGAGTAATTGGTCCTTCTCAGCCTTCTTGGATATCTCACTCTCCATGGTGAATATACTTGTCACCCTAGGGAGACATAAAATTCACCCTCATGTAGTAAAAAATTATGTGGGATCAATATTATACTAACCTGTTAATACCCATAATTACGTCGAATGCTAACACGTCAAGAATATATAGATCCCCTAAAAATGATACTCCCAAACCATGAGATAATATCAATTGAACAAGAATATGCCTCCAGACTGTACTCCAAAGGTGTTTCTATCGTTAACACCCTGATCAGGAACTCCACCTCCCAGAAAAAACCACTTACATGTTATGAATAAATCAAGGAATAAGAGGAATATATATCAAATACGGATCTAGATAATGTATAATCTGTAAGAATAGTAACTACAAATGTTAATGTTCTAGCATCATTATCTACATGTGTAGGCTGAATTTCACGCTACTTTCCTTCCACTCTTCCCAATGATATAGTCTGAATCCACTAAGTTGCACCACCCTTAGGATATATACACACTTTACTAGAAGAAACACACCCTCCTCCTCTACCACAATGACTAGAAGAGCACCCACTCAATACTGATATGGTTGAGAAAATCCTCTTCCCGCACCCTTGTTATGTCTAGATCCTCCATAAATACGTATATTCCATTGGTCCCTGAGGAACCTATTTAGATATACCATATTACTTCAATACTGGTGATAAACTGGTGGTTGGTGGTTTTGTATGAAGAAGTGTCCCAACTTACCACACTAGTGATAGATCACTTGGGAAAGGTCTTGTGTAACTGATCCTTCCCCCATGCTACTTCTCTTCTTATCAACCTGATTGACATTCTCATAGAGATGATTCTTGATCTCAATAGATGTACCTACTAATTTTCTATTAAAAACCACTTACCCTACACTAGAATCATCCATTAGGTTATCCTCATATTTGAGATCGTGATCCTCCACCTCAAAAAACATATTTAATATAATGAGGTTAACCTAGGACTTAATCTCAAATTTTTTCACATCCAAAAAATGCCTCACCATAGTTGTCTTATCAGCTACCAATGTTGAAGCATTCATTAAAAATCTATAAAATGTTCAGCATAGTCCATCAATGACATAATCCCTCGAGTCAACCTCATAAAATCATCTTCTCTCTCCTGCCTGAACTTTTCTTGGTAGAAATTCTCTAGGAACATCTCCATAAAGTCCTTCCATAATACCCCATTAGCCTATCTGGTCAAAACCTGAATTCCCCACTAGTTCTTTACTGATACATGTAGTGTATAAGTAAAAAACATGACCCTCTTCTCATTCAGAGTCTCTAAATGTACATGTGTGGTCTAGATAGACTCAACCCATTACTAATATCCTTCAAGTACACCATCTCCAGTACTTGTTGGAAGGTGATACTACTGAAACTCCATCATCAGGCCACACATACACTTAACTACCCACACTGGGTCTCTTTCCATGAAATGCATGAAGTGAGAAAAGTTCTCTCAGAACTAATCCACTACTTCCTCAACTCGTACAATCATTTCCTTAGGTTCTAATGATGGTTGATCATCTCTAGTTATATCCTCCTATAATCCTCTCAATAAGAGTCTTCATGGAAGAATATTTCTACAATGCCAAACACATTTTTGAGGACAAATAAAACTACATTATTATGTGTCTGTAAGAGGGAAAATATAATAAGACACCACAAGTCTTTTCCCCAAGCCACTCCACACGGCCCAAACCAAGGCGCTATCGCTACCCTTAACCATCCTCTATCTAGGTCATGGTAGAAGAAAGGTACCATAATTCTCATTATTCATGTTTCTCATTTAGGAACCCATTTATTCTCATATTGCATCATCTTACATTCATTCCAGAATTTAATTTTAGGACCCATTTTTGGTTCAATTTCACAAGAAAAGAAAAACTATTCAAGTTCAGTAGCTTACCCATAACCTATTGTCCTATGTATGACTAAAATGGTTCATGTCAAAATAATCTTGAGTGCCCATAATAATGAATGAAAACTCTACTCTTATTCCATATTTAGCAACGAGTCAAATCATAACAAATATTTGAAATAATTATCAAGTCACACAAGTAGTGTATCACCCAAGGTTAAATAACATCATCTGTAATAGTAAATAAAATAACAACAATCCCACAATAGGTACTTGAGTTCTCACCCATAAATGGGGTAGCTACATTCATGAATGAGATCATAACCAAGTCTCAACTATTACTAGTCTCTTTTGTGCCTTTCCCAAATATAAAGATAAAATAGAAAAGAAAATAAAAATCCTCCAATAACACTTTGTGATTTCTTAACCTAGGTGACACATATCAGTGCCCCAATTTGGTCATTCACATGCCCTCAAGCACACCTCCTCATATACCAGAGGAAGCTGAAGTGAAATGAGGGTCTAATATAAGTCATAGGGAGACTATACCCTTTTTATTAATGTAATAGAGAAAATAAAATTAATAAATAACAACCATGGAATGATATAACATAACCTGAATAAACGAGTATCACAAGAGGGCCAATACAAGAAAATGAAATATCAATACTAAAGAGTAGATGTTCCATGCTAAAGTATGTGTCAAGTGTCAAAACGGAACTCAAAACTAAATACATTGAAAACTACCAAGTGGGTCCCAAACCACATCTAATTCTGCCATCCGTTATCCATCCCAAATCAACCATATAACATAGGGAATTTTCCCTCATCCTATCATGTATCCGTGAAATATATTTGGGTACTGATCAGGAAACATGAGTAGGGTGTGAGTAAGACTCAGTAGGACTCCACTAACATTGTCTAAAAAAGTATCTTGTTAATACAGTGTATTAATTGTTATAAATAATAAAACAAAATAAATAAGGTAACATTTTACATTATTCAATATTACTTCTTTAACCACATAACACCCTCGGGTTCCCAAGGACACCTGAATAATATCATATATCATAATTTTATTAATATCATTCATAGTTCATAATCGAATTCCATTGTTACCATTCAAATTTTCATATTTGATGACCGAATGTTCATGTTACCATTCATAATTACATTATTTAATTTACATGTTACCATTCATATTCATTAATACATGATTTAATACCACTATTACCAATCACTATTTCATTGTTGAATAATTGTGTTACCAGTAATATTTATTAATACTAGATTGAATGCCACTATTACCTTCCATCATTTCATAATTGAATGGTCGTGTATCCATTCATATTTAATAATACATGATTTAATTCCACTATTACCATTTCTTCATTTCATGATTGAACAACCATGTTACCATTAATATTTAACAATATATGGTTGAATGTCCATGTTACCATTCTTCATTTCATAATTTAATTACAATGTTACCCTTCATATTTAAAAATACATTATTGAATTTCTATATTATAATTCATCATTTAATTTTATGTATATCAGAATATCATAATACAAAATATATCTCAATGTGACATGTATAAAAATCCCATTAATTAAATTATCAATTAATTTATCATTTATAAAAATTTCATAATCACATCATTCCATTAATTAATTCCACAAATAATTAATCACATTTATTTCATTAGTTAATTTAACAATTAAATACCTCAATTCAACAATCTAAATATCAAATAATTAATTCAACAATTAATTATTTCAAATTTATAATCCGTTAATTATTTAATTCTCTAAATTTAATAATTCAATTAGAAAAATAAATTGCTAAATGAACCCTAGAAATTAAAAAATTACATCCAGATAATTTAAAACATGACTATGTTATTTGAATCATACACCAGCTAACCCATTTTGGCGACAATGCTTGCCAATTGAAGAATCCTCAACTTTTGTGGAATAACAGCGTAGTACGAGATCCAGATCTAAAACCCAAAATCATGATCGAACAGTTCAAGAGTGATTAAAAATAGATATTGATAAAAAAAATTAAATCCAAATAAGACAAAAAAATAATAAAAAAAACATTATAGTGAATTGTAGAATAATTGAATGAAAAAGGAAACCACGTTATAGAAGATCATTTTACTGGGAGGGACACGTAAATTCAATCCATGCATCAAATCACCAAGAATAGAGGTCAAAATGGTTTGGAATCCCTCAGGGAGGGTCTATAATTGATAGAAATTGATTATGGGTTGATATAGGATGTTCTAGGTTATAATATGGGTTCATGAATTTTTTTTATAAATTTTGATGGATTAAATCCAATACATCATGTTTGTTGCTCGGGGTGCATGATTTCATCTAACCATGTGCATTAACAAAGTTTCTATTCTAGGGGGTGCATGGTTTCTCATTTTATGGTGCATAGTTTCCAAGAAATTCCCCAACCATGAAAAAACCCTCTATCTTGGGTTACATGGTTTTCTGGGCCAGGGTGCATGGTTAGGGGAAATTGTGCACAACCCTTTTTCTTAAATTTTTTCAAACATTCATAGAATCACAGAACAAGTTAAAACCAAAATGAATAGTATTGACCCCTAGGAAAAATAATACTTATAAACAAGAACAAAAAATATTCCGGAAATGATGGAGTTTTATAAGAACCATAGGTCACTCAATTTCTGTATGGTAACTTTAGTACATTTCTAAATTCCAACTCCTTATTATGGTCACTTCACTTCATAGTGTGGTAACAGATAGTCACAATGTTGATTTAACACTTATCCAATACTCATATCTACCATATGATTGGTTGATATGGTAAACAATCATTGCGATTGATATTATGGTATCTTGGATACTCATACACTCAGTTGAAGAGTGTGAGAAAACAAACCTGTTCGATTAGACATACATCTAGTTGAATTATTTTTAATGCGGTGAATGCAACCCTTTATAATGATTTGGATGAGTTCCAATTGTATTATTGTGTTGATTTAATCCTTCTTACTGTTTCTCAGTTACCCTTAGGATCCCTTGGTCACATAGATAAATATTTATTTTTTGGTACATGGTTTTTGGTATATGGTTTCTGTTCTATCTTCATGGTCTACTGTCTAGCTGATGTGAATTTGTGGTCATTTCTAGGCTTAGGAAAATTTCTAAAATTACATGAAAAATAATCAACATCAATAAAATATTTAATTTATTAGAATTAAATTAAACATGATTTATTATTATTAAAATAATTAATTACTAGACAAATCCTACAATATCACTATTTTTTATTACAACAAATCATGACCTATATAAATACCAAAAATATACCAAAGAATTATTTATACAAAAAATTTAAATCATGCTATAAAATATTTATTACTTTTAACACCCATCATTGTTATTCTCCAAAACATTAAATAATGTGTAAGAAAGTAAATATATATACTAACAAATAACTTATTGAAAATAGACAGAGAACATATAAATAAAAATGATTTCATTGATTCTAAAAAATAATGATTTATAAAAGTTCATATCGAAGACCCTAACATGAATATAACAAATGTTTGGAATGATATCGTGATCAACATGTTCTTTTCCTTTAGAAAAAACTGAAAAAATAAGAGTGGGTTGAAGAGAGAGGTATAATCTAGAATCAAAACAATTTTGGGAATATATTTGATTTGATAAAGGGCTTATGGTAGGCTATAGAAAAAAGTTCAAGTATGAGGTATTATAGGTGACATGGCTTTAGGAGAAGATGTAGCTCTAGAAGATGGGGTATGAGACATGCTAAGTACAATAATATCCATAGGTTATTGAAATAGATCATTGTAAACATATAAAAAATTATTTTTTGTCATGATTATGTCTATCAATTTAAAAAACACACGTTCTAGACACTACAGGAACTCATCATTTTCTTTAAAAAACTAACCCCAAAGAGGATCTGTGATCAAAAACTTCTCCATGATAATATTAAATGATATGGTATATATATTAATCTTAGGGTATGTAGATAATTCTGAAAACCACATATTTAGATTATCCTCATTGAAAATATTGTGAAGATAATAATTAATATCACCCTTAATTATATCCTTTTCCTTTAAATTCATCACTAATTCTACCTTAACAATGTCATAAATCATTTCCTCATGAGAAAAAACATCCATTTTTACTTGATTCCTTATATACATTAAAAAATTCATTATAACATAGATTTACTTATGCAAAACACTCCTGATAAGATATCCATCAATGTAAATAGATGCAGGAGGAGGATTAAAATCATAAATTGAAGGCTTCAAAAAATTAGTGATAACATAGATATACCTCTTATTTACCTTGGTCATTATATCTATCATGTTTTCTTGAATATCTCATATAATTATTTCTAATATTTATATTTGTTTTCTAAAACTTCTAAAATCATGATCCATATGGTATAATTTTAGAAAAAATATAGGATTTATATGATCAACCACACTCTCTATAAAAAAGGAAACATCTTCCTACCTATGATATTCATCATAAATTCTAATATTGATAAGAAATTATTTTTATAATTATTGTAGATAATTATTAAAATGAAACATATGAGCTTAAGTAATGAATGGAGATGGAAGAGAAGCAGTAGACACTAGTTTAGGGGGAGATGATACAACTTAAAGAGATGATATATGGATATGTTTTATTATTTGAGTAAGTGAACTCTAGCCCAGAATGTCTCAACATGGATCCCTCATTATACGAAGAATCATTCCTTTATTTCTTTATTTTTTAAATAGAACTATCTGAATCTTCAAGGAAAATGAAATTTATCCATGGAGAAGAATCATATATAGTGTAGCCTTAAAAAATGATATATAAGTCATATTCAATGGAGAATGTTTTGTGATATTTTATAAGGCATTATGAAAACATACATTGGAGGTTATAATTTACAGTAATATTAAGACTTCCATGTTATTCAAGAGAATATAAAGGGGTTTCTTGAAAAAAGGATGTAGAATGTTGTTCAGAAAAGGTATGGAGTTTCTATCTTGATTGGGTGGAATGCCTTCATTATTTTCAAAATTATCATCATCATCACTCGAAGTAGGTTAATCCCACATAATAAGAGGTTCCACAAAAGACACATACTCTCTTGGAGGAATACAATCAAAATTTAATTTTCCCGTAATCTCAATCATAAGTAGTCTTTCAATAAATGGAGGCTTATCCTCATTACTCCCTAATTCAATATGATTTACTATAAAATGTATAGACCAAGGAGACTTATTCTCTTTAGTAGTTTCCACTACATACATGGCTCCTTTAGTCCTTTAAACCATAAGATAATGATATGAAATACCTTAATATGCCTTCAAGTGTTCCTCATTTAAATTCTCGTTGACACATTCATCACTATCATATAAAGAGTAATCAACCTCAACTATTTTACTTGGTTTCAAACTGGGATCATGTGTATATTTTAAACTGATTGGGTTCTTTTTCTGGATCATAACTCCCAAACAAAAATTAAAAGAAAAAAATTCTTCCTTATAATTAATAATCATTTAAATATAGAACTATATTTTTATAGGTTCCAGGAAAATATTTATATAAACACATTTTCCAAACACTGGTCGAAGGGTCTCCCATTATCTAATAACCACCTAAACCATCACTACATTTGACCCCCCCACGTAAGAGAATGACTCAATACAAACTACGTTGAGTGCACTAACATTCCTGGAACTACTCTTATTAATTAAAGATGAATGTTTAATGGATTTTCTATTATAATTTTTATAGAGACTAGATAGTTTCCTTACAATACTTTGAAATATTTATGCATATATATTTAGAGCTAGAAACAGAGAAAACCTATGCTTTTGAGGCCCAATGTGACCAAAATTAATTTTATAAAAATATTAAATATAATTTATATTATAAAAACCTATATTATTAAATAAAATTGGATAACTCTTAAATGGAATACCATATCAGAAATCAGATACCATTATTGAGTTTGTAACCTAATCTTTACCCTTGTGCGACCTAAAATAGATCAACATGGGGTGTTCACATAAAATGGTATTTTTATGTTCATTAAGTGGATTGATAATTGAGAAATTTAATTAATCCATTCATTTATCCAAATTAATATTTCCTATAAATATATCATTATTGATATTTTCCAATGGATAGCCTCATAATCCAGGGACTATTGAGAGAATCTTTTCCTCTCTTTCCATTGGTAAATAGACTTTTGATGACAAAAAATATCTCAATTGAATAGATCAGGATACTGTGATTGCAATGACTTATTGCATTTTTTTATCATGTTAGTCGACAAATTATTATACAATCTATAAGTATGACTCATTAGTTCGTGGTTTACACCCTTTTGACTAAATTTATTGAGTAGAATCGTCCCATCTATGATCTGCACAAACTGTTGAACCATTTCATGAAATTATGCACCAATTTCATTTATTATTAATTTTTTAACCCTATATATCCCTATTCTTACTCATTGCCCTTGAAATCTTTAAAATTATTTATAAATCATTTTTATATTTCCTTACTCCTATATTTTCTTTGTGTTCTTCACCATTCGTTCCCACAGTCTTGGTTTGACATTATCGGGCAGTATTGAGCCCGATAAGACCCTTAGATTCATGAAAAATTCACTTGTAAGGGAAGGATCATCCATAAAATTCCTTTTAGAGATAGATTATGTGTTATCTGAAATTTTTATAATGATCGGAATCAGAATCATCAACAACAAAAGAACCCAAGGTGTATAGGTTGAGTGCTGAACCACTATGATGACTGGATGAAGACTTATAGAAACTAGATGGTTGAAAATGGTGAATGATGAATAGATACACCATTTATAGTTGAAATAAAATCCCAATCTGTTGTAAGAGACATGATATCTAAGTCACTAAGACTAGAGTGTAATTTCTATGAAATTTCTAAATTCACATTGAATAGTTCGAAGAACATAAGGCATATAGGGCCCTAGAAGTGGCAGTGATAGATTCAGAGGATTATAAGTATCACATTCTATGTGTAACTGCAACTTTTTAAAGTCACATCATGTTGGTAGACTCGTCATGTATTCTAGGAGTACACGGGCACATGGACGACCATGAATATTGTGTACCAAATTTCATGGTAATGGGGTAAGGTACATGGATCTGGATTGAGTACAAGAAAATGGCTAGGAACATATGTGAGACTAGCGTGGCTTGTGAATTAAGTGAATATTGCTTACAAGCAATATTGTTTTACATAGTTGGTGATATGTGTGCCTCTTCAGACACAAAACAATTATGGAGCGGGACCACACACTATGGGGGTCCCCTCAAATACCATGTACCCCTTGGTTCTTTTATAGAAACATTACACTCTCTTATATCCTTCATGTAGGCTCAGATTTTATCCCATGATCAGGCTATGCTATGAGTTTTTTCATGTAAAACTCAATGGTGGAATAAATTTTGGATTTAGAGATACGATGCAATATGTTCTGGAAAAAATGCTTATTTAGGTGCTACTCAATGATGGTAGTGGTAATATAGAATCACCACAATCTTTTATAGTGGAACCATCAAGCTGGACTGGGCATGAATCCTCTATCTACTATTAGAGTGGAACCCTCATGAAAAATTTGAGTATGGGTTCTCTAGTAGAATAGACTATAACCCTCATGTGGCATAGGGAATGGGTATTCTACCTAACTATTAATGTAGAACCTTCCTACAAAGACATGTCACGAGTCTTCTATACTTCATAGTGGAACCCTCCAGCTAGGTTGGTTATGGGTTCTCTATCTTCTATTAGAGTGGAACACTCTTACTGGTCATGGTATGGGTCATATATCAATTATTAGAGTGGAACCCTCTTGTTGAAATAGGGTATTGGTCTTATATATATCCATTAAGTGGAACCCTCCTATTGTACTAGGTAATGGCCCCTCTACTTAGATATTGAGCCCCCGGATTGTGCGACATAATGATGTGGTGTGTCTTGGAATTGATGGTTTATGCTGGAAAGTTTCATGAGATTCTTGAAATCATTGATGGACTTTTGGAACTACTGACCACTCTTTTTCCTAGGGTGGGATGTGAGATGAAGATCCCATTTCTCTCTCATTCGAGTTTCATTTTCTGAGTGTATATATACACATATGTCTATATGGTTTTGGATACAATTACACTCTTTCCTTGGTTTGTGAAGATGCACGGGGTATTCCATGTGCTTTTTATGTTTATCCTCTTATGGTTGGATGAGGTTATCTCTTGCAATTAGTGTAAATATCTCGATGTATAGTCCACTTACACACCTTGTTGAGCCTTGTGGACGTAGTTTCTTTCTCTTTATTTTGGTTGAGCTACACCCTTTTTACTCCAAAAAATATTTATATTCCTACATTGTCTCATGATTCTCCCCCAATTTATATTTTGCGGCTTCCAACTGGGCCTGTATATACTCACCCCTACGTAGGCTTAGGACATACAAGTCATGTCTTATGCAGACGATGGACATATCGGTAGTGGATTCAGAGGAACATAGTGATACTGTGGTTTTTGGACCATGTATGGTGATCGTATCCTTGAGATTAGGGGCTAGGATCTCTAAGTGGTTTAATTAATTGTTTTATCAATTTGAGGCATATTTTTGGTGGGGCATGTATTTTTCCCATTTATTTTTCATTTTTCAATTTTGTACTCTTGTACACCCTAGAGGTTAGCATGATTGGTTTAACTTTTAGAAATTGAATCTACTAATCACTATTCATTTTCAGTTATGTATCAAGATAGTCATGATTTTTTCTTATAGGTAAATTAGTAAAAGGACTCTCATTTAGGTTATTCATTTTGGTTCATCTCACCACCCATATCCATAGAGGCGGGCATGACATAGTTACTGCTTGATCTCCAATAAGGGTCAGGTCTTGAATGATTATTATTGGAGCTATTAATTCCTTTGGACATTGACTGGAGTAGTCCCCTTATGAGTATTTGGTTGGAAATTAGGGAAATATTTTCAATGTTTCTCGAGTGTGACTATCATGCCATTGAATCTAGTGATGGAACAAGTGGCCGACATATCCATCCACTAGGTCATTCACTACCTTCTTGTATATTCATCAAACCAAGACATGGTTGTAGGGATAAATGGTACATACATTATATAATATTGATACTTTTTACATTCCTTATTGATTCTTCTCCCCGTTGTTATATATATTCTTATATGATTGTGGTCCAACAAGAAAATTTTTAGAATGCCTCCTCGATGACAGTCAGCTAGGATACCTGTTCCATTTTGTGATAACGATCTAATGAGGAATTATTACTCCATTTAGGTTCTATCCCATGGTATTCTCCTGACATATGGATAGGTATAAGCACCTCGACATATTGATAACCCGATCATCAAAGACGAGCTGGCTGAGGATGCACACAGGCTAATCATACTCCATTTGTTCTAGTGGTAGAGGATAATGAGGTTCTGTAATGATCTAGATCCCCAAGAAGTGATGGATTGAATATATTTGGTGATCTATGTTTTCATCATCATCCATATTCCAAATGATTATAAAATTTTTCTACTTGATAGCCTTTTCCATAGTGCAGTTGGGTGTTGGTGGACACTTTTTTCCATATGTACGACAAGGCAAAATCTCATAGCCTAACGTCCTCCATTAGTTCCATGAGGAGTACTACCCCTCCTATTTCCACCTAGTTCAAATTCATGAGAATCTATTGTTTTAGTAAGGAGGGAAGATAGTCACTGAGTACACTGTGAGGTTCACATACCCTTTGTGGTACTCTCTGTACAAGATTTGTGATGGATACATCTGAGTGTGAAAGTTTTACTAGGGATTCTGTATTGATATATGTGAGGTGGGGTGCCCTTGTGATTTCCCACATATGTACAAGTATTCAATTGTTAACTAGTGAGAGAGATATTTCATTCATTGGGATGTTAGGAAGCTAGATATGGTTGTGTGTTTCATAGAGTTGAGTCATCTGTAGTAGCTACTGGTTGCCTGTCGGTAGGATATCAGTGGAAGAGATCCCATCATGATCCGAATATGTTTAATTGTAATGATGCATAGGGATGGTACGTATGGACAAGGGAGAGGGGAAGTTATTTTCTTGTGATGGGAGATCTCACATACCATGTGACTACCTGACCAAACACTCTTAGGAGCACAAGAAGTTTGTCGACCAACCACCATATCATATATATAATCGTGATTAGGGATCACCTAGGTGATGGAAGGATGTTCTATAGGTAGGAATATATAGAATAATAATAGGATGCGATTTGGGTGGTATATGGTGGTATGAGATCCTTCCACCACCACCACGAGGTGACCTGCATAAGGCTCAAGTAGATGGAAGTTGATGTCATAGAAAACTATAGGGTTTGGAAGTGTATGACCTAATGGAAGATGATATGATTAGACATACTATCTATTTGTTTTCTAGTCTTGATTCAATATTCCTAGTAATAGGTGTCAGTCCTTCCATTTTTTCCATACTCTTGGTGTGGGAGCTAGAGCTTCCTGTAGAGGTGATATCCCCTCAGCTCCATCTCGAGGTTCGTATATGGAATGCTTCTTATGTATATTTTATCTGTTTAAATTGTGAGCTATCTCTTAGTGGAGATATGATCACTTGGGACCTTTTACTCATCATGATGGAACCCCATGACATCATATTGGGTATGGATTGGTTGTCTATGGTTCAGGACCAGATTATCTGTCACCAGAAATGGGTCAGATTTGTATACATTTATGGGATGATATTCTCCTTTTGGGTGATAGAGATATCATTGAAGGGAGTGTTTGTGGTGAGAGAAGGATTTCTTAGCCTATCTCCCATCAGTTGGGGAGTATAGTCCTTGGTGAAGCAAGTTCATCAGGAATATGTATTTCTTCAGTTGTGGTGGATTATATGGAAATCCTTCCCATAGAATTTTTGGGACTACCTACATGGAAGTTGATGTAGTTTTGTGTTTATAAGGATCCTGGGATAGCTCTGATATCTTATACAGAACATTAATTTTCCCTATCGAGCATTGGGAGTTGTAGTTGTATTTGGATGGTCTTCAGGAGAAGGTTTTCATCATGCCTAGTTTGAACCCCTGATAATATCTGCAGTTTTTTAGAAATAAGTTAGATGAGATCTTTCTACGTAGAAAGTATTATCATAAAATGAACCAGGGAAAGATAAATAAAAATTACCCATTACTAATGATTGATGACCCATTTGACACTTTTTAAGGCATGAGATTGTTGTCAAAGATCGATGTCAGATCTGATAATCCTCAGTTGAGGGTTCTAGATACTAATATTATAAAGATAGTATTAAGATTTCATATAGAAACTATGAGTTCATAGTGATTCACTTTACTATTATAAAATTTCCCTCATTTTTGTGGATTTGATATACCAGATACTCTATCCATACTTTAACCAATTTTTGGTTGTATTAATTGACAACATAGTCATCTACTCTACATAATAGGAGAAGCATACAGAGCACTTGAGGATGGATGTAGATTTTCTTTGAGATCCCTATCTTTATGGGAATATATCAAAGTACTGGTTATGGACTCATGAATACCACTTTTTGCTGGATGTAATTTTTGAGAATGGTTTAGTCATGGTCTCAGTGAAGTTAGATGCAATGATTTCTTGTGATCTTCTTAATAATTTATCATAGGTGTAGAGATTTCTAGGTTTGGTGGGGGTACTATAAAACGTTTAAGGAAGACCTCTCCAAGTATGCATCCCCTTTAGATTCCCATATATGGAAAGGGAAGTTGTTTACTTAGGACGAGTAGTGCCAAAGGGATCTTGAGGAGTTAAGACTGAGGATGACGAGCTCTCTGATGTTGATATTACCAAAGGAAGGTTCAGAGTTCATAGTGTATAACGATTTCTTAGGATCTAGGCTCAGTTGCGTATTGATATAGTGCAAGTAATTTATCACATTATGGTTGAGGTAGTTGAGAACCCATGATAAGAACTACGTGACTCACAACCTATAGTTGGAAGTGGTAGCATTAACCCTGAGGATTTTGAAGCACTAGCTTGTAGTGGAGTGCTTTGTGGTTTACTAAGACTACCTAAGTCTAAAGTGTTACGCCCCGACTCCAGAAACCCAGAGTCGGTGCATTATTTTAATACATTGGCATGATTACAAGGGATCAAGTCCCGAAAGACTGATCAATTTAGTAGTCTTGGAAAATAGATTACATACATGAATTCTACATTACCCATTAAAAAATTAAACACAACATCAATGATCCTTTGAGAATTCCATTAATCCCCTATCTTAACCCTGCTTATCAGTCATTATACGCTTCTTGGAATCCTAGGAAAATAAAACATAGAAAGGGTTTAGCTTAGATGCTCAGTAAGGATAACAATATAGTAGAAACATTCATAAATAATCTTAAACATTTAATGAAATGTATAATAATAAAAAAACATTTTAAACTAAAAATTCAGCATATTATGACAAAGATAAAATCAAATAATTCCATTTACTTATTCACATGGATATTATACTAGTAGAATAATCACATGCATTATCAATAGCTGCTTTCATAATGATGGAATTCATAATGCCAAACTTCATAACCACATATTCAAGGCCTTAGGCCAAGACTATAAATAAGATTTTGTCAAGGCCTTATGAAAAAACACTTGTTTGTCTCATGATACATACCGATGCATCTAGGAGCTATAGAATGCTCCACCCGTGACTTACTAAGTCAAATGCATTCCTTGTATGAAAAGGTTTAAACATAACATAAATATTCATATTAAAACTAGCATACAAATTTTAATCATTTATCCATAAACCATGAAGGGTATAAAAATTACACATCCAGAGTAAAAAATATCACAAAACCTTCAATACATTATGTAATATTTGTATCACAATAAATCACCTTCAAACAAGTTTAAAATCCATCAAAATATGTTGAAAATATGAAAATGATTCATAAAACTCTTTGAGAGAAATATCTATTTTTCATGAAAACATTTTAAAGTCCCACAATTTACAAAATAAGTCATGTAAATACATTTTTGAATCAAACTGTCCCATACCGCTTTGAATCTTTTTAAAGGAATTAACATTTTTAAAATATTAATGTCCATATAAATAAATCCTTAAAAACCATTTTGAAAACACGCACATTAATGAGAATGATTTAGAAGAATAAATATTTAAAACATTTAAAACGATGTGTTAGTAAAATGGTCACTTAAGAAGAATACCTTTGGAAAAATCTTTCCTGAAACATGTACATGGATAATAAATATGTCATAGTAGATACTTACATAAAAACAACTTTGGATAATAAAGAGATTGTGAAATTTACCCTTACCTTGTACTTTCCTTTAGTAGAGGGTACGTTTAACCTTATGTATAAAGACCTTAGTATATTATTAAAGTATTCCAAAACCATTTTAATATTTATGATATCATAAATTATTAATTTATGACTTTATACTACCCATTTAATAATAATTTCCATGTTTAATTAACATTTTTGGTAATAATCGCTTTCTTTATCGTACATGTTTTAACTTGTTATTCTTGATTGTATCACTTAGATAATGATTTAAATAATTTTAGAATATAAAAAATTATTTATATATCACATATATTTAGACTATAATTATGTATAATAGGCATATATATTAAATAGAAATCATTATTTATGGAGACAGTAGGTCGTACGTAGGCATAAACGATGTTTCCATTTTCATATCATATTGAATGGAACTAAGTGAATAAGATATATGTAAGTATATATATATATATATCTCCAGTAGCATTATTATGTCATATATTACATACTTATTAATGATATATATTTTTATAATCATTTTTTAATGGTGAACGTTGAAATGAATCTCATCACGTCGTGGATATGGTAATTCGTACGTACGCACGAGCGACAATATCATTATATTGAAGGTGAAATTGTATGTAAGTGGATGGTATATCATATATACAGAATCATTAACATGTTATATTTATTGTTTACATAATTTATACTCATTATTATCCCATAGAAACAATGAAGTGTTTGAATAACAAATGAAACCACGACGTGGAGATAGTATGCCGTACATACACACATATGGTGACATTGTCGTTTATAAGATGAATAGAATAAGAAATATGTTTTCACCATATTTATAATAACATAATAGTATATAGAAGATACTATATATATTATTTTAGAATATAAACAACAAATAAAGCTGAAGTAGAAGAAGAAAAGAACTTGAATGATGTGATGAAATATTTACCTCTTCTTTGGGTTCTTCCTTTTGATTTGATCAAAAGGGGTCCTTAGGTAGGCTTTATGACCAAAGGAAGGTCTATAGTGTGAATGGAGTGGCGTTGGGAGGATAATGGGGTAGGGGTAGACTAAGCCAAAAGGCTTTGGAGGTGTGTAATTAAGATAAGGGGAAATGCACCTTTATAAGAGAGGTGAGGGTCACTTTAGGAAATGCTTGAAATATTATTTTATAAGAATATCATTTTCAGTTTATAATGGATCTAGAATGATTTATGTATAGGGTAAAGTGGTTATGGGTCGAAAAAATCTCAACAAATAGGGTTTATATGGGTTTAGGTCACCATATTAACCTTATCGTTTAGATTTAACTCATTGTTAAATAGTTTGACATTAAACATGTCTCTTTTTATTTTTATATTATATAGTTAATAAAATTACTATAAAATGATAATCGAACCCCAAGTGATTCATTAATTTCATATATATTATTATATAAGTCTTTTGACTGAACCATATATTTTTAGGACTATTATATCAATTAATAATATAATATTTGTTTTAAAAACTCAATTATGTCAATTTTGACACTATTTAGTATTTTATTTTTTTGAAAGCCCTAATAAATTTATCACTTAGAATAAAAGTTATTTAACCAACCCTACCATGTTATATTAACCTATAAAATTATATTAATTCATCATAAGTCTCAATTCAAATTTATTTGGATATTTATAATATCAATTATTTTAATATTTCATTAATAAGGCAATTATTGCATCATCATTGTGTCATAAATAAATTAAAATAATTAATTTATAAAAATTATAAATAAAATACCATTATGTAGGAAGTCTTATTGTATTTCTAATTAATATTTATAGTCGAATATATATTTTGTGTAACCCTATATTAAAAATGCTTTAGTTATTAAACATTGAATTTAACTCTTTTAACTCTTCTTTATATAAAATAATAATAAATGTATTAATCTAATACATGTAGACCAAATGGGATCATATTTTGTTCCTAAGGTTTTTTTGGGTCGAATTATACTTATCCCATAGAATTAGGACATGTGTTTGGATAATTATGATATCATATTTACCCTTAATTATCCTATTTACTTTTAACTGTGGTAAATAAAAGTTAAAAGTTTCTATTCAACAAACATTATTTTCATCTTATTGAACTAAATTTTACTTAGTGATATTAACCATGTCTCTCAGAGTTTTTAAATTCAACTCACAGAAGTGGTAAAATTATGTTTTATGCAAATCTGAAAATGCTCCTAGGAGATGGTTAAAAGACTATAAAAAGTTTGATAAACTTTTATATATCTAAATTTATTATAAAATGAACCCAATGAATTAAATTGAACTTATAAAGGTATTATATATCTGTTTTTACATAAAATAAATTAAAATAAAATAACTAATTATTTAAATAAAATGTCGGTTTTAAATAATAACGCTCTGTTTTTCACTATTCATAACAAATTGAATGTTTTCAGAAAAATACCCAAAATTTACCCTAATCTAATTTTGATATTTTGAATTCAAAAATTAAGTCTATATTACCAAATTCAAAACATATAAGTTGAATTTAGTAATTTAAAATTAATTCCCGTTGTCAAAACAAAAAAGTAGGTTTTTTAAAAAGTAAAAACTATTAAAAGATTGACATATGTTTATGTAAAATTTAAATATGAAATTACTTATGATGAACTAAATTTTATTAAATGATAGAAATATAATCTAATTATACTTCCAAAGCATTCAAATGCATAATTTATCACTATAAATATTTTCGATTAAAAAAGTTTTTTTCGATTAAAACATAGTATTTGTTTACTATTCATCAACATACGAAAGTTATCAGAAAAGTACCAAATATTTATCCAAACTAAATTTTTAATCCCTAATTATAAAGAAGGATTCAATTTAATTAAATTGAATAAATAAAAGTGGAAAATATTGGTTTTGAAAAGGGATCTCAATTAAAAGGCGGTAAAATCTCATTTTTTGAAAAATACTTTTTTTAACTGAAAAAATAAATTTGTTCTTATATTATGTCTTAGAAACACATATAGATGTTAAAATTATATGGAGTATACAAGATTAAAAATTCATTTAATACTATTCATAACCGCATTTGGAATGATTATTTTAGTAAGTTGTGTTGTGCTCGAACCCGGTGTTGCGTGTAGCACATGCTATTGAATTACTTTAATGAGATAACATACTATGAAATCTTTGGGTGTTAAATCAGGTATATTTTCACATATAGATACTGGAACCTAATACAATGGTTCTGGTCAGATTTCTTACAGGACTACAAATGTAAGATAGACAATACTCCAGGGAAGGGAAATGTAGAAACATATAACCTTCTCTAGATGTCACATGCTCTCTTGGTGTGGAGGATTTTGAGCAGTTGGCTTCCTTATAGCTGAACTTGGTGGTGGTTGAGGGTAAAAGTTTTCTTCATTTTATGGTGTTGACTCCTCCACTTCTTGATCACGTGAGAGAATCCTAGTTGGGAGAAATTGACTTCGAAGTATTGCATGACCAGATATACACAGGGGATTCAACATAAGGATATTTTGAAGGATAGAATCATGTTATTTTTTCTTAGGAAAAATAGTGGTTCCAGTCATGACGTGAGATTAGATAATTTCATAGTTCAATAATTAACATTTGATTGTAAATACAATTGTGATAAACATGTAAAGAGACCATAAATGGTTGTTTTTGTGGTCTAGTGTGAGACATAGAGTTATCATGTTCATCTCTCGGTTCTTCACCTATTAGTAGGTAAATGCCATGTAATGGGTTCTGAATGGTTTGTTGAAGCCCTGTGAGATATCAGGGTGGAAGTAGGATGTGAAATACATGGATATTTTGACGTCGATTCAATTAACAATGAAGGGACATGAATCCTTGTGGATGATAGTTGACCATCTCATGAAGGTATAACACTTCCTTTCTATCAGGGAGAATAGTTTGGTAGAGAGTGTGGTGTAGATGTACAAATTGGGAATTGTTATCCTCTATGGTGTTCCCAAGATGATTTTCTCCAATCGTAATGGACTGTTCACGTCATGAATGTGGAAAGGCCTATCTGAGGTAATAAGGACCCATATGAGGATGATTACAACCTATCACCACCATAAAAATGCATATAATGAGCACACTAAACATGTTTTGGGGGATATAATGAGAGTTTCTATGTTGGAATTTGTCCAAAGTTGGGAGGATCACTATTCCTTGGTAGAGATTACAAACAAAATTAGCTACCACTATACTATCTATATGAAAAAATTTAGGCTCTGTATGGGAGACCATGTATGTAACCATTGTGCTAGACTGAGATTGGAGAGACATCAATAGTGGGTGCAGAGTTGGAACATGTGATAATGCAGATGGTCCATTTCATCAATGAGAGGACAAGGGAAACCTATAGTTGGATGAAATATTATGAGGATCCATGACATAGTCCCTTAGATTTTGATCATGAAGACCATGATTTCTTTAGAGTTTCCCCATGATAATGTCTATAGAGTTATATCTAGGGATTAATGATATCTTTGGGGTTGATCAGGATGTTCAAGATCATGAAAAGGGTGGTGGAGGTTTTTTACCTGCTCGCCCTACCCTATAGGTGATGTTGGTTAATGATGTCTTCCATCGATCATAGTTAAGGGGACATGTGCTTAAACTCACACAGATCATTGGCTAGGGTGAGTTGGGAATTGAGTATGTGGATGCATTTACGGGGCACCCATTGGTGATCAATGAGCGAAATGATTAGACCCTACATGGATGAACCATCCCCTTGGTTCATGTATTATGGTAGCACATGAACATGTAGGAAAGCTCATCGGAGTTGGAGATATAGATGAAGGATAGGTATCTAGAGTTTTTTGTTTTGTTCTTAATTTTGGGGAAGAAACCTATGAAAGAAGGAATTATATAGAGACCCATTTTTTATATGTAAGATTTTGAAATATTATTACAAATATTTCTGGAGCTAGGCATATAGGGAGACTGTGATTTCATGGCCCAAGGTGCCTGAAATTTATTTTTTAAAAAATATTAAATATATTTTATTTCATGCACACAAATTTTATTAAATGAAATGAGAGAAATATTAAATGGATTCTTATATTAAAGACCTGAGACTATGGTCGATTCTGGAACTCGATTTTTACCCTATACTTAACATAAAATAGATCGGTGTGGGGTGTTTAGATAAGACGTCCATTAGTGGAACATTAATTAGATCAGAGTAATTAGTTAATTATGTAAATTAATTCATTTTAAAATATTTCTACAAATCTATTATTGAAATTATTTTTCTAGGGTTATTATCTTGATCCTGGGATTATCGAGGGCATCACCTCTGCTCTTTCCTTTGGAGAATCAACTTCATAATGATGAATATCTAGATCGACATAGATCGAGATGCATAAAACATAATGAATTCTTACATTCATTGGTGATTTTGTTCTTCAATTAACAATTTCCCAGAATCTAGTTAAGACTCATCAATTCGTGGTTTACTCCCTTATTGATTAAATTTATTGATCAGAATATTCCCTTCTATGATCTACACCATTTTTTGGACTGGGGAATGCCCATATGTTCTGTTTTCATTGATTAATAATTTTATTTTCTTACCCTTAATATTAAATATCTTTATTTTTGGACAATAATGGATGAAAAATATTGAAAAACCATTGTTCTTGTTCCTTCCTCCAACAATTTGTTTGTGTTCCTTATTAGTTGGACTACATTGTCCTAGTTTCATATTACTTGGGAATACCGAGTCTGATTAGACACATAGATTCCATACAGATTCAGGTGAAAGGGATGAATTGAAAAAATGGGGATGTTTTCAGATAGATTGTGAATTTTGGGAGATCATTTTAATGATCATCATTCAAATAATAAATGATGGAAGAAAATTAGGTGAGCAGGTTGAGTGACGAACCACTTTGGCGAATGGATGCTGATTTATGGTTTTTGAATAACCATAAGTGACCTATGGTGATTAGATATTCCATTTATAAGTGAAGTATAATATGAATCTAAATTTGGATACATCATATTTGTGTCATGGAAATTGGACAAGGATTTGTAGAATGATCTCAACACAAAGATGTATAATTCAAAAAACACAAGGCATGTCAATCCCTAGCTGCATGAACCATGTTTTCAGCAGTTTATATGTAGCACATGTCATGTGGGGCCCAAAATTCTTGGTTAACTCATTATGGAGGACTCAATGTGTACTCTGGGTGTATATAGGAATATCCATGTCTTGAAACACTATGTACCAAAGACCTGAGGTATAGTACACAAACACAACATTAGTAGACTGACTTAAGATGTATACACAGACATGACCGGGGACATGTATAGGACTCTGATAGGAATGGATACACCATTTATATCAATTCATGTCGTGTATTTCTATATGGATGGTACATATTGTACATATAGGTACAAGTACATTTGATGGAGTAGTACAACCCGCCATATGGGTCCTATCACATGGAGTAGGCCCCTTGGTTCCTTTTAAGGATATTTTGTCCTCTATTATCTCTTTCATTTAAACCTGTATTCCTCCCCACAAGTATCCCATCCTGAAATTTTTTACATGTATAATATGATGGTGTCCTCTATTGTGGATTTTGAGATATGATGTGAGATGTTCTGGGAATGGGTCTTATTTAGCCGATGATCCACAACGATAGTGAGCATATAGGATCACCGAAGGCTTTGAAAGTGGAACCCTAAAAATTTTCTAGTCATGGTTCCTTTATCTAATATTAGAGTGGAACCCTACTATGGAGCCAGGGAACATGTCATCTAGTATAAAAGAGTGGAAACCTCGTATGGAATTGGGAATGTTTCCTCTACCTACCTATCGTAGTGGAACCAACCTTCTGGAACCAGACATGTGTTCTCCATATTTTAGACCGGAACCCTCCATCTAGAATTACAATGTGTCCTTTATCTACTATTACGGTGGATATCTCCTACTATGTAGGTAATGGGTACACTATGAACTATTAGAGTGGAAACCTCAAGTTAGAACAAGGTATCAGTCCTTTATTTATCCCCTAATTTGGACCCTCCTTCTATACCACAACATGGATCCTATACCTAGTGATTTTGGCCACTCCACTATGTGTCTCCATGATGATGTGTTGATTTTCTTGGATATTTTCTGTTGTGATGGAATTCTATAAGATAAGAATCTTTTTTTGACTTTTGAAAATGTTGGTGACTCTTTTTCCAGGGCTAGAATGTGAGATGGATATCCCCTTCCTCCCTTGTATATGATTACTCTCTTAAAATGTGTTGTGAAGTTGGGTGGGGTATGCCACATGGTTTCTATGATTAACATCTCATGGTTGGATGAGGCTACTCTCCTATTATTGTTGGAAAAGACTAGATGTGTATTCCACATACACACTGTGTTGAGCCCCTTGTTTTTGGAAGAGGTTTCACTATCTTCCTTCACGTGAGCTACAAATTGTTTAATATCTATTGTCATTGTATTGATATTGTATCTCTTAATAGTTTACCTTTTAGCTTTTGGTTTGTCCTATTGGATTTGTGTATACTCTCCCCTATATGGGATTTACCCGTATGTCTCATTTATTATACAGATGACGAATGGGTTGGTGGTGAATTCATAAGATCTTAGGGGTACAGGGTGCTTTGGACAATATATGGTTGTCGTATCTTGGAATCTAGATCTAGGATCACATAGTGATTTACTTTCTAGTTTTATAGGTTGTGACATATTTCATGTTGGGCATGTATTTTTCCCTTTACTTTTTAGTTTTCACTATTGTACTCTTGTACACCATAGAGTTTATTCATGATTTGTTTATATTCTAACTTTTTCTTATTTTTATTATTAATCCTCTTTATATATTAATTTATATAGTCAGGTGTGTGAATATATGTACATTAGGTACAGTCCTCTGATTTAGGATATACATTTCAGTAATGTTTCCCACCCCTAGCCTATGGATGCGGGCTTGAGGTAGTTGCAGCTCAAGCCCTAGTTAGGGTCAGGTCATGGTTCCGGTGCTAGTCTTTAACTATTTGAGGTACCTAATACTTAAAAAGACTACTTTCATCATATTTATTCATCTAAGATGATATTTTAGAGTTATAATGCTAGGGTTTCAATATAAGGTTAAAAGATGGATCAAATTAAGGTTTTATTAATTTTGGTCGATTCAAATTGTAATACTGGGTTTAAAATCATTTTAGGTATGATGGATAGTAATGTATATGAAACATATAATACATATCTATAAAACACAAAATCAAATATAGTTTCTTTAAAAAAGAAAATCTGACCATAGATTCAATATTATAAGAACATATCATTACATAAATTATTTAAATCTTCATAAAAGAATATATTATATAAATTTTAGATAAGATATAAACAATTAATAATGAAATAAATTATACAAATTTTATCATTCCAAACTAACGTATGATATAAATAATCTCTCACAATTCATAGGTTTTATAAAACTGTTATTAAGTTGTTGTTCAGTGCTAAAAAAATTCAAGATTGATATCCCCATTTTTAAAATGATCTCTCAAAAAACAATGTGTTATATCATTTTTTATCAAAAAATGAGATTAATGATTTTTATAAATTTTAATTCAATAGGTGTTGTCACAATTTATAGGTTCATTTTGAGATTAATATCCACACTCAACTAGTTTGTGTTTCATCAATGAAAACTGTGCATAAAAAATGCCTGTAGATATGTACTGAACATCAGTAGTGGATAATGCAGTTGGATTACGATCATTACTGAACAATGATACTAGATCCATTTTCAAAAATTGAAAATTTAAATAGGTTATCTTTTTATCAAACATATATACACCAATTTCATAATTAAACAAGAAAATTAGATCAATAAATTTCATATAGAATAGAGAAGTTGTAAATTAGTTGTACATTAGAGGGATTTAAAAATTCCACTACGAGAAGTAAAATTTGATTCCATGTGGATTTATAAAAAACGTGTACACATTACCATACTAATCATAATTAAATTTTTAATAGATATTATGTAATTTAAATTCACAATCTTGCCTCTATATATGGTTTGGACAACTAGTTTCCATGTTTCATTAAGATTCAATTTATAGGTGGTTCTCATTATCTAATCACTTTATTTTTATCTATATAGATTTTTTTAAAATATCAATAGTTTAATTATTTTGGATTAAAATTTTTCCTTCTTTATCTTGAGTGATTTTAAAACCAAGAGATAATTTTTTTATCCATAAAACTCATTTTGTATTAAATTTTCATTAGTTTTTAAATTTTAGAACATAAAGAATTTACAGGAGAACCATAGATAATTTAATCAACATATATTTGTGCCACTAAAACACATTTTAAATTTATTTTGTTAATTTAGGTAGGATCATGTACTCATATTTAAATACATGTGAATAAAGAAATGCGTTGAGCTTATCATACCAAGATCTTGGTGTTTTTTATAAACCATAAAGTTCTTTAGTCAATTTAGTAACATGACTTGGTAAATGGGAAGTTTAAAATAAAGGTGGTTGTTCAAAATAAAATCCTTAACAACATATATATTTTAAAAATAACTTTGGATATCCATTTCATATAATTTGAAACTGAGATGTGTTTCATAGAAAAAAATATCCTAAAATCTCCATGTCAAGCTAGAGGATAAAATGATTCCACCTAGTAAATTCCTTTTTCTTGATTATAACATCATGCTACTACTCTAATTATTTCAAAAAAATCCAAATTATCAAAAAAAATTCTATATGTCCAATTTATACCAAAGGTAAAAATTCCTTGATAATTCAAAATAGTTCCAATAATATATTCCTTTCAAACTTATTCAAATCCTATTGCATAGACATCACACAATGTTCACTACTGATTTATTCATCAATGTTCTTGGGATTAAGCTGTGAGAAAATGATATATGTGTACTTGGATTTTATTTTCTGATTGATTTTGAGATCCACAAGTTAGATATTTAACAATAGTATATAAAGGATAAAGTTTTTGGGTTCTAATTTTTCTTGGTACACAATATTCATTTAGGTTTTCCATGGGTATGGTTCCTCAAACATTTAATTTTTTTAGAGATTATTCTAAATCTTCATCAAGGACACTGATCTCGGATATGTTATTGATAATAAAATTGGAAATATTATCCTCCCATTATTTTATGGAAACTTGAGATACACGTGGTTATGTCTGAAGAAATGTTATATGAACAGATTCTTAGACAAGTTTTGTTCTTTTATTAATGTCTCTCGAGTATTTTATTGGTGTATAATAACCATGGAAAATTATCTTATCACTCTTGGGTGAAAACATATACTGAATAGATTTGGTATCATTAATCTAAACTATACACCCAAAAAATTGAAAAAAATTACATTAGGCTTTATACTATTCCATAATGCATATGTATTCCTCTTTAAAAATGGTCCTCTAAACACTCTATTAATTATATAATATTCTATATTTACAACTTCATCCCAAAAATAGACTGGTAGGTCATAATCACTGAGAATGGTCGAGATTATTTCTTGAAGGGTCATACTCCATCTTTCAATAATCACATTTTTTTGAGGTGTTTGAGGAGATAAAAATTATGATTATAGAGTTTTTGTCCGAATAATGATTCAATATATTGATTTTCAAACTCAAAATCATGATCACTTATCCCTCTATTAATGGTAATTCCACTATAGTTATCTATTTATTTATAAATCATTACAAAACATATAAAATACTCACTTCTGTGAGTCTAGAAATACAACAATATAGAATTTGAATAATAATCATCAGTTACATACAAATAATTTTTTTATTTATAAATGTGAAAATCTAGATGATATAAACAAGTCCATGTGAAAATGTTCATGTTTTTAATAGGTGGGGGCCAATTTCTTTTGTTTTAAAGAAACATTATTTTTCTTTCCCTTTTGACAGGTGTTGTTCACTTTGTCTTGTTTGAAATCTTATTCAGGTATATCCTTTACTAAATAATTTTTTAATATATTTAAAATAGATTATATACTGAAGTGTCCAAAATTACAATTTCAAAACCATTATTCATAAATAAATTAATTTAAACCAAGTGAATATTGAGAAAATAAATAATCTAAATCAACTGTATAAACATTTCCTTTCCTCAAATAAGTAAATACTTAATTAAAAATAGAATCATAAATCATACAATAATTATTATCAAACATGACTTGGAGGCCACCATCACATTATTGAGATATATTTAACATATGGAATTTTTAGCCATCAAAAACTTATTTCCCCCCCAAAAAGCAGGTTATAGAATTACCAACTTGGACAAGGCCAATAATGTTTCTTTTTCGATGTCACATAATGTGAAATGAACACAATCCACTCTGGTTAGACATTCAAATCCTGATAAGTCTCTTATAATGTGCATGTAACTCTCACTATCTGGATTCTCGAGTTTCTTATCAGATCCTTTCAAGATGGTTTCATGCAATCAATCATGTTCACACTTATTTTTGTACTGAGATGTTGTATGGATAAAAAATGATAGGTTAGAATCCACATATGTTTAATAGATTTATTCCATGATTTATGAACATATTTGAAAGAATTTTTAAAATAATCTCTTCTGGTCAAAAAACGATTATTCCACGTTAATAATTTCCATCTATATTAAATACAATATATTTTTTAATGATTTTAAATCAGTACTAAAGTTTTTTTATGGAGTTGGTTTTAAATCTAGGAAGATAACCAAAACCAACATCTTTTAGTTATAACATAAATTCTTATAATTTTATTATCTTTTTTAATTATTTATTCACAAACTTCAACATAATTCTTTGGTTTCTCATTTAAAAATTTAAGTCACTATTTTTAATGAGAATAATTTGATTCTTCTATTTTAAATTGAAATATTATACGTAACATTAGTCGATAAAACATGTTGTTTCATTAAAATAATATATTTATCAGTAATCTCATTAAATGTTTTCTTCTAGATTGTAATGATATTCAATGATATATTCACTAAAAATATCATTTTCAACTTCGATTTTATGTTTAGAGAGATTAAAAAGATGAGAAGATGAAATATATTTTTCCTCTAGAGAAACATCCATAATGCATATATTTTTATTTTCACTTAAATATTATTGACTAGTATCTGATTCACTGGAACTACACTAAGATTCACTCTAAGATTCATTAATTTAATTCTTTTATTTTCTTCCTTTATCTTTATACCTTTTCATATATTTAAACTTTTGAAAATAAACATAGATGTGTCTATTTCATTTATATACATAATATTCAACCTCACCAAAATTGTAATTCCTATACCAATATCAGTTCTTATTGTAATTTCCCTTAATGATGAACATATTCCTTTTATAAAATTTCTTGAATATTCTTTCTAGGTGAGGAATATCCTCATACTCATTAGAGACTCCATCACATTTACTCATGTTATCTTCTTTGATTACTTCTTTAGATTTTGGATGAGGTTCTTTAAATGATTCCACTTTTTGGATTAGTATATTTAACATTTACTTTAGGATTTAACTCATAAATCACTTGTTTTATTATTTTATCATTTAATAGATTATTTCTTAAAACACATAATTTGTGAATTGTTATGGTAGTAATCGTCCATCAATTAGGAATTCATCCTAGAATCCTCAATACTTGATACTTTTCATAAACAATTTTTCCCAGTGCATACATCATGATTCCAATATCATTAAACTTGAGAAACATTTGATAAATAGACTCATTAGTTTTCTTTATAAATGTACCATACATAATACTATAGGTATTTAAACACATTTCTTTTATATTAGATGTGTCTTCATGAGACACAAATAAGGTATCCTAAATTTTAAAAGTTTTTGTATATTCAGGTACAATATTAAATCCATATTAACCTCGTTCACATTTAACATCATTTACTTCTTTACAGATACAATTATAGGTATCCTTTATGGAATCACTCCATTCATCTCTATTATGTTTTGGTTTTTACAATCTAAACATCAGAAACCATACTTTTAATATGTGTTTTCATTTTTATATTCCATTGATAATAGTATTTATCGTTAAAATATGGTGGTCTATTAGTATAATTCACATAAATTTTATTTTTATCAATAAAGATAGAAATTTTGAAATAATATAAATTTATATATTTTGATAAAAATTATGAACACACAAAAAACCAGATAAATATACATAACAAAAAAATATACCCTAATACTAAATGTTGGTCATAGTGGAGTACTTAAGTGTGTGTGTGTGTTGGGGGGGGGGGGGTGATTATCGAATAAAAAAATATAATTATAAATAAAAATAACTCAATTTTGAAATCATCCAGTTAACTAATACTATATATATATATATATTTAATTTAATCTTTTTAAATAACCTTAAAGATGTCTAATAGAAATATATTTAGAATAACTTATAGTAATGATAATATTTTGAGATTATTATACTTTCATTATATCATAAATATATCACATGTAATTGTAATCTATAAAATTAATTTTTTTCAAAAAATAGTTTTGAATATAGAGTAAGAAAATATTTGAAGTAAATAATAGAAATAAAAAACATGTGGTTTAGTCTCAAGTTGATTCCTAATCTTCTCCAATTGATAACCAACTAATACCCTCAAGTTTATTCCTTATCTTCTCCAATTGATAACCACCTAATACCAATAATGATTAATAAACAATAAATAGATCTAAAACATGGATTAGGTATACAAGTACAAAAAACAATGAGTTATCTAGGATTATCCCTAAGAATATTCAATAATTATTGTGGGAGTAAAAATTTGAATTAAATAATGGAAGAGTATCTTATTACTCTTTTGTATTGTAAAACTATATGTGATTTAACCAATTTACAGAAGATTAATCACTAATCAACTATAATAAATATTGGGAGAGTGGAAGAAAAAGATCATTGATTTATTATTCTATAGAAGTCACTTTTCTTGTTCATGTCTTCCTTTAATTCATAAAATGGGATGTGAATAATATAGAAGTTATCATATCTTGTAATGAAATTAACATGAAAGGAAAGTGAAATGTTTTTGAAAATAGAGTACTGGTTCACATTTCTACTCTCTTCATAAATTTATAAATTTCATTAACTTCTTTTTTTAATAAATATCTTTCCAAAACATTCTATTAGAAAACCAACATTATAAACCCACATACCAAAAAAGAAATTTGGATACATTAAATTCCACATACCAATAATTTAATTCAGTGTAGTAGGTGATTGGAATATGCTATTTTAAATTATAATCCCCTTTAGACTTTATATGTTAAACAATTTAATTTTATATTATACATAGTTTCATTAATTATTTGCAAAATTTTTTGGATGTATGGTTGATCTATCTAGTGTATTATAGCTTAAAGAAAACACATGGTCACTTGAATTCTACATTGTCACTTCAAACCTATACCAAAATCAAACTCTATCATTTATCCACTTCACATAAATGTCTGGTCGATTTAAGTTTCATAATGGCTTCCAAAATTAGCCAACATCCAACTTTTATATATGGTCGGTTGAAAAAGTATGTGGCTTCTTGGATACTCATATGTTTGGTCATGGAGTGTGATAAATTCAACACCGTCAATTAGATAGGAATGTGCTCAACCCATTTGTTTTATGGTCAATTTATATCTCTTTGAAATGTCAATAGAGTTCAAAAAACATCATGTGGTTGATCAAAACATTATTGTGTTCAATTAATCATGATTACCTTTATTTGAGAAATTAGAATTTTTTATTTATTTTCATACACACAGTAGCTAGTCTAGCTTCACAGTTGAATTTCATTCCAATCCTACATTGTGGAAATTTCTATACTTGTGATGTCTTCCAAAATCCCTTGAAGAAAAGTCCAATTCCGTAAAACAGTGAATTAATTATAACTAAAACAAACATGATTTGTGATTATTTAAATAATTCATTATGGGAATGTGTCAAAAATAGTGGTTGTTATTCTTTGGTGTAATGCTATGTTGTGTTAATTATTTTATTGTTTTAAAGACCCCCTCAAAAATAACCCAGAGCTGGTGCCTTACTTTAATAATTGGTATAACAATGAAGGAAATCATATCCTGAAGGGACAAGTAGTTTTTTAGTATTGAAAAAATAAATACCATCATAAAATTTACCCAACAAATTGAATGAAAAAACAACATATCAACTCCACTGGAAACATCCATAAACTACTAGATTACCCCTATAAGAAATTATTAATATACTTCATCACATTTTAGGGAAAGTTAAATCATAATAAAGGTGTGATCTTAGATGTTGAAAAGGGTAAACAATATAATAGAAGCTATTATAAATGAAAACAACAAGTATAGGTGAATAAATGAAACACATGCTAATAAAATTAACATTGAACATAATATAAAAGGAATAAAGGATGACTAAATAATTCCTTATAAATAATCACATGAAACATAACTATGGATATTCTACTAGTAAATAATCATATGATTTATTCAATTAATAATCTCATAAAGAGAGAATAAATAATATTGAACATCATAAAAAACTATCAAGGGCTCAACTAATAAATCTACATAATGGGTATGTACTCAACCAAAACATGGTCTAGTTTTTCTCATGAGACCTACCGATGCATCGAGTGGCAATATCAGGCCTTACCCATCACTTAATAAGTCCAATGAAATCCACATATGTTCAATAATTTATTTAAAAAGATATATTGAAATAAATGTGTCCCATACCACTCTGAAATATTTTAATGATAATCATAAATGAAAACACTCTTATAAAATCATTAAAACATTCTTCAGAGAAATACGCTTTTATTTTTGAATGAAGAGTTCTTTTGGAAAATCATTTTTACTTTTCATAAAATAAGATTGTAAACATGAATATCATAGAAAATAAGTGGTTTCATAAATTTAATAATGTTTGAGGCATTAATGATGTTCATATGAATTAAATACATGAAAAAAATAGTTTTTAAGAAACTATATAAATGGGCCACTTTAGTGAGGCTTAAGAGAAAATATAAGTGTCTTTAAAGTGGGAAAATGATAAATTGAATATATAAAACCAAAAAACGAACTAAGCTAGTTTTTCATGAAAAAAATAGTTATTTTAGAAAACAATTTGTCTTTAAATAGTTAAGTAAGTTTACTTGGAAATGGGAATGAAATTGTGAAGATCCCATAAACCAGACATGCTTATTAGGGGGAATTGAATATGAAAGCTTATAAAACAAGTAATTACCCATAAAATAAAAATGAAATGATATGGATAATTTATTTTGGAAAATATAAATATGATTTTAAATAATTATATAAAACTAAATAAGAATTAAATTTTGGTAAAGAGATAGAAAGCATAACTTGAATGAAAAATGGAGGTTTGGGATGAAATCCGTACCACTACAAAAAATAAAATCATATATACCATTAAATTAATCATCTAAAAATGATAAATTGAATACCATTTTAATAAATATATTCATTATATTATATATAGATTCTTGTTATACATACACCATAGAAAATAAATAGTGGTGAATAAGGCATATCTCATAGAAATAAAAGTTAGAAGATAAATCCCTTACATTAAGTCCGAAAGCATTCTGCACTTGTACTTAAAGTCTTGGATATTGAAATTAGATTAATTTAAATTTTAATTTAGAATCTTTTAATCGTATATTATATTTTTTATAATTTTATTAAGTTCATTTATAGCATTTTTGATGATTTATAAGATTAAATTTTTTCGTTAGGAAGTGTTCATTTCTATGGTTTTCATGATTGGTTCACTTGTAGAGATGTACGAAAGATCATGTGAAAGGGGATTAGATATAAAGAATTGGATTTATATTTTATTTATGAATATAAAATATTGTATTTTTATATAGTATAATTTTTTTTATTTGGGGTGAGTATTAATCACTAGACAAGTCATTAGTGATAATCGATTAGATTATTTTGGCAGTTTTTATCCTCACAAACTAGTTTTGTTTCAGTAATAAATATCATGTATATATAATGGATCAAGAAAATTAAATGTTATTTAATACATATATTATATTCTTTTATAATCATAAAATTGTATTAATTAATATCCTTGAATGTGGAATTGAAAAAAGATAACACGTAGTCCATGAAGATGGTAAATCGGTACCTCAAGTCTGATATTATCATATTTAAAATAAAATGATGAGGAGAAGAGAAATTATGATTAATTATTCCCTAAAAACAATAAAATTAATGTATATAAAATATAATTGAGTTTTTAGGACTCTTTGGGATAGGTGGTTGAGGAGAAGATAAGAAAATAAAAGAACATGAAATGAAATTAAATGAAAATGGAAGAGGATTTTACCTCTGGAACTTCTTCTCCTTGAGAACCTCTATAGTGAAAAGGGATTGGTTTTTTATTTATAAATTATTATCCTATATGTTTAGTGGAGGATGATTTAGAGAGTATTTCTTATAAATTGGGAAAGCTTCAAGGCTTTGTATGTGTGAGGAGAAGGGGTGGCAAGGAGTGTTATTTATAGTGGGGGAGTGTGATGTTTCTAATTCTTACATTCCTTAGTTTATTATTTTGGATAAAGATTATGAATTGTTTTGTAATTATCACTAAATATATTAAAATAATGAATTATAGTTCAAGAATATGGGCTTACATCATCCATTCATCATCCACGAATAAATAAATCATGTATTTGTTAAATACCATAAATTAACGTATTTCAATATTCATAATAAATTCAACTATTTTATAAAAATAAAAAAACATTAACATCAACATTTTGTGTGTGTATAATTTAATAATGAACTCAATTTTAACAAAATAATTTTATAAATATGAGAAATTAAATTTTATTTAAAATCCACATTTATTCGAAAAATACAGTTTTTTAAATTATAACTAATTTTATAACACTCTGAAAAATTAATTAATATCTCATTAAATTATATAATAATAATAAGAAAAAAATATACTAATTTGTGAATCTATTTTATGAAAATAAATATTCTTCTAAATCAATATATGTATTATAAAATTGTAAATAACATTTATATTTCATAAGAATTCCAAAATTAAATTTATCATTTTTAAAAACATTTATTTACTTACTTTAAGATATAAATATATCATATTTTAATTTATAAGATAGGTAAATATTATTTAATCTTTAATAGGTCAGTTTATTGTTCTAATGTAAACATTGCTATTCCAAATAGCCACATTATTATTCCAATAGTCACATTATTATTCATCAAAATTGAAATTTATCTGAAAAATAACAAAAATTTAACCAAAATAAAATTTGATATTACACTAAAGAAATATTTTTTTTGTCAAATATAATTTATTAAAGTTTCAAAATATACATTTAAAAAAATTTCATCATTGAAAGGCCATAAAACTGTATTTATAAAAATATAGCCTTTTAGGTGTAAAATTGGATTAAATTTTATCTTATGCCTCTAAAAATATTTTGGGAAAATGTAAAACAATTTGATTTAATAAATAATATTTAAATTTCATTAATATATTTCACACATTGTTTTTAATAAAATTTCATTTTTTCCATAAAAATATTTTATATAAAAATACAACAATTATGTTCCATTAGTTTTCATTTATAATTAATTGTTCACCAATTAATTAATTTTATAAACATGGGAATTCTATATATTCATAATTTTTTTAAACCCATTAATTCATACCATTCACAACATCTATCATATAAATATAATAATTAAATGGTAATATTTAATAAGTTTTTAATATCATAAATTATCGAAGATGTTATCTTTAAAAAAGGCTTATTGTAAATTCTTGGGGTGTTATATTCCCCCCTCCTTCAATAAATTACATCCTCACAATTTGAAATTGCATTTGAAAATCAGAATTTGATATTTGAAAAACCGTTTTTAATAATCCCACATAAAAAAACTGGGTTAATAAAATATCCACTTTTAAGAGGGAAGTGTGAAACAGTATGTCACCAAAAAAATAGGATTTCAGGCCTGAAATCAATTGTAGAAAGTGATTATATGGAAATTGAAGAGAAATTTAAATATCATGTTATTATGGAGAGTAATAGAGAACATAGTCCTTAAAATGTTAGCAACAAAAAATTATAAATCATTTTATTAGTTAAAAGACCATTAATTTCTCAGAAACGAATGTAAAAAATTTAGATAAACCTACTTAATAACTGTCTATTTCAAAATTATAATCTCATCCAATGATTTTGATTCAAAATATTTTCACATCACCTTTTAAAACATGAAATTAAATTTAAAAATATATTTTTTATACATAAATCACTATTATGAACCATAAGATCCACATATCATTTTTAGGCTTTAAAAGATTACCTAAATCCAAATGGTTATCACGGGTTATCCAATCTGATAAATCATAAATTAATATAATTAACTAATATCTTTAATCCATTATATATATAGTTTAGTTTAAAACTCATCCAAAATATTTTTATCAACATTCGAAGAAAAAAAAATTAATACCAAGGTTGCTAAATTTCCGAAATCAACTTAACATAAGATTTACCAAAAATCATATAACTCTTATTGTCACCTACCAAGTTTATGAATACCTTAATCTCTTTTAATCCTTTATGAAACATGAATGATTCTAATTACTTAAAGAAGAAGTATTGTATTACAACTAAAATATATCTTATAAATCTTATAAATAGATAAATATTGCTAAGATACTCAAATAACATAAATCTAGAATCTGAATATAGGAATATTAATCATTCCACTTCGTCAAAGGTAGTCTGATAAGAACAAACATGATCCATTTTCATACTTAGAGCTATATTCCCCTAAAAAATGAGGCATTCATTTACGTATTTTCCCACATCATTATAGTTGAAGCATTGAATATTGGGAAATTTATTCCTTTTATTGATATTATGAGAACGATGGCCTTTTTATCCACATTTAAAGAAAAAAATATTTTCATCTAAATCATATACTGAGGTATTTACTTTCAAAATTATCACATTTTGAAAATTAATTCTTTACCTTCTAATCTTTATCCTAAATATTCCCTAAATTCCTCTCCTTCTCATGCTTCCATCTGAAACTATAATACATAGAAAAGAATTTCTACTTAATGTTAGAACATGATGACATGTCCTCATATGATTATAATTTTTGAGATACAATTTCCCTTATAAATAGTTGCTAAACCCCATCTAATAAATGATCATTATTACTCTTTCCATTATGTGCATTGAGGTGGTTCCCATTGTTTCCACAATGCGTTATTTTTAAAAAATGGTATAAAGTAGATTTGAACATAACATTATGAAATATAATGTATAATCCCAAAAAAAGTGAAATACATAACATGAATTTAAACATTTATGTGAAACTAATCTCATAATCCTAAACATGGTTTATTTGGGGACATGTTTACCTGTAAATACTTCATAATGATTTATAAAGAAAATGTGAACTATCATAAGAATATCCTCAAGGAGTGTCAAACTAGGTGCATAGTATGGGAAATTTTCATGCACCAGGTTATGCCATGTTAGGCCCAACGCACATTGTTGGACTTGTCAGGCCTAAGAACATCTACTCCAGAACCAAGTCCACAAGTAGTATTGATATAGGGATACATTTCTAGGAATAACCACATAAACTCTACCTTAATAAATTGTATGATTTTTTTCTATGATTGTCATCGAAGTCAATCATATGGTTATGTTCCCTAATATCTATTTTCTAAATTTAGTTTCAATGATTTCTACTAAACTTCCTCTAATACCAACTATAAGGACATTGACCCCAGTAATCTGGTTCTATTTTATTACATTATTACATTAGTATAATAATCATGAAACTTTCATCCCAAAGGGCCAAGTAGTTTTTTAGTTTTTTAAAAGTAGATTAAAAATTAAACAATACAAATTGAAAGGAAAACATCATAGTAACTTCATTAGAATCATCCATAAACTCCTAGATTATCCCTAAAAGTCATTCATAATATATATAATTTAATCATGGGAAAAAATAAAACATAATAAAGGGGTGATCTCATATGCTTAGTAAGGGTATACTATACTATGGAATTTTTCATGAAAAACATTTTGAAAAAGTGAAGAACTGAAAAACATTTCGATAAAACATAATGTTTAGAATAATATTGCTGCAATGAATGATGAATAAATAATGAAATACAAATAATCACATGATACCTAACCAATGATTTTCTACAAGTTGAATAAGCACATGATTTAATAATTAAAAATATTATAATATTGATGGACATCAGAAAAATACCATCAAGACCTTTGCCATGATTTATACATAATGTATAAGGCCACAAAAAAAACCCATTCTAGTTTGTCTCATTAGACCTATGAATACATCGAGGGGCTATAATAGTTCGCTCCTATCACATAAAAAGTCAAATGTAATCTTTTTATGTGGAATTATCAATTTAAAATTACATATTTAAATAAAAGTGTCCCATAACACATTTATATATTAAAATCACAATCATAGTTTAAAATACTCTAACAAAATCATTATAATATTTATGAGAGAAATACCCTTTTCCTTTGGAAAGAAGAGCTATTTTTGGAAATAATATGTATTTTTCATAAAATCAAATTATAAACATGAATATCATATAAAATAAATGTTAAGGACAATGACATTAGGTTTTATCCAGAAATTATTTCTAACTGAAGTGAAATCATGTAAAAATAGTTCTAAATAAACATAGAAATGAGCCACTTCAATGAGTTTTAAGATAAAATATATGAGTATTTAACATGAAAAGTGATCAATTTCTTATATAAAAACAGAAATGTAATAAGATAGTTTTTCTTGATAAAAATAGTTATTTCAAAAAAAAATTCTGCCTTCAAATAGATTATGTTTTGTATATAAAAATGGGTAGGAAAATATGAAGTTCACTTAAATCGGGATTTCTTATAATTAGGAATTGAAAATATAACCTTATAAAAGCGAAATTCTCCATTATATAAAGATTAATTGATTAGAATAATTTTTTTTGAACATATATAATAAATTTAAAAGAATTTTATAAAAAATAATGAAGAATTACATTGGGGTAAACATAGAGAATGTGTATCCTGAATGAAAACTGGATGTTTGGGAAGAAATACTTACCACTTTGTAATAAAACAAATCATATGTCCCATAAAACTGATGATCATAAAATGAAAAATTTAATAAAATTATGATAAAGTGATTCATGATAGTATAAATAAAAGGTCAATAAACATACACCACAGATAAGAAATTATGTTGAATAAGGCATATCTCACAGATATAACAGTGATATGAGAAAATCCTTACCTCATGTTTGAAAGTGTTATGCACTTATACTTCATGTACTGGATAATGAAATTAGATTCATTAATAATTTAATTCAGAAACAATTCAACATTTATTTGGTTTAGTATAATTTTATTAAGGTCATTTATGTCTTTTTGGATGAGTTATAACATAATTTTTTTTTCATTCAGAACTGTTTTTTTCCTTGGTTTTCAGGATTGGTTCACTTATAAACATGTATGAAATATCATATGAACTGGGAATAAATACCCTAAATTTATGTTATAAGTATTTGTTGAATATCATAATATTAAATGGTTATATAATTCATTTATTTATTTTCGGTGAGGACAAATCAATAGACAAGACGTTAGTGATAATCGTTTATATTATTTGGTGTTTTTTTATCGTCACAAAATAGTTTTGTTTCATTATAATTTTTTTTATATATAATAGTTTAGGAATAGTAACTAGGTTTTAATATATATATTATAAATTTTTAACTATAAAATGGTTTTATGAACATCCATGAAGTCAGAATTGAATAATGAAAACACGTCACCCATGATGTAAGTAAGTCAGTACCTCACAGATGATGTTTTCAACATAATAATAAAAGGAATAGGAGAAGAGAATTGATTATATATTATTCCCTCAACACAAAAAATTTCAGTATGTAAATGATATTGGAGTTATCATGTCACTTTGGGATAAATATGTGATATAACAACAATTCTCTTTATTTAAGACTAATATGTGTTTTTTAAATAAAATTACACTTAATAGAACCCAAAATATTGAGAAGTTTAGTTTAATTGAGAATCATATAAATTACATAATAAACTCTTACATGGGTATAAAAAAAATTGAACACTTACTTGACATTATCATAATATTATCGCAGACATAAAACTCCATGGGATATCCTGGGGACATAAATAAGTGGTGAGATATAAATCCAAAAAAGGGAATAAATAAAGAAAAACAAAAATGATAATATATGTTATAAAATAAGAATATCATTGGATCATAAAGGGGATATGAATAATAAGTCACAATATATCATGATAATCATAACACGGGTCCTGTAGAAACAATTTGAAACGCTAGATCATAAACATTGGTCACTCTTAAATCCACTAAGAACTCATGGTTGAAAAATTCCAATTAATAAATTAGGTACACCACTATCCCAACATAACATATCATGAAAATAAACGTTACCAAATTGATTGGAGCCCAATTTGGGCTGACCCATCATATTCACTTCATTATCATGCTTACGTGTGCCACATAGATCATACGACATGTATCAATTCCACATTATAATTTATTCCATGATCAAGAAATGTGGAATTCATATATATAATTCCCTAGTTAATATTTTTTTTGAATAAAGGTGAATAACCTTCTAAAAATTGGTATTTTATTCACTACACAATTCTTTTTTCATGAAAATTTCATAATGAAATTTCGGTAGCATAAAGTGGTTACTTAAAAACTCATTAAATAGGTTGAAGATAGGGAAAGAGTTATCCCATTATTTGGACATCAAAGTTTTTGTAATATATACCTGGAAATATATTTTCTAACATTATCAAATGGAAATAGAATTCCCATGTTAACAAAGAAATTTAAATAATTAAGAGAAGGATGAGGATCCCTTACAGAATTTCAACATAGTAATGAGTGCACATAATGGTTCACAGGATAGATAAATGAGATTTAAATTGTATATAATGATTTTTACATAACATTTAATGAAAAGGGGTATGTAATAATATATACCTAAATATGAAAATAGAAATTAACATACATTACCTAAAAGGATTTCTTGATAAAAGTGGAGAGTGAATGATCCCTTACTTGAGTGTGAGACTCCAAAGGATTGGGAGGAGATTATTGACTGTTTGATGGAACCTTGGGAGGATTATATGGAGTGGATTGAGGAGTATGTCCACGATACAAGGATTTTTAGTGATGATAATTCAGATATTTTGTGTGATTATATAGAAAAATAGAGAGATTTCATTATTATTTTTGTTTTGGATTCTACATAATAAAATATCTAAAATAACAAGCCATAAAATGATTTTTAACAATGTTTTCTTCCAAAGAGGATTGATTTTTATTATTTTATAGGTACACGAGCCATATGTATAAAAATATTACCCTGGGGGATATAGAGGTGAGATACACTCTTAAATAACGGAATTTAAAAGCTTTAAATAAATTATAAACATTTAATGATTCATAATGGCTTTAAAAAATATATCAAATAAATTAAAAAGAAAATTATTTTTAATGAAAAACATATATGTGGTTATGAAAGAACTTTATATTACTTATTAAATCACTTCTGGGTTACTTTTATGTCAAAAAACTCATAGTATATTTATAGGGTTTTAAATTTATAACTGAAAATTTGACTGTCTCAAAAAATTATGAGAAATTCACCATTGGGTAATTTCTATGTTGAGATTCAAAAAATAATATTATTTTTATCTAAAATTTTTTATGAATACTATAATGTTAACTTTTAAAATAAAAACAGTCATTTATTGAAAATGGAAGTGTTTTTTACAATAATATTTTTTGAACCCTTATAAAATTTGTCATAGACTTCATAAAAATTATATGATCATTTATATTGGGATAACATATTTAAGAATAATATTTTATTTAAATGGTAATTATTTCAAAAGATTATTATTTCTTATACTCATTAATTGAATTTGAATATTACCCAAAAGTATAATTGGTTCTTTATTGTATCATTATAGTAATATTTTACAAAGTAACAATAATATGAATAAAATATATTCATTAATCTATAAAAAATAATGTAAATAATAATATTTCTAGGGTCTCAATACATATCATATTAATACACTAGAATATTCCATAAGAGTAAGGTGCACGATGTTGGGGCTTCCATGGGCTCATTCAATGAACATTGTCTTGGACATGACCTTGATGAACTTGAAATTCTCTAGTAAATGGTTTATCTCATGCTTATGTTTTTGGATCTCATGTTGGGACTAGTCTATGAAGAATCCCAGAATTGATATCTCCCTCAGAAGCTCCGATAAATGGGCTTCATAGGGTATTACACTACTTTTTGACGCCATCACTTCTTTTTTATGTGACACCGGGGTTTTTTAAAACCCTATATTTATACTAGTCATGTGATCATGGTTAGATGACTATATTATTAATGGTAGTGATACTTAACAATGATTTAAATCCAATTGGATATAATAAATCAAAATAAGTGCATGTGTTTTCTATAAGTATAATGTATTTAATAATAATGTAAAGGGAATTTTATTTATAATAGTTTGGGTCTTTAAAACACCCCTCCTAATAAATTTCTCTATCAAAATTATCGTTTATCTCACTAAAACAAATGATGGTAACTCTTCTTCATCACTTCATCTGGTTCACACGATTCTTATTAAAACTATTGGTTTCTACAGAACACTTTAGCAAGGGGAATTGTCTTATTTTATAGAATTTTTTCTCTATGATATAAGATCATCACCGAATCCTCTTCATAGGAGAGCTCATTCTATAATGGGATCACCACTGGATTGGGTACCTGTGAGGGTCTGGTATGTACTTTCTCAAGAGGGATACTTGGAATACACAATGTAATTGAGATAGGTTTTTGGGGAGTTCTAGTAAATAGACCACTATTTTGATACAATGAAGGATATCAAAACAGTGATGTACCATAGAATAAACATTCCCTTCTTCCAAAATCTCATCACATTATTCCATAAAGATATTCATAGGTATTCCATGTCTCCAACATCAAAATATGAGACTCATCAAAGATTGTCATCACAGATCTTCTATCGACTCTAAAAATCCTTGATGTGCTTCCAAATTTTCTTAACCTTCTACACCATTTCCATAATCATTTCAAGACCTAGACGTTTTTATTCCCCAACTTCCTCCCAAAATGCAAGTGTTATGTATCTATTCCCATAAATGGCATTGTAAAGATCAATTTGGATGCTCGAGTGAAAACTATTTTTGTAAGAAAACTCAACCAATGGAATATGTTGGTCCCATTCACCATTAAAGTCCAAAGAGCTAGCTCGCAAGATGTATTCTATTGATTGAATAGTTCTATTAGATTGGCTGTCGGTTTGATGATGGTAGGCCATACAGAAATGCAACTCAGTGTTTAGATTATACTGGAGAAATTTATAGAACATGGAGGTGAATCTTGGATCTTGATCAGATATAATTGATAGTGGTACTCCATGTAGCCTTACCAGTTGATTTATTTATATTCATTCTAGTTTATCCAGTGATAAATCCTCTTAAATAGAATTGAATTGTGCGGTCTTTGTATGAAGATTCACAACAACCCAGATAATATTGTTTCCTTTGGATGTCTTAAGATGTCCTATGAAAAAGTCCATGGTGAAGTTTTCCAATTTCCATATTGGCATGGGTAACAATTTCATCATCCCATTATACTTCTTCATTTCATCCTTCATATACTAACATATCACACACATTAATGTGTATTTAGTGATCTCTTTCTTCATATTATCCCACCAATAGTGCCCTCAGAGATCTTGATACATCTTTGTATTTCTTAAGTGAATTGAAATATTTTAACTATGTACATCATCTAATAGTTCATTCTTGAACTCAGGACTTGATGGAACACATGTCTTGAACCAAATATCACAATTCCTTATTCATTAACATTGAACTCTGAGGATTTCCATTTCCTTATAGTTTCCACTCTTTTCTGAATTCCAACATCATTTCATTAATAATCCTTTAACCTCCATAAAAGATACGGTTGAGAAACAATTTGTGAAAGGATTAATGAAGTTACATTCTTTAGGATTCCCAAGTATATCCTCCCTAAATTCAAGAAGATCAAATCCTTTTCAATTCTCATCAATGATATGATTAATGGGTCATTTATACATGGAGCATCCACCACCTTATTTTATTTATTAGGGAGGTAGTTCATTGAGTATTCATAATTCTTGATGAGATATAACCATATTTTCTTGTGTATGTTATTCTCTTTCTATGTGAGTATATATTTCAAGATCTTTTGATTATTATATATCTCACACTTCTCCCCATATTGACAATGCCACCAAAATTTCAACACAAAGATCAGAACTGCTAACTCCAGATAACGTGTGGGATATTTTTTATCAGGAATTTTCAACTACCTTATGGTGTAGGCAATGACATTTTCATTTATCATCAATAAATATCCCAATCCATTATTCTAAGAATCACAAAAAATTAGAAAAAGTTACCCACTTATGTGTGGTGTAAGAGAAATGGAACTAATAAGCCTCCTTTTCAACTCCATGAAGCATTCTCCACATTCATCATTCCAAGAAAACATTATTACCTTATGAGTTTTCATAGTAAGAGGGTTTGAAAATTGTGTGAAATTTCTCCCAAATTTGTGATATTATCCAGCTACCCGAAAGAAACTATTGATATCTATTAGAGATTCCAACCTCGGTCATCATTATATTTCTATTTTCCATAAAGGATCTAAAGATATCTCATTTATTATGATGATATTTACCAAGAATTATAAATCCTTCAACTAAAATACACACTTTCTTTAATTTTCACAGATCATATCTTTTCTCATGTTATTCATCATTGTTATCTAATTATCCTCATGGTCCACCTTGGTTTTTGATTATATTAGAATTTGATAAATAATTAATGCCAAAAAATTTCAGGTTTATATCTAAAGACTCTATTCACCATGTCCATGAGGATTTCATGAGAATTAGTGAGTCCTAATGGAATCACGATGATCTCATAGTGATCATACCATTTAAAAAATGCAGTATTGGGGATATATTCCTTCTTCACCCTTTCTATATAATATCCCAACTAAAGATCCACCTTGGAGAAGTATTGTGCTCCGTGTAGATGATCGAAAAAGTCATCAATATAAGGAAAATGATACTTTTTATTTATCATGATCTTTTTGAACACATGATAGTCGATGTAAAGGCGCATTGACCAATACTTATTGAAGAAGGGGATTTTTGTACCCCATGGTGAAGCACTTGGGCGTAAAAGAACCTTTATCCATTTTATCATATTTTTATTAAATCTTCATCTTCCACAATATCAACCCAATATAGAGTCCTAGATATTCGAAATTACCAAGGTGTAAAATCAATTGAAAATTCAACCTCTCATCTAAGGGGAAGACTAGGAAATTCCTCGAGAAACACATCGGCATATTCCCTCAATTATCCCTAACCTCAAGGGTAGTTATTTCTTTAGACATAATCATCTGAGAAAGATTCTATTTATTATATGGCATTAATATCCATTCATTAGATGATGGTATGAATGAATAATCTTCCACCTCATTGCACTTGAATAGAATTAGAGGTCAATTCACCATAGGAATAGTTATTTACTTCTATCATCAATTTATGTTGGACCTATATAGGGAAACTCAATCCATTCTTCATGGTGGATTTATGTTGGGATGAAATAGTTTCCCTATTTTGTGTTATCACTGACATCTATACTTCCATGATATGTGGTGGTTTTTTGATAATTCTACATAACATTTGAGACATCAAAGAAATTATAAAACAAGAATCAAAAAATACATTCACTATTCATGAATGAATAACAACCATACCTATCACCACATATTTTTCGGGATTCACTCGATGGTAGTGATACAAAAATATTACCCTTACTTTCTTGGAAGTCATTGGTTGTATCCATAAATAATTTCCTTAGAGAATTGTTTTGAAAAGTCCCCTGATTTCTTATAGTTGACGAAATTGAAAATGGGATGAGGGTTGACTAGGGAATTCCATTCCTCCATCGTATTTGCAGGTTTCTCATGTTAGAAATTATTAGCTAGGTGTCCTTCCTTCCATCACCTAAATAATTTCCTCACCCCACTTGGGAAATTTCTAGGGTTATTCCTTCCACACCTTTGATATGTTGGGTGATGAAATTTCTGATCCCCATTAGGTTTTACCATCAGAACACTATAATTAAACTCCAAATTCTACTTCTTATCCTCATAATACCTTTGAGATTATCTGATATCTATTTCAATGTCAAGGGATCATCAGACAATTTCCTCATAGCTATCAAATTCATGAATCTCGAAAAAATTTCATAGACTTTGTTTTATCCCACCAAAGAAGCTATTATCCTTGAATTCTGGGTTAATGAAAACATTGGTAGTGTTTCATGCAAGTATTGTGATGTTTTCTTCATACAACCCAATAGATTATTCATTTTTTCATTATTTCAAGGAAATCCGTTTCCATTTTAAGATGGAGAGTCTGAGGAAAATATATATGGATTTTTTTCGGAATTTTCTTTCACCCCATTGTTTATTTCTTTTACCGGGGCTTCATATTATCGATCAATGTCCACCAATAATAAGTTTCACCGACAAAATGATAAACATCCAGAAGAACCTTCAACTATTTAGAACATTGAAGTATAGAGAAGATATTATCTATGAAGTTGATACATTATTCCATGATTAAGGGATCAGATGATCAATTTAATGTTGGAGGACTCTGTCACATGAATATCTCGATATATGATTTTTATATCTTATGGTGGTTTGGACACTCCTCCGGAGCCAGGTTTTTATTCAGAACCTCAGTCGGTTGAGAGAGTATCATCATGAAGTTCACGATTCATATTCCCACCAGGTTTAGCATCTCATTGGGGCAGTGAGTACATTTCCCTTCACATCAGTTGGTAACTTAATTCCTTATATTTCCTCCAATTGGCTAGAATCAAAAGAAAATTTGGGAAGATTATATTAAACTACTAAATACACAAAGGATAATCTAAAAACAATAAAGGTATAAAATATATATTTTCTTTTTTCCTTATCTTATGAATTTCTAGGTAGCATTCTATGATATCCATGATCCCTTTACTAAAATATATTCTTTTTAGAATTGTTTTTGTTCCCATAACAATGGTTCCTAATGAGCTTATGAATTTACCAAGGCATATCCCCTGAGAAGGTCGTAACAAGTGCGTATGAAGGCCTGTTGTTGTGTACAATATTACCATAAGTCAAGCAAGAAACATCTTGATAATGTTTTTACTCCAAGGTACATTTATTCTAGAACCATTTCCCCTTGTACTATCCAGACATTGATTTATTTTCACGATAAACAACTTTTATATACTGACAAAAATTTATGGATGTTTTCTAATACTTAGTCTTATCCCTACTTTCTATCGAGTTTTATAATCCTAGTCACAGAAATAAATAAACCTTTCCTCTAATAACTTCTATAACAAATCTAATCTATATTACACATAAATACTTGTTTTATTACAGAAAATTACACTTAAAAAAAATTGAATGATTGATAAATCTAGTTTATTCTGGAATTAGGTACATTACATAACAACTTATAACACAAGACAAGAAACATTATTGAACACTTCCTTAACTTGATCATTATATTCCAATGAATGTACAAATGAATGGGACATCCTGGGGAAACAATAACAAATGTGAGAGATATAATGAATAGCAAAGAAATGAAAAAGGTAGTAAATGAAGAATATAATACATTTTAGACAATAAAAACATATTTTTGAGCCTAAAAGGAACATGGATATCAATTTATGATGTATCATGATATTCAAAACATGTGGAAAGTGAAAAAAACTTGAAACAATGAATCATAAACTAAGTACTGGGATATATCTTCCAATACCTCATGATATAAAAATTTCTATAAATGTGTTTGGTACACCCCAGTCTCAACATGAAATATCATGACACAAAACATTCCCGAATTCATTGGATCTCAATTTAGGTACACCTATCATAATAATTTCATTATCGTTATTAGGTTTTCTACATAGATCATATGACATGGATTCATTCAATTGGGAAATTAAAATTACAAAACCTAAATATTACATAAATTTTTTGGAATACTTAGACATTATAAAAATAGACACCCAAAGTCAAAAGTTGGTATAATGACTTTGGAAACATGGAATCAAAAACACTGGTGCATAATGGAGATGCATTTTCTCCCACTAGGTTCTTCATGACTGGGACCTTTCTTTGCCACATCAAACATAATACATATGTTCATAACCTGGGGAAAGGAACATATAAAGGGGAGATCTCAAATGATAAGTAAGGGTGAAAAAGGGAGACATGTAAGAATAAACATGTAAATAAGGGTACAAAAACATGATCATGAAAATAGAAGATAATATCCTGTATATCAAAGATCATACACATGAATCCTGGAAAGAACATCACAGTTCATAAGACATGAATAAAATGGAAGTGAAGGACATAAGTCATGAGAGCATAAAAAATGATTAAGACATGTTATTATGGTAACACATAAGCATATAAAGATTTACATAGTAGCTATGGCATCAATTCCAAGACCATCTAAGTGGAAAAAATCCTTTAATGAACTATGTAAACCCTCATTTAATCCTTGTATTACTGAACTATGTAAACCCTCATTCCATTCATGTTTTATTGAATTATGTGAACCCCCATTCCATACCTTTATTACTGAATTGTGTAAACCCTCGTTCCAACCTCGTATTATTGAACTGTGTAAACCCTCATTCCAACCCAATATTACTTAACTCAGTAAACCCTCATTCCAGCCCTATATTACTGAAATGAGTAAACCCTAGTTCCAGTACTGTATTACTGAACCGAGTAAACTCTCATTATATCCTAGTTTATATAATGAGATATAAATCATTACCCAATGTATTGGGGGAGATATAGGACCAACCAATAATACAATGAAATCATACATAAATGTTGCAAAAGATTATAAATAAACATATCATAACCCATGAAATTGAAGTGGGAATCATTAACATGTAAAAATATCATAACCTATGGAAAGGGATAGGTTTCATAATCATTCCATCACAAACATAACCCATGAAAAGAAGTGGGTATCAAATGCATATAACCCGTTAAAGAGAAACAGGTTTTATAATCATATTACCCAGGAAGTAGAAAGGGGTTTCATAAAGACCAAATAATTAATCATAACTCATTCATAGAAAGGATATGAATGTAACCTTTAGATAATTTCCATGAAACACATGAGTAACATCAATAGATGTCATATTAGATTGAAAATAATTTTAAAATATACCCTAAAAACATTTCATGAGGAATATATCTGTTCTTATTTGATAAAGGATTTATAATAAATAAAATGATTTGAAAACAATTTTTTGATAAATTACCTTCAAAAAATATGAAGAATACATGAAATCATTTTTAAAATCATTTTCCTGGAAAAAATTTAAAATAATCTTCAAATTATTTTTACTCCTTTTTCCTTGAAAACACTTGAAAACTTTTAAATAATTCTTGAAAATGTTTTTCAAAATCATTTATTTGAAAATACTTTCAAAACATATAATGAAATATTGAATACATTTTGAAAATAATTTTTCTTTAAAATATATAATGAATATTTAAAAGTTTTTTAAAACAATTTCATTGAATGAAATTTGAAGACATGTAAATAATACTTGGAAAAGTTTTGAAAAACATTTTAAATGAAAAAAATAAAAGAAGTTTGAAACCATTCAGAAAACATTTTTCCTTGAAAATTACCTTTTGAAAACATTCTCTAAAATATTAACCTTTTTATAATGTAAATGGATCGTTGAAAACATGATATTGGGTAAATATTTACATGTCGTATTAGTTAAAAATAACATTCTTTTAGCATGGTAAAGATGATATATAAGCGACTTGTTCAGAAAGTGAAAATAATATTCCCTTGAAGTAATTGGTGAATTATAAAAAGTATAAAAATGGATTTTATATATTATAATGGAATGTTATAATAATATTGAAAACACTTTTTAGAAAACATAGATTTCCGACCGAAGAGAGGGTAGGGTCGGGTTTTCCAAAAAAATTCTTTATTGATTAAATTATGTACCAAACAGTATAAAATGGTAACAATACATAAATATATCATGAAATATTATTAGATAAGGAAACTCGTGAATATTCTTGAGAGATGGATCATAATATTTTATTAAAGGATTCATAAACATAAACAATCTCGAAAACCAATGAGATTGTCTCAATAAATTATTATAACATGGTATCATGGGATCATGATATCCATATAAGGAAGGAAAATTAAATTAAGAATAAAATATCTTGAAAAGACTAAGATTCATGATATGTAATTTAAAAAGGAATTATATGAAATCAAAAAAAGAGTTTATGTGCATAACATAACATGAGTCTCCAAGATGGAAAATTGATATAAAAACATTTTTACCAATTTGGTAACTTTTCAAACTTAAACACCATGAAAGAAGTATTATAAAATTGGAATGTGAATACCCATTATTTTTTTACAAGATAAGTAGAATACATCCATAGGTAGTATATTCACCACACATATGGATATAGTGGAAAACGTAGCATATATCTTACATAAATTAAAAGTTGGATGAAATCCCCTTACCTTGTTTCTTTATTCTCTTCATACTCATACAAGATTCATTTGTAATAAATATAATTTAATTATAAATATTTAAAAGAATAATATTATTATTTATATTTCCATATATGGTTTGTTCATAACCTTATATTACCCACTTTTTACGGATCCTACGTTAACGTTTCACTTCTTGTAATATTCTCTTTATGCTTCGGATGTGTCTCAATATTTTATATCGTTGATCATTGTACTTATATAAAGATTATTGAATTTGGAAAATGATATAAATATTAGTTATATATAGTATAATAATATTTTAATAATCTATAGCGTAATGAATTACCTTATGGAATACACTGTACATGGAGTCGGTAAGACGTTTGTATGCATGAATGTTGTTTTCTGTTTTTATTGTTGTAATGAATGAACATATATAAATTACATAAGTATAGACAAATATATGTATATACGTATATATGTATATATATATAATTTTATTTTTATATAAATATATATATTTATTAAATTATAATTAATATATCATATATATAATATAGGTTTATTAATCCATCCTTAATACATTTTATGTGGTGTGTGAATGAATCACATTGCTTTGAGGCGTCGGTAGTTCACACATTCTCAAAAGAGATTATCCTATTAACTCCAAATGTAAGGTAAAAATGTTTTTTATAAAAGAAATAAATAAGAATAATGAAATAATAAATATAATATATTACATATATTAATATATTTTCCCTCATAACGGCCACCATGATTTGTGGTAATGGATAAATGAACAATCATTATTTAGTTAGGCAATAGTTCGTTGTACACAGAAATAGTATGTTAAAAATACATTAGATAGAGGTGTGTATATGTGTAGGTTAGATATAGTTAATAAAAAAATAATATTATAATGAGGATTTTTTAACACATTAAGGGAATAAAGAGAGTGGAGAGGTGGATAAGGAAAGTAAAGGAAAGGATCTTGAGAGAAGACATTACCTCTTAATCTGGTAACTCCTTCTGGTTTTTACCAAAAGGATTCCTTGAGAGGTCTTTTTCCCAAAGGCAGTATTCATGGTCGATGTTAGGATTGTTTTTTGGAAATTTTTGTAGGGATTGGACAAAAATAATAGTTATGAAAGGTGTGAGGAATGGGTAGGGTTGGTGACCTCTTATTGGGAAGGAACAGGACTCACATGGAATTTTTAGAAACAAATTTGGTGTGCACATGTTATTACCTTATAAAAGCCATACCAAAATAAGTAAATTCAATAATGGACAGTTTATAGCTGAATTATGGATACAAAATATGCGTTTTACATGTTTTTATTCCTTCTAGGCCCTTAATGTTGAGGTTTAGTCTTTAATTAAGTTTAATTTTTCATTAATTGCTGTGATTAATTATAATCACTTTTACTAACCATTTGGGTGAAAATTAACATGGTATTTTTAGAATATAAAAATTAGACATAATAAAATATTTTATATTATATTCTTTAAATTCCAATCCTAGAAGAAACAATATTATGATTAGTTCTAATCTCGCAGACGAGACGAAATAACGGGGTTATCAAGTAGGAAAAAGTTCTAAAGTTTGTTAAGATTTTATATTCAGTATCAAAGTGGAATTGATTATAATGAATTTAATTTTATTATTATATTTAATATTAAGATAATATTACCTTAAAACTAATTTATAAAATCATTTATAATTAATAATTAATTAGACAACAAGGTTGTTTTCAACAAAAAAGTAGTATTTTACACAATTCAGCAAAAAAGAAATTTTCCCAAAAAAATCCCAAAAATTCACCCAAAGATAATTTAAACATTATGAATTCAAAAATGAAATTTATTTTAAAAAATTTAAATTATAAATGCCTCTAAAATTAAAATCATTTTTAGAACTTGTTTATTTGTGAAAATGATGTTTTTAAACATAAAAGAGACTTTGCCAAAAATATTATCTTTCATTATCAATAAGTTTTATTTATATAAATGAAAAATATTTTCAAATAAGTTATTAATATGTTTATTGAATAGATTTTAAATATCTTATATAAATAATTTAAAAAAATAAAAAGTGATGTTTCATAGAAACTCAATGTTCTGTGCATCGTACACTAAGTCGATGTTTCTTGCATCATAAACCAAGTTAGTCTTCTGAGTAGGGCAAGCGAAGTTGGTATTGTGTGTGAAAGGAATGTTTGAATTACCATTTTAATATATATATATATATATATATAACTATTTCCAGTTTTATGTGAAATGAAAAATATTAAAAAGTTAAATTATTTCAAAATAATAATAATTCTTAAAATTTCGTGGTGTTACATTTTAACCCCCTTAAAATGAATTTATACCTATAAATTCATGTTGGTTATAAAAGGTTTAATATTTTAATGTTTCATTCATAGAAACCCACATCGTATAAATAGTTACTCAAACTTCCCTTGAAAAGGGAAATTTGCTACCATAACAGTTACCCAAAGTAACATATAACTGGGTTTCCGCATAAGAGAACATAGGTTGGGAGTAAAGATTGGACAAGGGGGAAAACGTAAATATTTATAAGGAGTGATTTAGGTCATAAAGAAAAAAACAAGTGACTGATCAAAGGAATTATTAGGGAATGAAAGTCCGAAATTTGTGATGATATAAAAGAAGATCACCTAAACAAAAATTAAGGTATTTGAAAAAAAATTATCACATTCAAGAACATTGGGTAATTCTTGATAAATTCTTATAAACAAAATATTATTCATGGGATGTGTTTTGAAAAAATTCTAATACATCTATTACCTAATTAAATTAATTTCCAAAAATTAACATTGATGATGAAAGCACTAAAATATGTTTTTTATAGATCTTAAGGCCCATATAAAAATAAAACGTCTAACTATATATTAATTAAAAAAACAACAAGCATTAATATATAAAAATAAACAATAATAGTCCATGAAAAATATTTATTCATTACAAATAAATATACATTAACAAGGGAATCGTGTAGGGTAGTGGTAGGTGTGAAACTATTCTCATCCTTCGGTCGTGGGTTCAAGACTCACGACTTTGCTGGACATGATTGGATGTCACCGATTATACATGATGTTCTTTTTTTAAACCAAAATAATATAATATATAATATGGAAATCCTCGAAATAAGTTTATAACTAATTATCCTTTTAATTATGGTTTTCAAAACCAACTTAGTGAAAAAATACTTCCTCGAAAGTTTAACATTATGTTTTCATGAATAGTTAAACTTATAACCCTTCTGAAAGTTAAAAATCCCAAACCATAGAAAGAGATTCACAAAATCAGATTTAAATTGATTCCCTTGTATAACATAATGAATCTCTTGGTTTTCAAGTTTCACACATGTGAATAACCTCATAGTATATTCTCCTGAAACATGGTAACAACTTGAATTACCCTAAATTTGTTTGGAAAACATGGATGATTCCTCATTCCAATATATATTGGATTTACTCCTTAAATCAAAAACTTTTGTAAACATAATTTGTGGTAGCATAAACCACCTATAAAGAGGTTCTTACTTAGTTCCAAGGTAAGTACTATCTGATTTACATATTCATATCCCACATATCCTTATCCATTGAAGATTATCATAGCATAAATTACTTGTTGAGGTTTACCATCCCATAGTCAAAATGTTAACTTTAATGAGATAACCTTTCTTGTCCATCCTGAAAATTCAACATATTCTTGAAACTCCATAAAAAAACATAAACTGAAAAATCCATACAAAATTAACCATTCATAATTATGGAATCCAAATATTTAAATAATTTTATTACATCATCCTTAATCCATTAACAATAATTCCATTTTCCTTTCAAATTTCATACATAGTATATTCATCATCAATAATGTAACCATTACTCACACAACCTTATTGATTATCTTCAGGGCCTTTTCTCTTGGGACATTAAGTTACATAATGACTATTTTCTCCACACATAAAACAAATATTCTTAGAAGAGGACATTGGGAGGCCAAATTAACCATCCATTTTTTTAACCGAACTCTTCATTTTTCCCTTGCAGTCACTTGATTTGTATTCTTCTTTTCCACAGTCAAAACACATTACTGTTCCTATAATAAATTCAATTATGTGATTATTTCTACACTATTCACAGAATGGAATCTGAATTCTCTTTATTCCATGGCCTCTATTACCCTAAATCTCATCGAACTCCTTATTTATCTTCCATGGTGAGTTCGAAAGTTGGTTAAGGTAAACATTGATAATCATGTTCTTTGAAAACTAATTAGGCATGATCACAACATATTTCACTAGAGTGATCATCCCACTTGACTGCTCATCCGAAAATATTAAATGACATTCCACATTAATCTAGTACCATTTGGTTCCTAAAATCAACTAAAACTAGAAGCATAGTGTTATAATTACTTATCATATCTGAAAACCACATAGTCATGAAAATAATTTCTTATAGGATTCTAAATCATGAAACCTTACATAATCTATGACCTTTTGATTTTATCATAGGTTATTTATCGCTAACATATATATAAGTCATTAATTATGGTTCGTGATGACTTTGTGAATTTCTAAAGAACATCTCCTAGGAGTGTCAGACCAGGTGTGCAGCAAGGCCCATTTTCCTGTACTAGATTACCCCAAGTCAAGCCCAGAACATCTTCTTAGAGTTGATACCCCTAGGTACATCTGTTCGAGATCCAAATCAATTTGTAGTACCCAAATAGGGAAGTAGTGGTAGGAAACAAATCACAATATCCTTTACCAAAATTCTAGGACATTTTCCAAAATGTTAACTCATCCTCATAGAAATCCTTAGGGAAAGTCGTAGACATATCCTTAGAAAAAAACCTATGGATCTAAAAAAACTTTTCTCATTCTAGTTTCTAATTGTTATCTATATATTTTCTATAATAACAACTATAGCGACCCTCACTTTAAAAAATATAAATATTATATAACATTTAATTAATACATAAATATTATATAAAAATACACCCAATGGCCATAGTTGTTCAACTTCTTTTGGAAACATGGAAACATAAACACTATTACGTAAGGGAGATACATTACCTCCCACTAGGTTCTACTCGACTAGCACTATTCTTAGAACCATTAAACACAATACATATCTTCATAACCTGGAGAAGGAAACATCAAAAGGGGTTCACTCAAAATATCAATATGGGTAAACAGGCGATACATGTAAGACCAAACATGAGAATAAGGGTAAGAGAACATGATCATGAAAATAAAAGATCATAACCTGTATATTAAAGATCATACATATGAATCATGGAAACAATATGGAATTTCATAAGACATGAATCAAAAGGATTTGATGGATATAAGCCATGAAATCATAACATAGGAGTAAGACATGGAACTTTAGAAACACATAAACACAATATGATTTCCATAGTAGACAAGGCATCGATGCCAATACCATGTTAGTGGAAAAAATCTATTACTGAACCAGGTGAAACTCCATTCCATCCCTGTATTACTTAATTGAGTATACCCTCGTTCCAACCCTATATTACTGAAATGAGTAAACCCTCATTCCATACATGTATTACTGATCTTAGTATACGCTCATTCCAACCCTGTATTACTAAACTGAGTAAACCCTCATTCCATCCTTGTACTAATAAACTGAGTAATCCCTTGCTCCCGTACTATATCACTAAACAAAGTAAACACTCATTCTAGCCTTGTATTACTAAACTGATTAAACCCTCATTCTAGCCCTTTATATCTCATGAGATATAAATGCTTACCTAATGCATTGGAGGGAGATATAACTCCCACCCGTCACGTAATGAAATCATACAAACATGTGCCACAAGATCATAAATAAGAAGATCATAACCCTTGAGATGAAATAGGTATCATAAACATGTAGAAATATCTTAACCTAGGGAAAGAGATAGGTTTCACAATCATTTACTCATAAACATAACTCGTGAAAAGAAGCGGGTTTCACAATCATATAACACATGAATGTGAAATGGGTTGCATAAATATATTACCAATGAAAGAGAAGTATGGTTCATAAAGACCATTCTATTATTCATAACTCATTCATAGAAAGGATACGAATGGAACCAATGGATAATTTCCGATAAATTCATTAGTAACATCATTAGATTTCATCATATATAGAAAATAATTATGAGATATACTCTAAAAACATTTATTGAGGGAAATATCCATTCTTATTTGATAAACTATTTATTAATATAATACCATTTTAAATTCATTTTCATATAAAATAAATTTTAAATATATCAAGAATAAATGAAATGATTTTGAAATTTTTTTCCTTGAAATTATTTAAAATAATCTTTAAAACATTTTAAAAACATTTTTCTTTGAAAAAATGGAAACATTTTAAGAAATATTGAATTTTTTTTAAAAACCATTTTATTGAAAATACATTGAAAACATCTAATTAAATATTGAAACTGTTATGAAAATCTTTTTTCTTGAAAACTTATAAATATGTTTGAAAATATTTTGAAAACTATTTCTTTAAAAGCACTTTGAAAACATGTAAATATGTCTTGAAATCATTTTAAGAACAATTTTTCATGAAACCATATAAAAGAAGTTTGACATCATTTTGAAAACAATTTTCCTTAAAATTTACATTAAAAAAATATTAATGATTATAATTTTTAACAATTCTAAGGGAGATTCAATGAAATGATGGTCGTTAAATCTGTACAAGTCATATATGGTCAAAATAAAATTCCTATTGGATGATAAAATGGATAAAAAGGTGAATAGTTTGGAAAGGGAAAAGAATATTCCCTTGAATATTTTGGTAAACAATAAAAGGGGAGAAATCTATTTTAGATATTATAGGGGAATTGTATAATATTATTGCAATCCCTTTTTTGAAAACATATATTTCAAACCAAAGATATGGTAAGGTTAGGTTTTCCTAAAAACACTTTATTAACTAACTTATGTACAGAAGCATAGAAAATTGTAACAATTAATGAGTATATCATTATATAACATAGGATAACATAACTCATGAATTTTCTTGAGATATGGATCATAAGATTTTATCAAAGGATGCATAAACATAAAAAATATCTAAGAGCAATGATATTGTCTCAATAAAAACTTATAATATGGTATCTTGGGATCATGCTCTCCCGATAAGGAAAGAAAATTACATGAAGAAAATAATATCATGAAATCATTTAGATTCATTATATGGAATATAAAATGGAAGTATAAACAGCATGAAAAAAGTGTTTAGTTTCACAACAGAACATGAATCTAAAAGAAGGAAAATTAAGACAAAAACATTTTTACCAATTTGGAATCTTTTGAAAATTAAACCCCATAAAATAAGGATTTAAAAATAGGAATGTGAATGCTAATAAAGATAAGTACAAGATACATATAATACAATAACATTATGTATATACACCATACAAAAGGAAAGAGTGGCAAACATATTTTGTATCTCACATAAATTAATTGTCTGATGAAATACCCTTACCTGGTGTCTTTAATCTCTCCATACTCATACAAGATTATTTTATAATAAATATAAGTTAATTATAAATAATTTATAGAATAATATTCTTATAACCCTTATATCACAAAGTAGCTCTTGGTTTTCATGTTCCTAGCATCTGAATAACCTCACCATATATTCTCTTAAAACCTAGTAACAACATGAATTACAATAAATCCATTTAGAAAATATGCATTCTTCTTCATTCCAATTTATATTGGATTTACTCAAATAATATGTTTTATAAACATCATTAGTTGTTTCATAAACCAACTACAAACAGGTCCTTACTTATTTCCAAGGAAATCAGTACTATCTGATTTACATATTCATATCCCAGATATCATTATCCATTAAAAATTTTCATAACATAAATAAAAAGTTAAGTGTGACCTTTCCTTATTCGAAATGATAACATTCATGAGATAACCTTTCTAGTCCAATGTGACCATTCAACATATTCTAGTAAATCCTTAGAAAAATATAAATTGAAAATTCCCCACATAATTCACAATTCTTAATTCTAGAATCCAAATACATAAATACTTGGATTACATAATCCTTAATCCATTAACAATAATGACTTTTTCATTTTAAATTTCATAAATAGTATTTCCATCATCAGTAATGTAAACATTACTCGCACCACCTTGTTGATTCTCTTCAGGATCATTCTTTTTAGGACATTGAGTTGCCTAATAACCATTTTTTCCACAACTAAAACACATATACTTATATGAGTACATTGGGAGGCCAAAATTATTATCCATTTCATTAATTGAAATCTTAATTTTCCCATTGCAGTCACTTGATTTGTGTCCTTCTTTTCCATAGTCAAAACACCTTCTTGTTCCTCTAAGATATTTACTTAGGTGATTTATTCTGCATTATTAACACAAAGGAATCAAAATATTCTTTCCTCCATTGTCTCCATTACTTGAATTATCATCGAACTCATTCTTTCTATCTATGGGTGAGTTCGAATGTCAGCTAAGGTAAACATTGTTAATCATGTTCCATGAAAACTGATTAGGAATGACTACAAAATATTTCACTCTAGTGATCATCCCACGTGACTGCTCATCATAAAATCATCCATTATGTTCCACTTTAATACAGTTCATTACTATTCCGACCATTTACTAAAACCAAATGCATAGTGTGATCATTCCTTATCATAGAATAAAACCTCATAGGCATGAAAAAAATTACATATAGGATGTCAAAATTATGACACCTTCAATAATCTATGACACCTTCATTTTATCCAATGTTAGTCATAGATAACTTATATATAAATACATTAATTGGGTTCATGAATAGTTTGTGAATTCCCTAATCATAGACCACAAGAGTGTCAAACCAGGTGTGAAACAAGGCCCTTTGTCTTGTACCAGATTACCCCGAGTTAAGCCCAGAACATCTTGTCGGATTTGATAGCCCTTGGAACATCTGCACCAAATCCACATCCACTTTTATTATCTATAAAGGTATTTATTTATTGGAAACAACTCACTATTTGTTTTTCCAAAATTCCCATATAGTTTCCTAAATCATAACTCATCCTTATAATTATACTTAGGGACATTCATAGACAAATCCTTAGAAATAAACCTAGGGATCTCACTATTCTATTCTCATCATAGTTTCCAAAGCATAGCTATAACTTTTTTCTAATACCAACTATAGGGACCCTAATTTTAAAAAACATAAATATTGAAGAAAATTTGATAATTACTTAAACATTATACAAATAGATAGGAAAAGAACATAGTTGGTATAGTACATTTGGAAACATGGAAACATAAACACTGGTACATAAGGGGGTACATTATCTCCCACTAGGTTTTTCTGAGACTACCACCCTTCTTAGAAAAATAAAACATAATACATATCTTCATAACATGGGGAAGGAAACATAAAATGTGGTGAGATCAAATGTTCAGTAAGGGTAAACAAGAGAAACATGTAATCGTAAACAAGAGCATAAGGGTATGATTACATGATGATGAAAATTGAATATCATACACTTCATATCGTAGATCATACACACAAATCATGGAAAAAATGGAAATTCATAAGACATGAATCAAAATGAATAGTAAAAATATGTAATGAAACAAAAACATAAGAGTAAGACATTGAATTTTGGACACACATAAGAATATAATTATTTCTATAATACCCAAGGCATCGATGCCAAGACCATATTAGTGGAAAAATTCCTTTACTGAACTGGGGGAAACCCTGTTCGAGCGTTGTTTTACTAAACTCAGTAAACCCACATTCATGCCCTGTATTAATAAACTGATTAAACCCTTATTCTAACCATATATTATTGAACTAAGTAATCTCTCATTCTAGACCAGTATTACTGATCAGAGTAAACCTCGTTCTGGACCTGTATTACAGAACCGAGTAAACCCTCATTCAAGCCCTCTATTACTGAACCAAGTAAACCCTCATTCCATCCTAGTATTTCTAATCAGAGTATACCCTCATTCCAACCCTACCTATCTCATGATATAAAAATCGTTACCCAGTTCATTGGAGAGAGATATAGGTCCCACCAGTAATATAATGAAATCATACATACTTGTTCAACAAGATCATAAATAATCATATTATAACCCATTAAATGAAATGTGTATCATAAAATTTTAAACAAATCATAACCTTTGGAAATGTATTGTTTTCATAATTATTTCATCATAAAAATAACAAATAAAATGAAGTTTGAAAATGTTTTGAAAATCATTTGTTTGAAAGTACTTTGATAACTTATAAAAAATACTTGAAAAGATTTTGAAAATATTTTTCCATGAAAAGATATAAAAGCTTTTTTGATATATTTTGAAAACAATTTTCCATGAAAATTAATTTTTTAAAAAGTTTTCTTAAAGATTAACGTTTTTAATAATGCAAGGGGAGATTTGAATAAATGACGGTGGGTAAATTTGTACTTGTCATACGTGGTCAAATTATTATTCTTTTTGCAGGGTAAAAAGGATGGAAAAGTTACTTTTTCGGAAAGGGAAAATCAAATTATGTTGAAGATATTGGTAAAATATAAATATGCTAATTTTTTTAGATATTATAGAGTAATGGTATCATATTATTAGAAACCCTTTTTAGAAAACATTAATTTCTGACCAAAGAGAGGGTAAGGTCGAGTTTTCCTAAAAACACTTTCTTAACTAACATATATTCTAAAGAGTAGAAATGGGTAAAAATATATGATCATTTCATGAAATAATATAGGATAAGGAAAATAATTAATATTCTTGATAGATGGACCATAATAGTTTCTCAATGGAAGCATAAACATAAACAATCTCTAAAAGCAATGAGATTGTCTCAATAAACTATAATAACATGGTATCTTGGGATCATGCTATCCTTGTAAGGAAAGGGAATTAAATGAATCATATAATATCATAAAAATATTTATATTCATGATATGGAATGTAAAATCTATGTATATTCAGCCCAAAAAAGTGTATAGGTGCATAACATAACTTCAGTCAGAAAGAAGGGAAATTGAGACAAAAACATTTTTCCCAAATTGTCAACTTTTGGAAATTATACCCCACAAATGAAGGATCATCATATAGGAACGAGAATAATTATATATTTAAGTAAATGATACATATAATAAAATCATAGGCAGTACATATACTACACAAAATTATAGAGTTCCGAACAAATATTGTATCTCATAGAAATTTAAAGTGAGATGAAACCCCCCTACCTTATGTCAAGACTCTCTTCGTACTCCACAAGATTCATGTATAATTAATATATGTTTATTAGAATTATTTTATAGTATAATATTCTTATAAATATTACCATATATTATTTTATAATTTCCATACATTACCCGGTGGTCAATGATCTTACGTTAAGGTCTCACTTCGTTTAATATTCTCTTTGTTCTTCACACGTGTCTTAATTTTTTATATTGCTGATCCTTGTACATATATCATGAGTAAAGAATTTAGAAAATGTTATAAATAGTATATATATAAATTATATATATATATATATTATAATAATCTATATCATAATGAATTACGTAATGGAATACACCGTTCATGGAGTTAGTAAGTCGTATGTACGCATGAATGCTGTTTTCTGTTTTTATTATCATATTGAATGAAAGTATGTAAATGATATATGTATATATATGTATATATAAATATATCATTATTATATTATAATTAATATATCATATATATCATATAATTTTAGTAAAACCATCCTTTATACATTTTATATGGTGTGTGAAGGAATCACATCGCTTTGCGGGGGCGATAGTCCACCCTTCCTCAAACGAGATTATTGTATTATTACCAAATGTAAAGTAACATTATATCTAATGTATAAGGAATAAACATTTATAAATATATAATTAATATAATATATTACACATATAAATATATTTTCCATCCTAATGGCCATCATGATTGGTGGTAAAGGAGAAATGAACAATCATTATTTAGTGAGGCAGTAGTTCACCGTTCACAGAAACAATATGTTCAACTTACATCAGATGGAGGTGTGTATATGTGTATGTATTAAACCTTTCATAAAACATAATATTATATTGTGGATACTTGTTTTTTCACACAGTAAGGTAATAAAGAGAGTACATGGGGTGGAGAAGGAAAATAAAGTAAATGAGCTTGAGAGAAGATGTTACCTATTAATCGGGTAAGGATTTTTTGTATGTTCCAAAAGGAATTATTGAGAGGGTTTCTAACCAAATAAAGTCTTAATGGTAAAATTTAGTATTTTTACAATGAAATTTGGGCATTTATTGGGTGAAATTTAGAGGCTTGATATGTGTAAGGAAGGGGTAGAGGTGGTGGCCTTTTAGAGGGAAGGGAATGGACTCACAAGAAATTTTTAGAAACAAATTTGGTGTGCACATGTTATTACATAAAAAAAGTCATATAAAAATCCACACTCAATTATGGAAGGTTAAATTCAGAAATATGGAAATCCAATTTGTGTTGTACTAGTTTCTAGGTCCTTTTGGCCCATAGTTTTAATGTTTAGTCCCCAATTTGTGTTGTACTAGTTTTTGGTAAACAATTAACCAGGCCTTATTAGAATATAAAAATAGGCACATAATATAATTTTTATGTCATATATTTTATATTTCAATCACACATGCGGAAAATTAAGCATAGTGATAATCCCATAGATGAGACAAAATAATGAGGTTTTAATGTAGGAAAAAGTTCTGTAGTTTGTTATGATTTTATATGCAGTATCAAAGTAGAATTGATTAAATTGAATTTAACTATATTATTAGATGTAATATTGATATAATTTGACCTTAAATATAATTTATAATATCATTTATCAGCCATAATTAATTATAAAAAACAATTTATCTTAAAAGTATTATTTTTGACTACTCATCAAAAAATAAAGTTTCTTAGAAAAATCCCAAAACATCCCCCTAAACTAATTTTAATGTTAAGAATTCAAAAATGATGTTTATTATAAAAAATTTTATTTAGAAATTTGTCTAAAATTACTTTGTTTTTTAGATTTAGTTTATTCGAGAAAATGATATGTTTAATCATAAAAAAGCCTTAACCAAAAATATTATTTTTTATTATCATTATGATTTATTTATATAAAACAAAAATATTAGAAAAGTAGTTTTTTACTAAGTTTAACATCTATATTATTATTATATTATTTAAATAATTATAAAAATAAAAATATTGTTTCGTAGTAACTCAGTGTTGCGTCCATCGTACGACAAGTTGGTGTTGCTTGTAGTGCAAGCCAAGTTGGTATGGCGTAAAACACAAGAAATGTTAGTATTTTGTGTTAAATGAATGTTTTAATTACTATTTTAACAAAAACATACACACACACACACACATATATATATATATATATATATATATATTTGTGTGTGTGTAAATATTTCCAGTGTCATGTGAAAGGAAAAATATTGAAAAGTTAAATTAATTTGAAACAAATAATTCTCTACACCTCGGGCTTTAGACATTCAACCTAAAAATTTATTCCTTGATGAAGGAATGTGAAATAAATAAATTTAATTCCACCATAAATATGTTATGTGCATAAAGGTAAATACTCTTGGTATAAAATGGGTATATAATTCATGCCACAATTCTTTTATCGTGGAAAAAATGTGGTGAAACTTCAACATCATAACAACGTTACTTACAAATATAAAAAATGGTTTATGAGAGAGAAATGGGTCTCATTTCATTTGGACATAAAATTTCTAGTACAATGTAAATGGAAATAAATTTCATAAAATTAGAAAATGAAAATATAAGGCATTAGTTGAAAAAATAATTTGAATAAATAATAGAAGTGTGAGGATCCCTTAAAAAATTCCAACATAGTAACTGGTATACAAAACGTTTCATGGGATGGATAAATAAGAGTGAAAGGGGATCTCACCATCTATACATACAATAGATAATAAGGCGGATATTGTTTAACATATAGAAACATATAAAAATTTAAATTAAGACATAACATAAGAGGAGTGATTGATAAATGAGGAGAGTGAAAGATCCCTTACATGAGTGTGTGACTCCAAAGGCATGAGAGGGGATTCTGGAAAGATTGGGGCACCTTAGGAGGACTATAGTGAGTGGATGGAAGATTGTGGATGTGACCCATGGGGTTTTAGTGAATATAAATGAGATATTGGGTGGGTTTATATAGGAAATCATGGATATTTTGTTTTATTTTGGTTATGGATTTTACACAATAAAATATCTAAACCAAAAACTATCCCTTGGATTATACCCACAGAATCTTCTGAAGGGTAGTGGTTTTTATTATTTTATTTGTAAAATGGATGAAATTATTAAAACAGTATCCTTGGTTATCTGGAGTTGAGTTACACTCTTGAAAATTTGATTTTAAAATCTTAAATTATATTTTAAGTCCTGGAGGATTCTTAATGGGTTTACAAAATAAATAAAATAATCTTAAAATCACATTATTTAAATGTGAAAACATATATTTTTTTGTGTTGATAATATAGGTATTACTTATTACATCACTTCTTGCTCATTGTGATGTCATAAAACACAAAGTATAATTATACGGTATTTAAATATTAACGAAAAATTAGACTGTCTTAGAAAATTATGAAAACATTACCATTGGATTATTTTTACATCCAAATTAAAAAAATAATATTCTTATTATCTAAATAATTTTCTAAATATGTGAATTTTAAATTTTAAATTAAAAACATACATTTATTCAAAATGACTGTGTTTTGGACTATAACATTTTTTGAACCCTTATAAAAATAACATTTTACTTCATAAATAACATGTGATAATTTATATTCAATAAAAATTAACTAATAATATTATTTTATTAAAATTTTATTTATTTAAAAAATACATTAATTAATAAGTTAAATAATTTAATTTTAATATTAACTAAAAAATATAATTTGTGCATTATTATATCAAAATAAATATCATTTACAACATAATAATAAAAAGAAGAAAATATATTCATTAATCTATAAAAATAATTTACATACACATATTTCTATGGCAGTGAGGCATATACCATTAATAAATCATCATATACCATAATATTAAGGTTCAGGATGGTAGGGGTTTCATGGGGATGTTCAGTAAACATGGTTTGGGTTATGATCTTGATGATCTTGAACTTCTCCCATAAATGGTTTTCTTATTCTTAAGATGTTGGACCTCGACTTGGGATTAGTCGGGATAAAATCCTAGAAATGAAATCTCCCTTGGAAAATATGATAAATGGAATTCATAGGGTACGATCCTACTAGTTTAGGCCATAAATTTCTTTATCTATTCCAATTTTATTTGATAAAACCCTATATTTACACTAGTCATGTGATCACTATTCAATAAATATATTATCAATAGTAATGATACTTAACAGTCATATAATTCAATTGGATATGATAAAATAACATATGTGCATGTGTTTCATATAAACATAATTAATTTCATAAAAATTCATAGGGAATTTTATTTATAATAGTTTGGGTCATTACATGTGATGAAAAGTTAAGAAAAGAAAATAAAATGAAAAGAAAATAAAAGAAAACAAAAGAGGGTTTTAATCTTGAACCTCTTATTCTAGAGAAACTTCTTATGGAAAAGGGATCAGTCAATTATATAGATCAATGGATCTTGGATTTGGTGTGGTGGGAGATTTTTTATGAGGGGATTTGGTATAAATTGGGCATACATGAAGGCTTTTGAGGTGTTAGGAGAAGGGGTGGTATTTATAGTAGAGGAGATGGGTCACTAGTAAAGAAAACGTTTTTTACGATGGTTATTTTTTATTTTTTATGTCAGATTTTGGCCGACGTTATTATAGGAGACGTTATAAAAATTGTTTTTTATGTCGGTTATTTTACAACCAACATAAAAAACACAAATCTGAAGAGTTTTTCACGTCGGTTGATAAAAACCTGACGTGGAAAACAGTTAGAAGTCATGGTTTATTACATGAGTTATTTAATATATGACGTGGTATATAGTATTTCATGTCATTTATTATATAACAGAAGTAATTAATCACTCCTATGAAGTATTTAGCAGGTTGGTTATTTTCATAACCGACGTGATAAACCTATCTGCCATGTGGTTTCCAACATCGGTTAAATAATAACCGATGTGAAAACATATCTACTATGTCGGTCATTTTATAACCGATGTTAGAAAACTATTCATTTCTATTTGTTATGTCGGTTATGAAATAACTGACTTAAAAACCATTTCCCATCCATATATTATGTCAGTTTCCAAATAACCGCCATTAAAACTAATCCCAGTGCATTTTTTACGTCGGTTATAAAATAACCGACGTAAAAAACAATTTTTTTAGATAAAACCAATCAACCACTACTATGCCCTCCGAAAAACCTGAAACAATGAAAACAATTAGCAAAAACAGACCAGAACCCCCCCCCCCCCACTCGACAGCCCCCACCACCGATCAACCACTGCTATGCCCTGCCAAAAGACCAAAAACAAACCAAAAACATACCAAAAAAATACCAGAAACAGACGAAAACATGATAAAAAATAGACTAGAACCCCCACCCCACTGTACAGCCCCCACCCCACCGGACACCCCCAGACCATAAACAGACCAAAACCCAACCAGAACCCCCCCTCCCCACTTGATATCCCCCACCACTCACCTGAACACCCCCACACCCCTCGACTACCCCCACCCTCCTGGACACCCCCACCCCACTAGACAACCCCCACCCCACCCCTGGACACCGCCACACCCCTGGACTTCCCACTACCCCCTGGATAGACTCCCACACCCCGGGACAACCCCCACACCCTCCTAGACACCCTACCCCCTAGAAGACACTCCCACACCCCTAGAAAGCCCTCCCACACCCCTAGAACCCCCTGAACAACCCCCACGACACCCTTAGACACCCCACACCCTTGTACTTCCCCTCCCCTAGAAACCCCCCACACCCATGGGCATCCCCTCTACCCTCCTGGACACCCCCACCCCATGGAAAGCACTCCCACACCCCTGGACAATCCTCCCACACCCCTAGAACCCCCCCCCCCACTGTACAGCCCCCAGCACAACCCTGGACACCCCCACACCCATGTACATCCCCCACCCCCTGGACAGCACCCACACCCCTGGAAAACCCCCCACCCTCCTGGACACCCCCACCCCTGTTCAACACTCCCACACCCCTAGATAGCCCCCCACACCCCTAGAACCCCACCCCACCCCAATGGATAGACCCCAACAGACTCATGGACACCCCCACACCCCTGGACAACCCGCTACCCTTCTAGACACTGTAACACCCCGAGCTTCCATGATACGCTTCTCATTCAATAATGCAATAGCTTGCATTGTACGCAACTTTGAGTTCTAAAACAACGCGAATAATCAAAGTAGCCGTTATGAATAGTAATAACCACTTTTTAAAATTATAGAAATTTTGTATTTCAAAATGGACTTCATTTTTGGATTTGGAATATCGAAATTAACCTATGTTGAATTTTTGGTATTTTTCTGAGAACTTCTAATTTTTTATGAATAGTGAAAAATACTTAAAAACAACTTTTTTAATAAAAATAATTTATAGTGATGAATTATACTATTTAGTGGTTTTAAAGTATAATTAGAATATATTTTTACCATTTTATCCAATGGTGGTCATTAGAATTAATTTAACATTGAAATTGGACATAAACAATTGCCAATCTTTTGATATAAATTGTTTCTTAAAACACGCAATTTGTTGTGACAGCGGGAATTAATTATAAAATTAATTAATGTAACTTATATGTTTGAAATTTTTTAAAATAGACATCATTTTTGAATTCAGAATATCAATTATAGCTTAGGGTGAAATTTTGGCATTGTTCGGAAAAACTTCAATTTTTGATGAATAGTGAAACCACTAAGTGATAGTTAAATAACTGATTTTTTGTTTAAATGAAATATTACCACTTCTGTGATTTGATTTTCAAAAATCCGACATGCATGGTTGTCATTAAGAAGTAAAATGTGGTTCAATGAGATTAAAATAATTTTTTTGTGAATAGTAACTTTTAAGTTCTTAATCGCGATTAGAGGTAATTAGTGTAGTTTAAGGTAAAAATAATGTTTTAATAATATGAGATGAGCTTGACACTTGTCCTAATAATATTGTATGAGTCATGGACGACCAAGACAACCCATGGGTCAACTTGGGGACCCCATGGAGCCACTTTAGTTGGAAAATGACATTAATATATATTTAGTTAATGTTAAAATTAAATTGATACAAACATGAGTTGTTTTACTAAAACAGTTTTTAAGTGGGGTTACACAAGTCCAAATTTTGATTATAAATATTCATTAGAAAGCTAAAAATATTTCCTACATCATAGTATTTTTTTTTATAATTTATAGACATTAAATAAATCAAATTATTTATGACATCATTATGATGCGGCGATGACCTCATTATTTAACGATTTAAATTAAATGAGAAGATAATGCAAAATCTAAGGCTTACACTTGTCCAAAGCCTATTTGATGAGTATATTTAAAACCATTATCATATTATCCTTGAATTATATAAGTTTGGGACCTCTAAAATCCGGAATTCATTTTATAATAAAGTGACTTTTCTTTACTTTCCAAGAGTGCCCCTCCTCTCCACTTATAAAAGGCCCCCACCTCTCCCACCTCATTTACACTTTAAAGCCATTTGGCTCGGCCAAACTCTGCCCAAATACTCTCCCAAATTCCCCCTATTACTCCTAGAAGCCTCACTTTGGGCAGAACTCTTCCCAAGGAAGCCTTTGGCTCAAATCAAAAAGAGTTACCCGATTTTGAGGTAATGTCCTCTCTAATGTTGTTTTGTTTTGTTTTTCTTCTCCAACCCCCTAAACTCTTTTTATTCATTTCTTTTGTAACAAAACCAGTATCCTAAATATACTAGGATGTTGTTATAAGATGGATTCGAGCTACACTTACACACACCTACATCTAATGGTTAAAGAACATACGGTTTCTGTGGATGGCGAATTTCTGCCTCACGAAACGATGATTGTTCAACACTCATATAACACCTTCAAACGTGGCCATTAAGATGTCACTATTTTTATATATGATATATAATATGTTTATGTTTTACTTATGCTTCTGTATTTCTCATTTATGGAATACTTTATGATTTCCATTATGGGTAAAACGCGATAATTTCATTTTAGGAAGTGCGGACTACCACCCCCTCAAAGTGATTTGAATTGTTAATGCCATATTTGGGATGTATAAAGGATGGAGTAAATGGTATTATACACTATATTATACTGGAATTATATTATACATTTATATCATTATGATTTAGTTCCATTAAATATGAAATTGAAATGAAATTAGCGTTCATGCGTACGTACGGCTTACCGTCTCCATGAACGGTGCATTTCATTTCTTACCTCTAAATGTTACGTGACATTATGAATGAATGTATATACTGTATATATGATATATATGATATCTACATCATGAATATAATTCTGGATATAATGGATATTTCACCACACGAACAACTTGTAATTATAAGAAGTTTATTTTTGACTCAAGTACCAAAGATCGACAAAACCACCGTTATTAACTTAAATAATTACATAATGTTCATATCATTGTAATAAGTGATATAAAAAGGATAATGAAATTTAAAATGGTTCTTAATAATGTATATATTAACTCTAGTTTATTATTCAGGAGGTTAAAGAACGGTTGAGTCAAGTCAGACACGAGGTAAGGGAACTTCTTAACCCAACTTCCATTCTTTGGGTTAATCTCCTACTTTCAAATTATGTCATGATATTATTATGTCTTATTTTGTATTATTTATTTGTACCTATAGTGGATACACATAATATATCTATTTTATTTTAAAAATGATCTTTGTAAGGACTTCGTCTCAATCTCCTTTCATTGAGGCATATTTGGTTTTATACACAAATTTCTTTTATACGGTGTATAAACCACTTTGACTTTTACGTTTATTCAAAAGGAATCTTTTTTATACGAAGCGTTTACTAAACGACAAAAGGGAATGTTTTTGTCGTACGTATGCGGCGACAATGACTTCTCTTCCGCCGTGACCACTATTTGAGTTTCGGCTTCCTCTACAAGCCATACCCTTTTTTTTGAAGAATAAATACCATGTTATACTTTTCTTTTATTTTGGTATTGAAAATGGTTTTGAAAGCGTTTTTATTATATCAATGTGTTGTATTGATATCTTGTGATTGAAATGTGGAAATGTTATGTTTCCTCTATTCATGTTTTATGTGATACGATTATGTTATGGTTTATGAGATGTTTAAACCTGTTCATATGAGGAATGTATTGGACTTAATAAGTGACGGGTGGAGCCCGCTATAGCTCCTCGATGCATCGGTAGGTCTCATGAGACAACTAGACGTGGAATTGGCCGAGGCCCTTTCCCAATTTGATTTATGGTTTTGTCCGAGGCCTTAATCATTTTAGACGTCTTGGCCGAGGCCTTGAAAAAATGTTTCAGAATGTCCGGCATTATACATTCCCTCATTATGAAAGTGGTTATTGATATTTCGTGTGATTATTCCTCTAGTAGAATATCCATGTGAGCAAGTAATGGCATTATTTTATTTTACTTTTGCCATATTATGCTGAAGTTCAAGTTCAATAAGGCTTTTGTTTGAGTTATACAATGCCTTAAATGCTTATGTTTTCTTATAAAAGCTTCCGCAATATTGTTATCCTTACTGAGCATCTGAGCTCACCCCTTTCAATGTTTTAATATTTTCCTGGATGTGAAGAAGTGTATTATGACTGACTTGCAAGAATAGTCAGTGAGGATATTAGTGTGGACTATGAAGACCATGTTATTGTAGTTTGTTTATTTTTTGATGTAATGAAAGACTTATGAATGTATCTAGTGTTTCCAAGGCTACTAAACTAATCGGTCTTTCGAGACATGATCTTTTGTGATCATGCCAATGTTACGAAGTAATGCACCGACTCTGGGTAGCTGGGGTCGGGGCGTTACAGACACCCCCATCCCACTGGAGAACACTCCCACACCCCTGGACAACCCTACCACACCCCTAAACCCCCATCCCACTGGACAGCCCCCACCACACCCCTGGACTCCCCCCACACCCCTGGACTGCCCCCACCCCCTGGACAGCCCCATACACCCATGGACAACCTCCACCCCCACCCTCATGGTCACCCCACCCCCTGGACATCACTTCCACACCCATGGACTGCCCTACCACACCCCTAGAACCCCCCACCCCACCCCACGGGACAACCCCCACCACACCCATGGACACCACCACACCCCTGGCCTGCCCCCAACCCATGGATAGACCCCCACACCCCTGGATAACCCCCCACCTCCCTGGATACCCCCACCCCTGGAAAACACTCCCACAGCCTTGGAAAGGCCTCCCACACCCCTAGAACCCCCACCCCCACACCACTAGACAACCCCCACTAGACAGGCCCCACCACACCACTAGAAACCCCCACACACTCCTGGACTACCCCTGGACATCCCTCCACACCCCTGGACAACCCCCACCCTCCTGGACACCCCCACCCCTGGAAAACACTGCCACACCCCTAGACAGCCCTCATAAACCCCTAGAACCCTTCCCCCGCCCCACTGGACAACCCCCACCACACCCCTGAACACCCCCAGACCCCCGGACTACCCCCACCCCCTAGACAGCCCCACACACCCCTGAACAACCCTGAAACCATCCTGGACACCCCACCCTCTGGATAACACTCCCACACCCCTAGATAGCCCTCCCACATCCCCAGACCCCCTCCCAATGGACAGCCCCCCACACCCCTGGACACCCCACACTCCTGGACTGCTCCTATCCCCTGGATAGCCCCCCCCCCCCCCCACACCCCTTGACAACACCCTCCCCCCACCCTCCTGGACACCCCCACCCCCTGGACAACACTCCCACACCCCTGGAAAACCCTCCCACCCCACTGGATAACCCCACCCCACTGGACAACACTCCCCTGGACAACCCTCCCACACCCCTAGAAACCCCTGCCCCACCCCACTGGACTGCCCCTCCCCCCACAGAAACCCCTGGACACCCCTAGACATCCCCTCACTTTCCTGGACATCCCTCCCACCATCCTGGACACCCTCCCACCCTCCCACCCTATTGGACAGCCCCCACCACACCCCTAGACATCCCCCACCTCACTGGACACCCTAGACCAAAAACAAGCCAAAAAAAGACAAAAACAACCCCAAAACCAGAGCAGAACCCCCACCCCATTAGAATTCCCCCACCACACCCCTAGACCCCCCGAAACCCCTTTACTATACCCCACCCCCTGTACAACCCCCACACCCCTGGACAACCCCCCACCTCTCGGATAACCCCCACCCCTGGAAAGAACTCTCACACCCCTGGACAACCCTACCACACTCCAAGAAATCTCCCCCACCCTTCTGGACACCCCCCACCCCACTGGATAACACTCCTATAGACATCCCTCCCACACCCCTAGAACCCCCCCCCCCCCAAACCCCACTAGACTGCCCCCACACCCCTGGACACCCCCTGGACATCCCCCCACTCGCCTGGAAATCCCTGCCACCCTCCTAGACACCCTCCAACCCCTCTGGACAGCCCCCACCAAACCCCTGGACACCCCCAGACCAAAAGAAGACCAAAACCCATCCAAAACCAAACAAGAACCCCCCCACCCCACTGGATAGCCCCCACCACAACCCTATACACCCCCACACCCCTGGAATGCCCCCACCCCTTGGACATCTTCTGGAAAATTGGTGTTTGTAGAGGAGGCGCCGCCATCCCTCTAGGGGCTGAACGCCACTGGAAGGTACTCATCACGCTCACATGCAAAGCTTGATCTCTCAAAATGTTTCACCAATGATTTCTTTCCCAGTAAATAGCATTCATTCTATCACATTGATGCCAGTATAACAAGGGGAAATTTCATCATGTGTGACTAAAATACATGGATCTTGGAGGTGGAAATATCCCGGATCTTTTGGAACTAGAAATGATTCTCCCAAGGCTGCCCATGAGATTCCGAAAATGATGTTAACAAAAAGACCAGTGGTGGGAAGAGGGCGCCGGTTCAACTGGTAGAGAGGGACGTGGAGAAGACGACTGCGTTGATATGAAATACACCCAACAAGTACACCTAAGTTACTATTTACTTTCCCAAATTAAATGATTGAACAAATATAGGGTTGTTTGTGTGTTTTTTTGATGATAGACGGGATATGATGGTGATGTTTCTGGACCAACATTGCCTGGATGAGACCAAAAAAAACACATAAACAACCCTATATTTGTTCAATCATCAAATTTGGGAAACTAAATAGTCACTTATGTGTACTTGTTGGGTATATTTCGGATCATCACTGTCGTCTTCTCTGCGTCCCTCTCCACCAACTGAATTAGCCACCTCTTCCAACCGTCGGGCTTTTTGTTAACGTCGTTTCAGGTGTCTCATGGGAAGCCTTGGGAGCATCATTTCTAGTCCCGAAAGATCCAAGAGATTTCCACTACCATGATCCAGGTATTTTAGTCACACATGACTGCATTTCCCCTGGTCATAATAGAATCAAAGTGATAGAATGAATGATGTTTAAAGGGGACGAAAGCATTGGTGAAACATTTTGAGAGTTCAAGATTCAAAAGTGAGAGTGATGAGTACCTTCCAGTAGCGTTCAATCCACCGAGGGATGGTGGAGCCTCCTCTCCCACACCCTGGACTGCCCCCCCCTAATCCCTATGGACACCCTGGACACCCCCACCCCAATGGACTGCCCTCCCACACCCCCGGAAACCCCCTCACAAAACATGAGACCCCCACACCACTAGAAACCCCCTATAAAACCCCCAATCCCCTGGAAAGCCCTCCCACCCTCCCGGAAATGCTCCCACCCCAGGACTCCTCCCCCCCACTCTCATGGACACCAAGGACGCCCCACCCTGACGGATAGCCCTCCCACACCCCTGGATACCCCCCACCACACTGGACACACCCCCACACCCCTGGACACCCCACTGGACAGCCCTCCCAAACCCTTGGAAACCCCACTCACCCCGCAGACCAGAATCCATACCCGAAAACCATCATAAGTAGTCCAAAACAAGAAGTAGAGAAAAATTAAACATTCACATATATAACATCCAAAACATACAATTTCAACTTAAAAAAAACTAAATCAAACCTAAATGACTACCAAATACACAATTACAATGATAATATTCAAAATTACATTTTACACTACAAGCAAATAAAATTCAATCGAACCTATAAAATAATTTGACCATTCCACTTGTAAGTATTTGACATATTGAGCACTATAGGGTTGAGGGTCATCAAATAGATACAAATTAAAAGGATAGTACTTAACATGTATTATGAATAAATCAAATGAAATATTATGGAAAAGTTTAAAAGGAAATCTTTCTAGGTCAAAGTTCACAACTGTTGCAGTTGTTATTATTTCATACATAAATCTTAACATATAATATCCGCATTCGATGATGCCTTGTTGTTCATGAAAATTCTGTTTTAATGAGTGTAAATTCAATATATTATTTTTATGTAATAAATCAAAAAGTAAAAATTATAAATGGATATTTACCTTTACATTTTCATATTTGATAATCTCACTCCTTTTCTTTGTGTTTTTTTCGAAAGTAGACCTATCCCCTATTAGAAAATAATATGAATGAGAGAAATTTAAAATTCATTATAATATATAAAATTATTAAGAAATTGAAACTTATTTTTCCATCATTTTCATAAAAGTTTCCCGAACATCACCATGGATAGAGCATATACAATGAAGTGTTTTCTCCCTTGGAAAAAAAACACCTAACATCCAATGATCATTGATAAAATAAAATATAAAGTAAGTGGTTTTTTATGTTAAAAGATAATTAACTCTTTGAGAGAGATGTTTTTCATACCTCTCAAAAAAAGGCATCATCCAACATTGTGTGACAATATTGAATTCAAATCTTTCATCAATATAAAGCATTCATTGTTTCTCATCCAATGCATGTTCTTCAGGGGAAATCAAATACTGGTCCATGAATCCATATACATCTGTCCGCTCATTATTCTCACAAATTTTATAAAGATACCTAATACAAAATAGACATAAGTATAAATTTTTACTAAATATTACGTCGGGAAAAGGTGTTGAGGCTTACATGGGGTTTTTTTTACCATGTTGATGCCCAACTTATCTCTAGTAACAAGCTCCACAATATTATTTTTCACAATCCATATAGTATTTTCATGTCCACAAGCATGATAGTCCATTGGAAACTCATAATGATCCTCCAAAAAATTTGAATATCTTGACAATCTGTCAAGACTACTAGAATCTCTATTTGATGTCATAGCCATTTGTCTTTGTTGTTGTCTATACATTATTTCTTTACCTTTGAAGTATTCCTGTAAAAATAAATAGAATAATATATTATTTTTATAATGATAAAACTACATTAATAAAAAAATAAAATACAAGATATAACATACATACCTCTATGGTAATGAGTCGCAGAAGTCTGTATGGACACATTAAAAAATTGCTGATACTATATCCAACTGTCTTCACCTCATTTGTAGGTAATGGTACTCTAGCTGATCTATCTATAATATTCTGTATAGTGACCCTTTTATTCTCTACCTATAATTGTTGATGATGAACTATATCTCTTGTATAATATACCAGCCCATATGCAACTATATTATGTTGAGGATCATCAACATACAACTTGAAATAAATAAAAAGTAGCGATGGGGGATTAGGATAAAAAATGGTGTCCACATGCTGAGGTGGGGGAGTGGGAGATACTTGTGGAGGTGGAGGATAAATAATGGGGTCAGTAGGGGGAGGTGGAGGAGTGGGAGTTGTAGTCTGAAATGGTCTTTTCATGTCTACAATCATAGACTGTACTGATGCACTAATCATTTACTCTATCGTTGCATTAATATTATGAACTTCGGCCTCCAAAGATTTTATTTTTATTATAAACACCCACAACATAAGAATTTGAAGAATGTGTAAACACTTTTATTACCGATACAACTATCATATATCCTTATACATGACCAGGTTGTTCTGGCTTTACCAATATTGCAGATAAAATATCTTGCCTCCTAGTAGCTGTAAATACCCTATATGAGCTCTGATCCTCAAGAGAATCCTGTATTAATTAATCTAACATTTCTGTAATGATTGAAATTAAATGAAGAATATAGTTAACTTAAATAAATAAAATAAAAATCTGTCAATCCTCTTAGTTACTATTCTAGAATCTTCTAAATGATATTTCCTTTTTTTTTGCCCATCTGAGCTCTCTTCCATTTTTCATGTCTAGATGGAGGGGATGGAGAGGCCACCTCTCTAGAGCTTGAAGACTCATCTCTTAGTTTTTGTAATTTTTCCGCCATCATTTGTTCTTCCAATAATATATACCCTCCCTGAGACAAACTTTGAGGGTATACATTTTAATATTGGATCTCCTGATGAGATTTACTTGTTTGCTATAAATTAAGAATAAGAAATCATTAAAAAAACATTAATAAGATCATTTATATAAGAAAGCTTATAAAATTTTACATTTCCCTTACAAAAAAATGAATCTTTTCTTCTATTTTCAACAAACTATCTCCATGTTTCTTTATCTATGAAAGGATATATATGACATGGATTGTCATGACTCTTATGATCAAAAATGAAATCAGATGATTGGGTTGATTTGAAATCCCTCCATATCCTGACAGACATTGATAAGCATTTCTTCTTGACTCCTCCAGTGTTAGGAATATAAAATGTCATCTGATAAATAAGAGGTTAAACATATTATATATAATAGAAACATTTAAATAATAGGAAAACAATACCAAAAGATCTTACCAAAATATTCTCCCACAACTAAGAGATTACCTCTTTTTCCACACTTCTCCAGTCATCATACAAAATGATTATTTTTCTCTTACCCTGAGTTGATACAAAACTCTTAAAATATTTTTCATTTGTACCTCTAGGAATATCATCCTCATCAAACTCAATGAGTATCCTCTAATCCTGCATACAGGAAAGTGATAATTTTTTTTAAATGTGTGCACCCACATTTACCAACTCTTGAACTCTTTGTCGTAATGGGAGAACATGAGGAAGATTAGGGAAGATCAAGAGGATCATGTGAATGTTCCACCCCATAGGTATGACCAATATGATCATCTCCAGAATCATGTGGTTGATCAACTGATTGATATTTTATTATCCATCAAATAAAAAAACAAAAATTAGTTCAAAAATATAGAAATTCAAATATTACAATACTAATGTAAACAGAAAATAGAAAATTGTACTAAGTTATATAATAGTAAACATAGTTAAAATGGTAATCATGTTAAACAATGGTAAATATGGTAAAGATAGTAAGGATGGTAAACATGGTAAACATGGTAAAGTAATTTTCATTGAAGAAAAATAATAAATATATAATTTATGTAATGTTAAACATGCGAAAGTAAACTAAAAAAATTTAAAACACACAAAAAATTATACTTATTTGTTTTCATACATGTTTTAATAAAGAAAAAACTTACAATATCTAACATTTTATGATAATAATAAATGTAAACAAGAAATAAAAAAATGTTACCTGTAATTTTAAGAATGTACAAATGGATTGTTTTCCCAAATTCCTTCGTCATGATCATTCCTTTTGGAACAAAACATGTCTTCCACATGCTCATCAAGATGTTATGTTAATATTTCCATGGAAGTGGGGATCTCACATAAATCAGTATCTTCATAAAGTTCATCCTCAACAATATATTGTTTTTTCCCTTGTAAAAATCATCCCATTTCATATCTAATTGATCTAATACATAGAAAATTTGTTTTTCATGTCTTTCCATTATGAAAGAATCAGTTGTGTATTCCAATCTATTCAGATTAACTACTATTATTCCAAATTCATCGTGTCTGACATTGTTGTTACTAATAAAAAATTTACAATTAAAAACATGAAATTTAATTTTAAAGTAATCAACCTCCTATATTTCTTCAATCACTCCATAATATGCACTTGATGCATAAATTGGGTTTTTGTCTTTAGCACTCAAAAAATGAATTCCTTCTACAATCACCAATTCACCTATATTCTGAAATGTACTTCTGTTGTGATAAGATTTCTTATGAAATGAATAGAAATTAATGTCATCACTGGACCATGTTATCATATTTAAACATGGACCACCCCTACCCATTTTAATGTCTCAGGTAATCTGATCTTCCAAGCAAGGCCTTTTTATACCATGACAAAATGTTTTGTTGTGCTCATTAAAAATATACATTTCATTGTTCTATGGATGACATTATTTCAACTCATTAATATGCAATGTGATATAAGGTTGACCATCAGCTATGTTATTCAAGATGTATAATTCTAACTTCTTCATCTGTTCAGCTGACAACAATTTTACTTTCAAGCCATGAATACCCTTTCCCTCATTATTAACTCGTTCATGGAGAGATGGAAGAAAACCTATGTGTTGCGTTGTAGTCATGTAGCTAGTAAAAACTCTATAATATCCTCAAAAATATACTTTTCAATAATAGAGGATTTTTGTCGATATGGATTCTTAACATACCCCTTCAATATTTTCATATACCTTTCAAAAGGATACATCCAACGAATATACAATGGTCCACAAATCTTTATTTCTCGAACCAGATGAATCATTAAATGAACCATTTTATCAATCACCTTATTAAAAATTGAATTTAAAAAATAACACAACTTCATTATAGTCTTTCTGACACGGATGGGAAATATTCCACGCAATGAAACTGGTAGAATTTGTTGCATTATGAGGTGGCAATCATGAGATTTCATACCTATCAACTTCAAGTCATTCAATGAGAAAAACAGTTTCACATTTGAAGAATGAACTTGAGGATCTTTGATATCATGAAGACACTGAAAAAAGCTAATTTTCTCCCTCCTGGATAATTAATGAAAAGTCGAGGGAAGAAATGTTCGTCTTCCCTTAGGAGTGGGAGCTAACTCCAAATATATTCCCATTGATAGTAAGTCTAATCTTTCTTTCAACCCATGTTTTGTATTTCCTTTAATATCTAACAATGTTCCAATCAAACTATCACATATATTCTTTTATATGTGCATGACATCAATATTATGTTAAACTTCATGATATCTTCAATATTGTAGCTCAAAAAATATTCACCTTTTCTTGCAAACATGTCTATCATTACCAGATTCCTGTTTCTTTCCCAATGTCACATCAAGGATTTCCACCCTCTCAAAATATAGATCAGAGGATAATGGTTTTGGAGCAATATCAAATTCTTGTGAGCCATTTAATGCCTTTTTTAGTCTTCTATAAGAGTGATCCATAGGCAAAAATTCTCAATAACCCATGTACACTGTTTTCCTCCCATGATGCAATTGACAACATAAAGTCTGTTGTTCACAAATTGGATATGCTTTATTCCCTATAACACTATATCCAGATAAATTACCATATGTTGGGAAGTCATTTATAGTGAACATAAGCACTATATGCAGTTGAAAATATTTCATTTTATAAGAATCATACTCTCTAATACCATCCTCCCATAAAAGTTTCAAAACATCAATCAAAGGTGACAAGAAAACATCAATATCATTGTTGGGTTGTTTCAGACCATAGATCACTATACTCAACATGAAATATTTGCACATCATACAAACTTTAGGAGAGAGGTAGTAAATTACCAATAAAACAGGCCATTAACTATTTGTGTTATTGAGGGTTCGGTAATGATTCATTCCATCTATGCACAACCCTCGTTTGAGATTTCTAATTTCATTTCCAAATGTAGGATATTGCTCATGAATTTTCTTCCATTGTGGAAAATTAGTTGGGTGACGTATTTTTTCGGCACATATCGGCTCATCAACAAGCCATCTTGTCCTTTTTTTCATAATGATAATTAGGAAATAAATGTTTGAAACAATGAATTATAGGAAGATACAAAAATACCTTGGAAGGGATCTTTGTAATATCTACATCAGCATGTGATTTTTCGTTCACCTTATGCCGTGATGTCCCACATTTAAGAGACTTTGATAGAAATTCATATTCCTTCTTATATATCATACAATCATTCGGATAGGTATGCATTTTCTTGAATCTCAATCCCATCAAGAATAATATTTTCTTGGCCTAATATTGTGAATCTGGAAGATCGTTATCTTTTGGAAGAATGTATTTCATCAATTGTAGTAGATATTCAAAACTTCTGTCTCTCCATCCATGTTTTTCCTTCAGGTTAATCAATATTAACAACATCGAAAAAACCGTAAAATCTGTAAAACTAGGATACAAAGGTTTTTCAGCATCACCATATAGATGTGCAATTGTCGATTCTATCGCAATTTGTTCTTCTGTAATATCGCGAATCATTTCATCAATTCCATCAGAGTTACTATCTTACGAATTATCATCATCAGTAGATCTGACATTCCATCCAGTTTGACCATTCCAAATCCAAGGGCTGTAACTCAGATTAGAACGATGACAAATGAGAAGATCTTTTATCTCTCTACTTTTCAACTTCTTTCTATTCAAACATTTCAGCCATGGACAGAAAAAAAATGTCACTACGTGGACCATTTCGTTTAGCAAATACCAAAAATGGAACAACACCTTCTTCCTATTCATTACCCATTTGATGTGCCATAATAAAACTTCAACTCATTATTACATTTAACAAATATCAAAATTATAAATATTTTTAAGATAAGAAAAATATATGTTTATATGAAAAATATCATAATTTAAATGTAAAACAAATTTTTAAATATAAAAACAATCTTTGCGTATTTTATAAAATATGCTTTAAAATGATTTTAAAAAGAAAATATAGTTAGATATAAAAGATTTAAAGTCATATTGGATGCTTTCATATTGAGGTTCACAAAGAATACATCCTAGTGCAACTGGATAGCCCCCACCCCCTTGACACCACCCCCACCTCTTTGGACACCACCCCCACCCCCTGGACACCCTTACTCACTTGGACAACACCCCCACCCCCTTGGACACCACCCATCACCCCCTTGGACACCACCCCCACCACCTAGACACCACCTCAACCCCCTGGACAACCCCCACTCCTCTAGATATCCCCCACCCACCCGGACACCCCTACCCCCTTTGATAGTACACTCACATCCTTGGACACCACCCCCACCCCCCTAGGCACCCTTATGCCCTTGGACAAACCCCTCACCCCCTGGACACCCCCGCCGGACACCACCCCCACACCCTTTGACATCCCTGAACCCCCTTGGACACCCCTACCCCCCTTGGACACCCCAACCCCCTTGGACATCCCCTCACCCCCTGGACACCACCCCCCACCACCTTTGACACCCCCTGGACACCCCACCCCCTTGGGCACAACCCCCACCCCCTTGGACACCCCCTGGACACCACCACCCCCTCGGACAGCCCTCCACCCCCTGGACACCACCCCCACACCCTTGGACACCGCCTCAATGCCACCACCCCCTTGGATAGCCCCCACCCTTCTGGATAACCCCCACCCCTCTAGAAAGCCCCCCTGGACACCCCCACCCCTCCTGGATACCACCCCCACCCCTACCTCCTTGGACACCCCTGGACACCCCCCCAACCCTATGGACACCCCCTCTCGGACAGCCCCAAACCCTTTGGACATGCCCCACCCCCTTGGACAACCCCCCCCCCCCCCCGACCACCTTGGACAGCCCCCACCCACTTGGACCCCCCTACCCACCAACACCCCCGGACTGCCCCCCCCCCACCCACCTCCATGGACATCCTGGACACCCCAACCCTCTGGACAACCCCCTGAACCCTCTGGACAGCCCCCACCCCTCTAGACAGACCCCACCCCTTGGACCCCCACCCCTTGGACAACCCACTCACCTCCCTGGACACCACCCCCAACCACCTTGACACCCCTATCCCCTTGGACATCCCCCTCACCCCTGGAAACCCCCCTAGACACCGCCAACACGCTTGGACAACCCCCTCACCCCCTGGACACCACCCCACCACCATTGACATCCCCCACACCCCCTTGGATACCCCAAACCACCTTGGACTACCCTTGCACACCCTGGACTCCCCCACCCCCTGGACACCCCCACCCCACTAGACATCCCACCCAACCCCCCTGGACACCCCCACCCACTCGCACAACCCCCCACCCCATAGGAAACTCCCTATACGTGCACACACACATGATAGAACACACAAAAATCATAAAATTTCATGATATCACTTCCATAGGTTTATTTTACCCGAAAATAATTTATCATGGTATAAATGAACACTATGAAACTTACCATGATAGCAAGAACAATGAAAAATATCATCTCAAAAAATTAGTTTAGGGTATCGTAGAAAATAAAAACTAAAAACGAGTTGTGTGAGGCTTACTTGAGTGTTGTGAGTTGACCAGATAGATCTGATGATAATAAATATAAATAATGATGTTAGAAAAACAAGGCTGGAGGGCATGACTTCGAATAATTGTTTCTAGGTTTTTCACGCGAGAGAGATGAGTCGCAGGTCGGCCAATCAAAGAAAACAGAATGAATGAATACAGGGTGCGATAAATCATTTAACAGATTTATCACGTCGGTTATTTAATAACCTATGTGGTAAATCATTTTTAAAATTTTTATAAAGTTGGTTATTTAATAACCGATGTAGAATAAAATTTATCACGTCGTTTATAAAATAAACGACGTGATAAATTTCGCTTTATCACGTCTGTTCTTTTGATAACTGACGTGATAAATCACTAAAATTAACTTTATCACATTGGTTTTTTATAGTCGACGTGATAAAGTTCCGAGCTTTCCTTTACCACGTCTGTTATTTTATAACTGGTATGATAAAGCGTGGAAGATTCAATTTTCACGTCGGTTATACAATAACCATCCTAAAAAAGCTAATCTACATATAATTGATGTCGGTTATAAAATAACCGACGTGATATATAAATTATTAAATCTTTTCCCATCGGTTATATAGAACCGACATGAATAATTCTGACGCGTTAAACGTTTTTCCACTATTGGGTGTTTCTTATCATTATATTCATTAGTTTATTATTTTGGAAAAAGGAAATAAGCAGTTTTAACATTATCACTCAATATAATAAATATATTAATTATATTTCAATATTATGAGCTGACACCAACCATACCTCATTTTGACTCAATAAACCATTTATTTGTTAAACATCGTAAATTACCGTATTTCCCTATTCACTGAAAATTCAACTAATTTAGAAAAACCCCAAAAATTCCCCTTAACCATTTTTCAAAATTTATAATTCAAAAATGAACTCCATTTATTGAAAATATATTTTTTTTAATTTGAGAAATTTAATTTTTAATTAGAATCATTATTAATTCAAAAAATATCAGTTTTAAAATTATAATTGATTTTATAACACTTTGAAAAATTAATTAAGTTCCCCTATTTTTTATAACAATAACATAGAAAAATAATAATTTATGCATCATTTTTATGAAAATAATTTTTTTTAAACCATTATAATAATTATAAAATGGTAAAAACATTTATGTTTCACAAAAAATCAAATACATAATTTATCATTTTAAAAAATTTATTTACTTATTCCGTGATATAAATATACCTTATATTAATTTATAACATACCAAAATATAATTTAGACTTTTAAATGATATTTTCTTATTCTAATGGCCACATTACATTTCCAAATAGTCACATGATTATTCCAATGGTAACGTTACTATTCATCATAAATGAAGTTAATGAGAAAAATACCAAAAAATTAACCAATCTAAATTTTGATATTAAACATAAAAAAATAATGTTTATTTTTTTTATAATTTAATTTATAAAAGTTTCAAAATATAAATATAAATATGATCACCATTAAAAGGTGGTGAAACTGGTTTTTTAAAAAGTTTATACTTTTTATGATTCAAATAAGAATTATTCTTTTCTTATGCTTATAAAAATAATTTGGATGAAATTAAAAATATTTTATTAAGTATATAATATATAAATTTCATTAATATTTTTCACTAATATTGTTTCATAAAACATAATTGTGGGCATAAAGATAGTTTTCATTAAAATACATCCTTTATTTTCAATTGGTTTTTATTTCTAATTAATTGGTAACCATTGATTTAATTATATAAATTTCATAATATATATTTTTATAATTTACTTAATCTAATTGAGTCCCACTATTCCGAATATCTTGAAGATTAATATAATAATTAAATAATAATATTTTATAATTTTTTAAGCTCATAAGTTATCGAGGTCGTTAAATTTAAAAAGTGGCATACCATAAAATATTTGGATTTTACAGAAGTAGTCTGGGTTTAGTTTTCAAGAATATATGATATCAGGATTAAGGGTTCCTATTTACTTCTATGGTTTTGTTTAAGTGTTAAAATACCCTTTTAAAACCAATAAATTTTACGTCAAAACTTTATTATTCTCCATGTCTATCTAATATCCCAAGACTTAACTCAAAATCAATGCTATGATAGAAACTTTTAATGACTCGGTCTGGGGATCCAAATCATGAGATAATGACTAGATTAACACATATAATAAACCAAATTACCTATAACCTTACAGGATAAAAAAATCATACAAGGGTCAAATTAATTGATAGGGAAATATTTTCACTCAAGAATACTTAATCTAACATTACAAAACATGCATGTGGGACGTAATAATATTTTTCCCAAAACATTTAAATTCAATTGAGAAAATTAAATAAGTTTTAAATTACTCTACAATGAATAATAAAAATATTATATGATTTTTTAAGAATAGGTGACTCAATTCTAATCCATCAACACTTCCCACCATGTCGCCAAAGATGATCAATGACTCTCTACTAATAAAGATTGAAGTCATTCCTATACATTCATCCAGACCAATAATATCCACATTCCAACTAGAGTGTGAATTAAAGGGGTTAGAATGAATGTAGATTGATTTCTCCATGACTTAAATAATCATCCATACATGAGAATATTCATCCAATTAAATGCTAATATGAAATAATAAATACAAATAGTTTTATCTAGTTATTAAATTTATCTAAATAATTAAAAATAATGATATTGAGATCCATGATATCAAAACCATTAGCTCAAAATGAAACTTTTCTATGAAGATAACATAAAATAAAATCTATATTTTCAATCCTTTTTAAAATATCTTTACATTTTCAAAAACCTCATTTTATAAAATATATCATTCCTAAAATAATTTTAAAAAATCCATGCTTTTAAAAAAATAGTGGAAAACTCCCAGTTTCCCAAAATCACTGAAAATACTCCATATATTAATAAATCACTCATGATAAGTCATCTAGAATCATAACTAATTATTATTTTATTATTTTAATTTAACATTATATATATAAACCATGTAATTTCCCATTAAAATATTTAACTCTAAGTCATCTACTTCACATTGACAAAACAATGAGTTCTCAGTTTTAGGTTGCACTTCCATAACACATGATCTCTAAGTTCTTCCACTACACTATATTTAAAATAGAGTAGTTATCCAAATAGGGATCCCTAAATTTAGTTTCACAAACACATTCAAACTATGTGAGAATATTAAACAGACTATAGTTAAATCATTTAAAAAAATTTAATCCTTAACAATGTATTTTTATGTAGTTGTATATCACAAAAAATATTTATGCACTAAAACATTGGTTTTTAGGAAAACCTAGATTGAAAAATCATTTCTTGACCATAATCAACCCACATATTAAATATAAATTATCCATATTTTATTTATTATTAATACACATTCCTAGATGAGTTTTCATGACTTCTACAGAACTTCCCAAATAAAATATATCCTCAGTGTAAGCCTGTGAGCCATATTTCAAGAATATTTTATAAATATTATCTCAAATGGAAAATAATTTTTATAAAATTGGAACATGTTTTTTTGAACTGTAACATGGACATTGTTATGTTTCACTACACTTATTCCATTTTGTAGGAACACATTAAAAATTTGTTTTAGGAACTGTTTAATGGTTTTGAATCGAATGAAAAAAGTCTCTATGAGAGGCATGAATCCCAAAAATAATTGTCCCATCTAACGGATAATCTATTTAAATATTTTATTGACACAGAAATTAAAAAAAATCATAAAAATAAATATTTCCCAGTATATTCACACCTCCAAAATCATTATTAAATGAGATTAAAACATATATAACAAATAATTATATATACCATTATCCTACAAAAACCTCACACACCCAGATTTCCTTTGGTCTAAAACATAATCCTAGTTCCATTGGTAATCCAATATCATGAGAGGTATCTAAAAAATAAATTGAAATAATCCCTCTTGTATGTAAATTTAGTACCCTCAATTTAACCCTTATTAATTGTATATTATATTCTATTTTTAATGAGTTAAAATTTATCCCATTAATCCTCGTAATTTTTATATGTGAGCACTATCATTAGTCATCATATTAAACTCCCAATATTATATGTAATATTTCAATAAATACCGTAAATATATATTATATAATTAAAACCTTCACTTTTCCTACCTTAACCCATAAAAATATTCATAATAAAGGAAAATAATATCCAGTGACACAATATCTTGAATCTTTTTAATCTACCTTAATTCCCACCTTCTAGTTAATAAATATCTATAAATATTCACATATGATATCAATAATAATCTATCATATCTAAATTAGAAATTGAAAATATTTTATACATAATTAATTAATTGGGAAATAATTTTTTATCTCATATAAATACATTCACTTAATTATTTCAAAATTTAAATTCATACAATTCATTTTCACTAATAATTATTCAAACTAAAAAAAGGTTATAATCTCTTAAAAAGCTCATAATGTCATAAAGTTTCTTAATTCAATGAAAATTAATTTTTAAAAATACTTCGAAAAATAAATATAACTTAAAAATAATTATTAATCTTGTTTAAAACATAAATTTATCACTTAATTATAGGTATTGGTTTTCCATTTTATTAATAAAAATAACCATGGGAACATTAAAATTCCAAATAAACATATCCAGGTAGGTGGCTCCTGACTACTCTTATCAAGGAATAGTCAGGATATGAATTATTGATGAATCTTAAAATAATGATTACTTTTTTCATAGTTTATAGTAATATTTTTAAATTTGGGTTTTGATTAATAATTTTTTGCAAACTATATTTTGATTAAAAATGTGGATTTTAATAAAATGATATGTTCTATTTTAAAATTGATTAAATTGGAAATTATTGAAAAAAAATATGTTCAAATTATTTTAATGATTGATTTAATAATCAAATTTTTTTGGGATATTTTCAAGAAATGTATTCTAAATTACTTCTTGAGGTATTTTCCTAGGGTGATTATCATCTAATTTCTTGGTTTAAGAATAACTCAACCGAATGGTTTAATTATTTTTTTCATAAATATAATGTTATATTCTTACTATGTGATAAATATAGTAGGAATTTTGAAACCTCATGATAACGTTAGAACATGTTTGAGATTATATTTATAGAATTTCAATTAATATGATTAAAATCTAATGCTTAAAGTCATGGTTATAAGAGACCAAGGGGTTTGAATATGTGATGTCTTATACCTAAGGATTAGGTTATGTGAGACAAAAACATTTATGATTTATGCTTATTATTATTGATACATACTTATCATATATGACTTTCTAATATTTTTGAATTAGGAGTGGTAACTGAATTGTTGTTTAGCTTGATTAAACTCAATGGTTATAATTTTTATACCATTTCCTTGTTCCTTGATTGAGTAAGAGGGCTATTTCAGAAAATGTTACTAGAAAACTTATTTAGATAAAATATTGTATAAAAAATTAATTGACTAATCATGTTTATATTCCAGATGTATTTGTTTATTTTTGAGAGGTGGAAAAATTCTACAAAGTTTATTAATGTGGCCTTAAAAACACATGTTTTTCCATATCTTTTTAATTAATTGTTATCAATTAAATTATTTAATTTAGCACGTTTTAATAAATAATGTCAGTTTTTTATATTTATTATTAAAGTTTTTATTTAATCATATTTATAATTAAAATTTAGCTTTTATCCATTTAAAAAATTAATTTAATTATTAATTTAATTTTGTAGTCTAATAACGTTTTACATAGTTTGATGTTTTTTTGCATATTTAATAATTTAACATTAATTAATTTATTAATTAATTCTACGTTTTCACATAAATAATGTTGTTTTACATAAACATTTGATGTATTAAATACTAATTAATTAAAGTAGCATAATCTTAATACTAGCAATTTTTTTATCATTCATTGATTATAAATTATGTTCTATAAAATTTATTCTCTTTTTAAATTTCATTAATTTAATTTTATTAAGTAACATAAGTATTTAATAAAAAAATAATTAACTGTCTATGTAAATAAATTTAATTTTTGTTAGTAGACTATTTTAAGTAATTAAACATTGTTATGTTTAACTTAAATTTTTTATTATCTTATAATAATATAGCTGATTCTTAATTTTATGTTTATTTTTAGTTTTAATTTATGTATTTTATTTTGAAACTTTGAATAATTTATGTTTAGTTTTTATTGTTTTATAAAATCATTTAAGCCTTTGAGTATCAATTATTTTCGTAAATTTTTATTTTTTTTAGATTCTTTTGGTTTAAATTTTATTGTTTGCAGTTTATGTCCTGAGTTACAGAGTCACCATAACCCCCAATGACTTTATCCCCTTTGCGGTGCCTCTTCACACCATTTCCTGACTTTACCTGTCTCACCTGCCTCTTTTCTACTACTGTATTCCCTTTACGGGTCACCGCATGTCCCTAGCACCATTTTCTTCATTCCAGTATGGCACCACACTTCAACCACTGTTTGGTTCCTTTTTTCAACAGAGAACTTCTATCCTTGATACCGGTTCATCACCATACTATGGCGCCACTTCATTTTATGACTGTAACCTGGAACATCTCTACCCACAGCACTTGTTCCACCTTCATCGTTTCACATTCCCACTGCAAACCCATCCTACAACCATTGTTCCTCATACCGACATAATCCAATATCTTATTCAAATTGACATTTAGGGAAAAAATATCAACAATAGAGAAATGCATATTACAATCATATAAGAACTAAAATCCATCTTAGATCTGTTGTGTGAAGAAGCCATTGATGTCTGGATTTCATCCACGACTACACCACCAAACATTGTAGGATGTTGGTATCTGATTTGAGAGGATAAATAAATGCCTCTACAACCGTCGAGCTTAAAAGGAGAAGTAACCTACTGTTCTGCGGCGCTGTGGAGATCCGAATCCATCTTTGTGATCAGATCTGAACTCTGTCGCCAACTATCACATCGCAGCTGGAGGATGGAGGATGAATTTGTATTATCTTTCCTTTATTTACACTTTGGATGAAGGCTCCACACCAGAACAAAGCCTCCACTTCAAGGTCAAGTAGGGAGGTCTCTCTGGAGGGAACCGCTGCAATACGGAAGCTTCTGGAATACCCACGAAATTCCTCCCCCTCGTGCACCGAAATTGGGGGTGGGGGGGGGGGGGGTCAATTGAAATTTAAAAAACTAAAAAAAATAACCTAAAATTAAACTAATAATAAATTATTATAATAATTAATTATTAACAACTTTATTATCAAATAATAAATAATAAATCATAAAATAAAATTAAGATATAAAATTAGTTAATAAAATAGAACTTATTTAGAAGTAAAATAATATTAATTTACAAATAAAAATAATTAAATATAAATTAACATTATAAATAATTATTATTTTAATAAGGTTAATAAATTAAATAACATATTTATTGATAATAAATTTTCTTAGAAAAATAATTAAGTCATTATAATTAATTAATAATAATACTAAAACTAATAAAATAACCAAAAAAATAAGTTTAAGTTATTTACTTAATATCTTTTTTAATTAACGTTTTAATAATAAATTAATAACAATACTAATACTATTTAATTAAGTAAATAACATTTATTAACCTGATTATTTATTAATTTATTTTTTTAAAATTAATATAACTTTTATTTAAAAAATAATAATTTTAATATTTTAATTACTTGTCTCTGAGGTTTTAATTGTTATTTCTTTTTGTTTTTTTATGCAGGTTCATGAAAGAGTTGGAAACACATCCAAATTCACTTAAACTAACTCACCGAAAGTTAGTTACAGGGAAAATCTAGCATGACGTGTCAGTCGCAAACAAAAACACGTGTGCGGTGAACACCCTAAGGATACTTAATGTTTTTGGAAAAGAGGGGGTGGCATGAAAAACATTAAAGTAGATATTAAAGATAGAGCAAGTAGAAGAATTCCAGAGAGTCTCACTCATTCCACGATCACATCTATCAGAGTAAAGATCAAGGTGCTCATTCACATTTTAGGCTCACACTTTTTCGAGAGCACACATTGAGGAGCAACACTGGAGACGAGCTGGAGACTAAGGAGCCCAAAGGAAGAGCATCACTTAAAGAGTTCTTCCTCCCCCTTTATTTAATTTGTGCACACTGTTTTCGGTTATTTTCAATGATAGTTTTATTTATTACATAATATGATTTGTTATCTCATGAGCATTACGTTTGGTGGGTTTATCCGTAAAAGTTTTGACATCCAATTTGATTGACATCAAAATTAATCAGCGAGATTAGTTATGATTTTAAATTAAATTGTTCACACCTTCTTGTAAAAAAATTCATTACTTAAAGATCAATCATAGATATTGAAATCGATCATCAACGTTTTGGAGATTTAATTTATTTACAATTGGAGTTTTACGGTGAGTTTCATTTCAATTTTATTCTTTTTCAAATTCTTAACTGTTGATGATCTTTAGAGTGGAAAACTCTAAAGGTCATACCTATATTTGATGTGTCTTTAGTGTGGAAGATATATCAACCAACTTATAAGTTGTGATTCAATTAATTTTAATGGAGAATTATCCTTTTAATCATCAAGTTTGGAATTCCTGAGAAAATTGTTGATCTTAGCTCCTTACCTTTACATCTCTATTTTAGTTTACTGTATTTCTCTAGGTTATCAATACTTAGTGAAAATTTTAGTTTCTATATAAAAAATCATGTTTTCTCATCCTGTCTCCACTTCATCATTTAAAAAATAAAAAAAATAAAAAGTAAAAAGATGTTCACTCCCTGTACTGCTTACAATAGTGGAGTTTATTTTTTTTTAAACCTTTTAAAACTCACCTGCCTTCTCTGTGGATCGACCCTACACCACTATGCTAGTGTATGATTAATAATTGTTATTTTGAGGGCCATGACGACCTTCATCCACATAAAAAATTTGGAATCGTTGATTGGGATGGAATGCACTGATTAATCTTAGCGTTTATAAAAACTGAATAAATCATATAAAAAAATCATCAAAAAAATAAATCTATGAACATTTTCTACTTATATTGTTTGTTTGGGTTCTATTAGAATATTTTGTGTGTATTTAATCTGAAAATTTAAAAAATGAAATTTTTTGTAGGCTCAAACTACTACACTGGACCATACTATGTTTTTTGTAGAGATTATGGACATACATCCAGGCAGTGTGTCAATAACCATCCACCACATGATTTTTACATTAAAGAAGATAAAAAAATTGAATATGACCCTAAATTCCTGGATAAGCTTGAATTGATAGAATCCAAATTGGATTTTAGGTAGAAGAATTGAAATATTTAGTTAATTCAAGCCGATGAAATTAAAGTTAAATGCACTGAAGAGCAAGATCAAAAAAATGAAAAGATTAGAAAACATTCTCTTGGAATTACATCAAAGGTTTAAATAACAAGAAGAATTTGGAGAAAATGAAAATGAAAATGTTTATAAAAGATTTGAAAAGAAAACTGAATAGTAAAGTGATAGTGAAACTGGGTATGAAACCATTCTCTTTGAAAAATATGATTCTTTGGAACTAAATCAAGAAATTACTAATTCATTAAACAAAGAACAACACATTGAAAATCCAATAAATAATCCTAATAGAGTTGAGTTGGATAATTCGGAAGATGAATTGAAACAGATTCAAAAGGAATGCTTTGTTCTTTTCATAATTCCTATAATGGAGAAAAATAACTATTTTAGGAGTTTTAAAAAGGAATGCACTTAGGTAGAAGATCTTTTTGATAATGAATATTTGAATGTTAAAAAATCTTAACCCAACTTTTCTGATACTGTGAACAATGTGTCTAAACATGATATTGGGTAAAATTTGGATGAGAAACTTAATATGGAAATCATTGAATATAAAATCGTTGAACCTCAATTCATATCTTCTCATTCATGTTTTGGACCTGTAATTCTAATAATTCCTGAAATTGTAACACCCCAAGATTTCATAGTTCGTTATTTCTTCAAAGTAATTCAATAACATGCACTACACGCAACACCAAGTTCAAGCTCACCCCGAGTTACAAAACTAGCCGTTCAAAAGCTGTTATGAATAATATAAACTGAATTTTGAACATTATATATACCTTATAATTTTAGAATCTATATTATGAGTTTCTTGGACATAATGTAAGAACGAATTCAATTTTCAAATAAAATATTTATTTTAAAAAAAATGAAATTTTATCTCCTTTTAATGGTGAACCCTTTTTAAATCCAATATATGAAACTTTTATATATTAAATTTGAAAAAATAAACTTCTTCTTTAGAATCAGGACATATGAATTTAGTTTCAATAATTTTTTGGTGTTTTTCTGATAACTTTCATATATGGATGAATAGTGAAAAATACTATATTTTAATTGAAAACAAATTTTTAATCAAAATAACTTATAGTGTTAAATTATAAATTTTAATGGTTTGGAAGTATAATTAGATTATATTTTTACCATTTAATCCAATTATGGTCAATGTAAGTAATTTCACTTTGAAATTGGATATAAATAAGTGTCAATCTTTTGATAGTTATTATTTCTTAAAACTGTGCCTTTTGGTTTTGACAATGGGAAATAATTTTAAATTAGTTAATGAAACTTCTATGTTTTTAAATTGGTAAAATAAAATAAATTTTTGCATTCAGTATATCAAAATTATCTTAGGGTGAATTTTTTGTATTTTTATGAAAACATTATATTTTTGATGAATAGTGAAAAACAATAAGTTATTGTTTAAATCCAACTTCATATTCAAATAATTATTTATTTTATTTAAATTTATTTTAGGTTAAAATGGATACAATACCTATATAAGTTCAATTTAATTCGTCGGATTCAGTTTATAATAATGTTAAATATAAAAAAAAAATTTATCGCACCTTTTACCTTCTTTTACCCACCTCATAGAAGTATTTGGAAATTTTCATAAAACTTAATTTTACTACTTATTTGAATTGAATTTCAAAAATCCAAGAGACATGGTTGATATCAGTAAGTAAAATTCGGTTCAATAAGATGAAAATAGTTTTTGGTGAATGGTAACTTTTGACTTTTATTTACCGCGGTTAAAGGAAAATAGGGTAATTCAAGGTAGAAATAATATTATAATAATAAAAATTACCTTAAAACTTGTTCTAACCTTATTGGATGAGTCATGGCCGACCATAATCATCCTTGGGTCGATTTTGGGACCCCATTAAGCCACATATGAATGATAATGACACTTTATTTTAAGTATCTTAAAGTAAAGGTAAAAATGACATAAACAAATGTCTTTTAGTAAATAAATCTTAACATGGGGTTATATAAGTCATCATTTCTACTATAAATATTTATTTGAGAGAAAAAAAGAATATCAAAATAATTTAATTTTATTTATATTTTTTAGACATTAAATAATTTAATTTTTTTATGACACAATGATGATGCACTAATTACCGTATTAATGAATGATTAAAATAATTGATATTATAAATTTCCAAATAAATGTAATTTGGGACTTTTAATTAATTTAACTAAATTTATATATTAATATGACATATTATGGTTGGTTAGATGAATATTTTTCGAAGTAATAATGTTGTTATGAATTTAGGAAAAACAAAATACCAAATAGTGTCAAAATTGACATAAAAGAGGTTTTTAAAAAAATATTATATTATTAATTGCTATTCTATTATTAAAAATCTAAGGTTCAACCAAAAGACATTTATAATGATTTTTGTATAATTAATGAACCAATTTGGATTATCTTGGAAGTATATAGTATTTTTATTAACCATATAATATAAAAATACAAAGAGACGTGGTAAATGTCAAAACTATTTAACTAAGAGTTAAATCTAAAAGATAAGGTTAATATAGTGACCCAAACCTGTCTAAAATCTATTAACTGAGTGGTTTTAGACCCATCCCCACCTTATACTTTAAATAATTCATTTTAGATATATTATAATCCGAAAATTATTTTATTATAAAATAATATTTCTAGCTTTTTCATAAGGTTCCCCTCACCCCTCTTATAAAAAGGGCACTCACCTTTCTCTATAATTTACACCTTCAAAGCCATTTGGCTCATCCAACCCCTGAACAAATTCCCTATCAACTGTCCTCCCTTCATCCTATAGTCCTTCCTCTAGTCATAAATCCTACCTATGGATCCCTTTTGATCAAATCAAAAGGAAGAACGCGAAGAAGAGGTAAATATTTCATCTCCTGTTTGAAGTTCCTTTCTTTTTTCACTTCCTCTTTCTTTGTTGTTTCCATTATAAAATAATAACTATAGTATCTTCTATATATTGTGATGTTATTATAAATATGGTACAACCATATTTATTATTCTATCCATCCTTTTAATGACATGTCACTATACGTGTGTATGTATGACTTACGATCTCCATGTCGTGGTGTAATTGTTATTAAATACATTATTATTTGGATGGGTATAATAATGATGTGCAATTGATGTAAAAAATAAATATAACATTATAAGTATTCTCTATATATGATATAACATCCAATTATATATTATTTTAATATCAAAAAAATGATATTGTCACTCGTGCGTACGTACAGATTACCGTCTCCACGAACAGGATGAGATTGATTCCCCATCGTATCCATTCAAGAATAATTTTGATTTGATGATTAAAAATAATTTTTAAATACTTATTATAATTCTGAATACGAATAAGATACATCCTATCCATAATGAACATTACTTACATAACGAAGAATATAAAGGAAAATGAATCATGTAACACTCGAAACGACGATAATACTAAAATATTATTTACAAAGCAACGTTAAAAGATCATATATGATATCATATTAATTTATATGATTCCTGTATAATTTAATAACAATTAATTCACCATTATACAGGATATTAACCTACCCTCAACCAAGTAAAAGTAGAAAGGAAGGGTTAATTTCACAATCTCTTCATTACCCTGAGGTAGTTTATACGTAATTATCAATTGGGACGTCTTTATCATCCACATCCATGCTTCTTAAAAGTGTATGTCAATTTTTTTTTCTATTTAAAATATAATGGGTTAAAGTAATTTATAACCTTTTTTTGACATTATATGTTTTGAAAGGAATGTTTCCGTTGTTTTCCAAACAAGGTACTTTTTGACATTTTTGACATATTTATGGTAAGAATGTTTTTTTAAACTTATACGACGGGTGCAACTATTTTCCACCGTTATAACATCGTCGAAGCTTCCCTTACAATATTATAAGAATATTTTCAAAATAAATTTTTCTTTATAATTATGTGTCTCTTAAATTATTTGAAAATAGAAAGAGATATTTCTCTAAAAAAAGGTTTCGATTTAATCTATGTCTATATCCGTTGATGGATTTCAAGTTTATTTGAATTTGATTTATTATGATACAAAATGTCCATAATGTATTGAAGGTTTTGTGATATGTTTGATTGTGGGTGTACTATTTTTATACAATTCATGGATTAGGGTTAAAGTATTTACATTTCGTATGCTAATTTTAATATGAATGTTTATGTTATATTTTAACCTTTTTATATATGGAATGCATTGGACTTAGTATGTGATGGGTGGAGCCCGCTATATCTCATCGATGCATCGGTAGGTCTAATGAGACAACTAGACATGGAATTGGCTGAGGCCTTTCCCAGTTTTATATATTGTTTTGGCCAAGGCCTTAATCATTTTTTGACGTCATGGATGAGGCATTGACAAAATGTTTCAGAATGTCCGTCATTATACATTCCCTCATAATGAAAATAATATTGATGGTTCATGTGGTCATTCGACTAGTAGAATACCCATGATTTTGTTTTATTATGGAATTATTTACTCATCTCATATTCTTTCCATAAAAGTATTCATATTTATTATTGGTAAAGGCATGTGGTTTCAATTATTCACCATGCTTAATATTTATTTTATCTTCCACTATATTGCTTACCCTTACTAAGCATTTGAGATCACCCCATTATTATGTTTCATTTTCCCAGGATATGAAGAAGTTAGTTATGAGTGAATTGCATGCATAATCTAGGAGTCTTGGATGTTTCTAATGGAATAAATTAATGTTATATTTCTTTTCAACTTGTAAAGTTGAACTTATATAAGAATCTTGATTCCAATAATACTAAACTGATCAGTCATTGAAGACCTGATTTCCTTGTGATCATGCCAATGTATTAATATAATGCACCGACTCTGTGCTTCTGGGGTCAAGGTGTTTCTGAAATTATTTTGGATTATGATAAGGAGGGAATGATATTTGAAGAAAAATTAATGGATTTGTTTTCATTTCCAAATCCTCATAGTAATAACTTTTTTGAAACATTGTGAAGTGAAATTAAAAACTGTGTTGATATAAATAAGGGTAAATGTTTAAATTTGAAAAAACATGAATCTCAATTTATTGATATTGAATTGAACATTACTCCACCTAATTTAAACTTTTTGGAACACACTACATACCATGTTTTGGGAAATTAACCTTTTGAACTTGAAGAAGAGGTTGAACACACACTAGAATTTTGAATAATTGTTTGGTTAGATGTAGTAGATTTTTAGTGTGAGTTTACTGATAAGGATCTTTTGGAAGAGATTTATAACATTGTTTTACCTGAATCAATATGTGATAAAATAAGTTTTTTCCCTATCTATCACTTCCATCCTCAACATAGTTGGGTGAAAACTATCCTTATGATTCTGATAGTAGTTTAGCAGTGGATTTATTCTTGAGTTCCATTTTACATAATTCTATTCAGTGCTTTATTAAATACCATTTTAAGCATAATAATCATGATTTTCCCATTTTCAACTTGGAATGTGAATTTGTTCATTTTTATGTTGAGAGAGATAGCTGTGAGGATAATGCCACACCCTTTAAAGCACCTACTCTTCCGTCCCTTCCAAAAAAGTTAAAATTGACAAATATGAAACAAATTTGGAAGTGGATAGCTTTATTCTCACTACTTTTAACAGTTGTTTCTTAGGGATTTTTATAATCTATGAGGTTTTGGTTGTGTTTTGCTTGGGATCCCACAATTTTCACTGTTTTGTTAAAAATATTTGCACCAAACACATGTGTCGGTTCATATTAAGGAAACTACATCCACCTATTAACTACTATTAGTTTCTAGGTAAATCCAGCTGGGGACAATAAACCTAGCACTTCATGGGAGGAAACCCATGTTTTTTGTTGTGTAAATAAATAAAAACATTGTAATTAAATATTTTCTAACTGAAGACTTTAAATTTAGTTCTTCATGATAGTCAACCCATTATCTTTCTTTGTTTTCATTTTTGTACTGTTTTGTATTGAAATAACGTGTGGTTGTGATGCCTTATGTATACTCTATCCCTGCTAGATTTTTGTTCTTGGTTTACATGCTCTGTATTTTTAGGATGTTGCTGTTGTTATCCAAATGGAGTGTAATTACCATGATGAATTAATAATGAAACGTTATGTACCGTAACTATCTTAAAGTGAATTTGTGTTTCATTTTTCTACTCATTAATGCTTTAGAAAAATAATCTACTACATGTCTTGAATGAAGAATTTTTCTCCATTTGTTGGTGCTTTAAAAAAATATTTCTACTAAAAATATCTTCTTGTTTTAAAAATTCTTCTACATTTTTGGTTGCATGGCTTAAACAGTATAAAATTATATTGTATGACTTGCTACTGAAATTAAGAATTCTTACTGTGTTTAAAATTCTAATTGTTTTGGAATGAAAGTCTTGTATATGTCACAATGTAAATAAAAATTCTGCATGCAATTCCCTGCTAGAAACTGAATTTTGTTGTTATTAGAATCTTCTCACTATATGAAATTGTGTTTGGGAGGCACATGCAGGATGGAAAAATTTGTATTGGATCTTCTTTAGGTCATGGTTTTTTTGCATTTGTTTTTCTGCTCTATTTAACATATTATTGAACTAAATCTATTAAATTGCTTACACCTAGTACACAGTGCACTTACACCTCACATGTTACTTTTGATCTATATTGAAAATTATTTATTGGACATAAATTTTTATGCATGTACATTCTTGTAGACCTTCTGTTATATTATTCATTGTGGAAAAAAATATTTTTAAACATCCTAGAGACCCTTTATACATGTCTTCGATCTACTAAATTGAAAAATCTGTGTTGAAACCTACTTGTTTAATTATTCTTCTCCACTTGGGAAGTCATCTTTGGGGAAAATTTTTGGTTTTAAATGTGGGGGATGGGGTCAATTCTTGACAATTATAAACTCTTTTTAATTTAATGCCCATCAATTTCCAATACAACTTAAGACATTTTTTTTCAAATAAATGGGCACAGTTTTCAAAATTATTTCATAATTTTAGGTTTTACACTATATTGAAATGAGCCTTTCCTAAGAGAATTTCCTTGATGGGTAGTTAAGAACTTTTATGAATCTAAAATTAATGTGGGTGGATAATTTTTGAGTCATATTACAAAGATATTTAATTGAAATTTTGTTTATGGTCTATTTTTGAGAGTGATAGGGGTGACCTGTTAATAGAGTTATGATCATAACCATTGGAACTGGAAGTTTAAATTGATCCTAGGGGACACACTTTATTTATTTATTAATGTTATCACTTACGTGAGGAAAAAATTTCTTTTCAGAATTTTTTTGGAAATCAGAAAAATTTGGGCATCTAGGATCCCATTGTGAATCTCTAAGACCTTTGTTGCTAGGTGCATTTCTATTTACTATAATCCCTCTTTACACTTTGAATAAGTTAATTTCATAGTGATCATCACATGATACATGGCTTGGGAAAAAATAAAACAATGTTTCTAGGGTCAAAAATGAGATCATTAAGGTGAGGGGAATGATGACCACTGAATGAAAAAGGGGATAATGGTTTATATGGGAGTTAGTTAGGTTATATCAATAATGTGATTCAAAAAAATATTTTTTTTTGAAACCTATGTGAGAAGTCAATTTACAATGTTCTATTGGTTATGTTCTTAATTCCACCTACATTTTCCCTCTTTTAACTCTTGGAATTAGAATGTGAGTTTGGACTGAAATGATTCACTAAGCAGTATCACATATGAGGCATGACATCTTCATTGCTTGAGGATTCATAGTTTTCAAGAATACCATTTTAGTGTTTGTTCTATGCAAGATTCATATGTTCAATTCATTTTCTAAAGCTTATTGACACTTCTATCCTTTGTTCATAAGTGCAGGGCATGTTACAGTTTGAATTGATTCATAAAACATTTTTTTGTTTCTCAATGATAGAAAAACATGGGATTATTTGAGTAAAAACAATATCTAATTGTGGGGGAAAATGACGTGGCCTAAAAAACACATTTTTCCACATCTTTTTAATTATTTTTTATCAATTTAATTATTTACTTTAACACTTCTTAATAAATAACGGAACTTTTGTATTTTTATTATTAATTTTTTTATTTAATCATTATTATTATTAAAATTTTATTTTAGCCTTTTAAATAATTATTTTATTGATTGCATTAATTTTATAGTCTATTAAATTTTTATTTAGTTTTGTATTTTTTTCTACATATTTAATAATTTATCAATAATTAATTATTTAATTAATTCTACTTTTTCACATAAATAATGTAGTTTTAACATAAAATTTTATATATTAAATACTAATTAATTAAAGTAGCATAATCTTACTACAAGTTGTCTTTTAATAATTCATTGATTGTCAATTATATTTTATAAACTTGCTTCTCTTGTTAAATTTATTTAATTTAATTTTATTAATTAGAATAAGTATTTAATAACAAAATCATTAACTTTCTATGAAAGTAAATTTAATTTTTGTCAGTAGACTATTTTAAGTAATTTAACTTTTTTATATTTAATTTAAATTATTTATTAACTTTTATTAATATAGTTTATTCTTAATTAAATGTTTATTTTTAGTTCTAATTGATGTATTTTATTTTGAAAATTTTGTTAATTTAAGTTTAGTTTTTAATGTTTCATTAAATATTTTAATCCATTTCATATCAATTATTTTAATTAATTTTTATTTTGTTTATATTTTATATAGGTTTAAATTATATTGTTAGATGTTTAAGTACAAAGTGATAGAGTGACCGTAACCCCATCGACCATATTACCTTTATTGTATTTCTTCACACAATTTTCTGCCTTTCTCTATCTTACCATTCCATTACAGTGCCTCCTTTATGCTACTGTATTCCTTTTATGGTGTCACCACAAGTCCCTGGACCGTTTTCATCATTCTAGTATTTCACCGCACTTCAACCACTATTTCATTCCCTTTTCCACATAGAACTTCTCTACTCACTACCATTTCATCTGCATACTATGGTGCCACTTCATTTTGCAACTGTAACCTAGAATATCTGTCCCTATAGCACCTGTTCCACTTTCATTATTTTACTTTCCCACCGCAAACCCATCCTTCTACCATTGTTCCTCATACCGACATAAACCAATATCATATTCAAATTGATATTTAATGACAAAATATCAACTATAGAGAAATATAGATTGCAATCATATAAGAACAAAAATCCATCTTTGATCTGTTGTGCGAAGAGGCCATCGTCATCAGGGAGTTCAGCCTCAGCCGCACCACCAAAGGTTGTTGGAGGCCAGTATCCGGTCTCGGAGGATGAAACGATGCCTCGATATCCATCGAGCTTCAGAGGAGAAGTAAACCACTGTTCCACCAGACTATGGAGATCTAAAGCCATTGTCGCGATAAGATCTAAACTATGTTCCCAACTATTGCATTGCTGATGGAGGATGGAGGATGAATTATCATCGGATTTACTTGTTGTGCACTATAGATGAAGCCGCCACACCAGTGCAAAGCCACGACTTCGAGGCCGAGCACAGAGGTCTCACCGGAGGGAACCGCTGCAATGCTGAAGAATCTAGATTACCCTATAAATACCTACCCCGCGTGCACCGAGATTGGGGGGGGAATTTGATATAAAAAAACTAAATAACTAAAAAAATTAAAATAATAATTATTTATTATAATAATTAATTTAGAATAACTTTATTATCAAATAGTAAATAATTATTTATAAAATAAAATTAAGATATAAAATTAGTTAATAAAATAGAACTAATTTTGATCTAAAATAATGTTTACTTATAAATAATAATAATTTAATAATAAATAACTTTAAAAATAATTATTATTATAATAAATTTAATAAGTTAAATAAGATATTTAATAAAAATTATCTTACTTGGAAAAATAATTAAGTCATTATAATTAATTAATAATAGTTCTAACTCTAATAAAATAACCAAATAAATTATTTTAAATTATTTACTTAATAACATTATCTAATTTAAGTTTTATTAATAAATTAATAACTGTAATAATAATGTTTAATTACGTAAATAAATTTTATTTATCTGATTATTATTAATTTATTTTTTTATAAGTAATATAACTTTTATTTAAAAAATAATAATTCTAAACATTTAATTTACTATCTCACGAGTTTTAATTGTTTTGTTTTCATTTTTTTATATAGGTTCATAAAAGAGTTAGAAACACATCTAGAAACAAACTCACCGGTAGATAGTTACATGAGAAAAGCTAGCGCGACATGTCAGTCGCGAAAAACACACGTGTATGGTGCACACGCTAAGTACACTTAAAGTTAGTGGAAAAGATTGGGTGGAATGCAGTAAATTACAGTAGATATTAAAGATAGAGAATGTAGTAGAATTCTTGAGAGGCTCACTCATTCCACAATCACATCCATCTGAGAGCAGATCAAGGCACTCATTCACATTCAAGGTACACAACTTTTCAAGATCAAACTCTAAGTAGCAACACTGGAGACGAGCTGGAAACTAAGGAGCTAGAAGGAAGAGTGTCACCTAGGGAGTTCTTCCTCCTCCGTTCCTTAATCCTTGTACTCTATTTTTTGTTGTTTTCAATGCTATATTTAATTATGAACATATCCCGATTTTTTATCTCAGGAGGTTTAATCTTGGTTGGTTTATTTGTTATATTTTTTACATCGTCTTCGATTGACATCAGAATTAATCCGTGAGATTAGTTCTGAAGTTAAATTTAATCATTCACACCTTCCTATAAGAAAATTCATTACTTCAAGATCAATGGGAAAGATTGAACTTGATCATCAACTTGTTGAAGGATTAATGTCTTTATAGTTAGAGTTTTACGGTGAGTTTTATTTCAACATTATGCTTTTTCAAATTCATAACAGTCAATGATCTTCAGAGTAGCGAACTCTAAAACTCATACCTCTGTGTTATCTGTCTTATAGAAAGGAAGATATATCAACCAACTTCTAAGATGTGATTCAATTAAATTTAGTGGAGAGTTTTACTTTTAATCATTAAGTTTGGAATTGTCGAGAAAATTGCCGATCTTAGCTCCTTTGGATTTACTATAATGTTTTAGTTTAAATTATTTCTCTAGTTTATCAATACTTAGTGTAAAATTTAGTTACATTTTAAAAAATCATGTTTCCTCATCCTGTCTCCACGTCATCATTTAAAAAATAAAAAATAAAAAATAAAAAACATGTTCACTCCCTCCTTTGCTGAAAACAGCGGAGTTTATTTTGTTTAAAACTAGAGAAAACTCAGTTTCCTCCACTGTGGATCGACCTTGCACCACTATGCTAGTGTAGGAGTAATAAATGAAATTTTGAGCGTCGTGACTAGCTTTGGACAAATCATTTATACTCACCCTAAACATATGCACATAAGTATATATATAAATGTTCTTAAATATAATACATATTAAAGGAATAATTCCTTCTATATCAATGGTGATCCACAGATCCATGAAGGGGATATGGATGGATGAATTTAGGTTTTGGATATTTGTGTCATTCTATTATTATATTAACGTGTTTTTTTCATTCCATTATTTTATTGTTACACATAAATATTTCCATTAAAGGATTTATAAATATAAAATATTATAAAAAGATTTTTTTAAAAAAAATTTATATACTATTAATTTTTTTAGGGAAATATTTCCCCAATGGTTTATTTTTATACATTAGTGCTACTTTCTAGTTTATGGGGATTGAAGTATAACCACACTAATCTTTATTTCATATTAATAAATGATTTATTATAGAATTTTACTCATAATACAACTCAGACTAGAATTCTAGTTTATTTGGGAATTATGAACATTATATAAATAAATTAAAATTGTTAATTCATCATCTTTATTGAAAACATCATTAACATGATGACACTTAAAACTGCATGTGATAACCAGGGGACCTACATAAGAAAGGGTTTCTCTAAAAAGCCTAGTATGGTAATAACCATGACATAACCTGATGTTAATAATACATGTTAAAAAATAGGAACATAAATGTGGTATAAAAATAGTAGGAATCATAAATATGAATAATGGGACATGATATAACATGATTTTGAAAATGGGATCCTGGGAAAAATGGAAACAAATTATAACATTGCACCATAGACATAGGTCAAGACTAACTGCCAAGTCATCATGATAAAAATATACCATAAAGGAATCAAGATCACTCCATATTCTGACATTAATTATTGTGAGACAAAACATTATGCAATGCATTGGAACCCTATATAATTCTTGGAGTATCCCTCACTTTCTTTTAATTCCCATTCTTAAGTGTGGCATATAGATCATGCAACATGGATTCATTCATCATCATAATTTATTAAATGATCTAGGACTGTGGAATGAATACATGTATGTAAAATTTAAATTAATTATATATGTTTTAACTAGAAAACCATTGATAGTAAATGGGTATGGTATTCACTACAAAATTGTTTAGGCATGACAAATTATGGTGAAATTTCGGCAGCATAGAGGCGTCATGTAAAATTCATAAAATGGTTTAATGAAAGAGAAAGAGGTCTCTCATAAATTAGAAATAAAATTTTAATTAATAGGACTTGTAAATTCATATTCCTATATTATTAATTGGAATTATAATACATAATATAAAAAAAGAAACTTGAATAATAAAGATAGTATACATATCCCTTACCATTAGAGTGTGACTAAAAATTCTTGGGAGAAAATTCTTTAGTGATTGGGGGAACCATGGGGGACTTTATAGAGGGGATTGAATAATAAGGACATGATTAAGGGAGTCTGAATGAATAGAAATGGGAGTTACAGAGGGTTTATATAGGAAATGAGTGGTAAATTCTTTAAAATTTATTAATATTTGTTTTTTGACTCTATATAAACAAATAACCAAAACCAAAATCCCTACCACGATTTTTCCAATGGTATTTTTCAAAAGGGGGTGAGTTTTGTGGTTTTATGTGGAAATGCGGTGAACATAATTAAACAATACTCTATATTATGCATAACTATGTCATACTCTTAATGAAATGAATTTAAGACCTTAAAAGATAATAATGGAATTTGATGATTCATAAAATCTTTATAAAATTAATCAAATAAACATAATGTACAATTATTTTAATTGAAATAAATATATTTTTTCATGTATAACTTTTAATGTTTTCATTACATCACTTTTGGTCATTATGAAGTCATAATACACACCGTATATTTATACGGTATTTTATTTTTACCTTATAATTTTACTGTCTAAAAAAATTGTGAAAAATTCAGCATCATATTATATTTAAATTATGATTAAAAATATAATATAGATATTAAGAAATAATTTTCTAAATTTGTGAATTATTAATTTTTAAATAATATTCATCATTTATTTAGAAATATTGAGTTTTTTTCGGTAAAATTTTTTGACCCTTATACAAATTAAATCTGACTTCATAAAAATAAAATCATCATTTAAATTTCATAATCATTATTTAATAATAATATATTATTATAAAATTATTCATTTCAAAAATTGATTAATTATTAAAATTAATTCCTTAATGGAATTTTAAAATTACCGAAAAATAAATTTGCTTTTGATTTTATAAATATCAAGATCAAATATAATGTTAAAATAATAAGAAAATATGAATGTTGTTATATTAAAAATAAAATATACGTATTAATATTATTATTTTCTTGATACATATCCCTTTAATTCACTAGAAAATTCCCTTTGGGTAAGGTTGGAGATCATGAGACTTTCATTGGGTGGTTTAGTGTGAATTGTTTGGGTTGTGGTCCCGATGAGCTTGATCTTCTACGACAAATGGTTTCACTCATGCTTAATTTTTTGAATCTATGATTGGGCTTGTTCAAGGAAAAATATCAATGATAATATCTCCCTCAAAATCTCTAATAAATGGGCTTTATAGGGTATGATCATACTAGTTGAGGTCATCACTTCCTTTTTCTATGTCAATTATTTTTTTTAAACCCTATATTTATACTAAGCATGTTATCACTGTTCAATGATGATATTATCAGTTCCAATGATACATAACTATCAATTAAATCTAATAGGATATAATAAAACCAAATAAGTGATTTTTTTTATATAATTATATTACATAGTACACCATTTAGTAAAATCAAAAGGGGAATTTTATTTATAGCAGCTTGGGTCATTACAATCTAACCCCCTTCAGTAATTTCTCCCCATAAATTCTGATTTCCCACAATAAAATATATTAGGGTTCCTTTTTATCACTTCCTCTAGTTCCCTTTTCACTTCTCCAAACTTTTCATTTCTCCATTGCACTTTTACCTAGAGGATTTTCATATTTAATATATCAATTTATCAAAAATATAAGATGTTCACCGATAATCATCATATGAAAGGTTATTAAAAAATGATACCACCTCCGGATTGAGGGGTCTTGTATGTAATTTCTCAATAAGGATACATGAAATACATCATGTAATTTTGACATGATATGTGGGGGTGATAGTTTATAGCGCACCACTCCGTTGAGATCCAGGAGCACAAAAGAGATCATGTATCTTAGACAAAATTTTCCCTTCCTTACAAATAAAAGGGATTTATTTGGTAGAGTTTCATGAAGAAATACCATGTCTTTAACATCAAACTCTAGGACTCATTAATTATTTTCAGCATAGCTCTTTGTTCAACTTTGGGCTACCCTGATGTTTTCCTAGATGGTCTGGACCATTTCCACCATTTCCTTGACCATTTTTGGACCTAGTAGTTTGGGTTCCCCAACATCATTCCATTATATAGGTGTTATGAACCTCTTCCGATAATGGTTTTTATAGGGAGTCATTTGGATGCTTGAGTGGAAACTATTACTGTATGACAACTCAACCTCAAGAAGAAGTTTATCCTATACTCCTTTGAAATTAATTTAGCTTGCCCTCAACATATCCTCAGCTGTATGGATAGTCCATTCAGATTGGACATCATCTTGAGGAATGATAAGGCGTGCTAAAGTTCAACTCTTTATTTATAGATTGTTGAATAATCTTTTATAACATAGAGTTAAATCCTATATATCAATCATATATAATCAATTATAGTCTTCCATGTAACCTTAACACTTCTCTAGTGTATATCATTGCTATTTGATCGAGTGAGAAATTATATCGAATCACAATGATGTATGAAGTATTTGTAGGATGATCCACCACAACCCATATATCATTATTTCCTATTGATGTATTTAGAAGACTAGTGATAATGTTCACGGTGATGTTTTCCCATTTCCATGTTGGTATGGGTAACAGTTGCATCATCCCCCAATATTCTTTTCCTTTCTTAATTGACTTTTTTACATACAAGACATCCTGATGTATAATCTTGATATACTTTTTCATTCTATCCCAATAATAGTGTTCATAGATATCTTAATACATATTTGTGCTTCAAGGATGGATAGATAAGTTTGAGCTAAGTGGATTAGAAAAAATCCTTCTTTAACTTTGTATTTCATGGTACACATAATCATGACTAAAATCTGAAAAATATTTCCTTATTTACATCAAGATTCATGCATTTCCATCTCCTCACTGTTTCCACATTCTTCAAAATTACCACATCATCTCTTTGAGAATTAATTAACCTATCCAGAAAGGACGGTTGAGAAATAATTTGGGAAATGATTAATGTTGTTCCTTATTTTATGATTCCCATGTCTATAATTTATAAAACTAATATGATTGGATCCCTCTCAATTATCATTTATGATAGAATCATGTAATAATTTATTAATAGAGTGTCTTCCACTTTATTCTCTTTCCCTATATAGTATTGAATTGAGCAGTCATAGTCCTTGATCAACTCTAGCCATATTTGTTTTCACATATTAATATCTTTCTGTATGAATAAATACATTAGTCTTTTGTGATATGTAAATATTTGACAAATATATCCCAATAGATAATGTTTCCATATTTTCAAAGATTATATCACTCAAACCATATTTATATCATGTGTTGGATAGTTCTATTCATTAAAATTAAACTACATTGAATTATTGTCTATAACATTGTAATTATTCATTAATACACAACCCAAAACCTTCTTCAAAGAATCACTGAATACCATGAAAATATCTCCACTTATGGGGTAGTGTGAGAATGAGTGTAGTGATCAGCCTCTTTTTTGGTTCCTTGAACCTCTCTTCACATTCATCATTCCAAGAAAACATGATTCCTTAAGATTTATATTGGTTAGAGGGCTTGATAATCATGAGATATTTCTCCCAAATCAATGTTAGAACTTTGATAATCCAAGGAAACTACAGATATCTATCATAGATGTTGGAATTGACCATCCTTCAATTAAATCAATATTTTAAGGGTCCATAAATATTAAATTGTTTATGATTACATTCCCCATTAATGATACTTACTTCAACCAGAACCCACACTATTTGTACATGGAATAAATCTTCTCCTTCAGTAAGTTCCTCAACACAGTTCTTATATAATCCTCAATAACCTCCATGGTTTTGTAGAATATTAGAATATCATCTATATGGTCTACCATAAATTTGTTAAGGTTCTCTCTAATGATTATATTCATTATGTCCATGAATATTTCAAGAGAATTATTGAGTCAGAAAGGAATTACTGTGAACTCCCAAAACCCATACCTTGTACAAACAATATTCTTGGGGATATCCTCATTATTCACCCTAGCATGGTAGTATACTATCCACAGATCCACCATCGAGAAGTATTGTTCTCCATGTAGATAATCACACAAGTCACCAATCCATGATATATGATACGTTTTATTTATTGTGATCTTGTTGAGCTCAATATAATTAATGAAAAGTTGTATGGAACCATCCATCATCTTGATGAAGAGATTGGTGCACCCCATAGTGAAGCACTTGGGTATGTGAACACTTTATCTAGATTCTCATACAGTTGTTTCTTTAGCTCATAAGGTTTCTAAAAAACCAATTTATATGGATTGTTGGACAATGGTAATGCCCGAGGTATATAAATGATTGAAAATTCAACCTTTTGTTTAGGTGGAAGACCAGGAAATTATTTGGAAAACACACAATCATATTCCCTAATAATGAGAATGTCTTCAAGGATGGTATTTTCCTTAATCATGAGCATTTTATAAATATTCGCTTACTCGTTGGGAAATAATATCAATGTTTGAGTTTTTTGTGCAAAAGAAGATTCATCCTACACCTTTAAATTTTATAAAATTGAAGGAAGATTCACAATAAAAAGATTGATTTTGTAACACCCCATGTAAATAAATAATATTGAATATTTATATTTATCCATATTTGTGAATAAAATATTAATATTACTTTAAATGGAATGCTATGCTCGATGGGGCACCCAATACGCAACAACGAGTTTCTTAGGAATCTTACGTTGCACTCTAATAGTAAAATAATATTATTTTAAATGGTAGTTAACTTCTAGCCGTTGTAATGGTAGGAATGAACAGAACTAACTAAAAAATTATTATATATGTTTGTCAAATATTTTTACTTTTTACAATAAATGTTAGAGGATTAAAAATGCGAATGAATCCAATTTTAAGCGTAAACATTCTATTATTCTTTAAAAGGTCGATTAATCGCCTTTTGATGGAGAACCTCTTTGAAATCCACTTTTTGACAATTTTATGTGTTATATTTGACAAAATAAAATTCTTCTTTAGAATCGGGACATCAAAATTTACTTTGTGTAAATTTTGGTATTTTTCCGAAAAAGTTCAATTTTTAATGAATAGTGTAAAATGTTGTATTTTAATTCAAAACCTCTTTTTAATCTAATTTATTAATATGATTAGATTATCCTTTGTATTGGTTTTAAAGTGAAATTAGAATATATTTTTACCATTTAATACAATAGTGGTCATTGGAATTAATTTCACTTTGAAATTGGACTTAAACTAGTGTCAATCTTTTGATACTTATTGTTTCATAAAAACACGCTATTTGTTTTGACAGCGGGAATTAATTATTAAATTAATTAATGCAACTTATATGTTCTGAATTTTTTAAAATAGACATCATTTTTGAATTTGGAATATCAAATATAGCTTAGGGTGAACTTTTGGTAATTTTCTAAAAAACTTCAATTTTTGATGAATAGTGAAACCACTAAGTGGTACTTATAAAAACTAATTTTCCGTTTAAATGAAATTTTTCCATCATTGTGTTTTGAATTTCAAAACTCCGATATACATGGTTATCATTAAGAAGTAAAATGTGGTTTAATGGGATTAAAATATTTTTTTGGTGAATAGTAACTTATTAAGTTTTTAATCGCGATTAGAGGTAATTAGTGTAGTTTAAGGTAATAATAATGTTTTAATAAAATGAAATGACCTAGAAACATGTCCTACACTCATTGGATGTGTCATGGACGACCAATACAATCCATGGGTCAACTTGGGGACCCCATGGAGCCACTTTGGTTGTAAAATGATATAATCATCTTTTTATTTAATGATAATGTAAAAATGACACAAACATGAGATGTTTTACTAAAAAAAAATTTACATGGGGTTATACAAGTAATAGTTTTGACTATAAATAGTCATTGGAAAGCTCAAAAGATTTCCTACATCATAGTATTTTTTTTATAATCTTTAGATATTAAATAAATTAAATTAGTTATGACATCATGATTATGCAGCGATGACCTCATTATCTAACGATTTAAATAAAATGGAAAGATAATGAAATATCTAAGACCTACACATGTCCAAAACATATTGGATGAGTTTATTTCAAACCCTTATCAACTTATCCACGAATTATATCAATGTGGGACCTTTTAAATCCGAAACTCAATTTCAAATAAAGTAACATTTGCTTACTTTCCAAGAGTGCCCCTCCTCTCCTCTTATAAAATACCCCCATCTCTACCTCCTTACCCACACTCCCAAAGCCTTTGGCTCGGACAAACTCTGCCCATTTTGTCTCTCCACTTCCATCTATTACTCCTTGTAGCCTCACTTTGGGCAGAAGTATTCCCAAGGAAGCCTTTGAGCTCATACCAAAGGGAGTTACCCGATTTTAAGGTAATGTCTTCACTTGAGTCCTTTTGTTTTATTTTGCCTCTCCAACCCCCTAAAATCTTTTTATTCATTTCTTTTGTAACAAATCCAGTATCTCCAATATACTAGGATTTCGTTATAATAAGTATTTGAGCTACACTTACACACACCTACATCTAATGGTTAAAGAACATATTGTTTCCATGGATGGCGAATTTCTGCCTCATGAAACGATGATTGTTCAATACTCATATAACACCTTCAAAGGTGGAAATTAAGATGAAACTATATTTATATATTATATCTAATATGTTTATGTTTTACTTAAGCTTCTGTATTTTTCATTTATGGCATACCTTTATGGTTTCCATTATGGGTAAACAAGATATCTTCATTTAAGGAAGTGCGGACTACCGCCCCCTCAAAGTGATTTGATTCGTTAATACCATATGTGGTACGTATAAAGGATATATTTAATGATATTATATATGATAACATACTGGAATTAAAATAATATTTTGTATCATTATGTTTTAATTCCATTAAATATGAAATAGAAATGGAAGTAGCGTTCATGCATACGTACGGCTTACCGTCTCCATGAATGGTGTATTTCATTTCTTAACTCTAAATGTTATGTAATATTATAAATGCATGAATATACTGGATATATATTATATATATGATATCTACATCATGAATAAAATTCTGGATATAATGAACATTTGGCCACACGAACAACATGTAATTGTAAGAAGTCCACTTTTGACTTAAGAACCAAATATCGTCAAAACAAATATTATTAACTTAAATGATTACATAATGTTTATGACATGGTAATAAGTGATATAAAAGGAATAATGAACTTGAAAAATGTTCTTATGGATGTATAAATTAACTCAAGTTTATTATTCAGGAGATTAAAGAACGATCGAGTCATGTCGGACCCGAGGTAAGGGATCCTACTCCTCGCTTTCTTTTTAAGTACACTCTTTTATGTCATTCCTTTTAAATCTCATCTTTCTTGTTATTGGGATGTTATTTTATATTACTATTACTATAATTTTTATGTTCATGTGATGAGAGACCCTATTATCTCTCATCAATCCATTTTGGATGTTTTGAGTGGCGCCGTTAGGCTGCCGAATTTTCGTAAGAGATCTAACCTCTCTCTTTCTTTTTAAGTACTCTCCTGTAGGTCACTTCTTTTAAGCTCCTCTTTGTTATGACGGGGGATGTTATTTTATATTCATCTTTCTGTAAATTTTATTGTAATATTATGAGAGATCCTATTTGATCTCATCAATCCATTTTTGGATGTTTTGAGTGGCGTTGTTAGGCTGCCGAATTTTCGTAAGAGATATAACCTCTCTCTTTCTTTTTAAGTACTCTCCTTTATGTCACTTCTTTTAAGCTCCTCTTTGTTATGATGGGGGATGTTCTTTTATATTCCTCTCGCTGTAAATTTTATGGTAATATGATGAGATACACTATTTCCTCTCATCAATCCATTTTGGAATTTTTAAGTGGCGTCGTTAGGTTGCTGAGTTTTCATAAGGGATTTTTCATCTCACTTTTATTCTCGTGAGATTTATGCAACATTTGCCACAATTTCCTTTGAGTGGTGTATGTACTGCCCAATGTTATACACTTTGTATAGTATAATTTCATTTATGTGTATTCACATCTTCAATGTATGACCCTTCTTCCATGGGGTGTACGTTTCGAAAGTTACCCAACTCGGTAAGGGGACCTTTCACCCTCCACTTTTTAAAAGACTTCTTTTGTTATGTCTTTTAATTAACATACTATTATGTTGGGATATGTTCTTTTATATCCTTGTTGATGTAAATTTTATGTCCAAGTGATGATATTCCCTTTTTATCTCTCATCAACTCATTTTCTGAATTTTGAAGTGATGCCATTAGGCTGTCGAATTTTACCAAGGGAACTTTTTAACCCAATTTATATTTCTTTGGGTTCAACAAGTAGTTATTGAATATGTCATACTTTTTATATTTTGGAATGATCTTTTATTGTTTTAAACTTAATATCCACTTATATTGGGTGTATTTATATTTGTCACACATAATTTTGAGATTGATTTATCCTTAATTTAAGGATATCTTCTTTATAAGGGATTTCATCACATTTAACATTTCTATTGAGAATTCATTGTTGTTATGCACCAATTCACTATTATATGGTGTATATACTATCCTTTGGAATATTATATCATGAATCCATTTATTCTCATGATATTATAAAGTTCTGACTAAATGTTATTCCTCAATTATTGTATTCATGTGTCTCTAATTTTGGTAAAACCCCTTTAACCAAAATATCACTTTAAATGTTTTAATTATTTATTCTTATTAATATCCATGTTTTCAAAGTTGTTTTAAGGATTTATTTATATGGATAATAATGGTTTAAAATTTTATAAGCTTCAAGGTGGTATGGGACACATTGATTCAAAAATCTCTTTATTAGATGTTTTAAATGGTTTTGGAAATGGTTTCTTTTTGAATGGATTCATTATTTCAATATCCTAAAATGTTATATTTTGATTGAAATGTGGAGATGTTATGTTTCATTTATGCATGTTTTATGTGATACGTTTATGTTATGGTTCTTGGGAATTGTTATGAAAACGGGTGGTTCTGTGATAAACTAAGGGCGGGTGAGCCCGATATAGCTCTCCAATGCATTGGGTAACACGAAGGAGTGAAACGTTAAGGTTTCTCCGAAGAGATTTAGGGAATATACTGTGGTGGGTATTCCAAACGTAACCAAGAGGGATACTACCTACGTAAGAATGTTATGAATGCCTCAAGATACCTTTTATGTCTTATGATTTCTATGATTTATTCATGATTTGATATGCCTATGTTTTATGGGTAAAGTATGATTTCATTCTAATGTATATATGAACTCATGTTTCCTTTCCATATTTTTATAACTCTTAATGAGTTTTTTATGCTCATCCCATGTTTTTGAAATGTTTTTCACAGGTCAAGGGAAAGGTACATGATGTGATGATAGTGTCAAGGATGTGTCAAGAAAGAACCCATGTTTTATTTTAAATATGTTTCCGTTGATGGGAAGAATGAATACTATCTTTTATGTAACCACTTTGTTTAAATGTGGAATGTAATGCAAGTTTCATGATCTAATTCTCTAAAACTCTAAACCTGAAAAGATCCTCAATGTGTAATCTTGTAATAACTCAAGATTAAGTAAGGTTTAAGGCTGGGGCCTTATAGATTTTCCTCTCATGGAACTTTATATTGGCTCTATATAGGAAAATCCAATATATACACATAATTTTATATAATTTTACAATAGGGAGTTTGATAATGTTCTCAAGGATGTTCATTGAGAAACTTTAGATATGATGGGAGTTATATACATGGGATGCAATCGTTACCCCATTTTGTGTTTTAACTAATAGTCGTACCTCCATGTTTTTTCTCATGTTTCAATAGTTCTACTAAACATTCAGGATATGAAGGAATGTCAATAACCAAAATAAAAAATTATGTTTTTTATTATTGAATTAATAAATTTGTTTAAATTTCACCACATTTTTATTGGGATCCACCTCAGTGGTTTTAATGGAAAAATATATCCCTTATTGTATTCAAGGTTGTTGGTTGTCTCTGAAAACCATTGGCATGGTTAATTGGTTTGAATGTGACATGGTTTTTTATAATTGATGCAATGAGAAATGTGTTGAGGGTTCACTAGATCATTTTTTTACTCCAACACATTTTTTGGGTGTACCCTACCAAATATTGCTGTTAGGTTCCCCCATTACCCTACTTATATCATTTCCTCACCCCCATTAAAAATTTACATGGTTTTTCATTCCACACCTTTGAAAAGAGGGATGTTTAAATTTCTAGGAACTATTAGATTTTTTCATAGGAACACCAAAATTAAAATCAACTTTCCACATCATATCCTTGATAAAACCGTGAGGTTTTCTAATCTTCATCTCAATTTTAAGGGATCATCATGGAATTTCCAAATAGCTATCAATATCTCAGATCATCAGGGATTTTCGAATACTTGTTTTTTATTACACAAAAGTTTTGTTTTACATTGTATTTGGGGATAATGACAAAGATACAAGAGTATCTGAAATTTCCTATGATTTTTTCCTCATACAACCTAATTGATTAATATTTTTTCTCGAGGGAAAGGAAATCAGTTTATATTTTAAGTCAGAGAGTGCAAGAAATATATTTATCAGAAAAAGTTTTCTAGAATTCCTTTGACACCATCATTTTGATATCTAACCTATGATTCATATTCTTGATCAATGTCCACCATGGATATGTTTCCCCTTCTATATGAGAAACATCGATTATAACCTTCTCTTTCTCATTACATTGGAGGATGGAGAATATATTATCAACGAAGTTAATCCATTGTTCTAAGATTAAGGAAAAAAATTATCCAATGATTGTTGGAGGCCTTTGTTCTATAAAGCTATCAATTGAAGATTTTTATTTATTATGGGTTTTTGGGTTCTCATCCTGATCAATTATTTTTTTCATAACATGATTTAGTTGAGAGAGTATCATAAAATATTTCATGATTCTCTCACCAATCAGGTTGGGTATCTCATTTGGGGTAGTCAACAAATTTCCCATAAGATTGATTGTTTATCCAATTCCTACTATTTCTGTCCATTGGCTATAATAAAGGAAAATTAGAGATGATTATTTTTAAATTATTAAACTTATATGTGGGAATCCAATTATAATAATGTGATAACATATAAATTACATGAATTTCCTTAATTTATAAATCTACAGGCTTAAATTTATGTTATCCATGATCTATTTCCTAACATATATTCCTATGGGTTTTGTTTGATCCCTTAATAACGGTTCATAATGAGATTAGGAATTTAAAAAATAATATTCCATGGGATTATCAAATAAGGATTTCATTAAGTCCCACTTTCATGCATCAGTTCCCAGTCGAGTCTAGATCATCACATTGTTTTTTTGTTTTACCACATTGTATATCTGTTCTATATCCACACCCACTTTTAGTATCCTGATAGTAATGTATTTTCATGATAAACCACATACTCTATATAAAGAAAACTTTACATATGTTTTCTTATACATGGTATTATCCCAATGGATTTCACTAGATTTTTCTAATCCTAAACCCTAAAATAACTAATCTTTTTATTTGATACCAACTATAAAAACCCTGCTATTTATTTATCATTAATACATTATTTATTACATATGGTTTCAATTAATACAAACCATAAGATAAAAAAGTCAAGTTTATTTGTAAATTAGAAACATTACGTATCTAATTAATATAGATAATGTATCATCTTTCTTGAAAACATCATTAATATTCTCAAACATAAAACTACATGGGATAACCTGGGGACATACATAATAATGATGTGAGCTACAAATCCAAGTAAGAGAATAATAATGGTATAACATGAAGAGAATAATACAAGTTAGAAAATAAGTCATATCAATGGGTCATAAATGGAGTAGTAACCATAAACAAGAACAATGATACATGATATAACAAGTTAATCATAAATACAACATGGGAAATGTGGTGATAACTTAAAACAATGCACCATTAACATAAGTCGTGACTTAATTCCTTGAAATCATGATTCTAAAATTACCATAAAGGAATCAGGTTCACTCTCTATCCTAAAAAAATGTCTCATGATACGAAACATTACCAAAACATTGGAGCACTATACAATCTCGGTGCGCCCATCACTTTCATTTCATTACCATGCTTATGTGTATCCTATATATCATACAACATGGATTCATTCATCATCATACTTTATTCATAATCAAGGAGTTTGAAATACAAAAATGAAATTCCCCATTCAAAGAAGTATTATTGTATAAAGGTGAACACCCTTGATTTGAAATGGGTATGATATTCACTACACAATTTTTTTGGCTTAAAGAATCATTGTAAAATTTTTGTAGCATAACCGCGTCACAAAAAAATTCATAAAATGGGTCATTGAGAGAGAAAGGTGTCTCTCAAAATTAGGAAATAAAATGGGTATTAATTGAGACATGGAAAGAAAAATCCCCACATTATTAATTAGAAATATGTGGTATATAATTATAAAGAAGTATGAATAAAGAAGAGAATGTGAAGAACCCTTAACTCAAGATTGTGACTCCGAATTCTTGGGAGCAACTTCTTTAGAGCATGGGGAACCTTGGGAGGAGTATAGATTGGGTATGGAAGAGTAAGTATGTGCTCTAAAGATTTTGAGTGAAATGAAATGTGATCGTGGCTGAGTTTATATAGGAAATAAGTGGGGAATTCTTTGTCATTACTCAAACATAGGTTTTGGAATCTATATAATAAAATAACCAAAACCACATTCCTTCCCATAGATGTTCCCTATGAATTCTACCAAATGGGAGAGGGTTCAAATATTTTATAAGACCATGGGGCTAACTTAATAAAATAACACCCTCTCATATGTGGAAGTGTCTCATACAGTTAAAGAAATGATTTTAATACCTTAAAAATTATTAACAGTAATGTATTCCTTTTATAGTGATTATTACATCACTATTGGGTCATTATGATGTCATAATAAAAAGTATATATTTATAGAGTATTAAATGTTTACCTAAAAATTCAACTATCTTAGGAAATTACGAAAATTTACCATCAAATAATTTCAACGTTATAATTCCACAAATAATATTCATTTTATCAAAATAATTTTATAATTTTTATCAATTTCACTTTTAAAATAATAATTGTCATTTATAGAGAAATGATGGTGTTTTTTATAATAATATTCCTTGAACCCTTATAAAAATTACACTTGACTTCTTTAAAATCATATCATCATTTATATTAAATAATCATTATTTAATAATGATATAATATTTAAATATTATTTCATTATAAAATATATGACTTCATTAAAATAAATTCCTTAATTGAATTTCAATATTACACAAAAAACAATTTATGTTTTATTTTATGCAAATCAAAATTATTTATAAAGTAAAAATAAGAAGAATATATGAACATTATTATAAGGAATCTATTATATAAATATTCATATTATTATAGTCCTGACACATATCCCTTTAATACACAGAAAAACATCATAAGTGAAAGTTGTATGATGGTGAGACTTTCTTGAGGTGGATCAACGTTCATGGTTTGTGTCGTGATCTCAACGAGCTTGAAATTGTCCAAAAAATTTCTATCATGCTTAAATTGTTGGATATCAGCTTGGGATTGGTCAAGGGAAAACCCCAGTGATTTTATCTCCCTTGGAAGCTATAATAAATGGGCTTTATACGGTACGACCCAATTGGATGTGGCCGTCACTTCATTTGTCCCTTTCAATTGGCTTTATTAAAACCCTATATCTATAAAAATCATGTGATTACTATTCAACAGATATATTATCATTAGTAATGATTCTTAATGATCAATTAAATATTATTGGATATAATAAAACCAAATAAGTTCTTGTGATTCAATATCTATATTATGTAATAAGTCATTTAATTAAATCACAAGGGGAATTTTATTTTTAATAGTTCAGGTCATTACAAGTATAGTGCACTTACGGGATTTTAGTGATATGAAATTGATATCAATATCAAGGTACATAATCTAGGTTGTTAAAAATAGAATTAGAGAATGGGTAATATAAAACCATGTATTAATAGCCCTTTGATATGTCAAATAGATAGTTTGATACACAATATCAATATAAAATGAATGAAAATATATTTTATTTAGATAAAATGTTTCAATAAAATATAAAAATTAATACATTATAAAAATAAAATATGAAAACACTGTTCTAAAAATTATAAGAAGAATAAAATTGTATGTAAATAAAAAGACCACAAACATTATATCTTCATCCACATGGTTTTCCTCGAAGATCTTACGACTAATTATAACTATGGGAATGGGTAAAAATTTGAAAAATAACAAATTTTTTCTATATGAATTATTTTTAGTGAAACATATAAAGTTTTATATAGGAATTTAACATAATATATATATATATATGGTCCTCGGATATATGATCATTGGATATACAGTCAGTGGAGATATAGATATTGGATATGTTTTCATTTGGTATACATGTATTCTATATATATATATATATTAAGTAATTTACATTTTTAAATAAATAATTTGTTACATGTAAAATGTGTTAAATAAAATTTATATAATTTTTTTATAAGAAAATAAAAAGATACTTATTCGTTTTTGGAAATATATATTAATTTAGAGAAAGTAATTTTTGGTACATAATGTATTTTTTTATTAATATTAAATAATCATTTACATAAAATATATTTAAAAATTAATTAAATGATTGTTAAAATTAGTAAATTACATAAAATAATATTTTAATTATGATGAAAAATAATTTAATTATTTATTGTAAACAAAAATTGTTTTAATTAAAAGAAAATTTTATTATAATTTTTTTTAAATAAAAACTTTTTTATATTTAGAGTGTACTATTTAATTATGTTTTTGTTACCATATTCAAATAAATTTATTATTATTTGTATAATGATAATTACTTTGTTTCCGATGCTTTTTTTGGGGTGCCCATCCATCTGTTATTAGGAGGGGGATGCGCCGCTGTTGCCCCACATTCCTGCTTTCCCAAGGCTGGTGACATTCATCACTTATTTATGGATGTTTTCACCGTGATCGAAACAAGATGATGGGATGTCGGTTCTCCCTTCCATGGATTACTCCTTGGAACTTGTTACCTAGTCTAGGTCACCCTTATATATTTAAGACATTGTTCGTGATAATCATCCTAGTGCCATGTCTTCAAGGGCGCTGGTTAATTACGTTTCTTCTTTCAGGACATTCCAAGGGGTTCGTTCAGAGCAACAACCATCGGTCAGGGGAGTCTTCATGTTGGACATCACTGGCGTGTCTGGATATAGGAACACCTGTGTGTCTGGGTTTCTTCCCCTTATGATAGGGCTTCTCAAGGGTGTGAAATCCCAAGGAATCCCATGTGAAATGCAGGGAATTATATTCCATAGGCATGTATTTGAGGTTTTCTTCAACTTCCAATGTTTAACACATGTTATGAAGCAGGTTTAAATTCTAGAGAAGTTGGATCAGATAGATTAGAACAATGATAAGAGTGGATCAGATGGGTTCACCCTTTGGAGGGAACACTGTTACTAGGGCTAACATTGGTTAGTTACCAGGTTTCTACTGGGAACAACATGAAAGTGGGAGACATGATTTCACCAGGATCGGACAACACAGTTAAGAATTAGGATGGGTGATGGAGAGTTGAATGAAGTGGTCGGGGAATGAGATGGAACCGTCATGAAGGTGATGGTAGTGTTGGTCTTGAGTCTTGAAGAGACTTCCTAAGTATTTTTGTGCCAGGGAATCAAATTTTGTGTAGTACGGCAGGGTGATGGGACACCTGAGGAGGCGACCCATGAAAATGAGTGTATGGATGGGACTCAGAGGATGTGGAACCCTGGGTTGGGGCATGACCATCCCAAAACACACATGCTAGAGGGAAAGGTAACACGATGAGACATGGGTGGTGGGTTTGAACCTGAGGGAGGTTTCCTACGTTCCTGGCCTTGGCAAGGATCAAAGTCCACATAGTTTAGGATGGGGGAATAGAATCGTGGTGTATGTAGAGGATAGATACCCTAGGATATGCTAGGGGTTACACTTAATTAGAATCATAGGGTCGGTCTAACGCTCAAGGGGAATACTAGAGATATGGGTCCATCAAATGGGATTGTAATGAATTACCGTCGAATGGGAAACACAACGGCTTACCATCGGTTGGGGTTGATAATGACTTACCATCTATTGGGGAACATAATGACTTACTGTTGGACATGATTCATGAAAGATTACCATTGATTAGGGTCCAAAATATATTACTGTTGATTGAGGTTGGACCATATGGAGGCTTCCAACATACCTTGTCTGGGACAAGAGGATCGAAGCCCACATAGTTTGAATGAGTATAGTTTAACATCTTGCAGGATAAAAAGGGGGGAATATAGTTTAACGTCATTCAAAACAAGGGTGAACCAGCGTGAGGGGGGTCAGTACCAATAGGTTTTGGTCTTGAACCTTAAGGAGGTTTCCCATGTACCTTTCCTTGGCAAGGATCAAAGTCTCCATAGTTCGGAAAGGTTTGGTGAACCGATGTGAAGTGGGTCGGGACTAAAAGGTGTTGGGCTTGAACCTCAAGGAGGCTTCCTATGTAACTTTCATTGGTAGGGATCAAAGTACCCGTAATTTGTAATTGTGTATTGGGGATTATGCTATAGGGAAGACCATAGAGTATATCATAGTCAATTCTTACTATAATCCCACGTGAGTCATTCTCGGTGTGAGAAACAAGAGGCAGCAGAGACCTGATGATCACTTCGTTAAAGGTGCATATGCGAGAGGTGAAATAGGTCTAACACATGTTTAGTGGACCATAGAGGAAACAGTGGAGTACGAGTGGTTCATAGCCCAGGGTGATAGAGATTAGGACTTACTCCGGGATGGGGGCCCAGGTGGTGACAGAATCCCATGGAGAGAGGGATGGGATAATGAAGGTCCCAGTTCCCATCACTCCTATAGTATTTGGAACCAAAGTAGAGAAGAGGATCTGGATTTATATATCCTGTAAGTAATGCTAGGGGTTTAAATCAATGTGGTTGCCCTTCACAGTGGATATGCGCCACTCCAGCAAAGAGGATCTAATTTATTTTGAGGAAGATATCACTCACATAGAGATGAGAGGGTGTAGAGAATGTATAAGATAGGGTACCCTATGTATGATTCATGGGGTGAGGTCACAGTTTAACGTCACGTGATTTGGACGATGGTTCTTGGCAGTTTAACATCCTATAACTTAGAAGAAGCGGGTTCACTTTGCACAACTAGGACTTACATAATTGATACCCACTAGCCCTTGGGGAAGGGAAGGAATCAGCAATGCCATGGTGAGGGGGTGTCATGGGGTGATCCACTAAGGGGCCCACGTTAGCGTGGCTATGATAAGAATAAATAGTCATTAGGATGCCTTTTCGAAGAAGCACAATTCTAAGCAACACAACGTGGAGCACGAACTATGGGAGTTTGAAATCACTTCGTACGGACCAGGAGGGTCGTACGAGAGAATGGGCCATGACACAGATGTGTTTTCAGTAAGAGGGATTTTTAAATGGTTCCATAAGGTTAGCATGACACATCGAGTGCACATTGAAGGCCGTACTCAAGATGGGAAGTTGCACACAAGATGGGGTGATTGCGCGCAAACCGAAAGGATGCATGCCAAATTGGCCTATTAAAAAGGGGTTTTAGGCCCAAGACAGATATTTTGGGCACAAAGGACTAAGGATAAAAGTAAATGGGTGAGGATCATGCCCAAGAGAGAATAGCCGAAGGAGGAACCGTAGGGGACCTGTCACATAAGACCCAATTCCTTGAGGCCATAGTGTTTTCCGCGCAGTCGCTGAAGATGTGTCTTTCGTGCAGCAGATCGTCACTTCATCTTCTGTCACCATCCGGAAGGGTTGGGGGTTCATTTAAATTTATATCTAAAATTATGGAAAGTGGTGCACAAGAGGTTTTGTGCACAAGTGGGTATTTGACGCTGCATTGTCCGTGGAAGAGTTTGCGTGCCGCTAAGTGATTCGCACGTGCACTCTCTCTTTACGTGTGTGCCTTAAATAATTTTTCGAGAACACTGCCAAAAAAGGGTCCCTTTGACATCAAATTGGGTTCATAAGTTGTTATAAACCAAAAGAAGTTTTGTGCGCCTTCCCGAGATCTTTTGCACCAGCACGTTTGGAAGTTTTTGATGGGTCACCACAGAAGCCTACCGTTGACATTGCATTGGGTGTGCAGGAGTATGCGCACCAGAGGAACTCTTGCGCACATCTGCTAATTCTTCTGCGCAATTTCTTATTAGGTAGTGGAATCTTCTACTCACCTTAAAAATTCCATTTTTTTCGTTATTATCCAAATCCTGGTCATTTCCGAAATTTAGCATGAAAAAACGCCCCCTCTTAATCAGAGCTGAATGGAGACTTGAAGGTTAGATTCTGAGTGTCACACTGAAAAGTAGGGAAGCACCCACGTGGTGATCCCAAAAACAGCATTTGGGTGCATAAACATATTTTGTGCACACGGAAAACACAGTATGTGCCTATAAATATGTCGTGGTCCCCCACTAGGTCCCTACTTTGACTTTTTCATACGACAGACTCTTTGCTCTGGAGCATGAAAACATTCGTCATTTTTTGCAAGATTCCTTGGCCGACTCAGCATTTTGTGTGCTTTCTGGTCTCTTTCACACAACCCAACATTTTCATACAGACTACCATTCGTTCATGACAACAACAATTTTGAGCACTGAATCTTCATTATTCTATGAACATCCCTTAGGATTTCTAGAATTGTTTCAAAAAATGGCCGCCCAATAAACCAAAGTCGAGAGGGAGGTTAATGCATCTACGCAGATGACTCAAATGATCACAAACCCCCAGATTCTTCATGAAATGTGGGTCATGTCTATAACGAAATTATTTTTGGCATACTTATGTAAGTGAAAAAATATTACGACTCGAGTGATAGCCTGCCGATATGGAACTTCGGAATTTTAGACGAGGTGCTGATGCCTGGCTTTGAATATGATACATCGTGGTCATGGGTGACCCGCGAAGATAGTATCCATCAATTCATCATTACGAAAAAAGGCCATCCTACCAGGGAAACAAAGAACATAATCGTCTATGTCATGAATCCAAAGACCAGGACCATCCAAGGGAGTAACCCAGTCCCCGAGGAATCCCCAACTCTTTATGCAAGAACATTTCAACTCAGTATTTCCGATGAGATGAAGGGTTGGAAGGAGTGGGATTTCAGGTCTGGGGGTAACTTTACAAGTGAATGGTCATTGGTTTACTTGTTATGTCAGACATGCAAGGAGCTTGGGCCAGAGATGTAATATATCGGGCTCTTCAAAGCTGTTTGGACATTCCTATTTCACTTCTACCGGCTGCAGGACCTGATACCATAATTGTTCAATCTTTGGTCTCCTAACACCAAAACATTACACCTAGACCATGGGTAGGTAGGAATCAATATATGGTACTTCCACTACATTGGGGGAATCCTTTTTGAGGGGTATTATTATGACGAGTTCATCCCAACAGAGAATTTCTAGTGGGATAGGACGAGCACCCCCATCTTGACATGGCATCTTCTAGAGCTAGCTAAGGAGGAGATGAAAATAAAATATGTTCTGAAGGACATATCATATCCTGGATGGTTTAGTATTTTCTTGATGCAATACAAGGCTATAAAGATTCTAGGCCGAGGGAAGCAGTGCCCGAACACATCTCAGTGGGGAAATTGGGATCATACATGAGAATATTGGGGGTAGGAGAGTATCGATCATGGGGCTTCAACATAAATGAATGTCGGGAACCAAATGTACAATATTACAGGTTTCATGCAGTATTATTGAGTGGGTGGATATTTCTAGCGAGGTATATGAGGGTGGGGGTTTTCCTGGGACATTAGTGATGGTCAAGATCATGGCAGCAAATAACAAGGTTAACCTAGGGGTGCCTGCATTAGCTTGGCTATATAGAATTCTAGGGCACATCTCAAGGGGAAGTGCACCCAGATGGATATGCGGACCATTCCTGATCCATCATGGCTAGGTCACAGCCCACTGCGGGGGGGTATGACTTTCTTAACGCTATTATCCCTTCAAGTGATGGTATGCGGCCATCCCCCTTGAACATTTCCCACTAACGCTCACAGAATAAGCGTTCAAGCTCAAGATAGACAGCCATACCCATTTCAACTTTCAATAATTCCAAAATCTAGTTAGTCTGATGGTAGATGATGGGAATGGACCCTTAGAATAGTGGAAGTATCAAAAAAGCATCAGGGTAGGTCTGTTGGTATCCTATATTAATGGAAAAATCCTTTGTAAACCATATGTGCAGACCAGGTTTTCCAGACAGTTCGGGAACAAGTAGTGAATGCCAAAGAAAGTCTATACAGAGTTTCGATAAGAGAGACATCACTACATTCTTCTCCAACTGTGGATCACATTCAGAACCGCAACCCTAGGCAAAGTCATCACTCCCCCCCACCATCGATGTCAGTGTCGGTATGTCAAAAGAGTATGCAAATCACTAGACAAAAACATATCCCGAGGTGATTTTATGTAAATTAATTCAAAACCTCAAGGTGGATAGTGTGGATCCCATATAGAGGGGAGGTATAAGAAGTTCCACAGGAGTGGCGAGAAAAATAGTTGTCCAGGTGGATAGCATGAAATAGACTATTAGTTCATCAGTATGAGCTTCAGAAGCCAAGAATGTGCCTCCACTTTCTGAGAGGGGTGGACCCACTGGAAACCTTGTGGGCCAACTAGGTAAATTCCTTTGAAGCAGCTCAGGAACCTCTTACAGCCAACCACTGATGCTATCTTCTCATCTCTTTGGTCTTAATGGAGGATGTTGTGGCAATATATGTCCACTGAAGAGTTGTGGCGGAGGCTGGTGTGTACTGGGCTCAACCTTCCAAACATTGGGCGCATCCAGGTGGTGGATATGGTAAATTTTCACCACTGACATGCTTACCGGACATCCATGGATATGTACACATTCTAGGGGGATGATATGTAAAGAAAAAACTCCTAGTGAATGTGATGCTCTGCAAGGAACATGACCCAGAAAGCTTCCATCTGAAGATGAGGATATAGAGGAAGATGAAGAGGGAGGGGATGGGGAGGAAGACGATGAAGAAGAATATGAAGGATATGAAAAGGAGGAATAAATTGAAGGCCTCATTTTTGAAGGGCATTCAGGAACAACTTCTCGCTAGCAGAGGCCCCATGAGAGAGGAATGGTTTTCAAATCAGACACAGAAATGACCGATCAGCTAGAGATGATATTATATCGTTCCTCCATTGGCCTTTCACTTCTCACAATATTATCTTATCAACCAAATTTCATCCTTTTTAGGAAGCTATGGGAGATGGTGTCCTAGAAGCCTTCCCCACATGAAGTGAAGATATTCCCATGGGGGTAGGAGGAAATCCTCTGGATCCTTTCATCATAAGCGAGCAAGGTGGGGAACCAACAATGGTTGGAGTAGGCGGTGAAGAACCCGAAGAAAGGGGTGAAATGGAGGCCTATGAATTCCCTACCATTCCCACCATTCTTGAAGAACCAGTGTCGGTGACTAATCTTACAAGTGTTGAGGGATATCTTTTAGGGGTGGATCCTACCATGACACATGGACTAGATGCTTCCACCCTTGGATCTTGTAAGTCTTTATTCTTGCCAGCTATCAACTTTTTTCAAGAAGCTCAACTGAATAAGATATCGATTACTGTTATAGCAATTTCAAGGTTGGAGGGTCAACATTCCATTTACTCGAGAACATCTAAAGGATCCATGCCAGTGATTACACCAGCTCCTATAGATCCAACCATTCATGTTGAACCTGCCAATGAACCCACAGATCCGGAGGCCACAGTCATGGGCGATAATTCTTTCAGGGTGGAGTTGCAGGCCAGTGTGGGTGAATCTATTGATGAAGAAAGAATTCCAAAAGGGTCCCTTCCATCAAAATCATAGTGGCCTTTATAGAGTATAGGCCCATGGACCCTATGTAGATAGATGATTCTAACCTAGATGCAACTGAGCAGAGCCACATGACACAGTGCCAGGTGTGGAAGAGCATAAAACGTTTTCACAGCCATTCATAGACAGAATGGCCAAGATAGATGGACTCAAATAGAACTTGGCTATGCTTTCTCTTTTCAAGGGGGGGGGGGGGGTGCTCGCCATCTTCATATAATGATCCAAAACCCCATGTACGAGGAAATACGAGAGATCATCCAATGATCTGAGATATAAGGGTGCCAAAAGGAGTCAGTGAATACCAAGGAGTCCCATAGAGCTATGCAAGAAGTTAGACACCTCTAAGAGTAAGACAGTTAAAGGAGGGAATTCATGACAACCCATTATGACCTCATCGAACAGTTGAGGGCCCAGCTGGAGGACGCATAGGGGTAAGTAGTGCAGGTGGCTCACCAAATGATTAATCTCCACGCCGAATAAGCACGAGTATATGTTAGGGACAACGAGTTACACTATGTAGCTGCTAATGAAGAGAAGTATCTCAGGGAGATGGATGTAATCTTGGAGGCCATAATTCAGAAGGTGGAAACACTAGAGCAGTCCATCAAATACACTGATCCATAAGGTCCATGTTTTGGACAAACACATAAACCTATCTCCACTTTTTTATTCCTAAATTTCTACATGGATGGTTTACTCTCTTGTTTATTTTAATGCATTACGACCACAATTGTGAAATAATTAGTAATCCATCCCATTGATCATGTGGGTCATGCCTAATATGAGAAACAAGGGATGTCCATATAGTTACATTGTTTTAATATAGGAGTTCCAACTAATCTTAGGGCCTCCGGGGTGTAACTGACCCATTCGTGCTTTCGAGAAGAAATGGGGAGGGATGACTGGATAACTAAGTTCTCAGAACTGTCGAATTATAATTTCTCCAATGTAATCTATTGCACGAGTGGGCTGACACCGTGGAAATTATAATCAATCCGAATATAGGGGAAAGGGAATTGTGAATCACGGTACCCAAAATTATGAACTTTGTGGGGGGGGGGGATGGCATGACAATGTAGGATAACTATTGACCAAGTTCAAAACATAGTACCCCTATTGTGTTTGACCAAAATGGGGATAAAAAATGAGGGCTGGCCATTGACCATGTTTGAAAAATGGGTCCTGACTCAAAATGTTATCCATTATTATTCCAGAATTTTGGCCTAGAATAGTAGGCAAGCCATAGGTCGATCATCCATATGGTTAGGGGTTTTTTTAGACGTGAAAGAGGACGAGGGTTAAAATAAAGGGCACACAAAGCATGGAGGGTGGAATGATGGGTTGTTCAAATGGAGTCCAACACTCTTGAAATTACACCACTATGGTGGAAACACATTAGGTAGGTGAATCTGTCTAATAAGGGATAAAACTTTCTTCTGAACATGACCTCTCTGATGAGGACCTAGATTGCCTCATAGAAGATAGAAATGTAGTTTAGCATCATGAAATATGGACGATGCACATAGTTTTAAGGTCATTCTACCTGAACCGTGATTAGGGACAAGGGTCCAGAAGGATGGATGACCCTGTGGCTAGTCTAGAGGTGAAATGCCTGAATGTCACTATGTATATCATACGTACAAGAATCATGCCAAATTTAGTTATAAGAATGGGGAGATCGGAGACCAATGTTGGTAGAGGGAACCCTCTTTGACGAGGAAACTGGCGCATCCCACAATTATTATAGGGCATCATGAACTTGTTCAGGGTAAATATATAATTACATGGTTACCCAGAATGGGGACGTGCAGCGCGGTTCATATCCCTACGTGAATGAGACCCCCCAAGAGGCACTCGTCACACCAGATGTTCCTGAAAGAGTTCGGGGAAAGGGGTTGAGGAAGAGGGGGTGGTAGGATTTATGATTCCTAGGGAAGGACCCGAATACAGAATGTCTAGGCCTTCTTAGGGATCCCATGAGGTTGGGAATAAAGCAACATGTAGTTCTGGAAATGTTGTCTTTACGCCTTGTAGATAGGACATAGAAGAAGATCTTAGTTTAAGGTCTTAGATCATGGACCATAGATAATGAGGAATGAGGGAGAATAATGGTAAGGTAAGTATAAAACCTGGCATGAATGAGGACATGTAGTCCACATCACCATGCGTTCATTGGGGTGGTCTATGGTCGAGGGACCGAAAAACAAAGTAAGGTCGGACCTGAGGAAAAGCGCATGGGAGTTCCTACGTACCCCATGAGAATGGGAATCAAGCAATACATAGTCCTGGATATGGCACGGTAAGGTACCAGCTCAAGGGATGATAAGGTCTTGCAGGTCTAGTTCATGCACCAAAAGAAGCGGCATTTGATATATCTTGTTTTTCCTTTGGGATAGATGTGTGTTTTTTGTTAAGAGATAAACCAAGGGCAAAGAATCCTGGTTTTTCTACAAGAATAAATCCATATGTTGGCATTGACAGATGGTATGGTGGATGACCAATAAAAAATATGATGTACCCCTGAGTGAGGACATCACAATGCATTTCTATTTCTTGTCGTGTGGCTGTTACGATGATATCATAGTTTAGGGTCATATGATATGACCATCCATGAATTTTAATGTCGTGCAATAAAGAACAAATAGTTTAAAGTCATGTGGGACTAGGCAGCATAGTTTAATGTCATATATCTTGGACACATAGAGAAGAAACAAGGTTTTAGGAGAGAATGTGCATGGAATGATAAAGCATGCTCGCCGTGAATGATGACGTGGTCCACACCACACCACGCACAATTCCAGGGGAGAAACCTTGGGCCGAGGGGAAAGAAAAGGTCAGAGAATATCGGGATGGACCCATGGATGAAATTTCACGGTGGTCCTATGTATCCCATGAAGATGGGAATCAATCCATATGTAGTTCTGGAAGTGCAGTTTAACATCATGCAGGACAAGAGGTAGGAGGGATATCTCCTAGAAGGGGATTACGTGGTGTGACTATTGAAAACCCAAAGTGAATGAGGACATAAACCAAAACACACCACACAATGTAATCCTATAAGATTCGGGGCCTAAAGGGGTGAACAAAAGAGATAAATTAGTGGAACTTGAGCTGGACCCAGAGATGAGATATCTGGGCGTTCCTACATATCCCACAAGCATGTGAATCAATATATACATAGTTCTATGTATGGAGATCGTAGTTTAAGGTATTAGAGATTAGAAAATGGAGAAGTGAAACTATTCCATGCAATTGCAGACCTCGATCTGATCCCTAAGACCACGTGAGTCATACTCGGCGTAGGAAACAAGGTTGGAAGAGGCCTTTGCAACACCTGGAATTCATGTAAAGGTGTAGTTGGTGTGGATCCCTGAACGATGCATCATCATGGCTTTGTCTGCCTAATGTGAAAATACGCAATGGGGAATAGTACCGAGAGTGTCGAACTTCAACTTGGACAAGATGGAGTTAAAAAGGGTGTGAATCATGTAGCCGACATTTAGGGCTTAATGGGGTTTGTGCGACGATGGAGGATAAAAATTGTCCATTTTCAAAACATAGTATCTATATCATGTAATGTAAAATGGGAACAACAAATGAGCCTCAACCGCTGTCCAAATTCACAATATGCGACTTGTATTAATTTTTTGTTCAAAACCCTTGAGGATATTGGCCTGAAATGGTAGGAGATCCCTTAGGGAGAGCATCCATGAAATTTGAGGATTCTTTTAGAGGTGAAAGATGATGAAAGGACAAATGAAGGGGACACGAAGCCTGAAAAATTAGTAAGAGAATGTCTAGGTAAAATCCGACACTCTATGTCCTGAACTAGAGATATCCTGGGAACATTGATGAACCATCGAAGAAGGTCGAGGGGTCCACCTTAAGAGCAGCTATCCCGAAAAGATGAGTGTAGGACAGGGGAGCGATGTGCTCTCAGGAGGAATAGGTACATGGTGTAGTTGTTACAAACCCGACATGAATGGGGACATAATCTCATACCACACGGCATAACCCTCTCCTAGATGAACTCAGGCTAGGGGGCCAGGAAGATGAGGAGGTTTCTAAGAGATGGGGTTAGACCTAGAGAATAAATGTCTGGGTGGTCATACATATCCAATAAAGATGGGAACCAAACCACACACAGTTCTGGAGGATGTTGTGTGGTTTTACATCTTGTGGAATGGATGCAAATTGGGTAAATTTAATCTCAACATGAGATGCGTATGGCACAGAGGGTAACCCGACGTGAATGAGAATATAATCCTGTACTACATCGTGCAATCCCAAATTAGAACATGGGACCAGGGGTTGAAAAGGTTGAGGGAACTAACGTAAGGAAGTCCCAGCAAGCTCACAGTTTAATGTCTTGCAGTGAGGATGATGATGGGTGAAGACCTCCAAGAAGGGGAACAAATTGTGAAGTTATGATAAACTCGCTGTGAAATGAGGACATAATCCCACACTACACCATGCGTTGGGGGAGGTATCCAGGCCATGGGGCCAAACCAAAGGGGGTGATCTTGAAGCTTGAGGACGAGCCTACAGAAAAACATATTCGAGTGATCTTACGTATCCCATGAGGATTGGAATCGAGCCATACATAGTTCTAAAAATGATATGTAGTTTGACATAGTGCGGTGAGGACAAGGGAGAATTGAAGAATGAGAGGGGAACATGGGGCGGTCATCATAAAACTGGATCCAATGCATCCAAAGACATTTACAACACACCACATGAGATCCTCCAAGAGAATTACATCCAGGGGTAGTCAAAGGGAAATGTTGGGGGGCCGGACTCAAGAAAAGCTGTGTGAGTATTCCTATGTATCCCATGTGGATGTGAATCAAGCCATACATAGTTCATAAAATGCAGTTTAACATCTAGTGGGATGATGGTGCTTGAGAGATCACAGTTTAAGATTTTAGATCTTGGACTGTTATGTAGTTTATCATCAGGTGGGATGATAAAGAAATTTAATGTCATGTAGTTTATGGTCATGCCAGACCCAATACAATTTAACATCTTGGGGAAATGACATACTGTTTAATTTCGTGCATGAAATAACGGTTTAATGTCATGTATGACCGTCTGTAGTTTAACTTCATTCAGGAAGACATACAGTTTAAGTTCATGTAGGACCATAGTGCTCCAGAAAATTATTTCTTGAATAATTTTTAATTTGTGGAGGGAGTTATACCATCACCATCCATGGTCACCAGAGAGTATGCACCATTGGGGTAAACCTTGTGAATGATGTAAGTTCCTTCCAATTTGGCATCCAATTTTGGTGGTTTTCATCTAGTTATCATTGGTGTTCTCAAGGACAAAAACAATTCAACTTACAAGAAAGAGAAGAAGTGAACATTCATTTTGAAATCTTGTGCTATCTTTTACTGATGCCTTTCCATATTGTGCAAGGTGCGAAGCCTGTTCTCGTCATGTGATTATAATTGAACTGGACATATTTCAGCTACCTTATCTAGTGATTGCTGATCATAGACTACTGTACGTAATGAATGAAACTGAATCTCTATGGGAAGGACAACCTATATTCCGTACACCAGGGAGTATGGGGTCACCTTTGTGGAATTAAGAGTCATCATTCGATAAGACTAGAGGGTGTTGGAGAGCTTGTCTGGCCAACTCTAATTATTCCGACCAACCATTTTTTGTAGGATGTTAGAGAAGGTTTTGTTTAATTCCTTTATTTTCCTATTTTCTTGTCCATGACAGCGGTAGGTATGGTTAAAACATATATTGTACTTGGCATGCAATTTATTCAACTCTGCCACCCGAAAGTTAGTTCTGTTATCGGTGAGGACAATGTGAGGGACTCTGAACCTGTAGATGATATTGGATCCCAGATATTCAACGCTAGAATGTTCATTGTATTCCTTGAGCAGAACCGCATCATTATATAGAAAAAGAAATCTGTAGCAGTTAAGATGCAAAGGCACTAGCGATCCTTCACCAGTGGATATGATCCCACAACATCAAGTCCACATACTACCAAGGGAGAACAATACTTGGTAGTGTGGAGAGTCTCTGGAAGCCGATGCACATAATTGGCATGAATTTGGAACACATGGAACCTCTTGGAAAACTTGATGCAGTGAGAGATCATGGAGGGCCAAAAATAGCCTAGTCTCCAGATCTGGTGTGATAGTTTTGGCCCGGTCTAATGATCCCCACAGGAACTGGCATGAACCTCCTGCATGATGTGAGAAATCTAAATTCCCTGAATGAAATGGAGTAGAACCCATTCAAACCATTGCTTGTATAGAATATTCTTAACCCCGATACCACTCTCGAGTGTAAATTGTAGTGCATGGCGTCAGATTCTCTCATGCTCAGCCTGATCTACTGAAAGATTACCATGCATAAGATAATCAACTAAGGTTTTCCTTTAGTCTAGGGATACATCCAGCACTAAGACAGGGGGACCATGGGGTCCTGGTGTGGAGGTGTTGATGGTAAGGTTGCTTACCTGTAGGCTATCATCATTGTTTGGAGTGATGAGGGTGATGAATCTCTGGTGTGACCCATGGATAATAAAATCATCGTGATTAGGATCTACAAGAGATGAAACTAGGCTATCCAAGGTGTCAGCTCGACCATTCTGGGATCAAGGGACATGAGTAACATATGTCCTAGAAGGGAACTGGGCCATAAGGTAGAGGGGGAGTTCCAACAGTGGTAGAAGTTATGGATTTCTGACAACATAGTCACTGTTTATTTTCTTCATGGATTGTTCAGAGTCCCCTTGGACATTCATGTGGGGAATTACAATCTCTAGGGAATGCCTGAGGAGATTGATGATAGCCTACTACTCTGCATCATTGTTGGTACAAACCTATGACAATAGGAATGAATATGGAAAAATATCTTGTGCTGGAGTGATGAAGACGATACCCAGGCCTACTCTCTTGAGTCTACGGTCAATGTGCCTTTTACCGGTAAGGATCCAGGAAGCACCACCAAAGTGAATTTTCCTACATGGGAAGGCTAGGTCTACTGAGAGGATTGCCTCATTAGAAAAATCAAGGTCCAAAGATATGTCCGTTTGAGTTGGATGGGTGGAAAGGAAATCAGTGAATTCTTACCCCATGATAGGCCATAGGGGAATAACCTGATGTCAAACTATTGGAGAATCACTACCCACCAAGCTAGAAGGCTGGTCAATAAGGGGAGGTTCAAGATGTACTTTAGTAGATCCACCTTGGACTCTAACTGTACCTCATGTTGCTGCAAGTAATGTCACAATTTTTGTACTGTGAATACCAGTGCAAGGCAGCTATTCTTTATAAGGGAGTATCTGGTCTCTGTATTGAGTAGCATGTAGCTAAGATAATAGAGAGTATTCTCTATTACCTCATTTTTCATCTAGGAAATAAGGGTGACACGACATTGTTTCAGAGCGGTCACATAAAGTACCATTGGCTTTCCAGAAACTGGCAGCATCAAGATCGAAGGCTGGAGAAGATACTTCTTAATTTCCTCAAAATTAGTTTGACATTATTCTTCCCACTAATAAACAGTTCCTTTCATCATGATCCAAGAAAATGTATTACACTTTCTGGACAAATTCTCAATGAATCAGCATATGTAGGCCAAGTGGCAAAGAAATCCACGAAGCTTCAGAATTTTTCTCGGGGGAGACATCGGGAAGATGTCCCTGATCTTATTTAGATCGATTTCAATGCATCTGTATCTAAAAACGAAGCTGAGAAACTTTCCAGAGGTGACCCCGAAGGCACACTTCAATGGGTTCAAAATCAGGTGTCAAGAACGGAGGGAGAAAAACACTTTCTTAAGGTCTTTTAGAGGGTCCTGATGTTCATGATATTTTAACACCAGATCGTCCATTTAGTATTCCACCAGTGTCTCAAGGATTGGATTAAATATGCGATTCATAGGCTGTAGATAGGTGGCACCTGCATTCCTTAGACCGAAGGGGATGAATTGGAAATAAAAATTTCCATGTGGTGTGATGAAGGGCGTAGAAAACTCATCCTTGGGATCCATTCTGATCTAGTTATAGCCAGAGTACCCATTCAAGAAGGGTAGGGCCTGGAACCGAGAAATAGAATCAATCAACAATTATGTCACAGGAAGGGAAAATTTATCCTTTGGACATTGAAGATTGAGATATCAGAAGTCGATGCAGACTCTGATCTCTCCGTTATTCTTCCTGAATGGAAAAAGGTTGTCTAGCCATTTGGGGTACTCGACCTCATTAACGAAATTGGCATGGATCACGTTATCAACTTCGTACTTAACCATGGAACCATGATAAGGGTGAATCTTTTTGGGAGGATGCTTAAACCTGTTGTGATTTTCTAGGAGACTGAGGTGGTGGATGATTACCTAAGGATCTAGTCCGGGCATCTCATCGTAGCTCCAAGAAAATACATCATGGTGATTCTTTAGGAAGTCCACTTACTGTTTTTTCTCCTTGAGAGGTATAACGGCACTGATCAATGTGGGTTTCAGATCTGTCTCGCCACCAAAATTCACCAGGACCAGTTCATCAATCATGGTAGAGACACCCGCTTTGAAGATAGGAGGAGCATTCTATAAGTCATCTTCTTCACTTATGGGGGAGGGGACCTCAGCGGAAGGAGTATTATCTGAGTTGATAGATCCGGATGGGATACTAGTACTATCCCGATTGGCGGTAGACCCTGCATCGATGGACTCTTGTACTACCAAAACCATGGAAATGGATTATGTTGATCTGATCCCATCTGGTCTTCAGTCCAAGGATCCACACTTGATGATATCGAAGTAATAGTAGCGCGTCAGATTAATTCGGTTTATCCCATCCTAGGAAACAAGAAAGTATGTCGTATTTCTGTTGCTATGGGGAAGACTTCCCAATACCTAATGTGAGTAGGGGGATCCGGTATAAATGGGGCCAGATTCGTAAATGAATAAGAGGTTATCACTCGGCGTTGCTTAGACTTGGTAATGTAACGCCCCAACCCCAGTTACCCAGAGTCGGTGCATTACTGCGTAACATTGGCATGATCACAAAAGATCAAGTCTTGAAAAACCGATTAGTTTAGTAGCCTTGGAAACACTAGATACATTCATAAATGCTACATTACATCATAAAGTGAAAAATCACAATAACATAGACTCCATATTCCACACTTCTATCCCCTTCAGACTATCCCTATAGGCCAGTCATTAAATATTTCTTCACATCCTGGGAAAAATAAAACATTGAAAGGGGTGAGCTCAGATGCTCAGTAAGGATAAAAATATAGTGGAAGCTTTCATAAATAAACATAAACATTTAAGGAAATTTATGACTAAAACAAAAGCCTTTAAAACTTGAATATCAACATAATATGGAAAAAGTAAAATTAGATAATTCCATTTACTTATTCACATAGATATTCTACTGTTCGAATAATCACATGCAATATCAATAACCACTTTCATAATGATGGAATGCATAATGCCAGAATATCATAACCATGTAGCCAAGGCCTCATTCCAAGCTAAAAATAAGATTTTGTCAAGGCCTCGTGCCAAGACACTAGTTTGTCTCATGATACCTACCGATGCATCGAGGAGCTATAGCGGGCTCCACCCATCACTTATTAAGTCCAATGCATTCCTCATATTAACAGGTTTAAACATATCATAAACGATAACATAATAATATCACATAAAATATGCATAAAGGAAACATAACATTTCCACATTTCAATCACAAGATATCAATACAACACATTGATATAATAAAAACACTTTCAAAACCATTTCCAATACCAAAATAAAAGAAAATTAAAACTTGATATTTATTTTTCATTTTAAAAATAGTTATGGCTTGTAGAGGAAGACAAAACTCAAATAATGGTCACGACGGCGGAGAATTCATTATCGCCGCATACGTAATAAAAAACATTTCTTTTGTCATTTATTAAAAATGCTTCGTATAAAAAGATTCCTTTTGAATAAAAGAAAAAGTCAAAGGGGTTTATACACCGTATAAATGAAAGTTGTGTATAAAACCAAATATGCCTCAATGAAAGGAGATTGAGAAGAAGTCCGTACAAAGATCATTTTTAAAATAAAATAGATCTATTATATGTATTTACTATAAGTAAACATAAATAAATTACAAATAAAATATAGGACATAATAATATCATGACATAATTTGAAAGTAGGAGATTAACCCAAAGAATGGAAATTGGGTTAAGAAATTCCCTTACCTCGTGTCCGACTTGACTCGATCATTCTTTAACCTCCTGAATAATAAACTAGAGTTAATTTATTTTTGCTTAAGAACCTTTTACATGTTCATTATTCCTTTTATATCACTTATTACCATGTTATGAACATTATGTAGTTATTTAAGTTAATAACGGTCATTTTGTCGATCTTTGGTACTTGAGTCAAAAATAACCTTCTAATAATTACAAGTAGTTCATGTGGTGAAATATCCATTATATCCAGAATTATATTCCTAATGTAGATATCATATATATCATATATATCCAGTATATACACGCATTTATAATATTACATAACATTTAGAGGTAAGAAATGAATTGCACCGTTCATGGAGACGATAAGCCGTACGTACGCAAGAACACTACTTTCTTTTCAATTTATTATTTAATGGAATGAAATTATAATTATATAAAGTTATAATATAATTCCAGTATAATATAATGTATAATACCATTTACTCCATCCTTTATACATCCCACATATGGCATTAACGATTCAAATCTCTTTGAGGGGGCGGTAGTCTGCACTTCCTAAAATGAAATTATCGCGTTTACGCATAATGGAAATCATAAAGGTATGCCATAAATGAAAAATACAGAAGCTTAAGTAAAAAATAAACATATTATATATCATATATAAATATTGTGACATCTTAATGGCCACCTTTGAAGGTGTTATATGAGTGTTGAACAATCATCGTTTCGTGAGGCAGAAATTCGCCATCCATAGAAACAGTATGTTCTTTAACCATTAGATGTTGGTGTGTGTAAGTGTAGCTCGATTCCTTCTTATAAAAACATCCTAGTATATTGAGGATACTGGTTTTGTTACAAAATAAATGAATAAAAAGTGTTTAGGGGGTTGGAGAAACAAAATGAAACATAAAAACACAAGAGAAAACACTACCTTTAAAACGGGTAACTCTTTTTTATTTGAGCTCAAAGGATTCCTTGGAAAGATTTCTGCCCAAAGGGAGGCTTCTAGGAGTAAGGGAGGGAGGTTGAGAGAGTATTTGGGTAGAGGTTGTCCGGGACAAATGGCTTTGATGGTGTGAATAAGGTGGTAGTGGTGGGGGCCTTTTATAAGAGGAGAGGAGGGGCACTCATGGAAAGTCACAAAAGGATACTTTATTATATAATTATTTTAGGATTTTAAAGGTCCCACACTTATATATATCACGGATAAGGTGATAAGGGTTCGAAATATACTCATCCAATAGGGTTTTTACAAGTTTAAGTCTTAGATTTTACATTATCTTTTTATTTTATTTAAATCGTTAATTAATGAGGTTATCGCTGCATCATCGTGGTGTCATAAATAATTTAATTTATTTATTGTCTAAAAATTATTCAAAAATTATCATGACGTTGGAAATCGTTTTATATTTATAATGAATATTTACAGTCAAAACTATGACTTGTATAACCCCATTTAAAAATTGATTTAGTAAAACAACTCATGTTTGTGACATTTTTATTTTAACATTAAATAAAAGGTTTTTAATGTCATTTTCCTACCAAAGTGGCTCCATGGGGTCCCCATGTTGACCCATGTATTGTCTTGGTCGGCCATGACTCATCCAATAGGGTTATGACAAGTGTAAAGGTATTTTCATATTTTTATAATATCATTTTTACCTTAAATTTCACTAATTACCTTTAATCGCGATTAATTAAACTTAAAAGTTACTATTCACCAAAAAATTATTTTAATCCCATTGAACCACATTTTACTTCCTAATGACAACCATGTATGTCAGATTTCTGAAAATCAAATCAAAGAAGTGGAAATGTTTCATTTAAACTAAAAGGCAGTTTTTTTAACTACCACTTAGTGGTTTCACTATTCATCAAAATTGATGTTTTTCAGAACAACGCCAAAATTTCACCCTAAGCTATAATTGATATTCCGAATTCAAAAATGATGACTATTTTACAAAACTGCAAACATATAAGTTTCATTAATTAATTTTATAATTAATTCCCACTGTCACAAGAAATAGCATGTTTTTAAGAAACAATATATATCAAAAGATTGACAATTTTTTATGTCCAATTTCAAAGTGAAATTAATTCTAATGACCAGCATTAGATAAAATGGTAAAAATATATTATAATTATACTTTGAAACCACTCAATAGTATAATTAATCATTATAAATTATTTTGATTAAAAAAGTTTTTTTAAGTATTTTTCACTATTCATAAAAAAATTGGAAGTTCTCAGAAAAATACAAAAAATTCAACATAGGATAATTTTGATATTCAAATCCAAAAATGAACTCCATTTTCAAATATAAAATATATATAATTTCAAAAACTGGGCATTACTATTCATAATGGCTATTTTGATTGGTCACGGTGTGTTAGAATCTCGAACATGCGTACAATGCAAGCTATTGCATTATTGAAGGAGAAGCGTATCATGGAAGCTTGGGGTATTACATTCTCCCCTCCTTCAATAAATTGAGTCCTCGCAATTTGAAATCGTTCTTCGAAAATAAAAGGTTTAAAATAGAAAATACCTTTGTGGAAAACCCACATCGGAAATAAGGTTAATAAAAATATAACATTAAGAGAAATAAAGAGAAGTACAAAGGTCACCCGAGATAGCCCATACTAGGATTCTAAGAAAATATGGATTTGGAGGAAAAACAAACCATCAAGGTCTGATGGAGAGTTGTAGAAAACTGGATTAGGAGAAAGTTAACCACAAGAAAATCACAAACTTGTGATTGGTTAAACGGTCATTGAATCCCCAGTTGGAAAAGTTAACCATCAACGTTTTTGTTTTAAGTTACCTTTCATAAAGTTGAGGAATTTATTTATGTGATTTACTAAGAACTTAAGGAAATATACTTACTTGTCATGTAGACTTTCATTCTTTAATAAATTTTTACCAGAAACCTATCTTTCACTCCAAATGGTAACAGAACTCGAAAATATTTTATTTATCCTAATTGTATAAGGTTCCAAATATTACCACATACCATTTAGATTAGGAAAACTATTTATAATAACCAGGGAGTTCCTGTAGGCTAGTGGTAGGTAATAAAGGCCTGTCGCACTATGGTTGTGGGTTCGATTCCTGCAGCTTTGTCCAATGCGACTGGTTATCCCCCGACCTGCAGGCTTTCCTTTTCCTATAATATAGTGTTATAATATTCCAAAAATAATCTTCATAAATGTTTTAACCTTAAAAATACTATCCAAAGTTCAACATAATCCATTCCAACCTTTATAGTTATCCAAAATACCTTCATCCAGACTTTCTCTAAAAGGTCCTTAAATTCCCAAATCAATTGTAACATTAGATTCCCCCAAAAAGTAAAGTTTCTCTTAATGTCACATACTAAAAATATGATTACCTTAATCATATTAAAACCTTAATGAAAACAACAAGTACTTCAGTACAATCCTTATATATATCACGTTATTCTTATAACCAGAATATAATCCTTGTTTCAAAAAGCACTAGTACATTAATTATTCCACTTCAACTGTTGTAACAGCATAAGATTGTCCTTGATCCATTAGCCTTTTCTGAGGTGAGGTTCCCTGACACTTAGGACATTCATTTGCATAATTCCCCATTTCCCTACAATTGTAGCATTCAACATTGATAGCCTCTTTCTTTCACTTGCAATCACAAGCCTAGTGACCTTTTTCTCTACATTTATAACAAACTACCATTTATTTTAGGCAAGTACCGGGGTGATTCTTCCCATAATTATCACATAATGGAAAATCCTTCTTTCCATTTTTCCCTTTATCTGTCTCTTGTTCCACCATTCTCTTCTTCTCTTGATTTACTTTATTGTCATAAGACTTAGAGAATTCATTTTCTATCTTGATAGCACACGAGACTATATCTTCGTATGTTGAGAAAGATTTTGATACTAAATCTCAACGGAGAAATCGTTTTAAACTATCAAATAAATTATCAATCTTACTTCTTGGGTTACATATATAATCTGCAGCATGCCTCGCTAACCTTGTAAAGTTAGCCTCATACTTTGCGACATTCTCATCCTCCTTCTGCCTCAGACTCAGAAATTTCTTTTCCATGTCTACTCGATGGTCATGTGGAAAGTATTTTTCTAAGAAAATTTCCTTAAACTCCCTCCATTCCATACTTGATACTTCTTCATCTTCCTTTGTGTTTTGAATTAGCGATCACCATTGATCGGCATCTCCAGTGAGGCGGTAAACTGCCATGAGAACTTTCTCCCTTTCGCTACACCCCAAGGCGTGGAATATTTTCTCTAAGGATTTTATCCATTACTCAGCTACTAATAGATTTTTACCCCCATTAAATGTTGGCATTTGATTCTTCATGAAGCGGTCTAACATTGATCCCACACGTTGCGGATCGGGGTGCTCCATATGAGTAAGGTTACTATTCATAACCTGAGTGAGTTGTCCCAGTATGGTGATAAGTTGATCAGCACCAGTTTTATCTCCAGCTCCAAAATAATTATCTTGAGCAGGAGGGAAATCCCTACATGGAGTGCGTGCATTGATACGTTTTCCATTCCTCCCACTAGGTGCCATTTCTAAACAATGGCATACACTAGATTAGTTTATGAATTAAAATACATAATTCCATACTTGAAAAACACTTAACATAAATTGAACTATTTATGGATATAATCCATAATCATAAAAATGTTTTCTTTGAGGAAGTATATACTCATGAGCCCTTCATAATGGTTTGTAAAGAAAATGATAATTATCCTAAGCATATCCTCAGGGAGTGTCGCAACCAAGAGTGCAGCAAGGCCCATTGTCGTGCACCAGTTCCCGTTCGAGTCTAGATCAAATTGGTGTTTTTGGGTTTTACCCCTAGGTACATCTGTGCCAGAGCCACCTCTACCTGCTCATATCCAGACAGGGATGTATTACTCTGAAAGCTCATAAAATCTCTATAATACCAAAATTCTAGGAAGTTCTTCTATACTAATCCTCAAAGTCTATCTTAAGGCCATGTGCTCTAATCAGAGTTTATATAAATCTAGATTCCAAGGTTACTACTAAACTGACTCTGATACCAACTGTAACGCCCCGACCGCAGTTACCCAGAGTCAGTGCATTACTGCGTAACATTGGCATGATCACAAAAGATCAAGTCTCGAAAGACCGATTAGTTTAGTAGCCTTGGAAACACTAGATACATTCATAAATGTTACATTACATCATAAAGTGAAAAATTACAATAACATAGACTCCATAGTCCACACTTCTATCCTCTTCATACTATCCCTGTAGGTCATTCATAAAATATTTCTTCACATCCTGGGAAAAATAAAACATTGAAAGGGGTGAGCTCAGATGCTCCGTAAGGATAACAATATAATGGAAGCTTTCATAAATAAACATAAACATTTAAGGCAACCTATGACTAAAACAAAACCCTTTTAAACTTGAACTTCAACATAATATGGAGAATGTAAAATGAGATAATTCCATTTACTTATTCACATGGATATTCTACGGGTCGAATAATGACATGCAATATCAATAACCACTTTCATAATGATGGAATGCATAATGCCAGACTGTCATAACCATGTATCCAAGGACTCGTGCCAAGACTACAAATAAGATTTTGTCAAGGTCTCTTGCCAAGACACTAGTTTGTCTCAGGAGACCTAAAGATGCATCGAGGAGCTATAGTGGGCTCCACCCGTCACTTATTAAGTCCAATGCATTCCTCATATGAACAGGTTTAAACATATCATAAACCATAACATAATCATATGACATAAAATATGCATAAAGGAAACATAAAATTTCCACATTTCAATCACAATATATCAATACAACACATTTATATAATAAAAACACTTTCAAAACCATTTTCAATACCAAAATAAAAGAAAATTGAAACTTGATATTTTTTTTAAAAAAGTTATGGCTGGTAGAGGAAGCCGAAACTCAAATAATGGTCACGGACCCAGAGAAGTCATTGTCGCCGCATACGTAAGAAAAAACATTCCTTTTGTCATTTATTAAAAACGCTTCGTATAAAAATATTTCTTTTGAATAAAAGAAAAAGTCAAAGGGGTTTATAAACCGTATAAATGAAAGTTGTGTATAAAACCAAATATGCCTCAATGAAAGGAGATTGAGAAGAAGTAATTACAAAGATCATTTTTAAAATAAAATAGACTTATTATGTGCATTTACTATAAGTACACATAAAGAAATTACAAATACAATATAGGACATAATAATATCATGACATAATTTGAAAGTAGGAGATTAACCCAAAGAATGGAAATTGGGTTAAGAAATTCCTTTACCTCGTGTCCGACTTGACTCGATCTTTATTTAACCTCCTGAATAACAAACTAGAGTTAATTTATTTTTTCTTAAGAACCATTGAAATTTTCATTATTACTTTTATATCACTTATTACCATGTTATGAACATTATGTAGTTATTTAAGTTAATGACGGTCATTTTGTCGATCTTTGGTATTTGAGTAAAAAATAACCTTCTTATAATTACAAGTAGTTCATGTGGTAAAATATTCATTATATCCAGAATTATATTACTAATGTAGATATCATATATATCATATATATCCACTATATACATGAATTATAACATTACATGACATTTAGAGGTAAGAAATGAAATGCACCGTTCATGGAGACGGTAAGCCGTAAGTACGCATGAATGATACTTTAATTTCTATTTCGTATTTAATGGAATGAAATTATAATTATATAAAGTTATACTATAATTCCAGTATAATATAATTTATAATACCATTTACTCCATCCTTTATACATCCCACATATGGCATTAACGATTCAAATCACTTTGAGGGGGCGGTAGTACGCACTTCCTAAAATGAAATTATCGCGTTTACCCATAATGGAAATCGTAAAGGTATGCCATAAATGAAAAATACTGAAGCATAAGTAAACCATAAACATATTATATATCATATATAAATAGAGTGACATCTTAATGTCCACCTTTGACGGTGTTATATGAGTGTTGAACAATCATTGGTTCGTGAGGCAGAAATTCTCCATCCAAAGAAACACTATGTTCTTTAACCATTAGATGTAGGTGTGTGTAAGTGTACCTCGAATAATTCCTATAACAACATCCTAGTATATTGAGGATACTGGTGTTGTTACAAAATAAATTAATAAAAAGAGTTTAGGGGGTTGGAGAAACAAAATAAAACATAAGAACACAAGAGAAAACACTACCTTTAAAACGGGTAACTCTTTTTTATTTGAGCTCAAAGGCTTCCTTGGGAAGACTTATGCCCAAAGGGAGGCTTCTAGGAGTGAGGGAGGGAGGTTGAGAGAGTATTTGGGCATATTTTGGCCGTGCAAAATGGCTTTGATGGTGTGAATAAGGTGTTAGTGGTGGGGGCCTTTTATAAGAGGAGAGGAGGGGCATTCTTGGAAAGTCATAAAAGGATACTTTATTATATAATGATTTTAGGATTTTAAAGGTCCCACACTTATATATATCAATGCTAAGGTGATAATGGTTCGAAATATACTCATCCAATAGGGTTTTGACAAGTGTAAGTCTTAGAATTTACATTATCATTTTATTTTATTTAAATCGTTTATTAATGAGGTAATCGCTGCATCATCATAGTGTCATAAATAATTTAATATATTTAATGTCTAAAAATTATAAAAAAAATAGCATGATGTATGAAATTATTTTATATTTATAATTAATATTTATAGTCAAAACTATTAATTTTATAACACCATTTAAAAATTGACTTAGTAAAAGAACTCATGTTTGTGACATTTTTATTTTGACATTAAATAAAAAGTTTTTAATGTCATTTTCTACCAAAGTGGCTCCATGGGGTCCCCATGTTGACCCATGGATTTTATTGGTCTTACATGACTAATCCAATAGGGGTAGGACAAGTGTACAGGTATTTCCATATTTTTATAATGTCATTTTTACCTTAACATTCACTAATTACCTTTAATCGCGATTAATTAAACTTAAAAGTTACTATTCACCAAAAAATTATTTTAATCCCATTGAACCACATTTACTTCCTAATGAAAACCATGTATGTCGGATTTTTTAAAATCAAATCACAGAAGTGGTAATGTTTCATTTAAACTAAAAGTCAGTTTTTTTAACTACCACTTAGTGGTTTCACTATTCATCAAAATTGAAGTATTTCAGAACAATGCCAAAATTTTATCCTAAGCTATAATTGATATTCCAAATTCAAAAATGATTTCTATTTTACAAAATTCCAAAAATATAAGTTTCATTAATTAATTTCATAATTAATTCCCGCTGTCATAACAAATAGAGTGTTTTTAAGAAACAATATATATCAAAAGATTGAAAATTTTTTATGTCTAATTTCAAAGTGAAATTAATTCTAATGACCACAATTGGATAAAATGGTAAAAATATATTATAATTATACATTAAAACCATTAAATAGTATCATTTATCATTATAAATTATTTTGATTAAAAAAGTTGTTTTTAAGTATTTTTCACTATTCATAAAAAATTGGAAGTTCTCAGAAAAATAAAAAAAATTCAACATAGGATAATTTTGATATTCCGAATCCAAAAATGAAGTCCATTTTGAAATATAAAATATATATAATTTCAAAAAGTGGGTATTACTATTCATAATGGCTATTTTGATTGGTCGCAGCGTGTTAGAATCTCGAACTTGCGTACAATGCAAGCTATTACATTATTAAAGGAAAAGCATATCGTGGAAGCTTGGGGTGTTACATTATCCCCTCCTTCAATAAATTGAGTCCTCATAATTTGAAATAGTTCTTCGAAAATAAAAGGTTTAAAATAGAAAATACCTTTGTGGAAAACCCACATCGGAAATAAGGTTAATAAAAATATAACATTAAAAGAAAGAAAGAGAAGTAAAAAGGTCACCCAAGATAGCCCATACTAGGATTCTATGAAAATATGGATATGGAGGAAAAAAACCATCAAGGTCTGATTGAGAGTTGTAGAAAACAGGATTAGGAGAAAGTTAACCACAAGAAAATCACAAAGTTGTGATCGGTTAAACGGTCATTGAATCCCCAGTTGGAAAAGATAACCATCAAAGTTTTTGTTTTAAGTTACCTTTCATAAAGTTGAGGAATTTATTTTAGAGATTTACTAAGAACGTAAGGAAATATACTTACTTGTCATGTAGACTTTCATTCTTTAATAAAATTTTACCACAAACCCATCTTTCACTCCAAATGGTAACATAAATAAAAAATATTCTATTTATCCTAATTGTATAAGGTTCCAAATATTACCACATACCATTTAGATTAGGAAAACTATTTATAATAACCAGGGAGTTCCTGTAGGCTAGTGGTAGGTAATAAAGGCCTGTCGCACTATGGTTGTGGGTTCGATTCCTGCAGCTTTGTTCAACGCGACGGGTTATCCCCCGACTTGCAGGTTGTCCTTTTCTTATACTATAGTATTATAATATTCCATAAATAATATTCATAAATGTTTTAACCTTAAAAAATACTATCCAAAGTTCAACTTAATCAATTCCAACCTTTATAGTTATCCAAAATACCTCCGTCCAGACTTTCTCTAAAAATATGATTACCTTCATCATATTAAAACCTTAACGAAAACAACAAGTACTTTAGTACAATACTTATATGTATCAAATTATTCTTATAACCATAATATAATCCTTGTTTCCAAAAGCACCAATAAATTAATTATTCCAATTCAACTATAGTAATAGCATAAGATTGTCCTTGATCCCTTGGCGTTTTCTGAGGTAAGGTTCCCTGATGCTTAGGACATTAATTTTCATAATGCCCAATTTCCCTACAATTGTAGCATTCAACATTGATAGCCTCTTTGTTTCCCTTGCAATCATGAGCCTAGTGACCTTTTTCTCCACATTTATAACAAACTACCATTCCTTTTAGGAAAGTACCGGGGTGATTCTTCCCATAATTATCGCATAATTGAAAATCCTTCTTTCCCTTTTTCCCTTTATCTGTCTCCTGTTCAACCATTATCTTCTTCTCTTGCTTTACTTTATTGTCATAAGACTTAGAGAACTCCTTTTCAATCTTGATAGCACACGAGTCTATATCTTCATATGTTGAGAAAGACCGTGATACTAAAGCTCGACGGAGAAATGGTTTTAACCCACCAAAGAAATGATCAATCTTACTTCTTGGCTTACGTATATAATCTGGAGCATGCCTCGCTAACCTTGTAAAGTTAGCCTCATACTTTGCGACATTCTCATCCTCCTTCTGCCTCTGACTCAGAAATTGTCTTTCGATATCTGCTCGATGGTCATGTGGAAATTATTTTTCTAAGAAAATTTCATTAAACTCCCTCCCTTCCATACTTGATACTTTTTCATCTTCCTTTGTGTTTTGAATCAGCAACCACCATTGATCGACATCTCCAGTGAGGCAGTAAACTGCCATGAGAACATTCTCCCTTTCACTACACCCCAAGGTGTGGAATATTTTCTCTAAGGAGATTATCCATTGCTCAGATACTAATGGATTTGTACCCCCATTAAATGTTGGTGGTTGTTGCCTCATGAAGCGGTCTAACATTGATCCCCCACGTTGCGGATCAGGGTGCTCCATACGGGTAAGGTTACTATTCATAACCTGAGTGAGTTGTCCCAGTATGGTGATAAGTTAATCAGCACCAGTTGTATCTCCAGCTCCAAAATAATTATCTTGAGCAGGAGGGAAATCCCTACATGGAGTGCGTGCATTGATATAGTTTCCATTCCTCCCACTAGGCACCATTTCTAAACAATGGCATAAACTAGATTAGTTTATGAATTAAAATACATAATTCCATACTTGAAAAACACTTAACATAAATTGAACTATTTATGGATATAATACATAATCATAAAAATGTTTTCTTTGAGGAAGTATGTACTCATAAGTCCTTCATAATGGTTTGTAAAGAAAATGATAATTATCCTAAGCATATCCCCCGGGAGTGTCGTAACCAAGAGTGCAGCAAGGCCCGTTGTCGTGCACCAGTTCCCGTTAGAGTCTAGCTCAAAGCAGTGTTTTTTGGGTTTTACCCCTAGGTACATCTATGCTAGAGCCACCTCTACCTGCTCATATCCAGACAGGGATGTATTGCTTTGAAAACTCTTAAAATCTCTATAATACCAAAATTCTAGGAAGTTCTTCTATACTAATCCTTAAATTTATCTTAGGGATATGTGCTCTAATCGGAATTTATATAAATATAGCTTCCAAGGTTAGTACTAAACTGCCTCTGATACCAACTGTAACACCCCGAATGCAGTTACCCAGAGTCGGTGCATTACTGCGTAACATTGGCATGATCACAAAAGATCATGTCTCGAAAGACTGATTAGTTTAGTAGCCTTGGAAACACTAGATACATTCATAAATGTTACATAACATCATAAAGTGAAAAATAACACTAACATAGACTCCATAGTCCACACTTCTATCCCCATCAGACTATCCCTGTAGGTCAGTCATAAAATATTTCTTCACATCCTGGGAAAAATAAAACATTGAAAGTGGTGATCTCAGATGCTCAGTAAGGATGACAATATAGAAGAAGATTTTATAAATAAACACAAACATTTCAGGCAATTTATGACTAAAACAAAACCCTTTTAAACTTGTACTTCAACATAATATGGAAAAAGTAAAATGAGATAATGCCATTTACTTATTCACATGGATATTCTACTGGTCGAATAATCACATGCAATATCAATAACCACTTTCATAATGATGGAATGCATAATGCTAGACTATCATAACCACGTATCCAAGGCCTCGTGCCAAGACTACAAATAAGATTTTGTCAAGGCCTTGTGCCAAGACACTAGTTTGTCTCATGAGACCTACTGATGCATCGAGGAGCTATAGCGGGCTCCACCCGTCACTTATTAAGTCCCATGCATTCCTCATATGAACAGGTTTAAACATATCATAAACCATAACATAATCATATCACATAAAATATGCATAAAGGAAACATAAAATTTCCACATTTCAATAAAAAGATATAAATACAACACATTGATATAATAAAAACACTTTCAAAACCATTTTCAATACCAAAAATAAAAGAAAATTAAAACATGATATTTATTTTTCATTTTAAGAAAAGTTATGGCTTGTAGAGGAAGCCAAAACTCAAATAATGGTCACGGAGGCGGAGAAGGCATTGCCGCCGCATACGTAATAAAAAACATTCTTTTTGTCATTTAGTAAACACGCTTCGTATAAAATGATTCCTTTTGAATAAAAGAAAAATTCAAAGGGGTTTATACACTGTATAAATGAAAGTTGTGTATAAAACCAAATATGCCTCAATGAAAGGAGATTGAGACGAAGATCTTAAAAAGATCATTTTTAAAATAAAATAGATCTATTATGTGTATTTACTATAATTACACATAAAGAAAGTTAAAAATACTAGATAGGACATAATAATATCATGACATAATTTGAAAGTAGGAGATTAACCCAAAGAATGGAAATTAGGTTAAGAAATTCCCTTACCTCATGTCCGACTTGACTCGATCATTCTTTAACCTCCCGAATAATAAACTAGAGATAATTTATTTTCTCTTAAGAACCTTTTACATGAATTTATAATATAACATAATATTTAGAGGTAAGAAATGAAATGCACCGTTCATGGAGACGGTAAGCTGTACGTACGCATGAACGATACTTTCAATTCTATTTCATATTTAATGGAATGAAATTATAATTATATAAAGTTATACTATAATTCCAGTATAATATAATGTATAATACCATTTACTCCATCCTTTATACATCCCACATATGGCATTAACGATTCAAATCACTTTGAAGGGGCGGTAGTCCGCACTTCCTAAAATGAAATTATCGCGTTTACCCATAATGGAAATCGCAAAGGCATTCCATAAATGAAAAACACAGAAGCTTACGTAAAACATAAACCTATTATATATAATTTATAAATATAGTGACATCTTAATGGCCACCTTTGAAGGTGTTATATGAGTGTTGAACAATCATAGTTTCGTGAGGCAGAAATTCGCCATCCACAGAAATAGTATGTTCTTTAACCATTAGATGTAGGTGTGTGTAAGTGTATCTCGAATACTTCATATAAAAACATCCTAGTATATTGAGGATACTGGTTTTGTTATAAAATAAATTAATAAAAAGAGTTTAGGGGGTTGGAGAAACAAAATAAAACATAAGAACACAAGAGAAAACACTACCTTTAAAACGGGTAACTCTTTTTGATTTGAGCTCAAAGGCTTCCTTGGGAAGACTTCTGCCCAAAGGGAGGATTCTAGGAGTAATAGAGAGAAGTTGAGAGAGTATTTGGGTATATTTTGGCCTAGCCAAATGGCTTTGATGGTGTGAATAAGGTGGTTTGGTGGGGGCCTTTTATAAGAGGAGAGGAGGGGCACTCTTGGAAAGTCATAAAAGGATACTTTATTATATAATGAGTTTAGGATTTTAAAGGTCCCACACTTATATATTTCAAGTATAAGGTGATAAGGGTTCGAAATATACTCATCCAATCGGTTTTTGACAAGTGAAAGTCTTAGATTTTACATTATCTTTTTATTTTATTTAAATTGTTAATTAATGAGGTTTTCGCTGCATCATCATGGTGTCATACATAATTTAATTTATTTAATGTATAAATATTATAAACAATTATCATGATGTAGGGAATCGTTTTATCTTTCAAAATAATATTTATAGTCAAAATTATGACTTGTATAACCCCATTTTAAAATTGATTTCGTAAAACAACTTATGTTTGTGACATTTTTATTTTAACATTAAATAAAACGTTTTTAATGTCATTTTCCCACCAAAGTGGCTCCATGGGGTCCCCAAGTTGACCCATGGAATGTCTTGGTCGGCCATGACTCATCCAATAGGGGTAGGACAAGTGTAAAGGTATTTTCATATTTTTATAATATCATTTTTATCTTAAATGTCACTAATTACCTTTAATCGCGATTAATTAAACTTAAAAGTTACTATTCAACAAAAAATTATTTTAATTCCATTGAACCACATTTTACTTCCTAATGACAACCATTTATGTTGGATTTTTGAAAATAAAATCACAGAAGTGGTAATGTTTCATTTAAACTAAAAGTCAGTTTTTTTAACCACCACTTAGTGGTTTCACTATTCATCGAAATTGATGTTTTTCAGAACAATGCCAAAATTTAACCCTAAGCTATAATTGATATTAAAAATTAAAAAATTATGTCTATTTTAGAAAATTAAAAACATATAAGTTCCATTAATTAATTTTATAATTAATTCCCACTGTCACAACAAATAGCGTGTTTTTAAGAAACAATATATATCAAAAGATTGACAATTTTTTATGTCCAATTTCAAAGTGAAATTAATTATAATTACCACCATTGGATAAAATGGTAAAAATATATTCTAATTATACTTTAAAACCACTCAATATTATAATTTATCATTATAAATTATTTTTATTAAAAAAGTTGTTTTTAAGTATTTTTCACTATTCATAAAAAAAATTGGAAGTTCTCAGAAAAATACAAACAAAAATCAACATAGGCTAATTTTGATATTCCGAATCCAAAAATGAAGTCCATTTTGAAATATAATATATATATAATTTCAAAATGTGGTTATTACTATTCATAATGGCTCTTTTGATTGGTCGCGGTGTGTTAGAATCTCGAACTTGCGTACAATGAAAGCTATTGCATTATTGAAGGAGAAACATATCATGGAAGCTTGGGGTCTTACATTCTCCACTTCTTCAATAAATTGCATCCTCGAAATTTAAAATTGTTCTTAGAAAATAAAGTTTTAAAATAGAAAATACCATTGTGGGAAAATCACATCGGAAATAAGGTTAATAAAAATATAACATTAAAAGAAAGAGAGAGAAGTACAAAGGTCACCCGAGATAGCCCATACTAGGATTCTATTAAAATATCGATATGGAGGAAAAAAACCATCAAGGTCTGATGGAGAGTTGTAGAAAACAGAATTAGGAGAAAGTTAACCACAAGAAAATCACATACTTGTGATTGGTTAAACTGTCATTTAATCCCCAGTTGGAAAAGTTAATCGTCAACGTTTATGTTTTAAGTTACCTTTCATAAAGTTGAGGAATTTATTTAAGAGATTTACTAAGAACGTAAGGAAATATACTTACTTTTCATGTAGACTTTCATTCTTTAATAAATTTTTTCCACAAACCCATGTTTCACTCCAAATGGTAACAGAACTCAAAAATATTATATTTATCCAAATTGTATAAGGTTCCAAATATTACCACATACAATTTAGATTAGGAAAACTATTTATAATAACCAGGGAGTTCCTGTAGGCTAGTGGTAGGTAATAATGGCCTGTCGCACTATGGTTGTGGGTTCGATTCCTGCAGCTTTGTCCGACGTGACGGGTTATCCCCCGACCTGCAAGTTGTCCTTTTCCTATACTATAGTATTATAATATTCCAAAAATATTCTTCATAAATGTTTTAACTGTAAACAATACTATACAAAGTTCAACTTAATCCCTTCCAACCTTTATAGTTATCCAAAATAACTCAGTCCAGACTTTCTCTAAAAGGTACTTAAATTCCAAAATCAATTGTAACATTAGATTCCCCAAAAAAGTAAAGTTTCTCTTATTGTCACATACTAAAAATATGATTACCTTCATCATATTAAAACCTTAATGAAAACAACATGTACTTTACTACAATCCTTATATATATCACATTATTATTATAACCAGAATATAATACTTGTTTCCAAAAGCACCAATACATTAATTATTCCACTTCAACTTTAGTAACAACATAAGATTGTCCTTGATCCCTTGGCCTTTTCTAAGGAAAGGTTCCCTGATGCTTAGGACATTCATTTGCATAATTCCCCATTTCCCTACAATTGTAGAATTCTACATTGATAGCTTCTTTCTTTCCCTTGCAATCACGAGCCTGGTGACCTTTTTCTCCACATTTATAACAAACTCCCATTCCTTTTAGGCAAGTACCGGGGTGATTCTTCCAATAATTATCACATAATAGAAAATCCTTCTTTCCCATTTTCCCTTTATCTGTCTCTTGTTCGACCATTCTCTTTTTCTCCTGCTTTACTTTATTGTCATAAGACTTAGAGAATTTCTTTTCTGTCTTGATAGCACACAAGACTATATCTTCATATGTTGAGAAAGATTTTGATACTAAAGCTCGATGGAGAAATGGTTTTAACCCATCAAGGAAACGATCAATCTTACTCCCTCGGTTACGTATATAATCTGCAGCATGCCTCGCTAACCTTGTAAAGTTAGCCTCATACTTTGCGACATTCTCATCCTCCTTCTGCCACAAACTCAGAAATTGCCTTTCCAGATCTGCTCGATGGTCAGGTGGACAGTATTTTTCTAAGAAAATTTCCTTAAACTCCCTCCATTCCAGACTTGATACTTCTTCATCTTCCTTTGTGTTTTGAATCAGCGACCACCATTGATCGGCATCTCCAGTGAGGCGGTAAACTGCCAACTTTCTCCCTTTCACTACACCCCAAGGAGTGGAATATTTTCTCTAAGGAGTTTATCCATTGCTCAGCTAGTAATGGATTTGTACCCCCATTAAATTTTGGCGGTTTTTTCCTCATGAAGCGGTCTAACATTGATCCTCCACGTTGCGGATCGGGGTGCTCCATATGAGTAAGGTTACTATTCATAACCTGAGTGAGTTGTCCCAGTATGGTGATAAGTTGTTCAGAACCAGTTGTATATCCAGCTCCGCAATAATTATCTTGAGCAGGAGGGCAATCCCTACACGGAGTGTGTTCATTGATACAGTTTCCATTCCTCCCACTAGGCGCCATTTCTAAACAATGGCATAAACTAGATTAGTTAATGAATTATAAAACATAATTCCATACCTGTAAAACACCTAACATAAATTGAACTATTTATGGATATAATCCATAATCATAAAAAAGTTTTCTTTGAGAAAGTATGTACTCATAATCCCTTCATAATGGTTTGTAAGGAAAATGATAATTATCCTATGCATATTCCCCAGGAGTGTCGTAACCAAGAGTGCAGCAAGGCCCGTTGTCGTGCAACATTTCCCGTTCGAGTCTAGCTCAAAGTAGTGTTTTCGAATTTTACCCCTAGGTACATCTGTGCCAGAGCCACCTCTACCTGCTCATATCCAGACAGGGATGTATTGCTCCGAAAACTCATAAAATCTCTAGAATACCAAAATTCTAAGAATTTATTCTATTCTAATCCTCAAAGTATATCTTAGGGCTATGTGCTCTAATCAGAGTTTATCTAAATCTAGCTTCCAATGTTACTACGTAACATTGGCATGATCACAAAAGATCAAGTCTCGAAAGACCGATTAGTTTAGTAGCCTTGGAAACACTAGATACATTCATAAATGTTACATTACATCATAAAGTGAAAAATCACAATAACATAGACTCTATAGTCCACACTTTTATACCCTTCAGACTATCCCTGTAGGTCAGTCATTAAATATTTCTTCACATCCTAGGAAAAATAAAACATTGAAAGGGGTGAGCTCAGATGCTCAGTAAGGAAAACAATATAGCGGAAGATTTCATAAATAAACATAAACATTTAAGGGAATTTATGACTAAAAAAAGCCTTTTAAACTTAAACTTCAACATAATATGGAAAAAGTAAAATGAGATAATTCCATTTACTTATTCACATTGATATTCTACTAGTCGAATAATCACATGCAATATCAATATCCACTTTCATAATGATGGAATGCATAATGTCAAACTATCATAACCACGTAGCCAAGGCCTCGTGCCAAGACTACAAATAATATTTTGTCAAGGCCTCGTGCCAAGACACTATATTGTCACATGAAGCCTACCGATGCATCTAGGAGCTATAGCGGGCTCCACCCGTCACTTATTAAGTCCAATGCATTCCTCATATGAATAGGTTTAAAAATACCATAAACCATAACATAATCATATCACATAAAATATGTATAAAGGAAACATAACATTTCCACATTTCAATCACAAGATATCAATACAACACATTGATATAATAAAAACACTTTAAAAACCATTTTAAATACCAAAATAAAAGAAAATTAAAACATGATATTTATTTTTCATTTTAAAAAAAGTTATGGATTGTAGAGGAAGCTGAAACTCAAATAATGGTCACAGTGGCAGAGATGTCATTGTCGCCACATACGTAAGAAAAAACATCCCTTTTGTTGTTTAGTAAAAACACTTCGTATAAAAAGATTCCTTTTGAATAAAAGAAAAAGTCAAAGGGGTTTATACACTGTATAAATGAAAGTTGTGTATAAAACCAAATATGCCTCAATGAAAGGAAATTGAGACGAAGTCATTACAAAGATCATTTTTAAAAGAAAATAGATCTATTATGTGTATTTACTATAAGTACACCTAAAGAAAGTAAAAATAAAAGATAGGAAAAAATAATATCATGACATAATTTGAAAGTAGGTGATTAACCCAAATAATGGAAATTGGGTTAAGAAATTCTCTTACCTCGTGTCCGACTTGACTCGATCGTTCTTTAAGCTCCTGAAAAATAAACTAGAGTTAATTCATTTTTGCTTAATAACCTTTTACATGTTCATTATTCCATTTATATCACTCATTACCATGTTATGAACATTATGTTATTATTTAAGTTAATAACAGTCATTTTGTCGATCTTTGGTACTTGAGTCAAAAATAACCTTCTTATAATTACAAGTTCTTCATGTGGTGAAATATCCATTATATCCAGAATTATATTCCTAATTTAGATATCATATATATCATATATATCCAGTATATACATGCATTTATAATATTATATAACATTTAGAGGTAAGAAATGAAATTCACCGTTCATGGAGACAGTAAGCCGTACGTACGCATGAACGCTACTTTCATTTCTATTTCGTATTTAATGGAATGAAATTATAATTATATAATGTTATACCATAATTAAAGTATAATATAATTTATAATACCATTTACTCCATCATTTATACATCCCACATATGGCATTAACGATTCAAATCACTTTGAGGGGGCGGTAGTCTGCACTTCCTAAAATGAAATTATCGCGTTTACCCATAATGGAAATCATAATGGTATGCCATAAATAAAAAATACAGAATCTTAAGTAAAACATAAACATATTATATATCATATATAAGTAAATTGACATCTTAATGGACACCTTTGAAGTTGTTATATGAGTGTTGAACAATCATCGTTTCGTGAGGCAGAAATTCACCATCCACAGAAACAGTATGTTCTTTAACCATTAGATGTAGGTGTGTGTAGGTGTAGCTCGAATACTTATTATAACAACCTTCTAGTATATTGAGGATAATTGTGTTGTTACAAAATAAATGAATAAAAAGAGTTTAGGGGGTTGGAGAAACAAAATAAAACATAAGATCACAAGAGAAAACACTACCTTTAAAACGGGTAACTCTTTTTGATTTGAGCTCAAAGGCTTCCTTGGGAAGACTTCTGCCCAATGGGAGGCTTCTAGGAGTGATAGAGGGAGGTTTAGAGAGTATTTGTTCAGAGTTTGGCCGAGCCAAATGGCTTTGATGGTGTGAATAAGGTGGTAGTGGTGGGGGCCTTTTATAAGAGGAGAGGAGGGACACTCTTGGAAAGTCATAAAAGGATACTTTATTATATAATGAGTTTAGGATTTTAAAGGTCCCAAACTTATAAATTTCGATTATATTGTGATAAGGGTTCCAAATATTCTCATCCAATAGGTTTTTTACAAGTGTAAGTCTTAGATTTTACATTATCTTTTTATTTTATTTAAATCGATAATTAATGAGGTAATCGCTGCATCATCATGGTGTCATAAATAATTTATTTTATTTAATGTCTAAAAATTATAAAAAAATTATCATGATGTAGGAAATCTTGTTATATTTCTAATGAATATTTATAGTAAAAAATATGACTTCCAGAACCCCATTTAAAAATTGATTTAGTAAAACAACCCATGTTTGTGACATTTTTATTTTAACATTAAATAAAAAAATTTTAATGTAATTTTCCTACCAAAGTGGCTCCATGGGGTCCCAAAGTTGACCCATGGATTTTACTGGTCGTCCATGACTCATGAAATAGGGGTAGGACAAGTGTAAATGTATTTTCATATTTTTATAATATCATTTTTACCTTAAATTTCACTAATTACCTTTAATCACGATTAATTAAACTTAAAAGTTACTATTCACAAAAAATTATTTTAATCCCATTGAACCACATTTTACATACTAATGAAAACCATGTATGTAGGAGATTTGAAAATCAAATAACAGAAGTGGTAATGTGTCATTTAAAATAAAAGTCAGTTTTTGTAACTACCACATAGTGGTTTCAATATTCATCAAAATTGATGTTTTTCAGAACAATGCCAAAATTTCACCCTAGGCTATAATTGATATTCCAAATTCAAAAATGATGACTATTTTAAAAAATTCCAAACATATAAGTTTCATTAATTAATATTATAATTAATTCCCGTTGTCACAACAAATAGCGTGTTTTAAAGAAACAATATATATCAAATGATTGACAATTTTTTATGTCCAATTTCAAAGTGAAATTAATTCTAATGACCACCATTGGATAAAATGGTAAAAATATATTCTAATTATACTTTAAAACCACTAAATAGTATAATTTATCATTATAAATTATTTTGATTTAAAAAGTTGTTTTAAGTATTTTTCACTATTCATAAAAAAATTGGAAGTTCTCAGAAAAATACAAAAAATTAAACATAGGCTCGATTTGATATTATAAATCCAAAAATGAAGTCCATTTAGAAATATAAAATATATATAATTTCAAAAATTGGGTATTACTATTCATAATGGCTATTTTTATTGGTCGCGGTGGTTTAGAATCTTGAACTTGCGTACAATGCAAGCTATTGCATTATTGAAGGAGAAGCGTATCGTGGAAGCTTGGGGTGTTACAGGTAATGTGATTCCCCCTCATTCCAGAAATAACGAAGCATTGTCCCATATATTATGTCATATCCTCCAATCAAAGGATTGGGATGATGTAGGAATCATCCAAATAAGTCCATGGGTCTATCGTAACCGATTCATGTTCGACCTCATTAGTCAGAATATGCTTTTCCTTGCTCTTGTAATAGTAGACATCTAGATAGTGGGCTTCACAAGAGGAAAATGGAGATGCGTCACCTTGTAGTACAACCACTCGACCATTGAGGGAGTACTTAAGGCATCAGTGATATGATGAAGGGACTACCACATGCATGTGGAGCCATGACCTGCCCATCAATGCATTGTAGGAGGTGTCATGGGATACAACCATGAACACGATGATGGAAACTAGGCCACCAAACTAGGTATTCAGGCAGATCTTTCCGACCAGTGTCTATTATTTCCTATCATAACCGTGAATTTTCAAGTTATGGGGACTCTGATCATCCCTAGAAAACCCCATTTTTTGAAGTATATGAATCGATATTAGGTTGATCTCTAAGCCTGTGTCAACAAGATATCGATGAACCTCCATGCCCTTAAAATGGTCGGTGACGTAAAATCGGTGGATGTGCCCCTAAATGGAAGAGACTTCATATTATCTAGAGAACGAGAAAATGTCCTGGCATTCAACATGCTCAACTACCTCAACATGGAAGGATTCTATAGTTGCTACCTCCATCTCAAACTAGAGGGGGATTCTTAAGGCCTCAACGAGGGCTTCACACATATCTTCTGAGAGGATAAGAGCCTCAAGGAAAGAGAGCCTTGCTAGAATGATGAAAATATGTTTGAGAACATCATACTTCCATGCCATGTGTGAGTTTCTACTTACAGGAGGTCTCTCTATGATAGGAGGTATGGTGGGACCTTTCGGCTGGACCAACGACTGACAAGTGCTGGGAATGTCCCATTACTCACTAGTCGGATCCTGTGAGGTGACTACCTAATGAGGGAAAGATGACTGAGAATGTTATATAATGGAGCATGGATGTCAACGTCATGGTCTGGGTGACTCTGCCTGATCTAGTAGCACAAACGGTGGTGACAACAGACCTGATGAAATTAGATGTGAAGGCTTCACATGCTGATATCTACACTGGGCCTACTGTCTAGTTTCAGTGGCTTGCACAACCTGGATAGAAGTACTGAATGAGGCACTCTTCTGACATTAGTATTGGATAGGGAAGTTGGGACAGTACGTCTTGCATTCTCTGTCATTGGGAATAATGTAGGGGTTTACCAACACCACGGTGTTAACTGAGGCATACCCTTGACTATCAATTGATGAATCATCCACCACTGGACGAATTCTAGGGAGAATCCACATCTCTTGGAGCATGAAGTTTCTGAGAGTATGGGATGACGAAGACATTGAAGGGGGGACTTTGTTTTCCCTTTCACCGCTATTTCTTTCTCTTCTGAGAAGAGGACAACTGAGGAGATGATGAAAAAGGAGTATATATAGCTTCTGAAGGCTTGGGTCTATTCAGACAGGCATTGATAATACCATGGGAACAGGTGACCACCTTATGATCCATCGAGTAATCATACTTCTGGGACCCGTAGTTCGAAACCTAATGCGACACACCTTCACTGTCACTACCGCTATCAGGCTTCACAAATACACATTCCACGTGTACCAGATCTGGGTCCAACCTGACTACATTGTTGCCGGCTAGGTCTTGAAGCCAGTACATAAACACATAGCACTATTTAAGGGCGTTCCCCAGGATCTGATGATAGGGGCAGTAATTGGGGTGATTAGTGAGATCTTCCACTTCTATCATATTGCATTTAGGAAAACGTACAATCCCATATTCCATGGAACTTTGAAAATAATAGGGAACCTGAGCCTCATTAAATAATGAAGTCAAATTTCTTCTATCTTGGAAGGGGTATCTGGGGTCCAATCAAGGAGGCGGAACCTGGTTATATTGCTGGGGTTTTTGGGGCGTTACATTGGGGAGCTTACTGATTCTTTGGTGGGTTCTGTAGGGCTGGAGGTTGGGCATGAGGTGGATGGCCTCTACGAGGATTTGGAGGTGGCTTAATAGGTAATAACTCCTATTTCATGGGGGCATCTATTTGGGCCACCGTTCTGGGTTCATCCTAAGCTTCCCTTCTTTAGGGAATTGCAGGAGGCAACGATCGTGCCAACTTGGCCTACTGTAAGGCTTATTCTATGAGCTGGGCCTTATCAGATAAGTCCCGGAATCCCCTGAGGTAATTATTGGTAATAAAAAAGGGGACCAATTCTATATTGACATTACCCACACACATCATCATTAGTTTCTCCTGAGTAAGTGGCATGTCAAGGGAGTATGTGAGTCCTTTCCACCGGGAAACAATGTCTGTGACACGCTCATCAGGCCTCTGTTTTCATTTGAAGAGGTATGCAATACTCGTTTTCTATTTGGTGTAACTAAACTGGTAATGAAATTTCTTATGATGATATTCCAAGTGGGTTACTGACCCAATGAGTGGCTGGTTGTACCATAAAAATGTAGGCACTTCTAATATCTGTACGAAGCATCTGAGTTTAGCGACCTCCTACTACGCCGGAGTTCCCAACATGGGTCTGCATCTTGAAATGAAGTGGGTCAAATGATGCAGTGGGTCTCCCATCCAATTAAATGGGGATAAGGTGGTATTTACAAATCCTATCTGTTCTGGCATATCATCCACCCATGTGAGATACGACTTTCTATTTGGCGAGATTTCCACATGTCGTGTTTCCAATTCCTTGAGGTGAGAAATGAGTGCCACCATCGGATCATCTGGGTGGGGGATCCGATCATGATGGGGATCCCTGATGACCAGTGCATTGGCGGGTACTTCAATGTGGTAAGAAGGCCTAATGAATCATGGAGTGGCTGGTGGGATAACCTGCAGAGCTGCTAGGGGAACCTGAGCTGGATCTCGCGAATTCTCACATTGCTCAAGTGGATTCAATGAGACATACAATGAACTCTTTCTGTATGTTACAGCCTCTACTCTATCTGTGTGGGCTGTATGGTCAGGGTCACCGGGAGGCAATTCGTTGGGGGGAAGTTTTTCCTACCCCTGCATCCCCTCCCAAGGATCACCATAGTATGGTCGTCGCTCCGTGAGATACTCAGCAAGGAGGTCATCGACCATATTCCTATGTTCTGTGATCTCTTGACGTAACACAGATTTTTCGGGATCATCCTCCATCTTTTGTACTGAGCAAGATGGGTCAGAGGGTTTGACAGACCGGAGGTGCTCCTTAACCTTATTGGGATTTTAGCTGAAGACCAATGCCTCAGTGTGCACAAGAAGACCAAGAAGATTTCTCTATAAGAGGGAAACCATTCCTGAAGAGTCCAAAAGATGTCACACTCCCCCATGGGGTATGTTTTTTCAAAGGATTTATATCTCCATCTCTTCCTTTGATAAATTTGTTATGTTAACCACGAATCTGCCTGGAGGCATGTCCTCGATATCTCCAGGAAAGTCAGGATGACACCGAATAGATCTAAAATGGAGGCCCGCATACTTCCCCCAACCACCAATCTGAACGTGGCAGGGGGGAGCCTCCTTGATTATCTTGCAGAGCACTTTAAATCTATGGATGCTTTGTTGTTGGAGAGTCTTATGGTGACCTGGTGACTCAGGGTAGTGGTCCATGGGGAGTGAAACCAAATAAACCAAACATAATTGTTAAAAAATGTCATCGAAGTGCTCCTGGACCTTGGGGTAGGCCACTCGTCAATGATGAAGATGAATGTGAGTCACCCATAGGGACTGGCGAAAGCATCCAACCTCTTCCGGGGTGAGTACTTCTAGTTCCCTAAAATCCAGCATTGCAACTGGCCAAAATATTTCATGAAACGGTTTTCCGCAAGAATGTCCCACAAGCTCCTCATCTCAGACTTGTGGTATAGCCCTCGGTTACCCCACTCATCATCTGGAGGGGTCTAGAGAACTAGTAGAGGTACTGAAGAAGATTGGTGAGATAGTAGGCTGGATGATGGCTAAAACAGTGAGCAGGCTGGCAACCCGACACATATTGGGATATCCACCAATAAGTGAAGTGACTTAGCCACAACATCGCGATAATACGGGCTGGCAACCATAGTTTCTGTTGTAGGTACTATGGATGCAGGGAGTGGACTATGATGCTTCTTGTCCACCATCGATCCCCAAAATAACTCTCTATAATCTATGGCCGAGGTAGAGAGTGCTCCAAGTGATGAAGGTGGAAATTGTGCGACCTGACCCTGGGAAAATGCTAAATCCTCATCCTCCTGGATGTATCTACGGAGGGAGGCAGGGATCCAGTGGACCTCATATTCAAGAAGTACATGGTTGATATTACTCATCCCTACCAAATCCCTTGACATAGAGGATCAAGGTGAGGGTTCCATTTCCAATAATATTCAGTCTCGTAATCTAAGAAGTAGATAGGATTAATATCGATCTGAATCATACTGGTATTCTTTTTATGGAAGAGAAGACCCACCCTCCTACCCTAGTATAGAACTTTGGGATATGGTATAATTATTTGTTGAGGAGGTCCTTCAGTCGAACTGGTGTTTTGGCATAGAGGATTTCTGCCTGAGTGAGATGGGGTGCAAGGAGCACATAGGCAAATGTCCAAGGGAACACGGGGAGGACCTCCATGTCCACTGGCTAATGTGCAGAATGAGTCTCTGCGAGAAGTTCCATAGCATGTAGGACCTCCACTGTAGCTAGTGGAAACCTGGGTAGGACCTCCATGATTGTGTCCCTTAACAACATCGGTATGACTGGGGTCCATATACTATCTGATAAAAACACAGGTAGGACCTCAGTGCTGGGTGTTCATGAAGCGAGGAAAACATATACTTCTCTATTTACTAGGATAAGGATGGCCTATTTCGGAAGCTTTAAAGACATGGGGAAGACACCCACACTATATATTGATGAGACATATAGCATCATCACATCGATAACATGTGACATGAGGAACTACTCCATACTTGAGGTTGTGCATTCGAAGCAGGCTTCCCTACTGAGCGTCACTGTAGTGGGGATGACCCTCATTCGAATTGATGGTGGCATGGGGAGGACCTCCACACCGAACATGGGAGTGGGAATGACCGACATTCTCAATTGTTTTGTTATAGGTAGGACCTCTCTAGAGGGTGTCATTACAACAGGTCGGCCCATGGAAGGCACTACCAGTACTGACAACCTAGAGAGTCGACCCAGCCTACCTGTGTGGCATTTGGGCCCCTGATCCGGGCAAGGTGTATCAATGACCCTGCTCAGTATAAAAAGAGGACTGATGGTATACATTTGCGGTAGAAAATTACATCGTATTCGTTGAAGATGACGCCCCTCGGCAAGTGCCCTCCTCGGCCAATGGCCGACACTGGCATCGGGTCAGCTAGACTGGAGTTAGCAGTGCAGGAACATAACTTTCATGTTCCTCATCCTTTGGGGCGGGGTAGTGGCCCTAGAACTACCTAGTGGTGGACCTCCTTGGGAGCCCCTAGAACGGGATCCCGGTTGGGATGGTGTGGACTTCCCTCACATCATCGGCATAGGGAAGGCATTAATCGAAGCATTCCTAGGAGATGCTCCCAAAATAGTTGGGCGTCGGAGTGGGGAGCAGTGGATCCCTTTGTGGCCCTTGGGAGTGGTGATGGTCATGAGGTACAGAAGTCTCTAATTCATGATACGACATATCCCTAGTTGGGATAATCCCCTCTTTACTTATTGGCGAATGTGGTCATTTTTCACCCTTCGTTGAAAGAATTTGGATGGGGAGATGGGGCGTCGGTGCCCAATAGCTGTTGAATTAGAGGATTCCATGGGGGAAACGAGGCCACGAGGATTTCCGTGTTGGTATAGGACCAACCCCTATGTCAATAGGTGGGCAATGATCAGTTTCTTAATACAGATGACTAGGTCCTCTTTGGTCAGGAGATGAAGAAATTAGTGCTGAAAAAAGGAAATCAACGTTCAGTTCCCCAGCACCATTTAGTCATCCATGGCTGGTAAGAAGGATCCACACTGAAAATGTTGCAGATCGAGATGTCCAACATTCATCTGCCCCAACAAATGTTGAGTTCCATTCTTGGACCACTATTTTCTTGGCTGGACCTAGAACCAGATAACTAGATTTGATGACATGCTAGTCCGCTGATGTCTCAAATGCTACTAATATTCACATTGAGGAGAAGAACGTCATGGCGGGTTCACCATTTTTGTTTCTGATTCTTTCTCTGGGGCACACATCCATCCATTATCCATAGGGGTATGTGCAGTTGTTGTCCCAAATTCCTGCTTTCCAATGGCAGGCGACATTCATCTCTTATTCAGGGATGGTTTTTCCTTTATCGAAATTGGATGATGGGATGTTGGTTCCTCCTTCCGTGGATTCTTTCAGGGAACTTGTTACCTAGTACAAGTATCCCTTATAGATTTAAGTCGATGTTCGTGAAAATATTCCCAATGCCATGTCTTCATGGATTCCGGTTAATTATGCTGCTTCCGTCAGGACATTCCATGGGGTCCCATCAGAGTATCAACCTTCAGTCGAGGGAGTAGTCACATTGAACATCACTGGCATGTCTGGACACTGAAACGCTAGTGCATCTGGGTTTCTTCCCCTAATGAAATGGATCTCGAGGGTGAGGAATCCTATGGAATCCCACATAAAATGTGGGGAATTATATGACATAGGTATATCTTTGAGGGTTTTCTCAGCTTCCCATTATTAACACAGGGTATGACGCATGTTAAACTTCTAGGGGAGATGTATTGGGCTTATAAGGATAATTATAAGAGTTGATCAGATGGGTGTACCCTATAGAGGGTACACTGATACTAGGGATAATGTGTGGTTAGTTATGTGGTTTCTACTGGGAATAGTGAGAAAGTGGGTGACAAGATTTCACCGGGATTTGGCGGCCCGGGTAAGAATCAAGATGGGTTATGGAGAGTAGAACAAATTGGTGGGGGAATGAGATGAAACCATCATGAAGGTGACAATAATGCCGGGATTGAGCCTTTAAAAGACATCCTTTGTATCCCAGTTGTATGGAATCAATGTTCACGTAGTTCGGTGGGGAGACGAGATGCCTAAGGAGGCGACCTATGAGAGTGAGCATATTGATGGGACCCAGAGGAAGTGGAACCCTTGGGTTAGGGCATGAACGTCCTGAAAAACATAGGCTTTGTGGAAAGAGAACACAATGAGAGATGGGGGATGGGCTTGAACCTCCGGAAGGATCCCTAAGTACCAAGACTTTTCCATGATCAATGTCCACATAGTTCATGATGGGGGAATATTATTGGGGTGTACGCAGAGGACAACGACCCGATGGTATGCTGGTGGTTATGCATGGTTAGCAGCCCGAGGTTGGTCTGATGCTCGAGGGGAAGAACAAAGATATGGTTCCCAACAAGGGGGACTACAGCGACTTACTTTCAAATGGGAAACATAACAGATTACCACTTGTTGGGGTTGACAATGGATTACCGTCGATTGGGGAACACAACAGGTTACTATTGGTCGGGGTTCATGACGGCTTACCATTTATCGGGTTTGACAATGGCTTACCCTCAGTCAAGGTTAGACCTCTTAGAGGCTTCATAGGTACCTTTTCCGAGAGATAATAATCAAATACCACGTAGTTAAAATGTGTGTAGTTTAACGTATTCTGGGGAAAAAATGTTGGCAAATAGTTTAATGTCATGCAGAATGAGTGTGAACTGACGTGAAGGGTATCGGGACCAATAGGTGTTGGGAGTGAACCTTGGGGAGGATTCTTACATAGCTTGCCTTGAAAAGGATAAAAGTCCATGTAGTTCAGAATGGTTTGGTGAACCGATGTGAAGGGGGTCAAGAACAATAGGTGTTGGTTTTGAACCTCAGGGAGGCTTCCTATGTACCCTGCCTTGGAAAGGATCAAAGTTCCTATAGTTCAGAATCAGGTATTGGGGCTTACACTCTAGGGCATCCTAGAGAAGATTTCATGGTCAATTCTTACTCTAAGCCCACGTGAGTCATGTTGGATGTGAGAAACAAGAGGTTCCACCGACTTCATGATCACGTCGCGAAATATGCGTATGTGGGAAGTGAAATGCGGGTTACATGTGGTTAGTGGCCCAAATAAGAAATAGGGGTTTACAGTTGGTTTGTAGCCCATTGTGATGGAAATTAGGAGTTAATCCAGGATGGAGGCCGAGGTGGCGTCAAATCCCAATGGGAGAGGGATGGGTTAACAAAGGCCCAATGCAGATCTATCCTACGGTCTTTGGAACCAAATAATAGAGGAGGAAAAGGAATTATACTTCCAACAGGAAAGGCTAGGGGCTTAAACCAAGGCAGTTGCCCCTCCCCATGGATAGGATCCGTCCCATCCAAGAGGATCTCATTCTATTTGAGGATGATCTCACCCCCATAGAGATGAGAGGGGAAAGAGAATGTCCAAGATAGGGAACCCTATGTATAATACATAGGGATAAGTCACAGTTTTACATCATGTTATGAGGACTATGGTGCTTAGTAGTTTAATAACCTACAGCTCGGATGAAGTGGCCTCACTCCACACCCCTAGGAATTAAAAAACTGATACTTTCCTGCCCTTGGGGAAGGGATGGCATTAGTAATGACATGTTGATGGGGTTTCATTGTAACTCCCCGACCCATTTACCTAGATTCGGTGCATTATTACATAACATTGGCATGATCACAATAAAGATCAAATCTCGAAAGACCGATTGGTTTAGTAGCCTTGGAAACACTAGATATATTCATAAAGTTTTACATTACATCATAAAGTGAAAACTACTACAACATCATAGTCTCCATATCCCACACTCATATCCCCACATACTATCCCTGGAGGTCATTCATAATTTACTTCTTCATACCCTGGGAAAAATAAAACATAGAAAAGGGGTGAGCTCAAATACCTAGTAAGGATAACAATATAGCAGAAACTTTAATGAATAAGAATAAACATTTAAGGCAATGTATAACTAAAAACAAAAGCCTTTTAAACTTGAACTTCAACATAGTATGGAAAAAGTAAAATTAAATAATTCCATTTACTTATTCACATGGATATTCTACTAATCGAATAATCACATGCAATATCAATAACCACTTTCATAATGATGGAATGCATAATGCCAGACTATCATAACCACATAGTCAAGGCCTCGTGCCAAGACTACAAATAAGATTTTGTCAAGGCCTTCTGCCAAGACACTATTTTGTCTCATGAGACCTACCGATGCATCGAGGAGCTATAGCAGGCTCCACCCATCACATATTAAGTCCAATGCATTCCCATATGAAAAGGTTTAAACATAACATAAACATTCGTATTAAAACTAGCATACTAAATTTCAATACTTTCACCATAAACTATAAATGGTATAAAAATAGCACCTCCACAGTCAAACATATCACAAAACCTTCAATACAATATAAAAGTTTTTTATCATAATAAATCAACTTCAAATAAGTATAAATTCCATCAAAGGATGTTGACATAGATGGAATCATAACTCTTTTTAGAGAAATATCTCTTTCTATTTTTGAAATCATTTAAGAGTCATATATTTATAAATAAAACATTTTCTTTAAAAATAATCTTATAAGCTTGTAAGGGATTCTTCGATGATTTTATAACGGCAAAAAATAGCTGCACCCGCTGTATAAGTTAAAAAAGCATTCTTACCTTAATTCTGTCGAAAAGGTTAAAAAGCACCTTGTTTGGAAAACGACAGAAAGATTCCTTTATAAACCACTTAAAAAAAGTCAAACAAGGGTATAAATGACTTTAACCCATATTCTTGTAAATTGTAAAAATGTTTTTAAATACATTTTTAAGAAACATGGATGTGGATGTTAAAGATATCTCAGTAGATTATTACGTATAAAGAATCTCGGATAATGAAGAGATTGTGAAATAAACCCTTACCTTGTACTTTTCCTTGGTTGGGGTAGGTTAACCTCCTGTATAATTGTGAAATAATTGTTATTAAATTATACAAGAATCATATATATTCAAATGATATCATATATGATCTTTTAACATTGCTTTGTTAATAATATCTTAGTATTATTGTTGTTTTGGGTGTTAACTTACTCGTTTTCTTTTATATGTTTTGTTATGTAAGCCATGTTTGTAATGGATATTTGTATATTATTCATATCCAGAATCATATCAAGTCCTTAAACATCATTTTTAAATCATAAAATTATAATTATACATGAATGGATACGATGGATAATGAATCTCATCGCGTTCGTGGAGACGGTAGTCCGTACGTACGCACGAGCGACAATATCATTCTTTTGATATTAAAATAATATATAAATGGATGGTATATCATATATATAGAAGCATTAACATGTTATGTTTATTATTTACATGAGTTACACATCATTATTATACCCATCCGAATAATAATATATTGAATAACAATGACACCACGACGTGGAGACGGTAAGCCGTACGTACGCACGTATGGTGACATGTTATTAAAAGGGTGGATAGAATACTGAATATGGTTGTACCATATTTATAATAACATCACAGTATATATATGATACTGGAGTTATTATTTTAGAATGGTAATAACAAAGGAAGAAGAAGTGGAAGAAGAAAGGAACTTGAAAAAGGGTGGTGAAATCATTACCTCTTCTTCGGGTTATTCCTTTTGATTTGATCAAAAGGGATCCATAGGTGGGCTTTCTGATCAAACTAAGGCCTCTAGGTTGTATTGAGGGATGTTGGGAGAGTATTTGGGCAGAGTTTGGCCGAACCAAAAGGCTTTTAAGGTGTGAAGAAATGAGAAGTAGGAGTGCCATTTTATAAGAGGGGTGAGGGGCACCTTTGGAAAAGATAGAAATATTAATTTATAATAAATTCATATTCGGTTTCTAATGGCTCCAAAGTTTATTATTCAAAGTTTAAGGTGGGGATGGGTCGCAAACCACTCTACCAATAGAATTTAGACAGGTTTGGGCATTATATTAACCTTATCTTTAAGTATTAACTCTTAGTTAATTTGTTTCACTTTTACAATGTCTCTTTGTATTTTTATATTATATAGTTAATAAGCTTACCATATACATCCAAGAGACCCCCAAGTAGTCCATTAATGATACACCTATCATGATATAAGTCTCTTGTCGGAACCTTAGATTTTTAGGAATTTAATATCAATTAATAATATAATATTTGTTTTAAAAACTCTTTTATGTCAATTTTGACACTATTCAATAGTTGATTTTTCTGAAACTCATAACAGAATGATTACTTCGAACAAAGTTAATTAAATCAATCCTAATATGTCATATTAACCTATAAAATTATTTTAATTCAATAAAAGTCTCAAATTATATTTATTTGGGTATTTATAATATCAATTATTCTAATTTTTCACTATTATGGTAATTACTGCATCACCATTGTGTCATAAATAAAATAAATTATTTAATGTCTAAAAATTATAAATAAAATATAATTATGTAGGAAATATTTTTATATTTCTAATGAATATTTTTAGTCGAAAATACAACATATATAAACCTATGTCAAAATTGTTTTTCTAAATGATATATGCTTGTGTCATTTTTGTATTTATTTTAACTTAATTAAAACAAAGTGTCCCTATCACTTACAAGTGGATCCATGGGGTCCCAAAATCGACCCATAGATGCCTATGGTCGAACATGTATCAACCAATAAGGCTAGGACACGTTTTAGGGTAATTTAGTATTATTATAATATTATTTTCTAACCCTTCTTTTCCGGATTTACCCTTAACCATGGTAAATAAAATATTTACCACAGTAATTAATCAAAATGTCTAAAAATAAAAGTTACCTATTCACACAATATGAACGTACTGATTCCAAATATGGAATCCATTTTTCCAAATTCAAAACAAAGAAGTGGCAGAAATTAATTTAAAATTAATTTCCTTTGTTAAAACAAAAGGCATGTTTTTAAGAGATAATAACTATCAAAAGATTGACACTTGTTGATGTCCGTTTTAATTGTAAAATTATGTACAATGACCAACATTATATTAAATTGTAAAAATATATTCTAAATATACTTTAATACCACTCAAATTCATAATTTATCAATATAAAGTATTTCGATTAAAAAGTTGTTTTTAATTAAAATTTATTAATTTTCACTATTCATCAAAATATAAGTGTTATCCGAAAAGTTCCAAAATTTCACCCTAGGCTAAATTCGATATTCCGAATCCAAAAATGAAGTCCATTTTGAAATATAAAATATATATAATTTCAAAAAGTAGGTATTACTATTCATAACGGTTAGTTTGATTGGTTATGGTGTGTTAGAACTCGGTGTTGCGTACAACACACACTATCACATTATTCAAAGAGAAGCGTACCGTAGAAGCTTGGGGTGTTACATTATCCCCTCCTTCAAATAATTTCGTCCTTGAAATTTCTAGAATAATTATCACATTAAAAGGCTTGGGTGGTTCTTTATCATAAGTTCCTTGGGTTCCCTCGTTGCCTCTTCCATCTTATGGTTTCTCCACAAATCTTTTACCAGACGTGTCGTCCGGATTCTCATTACTTGTTCTCTCATATCAAGAATCATGACGGGCTCTTCACAATAAGACAGATCTTGTTTCAGTTCTAATTCTTCATAGGTGAGTACATGAATTGGGTCGGGCATGTATTTCCTCAAAAGAGATACGTGGAACGCATCGTGAACTTTGGAGAGACTTGGCGGCATTGCCAATAGGTAAGCTACAACCCCAATTTGTTCTAGAATTTCGAAAGGTCCGATGTACCTGAGACTCAATTACCTTTCTTACCAAAACGTATGACTCCCTTCCATGGAGATACCTTCAGGAAAACATGATCACCGACTTGAAATTCTGAATCCTTCCTTTGATTATCGGCATAGCTCTTCTGCCTACTTTGAGCTGCTTTGATGTGATTTTGGATTACCTTCACCTTTTCCATCGTTTCCTCCACTAGTTCTAGACCTACAAGTTTTCATTCACCAACGTCATCCCAACAGGTTGGTGTGAGACATCTCTTTCTGTATAACGCTTCATATGGTGCCATATGAATACTCGAATGGAAGCTATTGTTATAGGAAGACTCTACCAAAGGTAAATACTGATCCCACATACCCTGAAAGTCAAGTGAGCAGGATCTCAACATGTCTTCTATGGTTTGAATAGTCCGTTCTGATTGTCCGTCTGTCTGATGGTGGTAGGCAGTGCTCAAATGAAGTTCAGTATCCAGGGATTTCTGAAGACTCTTCCAGAATCTTAAAGTAAAATAGGGATCACGATCAGAAACAATCGATAGGGGTACTCCATGAAGTCTCAAAACTTCATTAATATATAGTCTTGCTAGACGTTCCAGTGGTAGATATTCTCATATAGCAAGAAAATGTGCTAACTTGATAAGACGATCAACAATAACCCATATTGAATCATTCCTCCTATGAGTCTTTGGTAGCCCCATGACAAAGTCCATCGTAATATTGTCCAACTTCCACTCCGGTATGGGAAGAGGTTGCATGACTCATCCAGGCTGTTGCCTTCCAGCTTTCACTTGTTGAAAAACCATACATCTTGAAACAAAATCTGCAATCTACCTCTTCATGTTGTCCCACCAAAAATGATCCTTAAAATCCCTATACATTTTAGTGCTCCCAGGGTGTATAGAGAAATTGGAACTATGAGCATCATCCATCAATTCCCTTTTTAGATCAGGTATATCGGGAACACAAATTCTTTTCTAGAATTTCAAAATTCCATCTTCATACACAAAGTCTCTCAGTCTCCCATCCTTCAAAGCATTAATCTTCATTTGAAATTCTTTATCATTGGTCTGAGAACTCTTAATCCTTTCTAGTAAAGATGGGTTGGCAACCATTTGAAAAAGCATTGATGTTTCTCCTTCCCTGGTTATTCCCATGTCCATCTTCACTAGATCCATGAAAATTGGATCCCTTTCAATTCTCATATTGTTCAAAACTCCATGATCTTTTTTGCCCAAAGCATCTGCCACCTTCTTTGCCTTCCCTGTGTGGTAGTGTATCGTACAATCATAATCCTTGAGCAATTCAAACCATATCCTTTGCCTCATGTTGAGTTATTTTTGTGAGAAAATATACTTCAAACTCTTGTGATCAGTATAAATCTCACATTTTTCACCATAGAGGTAGTGCCTCCATATCTTCAAAGCAAAGATCAGAGCTGCTAACTTTAGATCATGAGTAGGATAGTTTTGTTCATGAATTTTCAACTGTCGTGATGCATAGGCAATAACTCTATCATTCTGCATAAGGACACAACCAAGTCCTTTCTTCGATGCATCACTATAAATAACGAACCCATCATTCACCGATGGTAGAGTCAATATAGGAGAATTGACTAATATTCTCTTCAGTTCTTCGAAACATTCTTCACACACTTTTGTCCAAACAAATTTAACCCCTTTACCTGTGATCTTCGTTAATGGGTTAGCCAATCGGGAAAAATTCTGGACGAAACGTCGATAATAACCTGCCAAACCAATAAAACTACGTACCTCAGTTATACTCGTAGGTGCTGGACATTCTTGGATTGCCTTGGTCTTAGAAGGATCAACAGAGATTCCATCTTTAGAGATAATATGGCCAAGAAAATAAATCTCTTGAAGCCAGAATTCACACTTGCTAAACTTCCCATATAATTCATAACTTCTCAGAGTCTTCAAGATAATGCGCATGTGATTTTCATGATCTTCGTAGCTTTTAGAGTATACTAAGATATCATCAATAAATACCACTGAAAATTCATCGAGATACTCCTTGAAAACTCTATTCATCAGATCCATGAATACAGAGGGTGCATTAGTCAATCCAAAAGGCATTACAGTAAACTCGTAATGCCCGTACCTGGTTTGAAATGCTGTCTTCGGAATGTCTTCCTTCTTCACACACAACTGATGGTATCCAGATCGAAGGTCAATCTTTGAAAAGTATTGAGCTCCATGCAGTTGGTCAAATAAATCATCAATGCGAGGTAGGGGATACTTGTTATTTATTGTTATAGCATTGTTCTCCTTGTAGTCGATACATAACCTCATGGATCCATCTTTCTTTTTAACAAAAAGAACAGGGGCTCCCCATGGAGAAACACTAGGGCGAATAAATCCCTTATTACTCAATTTCTATAGTTGTTTCTTTAGTTCAACTAATTCTACAGTGGACATTCTATAAGGGGTCTTTGATATAGGCCTTGATCCAGGAATTAAATCAATGGAAAACTCAACTTCTCGTTCTGGAGGATGTCCAGGTAAATCGTTCGGAAACACATCTACATATTATTTAACAACGGGTACATCCTCTATTTGAACATTCCTTTCCTCACCCATAGTCATTTAATTCTCTTACTCCCCAATAATTGAATTTAGTTGAGCTACTGGGGGTGGATCTAGATAATAATTAGGCGGTGACGATTCTGCTCTAAAGATAAGGTGTTCCTTATCATCATCATCAAGAATCGTAACCTCTTTCTTCTTACAATAAATCTTCGCATCATAGTCCGAAATCCAGTCCATACCGGGGATTATATCAAACTCAATCATAGGTATGACAATGAGATCAGCAGATAAAGATCATTTATGTGCTCTAATGGGGACTGATTCACAAAACTTTGTTGCAATGATACTTCCCTTAAGAGTTTTAACTGACAACTCCCTTTTTAAATCAAATTGGAAATATCTAATTTTCTTAGCAAACTGGGAAGATATGAAACAATGTGATGATCCAGAATCAAATAATGCATTTTCTAAACTTGAGGAAACCATTAAATTACCTGCCACCACGTCTTTTGGAGCTTCTACCTCAGCAGTAGTGATATCATAAGCTTGGACATGATCCCTTGGCCTTTTCTGAGGTTAGTTCTCCTGACGCTTAGGAAATTCATTTGCATAATTCCCCATCTCCCTGCAGTTATAGCATTGAACATTGGTAGATTCCTTCTTCCCCTTGCAATCACGAGCTTGGTGGCCTTTTTCACCACACTTGTAACAGACTCCTGTTCCCATCAAGCAAGTACCGGGGTGTTTCTTACCACATTTACCATAGGATGGATATTCAACATTTCCCTTCTTCCCCTTATTTCCATTCCCAGATTGATCAGTAGGTCTCTTCTTCTCTTTCTTTGCTTTAAAGTCATAATACTTAGAGAATTCATTTGCGGTCTTGATAGCACATGAGACAATGCCTTCGTACGATGAAAAGTATTGTGAGACTAATGCTCGACGAAGAAATGGTTTTAACCCATCAAAGAAACGATAAATCTTACTTCTTGGGTCACGTATATAATCTCCAGCATACCTTGCTAACCTTGTAAAGTTAGCCTCATACTTTGTGACATTCTCATCCTCCTTTTGTCTCAGACTCAGAAACTGTCTTTTCATATCTGCTCGATGGTCGCGAGGAAAGTATTTTTCTAAAAACAAATCTTTGAACTCCCTCCACTCCTTATTTGATGCTTCATCATCTTCCTTTGTATTTTGAATCAATGACCACCATTGATTAGCATCTCCAGTGAGTCGGTAAACTGCCATGATAACTTTTTCCCTTTCACTACTCCCCAAAGCCAGAAATATTTTCTCTAGGGAAAATATCCATTGCTCAGCTACTAAAGTATTTTTACTCCCATTGAACATTTGTGGTTGTTGCCTCATGAATCGATCTAACATTGATCCTCCACGCTGCGGATCAGGGTGCTCCATATGGGTAAGGTTATTATTCATAACCTGAGTGAGTTGTCCTAGTATGGTGATTAGCTGATCGGCACCAGTTGCATCACCAGCTCCACTATAATTATCTTGCACAGGAGGGAAATCCCTACATGGAGTGCGTGCATTGATACAGTTTCCATTTCTCCCACTAGGCGCCATTTCTAAACAATAGAATAAACTAGATCAGTTTATGAATCAAAATAAATAATTCCATACTTATAAAACACTTAACATAAATTGAACTATTTATGGATATAATCCATAATCATAAAAATGTTTTCTTTGAGGAAGTATATACTCATAAACCCTTCATAATGATTTTTAAAGAAAATTAGAGTTATCCTAAGCATATCCCACAGGAGTGTCGTAACCAAGAGTGCAGCAAGACCCGTTGTCGTGCACCAGTTCCCGTTCGAGTTTAGCTCAAAGAGCTGTTTTCGGGTTTTACCCCTAGGTACATCTGTACTAGAGCCGCCTCTACCTGCTCGTATCCAGACAGGGATGTATTGCTCGGAAAACTCACAAAATCTCTACAATACCAAAATTCTAGGAAGTTCTTATATACTAATCCTCAAAGTTCATCTTAGGTCTACGTCCTCTAATCAGAGTTTATCTAAATCTAGATTCCAAGGTTTGTACCAAACTTCATCTGATACCAACTATAACGCCCCGACCCCAGTTACCTAGAGTCGGTTCATTATTACATAGCATTGTCATGATCACAGGAAAGATGAAATCTCGAAAGAACGATTGGTTTAGTAGCCTTGGAAACACTAGATATATTCATAAAGTTTTACATTACATCATAAAGTGAAAATCTACTACAACAACATAGTCTCCATATCCCACACTCATATCCCCACATACTATCCCTGCAGGTCATTCATAATTTACTTCTTCATACCCTGGGAAAAATAAAACATAGAAAAGGGGTGAGCTCAAATGCCCAGTAAGGATAACAATATAGCAAAAACATTCATAAATAAGAATAAACATTTAAGGCAATGTATAACTAAAAACAAAAGCCTTTTAAACTTGAACTTCAACATAGTATGGCAGAAGTAAAATGAAATAATGCCATTTACTTATTCACATGGATATTCTACTAATCGAATAATCACATGCAATATCAGTAACCACTTTCATAATGATGGAATGCATAATGCCAGTCTATCATAACCACATAGCCAAGGCCTCATGCCAAGACTACAAATAAGATTTTGTCAAGGCCTTGTGCCAAGACACTAGTTTGTCTCATGAGACCTACCGATGCATCGAGGAGCTATAGCGGGCTCCACCCATCATATATTAAGTCCAATGCATTCCCATATGAAAAGCTTTAAACATAACATAAACATTCGTATTAAAACTAGCATACAAAATGTCAATACTTTCACCATAAACTATGAATGGAATAAAAATAGCACGTCCAGAGTCAAACATATCACGAAACCTTCAATACAATATAGAAGTTTTGTATCATAATAAATCAACTTCAAATAAGCGTAAATTCCATCAAAGGATGTTGACATAGATGAAATCAAAACTCTTTTTAGAGAAATATCTCTTTCTATTTTTGAAATCATTTAAGAGTCATATATTTATAAATAAAAAATTTTCTTTGAAAATAATATTATAAGCTTGTAAGGGAAGCTTCGATGATATTATAACAGCGGAAAATAGCCGCACCCGCCGTATAAGTTAAAAAAATATTCTTACCTTAATTCTGTCGAAAAGGTTAAAAAGCACCTTGTTTGGAAAATGACAAAAAGATTCCTTTATAAACCACTTAAAAAAAGCCAAACAAGGTATAAATGACTTTATCCCATATTCTTGTAAATAGTAAAAATGTTTTGATATACATTTTTAAGAAACATGGATGTGGATGATAAAGAGATCCCCGTAGATTATTACGTATAAACAAACTCGGATAATGGAGAGATTGTGAAATAAACCCTTACCTTGTACTTTTCCTTGGTTGGGGCAGGTTAACCTCCTGCATAATAGTGAAATAATTGTTATTAAATTATACAATAATCATATATATTCATATGATATCATATATGATCTTTTAACATTTCTTTGTTAATAATATCTTAGTATTATCGTTGTTTCGGGTGTTAACTTACTCATTTTCGTTTATATGTTTTGTTATGTAAGCCATGTTTGTAATGGATAGTTGTATATTATTCATATCTAGAATGATATCAAGTCCTTAAACATCATTTTTAAATCATAAAATGATAATTATACTTGAATGGATATGATGGAGAATTAATCTCATCGCGTTCGTGGAGACGGTAGTCCGTATGTACGCACGAGCGACAATATCATTCTTTTTATATTAAAATAATATATAAATGGATGGTATATCATATATAAAGAATAATGAACATGTTATATTTATTATTTACATGAGTTACACATCATTATTATACCCATCCAAATAATAATATATTGAATAACAATTACACCACGACGTGGAGACGGTAAGCCGTACGTACACACGTGTGGTGACATGTTATTCAAAGGGTGGATAGAATACTGAATATGGTTGTAACATATTTATAATAACAACACAGTATATATATGATACTGGAGTTATTATTTTAGAATGGTAATAACAATGGAAGAAGAAGTGGAAGAAGAAAGGAACTTGAAAAAGGGTGGTGAAATCATTACCTCTTCTTCGGGTTCTTCCTTTTGATTTGATCAAAAGGGATCCATAGGTGGGATTTATGATCAAACTAATGCCTCTAGATTGTAGTGAGGGATTTTGGGAGAGTATTTGGGCTGATTTTGGCCGAACCAAAAGGCCTTTAAGGTGTGAAGAAATGAGGAGGAGTGCCCTTTTATAAGAGGGGTGAGGGGCACCTTTGGAAAAGATAGAAATATTAATTTATAATAAATTCATATTCGGTTTATAATGGCTCAAAAGTTGATTCTTCAAAGGTTAAGGTGGGGATGGGAAGAAAACCACTCAACCAATAGAATTTAGACAGGTTTGGGTCATTATATTAACCTTATCTTTAAGTATTAACTCTTAGTAAATTAGTTTCACTTTTACAATGCCTCTTTGTATTTTTATATTATATGGTTAATAAACTTACCATATACATCCAAGAGACCCCCAAGTAGTCCATTAATGATACACCTATCATGATATAAGTCTCCTGGCCGAACCTAATATTTTTAGGAATTTAATATCAATTAATAATATAATATTTGTTTTAAAAACTATTTTATGTCAATTTTGACACTATTCAATAGTTGATTTTTGTGAAACTCATAACAGAATGATTACGTAGAACAAAGTTAATTAAATCAATCTTAATATGTAATATTAACCTAGAAAATTAGTTTAATTCAATAAAAGTATCAAATTACATTTATTTGGGTATTTATAATATCAATTAATATAATTTTTCACTATTATTGTAATTACTACATCACCATTGTGTCATAAATAAATTAAATTATTTAATGTATAAAAATTATAAATAAAACATCATTATGTAGGAAATCTTTTTTATATTTCTAATGAATATTTTTAGTCGAAAATAAAACATATATAACCCTATTTCAAAATTGTTTTTCTAAAAGATATATGCTTGTGTCATTTTTGTATTCATTTTAACTTAATTAAAATAAAGTGTCCCTATCAAAAGATTGAAAATTGTTTATGTCCAGTTTAATTGTAAAATTATGTACAATGACCAACATTATATTAAATTGTAAAAATATATTCTAAATATACTTTAAAACCACTCAAATTTATAATTTATCAATATAAATTATTTCGATTAAAAAAGTTGTTTTTAATTAAAATTTAGTAATTTTCACTATTCATCAAAATATAAGTTTTATCCGAAAAGTTCCAAAATTTCACCCTAGGCTAAATTCGATATGATGAATACAAAAATGAAGTCCATTTTGAAATATAAAATATATATAATTTCAAAAAGTAGGTATTACTATTCATAACAGCTAGTTTGATTGGTTATGGTGTGTTAGAACTCAGTGTTGCGTACAACACACGCTATCACATTATTCAAAGAGAAGCGCACCGTAGAAGTTTGGGGTGTTACATTCATAGAGTGATCCAATAAGGGGCCCATGTTAGGATGACTATCTGATTAAGAAATAGCCATTATCATGACTATGCGAAGAAGAATGAGGATGATAAACGCAATGTGCAACACCAACCAAGGGACATTGAAATCACTTTGGACATAGAGGGTTGTACGAGAGAAGGGTGCATGACAAAGATGATTTGCACGTAAGAGGGGTTAAGACATGGTTATCTAAGGTAATAACAACTCATGGAGCATGCATGGAGGGCTTCACACAATATGGGAAGATGCACGTAAGATGTGGTGACAGTGTGCAAACTGGAAGGATGCGTGAAAAATTATCAAGATGAAAAGGTATTTCATGTGCAAGGGGGATATTTAGCATGCAAAGGAATTAGGGTAAAAGGAAATGGAAAACAGTCATGCCCAAGAGGTCCCACCCGAAGGAGGACCCTTGGGGGACCTATCATGCAAGATCCAATACCTTGAGGCCATAGTGTTTTTCACACGGTCTTGGAAGATGTTTCTTTCACGCAACAGAGAATTGCTTTGTCTTCTGCCACCATCCCAATGGGTCGGGGGTTCATTTAAATTTATAGATGAAACCCCTAGAGGTATTAAGCAAGAGGCACTGCGCACAATGGGGTGTTCGATGCCGCATTGGGCACAGAAGAGTTTGTGCCCTGCTGGGTGACTAGTGCAGGCACTCTCCCTTTGCACTCATGCCTTAACTAATTTTTCGATCATGTCACTGTGAAAGTGTCCTTTTAACGACGCATTGGGTGAGAAAGGGGTTACATGCCAAAGAGAGTTTTGGTAAATTACATTAAATATGCTTTTCATGGATTTCATTCTCATGGACCATACACATACCTTCCACAAAAGTAGCATGGGGAAACATAAATAATTTTTAAAAAAATATTCCAATTACTTAATTAATCTATAAATGATGAGATTTTTATCAAAATAATATTATCGAAGTCCCCATTACAAAACATGTACAAAAAAATCAACATTTCTAAAATTTTCTAATGAAAGGAAAAACTAAAAATAATAATATATGTGTAATAAATGATGATAATAGAATAGTATAAAAGGTAATATATATGAATATAGTTCTAAATGAAGTTATTAACATGGTTACGTTTAATAAATATTATGTTAAATCAGTTTTGTGGAAGTCATGTGTAAAGGTATCAGTTTCTTATCACAATTTCCTTTCATTGATACATGTTCCATATTCAACACTAATTTCCATTTAATGTTTTATATAATAACATATGGATGTATTTTACAATAATTTTCATTTAATTCATTTTATTTATTATGAAATATCATATTATCTATTTCAATGGATTTTGATTCAAACATTTCTAAATCCATATTTATGCCTTTCAAATATTATTTTGAACCAAATATTGATTATGTCTGAATTTCAATTCTAGGATATTGATTTTATTTCTATCTAAAAACCCATATATTTTGTTATCCTCATGTAATTTTCGTGTCTTATATATTATCTTACAATTCCATCACCCTTTGGTTCAAAATTCAACATAACAATGTTTTTTAATAAATACCACCTTATCTCTTCTTTTGTGTTGAGAAAATTTATATTCCTTGTTTTTAATATGACTTTAAGGAACTATTTATCTCTGATTTTATAATTTATTATTGTAATTTTTTGTTTACTTTTAAATTTATTTAGAAAATAAAAAATGGAATATTTATTAATATTTTTATAAGGTCACATTCGACCATGGTTTTTGTTTTATTTCTTTACAAAGCTTCCCTTCTATGTTCTAAAGATTTATCAATTTAATTTTTATTTACATTCCCAATATTTTTTAAACTATTTATTTATAAATTTTTTCTTTTTTTAATCTATCCAAAAGTAAAGGATTTTAATTTTTTATTTTATAAGAAATATGCTTTAGTTCATTAAATTATTTTTCATATATATCCATATCCCTTATTGTTCGTAATGTTTTAAAGGGGATATATTTTAATAAAATATTCCAATTTCTATATATTATCTGAATTTTCAATTATAATGGATCTTATGATTTATTTCATTCTCATTTATTAATTTCACTATGATGGTATTATAAATGATTTCATGTTAATATCCAATACATATGTATAGATTATCAATTTGTGATGGGTGAGCCATGAATTATATAGCCCTTCAATGCATTAAGTAAATATTTATATCTCATGATTTGTAATGTAATGGGCTGGGGAGTGAACCTAATCCATGATGTTTATATTAATTGGTAGTGAATCCCAACCAATATGTTGTGGTACTTTTTCTTCTATGTGATGATGGTCTTGGTCGTGAACAATGATATAAGAATGATTATTTATTCTTATGTTTGTTCCACATTAATATATTATTTCACGTTCACATATTATACATTATGGATAATTATTATTGGACCATTTCCAACACTCATATAACTCATTTCACATGTTGTGATAACATCCATATGTTATGATGCAGGATTTATGAACCATGTTTCATTGGATATAGCTTCCTTTTGATATGACTATTATGTTATCATACCTTCATGTTCATCATAGACTCACTTATAATAGGTGATTGATATATCTTATGTTTACCATTACTAAAAATATAATTCAACATTTTTATTATGATTCCATTACTCATGCAATGAATAAGATTAATATGTCTAATATTTATAGATGGATATCTTGTGTTGAGAATTTTGTGGTAGATATTGAATACTTGTTGTAAAATATAAATTTTACATAGCTAATCACAGAATACATTAAACCTATATGTCATGAAATGAAATATTTTATTATATGTGATGGATATTCTTGTAATATTATATATCATATATTGATTTCATATTTGGGTTTTCTCAGTTGTCCTTAGAGTAAGGAAAATTTAACTTATATGGATTTCCTTTTAAAAAAATGACGATAAAAATAATGAAACCTATCTAGAACCATGTGTGATCATTATAGGTTGTAAAAAAGGTGATGTATTACGAAAATAAAACATCATAGATATAAATGAATGAGACTTTATTTATTTAATCATTTGATTTATTTTCTTATCATATAATTCTTACCCTAGTAATTATTTCTTGATACTCCAACTTAGTATTTTGGTGTTTATAAATGATTAATGCTAGAATCAAATAGAGACTGGTATACTTATTAGCCATTCTCTAACATTGAATGCCATATTTTCAAAAATTCATAACCCCCCATTTTTTTCTGATAAATTTATATGGTAATAAAATCACCCCCAATCGATATTCAATGAATTACCTGTCACAGACCGTCCTCGGGGCCCGTGTCATGACTACCCCAAGCCCGCCTTCCATAGGCCAGGGGCTGGTGACTAGCACCAAAGGAGTAAATCTCGATAACTGGGAAGGCATTGCCTTTATAAAAGTAAATAAAGCATCCCAGAGTAGAAGAGGAAGTAATACACTATGTACAAAAGAAAGTGTTGAAAAGTAAGTGGGCCAGAATACAAACCCAACTGAAAGTACAGCTAAAACTTAACGAAAGTACAACAGAAAAAGACAATCAGACGAAATAATGGAAGCAGCTCCTGGGTAGTTCTCCTCGGATCCTACCTGAAGGGTAGGTATAGATAGTGGAGCTCCTGGATCGTCCACCACAGATCATTCCTGAAGGGTAGGTACAGATAGCGTATCTCCTGGATCGTCCACCACAGATCCTACCTGAAGGGTAGGTACAAATATCCACCACAACTCTCTCACCCATCAACCTCCTCAGAGTGTCGTCTCGTTGTGAAGTCCACCTCCGGATACTGACTTGTCGTGAGGTCCACCTCCGGGTACCATCCAGTCCTCGAACACTCAACCTCCGTCAGCACTGCACGTCGTCTAAAACCAACACAACGTGGTGCGGGCATAGCCCGTGCAGGGGTGAGTATAACAATACTCAGTAGGGACCCCGAGACCCTAAAGGTCCCTCTAAATACAACAAGGATAACCACAAAGCAGAATCACAAGAGATAACCCCTACATAGGTATAATCCCATACTTATACCTAAGTTATCACGTAACCCATCTCAATCATGAGGAAACAAAAAGGTTGTGAAATCAACGGATAACCACTACTTAGATATATGACCATACATATACCTAAATTATCAAGTGACCCATATCAATCCTGAGGTAAACACATAGGTCATAGGCTCAGCTCAAACCAGGATTTTCATTATCGAAACTGTAACTGCTGAAGAGCCCCGTCTCTGGAGAGTACAATGATCATGTCACGACTCTGAGGTACTGATCACTATCCTAAGACTACTGAGGTATTCCTCCTGTCGAGTACCGCATGTTAGCCACCCAAACATAGTAGTGCTACCCGCCGGGGTCTTCCACCCAAACACAGTAGTGCATCCCCCCTAATAGCCTGCAGAGGTACTCTCCGGACGAGTACCACGAGTCTGCACCCAAACACTGTAGTGCTCTGTCCGCTATGGGTCTGCACCCAAACAAAGTAGTGCTCTCTCCACTGCGCTAGTCGACTCACTGCAAGTCCAGTCGGTCAACCAGTCGTCAGGTCTCAGCCGATTACACGGTCTCTATACTCCGTACGCTCATCTCCGGGAGGGTCCACTCCACAAGCTACTGGTCGATACTCCAAGTATCAAAAAGACCCACTAAGAAGTATCTCAAAGGACCTCCTTGTCATAGGGGTCTCAACACAAAAGATGGCGCGTCAATCAGGCGCTCGGTCTGTGAGTTAATAGCCTTTTCATCCCAGGGGCCTGGTTCGTTTCGTGTGCAAACCAACCCTACCATATCTCTACTGTTCCCCGAACTCTAATAGGTTATACTCATAGGGACCGTTTCTCAACGCGATCACCAACGCCGCTGACGGTTCGTCAAATGGATATCCGGTCTGAAAGTTATCAGCTTTTCCGTTCCAGGGGCCCGGTTAGATTTTGGGTTCAATCCAACCCAGCCACTATCCATCTATGCCCAAATCTTAGGTGAAGTATTCCAAAAGTTCTTTTTCATCAAGAGGAATCTAAAAATGTCGACGGCACGTCAATCGGACGTCCGAAGCATAAGTTATGAGCGTTTCCGCTCTGAGGGCCCGATTGGTTTCGTGTTCAAACCAACTCGGCCATACCCAAAGTTCTCCGAAACCTTGTGTGTAATATACCGAAACGACCGTCTCTATCCAAGGATCGCATCACAACTGATGGTACGTCGATCAGAGGTTCGTATCCTACGATATGGACGTTTAAACAAAAATGTCTGAAAATAGGGAGTTCAGGCCCGACCGGACCCGACCAGAGACCCCCCTGGGTCGGCCCGAACTGGGGCGACCCAAACCGGGGCCGAGTCCAGCCTGTTCGGGCGCGGCGCGGCCCGGCTGGCGCGGCGCGGCCCCACCTGCGCAGCCTAGCCTGGGCGTGGCCCGGCCCGGCCTGGGCGGCCGATTGGTTGGTTGGCCTGCCGCACTGGCGCGGCCCGTGTGGCCTGCTCAGTTGTCCGAGCTATGTGAAACAGGAGGGGGGTGATGCCCCTCTGATTGAAAAACGCGGCCCCCACGTGGGGGGATACTCCATTGGCCAACCGGGGGTTACGACCCCCAGCCTTTTCAGTAACCAGACGGCTTGTCCGGCCGGTGGGTCACCGCGGGACCCCCCTGCGGGTCCCGCCTCTTTGCTCCAGCGGCCGGAAGTCGGCCGCCGCTCCCCCCACACCACTGCGGCCGTACGCCATGGCCTTGTCCGTTCGGCGCGACGCGACGGCGCCGCACACCTCCGCCGCAACCCCACTCAGGCCACGGCCTCTTCGAGGCTCTCCGGCGCTGCGTGACGGCGCCGTGGCTTTGTTCGACTTCAATGGCACGGCGCGATGGCGCCACGCTTCTCCTCCCATACATCATTATTTCTGCAAGGTGCAACGACACCGCACTTCCTTGCTCGTGTCGCAACAAAATCAAGCATCAAGGGGGGTGGGGAGGGTCATCCGTGTTCCTGCGGTCCAACCTCCTCCCGTTATTACGATAACAGGCGGCTCAATTTAGGAAACGATGAACGACGACGAAAGTATTCACGAACAAAACAAATAATCCCCTACCTTGCAAAGACGTCGCACGTCGTCAAGCCGTGGAAAGAGGCATGCGTCGTGATGATCGGACGTCGTGGAAGATCGATGCCGATTCTGTTGACGTCGAAGACGACGTTCCCTACGGTGGTGTCTCCTCCCTTTACGCGAAGGAAGAAGAAGAGAAGGCACGTCGTCGGTGACTTCACGTTCTCCGTCGGAGGTGTTGTTCTTCATCAAGAACATTCATCGTCAGAAGGAGAGATCTCTTCTAAATTCTACATGAATTCCCCTCACAATATTTTCCCAACCAAATATTAAAATGATCTTTCCCCCATTTCAAAAGGAAAGCCAACCGTTCAAATTAATTCAAAGTGTCACTCATTAATTATGTATATAGACTACATAATTAAGGAGGAGTTTACAAATTAATTTAAAGAGTGATAAATGGGGGGGGGGGGGGTTGGGAGTTGAGGGGAAGGTGAGGAGTTAGGGTCTCGTGTGGGCCCCACCTTACTAAACCCTCCAATTTTGTAGGAGTATAATCACCCTCAACAAAAAGAAATCTACCATAGGTTTAAATAGAAATTGTTTTCAACAATTTTATTTATTCTAAACCAAATCCCCAATTAATAAAACTCATCTTGCTTCAAACAAAACTGTGGTAAAGGTCTCCTTAAGCAATTACCGGCACTACGAGTTCATCGGTACCCTCATATTTCGATTCTGAGCACCGGTTCAAAAGTTAGAAAATCATGCTCGTTCGTTCACTGAACGTACCTGAGCTAAACTTCGGAAATTGATTCTGAGCACACCGGTCCTCAGAATCAGGTGCCGTCAGAAACTGCATTCTTGTAAAATTCCAAAGAAATTAGGAAAAGAATTTCCTTGAAATTTTTGGTTCTTTAAATTACCAATGAAAAAATCTAGTCGTTTGTTTATTGAATTACAAGTATACAAATCTTTTCTAAATTAATTTTCTGTGACTGTAATTTCTAAAAATCATATTACACTATGTTGGTTGATTTTATTTTTTTTGTGAATGTATTTTCTATCTCTATTCAGATCCTAGTTTAATTACCTAGATAAGGAATTAAATTTTTGTATACCAAATCAAATAAAATTCATTTATTAATTTAATCTGGACTACAAAATAAATATATAAATCAATTAATACCAAATAATAAGGTCTACTTATCTCAAATGGTCAGGGGGAATTGATAGTGAAAATTTTCCTATTGTTTAGAAATATGTCGATGTATTTTGGGAAGTGTTTCCGGGTCTATCCCCATATCATTTGGTGGTGTTTAATTAAACTTATACTATGTGTTATGCTAATATGACCAACTCTTTATATAATGGAATCAGTTGAATAAAAGTAATTGAAAAAGAAAATCCATGAAAATTAGGATAAGGGTTTTATATTCCCATTTCTTTACTATAGTGACATCAGTCCTCATTATTAAGAAGAAGGATGGATCAATGAATCTCTACATTGATTATCATGAACATAATAAGAACATAATCAAGAACAATGATCTTATAACCCATATGGATGAATCATTTGATCTACTATGATGGGATTGATACCTCTTAATGATATACCATTTTTACGGGTATCATCCATTAAGGGTAAAAATAATGGATACACCCAAGATTGAATTTCATACCAGATCCAGATGCTATAAATTCATAGATATTATTTTTGTTGATATATACCATGCAATGTTTGTGGATATGATTCATATAGTTTATTTATAGTAACCTTTAGATATTATATTTTCATATATTCTAAGATTAATGATGATTGTGAAAAATATTTTATGATTCTGTTGAAGAACATAAGAATGAAGAAAGTATATACCAAATTTAGTTGGTGTAATTTGTCACAAAAAAATGTATAATTATTGTGACTTGAAATCACAAGCCATAGTATCTATGTTGATCCTTCTAATATCTAGGTATTTGAGAAATGACCCGGACCACACACTATAATTGAGATCTATAGTTTTATTTCATTGGATGGATACTGTCAATTCTTCTTGGGAAATTTCTTAATGATTCTAAGTACATTAACCTTCTTATCCTAGTATGGAGTTATGTTCATGTGGGTGGATAAATACAAATACAATTTCATGGATCCTTATGGAATATTGGTCACTCTACCTATAATCACACTACTACATTGTGGAAAATGTTTTTTGATATACACCAATGTATCAAATAAGGCTTTAGTGTATGTCCTTATACAAAATGATAGGGAGGTAGCTTATGCCTCATATCAATTAATGGTCCATGAGAAAATAAATATTTTATGCATGATCAGGATTAAGCGGTTGTAATATTTTCAATGAATCTATAAGTAAATTATAATTATGGGTAAAAGTGTTATATATATACTGATTATAATATATTAATGTATACATTCACATAGATGGAGTTGAACATAAGCCAAATGATATGGTTGATGACAAAGATGGACAATGATTAATCAGTACATTACCGCACTAGGTATAAAAATAAGGTAGATAATTCCCATAGTAGGATTGATCATGCTAACTTATCCATGATGAAGATTTAGATAGCCCAAATACTCATGAATATCAAAAGCATGGAGCAAGAAATCAAAAAAGAAGGGTAAAAGTCTTATATTTAACAAAATAACTGATAAACCATCTATCCATGTGAAGATCAAGGGGGCTAAAAAGGAAGATTTGCGACTATAGAAGACGATATGGAATATTCCATCATTTAACCTTGATAATTATTTAATTCTATTATGTTAGAAAATGAATTTTTATCTCATCAATAACAGAATTGAAGAAGGATATTATGGATGGTGCACATCTCTCATAATTCTGTATTCATAATTGAATAAAAGATTTTTATAGATATCTTATGGATAATTTTTGGGATGAAACATGAATTGGGATAGATTCCTATTCTTCCATTAAATTAATATGGAATGAATGAAGTCAAAGGGGATGATGCAACTATTAACCAATACCTTATGGAATTAGAATAAAATCACCATAGATTTAATTATTGCTATTCTTAATTCCTTTGAAGGATATAATTACATTTTTAAATATTCTGGAGAATTATTTTATAATAATTAGATACATAAAATATCTTTATCACTACTTATCATCCTCAATTTTATGATTTATTAGAAATGACCACTGAAAATCTAGAATATATACTGGGATCAAACTCAATGGATTTAAAAGTAGTTTTTGTTCACTATATTAAATTGTTATATTTATAATATAACAAATGTTTCCATTTTATAAGTCAAATGGTACTGTTAGAGACTCTATTTGGGAAAAGTTACAAAAATATATCTTTTTGGGATAACTTTTAAGAGAGGAAGCTACTGGGACAAGATATTACCCAAGATATTTCAAAGAAGATTCAAACCATTCAAGGAAATATAACAGTTGCACCACATCTATATATGATCTATAATGATAGTATTTGATAATATTATAGTTTGAAGTTGGATACAAAGTATTCCATAAAATATGAGCATGGAAGAGGGTTATAGGATTCTAAAATGTAGGAAAATTGTTAGTAAGATTCGTAAACCCTTTCAAGAGCCTTGATCATATGGTGACTATGGACTACCACTTATCTCTTTAACCAAACCTATCACTAGTACATGTTGTTTTCCTTATAACACTATGGAGTAATTACATACTGGATCCATCACATGTACTAAACATAGATGCTATACATATTTAACATGATCCATATCATGAATTTTGTATAGATATATTGTATCGTATAGATGATTTACATTACAATATGAACAAAAAGAATGTTAAAGTTCTCTTGATTAATCATAAATTTTTGGATGCAATGTGAGAACCAAAATATGCAATGAGGAGGAAGTACCCTAATATGATTTCAACTTATTAAGAAAATTTTTGTGGTGAAATTTATTTTTATGGAGAGGGGGTGGAATGTTTTAGGACACATTTTAATACATTTAACATATTAAATAGATTGTTTCATATGAAAAACCAAAATAAAATTAATTGTAACAAAATTTATCAAGATGAATTATTATAATAAAAAGAAAACATTAATTTTTTATATTAAAATTCAATTTGAATCATCATTATGAAAATTAAAAGAATAATAAACCACTATTTAAATTAGAATACCACAAACATGAAATATCTATCCTCACGGTTTAATTTGATGAGTATAAAACTAATTATAACTTTTCAGATAAGGAAACTGATTAGAAATATTAGAAAAATTTTGAGAGATGAAATAATTTTAAGGAATAATGTAAGGTAATATATAGTAATGTAATATGGACATTATATATATGGCCATTGAATATATGGTCATTGGATATATGGTCTGTTGGTATAAGGTTTTTTGATATGTGGTCACAGGGTATACATTTATCCAATAATTATATTGATTATTTTATAGTTTTAACTAAATAAAATGTTACACATAAAATATTTAAAATTTGATTGAAATATAAAATATTAGAATATATTTAAAATATACTATTATATTTTCTAAAATATATATTATTTTTTAGAAAATGATTTTTGTACATAATTTATTTTAAATTAAATTTGTTTCCATTAAATTATATTTTAAATAAAATAGGTTGAAAATATTTATGTATTGATTTTTTAAAACAATTAAACAATATATAATAAAAAAGAGTAGTAAAGAATATGGATTCTGTGATTCATGATAATCCAAAAATGTTTTAATTAACCCAAATGTGATTATCTATTATTTTTATGTTTTTGTATAAAAGTTAATTTCTCATTTCTAGGGTATATAATTCAATGAAATTTGTTGTGTATATATTAAAAAATAATAATTAACAATCATTTAATTATTATTACTAAATAAGAAATAAAAGTAATGTCATCTTTATGGTTATAATAAGAGTTAAATTCATAAAATATCACAAAAAATCTATAAATATTTTGATGAGGGTATTCTTAAACTCCCCTCATGAAGTTTTCATTATTTCCCCACTTTCCACATACAAAATAGCTTCAGTACACATTAAGAAGCTGAAATATTTGGAAATTCCATTCAAAGTCACCTATAGAACCCCTAATATTCCAAGTTCAAAATAATATTTTACTTAATTAATATATTGAATATCTATACAATTTCCATCTCTTAAATACTTGGTAAACTTTCTCCTATACTATTTTTTCAATAAGGATGCCTAAATTCTTCCATCCAAAGGAACTAGTTCTTTGAAGTAGAAAATTCATCAAATTAAGAATTTTGTTATTGGTCATCATAAAAAATTTACTTCTCACATCAAATCCTTATAAATCCATCAACTAAAATAATTTAATTATATTAAAATCGTTATTATTATGTAAAAATGATACTATTAAAATATAATTTGATAATACAACTCAATCATTAGTATAACATGATATTTTTGGGTTGGTTCAACCACTTACATGATATATGATATACCATATTCACTATTTCAAAAATGAATGATTTTCAACACATTAAAACTGTTAATATATGGTATTAAATATTAATTTATATAATGAGTATTATTTTGGAATATTGATACAAAAGTTAATGGGAATTTTAATATGACTTGTTGTTATTAGTATATTACCCGAAACATGCTCTTCGAGGAATCCATTCACCCAAACCACCTCCATCATTTCTATAAAATGAATACTCGCTACATAAATAATTGTAAAAATGATTACACTACATTGAATATTCTAGAAATGCTTACATTTTTATCAAATAATGGGGATCAACATTTCTATTATGAAACTTGTACATAATAATCAAAGTTACTAACATATAAATATAAAAATAAAATATAATAAAGAAATATATATTTAATAAATAATTATAATTTTAAAATATAAATATTAATATATATGGAAAATATTAAAAAAAATGTTCAATATTATTATATAAATTTCATAGGTGATTACAATTATTTCACAGATATAGGGAGCAAGGTAAGTGTTTATCATATCAATTTCATTGATATTTTTACTATTCACCACATATTTTTTCAGTATTTTATATACATTATAATGAATGTATTTTACCATAATTTATATGTACATCATGGGATTTAAAAACTCATATCAGGTTCTTTATTTTAAGAGATTTTGATACAATCATTACCCAATTTGTAAGGGTGTCTTTCAAATCTCACTATGAAATGAATATTTTTTATGTCTAAATTTCAATTGGTTTAAATTGTATGTTATTTATATCCAAAACACAATTTAGTTTTTATATTATGTTTCTTTTGTTTACAATTTTTCATAACAAATCCCCACATTTTTGTTCATAATTCTTTGAAAACAATGTTTTTTAGTTAAATTGACCTTAGAATTATTTTTAGTTGGGAATATTTTTGTTATGTGTTTTTATATACTTTAATTATATGTACATATACATACATCTATGATTTCAATATATTATTTTCTTTTTAATTGTAATTTTGTTATAAATATTTGAAAGAGTTATTTGTTTTACAATTTTCACAAGGTTTCTTTCTCTTAACATTTTATGTGGAATTATTTATAAAACATCCTTCCCATGTTCGCATGATTATTCAAAGAATATTTTATTCAGCAGAACATTAATTTTAAATATAATTGTTTTCTCATTTTTTTTCCTTCTTTTAAAAATTAATTAAAATTAAAATATTATTATTTCTTATTTTCTATGGTTTTTTTTGTGTTCTTATAAATTGTTTTTCATTTTTCCAAATATCCATTGATATTTCATATTTTTTATTATGGATATGATTATATTGAAACATCCAATTTCATTCCAAGATGATTCATTTTTATACATTGTGATTATTATCATCAAACTCATTTCATTCTAAGAGTTTTATAATACTTTGTTGGAATTATGAATGTCTTACTGTACATATGGAACACATATGTATAGTCTCCCCATGTATGATGGATTGTTCCTGAATTATATAAACCTACAATGAACATGGTAAATTTCTATATATCATGAGATGAATGGTAGTGGATTGTGGGCTGGACCTGATCCGTGTGGTTTATGGGAATTTGATGTTAACATAAACCACAAAAGTATAAGAGTATGTTAACTATGTGATAATGGTCTTGGAAGTAATCCTTGGAATTAGAAATGATTGTATATGTTTATATTTTTTAATATTTATATTTTATATGAAATTTATATGTTATTCTTCATGAATATTTATTATTTAGTCATTTCAGTATTCTCATAAGACTCATTCGTTATGTTCTTCCAAAATTGGTATTTTAGGATTTAGGATTTTTTATCCATGTTTTGTTGAGTATGAATTCCTTGATATATTAATTATGTTATCATACTGACATGTTCATCTAATTTTCACATCTTGTTTGCGACTAATATCACTTATGTTTACCATTATTATGCATTTGAGCTGATGTACATTTAATGTTTCCATTTCCTCAGGAAAGAAGAGGATTATTATGTGTAATATCTATATAGAATGATATCTGGTATGGGCAATTTTGTGAGAGATGTTGAATATTTATTGTAAATTTATGATTCCATGTTGAAAGTATCAAAAGACACTAAATCAAATTTTTTTGGAGTGTGATTTTTTTGTGTTATGAAATGGATATTCTGGTAAAATTATATATAATCTAATAATTTTATGGTTGGGTTAACTTATTTATTTAATGGGATGTCTAATTAGTATGAGGAATATGATTAATTGGACTCAAAATATTCCAATAAAAAGAGGTTTCTAGACTTTTTATTCAAAAAATATTCTCGGTGATTCCATCGGTATGACAATGATATGTTAACTTGAGAAAATGATCATGATTTATTATAGAGATATTATATCAATGTCACATGAAAATGGTTTGGAAACTTTTTTTAAAAATTGATTTCCAATGACACAATGATTTTTTTTTATTTTTTTGGAAAAAGACTGGAAAATAAACTTGTTTGACTATTCTAGTTTTTTATTTGACATCTATATAAGATAGAGATAAACATAGATATATCATTTAATTTATATATTTATGATTTACTAAGAAAAATAATTTTTTATTATAGATAAGTTACCCCATGAAGTAATTTCTATAGGAATGATAATATGTATTGAATGGTTCTTATATCAATATTATTGTATAAACATGAATGTGATTAATATATTATAATTCAACAGTGACACTAATTATAATAGAATTAAAATGCATAACAAGACATAGGGTTCCTACAGAAATATTTACCTTTATTCAAAGATAATATTGATCCAGAAAAAAATGAGAACTGACTAGAAATTATCAATCATATCCTATTGTTTCTATGAATATTTGGGAGATTAGTGAATGAGTTTAGATATTATTTGTAAATATGTAATTCTTTATAAATGAAATTATTCAAAAATGAATATATTATTTATTAAGTAATGATGTTTTTGAAAAATGCATGCACCATTTTAGTTATTTACACCATTGTAAGTTATATCCAATTAGATTAAAAATAACGTTAGGAATCATAACTATGGATAATATAATTATTGTAAAAAAACCATTTGGTTAACATTTATTAAGGGTTATGATAAATTATAATTTAAATAAATGGAAGAAGTTATAGAATCATCTAGTAAGATTGTACCCCATTTATCAGATTTTCCATTGTTGAAGGTTTAATTATGATTTTCTCTCCACCAAGCCCAATCCAAGATTCCCCAAATAAAGTAATATTTGTATAATTTATTGGAGAAAGATCAACTTTATCTAGATCCCAATAAAAAAAATGTTTTTTGAACCACCCCAAGAAAGTGTCACCATGCCATGCCACACCATTAGGGCATAGATTTCTGTAACAAGAGATTATGTGTTTATACCCTAATAGTTTTAATTTTTATGTTTTTATAATAATATAATAATTAAATTTATTCATTTTATTTATTATTAATTAATTAATATTGGATGTGTTTGATAAAAATAAGAGCCCAGTATGATTAAACACAAATTATATGTTTGGAAAATATATATCTTCAATTAAGAAATTTTTTTATGAATTGAAGAATAAAATAATTAAAATTATCTTAATAAATATTCATACTAAATAATATATTTTTTAAAATAATTGAAAACATAATTTCATGATGTAAAATGTCATTTTAATAGGGGTTATAAACTGTTATCATTGTATAAACACATAATTTTCAATAAATTGTTATTTCTAATTTAAAAGTTTATATTTTCATACTTAGAGAATTATTTTTGATATTATGATATTAAAATTATCCAACAGTACATTTTTTATAATTTTCTTCGATAGTTTAATTTTTGGTTAAAAATTAATCAAAGTATTAATATATAAAATGTATTATGTCATCGTAAAATCCCAAAAGTGATGTTATAAATAATATTAATATTTTATATAAAAACAATATGTTTTCAATTTAAATTAATATCTTTTTATGTTATTTTATTCAATTTATAGTCCCTTAATGAGTTGTCCAAGACCTGTATTATATTATATGGTTTTAAACATAAATATTCATAAACATGGATCACTTCCACATCACCAAGCGTATTATTTTGTTTATATCAGTTCTTATGCTTAAAAAATATCAATACCATCCCACTTTGGTAGAAACTATAAGAAAACCATGGAAAGGTTTGTATTTATGATTATTTTATCATATAGAGACCAAAAACTAAATTTATATTTTAATAAATATTTCCCCTATTTTACTATAAATACCCACCAATAATCCGATTAATTATCAATAAAAACACTTGGAGCCTAAATTTACTCAACCTTTACCTCTATAGATCCCACCCAAGGTTCCCTAAAATTCATATAAAGCTCCTACCAAAATTTTAGAAGCACCCCTCAAGGTAATTGATCCTTATACTCTCCTCTTTATTCATGATCCTTCTTTTATTACGCCTTTTTATTTTTAATTCTTTTATTTTGGGATATTTTAACACATCACTCCAATATTACATATGATTTCATAGTGATGAGAGACCCATTTTAAACTCAATAAATCATTTTATCAATCTTTATGTATTCTAATTATGTGGATAAAATTATACCCAGATTTTCCATTCCAAACATTACTGTTGTGAGTACCCATTGCCATTTCAACTTAAGGGTATTAATCTAGAATTAACCATCCTACAATGACTTGGAACCTCTATTTATTTAACAAAAACTAATTAATCATTGGATTAAAAGTGATAAAATAAATCATTATACTCTATGATCTATGTGGCACACTTAACCATGCACATGATATCAATATGATAGTTGGTTAGATAATTAAATAGCCCCATAATGCATTAGGTAATAATTTTTCCCCATGAGATAACATGTATGGTAAAGAAGATGTTATCCTAAGAACAATATGTGATGATGTCTCGGTGTTTAACTATGAATTATGCACATGTTTTCATGTTATATATTGTTTCTACACTCTAATGATTCCCATATATTGTCATTTTATATCATTCATTGACGTTAAACATTATTTTTCACACCCTTATTATGTTACCATTAAATAACTCTTTCCTCACATTTACTTCATTACAATATACTATGATTTTATTATTCCCTTTCTTCTCTTTATAAATATTATCTTTCTTATGTAAGTCCACAGGTTATCCCAAACATTTTTAGAAGAGAAATTTAATTTTAAAAGAATTTTGTGGAGTTTTAAAAATATTTTTTACTCACATTTTTAATGATATTATGCTATGTACCTAATTTTTCAATTAAACTAGACTTCACAATTTTCAAGGATTGTGTTATTTCTGCCTTTATGAAATAAACAATGAATTATGGTGTATTGAAATATGGGGTTTCCTAGTGTATATTAGAGTAATGTCTAGTTATTTTGGAGGATTAGAAATAAATAAACTTATTCATTCCTTTGGAATAAGTATAAATATAAGAAAATATCAATAAATTATGGTAATGTATAGAGTATTTGGTTTCTAAGAAAAAAGATCCATGTCTCAATAATACAACTGGATGTGGTTCTAGAAAATATTTACTGAGGTGTTATAACCCTGAAAAGGTAGGATTATGGTTTGAATATATTGGCACTTAGTGAATGACATAGCGACATTTATTCACACCTGATTTGACACTATTGAGGGATTATATTTGGTAAGTTAAATATATCCTTATGAATCATTATGAATGAAAAAACAGAACATAATATTTTATGTTAGTAAATAGATAATGGGCGGCTTAGATTGAATCCTAGATATTCATAGGTTAAGAAATATATTTCATTTATGAGTTATCCCATCAATTTTTATAGTTTACCTTTTGTGTGTTTAATTTTTTGAAAAATATCTTTTCCAAGTCTATTATAGATCAAGTAAATGATTAGAACTAGAATAATATAGTAGAAAGAAGGATTATTAGCCATTACTAAACATAAAATGTCCTATGTGACTATAGTTTTATTCATTCTTTAATATCGCACATGTTTACCAGAACTATTCAAGAACCAACCCAATACATGGAAGCTGAGATACCAATGAAGACACAAAATGGGTTAGTTGTTTCATCACATGAATATAAATTATCCCAAGTCAAAATTTCTAGGCTTAATTTCTTAGAAAACCTTGTGAAACTCTCTTTACTGGTATTTTATTCTATTATAGTCATGAATTGGATATCATTGTATAGAGACAAAATTAATTTCATCCATAAGGAAATCATTCTCCACATCAATAATAACCCTATGATTCTTTACAAGTGAAAATAAGGGGATATATCTTCTTTGATATCTTTATATCAAGCACGGATATTATACCCTTATGATAAAATGTATCTAGATTAAATTATTGAGAGTAAGTAAATGATCTTCCACGATGTAATTCCTATTGTAATCTAATTAACGAATATATTTCCCAAAATATTTTATGGCCTTCCTCCTTTCTGAAAGGTTGAGTTCTCAATCAAACTTATGCTCAATGATTTTACAAAATCAAAGACTCCATATAGAATGGCCATTTTTGATCTTGAAGTGCTAAATAAGTAGATATAAGGTAATCAAGACAATGTGTTTATATGCTTAAGTGCTTTGCCGTGTGTTATATTGATCCTTTTTCCAAAATATGGATTTTTAATGGGGCATTATATTGATTATAATGAGATAAAAAGATCAAGATAATGTACTACTTTCCTCTACCATAACATGATGACTTTTCTAATCACCTATGTGGAGCCCAATACCCTCGATGATGGATCTTATGTAGGGATATTATCATGTCATGTTAAAGAAAGAGGACATCTGCATGAACTATTTTCATACAAGTTCAAGAAACTTCAAGTTTATAGTGATCCATTGTAGCTCACTACTATACTAGTTCTCTTCATGAATATATGATTAGATTCATTACATGTTTCATTGATTTTTTTTGTTATCCTTCATAAATGATATTATTATCTACCCCAAAAGAAAGTAAGAACATGAGGATAATTTTAATGCAACTGAATACCATACAGAAGAAATAGTTGTATAAATTATGTAGTAAATACGAATTTTTGATAGAGAAAGTAACAATCTAGGGGTTTGTTTTCACCAAAAAAGGGATATATGTGGATAATTTAAAATAGAGTAAATTTAATGATGACCCAAACCAATATCTATGATTAATATTCATATTTTCTTTGAAGTAGCTGGGTTTTATTGTTAATAGGTTAGAAGCTTCTCAAGATTGTCAATCCCACTAACCAAGATAACTCAAAAGTGGTTGTTGTCTTTCTGTAATGATGAATAAGAGGTGAAAATTAATTATTTCAAGAAGAGGATAATAACTATACATGTACTCACATTAATAACTAGTGGAAAATTACTTTTGATCTCAAGCAATGTGTCTAAAAAATTAATGAGTTGTTTCCTCATAAAATATTCCAAATTTATATCTTATTCCCCCAACCAAATAATGATTCATGAAAATAACTACCAAATGAATAATCTAGAATTATTCATGGAGATATTTTCATTGTTTATTTTGTGACATTATCCCTATTATGAGATATTTTAAATATAATTTAATCACCAAATCCTCATATATATATTCACAAAAAATTAGCTCAGTATACACTAATGAAGTTGGTAAGATCTAAGGATTATGATTTTTCAATCCATTACCATCAAGGGAAGTAAAAAAGAGTGGTAGATGCTATTAATAGAAAGGATCCTACCACCCTATCCATGATGAGGATTTAAATGGATCAAATAATCTAGTACTTAAAATGAATGTACATGGGAACAATAAATAAAACACCCTAAAATTTAAATTAAGACCATTGTATTCGATAACATCCATGAAACAAAACACCAAGAATATAGAGGAAAATAATATACCAAGACAATAAAATATATTTATTACTTATCATAAATTAAATATTTGATATAGATTCAAAGGCATTCGATACAGGTTTAGAATGTGTGGCACACACTAATGAGTTTCATCAATGACATTTGTAATATGCAAGACCAAGTTTTACTGAACAAGAATATATTATTTAAAATATAAGTATTTAATATGTTAAGACCTAATCAAGACATTACATTAATTTTTATGAATAATATTTACTAATATATGATAATATATAATATTTTATCTAATAAAATGTTAGTACCTTCATACAACTTATTTTATAGTCCTAATATAAAAGCAAACACTATTTTAAGCATTAAAACATATATTTTTCTAAAGATAGTTTTACCTCCTTCTAATACAGAACCTATATTAAATCCATTTTTGGAACTTTTATAAAATATTTATGTCTCAATAAAAATCATTCGTGAAATTGGAACATCATAATTAGATTAGGGTGGATTGTTGGTATTTTTTTTATAAGTTTCATTTTATGACGAATAATGACAGATATTGAATTTTAATTCAAAAATTATTTTTTGACTAAATTATTTATAAATATAATATATATTTATTATCGATTTAAGAGTTAAATTATATAAATTTTATATAAATTAATCCAATTTATTTCATTAGAATCAATTTCAATTTTAAATTTGACATTAAAAGTTGGTAAACTTTTGAACATTTTTTACTTTAAATACCCCCTTTGTCGTCCCTTCTACGGGATTGAATTTAAGTTAATATCTAATATTTATGTGATTTGAATTTGAAGAAATGAATTCCATATTTTGAATCCAATTTATATATAATTTTAATCAATTTCAATATAGTTTTTGAAAAAAAATATTAGTGAAAGTGATCAAAATTAATTACAACAATTAAAAGAAAAATTACCTTAATAAATCAATTAATGATAAACATACGAGAAATATGACATATAATATTGTCCAAAATCCATTTTATGTTCATATTTTGTATTTAAACTCCATTTTATCTAATTTATTTAATCATTAGATCCACATTTCATAGTAAAATCATTGGTGGAATTCCCATACAAAAATTTACAAGAATTCCACTCCTCCTCAACTGTAAATGGAATTCACTTTTCCAACTTCCTCAAAAATCCCAAGACAATTTGTATTGACCAATATATTCCCAAATATCTACTAAAAATACCTCCCATTATCAAATAATTTAAACATTTTGTATAAATAAAACCAAATATTTCCTTTGGTTTAAACCAAAAGGAGTTACACGAATAAGTGGTAACATCCTACCCCAAGATATTTGGTTTACATCCATTATCAATCCCACAAATATTCTATTTCAGGATAATAATATAAAATTATTATCCTAAATATATTAACATTTATTTTTCAACCAAAACTAATAGAAATTGTCATCTAATGTGTAATGAACTTACCATTTCTGTGTATGACGAACTACCGTGTCACAAAACTATGTCATTTGTTTTCCTCTACCACCTACCATGGTTGGGAATTATGATAGACACACTATTTATATATGGTATATATAATTTATTTATTCTTATTTAAATTCTATATAATATATAACTTTATTCCTTTTGGATTGTGGGAATATGATAACATCATTTTTGGATGTGTAGACTACCATATACTCTAGGCGATGTGATTCATTCACACTATACGTGGAATATATAAAGGATAGTTTTAATAAAACTATGTAAAATATATGTAATAGAAATGATAATTTAATTAAAATATATGTATATATATAATTTGATTTTCATTCTTTTATTATATTAATGAAATCTATGTAGCATTCATGTCTATGTATGACCTATCGTCTCCATGAATGGCGCATTTCATTTTTATCTAAATTTTATATATATTATTATGAATAAATATATACTAGATATATATGATATATAAATTATGATTTACATTATAGAAATTTTTAACTCCTAATATATTAACAATAATAACAATTAATGAGTCAAAAAATTCTCGAAAAACTAGGCAATTAACACCTGAAATAGTGAAAATATTGAAACAATTTTATCAAATGGATAATAAGACATTATAATAAGATCACATATGATATAATAAATATGACAACTGTTTGTTTATAAGTTAATAACAATACTTAAACTAGTATAATGGATGCTAAATTACATTCACCAGAAAAACAGATGTATGGTAAGGGATTTTCATCTCACTTTTTTTACATTCATGGGAAAAATTTCATATAAACCACTTTATTATTTTTTTTGGTGTATCTAATGCCTATTTTGACATATTATATCATTAATTGTTTTTTATTCTTAATATTCTTATTTCTAATTTTAATTATTTATTTGGGGGCGGGGGTATCTTTAAGTCACTAAGTGGTCAAATATTTCATAACTCAATTCTATTTAGTTGGGTCCTATTACTTCATAATTGTCCTTAATATTATAATATTTTTTGTGCAATTAAATTTTAAAAAATATTTTTTATTTAAAATTGTATTATTTGAATTTAAAATTGACACACCAAATCTATTCATTTATTTATTCCAACATTAATTTTGTGGTATTTTCCATTGTTTACTTCATAATCTCATTTTGTTCGAGATTTTTCAAAATTGAATTTCCATCAAAACAATTATTGAATAATTATTTAGTTATTGATTTAATTTTCTTATCTTATGGTTATTAATTACCATTTTCAATTAATTGTAAAATTTTTCCACTCTTTGATATTCAAAATGAGTAAGATTTTTTTAAGAAATCCCATGTTCATTTCCCTCTTTAGTCGGAGAACCTGTTTTCATTTAAAATCCACATTTTATAAAAATATTTTTAAAAATATATATGTTCTTTTAAAAATTATTTCTAAAAGTAATTTTCACTATTAATAATTTTGTTTTATTTTTTGAATGTAATTTTCAAAGAAATTGGTTTTGAAAATGTTCTTCAAAAGAAATGATATTTTCCTCATGAATGATTTTAAAATTATTCTTCTATTTCTTCAATGGAAAAAACACTAATTATTACACAAATGGGTATATGTTGTATTGATAATATCCTTTTTTTCTATATATGGATCATGATTTATTTTATAAAGTATAGTATTGGCATTCACTACGTTCATTCATTTTAGTCCTCATGAAATAGACAATTTATTTTGATCATTGAATATTGAATTTTCAATTATTACCCATATAGTTTATCATGGAAATATACATTTGCTAAACCATATAAAATTTTTAAATATGGAGTTGAACATGATTGTTAGTTTTATTTATTATTTAAATTTTGATAAATATTTATCCTTTACTCAATACAAATATTTGATAAGGCGCATTGTTTATTAATTAAATTGATTATTCAATATATAAGGAATGATTTGGATATGCACTATATGGGTAAGGAGATAGTTAATGCAAGACCTTGGGGTTGGGAACTAATTAATGAAATCTCTATTGGATGGGAACTATTTAATTTAGTCCCCTCTATGCATCAGTGGTCTCATGAGACGAAATAAGTAGGAAAAAAACCATTGAGTTTGTTTCCATGTAGAATAGATGGGTTTCTACGCATAGACATAACCCATAGTATAAAATGTATTGAAGGATGTGGTTCATATTATATATTCCTGAAATATAATAATTAAGAATTTCTTAATTATTATCCATGTTATTTTCACTATAAAAAAAGATCTATCGTTGTATTTCATTCTCATTTTATTAATTAAATGGCATGTGTTTCAATTTCTTAACTTTCCATATCGAATATGCTTTGTCTAGTTATATTAAATGGTGAGTATTTATAGTAGTTTAACTTTACATATTATTTATAATCTTACATATCATTTATTGATTATATCAAATGTTTTTTATATATTACATTTCAATATTGACTATTCTCATTGATTCATTATTTCTTCAATTGTACATTATAATTATAATGAACTTGACCACACCCTTATTATATTTCCTTTCCCCATGGTACCATGGAGGCTAGTAATAACTATATTAAAGGATATTCTACATGGAATAAATTTATACTCAAAAGTATAATATTTTATAAATTTTTTATTCATTGGTAATACTAGACTCATTTATGTTTTTAGTTGACCAAGACTACAAAATTGTTTGGTTTGTTGGGACCTAATTTCGTTATATCTTATGCCAACGTAAGGTTATCACAACATAAAATCCTGGATTATTATGGATGAGGTTCTACAATAACATGATATTCATCCTTCCTTTGATAAATAACTGGTGAACCATCCATTCTTGATAAGATAGAAGAGTCTCAAAGATGATGATGGTTGAAAGAAAAGGAAATGAATATTCTAGAGATCAACATTGTTAAAGATGAAGTTATAATGTTTTAAACCTAAACATATCTCCTGTAAAATATTTATTTGAAAAGGGAGCTTCTAGATGATGATAATTTCTCATAATTATCTATTAACCCAATAATCAATAATATGGATAAGGATATCAAGAATATATTATGATGTAATAACATGAAGAGGGGGATTGCAGGTTTTTTATTGATTAATGGTCTTTCAAAAAGTCAAGGATAAATGAAATAAGTATAAGGGTGATATGAAACATTTTCCCATGATAGTATGGGGATGAAAAAACATAACCATTAATTTTAAAATGAGGAATATGAAGTTCATATAACAGAAATAATTCCATCTAGGTGGTAGTTAATCAATTTACAAAGTGAGTGAATTTCATTGCTATCAAAGATGATTTCTCACTTGACTAACTCATTAGGAAATACATAGTAGAAGTGGTAATACTACAAATATTACCAATAACCATTGTATCTTATCGATATAATATGTCGACCTATAGGTTATATTAAATACTTTAGTAATTAATAGATACCGGGTGGTTGTTCAAGACATCTCATTACCCTTGTATGGATGGTCAGTCTAAGAAAAACATTCAAATCCTAGAGGATATGATGAGATCATGTTAAATGAATTTTAAAGGATGTTGGGATCAATAAAAACCTCTAGTGTAGTTCTCATATATATATTTAGTTATTTTATTATAATTGAAACTTATGAGGATCTTTATATAAAGAAGTTTCAGACTCTAAAACACTGAAATGCCCTGGGAGAGAAGAAGCTGATGTGACATTATCTTGTCCAAGAGATGATGAGAAGGTTCAAACTATTCAACATCATTTTAATTCCACAAAAAGATTAAAAAAATGTAAAATAGACAATATTATTTGTGATCAATATTTTGAGTTGAGAGATAAATTATTTTTTCATATATCACCATGGAATAATTTCATAAGGTTTGTGAAGAAGGGAATGTTTAGTCCATGATACATTTTCCTCTTTAAGATCATTAATCACATAGGAGCTGTGTCTTGTTGACTACCACTCCCATTGAACCTATCACAATTAATTGATGCGTGCCATGTTTCCCAATTTAAAAAGTTCACACCATATCCTTCACATGTACTAAATTTATAGGTGGTACAATTAAATATCAATATTTCTTATGAGTGGTAGTTGGTGAAGATCTTGGATTATAGAGGGAAGGTTATATGAAACCACAAATCTCATCTCATAAATATCCTATTGTGAAACAACATATTTGAGGATGTAAACTTTTAATTTGATGATTTTATGGAATGAAAATTATACTCATATATTTTTTTTTTCAAAATGTAGTTTTTGGGAATTTATTTTTTAATTTGGGAGGAACGTAATGTCCAAATGTTTTATAAAATTAATTCCCTTTTCAAATTATTAAATTTCTCATTAAGTAAGGATTGTATAGAAAACACATAAACTACATTGGTTATTTTGGACCATCATAAGTTATATATTGTTCAATTAGAAGATAGTGAAGCATTATATCAGTTGATAATATAGTTAATATATAGTGACTATTAATATTGGAATATATTTTGGGTTACGATAGAGGTCAATTGACACTGATAGAAGATATGATGGACTCAACCAATAATATTGTACCCTATGAATCCCATTTATCCAATATTCAAAGGGAGACGATATCACTAGGATTTTTCCCAACCCATTCCCAAGATGATTTTGAAAAACTAAAACACGAGTGAAACTATTTATCAGATAAGTTCAAACATTTCAAGATCACAATAGAAACCATGTTTTCTGAGACACAACAAGAAATTATCGCAATCACACACCATACCATTAGAGAATACAGTTGTTTTATAAGGGGTTTTGTGTCTAGGCCAAAATAGTATGAATTTTTATAAATAAATTTTTAACAAAATGATGATTTTATTTATCCCTTTTTTTTACATTATAAATGATTAAATAACGATTTTGGAAAAACTTATATTTTAATATGATTAAACTCAAATTTTATTTTTGAATAATAAGTAGATTCAATCACAAAACTCTATTTGATAAAGTCAACATTTCTAAAAATAAATATTTCTTGAAAAATAATATTCTTATTAAATAATAACTATTTTAAAAAACAATAATATTATAATTTTATGAATTCAATTTTTTTTATAAGGGCCAAAACTATTATCATTATAAGAACTCATATTTTTCAATAAATACTGATTTTATATTCAAAATTGTAAATATTATTATTTAAATAATTTTTTTAATATTATATATATTATTTTTCACAAATGATTTTTGAAATTATCCCTTGGTGGTTTTTCAAAATTTTCTATGATTTTCTTAAGTTTTGTGTAAAAATTAAGTATAGTATAAGTATATGATATATATTATTTCTTCATGAAATCCGAAAAGTGATGTAATTAATACTATAATGTTTTTTTCTCAAAAAATTACCTTTAACCTTTAAAATTATGTTTTTATGTTAATTATTAAATTTTATAAACTCTTAATGAATTTTAAAAAAATTATATTATATTTTAAGCTTTTCAGGTTATTTATATTCGATCATGAATCACTTCCACTTCACCAAGACTACTATTATAATTATCTAGGGTATTAAAATTATAAATTATTATAAATAACTCATATTTTATATAAACCGTGGTTAGAAACCATGCAATGTTTTTTGATTTTGATTATTTTATCATTTGGATTCCAAGAGCTATGTTTAGAAATTAATAAAAAATTATCATATATTTTGCTATAAATTTCAACCAATCCTAACATTCCTCTTACCATAAAGACATTTGATATAGAATTTTATCTTACATTACCTCTATATATCCCACCAAGGTTCTCTCAATCTATTAATAAGTTCCCAAAGATTTTATAAACACCCTCTAATTGTAATGGATCCTCTCCTTCCCCTCCTTATTAAAAAACCTTCTTTATATTATGCATAATTATTTCCAATTTTCTATTTTTTATTGATTTTTACACATACGTATTACCACCCTAGTGTTTTCCATGTGATAGTAAACCACTTTCATTATCAATAAGCCCTACAATAAATTTTTATATACCCCCATTATGCTGCCAAAACTATCCTATGATTTCAAATCACAGACATTTATGTAATGAATACCCCTCCTTATATCCACTCTAGGGTTATCACCTAGATTTACTAAACCTTTATTGATTTGATAATTCCATGTATATAACCAACACTTATTTATCACGGGATTAAACATAGTTAAATAACTCCTTAAGTTATATAATATATGTAGCGCGCTTATGCATGTACATGATATAAACGTGGAGGGTGGGCCAAGAATTATAGAGCCATATAATGATTATTGAAAAATTTTAAACTCATGAGAAACCATGTATGGTGCATTGGAGGTTATAGTAAGAGCACTTCATTATGATGTTTCATTATTTATCCTTGAGTGATGTCTATGATGTTATGTTTTATGTTTTTACCACATTCCCACATTTCCTTTATTTTATTATCTTATATCTTTATTGATGTTCAAGTCTATGATTCTCATAGCTCTTATGTTACCTTTATATGCCTCATGACTCTCATGTAATGATTTGACTTATTCTATGATTTTATTTTTTTCTTCATGTATTTATAAATCCCCCATTTTCAATTTATGACCCCAGGTTATCCCTTGCTGTTTTAGAATATTAATGTAATTTTAAAGGCATGTTGCAGGATTTTGAAATAATTTTATTTTTCCCTTGTTTTATGTTATTGTTCTATGTACCTAATTTCCCATATACACTATGACTCACAATCTTATTATATAATATTATGTGTAACTATATATAGTAAATAATGAATTATGGTGTATTAAAATATGTATTTTTTCATAATTTTCTTGAGGGACCCACTAAAAAGTGGTGGGAATTAATTTAAGAAGTAAGAAATTCTTTTTTCAAAAAGGGGTTCAGAATATCTCTAATTATTAATATATTTTTTATTAACTGAATTTTACTGGTGCTCGAGATTTTATGGATTTCAACATATGAAAATTTTCTTATATGTAATATCTATCAAATATTATTTTTGTTTGAAATATATAAAAAAATTGAGAAAATATAAAAAATTGATGCTCAATGGATCACGATATGTGTATTTCTGTAGATAGGACAATGATTATTCTTCTAAACCTACAGATATATATATAATGGTTTATTTTATTAATACGTTTAACTAAATAGAGTTATTTTATTATTTATCTAGGGGGAGAAAGATATATCCTTCGAATCCATAGGTGAAATTAGACTGATTTTCAAAAGAATATGTTTATGATCCCTCTAATAGATTGATGAATCCCTCATGAAGAACATTTAAAAAGGGGGAGATGAGTTGATCTCAATTGGGACATGGTGTATATGGAATTGATCTTATATTAAGGGATGGATTTTTCCCACAATCTTCCTTCCAACATATAGTATGGGTTTTAGAGGAACACCACATTTATAGAAATGATATGACATGTTTCATAAGAAAAAAATTCACAAGTTTAAGAAATTTTTATGTTCTATTCATTTAATGCATGCTCATGGATGAGTTGGAAACTCATTAAATATGATTTGAGATACAGAGTAATAAAATAAGTGTATTTTAACAATATTATGTAACCCATGGTGTGATGGTTTTTGACTATTCACATTTTACTAAGATACTCTTATATATAATTGAATTTATCTTATAAGATAAGGAATCATAGTGTAGAATCTCTAGTTCCATTATGATGATGTTGTTAAGAGAATGATTTAATCTTATATATGAAGAATATTTCATTGAGTAAATATATCATTAAATGAATTGTTTTTCAAATATGGAGTCTATATCATTAGTATTCATATAAGGATTTTTATGGATTTTTTGTCACAAAGAATATCTTGGAAGAATTAATTATCACAATGGTTTGGGAGAAATGTGGTATCATGTCATAAAATCGTGATTCTCATCATACGATACGATAATGAGAAGAATACCACGACATAGTTAGAGAGACTATGTTGTTACAACATTAATGAAAATGGTTTGAGGAATATTTGGTTCTAGATATTCATTGAATACCCTGTTGTAATTCATGTCCCATGCTATGATGAGTCAAGATGTTGATGTTCAGTGGATTTTTGGTTATGGTAATATTAAATAATTTATGCCACAATATTATTTTCATATTATGAAGGAATTAAATGATACTCTTAGATACTATTAGATCTTTGTGGTTTATTTATATATATCATTCATTTTTAGGGTCACATCACATAAATATAAGTCATGCTATAACATAAGTTATGTCTTTAAAAAATAAGTGAACTATATAATAATAAGATTATGTGATAGAAATTGGTGAGACTATGTATTATGTATCCAATATTACAAATTGGATTTGGTAGGCTGTTGAGAAGAAGAACAGGGGTACACACCAGGTCCAAATTCTAGTGGAACTAGTAGTTTTATAATAAAATATTATAAAATGTTTTAATACTCATTATTCACAATGTAATCAGAGTTAAGTATAACCATTATAGTTTTTATTTCATTTGATAATAAATTGGAACTTGGGTTGGAGGATCATAAGCAGTACACCCTAAGGATTAGCCACTTTACAATAATGGTGAGAAAACCTTTTAAAAACCCTTGTACCTTTGTGTTTTCCTTATAGATCCTTCTCACATCAAAACATCATCACCATATCGATCTATTCACACTAAATTATGGCAGTAATCATATATTTTCATAGTTTGTGTTTTTATAAACCTCTAATTCTTTTCCCAGTGATAGTATACTCTCCTTGGGTCTCACAATTAATATCAGATCTACAATTCATTGATCATATGATATCTCGTAATTAGTATCATAGATTCCATGGAATTGTTCCATGTATGATTCTTACATACCTATTTTTTCTTTTAATTTAATATGTTTTTTATCATTTAGAACTAGGAAGTTTAAAAATATCATAAAAAATAAAGGATTTCCCTGGTTTAATAGAAATATATATCATTTATAGATAAAGGGGTTTTTTCTATACCATTTTCACTCAGCTTCAATATTCATGAAATAATTGAATATGTTTATAAAATTACTAACATTGGGATGGCTTACACATGGATGGATATGAATAATATCAAATTCAATGGGGGGGGGGTTGTAACATGTTACTCTCATTACACTCATAAAAGTGTTGTTAGGATTAATGGAATTCAAAATAGTGAACATAAACTAGATGAAAACCAATGATATATATAAAAGAGATAATAAGATTAAAAATTATCGGCTACAAACTTATTAGCATCAGTTTGAATATATTTGAATAAGAGAAGATGATTCTCTAGATTATTTTTCATTATAGTGTATAAAAATATTCTTGATTTGAAGCTTTGGTGAAATTTTAGAAGGTTCAATCATCATGAAGATTCTAATGACAATCCTCCCAGATAAATTCATTATGAATATTTCACCCATGGAGGATAAAGAAATGGATTGGTGTATGATAAAAAAAGTCAATAAATTTTTGATCTCTTAAATATGCGAAGATGGTTACACTTACGGAGAAAGGGTAAATATACCGAAGAATACAATATTCATTTCATTAAAAATATCTAATCATTATGAGTCAAAAAATTCTCTTGAGAAATAAATTGATATAGAAGACATGGAATGAATTTTTATTAATGAAGCTATTTATTTCCAAAATAAATTCAGTAAGAACGATGTAAATATATAGGGAAGATACTAATTAAGTGATTTAATTATGAAATTTTTGTCCAATTTTCATCATGTTTCCTTAAGAAAATATAATAATATAGGGAGTTATTTTTATCAAAAAAATGATAATCATGGAATGGAATAGTGGATAGTGGATGGATTGGAAGAATATTATTCAAAGGAAAAGTGAAATACTACATAATAAATTGGAAAAATATCTTCTCCCAGCATGATATCATATCGTGGGATTAGGAAATTTAATGAGGGAAGGATAACACAAAGCATATAGGCAAAATGAACATCAGGGTAATGTCTAAAAAATAAAATGATTCCTTGAGTGGAAAATAAGGGATTAGTGTGTAAGAGGATAGTTTTTAGGATACAAAAAATAGATTCAACATAGAGAAGAGCTTATGGTATACTTCAAATAAAATAGCATATTCATAAAAGAAATGAAATCACTAAATATGGAGTGTTATTAATTAAAAAATATTACACCTAAAATATAGTATCCTAGACATTGTGGTTACTTTATTACATCATTAATAAGTATATTATATAACATCTCAAGGGATCTATTATTCTTATAGTCCTAGAAACTATATATATTCATGAATCTTACATTACATTTGAAAAAAAAACTGCAATGTAATATTATTTTTGGAAATAAATTATTATTACATCTAGAATATCATTTCATATGAATCATAGTACACTTCTTAGAATCCTGGGGAGAAAAATGAAAAAAATAGTTGAACTTTGATTCCTAGTAATAAAATGTGAACAGTTGAATATATTATAAAATAAATAAGTCATGAATAATCTAATAGAATAAATTATTACAATATTATTCCATATAAATAATCAGATGATTTTGTAATGTATCGATGGATGTCATAATACTCAAATAATCACATGGAAATAAATATATAATTACATAATTATGTGATGTAAAATGACATACTTCATAAAATTATTCTTAAGGCCTCTTTTTAAAAAATCATACATAAATGGTCAAGGAATATAAAAAATAACCAACTTATTTTATCTCACGACACCCACTAATTCATCAAGGTTCTATGTAATTTTGGAACCCATCCATCACATAACAAGTCTAATGAATTCATTATATTAATAATCAATATAACTAAATCATAATGCTTTAAAAAAAAATTATATATATTATAAGAACTTTCATACAGAATTCATATACATTACATAGTTAAAAATTATAATCCATCTAGAAAATAAGGGTGGTTAGAAATATTAGAATACATCCCTAGTAAGTAATTATAATCTTTAAATGATGTTTACATAGAAGAAAATACCATTTAAAAACAATCAAGATTTTATGGAAAATATATCATTTTGAATTGATATAATTTTATATAAAAATTTCTATTATATTGTGAAAATTAATTTCTTTGAAAATATCTATGGAATATATAAAAATTGTCTTAAAAATGTATTTATGATATAATGAAAACTTTTTGTTTTGTATACATTAAAATATTGATTATGTTCACACCTTTGAAAAATTATACCTATTTTATAAAATCAAAAGAAGGCTATTTTTAATCCTATTTATTGAAATTGAAAAACTGGTAAATTAAACATAAACAATCACTGGGGAGTAATAAAAAATAATCTTGAAATCATTCATAATAAAATATGAATTTGGAAGAAAATATCCCTGATCAAGAAATCCAATGAAGTCAGTTTCAATTAAAAATATTCTTTTGGACTTTTGAGTAATTTGATTGAGGAGGATGAAAGGAAAATATGTAAACTCCATACATAACTAGATAATATTGAAATATATTGAGTTGAAAATTTTGAAAGAAGTTATATTTTTCTTAAATGGATGTTTTTAATAAAAAATCTTTAATAAAATTGATATTTTAGAATAAACTATAACCTCAGTTTCAACATGATTTGTAAGTTCATTTAACATCTTTTATAATACATTTAACTTTATTATTATTATATGAAAGATTAATATTCACAATTATAATACTGTACATGGTCATATTAGGACATCTTATTACATTTTCATTAATAAAATCTCAATATCATCATCATTTATGATATTAACAACTTTGTTTTTAAATTTTAAAATGTTTCAAACGTTGTGATCATTTAATATTTATCATGGATCTATCTTCTCTATAATTTTAATCATTATATTAATTGATTATATATTCATTAAATATATATTTATAAAAATCTATAAATGGATGAAATGAAAAAGTAGTCAAATCGCATTGTGGAGGTGGCACTCCAGAGGTATGAATGTGAGACATTATCATTTTTTAATGGCTATAAGTGTAATAATATAAATGAAATATTATATTTAATAAAGCATAATTATATCATAAATATCATATAATAATATTAAATCTATAATAATAACCAACCATGAAATATGGATATGAAAAATTAATTATATTACTCTATCAAGATGATAGGTTTTAAATACACATGAGTGATGTTTTCGTTTTTCAAAGGATGGAAAGGAGGTGAAAAATGATTATAAGGTCCCATATTTTCCAAAATAATATATTTTGTGTAAATTTCAATTAATTATTTCAGATACTTATAAGGGGTAAAATGGAAATTTTTCTTTTAGAATATAATATCATATAATTTTCTTCACCACTCGGTTGTTCCTGAAATAGGGTGTTTACCGTAGGACACGAGTTTGGTGTAATTCCGAGCCATTCGAATTTTAATGAAATAATTAATGATTTATATTTAGTTAAATAAATATTAATTTATTTGCACAATTTCATTCTATGATATATTTTTAAAACATTTTCGGGCTGATATTTCATCATAGCTGTTGAGTTTGGAATGATGTGCTTATTCTAGGCAAAGCATAAACTTAGGCTGGGCAACAGGGCTGGCTAAGGCCTCCTTTTATTTTTTTCTTTTATTTTTCATTCTTCTATTTTCATCTTTTTCCTCCTGGATTATTTCATACACAGATAGGGGACACTCGTTTTTATGGAAAAGAGATAAAATTATAAATGAAGAGGGATACAGAGGGAGAAGGAGAGGTAAAGGAAGATGGGTACCACTGTTGAGCTCCGGACGTGTCAGATTGACATGCGGCAACCATGAACTTTGGAAATGACTGAAGCATTTGATGTTTCTACCCAATGTTATGAATTTTAATGTTTTTGAAGTAGATACCTATATATTTTCCATTATCTTGTTTTAATCCCCTATTATGATTTTTTATGACTCGTTGTGGTATGATATATTGATTGTAGGGAGAAACTGTGGTTTTGGCCATTTTGGAGGGTTTTTATTTGGGAAACCCAAGTAGATGACCTATGGATCAGAGAGCACAAATCATGTGTTTTTCATCTTGGGTAAGATTATGTTTTCAAATTATATTCCATGTTCTACGGTGTACATGCCATTTTTTGGTCCTAGACCATCTAAATGAGTACCTGGCTAGGCTACCCGTTGAGGGGTAAATGGGCATTTCGAGTGTATCGCTAGACCCTGTGTGTCTTACACACTATGTAAATGTACAGGACCAGAACAAGTACATGGATAGTCTATTTGAGAGACACAGGAAGGTACCCCATATAGGGTACACATAATGTACATGTCTTACACAACGTGTACATGGGAGTTTTTATGCCATGTTTGGAAGGGGTACACGACCACTTGGGGATTCTAGAGTACACGTCCTGTACTCATGGAGACAATCTATGTACTTCCCCCTTGTAACACATTTTGGGGTTTTCATATATTTTCACCCATAAGTCAAATTTTAACCCACAATTAGTCCATTATGAGTGTATTTTCGCATATTTTGCAATGGTAAGACCCATGAGATGTTATGAGGATGCCTAGATGGAATTTATTCCATGGCTAGGTTATTCTTCTGATAATTGAATACAATGTCTCCTGAGGGAAATAACTATTCTGAGATGAGCCATGACTTATCATTATTTTCCAATTCCCCTAAGTTCTTTTCCATTGACGATGTATATCTTACAAGATGTGCTTTTATGGCCAATGAGGTTATGTGATTAGATGTCCTAAGGATCCCTTATAGGACTCATCTTTTTTACATTTCAACCTATATGATCCAATATTGGATACCTCATCTTATTTCAGTTCATTAAGGATCCCATGAGGGGTTCCATTTTTTATGAGTTGATGCAGGGATTACCTTTTTGGATCCCTTTAACTAGGTGCCATTATATGGATTCCATGTAGAATTCCATTGACTTCATATATCATTATAGTGGGCCCCCTGAAGGATGCCTTCAACTATGTGTTGTTCCAAGGATATCCCGTAGGATGAATCGCTGTTTCTTACCATTAGATGAGCCCTTCCAGGATTCCTCCCATAGCTTATAGCTGACAATCCTGAGTAGGATGGCTCCGCTTGTGTGTTCACCTAATGATCCCACAAAGGTTACCTATCAGTGTGTGACTTGAGGGACCCAGTGGGTGACTTGTTCTCAACTGAACATGTGATAGTACATTAGGAATGGGTAGATATTATTGTATGTGTCACCTTATAACCTGTGGTGAACATGTAATCCCATGGGGTTGTAGTTGTAGTGTTGGGTTTGGGTGTTCATCCAACCACACTATTTGATTATATTTAACTTGTTTATTGGTGATGCAACAATGTTTACTAGAGGTACTTCCTGGTTGGTTGTTTTTGAGAATGACCCAAGGTGTTTTTCTTTCTCTTTAGTATTCTCAGACATTCTTCATGGGATCCATCTTTTGAGACATTCCTATCTAATGTTCATTTTTATACCAAGATTTTATACCTTGGATTTGGATGTTGAGCCATATATTTGATTATTATATTATTTAGATGTCTAACTATTTTTCCTAGTATCTGGATGTTGAGCCTTCTACTATGATATTTAGGCATGATATCCCTAGTAATGATACTCATGGATGAATCCACTCTCCTAAGTGATGATGGCGATTTTGATAACCTATTTTGATATGTGATGAGGATGATTTTTCTCTCCTCATTTGGATATGTGACGATGATGATTACACTTTCCTTGATTTAAGTATACTCAAGGATGATTACATTCTCTTAAGGGTTACAGATGATTATGCTCTTCATAACTGTTTACATGACCATGGTGTTGAGAAAATAATCTCACATAGTTGGATACTCAGAATGATTACACTATTTCAGATGATAGGTGTTGTCATGTCATCCATTATTAGAGAATTAAGGGGTGAGAATGGAGTCTCAAAGGTGAGTTCCCCTTATAGATATCTTAAGGGTTTGACCCATAGATATTATCTGAGTTTTGAATGTTGGGACCACCTACGGAATGGGACATAGTTATAAGACTTTGGAAAATATTTTCATGGCCTGTGCAGTATGGCATCTTTTCAGTGAACATTTACAGAATGTATGGATGTACTTCCCTAGAACCATTCATTTCATTGATTGGTTGTCATTACGGTGACCCAAAGTGTAGGATGAGTTTCCCTCGTGTTGATGTATGCTTCTCAAAGATATTTCCAAGAATTGGATGAAAAAGGTATGTTTGGATTGGGATTAAAAAAATAGAGATAGACCTAATTATACATACCTTGAGTGGTATGAAATATGGCTCAATGACCTTACACAGGTTGTCTAGGATATTTGTATTATAGACTCCACGATCGACATGTCTTGGGTTTTAGGTTAGTTAATTCAATAACTCATTAATATTCATAATTATTTATATATTTATATGAATGGGACTATACATGTATAAGTATATAGATTTAAATCCATGGTGACTAGGATTACGAACTTGAGGTTCGACGATGGTTTCATATTTGTTCATTTTACTTATCTCTCACTCATTTCTTAGCAAGGATGATCAGTTTTCATTTTCATACAGTTATAGTGGCACAGTTTATAAGTTCATCACAAGGTTGGCCTCATGAGAGTATTTCTCACCCATTCCCATTCACCTCAATCCACATGTAGACATTACATATTTTTTTTAGGTTGAGTATAGCTACATGGTGGATAGGGTAGAGGCACACTATTTCTTATTCATGCGAATATTCTTATGTGGTTCTTCTGATTAGGCTTTTGTAGTTAGATAGTGTATAGAGACCATGTACCTAGTCTATATCAGAGATTTTAATAGAGACTAGTACTATTAATTTATTTTCTTTTGGATCTCATGTATCTCTATAGCTATCCCAGTGGGTGAATGGTGTTATAGGTATGACGTAACTATTCTATATGTTATAAAGCATTCATTTAATATTACAACATGATACATTTCCAATTATTCACTTATTTGTCACTTAGTGTATTTACTATTGTGTATGATACATAGCTATTTATGTTTTTTTCTTACGATGATATGATTGAATAGTCTCCCACTGCCATGCACTAGTCCCTCACTACTAGTTGGAATCCTCTAGCATACATGGAGGCATGCTTGAGAACTAGTAACCAATAGGCGTGACACACTATTATAGTGGAATCTAGGTCATGACGTTAAAAAATAGTAACAAAGCTTTTATTTTCCTGGCCTTTACTATTTTGGATATGGTAAATAAGATTATTAAGAATGTGTTGGAACTTATAATGGATATCAGACTAGTGCATCAATAACACTTTTTCTGATTAGAAGTCCTAGTTTCCAAGGGTATTGTATTTATATTCCGATCTGTTATGTTATAGTTTTATTTGATTTTCTCCATGAGATAAGAACATGTTTTGTGAATGTTATGAATTACAATGGATCTCTGGCTCTTGGCCATTGGAAAGTGGAATGTGATGGAATTTAACTCTTGTCCATCAAGGGAATGAAAAAACTCATGCATCATATTTGGAACGTTAGATTCACATCCTATTGGCCTGATAGTGTGTGATTTTTACTGATGAATGAGGCCTATTTAATTAGGAATAATTACATATATAGATATTTCATACTACTCTGTTTAGCAGGTTCTTTGTTGAGACATTTTTGTTGATTTTGAAAACATAGTCCTCATGTGCTAGAGGTCCAATGACCATAGTAGGTCCATATGGCATGTTATTCCCTTCTGTTATCCACTTTTTAGGGTGTTGCTTCTAAGGTCATGGTTACCTAGAAAGATCACTAAGTACGATGATGATATGTACCAGGGCTTCTCTTGTGAATTGGAACTCAAGGGGGTATGACTGTATATAGATTCCCAATGAGGTTCAGTTATGTATCTCTTGTTCATTGATATCATGACCTCTATGGAGTAGTTTACAAATGAGGATTCTCAGTGAGTATTAGGACCTTATAGTCCATGTTCTCAATTTTGTCCCTCATAGGTCGTTGTGATATTTACCTTAATTTTATAGGTTTTATCTTTTGATCTTGGTGGTTTGACCTTTTTACCCAGTTGTGAGACTCAGTAAGTAGGGCTAGTTGGGATTCCTTGAGACACTTAGTTGACTAAGACCCTTATATGTCAATATCTATTTTTTATAAGTAAAAGTATTTGAAAGACTGGCTCGTGTTTTTATTTTCCTTTGTTTGCTAGTTATGATGGTTTTATGATCATTTTTGTATTAAGGCATGGAAAATTATTGAGTTTTATGTGATTGGATTGTCAATGCCATTCATTTTTGGTGAAGCGTGATGGGTGATTTTTGATTAAGAATGGATTCAATGGGTAAGACTATTTGGGAACCGATCCTAGTAGAACAATGATTCTACTATTTATAATGTAGTCAAAGCAAAAGTAGATACTCATAGATGTAATGATGTTGTGTAACATGCATTCGTGGAATAAATCATGGGGCAGGTGATGTGCTTGATTTTAAAGAGGACTTCCAAGGGTGCATCTAGTTTAATGAGATTGATGTGCCATGTAAATGGTCATATTATAACCATGTTGGATTAATCGTTGGAGTATGAGTCAGTTGTTATGGTACACACTAGTTGTGTTTAGTACCATTCATTTTAAATTATGTGAGTGGACGGGTGCAAGCCGAGGACCGAAGTTTTCTCAACATTCCATGGGAATTGTTTCTTAGGAGTTGTGGTTAATGTGATGAATGGTCCTTCATGATAGATGTGATATAGATAATTAATGATGTACCATACGTTTTTTGAACCATGTCTGAAATATAGAAGGGGTTTGACAAGATGTGATCAAGGTTTGGAGGAAGATATATTTTTTTTGCAGTATCTTAGTGTAATCCTATAAGATATTATCATGTGTTATCGTGACATAATATTTAGTATGATGGGAGTTCATCTTCCCAACATCTGGCTTCATTTTTTTAAATATATTTGCTAATTTCTAAGAGTAACCTATTGAGGTTTCACACAAGGAGCATTATAAGTTATGCCATATGGTGGGGAGTGCACCGTTGGCAGTTTTAGGGTGGTGAAACTTTTTTTTACTTGAACATTGTTGTTTTTAATGTTCCATTGGGATAATAGTTTTTTTAAGATTATGATAATGGTATTACTATAGTGGGGAGTACCTAGTCAGTCATAGCTAAATGTGTTTCATGTAGAAGAAACTTTTTGACACCATGAGGTTGGTCGTTAGACAGTCCATATAGCGTTTTTATGTACATTCTTGATTTGAGACCATGGATAATAGTATTAAAACCAAGGATTTTCATGGATGATAATGTTTCTGGTGGGGGATATTGTAAGGTCTTATTCTTTTTATTAAAGCATGGAGTAGAAATTTTAATTTGTTATTCAAAATTTTTATGGTGTTAATGATATTTTTACACTAAAAAATGACCTCAAAAAATAATTTGACAACTTTATTGGTTCTGTAATAGTGTTTTTAACCTAGGTTAGTAGTTTGGTGGTATTCTAATTCATTTAAATTTTAGAAGAATAAATAATATTTTTTATTTAATTAAGAAAATATTTATTTATTCACACAGGTTCATTCAGCAGTATCTTTTAAATATAGTGTCAGCTTGATATTCCATATCTTCTATTGATTTTGGAATGGAGAGTTTTTACTTGGAGATTCATAAATTCAAATCAGGCATTAGGGCCAGCCAGAGCCCCCCTTTTCTTTTTATTCTATTTTTCATTCTTTTTCTTTTCCAATGTTCATTTCTACTTTTCCTATTGACTTCCCACATACCTGGTTTGGGGATCCTTATTAGCATAGCTGAGAGATAAAATGTGAGAGGGAGAGATAGACAGAGACGGATAGGGGAGGATTAATGGTACCGTCATGCATCTCGGGATGCGTCATATTTTCATGTGGCTACTATGAACCATGGAAATGGTTAAAGCATCGGTGGTTTCCACACAAAGGGAGGACTAGTAATGTTTTCACTATAGATCCTTGTATATTTAGTATTTTCAATTTTATTCTCCTATTATGCGTTTTTATGACCCCTTATGGTCGTATCTATTGTTTGAGTGGAGAAAACAGGGGTTTCATTTGTTTTGGAGGGTTTTCATTTGGGAGAACTTGTGTAAATGACATGTGGTACAGGGAATGCACACACCATCTGTTCTTCCTATTTGTGGATATTATGTGTTTAAGTACATTCCATGAAATAGAATGTACAATACATGTACTTGTACTTGAACATGTAGATGAGTACCTAGCCAAGTTACCCGTGTAGAGGTACATGGACTGGTAGTGTTCATGGCTAGAACATGTGTGTGTTGCGTTCCATGTAAAAGTACATATCCATATGAAGAACAAGGTCAGGATATTTGGGGGACATGGGAAAGTACTCCATGATGGATACATTCCCTATACCCATCTTAATGACTAGGAACATGGGTGTTTATTGGGCATGTTCAGCGGGAGTACACTCCCAAGTGGGGCTTTGGGAGTAAATGCCATGTACTCATAAAGACTCACCATATACTTACCCCATGTAGCCCTTTTTGGGGTTTTCATATCATTTCTTCTAGAAGTCATAATTAGACCCATGTGTAGTCCATTTTGAGAATATTTCCATATATATCGTGATGGTAAGTCCTGTGAGGTGTTTTGAGGACTCCTAGATGGATTTTTTTAATAGAGTGGTTCTTCTTCCGACAATTTAATCTAGTGTCTACTAAGGGTGATACCTGTTCTAAGATGATTCATGTACTATATGTCTCGGTTGATTCCCTTCATAGATTTCCTATTACTATGTATCCCTTATAGAACTTTTTCCCATTATTTTGTTAGATAAGTTTTCTTGAGGATCCCCTATAGGATTTTTCTGTTTATGTTTTGACCTAGTGGTTCCTCTGTAGGATTCCACTAAATTCTATTTGTTTAATGGGGATCCAATGAGGGATTAATTTTCCTATAAAAATATATATATATATTCCCTTATGTAATCCATTTACCTCTAGACCATTCTGAGGCTTCCACGTAGAATGTATATAACTTCTTATATGGTAATATACGGTCCCTTATAGGATGCCTTAACTCGTGTGTTGTTCCGAGGAAACCTTGTAGGATGCCTCCAAGTTTCGTACCATTAGAGGATCCCTTGCAAGATTAATTCCATAACTTATATATAAAGATCTTGAGTATGATTCCTTTGATTTTGTGTTCACATAAGGATCCCAAGTTGGCTTCCTCTCAGTGTTTGACTTTAGGGAACAGTGGGTGCCCCGTTGTTGACCATCCCTGATTTAGTATGTCGAGTTTAGGAAGAGATGTTTGTGGGTGTCACCATATTACTCATTCCATACTTGTAATCCCATGGGGATGTGATTTTAGTGTAGGTTTTGGGCATTCTTACACCCTAACTATTTAATTATATTTCACCTCTTTATTACTAATGATTTTTTTACTAGAGGTACTTCCTGGAAGACAGTTGTTGAGCCTAATGCAAGGCATCTTTCTTTATCTTTTGGATAATCAGTTATTCTTCATGGGATCCTGTTTCTGAGAAATGTAATTATTTGGTTTATTTTTATAGCCATAGGTACTACCTTGGATTTTGCTGTTGGGTTGTATATTTGATTATTGTATAATTGGGATATCTATTGGTGTTTCCTCATATCTCGTTGTTAAACCTTCTACTATGATTTCTGGGCATGGCATCCCAAGTAATGGTACCCATGGAATATTTAGATGTACTAATTGATGAGGACTATTATTATATATTCTATTGATATGTGATGAGGATGATTCATCTATCGTCAATTTATTTGTTATGTGGATGATTACTCCCTCTTTGATCTGATTATAATTAAGCTTTATTACACTGTCTAGTGGGATAGGGATTATTACACTCTCCCTAATTGTTTACATGACCTCAGTGTTCATAATGGAATCTCACATCATTCTATACCAAGAATGATTCTAGATGATATGTATGATTAATATCTCCATTATTAGGGATTCAAAGGGGTGGCCATGGAATTTCAGCAGTGATTTCTCTTTACAGATCACATAATGTTTAAGACCATAGGGATTATATGATATTCTAATTTCATTAATGCCAATGGACTGAAACTTGGGGATCAGAAAATTGAATACACATACGTGTCTTGAGAATCACAACATCTAGCTCAATTAAAATTTATTTGTCCAGATATACATCCCTAGAATTATTATTTTCAGTTATTGTAGGTGAGTATGGGTGAACCCTGTTTTATGACGACTATCCCTTTAGGGTGACGTAGCTTCATCAGAGTTATTTTCATATGTTGGATGAAGTAGGTGTAATTTGATTGGGATTATGGACCCATAGATATCCATAATGATACACATCTTGAGTAGTATGACATCTATCAAAATGCACTTACAAAGGATATCCTGGAAATTATGATTACATACCCAAGGATCAACTTCTATTTAGTTTTATGTTATTTCACTCAGATACTCATGAATATTAATATTTATGTATATATATAGGTATGAGAATATAGATGTATAAATATACATATATTGGTATCTATGGTGACACTTTCCTAGTTTATTGGGATTACAGACACGAGGTACGATTGTGGTGTAACATTTTTTTGTTTTACTTATCTCTGAGTAGTGTGATAGCTAGGCTAAGAATTTTTCTTTTGAATACACATATAGTAGTATTGTAGCACCCCAAGATTTCATAGTGTGTTATTTCTTCAAAATAATTCAATAACTTGCACTACACGCAACACCGAGTACAATCACACCATGAATTACAAAAAAAATCCATTCAAAAGAGGTTATGAATATTATTATCTAAATTTTAAACTTTTATTAATCCTTATAATTTTAGAATCCATATTATGAGTTTCTTAGATATAATGCAAGAACAAATTCATTTTCAGTATTGCACTTTTATCAACTTTTAATAGTGAACCCTTTTTAAATACAATATTTTAAACTTTTTGACTAAATGGGGACATCAAAAATTTAAAATGAAACATCCCAAGCTTCCACGTTACGCTTTCTTTGAATAATACAGTAGCGTGTGTTGTACGCAACCTTGAGTTTTAACACACACCACAACCAATAAAACTAGCCGTTATGAATAGTAATACCTACTTTTCGAAATTATATATATTTTATATTTTAAAATGGACTTCATTTCTGGATTCGGAATATCGAATTTAGCCTAAGGTGAAATTTTGGTACTTTTCGGATAACTTTCATATTTTGATGAATAGTGAAAATTACTAAATTTTAATTAAAAAAAACTTTTTTAATCAAAATAATTAATAGTGATAAATTATGACTTTTAGTAGTTTTAAAGTATATTTAGAATATATTTTTACCATTTAATATAATGTTGGACATTGGACATAATTTTACAACTAAACCGAACATAAACAAGTGTCAATCTTTTGATTGTTATTATCTCTTAAAAACACGCTTTTTGTTTTGACAGCGGGAATTAATTTTAAATTAATTTCTGCCACTTCTATATTTTGAATTTAGGAAAATGGATTCCATATTCGGAGTCAGGATTTTCAAATTGTGTAAATAGGTAACTTTTATTTTTAGACATTTTGAATAATTACTGCGGTAAATATTTTATTTACAATGGTTAAGGGTAAATCTGGTAAATAAGGGTTAAAAAATAATATTATAATAATACTAAATTACCCTAAAACTTGTCTTAACCCTATTGGTTGATACATGTTCGACCATGGACATCTTTGGGTCTATTTTGGTACCCCATGGATCCACTTGTAATTGATAATGACACTTTATTTTAATTAAGTTGAAATGAATACAAAAATGACACAAGCATATATCGTTTAGAAAAACAATTGTTACATAGGGTTATATATGTTGTCTTTTAGATTATAAATATTAATTAGAAATATAAAAAGATTTCCTACATAATGATATTTTATTTATAATTTTTAGAGATTAAATAATTTATTTTATTTATGACACAATGATGACGCAGTAATTACTATAATAGTGAAAAATTAAAATAATTGATATTATAAATACCCAAAAAAATATAATATGAAACTTTTAATGAATTAAACTAATTTTATAGGATAATATGATATATTATTATTGATTTAATTGACTTTTTTCGAAGTAATCAATCTGTTATGAGTTTCACAAAAAATCAACTATTGAATAGTGTCAAAATTGACATAAAAGAGTTCTTAAAACAAATATTATATTATTAATTGATATTAAATTCCTAAAAATCTAAGGTTCGGCCAAGAGACTTATATCATGATAGGTTAATCATTAATGGACCACTTGGGGGTCTCTTGGATGTATGTAGTAAGTTTATTAACCATATTATATAAAAATACAAAGAGACATTTTAAAAGTGAAACTAATTAACTTAGAGTTAATACTTAAAGATAAGGTTAATATAAGTACCCAAACCTGTCTAAATTATATTGGTTGAGTTTTTTTCGACCCATCCCCACCTTAACCTTTGAATAATCAACTTTGGATCCATTAGAAACCGAATATGAATTTATTATAAATTAATATTTCTAGCTTTTCCAAAGGTGCCCCTTACCCCTCTTATAAAAGGGCACTCCTCCTTCTCATTTCTTCACACCTTCAAAGCCTTTTGGTTCGGCCAAACTCTGCCCAAATACTCTACCAAATTCCCTGAATACATCCTAGAGGCCTTAGTTGGATCAGAAAGCCAACCTAATGAGCCCTTTTGATCAAATCAAAAGGAAGAACCCGAAGAAGAGGTAATGTTTTCACCACCCTTTTCTAAGTTCATTTCTTCTTCCACTTATTCTTCCTTTGTTGTTACCATTCTAAAATAATAAATACAGTATCATATATATACTGTGATGTTATTATAAATATGGTACAACCATATTCAGTATTCTATCCACCCTTTGAATAACATGTCACCATACGTGCGTACGTACGGCTTACCGTCTCCACGTCGTGGTGTAATTGTTATTCAATATATTATTATTTGGATGGGTATAATAATGATGTGTAACTCATGTAAATAATAAATATAACATGTTAATGATTCTGTATATATGATATACCATCCATTTATATATTATTTTATTATCAAAAGAATGATATTGTCGCTCGTGCGTACGTACGGACTACCGTCTCCACGAACGCGATGAGATTCATTCTCCATCGTATCCATTCAAGTATAATTATCATTTGATGATTTAAAAATGATGTTTAAGGACTTGTTATCATTCTGGATATGAATAAGATACAAAAAACATGGCTTAAGTAACAAAACATATAAAAGAAAACAAGTAAGTTAACACCCGAAACAATGATAATACTAAGATATTATTATCAGATAAATATTAAAAGATCATATATGATATCATATTAATGTATATGATTCTTGTATAATTTAATAATAATTATTTAACCATTATACAGGAGGTTAACCTACCCCAACCAAGGAAAATTACAAGGTAAGGGATTTTCTTATCTCACTTTCAATTCCGTGAGATTTCCATTGTTCGCCACTAAATTATTGAAAGTGGTGTATTGTGTACTGCCATTTGATATATATTATCATGATTATATTTATATTCATGTTATTCTGTAAATCATTTGGTGGTTATTAACTTTTGGCCATACGACTCAGTTGATTAACGTGGTAAGGGGTTTTCATCTCACTCCTTATTCCCGTGAGATTCATGCCATATTGCCACCATTACCTTTTGTGTGGTGTATGTACTGCCCATAATTATATTATTTGTGTAATACATTCTAATTTATGTGTATTTACATATTCATTATATGATACCTCTTTCATGGGTTGTCTGTTTCATAAGTTACCAAATTGGTAAGGGTTATTTCACAATCTCTTCATTATCCGAGGTTGTTTATACGTAATAATCTAATGGGATTTCTTTATCATCCACATCCATGTTTCTTCGAAATGTATTTCAAAACATATTTATTATTTACAAGAATATGGGTTAAAGTCATTTATACCCTTGTTTGACTTTTTATAAGAGGTTTATAAAGGAATCTTTCCGTCGTTTTCAAAACAAGGTCATTTTTAACCTTTTCGACAGAATTATGGTAAGACTGTTTTTTTTAACTTATACGGCGGGTGCGGCTATTTTCCACCGTTATAAAATCTTCAAAGCTTCCCTTACAAGCTTATAAGAATATTTTCAAATAAAATGTTTTATTTTATATGGATCTTAAATGATTTCAAAATAAAAGGAGATATTTCTTTAAAAAGAATATTGATTTCATCTATGTCAACATCCTTTGATGGATTTTAAGATTATTTGAAGTTGATTTATTATGATACAAAACTTCTATATTGTATTGAATGTTTTGTGATATGTTTGACTGTGGATGTGCTATTTTTATACCATTCATAGTTTATGGTGAAATTATTAACATTTCGTATGCTAGTTTTAATACGAATGTTTATGTTATGTTTAAACCTTTTCATATGGGAATGCATTGGACTTAGTAAGTGACGGGTGGAGCCCGCTATAGCTCCTCGATGCATCGGTAGGTCTCATGAGACAAACTAGTGTCTTGGCACAAGGCCTTGACAAAATCCTATTTGTAGTCTTGGCACGAGGCCTTGACTATGTGGTTAGGATATTCTGGCATTATGCATTCCAACATTATGAAAGTGGTTATTGATTTTTGCATGTGATTATTCGATTAGTAGAATATCAATGTGAATAAGTAAATGGAATTATTTCATTTTATTTATGCCATACCATGTTGAAAGTTCATGTTTGAAAGTCTTTTGTTTTAGTTATACATTGCCTTAAATGTTTATTCTTATTTATGAAAGTATCCGCTATATTGTTATCCTTACTGGGCATTTGAGCTCACCCCTTTTCAATGTTTTATTTTTCCCAGGAAGTGAAGAAGTAAGTTATGAATGACCTGCAGGGATATTATGTGGGGATATGAGTGTGGATTATGGAGACAATATGTTGTTGTAGTAGTTTTTCGTTTTATGATGTAATGTAAAACTTATGAATATATCTAGTGTTTCCAAGGCTACTAAACCAATCGGCCTTTCGAGATTTTATCTTTCTTGTGATCATGCCAATGTTATGTAATAATGCACCGACTCTGGGTAACTGGGGTCGGGGTGTTACAGTTGGTATCAGAGGAAGTTTAGTACAAACCTTGGAAGCTAGATTTAGATAAACTCTGATTAGAGCACGTAGACCTAAGATGAACTTTGAGGATTAGTATAGAAGAACTTCCTAGAATTTTGGTATTGTAGGGATTTTGTGAGTTTTCCGAGCAATACATCCCTGTCTGGATACGAGCAGGTAGAGGCGGCTCTGGCACAGATGTACCTAGGGGTAAAACCCGAAAACACCGCTTTGAGCTAGACTCGAACGGGAACTGGTGCACGACAACGAGCCTTGCTGCACTCTTGGTTACGACACTCCCGGGGGATATGCTTAGGATAACTCTCATTTTCTTTACAAATCATTATGAAGGGTTTATGAGTATATACATCCTCAAAGGAGACATTTTTATGATTATGGATTATATCCATAAATAGTTCAATTTATGTTAAGTGTTTTATAAGTATGGGATTATGTATTTTGATTCATAAACTGATCTAGTGTATTCCATTGTTTAGAAATGGCGCCCAGTAGAAGGAATCAGAACTCCAGAAATGCACATGATCCAAAGAGAAGGAAGGATCATATCTTTCATGGTCTTAAGCTAGAATTTATAAGAGAAATACTCTCCCATGTATTATCATCATATAAAGAAATAATATCATGTGTTGATAAAATAAGTAAAGAGTTTACTGAGTCCTATGGCTTTGAAGGGAATCAAGAGAAGAAAAGGATGGAAGAGAGAAAGATGGATAAAGGGAAGAGGGAAAAGAAGAATTTCCCCATATGTTTTAACTGTGGAAAGAAACACCCTGGAACTTGCCTGAAAGGAATGGGAGTTTGTTATAAGTGTGGAGGAAAAGGGCACAAAGTACATGACTGCAAGGGTAAGAAAATGGTTTTAAATGTACAATGCTTCGTTTGCAAGGAGTTTGGACACTACGCGAACCTATGTCCCAGTCATCGGACTATGCCGCAAATGATGTTATTGGATAATAATCAAGTTATGATACTACCACAGATGAAGAGGAATGATTAGAGTTCTTATGTTGATTATGTAAATTGAGTGTTGTATCAACAATGTACTTATTATAATAATTATGGAGTATATAAGGATTGTACTGCAGTACTATTTCATTAAGGACTTGAGATTGTGTGGAACAAAGAAAAGTGACTCAATAGAAGGATAAATTTTTGGAAAATATATGGTTGAGAGAATGATAAATCATAATATAGTTCTGATACTGAGGTAGTGATTTTGGAATAATATGTGATTGTTTTGGATAAATTATATTGGATATTCTTGACTACCTTGGAACTGATTAATGATTTGTATATTCCATCATTGTTGGGGTTTAAAACATTTTTGGATTAATGAAGTATATCCAGCATTCTATATGGAATAAGGGAGCATTAATGTAATCAATAAGGAATATGGTAATACATGATGAAGGTATTCATATGCTATTACAGGGTAAAAAGGATCTATATTATGTTTACCTTCCTTATAAATGTTGGACTATGAGTTTGGAAAGAAGTATTTTGGATAGTTCTAGTTTGGATTATTTTGGATTTCCATAAAAGGACAACCCGGAGGTCGGGCGGCAACCCGTCGCATCCGGCAAGGCTGCGAGACTTGAACCCGCAACCGAAGGGCGACAAGGGTGTATCACCTACCACTGGCCCACGAGATGTCCTCGATTAAATAATGTAGTTTTTATTAAAAGATCTTGTAGATGAATTATAAATTTGTTTATTTTGGAACCCTATACGAATAGTGTAAATAGAATTTTTTTTACATTCTATTATCTTTTAGAGTGAAAGATGAGTTTGTGGTAGAAATTTATTAATGGATAAAACTCTAATTATAAAGTAAGTATATCTCCTTATGATCTTAGCCAATCTCATAAATAAATTCCTCAATATTAAGAAAAGAAACTTAGAATAAAAATATTTTCCTAGATGGTACCTTAAGTCATCACTAATTTATGGCTTTGGGATTTTTGGCCTTTTCATAGCCATGTTCTCTACCACTCTCCATCAGATAATTGATTGTTAGATTTTTCTTCCATATCCATATTTTCCTACATGGAACCCTAGTATGTGTTATTTTCGGTAATCTTCATACTTTCGACTCTTTATTTTAAATAGAGGCCTCATTAATTCATTTTTTGATGTGGGATTTCAACTAAGATATTTTGAAACGTCAAAAATGTGTTATCCTAATACCCTATGTTTTGTTGAACCGATTGTATTTCAAATCATCATAGATTGATGAATTTAAGGACCTCAATTTTACACTTGTTTGTGATTGATGACCTCAATCACTACCTATAAATATTTACGTTTTTCCTCCAATTATATGTCTCTAATTGCCACCAATGTTCTTCTAATCGAGATCATAATTTGGTGGGGACCCTTTCATTTCTCTTTTCCTCATATTAAGACTAAATTTTAGTAACCCAATTTCTGATGTGGGTTTTCCCACAAATATATTTTATATTGTCAACCATTTATTTTCGAAGAACAATTTCAAAATGCGAGGATGCAATTTATTGAAGGAGGGTAGAATGTAACACCCCAAGATTTCATAGTGTGTTATTTTTTCAAAATAATTCAATAACTTGCACTACACGCAACACCAAGTTCAATCACACCATGACTTACAAAAAAAAGCCATTCAAAAGAGGTTATGAATAGTATTATCTTAATTTTAAACTTTATATAATCCTTATAATTTTAGAATCCATATTATGAGTTTCTTAGATATAATGCAAGAACAAATTCATTTTCAGTATTGCACTTTTATCAACTTTTAATAGTGAACCCTTTTTAAATATAATATTTTAAACTTTTTGACTAAATGGGGACATCAAAAATTTAAAATGAAACATCCCAAGCTTCCACGGTACGCTTTCTTTGAATAATACAGTAGCGTGTGTTGTACGCAACCTTGAGTTTTAACACACACCACAACCAATCAAACTAGCCGTTATGAATAGTAATACCTACTTTTCGAAATTATATATATTTTATATTTTAAAATGGACTTCATTTCTGGATTCGGAATATCTAATTTAGCCTAAGGTGAAATTTTGGTACTTTTCGGATAACTTTCATATTTTGATGAATAGTGAAAATTACTAAATTTTAATTAAAAACAACTTTTTTAATCAAAATAATTAATAGTGATAAATTATGAATTTTAGTAGTTTTAAAGTATATTTAGAATATATTTTTACCATTTAATATAATGTTGGTCATTGGACATAATTTTACAATTAAACCGAACATAAACAAGTGTCAATCTTTTGATTGTTATTATCTCTTAAAAACACGCTTTTTGTTTTGACAACGGGAATTAATTTTAAATTAATTTCTGCCACTTCTGTGTTTTGAATTTAGGAAAGTAGATTAAATATTTGGAATCAGGATGTTCAAATTGTGTAAATAGGTGACTTTTATTTTTAGACATTTTGAATAATTACTGCGGTAAATATTTTATTTACCATGGTTAAGGGTAAATCCGGTAAATAAGGGTTAAAAAATAATATTATAATAATACTAAATTACCCTAAAACGTGTCTTAACCCTATTGGTTGATAAATGGTCGACCATGGACATCTTTGGATCGATTTGGGGACCCCATGGATCCACTTGTAAGTGATAATGACACTTTATTTTAATTAAGTTAAAATGAATACAAAAATGACACAAGCATATATCTTTTATAAAAACAATTGTTACATAGGGTTATATATGTTTGATTTTAGATTATAAATATTCATTAGAAATATAAAAATATTTCCTACATAATGATAGTTTATTTATAATTTTTAGACATTAAATAATTTATTTTATTTATGACACAATGATGATGCAGTAATTACTATAATAGTGAAAAATTAAACTAATTGATATTATAAATACCCAAATAAATATAATATGAAACTTTTAATGAATAAAACTAATTTTATAGGATAATATGATATATTAGGATTGATTTAATTGACTTTTTTCGAAGTAATCAATCTGTTATGAGTTTCAAAAAAATCAACTATTGAATAGTGTCAAAATTGACATAAAAGAGTTCTTAAAACAAATATTATATTATTAATTGATATTAAATTCTTAAAAATCTAAGGTTCGGCCAAGATACTTATATCATGATAGGTTCATCATTAATGGACCACTTGGGGTCGCTTGGATGTATGTAGTAAGTTTATTAACCATATTATATAAAAATACAAAGAGACATTGTAAAAGTGAAACTTATTAACTTAGAGTTAATACTTAAAGATAAGGTTAATATAAGTACCCAAACCTGTCTAAATTCTATTGGTTGAGTTTTTTTTGACCCATCCCCACCTTAACCTTTGAATAATCAACTTTGGATCCATTATAAACCGAATATGATTTTATTATAAATTAATATTTCTAGCTTTTCCAAAGGTGCCCCTCACCCCTCTTATTAAAGGGCACTCCTCCTTCTCATTTCTTCACACCTTAAAAGCCTTTTGGTTCGGCCAAAATCTGACCAAATACTCTCCCAACTTCCCTCAATATAACCTAGAGGCCTTAGTTTGATCATAAAGCCAACCTAAGGAGCCCTTTTGATCAAATCAAAAGGAAGAACCCGAAGAAGAGGTAATGTTTTCACAACCCTTTTCTAAGTTCATTTCTTCTTCCACTTATTCTTCCTTTGTTGTTACCATTCTAAAATAATAAATACAGTATCATATATATACTGTGATGTTATTATAAATATGGTACAACCATATTCAGTATTCTATCCACCCTTTGAATAACATGTCACCATACGTGCGTACGTACGGCTTACCATCTCCACGTCGTGGTGTAATTGTTATTCAATATATTATTATTTTGATGGGTATAATAATGATTTGTAACTCATGTAAATAATAAATATAACATGTTAATGATTCTTTATATATAATATACCATCCATTTATATATTATTTTAATATCAAAAGAATGATATTGTCTCTCGTGCGTACGTACAGACTACCGTCTCCACGAACGCGATGAGATTCATTCTCCATCGTATCCATTCAAGTATAATTATCATTTGATGATTTAAAAATGATGTTTAAGGACTTGATATCATTCTGGATATGAATAAGATACAACAAACCTGGCTTACGTAACAAAACATATAAAAGAAAACAAGTAAGTTAACACCCGAAAAAATGATAATACTAAGATATTATTATCAAATCAATATTAAAAGATAATATATGATATCATATTAATGTATATGATTCTTGTATAATTTAATAATAATTATTTCACCATTATACAGGAGGTTAACCTACCCCAACCAAGGAAAAGTACAAGGTAAGGGATTTTCTTATCTCACTTTCAATTCCGTGAGATTTCCATTGTTCGCCACTAAATTATTGAAAGTGGTGTATTGTGTACTGCCATTTGATATATATTATCATGATTATCTTTATATTCATGTTATTCTGTAAATAATTTGGTGGTTATTAACTTTTGGCCATACGACTCAGTTGATTAACGTGGTAAGGGGTTTTCATCTCACTCCTTATTCCCGTGAGATTCATGCCATATTGCCACCATTACCTTTTGTGTGGTGTATGTACTGCCCATAATTATATTATTTGTGTAATACACTCTAATTTATGTTTATTTACATATTCATTATATGATACCTCTTTCATGGGTTTTATGTTTCATAAGTTACCAAATTGGTAAGGGTTATTTCACAATCTCTTCATTATCCGAGGTTGTTTATACGTAATAATCTACTGGGATTTCTTTATCATACACATCCATGTTTCTTCGAAATGTATTTCAAAACATATTTATTATTTACAAGAATATGGGTTAAAGTCATTTATACCCTTGTTTGACTTTTTATAAGAGGTTTATAAAGGAATCTTTCCGTCGGTTTCAAAACAAGGTCCTTTTTAACCTTTTCGACAGAATTATGGTAAGAATGTTTTTTTAACTTATACGACGGGTGCGGCTATTTTCCGACATTATAAAATCTTCAAAGCATCCCTTACAAGCTTATAAGAATATTTTCAAAGAAAATGTTTTATTTTATATGGATCTTAAATGATTTCAAAATAAAAGGAGATATTTCTTTAAAAAGAATATTGATTTCATCTTTGTCAACATCCTTTGATGGATTTTAAGATTATTTGAAGTTGATTTATTATGATACAAAACTTCTATATTGTATTGAAGGTTTTGTGATATGTTTTACTATGGATGTGCTATTTTTATACCATTCATAGTTTATGGTGAAATTATTGACATTTCGTATGCTAGTTTTAATACGAATGTTTATGTTATGTTTAAACCTTTTCATATGGTAATGCATTGGACTTAGTAAGTGACGGGTGGAGCCCGCTATAGCTCCTCGATGCATCAGTAGGTCTCATGAGACAAACTAGTGTCTTGGCACAAGGCCTTGACAAAATCCTATTTGTAGTCTTGGCACGAGGCCTTGACTATGTGGTTATGATAGTCTGGCATTATGCATTCCAACATTATGAAAGTGGTTATTGATTTTTGCATGTGATTATTAGATTAGTAGAATATCCATGTGAATAAGTAAATGGCATTATTTCATTTTATTTATGCCATACCATGTTGAAAGTTCATGTTTGAAAGGCTTTTGTTTTAGTTATACATTGCCTTAAATGTTTATTCTTATTTATGAAAGTTTCCGCTATATTGTTATCCTTACTGGGCATTTGAGCTCACCCCTTTTCTATGTTTTATTTTTCCTAGGAAGTGAAGAAGTAAGTTATGAATGACCTTCAAGGATATTATGTGGGGATATGAGTGTGGATTATGGAGACAATATGTTGTTGTAGTAGTTTTTCGTTTTATGATGTAATGTAAAACTTATGAATATATCTAGTGTTTCCAAGGCTACTAAACCAATCGGTCTTTCGAGATTTGATCTTTATTGTGATCATGCCAATGTTATGTAATAATGCACCGACTCTGGGTAACTGGGGTCGGGGCGTTACAAGCATAATTTATAGTTAAATCATAGGGATGTCCTCATGAGATTATTTATTACCCATTCAAATGCACCTAGGTGTATGTGTGGACCGAATTTCTTTAATAAATGTTGAAAATATGTGCATATTGTATAAGGTTGAGGTGTAATGTTTCTTATTTTAGAGGAGCTCATCGTGTTGTTCTTTAGATCCGGCCAGTCAGTTTGACAGTTTCTAGATACAAGGTATGTTTTCTAGATCAGTTTTAGTAGTAGATCCATGTAGTTTTATTTCCATTTCTTTTGAATCTACTGTATCTATATGCTCAGCCCAGTGGGTGACCAATGTTGTAGGTATGATATAACATTTCATGATTTTATAGAAATTTCATAGGTTATTAGAACATATTCTATTTTAGCTTATTTAATTCTTCCACACTCTTCCTATTTATTCTTGTGTATGATACAAATCTATTTCCACTTATTGTTTACTCTTATATGATGGTATTTTATCCCCATTATAATAACCTAAGACCTCACTTCTAGTCGGATGCCTCTGGTGTACGAGGAGGCATAATGGAGTCCTAGTAACTTAAGAGTTCATGGCATGATTTTAGTGGAATCTTGGTCAGGAAGTTTCAATTATTTTTCCATATTCATAATATAAGCTCAGTATATTTATGATATTTGATTCGTTATGTAAGGATGGAGCCATTATATTTAGAGAAATAAAAATAATTAATAGACTTTTAATGTGTCTGAAAGGAGGATTACCACTTTTTTGAGAGTGAAACATTGGTTTAAACCATAATAAATCCTTTTATGGTCTTATAATAAGACCAAAATATAAATAATTTAGGTAAAGAATCATTTAAGATCGTTTTCTAGGGGTTGGATAGGCTAGAGTGGTCAATGTTTTTGATTACGGGAGGGTAATATGTTCCCTTTTATGAGTGTGGGTAGGGACACACATTGGATTACATAAAATATTAAAATAATATCATGTTGAAGTTATTAACAAACTTTTATTAATCAGATTATAAATAAAGAATCAATTTAAAAATATTCAATTTTTATAAGTGACTGAAATTACTTTTAATATAAGTGTAAATAACACATTGATAGATGTTTTTAGGAAAAATTCTGTAAAAATAATTTTACAGAAAAATAAAAAATAATTTTTATACCAATATAATTAATTGGATTATGTTACATAGTTGGGACTTCATTATTTCAATTCTAATAAAAACCAAAAGGTACCTTGTAAATTATTTTTTTTAAGAGAAAAAATAAAAAATATTTTTTATTTGAACACAAACATTACTTAGAATTCCAAAATTTTAAGAATATATTTATAAGTTCAACATAATAATTTTATTTAAATAATATTAATTAAAGAAAATATATTGGGTCTAGACTTTTTTTAATATTTCAAACTAAACCTATATCACTATTATTTCAAAAAAGTTATTGTTTTTTAAAATATGTAATATTCAACAGTCACCTAAAAATAAAATATTTTTGAAAAATCTATAACATTAGCTAAAGATAATTTTGATATGATAAATTATAAAATGAAATCAATTTCAAGAAATTGAATTTTTAAAATATAGAAATTTATAATTAAATCACAATCTAGAATAAATATTTGTGAATTGTGTTATTATTTCTTTATATAAAACATGTTAATATATTTAATGATCAAGTGTTTCATTCATCCCTATTTAAAAAATTTAATCCTAAAACTTTTCATAATGAAACATTATAATACAATTTGTGTGTTTTTTTAATATAACAACCTCTGACAACCATATTTTCTTACTCAAATTAGGATCTCTATTAAGTTAATTTACTAGTCGACTCATCTGATTTCACAATAGATATTTTATTGTGTGATTAATCTAGGTATATTGTTCACAATAAAAAAATCAGGATCCAATTTTTTGTATTCAGAGGTGATTACATGAAATGTTTTTGTCAGGTGCTTCTTAAATAATGAGATATGGAACACATGATGAACATTAGAGAGAAAAGTTTTCATTTCCTAATGGTAATCCACAACACCAATTTTTTCAACAATTTTTAAAGGCTTTATGTTTCTAGGAATTAGTTCCCCTTTCATTCCAAACCTTATAACACCTTTCAATAGAGAAAATTTTTTAAAACATGACCCCCTCTTGAAATTAAAAATATCTCCCTCAGTTATCTTCACAGCTCCTATGTCTAATCTCAGCTATCATAATATGATTCTGAATAGTCTCCAATTTATATGTCTTCTGATCAATAATTTCAAGGTATATAAGCTTATTTTCACCAACTTCATCTCATAAAGGCCAAGCAAAACAATTTTAATTTTTTTAGTATTTTGAATATATCTACATATATCTCTAGATTATTTCTCAAATTATTCATTGTGATTGAGTGTCGTTGGACCCCATAATTAATAAATTCCAAATATTTCTACATGTTGAACCACAATCACAGATGTTTTTGGAATTAATATTTTCCCCAATGATCGTGTCCCGAGAATGAAAATATGGGAAAATGATTGTTTCCAGAATGGGTGGTTATCCATAAGTATATTATAAAGACTGTCAGTGTCAGTTGTTTACTTAAGGGTGGCTATAGAGGCTATGTTATCTGAATTAATTAAATAAATAATTTAATTTTTTTAACAACCTAGACACCAACCCCCTATATAAATACATCGTCATGATGGATCAATAGGGTTAGCCTCATCACCCTTGGAGATTAAAGGATGAGTATGAGAGCTCTGTTGGCTTAGATGTCCCATGAATGTGGATCGATGATAGGTGATCATGGATAAACCTTAGTCAAATAATGAATTTAGCTGAATATTCATATTCATCTCAAGAATATTATTTCATAACTAATGATCGACCTGAACTAGAGGTTGATCTCATTGTTTTGTAATTTAATCCCTTGTCATAATGTCTTAATCATTGATTCCATATCTTCTTATTCATTATTTGATTTCTATACTTCACACGAGGAATGTTTTGATTTATATTCTTGATAATATTTAATCTTCGTTACATATGTATCCCACCATTTCGTTTCCACTATTTTATGATCATTGGACGAGATCAAATATACAAAAAATGATCTCAAACTTTTTCTTGTTCTTTTTCACACCATTGTTCTTCACATTCTTCATCATCTGCCCATGGGTCAGCAATTCACCATTTTCACACTATATTCTAGCACGATAGAACATCGATATTCATGGTGTAATAATGTATGAGATTAATATCGGTGTTTTATAGATAGATTTTTGTGCTTTTTAGCCTTTGGATAAGGACTTTATGGATTGGGTTTCTGAGAAGTGGTGGACAAAGAGACTATTTTTAATCAGGTAATCATAATTCTATATTCCAACCACCACATACCCATATACAAAGTCCAAATATGGAAACATTTATTTCCATAAATGTATTGTCATTCATGTGTGAAATTTTACTGAGGGAATATTGGATATGGAATCTGTGTGAAGGAACACGTCGGTTTCTACAAAAATTTTAACTTCAAATTGTGCCTCCGAGAGGAACACATTCCATATAGTCTTTGCTCTTACATTGGATAGGGTTTTCACAGAGTTTAATATGACACATTTTATGTCATGTTCCACAAAATACATGATTATACTCTGGCCACCAAGACTTTTACCAATGACACACTCCCATGTTCATGTGTGGAAATACATATCATGTACCCTAAGGAGCATTCCATGTATATGTTCATGGTTATCCAAGCCATGCGATGTTTTCAAATTACTAGGAACTCATGTAGTAATATACATTATGTTACCAAATATTAAATCCATGTAGAGTCACACAGCTATCCAATCTATATCTAGGAAAGGAAACACCTAGGTGTCTAGGTGGAGTCACAAACCATGTGATCCTATGCACATACTGTTTGATTTTATATAACAAGTTGATGCTAGTGAGAGGAAGTGATTAGAGTTTTATTTTGAGAGAAATTATTTTCACTCCCTTCATGACATCCTACAATGCATATATTCTTCTCTAGAACTCAAAATTGGACCTGTGAGTGGCATATCATAAGTAGTATTTCACCTATAATGCGATGGTGGACTTCATATTAGCATTAAAGATATTACACATGTTGATTCTAGAATAATAATTTTTCCATTGATTCATAGCCAATAGTAGTGATTGGTTGTGTTTCTCATAATCTTACCAAGGTTATCATTCTATTTCTATTTCCATGGAATATGTCCCCCATATCCTTTTCATAGGTAGAGTTGACACCCCCATACTATAGAGGGTCAGTGCACTCTGTCTACAGAGTTAACCCCCCATTATTAAGCTCTAATGGGAGTGGTCCCTCGAATAGAGATATCTCTTTATGGCTATGAAGAATATAAGTGAGGTTTGGGCGTCCACATTAATTCTTGATATGTTAATCTAGATTCTAGGTTACGATATGGTAACCCCTCAACTGTGTCACATAATGGTGAGGAGGATACCCTCTGCTATGTATATTATGATGTCGAACAAGGTGTTGGGAATCAGTGATAAGGATTTTATATCAATGGGAAAACACTTCATTCTTATATGGTTTAGATGATAAACATCACATTTCTCTCTTCACATGGGTTTCCATTAACATATATGATGTATATTTTTCTCCACCCTCTTTTTTTTGGTTGAGATGACTATTTTTATATTTATTAAATCCACATCATGTATTTTTGGAGCATCTTAATGGTTATGTGTATACTCACCCATGCATGAAATTTCTTTTACTTGTTGTGACTTATGTGTTTGATAGACAGATTGGCGGAGACCATTGTCGACTAGGTTTTGAAGAAGCACAGTCGTCACCAGTAGTGATCAACATGTTCGGTGTTTAGCCCCAGATATTATCATCTAGGATCTCTATTATATTTATATTTCATTTAACATTGGTCATGTATTTATCCCCTTTTTACTTTTTTTACAATTATTTTGTACTTTGATGTTTATCTAGAGGTTATTACATGAATTGTTTAAACATTAGATATCAATTATTTCATTGTATCCATGAACTATTGCATGGAGTTAGTCATTTGTGTGTTTATGTAGGTACTTAGGCTATGGCGTCACATTTCATTGTTACAGACATGTTGATTGTATCTATACACTAGTCTATTGGTGGTGGACATAGGGTTTCCAAACTCAACTTATTGATAACACAAACTGATCTTTCACGCCAAAAGATAATAAAAATAAAAAATATTCTATTTATCCTAATCATATAGGGTTAAAAAAATAAATTTATATTAATTTTTAGGAATATTTTAAAACATAATACATTATACAAACCAGGACATCATGTAGACCAGTGGTAGTTGATTCACCCTTGTCGCCCTTCAGTTACAGTTTCATGTATCACTGCATTGCTGGATGCGACGGGTGGTCACATGACCTTCGGGTTGTCCTTTTTATGACAACCCAAAATATAATCTCTAGAAATGACTTAACCTTAACAATAGTACCCAATGTCAAACTTAATCTATTACAACCTTTAGACTTATCCAAAATACTTCTATCCAAACTCACAGTCCAAAATTTATAAGGAAGGTAAACACAATGAAGATTCTTTTTTTCCACGTCATAACATGTGAATACTTTCATCATGTATTTTTTTTAAAAACGTTAACACCATGAATTATTATATAAACCTATTTATTACATTCATTCACCCATATTGCTTATAAAATACTGGATATAATCTTTATATCCAAAAAATGTTGTAAACTCCAATAATTATCTAATATACAAATCCTTAATCTATTTCAAGTTAGTCAAGAATATCCAATATAATTTATCCAAATAAAGCATCTATTATTCAAAAATAAATACCCCAGTATCAAGACTATATTAATGTTTTTTCTTTCCTTCAACCATGTATTTTCCAAGAAGTTTAACTTTCCATTGAGTCACTTTTCTTGGTTCCAGTAATCTCAAATTCGTAATGAAATAGTACTGCCATATAATCCTTATATACTCTATAATTCTTATAACCAGTACATCGTTTATACAATACACAAATGACATAATAATTTAATATCAACATAATAAAACTAGTCATTAATCTTCATCTTTGGTAATATCATAACTTGATTATTATCCAATATCATCATTTGTGGTATACTCTGATGAATTGGAAAATTATTCGCGTAGTGTCCCAACTTATTTCAGATGAAGCATTGTGCATTTGAATCCTTTTTCTCACCCTTTTTATCACGTACTTGGTGTAATTTTTCACCACACTTATAACAAACTCACATTCCCTTCAATCATTTACCTAGTTGATTCTTTCTATAGTTATCATATATGGGAAAATGCTTCTTTCCCTTATTCCCTTTATCCATCATTCTCTCTACCATCTTTTTATTCTCTGGATTACCTTCACAGACATAGGGCTCACAAAATTCATTAATTATCTTATTAACACATGATAATATTTCTTCCTATGATGATAATACATGGGAGAATATTTCCTTTATAAATGTTATACTAACACCATGAAAGATATGATCCTTATTACTCTTTGGACCACAGGTATTGCAACAAGTCTCATTCCAACTACTGGGCACCATTTCTAAACAATGGAATACAGTAGGTTAGTTTTCTAATGAAAATTCATAATTCCAAACATGTAAAACAGTTAACATAAATTGAACAGTTCATGGATATAATCCATAATCCTAAAAATATTTTTTCTAAGGATGTATATACTCAAAAACCCTTCATCGTGGAATGGAAAGAAAATGAGAATTATCTTAATCATATCCCCCGGGAGTGTCGTAACCAAGAGTGTATCAAGGTCCGTTGTCATGCACCTGTTCCCATTCAAGTCTAGCTCAAAGAGGTGTTTTTAGATTTTCCCCCAAGGTACATCTGTGCCAGATCTGCCTGTACCTGCTTGTATCCAGACAAGGATGTATTTTTTGGAAAAATCACAAAATCTCTACATTACAAAAATTATAGGAAGTTCTTCCATACTAATCCTAAAAGTATATCTTATGAAAAGTTATCTAATCAGAGTATTTATAAATATTGTTTCCATGGATCTTTGTAATATTCATATGATACCAACTATAACGTCCCAATCCCAGAATCCTAGAGTGAGTTCATTATTTTAATACATTGGCCTGATTACAATGAATCATGTCCCGAAGGATCAATCAGTTTAACAGTCTTGAAAATAGATTACATACACTAACCTTACATTACAATGCCAAACATAAAACACAACATAATCATTTCTTTGCGAACTCCATTATTCCATTTCGCTTAACCCTACATATTAATCATAATAAAATTCATGGAATCCAGGGAAAATAAAACATATAAAGGGGTGAGCTCACATGCTCAGTAAAGATAACAATATAGAAGAAACATTCATAAATAATAATAAACATTTATGGTAGTGTATAAGACTAAAAAAATCATTTTAAACATAAACATAATTATAATATGGCCAAAAATCAAATAATTCCATTTACTTATTCGCATGGATATTTTACTAGTCGAATAATAACATGCAATATCAATAGCCACTTTAATAATGATGGAATGCATAATTCCAGACATCATAACCACATATTCAGTGCCTTGTTCCAAGACTATAAATATGATTTTTTCAAGGCTTTGTGCCAAGACACGAGTTTTTCTCAAGAGACCCATCGATGCCTCATGGTGCTATAGAGGGCTCCACCTGTCACTTACTAAGTCCAATTCATTCCTCATATAAAAAGGTTTAAACATAACATATTCATTCATATTAAAAATAGAATACAAAATGTCAATACTAAATTCATAAACCTTGAATGGTATAAAATAACAAATGTATAGTAAAAAATATCACAAAACCTTCAATACAATATGGATGATTTGTATCATAATAAATCAACTTCAAACAAGTTTAAAATCCATTAAAGGATGTTGTCATAGATGAAAATTATTTGTAGAACTCTTTGAAAGAAATAACCCTTTTTCATGAAAACTATTAAAATTCACACAATTTAGAAAGGAATACATTTAAAGAAATTTTTGAACCAAAGTTTCCCATACCACTTTGAAACTTTTTAAAGGAATTTACATTTTAAAAACATTAATGTCCATATAAATAAATCCTTAAAAACCATTTTTGAAAACAAGGTCATTAATGAGAATGATTTACCAGAACAAATATTTCAAACATTTAAAATTATGTTTTAGTATAAAATTACCTTAAAAATATCACATTGAAAACTCTTTCATGAAACATGGACATGGATAATAAATATTCCTCAGAAGATACTTACATAAAAACAACCTTGGATAATAAAGAGATTTTGAAATTAACCCTTACCTTGAACTTTCCTTTAGTCGAGTGTAAGTTTATCCTACTGTATAATTAACGTAGTATGTTATTGAATTATACAAGAACCATATTAAAATTTATTATATCATAAATTATTCATTTATGACTTTATACTACCCATTTAATAATAATTTCAATGTTAAATTAACATTTTGGGTAATAATCGCTTTATTTATCGTACATGTTTTAACTTGTTACTCTTTATTTTGTCACATAGATCATGATTCAAATACATCCAGAATATAAATAATTATTTATATATCATATATATTTATAGTATAAATATGTATAATAGAAGTATATATGAAATGGAAAACATCGTTTATGGAGACGGTGGGCCGTACGTACGCATAAACGTTGTTTCAATTGTTTTATCGTATTGAATGGAACTAAGTGAACAAGATATATGTAAGTACATAAATATATATAATTATATCTATAGTAGAATTATTATTTCATATATTAAATACTTATTAATTATATATATTTTATTATCGTCATTGAATGGTGAATGTGGAAATTAATCTTATCGCGTCGTGGAGACGGTAATCCGTACGTATGCACGAGCGACAATTTCATTATATTTATGGAGAAATAATATGTAATTGGATAATGTATCATATATATAGAATCATTAACTTGTTATATTTATTTTATAAATCATTTATACTCATTATTATACCCATACCAATAATTAAGTGTTTGAATAACAAACTACACCATGACATGGAGATGGTAATCCGTACATACACAATTATGGTGACTTTGTCATTTATAGGATGGTTAGAATAATGAATATGGTTGTACGATTTTTATAATAACATCAAATTATATATGAGACACTGGAGTTATTATTTAATAATGAATACAACAAAGAAATAGGAAGTGGAATAATAAAAGATCTGAAAGAGGTGATGAAATATTTACCTCTTTTTCGGGTTCTTCCTTTTGATTTGATCAAAAGGGATCCATAGGCTGGATTTATGACCAAAGGAAGGCATATAGGATTAAGGTAGGAACCTTGGGAGGATATTTGGGTAGGGTTTGGCTGAGCCAAATGGCTTTGGAGGTGTGAAATTAAGAGAAGGGGAAGTTCCCTTTTATACGAGAGGTGGGGGTTACTTTAGGAAAAGCTTGAAATATTATTTTATAATAAACTAATTTTCAGTTTATAATGGATCATAAATGAATAAATTAAATTATAAGGTGTGTATGGGTCTAAAACCTTTCAAAAAGCAAGTTTTAAATAGGTTTAGGTCATCATATTAACCTTATCTTTTAGATTTAACTCTTAGTTAAATAGTTTGACATTTACCTTGTCTCTTTGTATTTTTATATTATATGGTTAATAAATATACTATAAACATGAAATAGAACCCAAATAGGTTCATTAATGAAATATATAATATTATTAAGGCCCTTTGGATAAACTGTATATTTTTAGGAATATTATATCAACCAATAATATAGTATTTTTTAAATACTCAATTATGTCTATTTTGACATTATTTAATAAATTATTTTTGTTAGAGAACTAAAAACTTTATTACATATAAATAAATTCATATGTTCCATCCTAACATGTCATATCAACCTATACAATTATTGCAATTCATCAAAAGTCTCAAAATAAATTTATTTGGGTATTTATAATATCAGTTATTTTAATATCTTATTATTAAGGTAATTACTGTGTCATCATTATTTCATAACTAAACTAACTTATTTAATGTATAAAAATTATTAATAAAAAATAAATATGTAGTAAAATATTTTAGATTTCTAATGAATATTTATAGTCAAATTTATATTATGTATAACCCTATATTAAATATGGTTTGGTTATTAATCATTGAATTTAACTCTTTTAACTCTTCTTTAAATAAAATAATAATAAATGTTCTAATCTAATCCAAGTGGACCAAATAGGATCATATTATACTCCTAAGGGTTTTTTTGGTCGAATTATACTTATCTGATAGAATTAGGACATGTGTTAGGATTATTATGATATCATTTTTACCCTTAATTACCTTATTTACTTTTAACCGTGGTAAATAAAAGTCAAACACTACTATTCACCAAAAATTATTTTCATCTTATTAAACAAAATTTTACTTACTGATATTAACCATGTCCCCAGGAGTTTTGAAATTCAACTCACAGAAGAGGTAAAATTTAGTTTTATACAAATTTGTAAATGCTCATATTAGGTGGGTAAAAGACGGTAAAATATTCGATAAAATTTATATTCGAAAACTTATTATAACATGACTCCAATGAATTATGTTGATAATATATAGGTCTTATGTATCTATTTTTTCCTAAAATAAATTAAAATTAAATAACCAATTATTTAAATTAAAAGTCAGTTTTAATTAATAACGTAGTGTTTTTCACTATTCATCAAGAATTGAAAGTTTTTATAAAAATATCAAAGAATTACCCTAAGATAACATTGATATTACAAATTCAAAAACTAATTCCTTTTTACTAAATTTAAAACATATAAGTTGTATTTATTGATTTAATATTAATTCCTGTTATCAAAACCAAAAAGCGGGTTTTTTAAAAAGTAAAAACTATCAAACGATTGACATGTGTTTATGTCAAATTTAGATATAAAATAACTTATAATGACCTAAATTTTATAAAATTATAAAAATATAATCTAAATATACTTAAAAACCTTTCAAATTCATTATTTAACACTATAAATTATTTCCATTATAAAAGTTGTTTTCAATTAAAACATAGTATTTTTCACTATTAGTCAAAATATTAAAGTTATCAGAAAAGTATCAAACATTTATCCCAACTATATATTTATGTCCCATTTATAAATAATACTTTAATTTCATTAAATTGAATATATAAAAGTTTCAAATTTTGGTTTGAAAACAGGTTCACCATTAAAAGGCGGTAAAATTGCATATTTTGATAAATACTTATTTTATCTGAAAAAATGAATTTTTTCTTATATTAAGTCTAAGAAACAAATAATATGGATGTTAAAATTATATAGATTATATAAGATTCAAAATAAAGTTAATAATATTCATAACCTCTTTTTGAACGGCTATTTTGGTATGTTGTGGTGTGCTAGAACTCAGTGTTGCATGTAGTGCAAGCTATTGAATTATTTTAATGAGATAAGGTACTATGAAATCTTGGGGTGTTACATTGGGTGCCACACACTGGTTCCCTAATTCAGTTAGTCACTTGACCTCCAGTTCACCTCCCGTATTCTATAGGCTTCCGACTAGCAATGATGGACTAATAATTTGATCATAGGGAGACTATACCCTCTTTTATCAAAGTAATACACCATCATAATCAAATAAACAAAAGTTAAAGAATATATAACCATGAAAATACCAATTTATAAATATAAAAAATGAAGTAGATACAATATCCAACTAAAGTAGAACACATTCCATGATATTGTATGTTTCAAGTGTCTAAAATGAAACTAAAAATAGATACACAGACAAATCCCATGTTTTTCCCTAACCATGTCTACTATCTTCATCCAAAATCCATCCCCAAATCAACCATTTAAAGCAATTATTTTTCCCTTAACCTATCCTAGAATAATAAATTCTATTCAGGTACCAATCAGGATGCTTCAGTAGGTCTTGAGTACAACTCAGTAGGCCACCATAAGTGGTGTCTAAAAGAAATCAATTAAATAACAACGTGTGAATTTGTATAAAAAATAAGTATTATTAATAAATTAGCAGTCTATCACATTATTAAATATTCTCCTTTTAACCACATAAACCCTTGGGTTCCTGAGGACACCCGAACCTCAATAACTTCTTCGACCCAAGAGTGAGTCTGACATATCCCCAAGGGAAATCACATTTCAATTCCAATGTTATAATTATTAATACTTAGTTTAATTTCCATGTTACCATTCAGAATTTAATAACACATAATGGAATGATCATGTTACCATTCCTAATAATTGGTCGAATGTCCATGTTACCTTTCACCATTTAACAATACATAATTGAATGAACATGTTACCATTCACAATACTTGGCAAAATATTCACGTGACCATCCACCATTTAACAATACATAATTGAATGGGAGAGTTACCATTCATAATACATGGCTGAATGTCCTTGTCACCATTCACTATGTAAAAAAACATAATTGAAAACATCACACTATTACATATAAGTAAAAAACCCATTAATTAATTCCCAAATTAATTAATCATACTCATAATTTCAATATATCATAATTAATTCACCAAATAATTATTCAATTAATATTATTAGTTTAACATAATTAATCACACAATTAATTATCTTAATTGAAGATATCATTATCCCATAATTAATTACAAAATCAACTATCTAAAATAATAATATCAATATCACAAAATTAATTCCACCATTAATTATCTCCATCCATAATATCAATATATCATAATTAATTCTACAAATAATGATCCCAAATTAATAATATTAATAACACATAATTAATTCTACCATTAATTATATAAATTCATGATATCAATATCTCATAATTAATCCATCAGTTAATTCTCTAATTCACAACTCTAGATATCATAATTATTCCCCCAATTAATTATCTAATTCTAGATCCCTTAAATATCATAATTAATTCGCCAATTAATTATCTATTTCAACTGTACTTCAATTAATAAATTGTCCAAAATAATTAACCGAATTTAGTAATTCCGATTGCTATATAATTCTAGGAATTATATAATTTTGATAAACATATCATAATCTATAATATGGGAATTAAATTTTAGACCACCTACCTCAATATTTTGACGAACATTATCCCCAAATAAACCCCAAAATATTGAGCAGCATAGTGATGTAGAAAGAGATCCATCAATTAAAACCCTAAATCATGATTAAATAAATCAATATCTTATAAATATAGATCTTGAACCAGATATCTAGATCATATTAAATTGATTTAGATCTCTCAAAAAATTGGATTACTTCACTGAAAGAAATTGATAATAATGAGAGGAGAATGATAAAAGAACTGAGATATGATTCAATTACTTAGAGATGTGTAAATCTTCAAACTGGGATTCTAAACACAATGAATTGAGTATGGGAAGTCTTGGAATTCTTTCAGAGAGCACAGAAATTGTGAAAAACCTCCAATATTTAATTGGTGAAAAAATGTGTGAGTTTAAGGGGTTCAAGGGATTTAAAATCTAATTTTTTATGGACTTTAATACCCATTCAAAATTTTCTACATTTTGGAACATTGGTTTTTCTAACCATGAACCTAAAATATGAACATATTATTTTTGGGGTGCATGGTTACCTCTAAGATGGTGTACGGTTAGAAAAAATATGCACCAACCATCAAAATCTCTACTATGTGGGGTTTCATGGTTTTTTGTGTTGGGGTTCACAATTAAGAATAACCATGCACTGACCATACACATACCTATTTCTTCCATTTTCCTCAAAATCCCACCAAAAACACGCTATGTCACAGCCCAAAAAAACGTACTAAAATAAAGGCAAATGTTTACCTGGATTCAAGACGTAGTAAAAAATATTCGTCCATTGAGCTCTTATACATGCCTCCCAGAGATTCGTATGCTTCCACAAATCATGATCTATTAACATGATCCTTTACTGCACACTTTATAACTTTGAACCAACACATGTATCAGATGTTCCCCAATGGATGAATCTAAATCAAGCTTAAATCCATCCACATAAATCCCGTGAGATGGTTTGGGGTGATACTTCCAATGTTTTGATACATGAAACACATTATTCATATCACTATATTTCTATGGAAGAGCCAGTCAGCATGCCATCGACCCAATTCTTTCCATAACGTCACACAGTTCGATGAATATGGATGATAACTTTCCCTATCTCTATATCCTGAGGTGAATGAATATAGGGAACACATGAAGTAATTCAAGATCACCCTCTATAAAATCTATGGGTTATCAAAATATATCAACAGATGGCATTTTTCTACACTGATTCATAGCCATATGTTTCCATATTAGATGCATATACTCTAATATATCCATCTTGAGACTAGAACAAAATCTCTGACTCACCACTCTACATCCTATAGAGATGTGATCTTCACGACCTAACATAAAGTGCTTTGTATAGTTCAATCTGCATATTTTCTTAATAATAGTTTCTATAGGAAAAATATACTATATCTAAATTATTCTCACGTGACTAAAAAATAATGAACACACGCCCGTAGAATATACTCAAGCACTTATATAGTATGCTCTGACAACACATCTATCTATGGGTAAAAATATGTACTCAATAATACATGTTTACCGAGTTCCTTATGTAAGACTTTCCAAAATAATAAAGTGAATCAAGATTCATGATTCATAAATAAATTTTGTGACACCCCCCAATGGACTATCTCCCAAACATACAAAACACCTAGCTAGTTCACCGAGAATATCTACCATATAGTCATGAAATGTGAAAATTTCACCAGTCAGTCCACAATAATCTTTATAGTGTCATTATTATTGGGAATATTCTAGATAACCACTACAAAATCATTTTCACCTCATCACACCTCCATTCTAGAATGAAAAATGGTTGAAGAAAACCTCCTTGTCATTGATGCTCTGACTTCACTTGTTGACAGGTGTATAATCGTTTCATGAACCCTGTTATCTCCATTTTCATGATTCTCCACCAAAACATTCATCGTAGGTCATGTTATATTTTGGTTACACCTAGATGTACCACCCACTTTGAGGCATGAAATTACTGTATGAGCTCCTCTCGCATATTCATAGGCACATTTACCTAATTCTCAACAAAGATGTTCACACTGCCATCTATGATCCAATTAAAAGGTGGCTCCCCACCTTCATGGATTTCTCTCAAAATCCAACACTCTGGATCATCATACTACACATCTTAGATTCATCTCAAAAGTGTAGACTCTACTAAAACTGATAACAAAGTCATCTTCTCCTATCTCTCCTGAACTGCCACATTCATATCTATTATTAAATCCTTAATATTCCACTAAGCAGTAGACTCATGATCAATATGAGTCTGTGTTTTCCTACTAAAAGATTTAGCCACACTATTTGCTTTTCTAGGTGTATATTCCAGCTCAAAATTGAAATTTTGCATATACTCAACCAATCTCTATAACTTGGGATTCAAATATAATTGTGAGAATATATACCTTAAAATCTTGTGAACTATAAACAACATAATCTTCTCATACAACAAATAATGTCCCCAAAATAGTAAGGAATAAACCAAAAATTCAAACGTGAGGTCAGGAATAAGGTAGTTTCGTTCATGTGGCCTCAGTTGTTGAGACCCATACACAACGAAATGATCTCCCTAATTCAAACATAGACATGAGTCTGATCTCTGATGCATTTGAATACCCCATGTAATCTTCACCTAGCTCCAGTAGGATCAAGATAATTTCTTATTTCAATCAATTATTCAACTGTTAGAAGGCCTTCTCCCGCGATATTTAACAATAAAACATTATCCTCTTTTGGTTAAACATGAAAGGGACACATCCAATTTGGAAAAGTCCTAGATTAATCTTTGATAATATCTAGTTAACCCCTAAAATCTATTAATGTAGAATATTTTCTTGGGATCCTTCCAATAAACCACCACCCAAACCATCCCCTAGTCCAATGACACTCCTTCGTATAATAAGTTTTGTCCCATGAAGTGTAACCGATCAATCAAAACCTGACACTTAAAAATCTTGGTGTATATAGGATTCAATCTCTGTGTACTAGGGATGTTCTCAAGGTTTTGGGAAATATCGTCACAAGCCTTGGACTACACCAAGATTTCATCCAAAAAATAATAAAACTAACTGATCTAGGTATTGATGAATTATCTTGTTCATCAAGTCCACAAACACTTCTGGTACATTTTTCAATCCAAACGTCATTATGATGAACTCATATATTCCTTATAAACTTCTCAAATTAGTCCTTCGTATATCAGATGTTGAAAGTCTTAGTTGATGATACTATGATCTCATGTCGATCATCAAGAACACAGAATCTCCTCTCAACTGGCCAATAAATTGCTGATATGTGGAAGAAGATAAAAGCTTTTCATAGTCATCCAATTCAACATCAAGTAATAAATGTACAAACGTAGATTTGTGTCATCCTTCTTAGCAAACAACACTGGGGAACTATAGGGTGACATACTCATACATATAAATAACATATCCTCAAAATCCTCCAGATATGTCTTGATATCTTGAATCTCTATCGGTGACATTAGGTACTGTGGAATTGAAACTGGCTCATCCCCTAACATGATCACAATAGTGAATTCCATATCTCTTCCTGGTGGTATCCCTAAGATGTATTCCATAAAATTCTATCAGAATAGTTCCACCAATGGTGGGTATAAATATTCCTTCACACCATTTTTATCTAGTAAAATACTAGAAACCTGGGCTATGTGATCCCCTAGTTGTTATGTAATTGGACCTCCTCGGCCTTCCTGAATATCCGATTCTCAATGATGAATTTATTTTTCATCCTTTGTAGATGTAAATTTTAATCTTCTTTGATAACTACCAATGTGGGATATGTATGTGACTTTTTAGTCCATACCCATAATTAGTTTTAAGACTAACATATCTTGGATATAGAGATCTCATAGATAACAATACTCTATGACTTTGAGAGAACATCCCTTTAATAAACAGATGTATCTAGAATTGTACTCCCAATAATGTATCTATAGTCATTACCCCACTTAGAAACTCCACATACTGGCTAAAATCATTAAAACAAATTCCTATAAAATGGAACGAGAGACACCCATATAAAATAAGTAACTTGATAATATAGATGATATAATAGTTGTACCTCTCACTATCGATGGTCCAGCCTCACTATCTAGTAGTGTAGGATGCAATTCATGTTGTTTTCCTAACCCTTTTCTATATGATATAATCTAAATTTCCGAAGTTGCACCAATCTGATGATATGAGATCCCTCTCCCACAAGCACCTTCTCCCCTACCTCTACCGATTGATCTTGGGAAACTTTAAGTTCCAAACTAATATAGTGAATAAGACCCCCTTACCTTACCTTGGTTCTATCTAGCTTCTCTATCAATAACCAACTACTATGGGTTCCTACTGAAACTCTGTATATTCCCCATTATATAGTAAGAATATAACTCCATGGGATATTAGGAACAGTTCCTATGATAATGTCCTATCCTACCACATTAGGGACAGAGCACACCATTATGGGCATGTGCAACTAATCCCTCTGTCTGGGTACTATGTTTCCAAATACAGTGGCTAACATTGTCATTGTGATACTTCTGTCACTTAGAAGTCATACCCCCTTATTGTCTAGGTGGAACCACATGTCCTAAATTGGAACCCTACCTCATTTTCCACTCATCCATGAGTGCCTCATCTACCACCTCAGCAAACATATTTAACCGAAAGTGGTTTACATGGGACTTAATATCACAGTTAAGTCCATCTTGAAAGAATCTCACTATAGACGTCTCATCTCCTACAAACCTTGGAGAAATGAACTATCGATATGTAAAGCATCCATCATAGTCCATCACAGACATTCTCCCATGATTCATTCAAATGATCTCTATTTCTCTCTCCCATCTCATCGTCTCTGGGTAGAAGTGCTCCAAAAACAACTCCAAAAGTCTTTTCATAACATACCATCCTCCTGTCTAGTTCATGCATGAACGTCCCACCAGTTCATCATTGATTCTTGTAACGTATAAGTGTGAAACTTGAACATATTATCAACAAGAGTCTCTAAATGGTCAAGTATTTTCTCGATGGATATAACTTGCAACTTAACTCCATCAGGTCCACCCTCTCTAATAATGTTGGATGGTGTTTCCACTAATAATCCCTCACCACGTCATACATACTCATTACAACACTTATTTGGTCTCTTTGATAAATTTCATGAATATAGCGAATCTCTCTTGTAACTTCCCCCCTAATTTCTCACCCGACACTATTAGTGCCCCAAATTCGATTGTTGGTATATCATCTCCACCATTATCCTTCTTTGTCCAATCAATATGAATCATCATGGGGGTATATCACTATAGTGAAAATCACACACCTTCATAGACAATTCAAAAAATCAACACATTTACATAAGAGGGAAACATATTAATGCCCATAAAATCACAACAAGTCACTCCCTTAAACAACACCACATGGTCAAAAACAATGTGTTTTCACTACCCTAACCATCCTATACCTAGTTCATGGCTAACAAGGGTAACACATTCCCATTATTCACATTCCATTAGAAACCCATTTATTAACATTTTACATCCTTTTACCACTTCCAATTCCATATCAAGAACCATTTTGAATTCCATTTAACACGAAATGAGAAAATAGTTTAAGTTCAACAAGTTACCTAAATCCTATTTTCCCATGTGTGCCTAAAAAATAAAGCATGTCACAAAATAATCATGACTGGCTAGAATTATTTATGAAAACTCAAATCGATTTCCATTTTGTGCAATGATTCAATTCTATGAAATTTAAAAAACATTTTTCAAATCAAACCACAGGTGAATCACCCATGGTGACATAATAATCAACCATAGCAACAAACAAAAATAATAATAATCCCACCTTGGGTACTTGTGTTTTCCAAAGCACATTTTATTCGAACTTCCAAACATAAGATCTTGTCTAAGCCCTAAGACTTTCATAACTCTTTTCTAGATATCATAAAATAATACGAAAATACAAAAAAGAGAAGAAAAAATTTCTGATCCCACTTTGTATGATCCTTGTCCCAGTTCCACACACCGTAGCCTTGAGTTTGTCTATCACATGACCTGAGCATTACTCCCAGTATGGCATATGATGTTGAATAATAGTGAGGGTTTGATAAGTTAATCATTGGGAAACTATACCCTCTATTACCTTATTAATATTCTAGAAGAAAAAATAAACAATATCAAAAGAATATATAACCCTAAACAATACCAATATCTCATGATAATCATTGATGGAAATATAATTTCTATCTATAGTTGAAAACATAGAAAGCTAATGTATGTGTCTAGTGTATAAAATGGAAACTAAAAATAAAGACATTTAAAAATCTCAAATGGATCCTAGACCACATTTGTTCCCTCATCGAAAGTCTTTCTTCAAATCATCCATTTAACCCAAGCCCTTTTCCCGGAACCTATCTAACAACAATATTGTCTATTTGGGATCCGATTAGGTTGTATGAGTAGTGTGTGAGTAAAAATCAGCATAACACTACCACCAAACTCTAATTTAAATACAGTCAATAAAATTTTATGTAGTTTTATAATTAATCAAGTAGAATGCATAAATAAACAGTTTATCACATTATTAAATATTCCCTATTTAACCTCATAAACCCTCGGGTTCCCGAGGGCACTCGAACCACAATATATGATTCGTACAATACGAGAGTCCAATCTGTCCCTATGGGATGTTTCATTTAAATGTCCATGTTACCATTCTTAATACTTTTTCTAATTTCCATTTTACTATTCATCATTTAATAATACATAATTGAATTATCATGTTTGCATTCATAATACTTGGGTGAATTTCCAGGATTCCTTTCACTATTTCACAATATATAATTGAATGAATATGTTACCTTTCATAATACTTGCATTAATGTCCATGTCACCATCCACCATTTAGCAGTACATAATTGAATGGTAATTTTACAATTCACAATTATTGGCCGAGTATCCATGTTACCATTCACCAATTAATAACACTTAATTGGGAACATCATAATATTACATATAACTCCCCCACCATCTAATTAATTCTCCAATTAATTAACGATACTCAAAATTTCCATATCTTATAATTAATTTACCAATTTATTATTAAATTAATAATATTAATATCTCATAAATAATTCATCCATTATTTACCTCAATTCAAGATATCATTATCCCATTACTAATTCAACAATTAATTAACCCAATAAAAACATCAATATCACATTATTAATTCCACCATTAATTATCGAACACAATAATATCAATATCTCATACTTAATTATCCCCGATTAATAATATCAATAAAACATTATTAATTCTATAGTTAATTATCTAAATAAATGATATCAGTATCTCATAATTAATATGCCATTTAATTATATAAATAAAAACTACATATCTCATAATTAATCACCCAATTTATTTTTTAATTCGATATCCCTTAAATCACTTAATTATTCCCCCAATTAATTTTCTATTTCAATGAATCTTAAATTAATTAATTGGCCACATTAATTAACCCAATTTATGAATTACAATTTCTAAATAACACAAGAAATTAAATAATTTTCATACATTTTTAAAAATCCAAACTATGAAAATTCAATATTAAACCACCTACCAAAATTCATTGATGAACAATATCCCAATTTAAATCCCTAAAACGTTTGCGGAAAAATGATGTAGAACGAGGTTCAGTTCATAAAATCCTAAATCGAGATTAAAGAAATCAGGAACATATAATTCTAGATCTAGATATAAAATTATATATATATATCTCCAAATAGATTTATATCTCACAAAATAGAATAGTACGTCACTAAAATAAATCAATAATAATGGGGGGAGAACGATAAAAGAAATGAGATATGATCCACATAAAAGGAGAGGCATGAATCTTCGATTTGGGATTCGAATCATGAAGAAAAAATGTTCTAAAGGATTTGAATATGTCCAGAGAGCTCAAAAATTATGAAATACATAATAAGGTAGAATGGGGATAGAAAATGTGCGAGTCTGGGGAATTTGGAGGATTTAAAATATAATTTTTGGGTGATTTTAAATCTTGTGCATGGTTTTCTGGGCATTGGTTCATGGTTTTCCCTAACCGTGTGACTAAACAGTGCTCCTATTATTTAAAGGGTTCCTCATAACCCCTATGTGGGTGTATAATTAAAAAACAACCATGGAAATTCTACATTCTAGGGTTTCATAGTTTGCAGGGCTAGGGCACATGATCCAGGAAAACCGTGCGCCAACCTTACACTACCATATTTCATCTATTTTTCTCCAAATTCAACCAAATCAATCGTCATGTCGTAATAGAAGAAAACATTACACAAATAAAGACAAAAGAGTTCCAAAAAATATATACTGAGTCAACTATCTAAATTGTTGTGATCTTATTTGGTCGTTATTCCTATTTTTGCAAGAGAACATTTCATGCCTAATATTAATATTTTTAATATATTTAAAATAAAAATTTTGGGAAGAATGGGTCTTAGAATCACACATCATCTCAGCTTATAGCTCTGAAAACATTCCTATAAATATTCTAAATTTTTGTATGAAAAAACCAGGACATTTTAAGAGTAAATACGAATCCTTACAAAAATTATCTCCATATATTTTATCAGGCTAGTGATTAATGAATTTCAGATAATAATTTTTATTTAATGTAATGGAGTTTATTTCCATGTAATAATCAAACAAAATCATCTTATCTTCCTTCATTTTCACAAAACATACATGATATTCCCATGGAGAAACACTAGGTCCTTTTAATCCCTTATCACACTACTTATATAACTATTTCTTTAACTTAATGAAATCCACTCTCACAATTTTGTTGGGAGTATTAGATATATTTTTCATTACATGGATTATTTAAATAGAATAATCAACTTCATACTCATGTAGATTTCCATGTAGTTACTTATAAAATACATAAATATTATATTTACAAATGACTACATCTTTTATCCTAGGTTTACCTTTCTCTTCCATAGGTTGTGTCTACTCTTCTTCTACCAAATATTCATTAATAAGAGCTGTAGAGGGTGTACCGAAAAATGATTCAGATAATTATATCTATGTTCTATGTACAAACAATTCCATATGTTAATAAAAAATCATGATATAATTATATTGTAAATAATTTTTTGCATTATAGTATGAATTCCAATCCATACCAAGGATTATATCAATGCGTACAATAGTTATAATAGTACAATTTTCAAACAGGGTAAGTGCATGAATCATAATTGGGAATAACTAACATATATTAATTTTCCTAATATTTACTATAGGTTTATATATTGAAAAATTAATTCATAGTGTGCTAGATAAATACTTAATATTGTTAGCAAACATGTAAGATATAAAAAAGTCTGGGTATCCAGAATCGAGTAATGCATTATATAAATTCAAAGTTATGAACAGAGTACCTAATACCATATCTCTAATAATTTCAACTTTATCTTTTGTTATCAAATAATATTGGGCTTATAACCTTGTAATATTTAGTATAAATTTCCATTTACATTTTGTGAACATTCTCCCATAGTGACACATATTCTTACGGATAAAGAACTAAACATTAATGGATTTAATAGAGACCTCGACCCTAGTATCATGGATTTAATGGTTACATTATTAAATTTTAATAATATACAATGATTTTCATCCTAAGGGAATGAATATACTTTATTCTTGGAAAAAAATTAGCTTTCATGATGGTTGAAAATTTCATTTATGCTTTATATATTAAAACATGGATTCCTTCCACATTTTTAGTACAATACAAATGACCTTTATTTTGAAAATAATATTGAGATTAAATTAATTTTTTTAAATTCAAAATAGGTAAAAAAACATTTAATAAATAATTTGGAAATATTTATAAAATTGTTTGAATATTTTTTGAAAACATGGATTTTTATGAAAGAATATTTTTTATTGAATTGAAAAATAACGTCAGATTTACTTAAAAATATTTATCAATAATTTTAATTAACTAAGAGTATAAAAATGGTAATATTACATGAAATAATTCAAGAATAAACTATCTATAATAAAATAGATATATTTTATGAAATAAATATGATATAATTCATCCAATGGTGTCTTACACAAATACAATCCCAAATAATGATGAAATTGTGAAATAAACCCAAACCACATTGGTAACTTCCAAATCAAAAGACCAAAAAAAATTAATATCAAATGAAGTATTAAATAACATTAATATAAATATATGATTGATATAAAATATCAATGGGGTAATATATACACCATAACAAATAAATAGGTTATGAATATAACACATGTCTCATTGAAGTAAAAGTGATATGAGAAAACTCATACCATAGGTTCAACTTCCATCATATGTATATGATAATACATTATAGAAAATATAAGTTTTTTAAAAGTCTATTAAAAAACCATAATCAAGTATCTCATGACATATATGATTTACCTAGAGTATTTTATCACCCATTTATTAATAATTCTATTTTAAAATCATTGTTTTGAGTGATGATTGATTCATTTTTCACGTTTGTTTTATTTTGGAAATTTATTCCATTTAATATTATTTGGTTACATAATATCCATAATTTTAACTATTATAAAAAAATATTAATTATATATGTCTTTAAATAAATCTATTAATGTTATAGATATAAATGGATTATATATTTCATGTAGATGATAGGTTGTGCATATACATGAATGATGTTTTCATTTTTCTCAAAGGATATAATGAATGGAATATAATTATTAATTAACCGCCCTAGAATCATTATTATTTAATATCTAGATTTTATATCTATAAAATACATCCTTATTACTGTCAATGTTAAAAAAAACTTCTCACATCAATATGTGGAATGAGTAATCCACATGTACGTACGAGCGACAATATTATTTTTCAGTGATTCAAAAAGTAGGAAGGTATATGTGAAATTATATTTATATAAGTATGGTTAGATCACAAATATACCACATATTCATTAATAGTATTCTTACCACCTTTCATATAAAGTTCATGTGAAAAATGACTCACAATGGTTTCTCAGACGGTAGTCTGCCATACACCTAAGCGATGTTATTGTATCTCCCATGAAATGGAAAGTAAGAAATTATATGTGATATTATAATAATATAATTATCAATATTTAATAAACATCACATATATTATTATGTTAAATATGTAAATATAACCTTATTTGGAAGGTGGTTATGGAAAAAAATTAAATTGGTTCGTGAGGTGGTTGTCCGCTATACACACGATCAACAATTTCATTTCACATTTAATGAAAGTGGATACAGATATAGGTTATGCCATTAACATAATAACATATCATTTTAAATTATATAATGGTTTTTTATATTATAATATTTTAATATGATTTTAAGGTTGTTCAAGAGTAAATAAAACAAATACACATCTTTAATAATTTTACATCTTCTTCGGTGTGGATTTTTTAGGTTTATACCAAAATTATTTTTATGATGGATTTATAATCAAAATAGGACCTATAAGATGTTTTATAGAAAAAATAAGGGATTTTGGAAGTTATTTTCTCTAATAAATTGGTATGGATGTGTGGGGAGGGTAGGATAGCATTTGGAATTTTAAAATTAGTGGAGATAACACACATGAATGTTTTGAAATGATTAAGTGATACCCACATTTTTATTATCCCAAAAGAATATGTAATGCGTAATTATAAAATACTAGTTGTTATAAGTTCAATATATATCCCTAATGTGGGCGTTTGAAAAGTTTTATGTCATTTTGAACAGTTATCTTCGATGTTTATCCCCATGAAAAACTATTTTACCATAAATGTGGTAGATAATTTTTACTGGTTTCACTATTAATTATGGTATAAATTTATCTTAACATTATTATATAATTTAAATTATTCTGATTCAACATATGGAATCAAAATTTTCCATATTCAATTAACATATGTTTCATAAATCAATTTAAAAATTAATAGAAGATACAATGAAAGACTAATTTTCCGAAAATAGAATTAACATTGTTATTTAATGATTTAATATCAAAATTAAATTTTTAATTGATTCCAGTGATATAAAATATATAAATTATAATATAAATGATCAAATTTACATTAAGAAAATTAAAATATAATTTATCTTTTAAATACATTTAATTAAAGGCCAGTTTTTAATAATAATTTGTTTTTTCACTATACATCACAAAATTAACCTTTTTAAAAACTTATAAAACATTACCAAAAGATAAATTTAATGCGTTTATTTTAAAAAGGAATATTTGTTTTCAAATAAATTTACTAAAACTTGTTTAAATTAGTTTTTTATTATTTGTGCATAGCATGACTAACCACCTTTTTGAAAAACACAGTTTTCAGAAAACATTTATTTTTTTCCAAATGGTTAATATTTTATTTAAAATTAATAGGTTTCCATTGAATTTAAATTACAAATGTGTAAACCATATAATTTTCATAATTTATTCAGTACTATTGAAACCCTCTAACATAGCTACTAGGTTATAATTGTTGTTTTTAAATAATAATATTTTTATAGGGTATCATGTTTATTTTAAACCTGGTGTTTTGTGTTGTGCAAGATTTCTAAGAAATTAAATTTATTTAAAAATAATTATATAGTAAAGTATTGGGGTGTAAAATTCAAATTAAATATCAGTGTTCTGTGTTATATACAGTATCATATATTTCATTCCTCTTTTAAAATCTTGAGTCTTTTCCATCTAAATCCTAAAATAAATGATGTCATCACAATTTAATGTTCTATGAGATAAAGGGTTTTTAATTTGAAAATAATATTCCTTAAACTAGAAAATATAAAATGGTTTAAAAAAATTATCTTGATATGAGAGGAAGGAAATTATCAAATTAATATGGAATAAGGAATACTCAATTTCAAATAGGACATTTTTTGGGGAATATATAGTTATGCACACGGAAAAAATCAAAAATAATTACAGAGAGTGGTAGAGATCATTGATCACAAGAAATTTAATTATATTTAAAATATAATTAATAAAGTAATTTAAATATATAATTGATAAAAATACCATAAATTAAACATAAATTAAGATGTTAGGATTACATTTCTTTCAATATCTTTTTCATAGTGTTATGTATACCCTTCATCATCAACACTGAGAACATATGAAAAAATACTTACTAGAAATATTAACAATCTATAGGAATAATTTGACCCTTTGGTTGTACTTTTATAGATTCAAACATCATTTCTTGCTACATTAAATGAATATACAAACCCAATTATAATGTATGAAGTATAGTTAACAAATAATTAGAATAAAAATTCTTTTATCTAGTCTAAAGATATTTTACAAAACCAAAATGGTTATAAAAAGTTATCCAATAAAATCAAAAATTCAACTTAAATAATTACATATATAGTTAGCGTTAAGGCTCATCAAAAATATTTCTCTCCTAATTCAATGTCCAACACATTTGAAGGTTACTAAATCCACATTATATTCCCCAAAAAATATAAAGTGAATCATAATGTCACATTCAAAATATTTGAACATAATGATCACTATAAAATATTAAGAAAAACATCCATGCTTCAAAATATAAAATATCATGTTGTTGAATATATTCCATAAATCCAAACATGTTGTAAACTCTAGTAAAGTTAATATAAGTAATCAACCCACTAACTAATTTCAAGGTCATGAATACTCTGCCTTAATCATATCGTTATCATTATAATATCAACATATAGAAAACATTAATGGTTATATTCCCTCAATAATGTATTTGAAAACAATTTCAACTTGATGCTGAATCAATTTTCCAAGTCATTATTACCATTCAATATATGGTCTCAAACAGGTAAGGAAATATTTTTATTGCACAATCCTAATAAATATTGTAAGTCTTATAAAGAATATCATTGATAATAAAACTCCTATAAAATAATTATTGAATCTAGACCCAAAGAAATTTATCCTTCCACATCATATACAGTCAAAATGTAATATTGACCTTGATCCCCTAGCTATTTCTAACGTATATTTCTTTGACTCTTGGGGTATTCGTTTTTATAGTGCAGAAGATACTTATAGGTAAAGAATTGAATATGTTCATATTATTAATTTCCATTAAAATCATGATCATGGTGTCACCATTCTACAAACATAAAAAAATAAAATTCCCATAATAAATGTATTGTGGTGTTTTTTTCACAATTATCAGTTTAGAGAAATCCTTATTTACCTTATTCCATTTATTTTTCCATTTCTATTCCACCATATTCTTCTCTTTCGTCCCTTAGAACCCATGATAATTAGAGAATTATATGTCTATCATTATACCACATTATATTATTTCCTCATATTATTAAAAATTTTGGGATACTATTTCCCCTTAATGAATTGGCATAAAACCATCAATAAAATTTCCAATATTGATATTTGAATTATATAGGTATTCATTTGTATGTCTTTATAACCTTTCAATGTTGGATCATACATAGCCAAATTTTTATCTTCCTTTTTTATAATATTATGGAATTTTCTCACCATACCCACTCATTTCATATAAGGAAAAGAGATTTCAAATAAGTGTACATTAAGATCCTCGTATTTAATGTTTTCAATTTTATGTTCTTCCATAGTGATTTTAATCAATTATCACAATTGATATGCATCTCCTGAGAGATAATAAGATTCAATGACGACCTTATACC